>JAOANR010000007.1:15472356-16733385 GCA_030278955.1 Hygrophila difformis
CATGTTGGGGAAAATAGGGATTATTTATAGAGATTCACAGTTTCTGCATACTGAATTTTTCTTCATGTGTTCCCTTTTTGTTTTGTTTCCATATATCCCCCAATTAAACATCAGCTTATATTCTTGATCATCCTCTGTAAGTCTATATGAGTTTACCCCTTATTAGACTCAAGTTGACACATTCTGTAAGCGGTGGTTATGCAAAGCTGCACTTTGATTGTAGAATGTTATATACTAAAGTTGTTTATCTTGATAGAGATGGACAAACATTTGTGAGGCAATTAGCTGTCATGACTTTTAGTTGTTTTGAGTATCAATATGAATATATATTCTGGTTTTACAGGATCGAAAATCACTCTTTCTTCTTACCAATTAAATTTCGGCAAGTCAATGGTTCTGAGGCATCCTGGAGGTTTCTACCTCCTAATGCTGCTGCTTCATTTTCATGGGAGGATCTTGGTAGAGAACGATATTTGGAAGTGTTAGTGGATGGAGATGATCCCATAACATCACAGACATATGATATTGATGAAATTAAAGATCATCTTCCCATTCAGGTTTCTGGAGGACATTGGAGAGGTCTGCGAGTCTCTGTAGTGAGGGAGGAGAAAGTAAACGTTGTTAGATTAGACTGGATAGAAGAAAGTGAAGTGCCATTTCTTTTAAATCGGAGTCTATCATCAGTACAACAGATCTCTGAAAATATGTCTCAGCTTCAGACCTCATCAAATGTCTCTGATTCTGAATTCCACCTTGTCCTTGAAGTTGCAGAGCTTGGGCTGTCTGTTGTTGATCATACACCCGAGGAGATACTATATTTGTCTTTGCAAAATTTTCTTCTGTCGTATTCTACTGGACTGGGCTCTGGAATTAATCGGTAAAATTATATGTGAACAGTAATCCTGGGTCAACTTTTTATTGCGTGATTTGTTGTTTGTGTTTTTGGAACAAATGCTTATAATAATTGGTTTTTCTTCTTTTACTTAGATTAAAAATAAGGATGGGGGGAATTCAGGTTGATAACCAATTGCCTCTGACGCCAATGCCGGTTCTTTTTCGGCCACAGCGAGTTGTGGAGGAGACTGATTATCTTTTGAAGCTGTCCATTACACAACAGTCTAGTGGATCTTTAGACCTATGCATATATCCTTATATAGGGGTCCAAGTAAGTCTATACAATGTATTTACTGCACAAGCTTTTCATTTTCTGATGCTCACAAATACTTGCACAATAATCTTCAGGGACCTGAAAATACTGCCTTTTTGATTAATATTCACGAACCAATTATTTGGCGTATACATGGGCTTATCCAGCAGGCCAATATCTCCAGGATGTTTGATACTCAGTCCACTTCTGTTTCAGTGGATCCAATTGTCCAAATCGGGTACATATTTTGCTGATCTTTCTGACAATTTGCTTTTTTTCATCAACTTATTAGAAATGCTGAATACTAGTATTCTATGTTGGCAGGGTTCTTAATATTTCAGAAATTCGTTTCAAAGTAACAATGGCTATGTCTCCAACCCAACGGCCTGTGGGTGTCCTTGGTTTTTGGGCAAGCTTAATGACTGCACTTGGAAATACTGAAAATATGCCGGTAAGAATGTGATCATCATTCTTTTTCATCAACAATCTAGAGATGCAGTATTTTTTTAACTTAAAAAAAAACAAAAGAAAAACCACGTGTTGTTAATGTTCAAGGGTTTTTAGGATAAGAAGATGGGATAAGAAGATATGAGGGTGGTTTTTATTTTAGATACTAGAATTATAGTAGGATTATCTCTTAGTTCAGATTTTATAGGAATTCTTAATTTACCATGGAAATAATGGTCTATAAGTTGGGCACTCTTCTATTAAAATCCCAAGATTTTAATAAAGTTCAGAATGAAACTTAATGTTTGTTTGTCCAAAAGGAAGTTATATACACATATTCTCACATGCTTGTACTAGGTTAGTAATGGAGTTGGGAATAGTTTAAACTTGAGAGGAAATAATTGATAAACTACAGTAGGTTTTGTTGCGAATTCTCAAGAATTAGTAGAAGATGGTGTTTTAGTGTATTTTAAAAGAATGCATTGCTTCTCCTATTCATGATAATTCTTTTTTATTTTGAGGTATTATCAACACAAGCCACTACAAGGAGCCGATTTTTAACCACTAACAACACCTATTATTGAAATAGGCCGTACAAGGTCATTTAGCCTAAAAAACCAATAACACATCCTTGGAGTGGCCTATTTCAATATAGGTGTTGTTAGTGGTTGAAAATCAGCTCTTTGTAGTGGCTTGTTTTGATAATGATCTCTTTTATGTTCAATATTCTGTGCATGCAACTGTTTTGAATGCTTTTGCAACCCTCAGGTAAGAAAGAGAAACTATCAAAAATTTCAAATTGCTTAAAATCTTGTTTCTCTATCCTGGTGATGTTAAATTGTCTTGTAATCTTTCTATTGTTTTATTAGGTCCGCATAAATCAGAGATTTCAGGAAAACGTGTCAATGAGTCATAGTGTTATGGTTGGTAATGCTATATCAAACATCAAAAAGGATGTTCTTAGTCAACCACTGCAGCTGCTTTCTGGGGTTGACATTCTGGGCAATGCAAGCAGTGCACTTGGGCACATGAGCAAAGGTGTTGCTGCCCTATCAATGGACAAAAAATTTATTCAAAGCCGACAAAGGCAGGTTAGAAATTTTGCATTGTGAGAGAAGATCTAGTGTGCCTGGTTCTGACTAGTTGTGCGTGATTATGGTATTTCGCTGGCTAATCCAATGTGCTTGGTTTATGGTGTTTCAGAGCTACGAAGGTGTTGAGTTTTTTGTGTGCAATTGTGCATTTTTTGTATATAGGTCCTGAAATCTGTTTGAACCTTTCAATTTACATCGCATTCCTTGTGGTTCAGAGAACACCTATATTAGCTAGGTTAATCTTCTAGGCGAGTTGACGTGCTCACTGGTACATAGTATAGAGCATAAGGTCCCGTACTTCACCATCCATTTATGAACATTTTTTGTGCAAGCAAGCATTATGAAATGAACTTCAGTGTATATAGGGATTGCTAGAGGGTTTCTTGTGGAGGAGCGGTTTCATTTAGTGCACACCACTAGCTGAAATTGCAAAATAAGTGTCTTGATTGGTTAAATTTAATGAAATAGTATTATGTTTTTGAAAACTATATTCACACAGAAGATATCATTCATATATTCAATATTGTGAAGTTTGTCATACCAGATTGTTCTGTACTCTATGAATTGCATATACCTGTTTCCCCTGTTGTATTCTCCTAGTTAACTGGTTGCAACATATTTTGAATGCTCGTTGATCGAAGCAGCGAACCCCATAAAGTTGTGGGCCAAATCTCTCTGTTTTCTATATGAAGGGCACATCCTTTAGCTTCCCCTGGGAAATCAAAAATTTCCTAATCATCGTATCATGGAACTATATGTCTTGTTTTGATATTGTTTTGACATTCTATATCGACTGCATACATTCATTTACTTTAGATGTGTCTGATTTTAAATAATTTGATGAATTTTTTCTTCATCGCCCTATCATCTGTCTGGTACAGGATAACAAAGGTGTAGAGGACCTAGGTGATGTTATTCGAGAAGGCGGTGGGGCCTTAGCTAAAGGCCTATTTCGAGGAGTTACTGGCATTTTAACTAAGCCTCTCGAGGGGGCAAAAGCATCTGGTGTGGAGGGCTTTGTACAGGGTGTTGGGAAGGGATTGATAGGTGCTGCTGCACAACCTGTTAGTGGTGTTTTAGATCTTTTGTCCAAAACTACCGAAGGTGCAAATGCAATGAGAATGAAAATAGCGTCAGCTATTGCTTCTGAAGATCAACTTCTTCGAAAAAGGCTACCTCGAGCTATCTCTGGTGATAATTTGCTTCGACCGTATGATGGAATCAAAGCTCAGGGCCAGGTACATCAATGTTGCTGTATGCACTGATTCATTGTTTTATGTATTGCATGACCTGACATGCTTTTCTGTCATGTTGAAGGCAATACTTCAATTGGCAGAATCTGGATCTTTTTTTGTTCAGGTTGACCTGTTTAAGGTGCGTGGGAAGTTTGCCTTGACAGACGCATATGAGGATCATTTCTCACTGCCCAAAGGCAGAATCATTTTGGTTACTCATCGACGAGTACTACTGTTGCAGGTGTGTGAATTTTAAGTTCGGATAAGAATAATGGATCTGGTTGCTTTGTTTAAAGATGGAGTAACAAAATATTTTTCCTGTGCACTTGATACTCACAATTCCAATTTTCATTTTCAGCAACCATCGTACCTCATTGGACAGAAAAAATTCAACCCTGCAAGAGATCCCTGTTCTGTACTCTGGGATGTGGTCTGGGATGACTTGGTAACAATGGAATTGATTCATGGAAAAAAAGATCATCCAAATTCACCTCCTTCACGGATAATCCTATACTTACACAGCAAATCATCAGATGCCAGGGATCAGAATCGCATTATAAAATGCAGCCGAGATTCGGGTCAAGCATTTGATGTTTATACATCAATTGAACAAGCTAGATCTACTTATGGGCCAACATTTTCAATGGTATCACTTTTGTTTTGAGTTGTATGCATATTGCCAGACAGTGGATGCTGCTACTAGTGTTGTGTGTTAATTCTTGTGGTGTCCTGTGGCAGGCTCTGCTGAAGAGGAAGGTGACCAAACCCTATTCTCCTGCAGTTGAGATAGGTAGTCCTTCAGGAGCGTACATAATGTCGCCCAACCAGATGCCTTCATCTGTATCCCTAAAATCAACGCTTGGAGCATTGGATCACTGATTGACAATTGAAAAGAAACTCAGCGGCCTGCACCTAATAATGGATGTCCATGAACCAGATCGATATGGAGAGAGGACACTGCTCAATGTTGGGGCATTCATCAACCTGAGGACCATGAGCAAATGACCCCTGAAAAGTTTTGTTGACTGTTGATATGGTAGCTTTGCATCTTGACCCCTCCTGCTGTAAATGCGGAGTTGGGTATTGAGGTGGCAAGTAAAGCTCGCTCCTGCTCCCTGTACAGACCTGCCATGATCATCGTCGCACGTTTTTGAGACAATATTGAGCAACAATACTTAATCTGTACGTGTATATACATATATATTTCTCTCAAAATTTCTGTGGTTGTGGCCTTGTTGCAACCGCCTGTTTCCAGGAAATGCGATTCTGTTATTGATTAGTGTATGTGGCTGTCTGTGTACGATACAAGTACACTGTATAAGTTAGGATAGGTGTTTTATATATAGATAAGCTTCCAATGCTTATTACATATGCTGGAGTTTTATTTTAGTACCGCCAAAAAGTGCTATTCGAGTAATCGGTTTCTTCCATTCTTCCTTCAATATGTACAAATATCACATAGCTGATAAGTTAGGAATGGGCTTGCGGTTCCGGCTGGTTTTGGACCAAAATCGAACATGATCAATGTAATGATTTTAAAATAGTAAAATTTGAAGTCAAATTAAACTGTTTGATGACAATAAGTCTTCTTGTGAATTTATTACTTCGGTGAAAATTATATTTAAACGCTATTTGACTTATGTGAAGAAGTGAGAACACTCTTCGTATCTATGACTGGGTGCTAGATTCAATTTGAAAATGACATTTTGCATATTTTGGGAAGCATTCTTATTATTCATAACCTTGGTAGTAAATTCAGGAGACACATTAGCTGAATGACAAAGGAGCGCATGGGTTCCCCTAAAATTTGTGAATCAAATCAAAAGTTTTTATTATGAATTTTAAAAGTATAATTTTTTTCTTCTTTATTTAAGAAATAATTAAAAATCGTTGTTTTCCTAATGGAATTCATCGTATTTGCATCGGCTACTGACAAAACAAGAAGGGTCATGGAATGGATGTTATTGTAGCTTATGTTTAGCCTTGTTAAGTGGTTTGATGTAGACAATTCATTGAAACCGGCAATAAGTATCAAAAAGCTCCAAAAGTGTCACCAAGTACAACACATTGATTACTCATCATCATATTCATATGCCATGAAATAACACGAGAGAAGAGGAGGAAATCCGTATAAATATTGAAAATTGGTTCGATATATTTAAATTAATTGTCAATTTGATTCATGAGTACAAGAAGCTCTTCTGCACTCACTCAGAATTGTAACTGGAGCTGAAGCTTTATGTTTTATATAAATGCCTTATGCCTACGATATATTGAGTAAAATAGTAATTAAGCTGAAATAGTCTGATACTAGTATCTGTATAATTTTCAAACACCACCTAAGTCAAAAAGGTACATTATTTACATATAAAATCTTGCAGAAACTATCAAAAACTCGTGCAAAACAAATACTAAGACCCGTAGACTCCCCAGACAGAAAAAATAGAGGTTGTTGTGGACTGTAGAAAGAGCTATGAGCCAGCCCAAGCTAGCAAGTCCCCATTGACCCGAACCGTAACCTAGTAGCCATCCTAGGCTGCTTACAAGTCACCAGTGGGTAGGTGTAGTACCCCCCCCCCCCCCCCCCCCCCCCCACGAAGTAGGTCCGAGGACCAGACACTAATAACGTTAAAATTTTCCTGTCTTCTTCTGGACCGGACACATGTGTCCGAATATGTCGCAATCTGAATCACTCCCAAAACACACACACACACACAATCCTTTTCCTCCTTTTCCTATCTATCTATCCACAATGATAATGCCATTGTTTTCATTATCAGTCACACAATCAATCACACTCCACAGTCCACACTTCTTTCTACTACTCTTATTTCATTGTGGCATATGCTCAATAGTTTCTGTGTAAACTAAGCTGCTTCTGCTGCTCATACCTCATACGGTCGACTGTCGACTGTCGAATCAAACATCCGTATGGCATCTCAAATCCCAAGTCCTCCTCCCCCGATTTCAAATAAATTCTTCTACTACTTTTTAGTAGTATTACTTTTCCTCGTAGCATTTAATGTGTCCATCATTACTGCTGCTGAGAATCTCATCATGAGCCCCCAATCCGACTCGGAATCTGAAGGCGACAGAATAATTAAGCTACCTGGCCAACCCGCAACAGACACCATTACTATATCGCAGTTCTCGGGGCACATCACAGTTAATGAAGATCACGGCAGGGCACTCTTCTATTGGTTCTTCCAGGCTCAATCTGAACCATCAGTTAACAAGCCCCTGCTCCTCTGGCTCAATGGAGGTATACTTCTAATACTCTAATACCCTACCACAATAAGTACTATAATTGTATTATTATTCCTACATATAAATAATTGTATCATGTATGTATGTGTACAAATTCAAGGGCCTGGCTGTTCATCAATTGGATATGGAGCAGCCGTGGAGTTGGGTCCTCTTCGTGTCCTAAAACTGGGAGCCCCTGATTCTGGTCTCGAATTTAATCAGCATTCTTGGAATAAAGGTGTATGAAACTAATAAATGACTATCTACAAACCAGCCTTAGGAAGCACACACCATACATATATAGTACTAATGTTTGAAAGAACTTAATGCCTGCACTCTGCAGAAGCCAATTTGCTGTTTCTGGAATCTCCAGTGGGAGTTGGATTCTCTTACACCAACACGTCCTCTGATTTCGCCAACATAAATGATCAATTTGTAGGTAGGGGAGCAAGTAACAAGCCTCGTTAGTTTTATTCTGTTTTGAATTTTCAGTCTACTGATCTTTCTTTTGTGCACCCCAATCATCAGCTGAGGATGCTTACAACTTTCTCGTTAAATGGCTGCAAAGATACCCGCAATTCAAGGGTCGTGAGTTTTTCATTTCAGGAGAAAGTTATGCAGGTTGTACAGTCTCCAATTTCATGGATAATGATATCGATCTATTTGCCAAAACACACAAGACCAAAATTCTTCTTTCTTGTCTACTTGCTTTCAGCTGATCGAGGATTGTCCGTTTCTTGTAGGTCATTACGTGCCACAGTTGGCTGAACTAGTGTACGATAGGAATAAGAAAAGAAGCATGTATCCATTTATTAACCTCAAAGGTTTCATAGTATGTCGTCTCCTTGCACATTTACTCTCATATCTAGCTAATAGATAATGTAATGTTTTCGTTGCCGGACAATTTTCATATTTGTGGACAGAGACGAACCTAAACAAATGTGCGTTGCAGGTGGGAAATCCAGAAACAAATGATTACTTTGACTATAAAGGGATACTTGAGTATGCATGGAGCCATTCGGTTATATCAGATCAAGAATACAAAAACGCGCAAAAAGTGTGCAATTTCAAGCTTGAGAACTGGACCACTCCATGTAACAATGCCATGAATATTGTCTTTAATAGGTATAAGGAGATTGACATCTATAATATCTATGCCACTTCTTGTCTTCTCAACAAAACATCTTCATCCGCGGGACATGATTATTCGAACTCTAAGGTAGGTAATTATTCCCTCATTACTCATTGATACCATTTGATAAAGATTGCAATAGAAATGAATTTGAAGTCATTCTAGGTAATATAATTTCTATGTTTCATATTTTGCAATTCGGCCTTTTTAGACCAGAAGCTCCAGATTCAGTAGAATGAAGGTGTTCCCTGGAGGTTATGACCCCTGCTATTCTTCATATGCCGAGCGTTATTTCAACAGGATCGATGTTCAAAACGCCATGCATGTAAATTCTAGAGACCTACTCAGTGAGAGTGCTGTAAAGTGGAAGGTCTGCAAGTAAGTGAAAAGTGAAAACCTTTTGAATCTGTGTTAGCCTGCATGTTGAACAAGATCATTACTGTTACACAAGTTCCTTTACTTTGTCGTTTGGCTCGCTGATATAGTTTTCGTTTCTATGGTACACGTGTATGTGGTAGTGATTCTTTGTTTTCAGCATACAACTACACGGTCTTTTCAGTCTTGCCAATATACAGAAAACTCATCAAGGGCGGCCTGAAGATATGGATATACAGGTAATATTCTGTAATTTACAACACACTACATGCTATAATTGGTTAGCTAGCTAGTAGTATATTTTGTTCGGAATTGGAAGATTGATTGGTGTGGTATTGCACGTTGTATGATAGTGGCGATGCAGATGGTAGAGTGCCAGTAATAGGCTCAAGATACTGTATAGAAGCTCTGAAACTAGACGTCAAGAGCCCATGGACTAATTGGTTCTACGATCATCAGGTTAGCTTCAATAACTGAAGCTGATGAATTGATGCAGAGAGTAGGGGAGTGATGATGCATGGACTGATGATGATGTGTATGGTGAATGGTGCAGGTAGCAGGGAGGAAAGTAGAGTACGAGGGATTGACATTCGTGACGGTGAGAGGGGCAGGTCATCTGGTGCCTCTCAACAAGCCTGCCCAGTCACTTGCTATGATCCACTCTTACTTGTCCGGAGAACCTCTTCAAACCCACAGGCACTGATGACTGACCACCACTATATATATATATATATATATATATATGCTGCTATTATGTATTGTTAATCACTAGTAGTGATTCAATTAATATATGCCCTGCATCAAAGATTATTCAAAGACGACACCCATATGAAGCAAGCAGCACGTTAAACGTGAACATGCCTACGACTGCTTTATTTACGATTGCTCCCCATAGGCCATATAGTTGATGCAGCTTGCTAAAGGGTTTTTATTCAGGGGCAAAGTTCAAGGAAGCCCCAGCGAATATGTAGTATGTGATTCTCTCGAAGAACGTGTGGTTTATTGATAAATGTAGGCATGCATGAACTGCTCTGCTTAGTTTTGACAAAATTTGGATTGGAACTTGGGTAGTCTGTTAATCTGTTTGATATACTTGTTGCTGCCGTCGTTGATTATCAGATTTCACTAGATTATGTATGTGCTTGAAACAAATTAATGGTAGTTGTCTCTCGTCTGCATATCTGAATATTATTGTTTGGTAGAAAAATGGGTTTCAAAAAGGGGAAATTATATTGTTGTTAGGTTTCCCATTCGTGAATAGTGATGATAGTGATGGTCTGATGGAAGTTGGCATCACTCCAAGGACTGAAGACTCCCAGTGGAGGTCACCAGGCAGGGGACTCTGCAAAACCCTTAATTTGTGGCTATGGGTTGTTCATTAATCAAGATTATCCATCATTCATGATTTGTTTACTTTGAGTCATCATCTGATACTGGCATTGTTTAGAAGTTATAAAACTCTCAATAAAAGCAATTTTCTTCCTTGCATTAAATCATTGTGTTCCAAACAGCTTATATATTACTCCACTCAGGGCCCGTTTGGATTGGCTTTTAAAGAAAACTGAAGCTAAAAGCAGAAGCAGAAGTGAAAGCCAAAAGCAAAAGCAGCTAACTTTTGTGTTTGGATGGAATGTTTGAAAGCAGCTTTTTTTTTCAAAAGTGTGTTTGGATGTGTAAAAGTGAAAAGTGCTTTTGAAACGTGTAAATTACCAAAAAGGATATGTTATTTATATATGATAATGTATATTTATAGTGTAGTTTAAATAAATTAATAGGGGCATTTATGACTCTGCACACATTACTAGGTGCTTTTGGCTTCTGCTTTTCGGAAAAGCATCCCCTGGGCTGCTTCTCCCAGAAGCACTTTTGCAGCTTTTCGAGGTGCTTTTGCTTTTTCTAAAAAGCCAAAACAAACACTATTTTTCCTTCAAAAGTGCTTTTGGCAGAAGCAAAAGCCAAAAGCACTTGAAAAAAAGCCATTCCAAAGAGGCTCTACTCAGAAGTCAGAACTCACTAGTCAGTCAGTAAGGAAAGAAAATGTCAAAATGGAAAAGGGCCGTTGAATTACCAAATTACCACTGCTCAGTAATCACTTCGCCGCTTACAAAATCCTGTCCGGAGGCGGAGGTGGCTTTCATAATCATCTTTCATTCTTCCCTTTATTACGTTTCTCGTCAGTGAGGAGGATGATGGATTCCATAGCACTCAATGCCCCTCAACAATTCGCTCTCCACAGCACAACTTGGAGGTTATTAGGTTACGGACGCAAATGGAATCAACCCCCTTCATCGTTATCTTGTTTCTTGCCATCCTTTCCACAGAAATCTAGGCCAAGGGCCAACTCATCTCTACTGGCTGCAGCCAGGAAAAACAATATAACGAAAAGGGAAGATAGTCATAGCATCGTCCCCAGGGATGATGAAGCTACAGGCCCTTTCCCTGAAGCTGTTCTTCTCAAAGAGGTTTTTCTTTTTTCGCATGTCTTATCGTTCTACACTCCCACGGGCACAGGGTCGTTTGTGTTTTTTTCCAGAAATTAGGGTTCTTTTGGTTATTTTTAATGTTGTGTGATTCTGGTTTTATACTTTCGTGTGTGTTTCTTCAATTTTATGCAAAGAGGCCCAGCTCTTCAAAAGCTTGGGGGAACGCATTTTCGTATTTAGTTTTAAGATTAAGAGCTTCTGATAATGATTTTCAGCTTGAATATTCTTGTGGCGGAGTGGAACTATGTATTTTGCCACTTTTTTTCCATATCAAATGATAAAGGTGGGAAATTTAGGTCTGCAATAATCAAATGGTTAATGAAACGTCCGGATTCTTGTACCTTACAAATACAACCGAGCACTTTTTATCTTTATTGGGAAATTTGCAGCAGTGGAGGGGGTGCTTGGATATTTGAAGTTAAAATGTTGACAATATTTTCTTTGCATCTAGTGATGAAGACGTGAAATTTAGGAGGTTTGCAATCATCCGATAGTTAATGAAAGGTTTTTAGATTTTTCATTTTCTTAACTTACAATCTACATTTCTTATATTGGTGGGGACTTGGGATACCTGCAACAGTCGAAGGGTGCTTAGATATGCGAAGCGAAAATGTTTAACAATATTTTCTTAGCATCTAGTGAAGGATGAAATTAACATATTCCATGTTTCTTCAAAATTTGAGTTGATTCCTTTTGATGTTTTGATAGAGAAAAGTTGAGGAAGATGGCATGCTTATGCCTGAGTTTGCGGACGAGGAAGAACGTGAGTGCTCTGTTCGTGTGTGATTATCCTTCTCTTTTGCTCTGCCCTTGCTTTGTTGTAGACTAGTATGAATTACATCAAAGATGAGCGACACTTGGTCAATGGACCTGAATCTTGATCAAATTTTGATTTGCAGGTGAACTCTTTGAGGCTTTGAATCTACAGCTTGAAAGTGACATGGATGTTGAAAGAAGTAAGAATATCCTCTCTGTATTTTATCCGTTGTAGTTGTAATGAACGCGTGTAGTGTTTGTGGATGATTGGAGGCAGGGGCGCGTAAGATTGCTTGCCATAGTGTAGTGCCTTATAGAAAAGATGTCAGTGCTGTGCTACTAGGATTATAACTTGGATTGAATTCAATTACAACCAAGATGGAAAAAAGCATATATTGCAACCCCTTGTGAAAACTCATTGAGAGTTGCCTTTTTCCTCTTTAATAACCTAAAGGACATTTCGTTGTGTAAATTTTTGGGCAGTGCGACACTATGAAGTGGTGTATCTAATCCACGAGGACTACAAGGATGAGGTTGAAAATGTCAACACTAAAGTTCAAGGTAACTTTTTATCTCCTTATGAAAACTCCCATCGTTGGAATTTGTTTGGTAAGTATTCAATAGCTGACAGCCTGATTTTGGGTTTCTTTCTTGTGCTTTTTTATATTTCCTTTCATCTGATGTCCATGCTTATGGAAAGCCTGTGAATATTTTACCTTTGTAGCATCTAAACTGTTGTTTCTCATTTATGGAATGAATTATTCTGTAGAATTCTTAAAGGAAAAGAAGGGAAAGCTATGGAGATTGAGCGATTGGGGTATGCGTAGGCTGGCATACAAGATCCGCAAGGCAAAGAATGCCCACTACATCCTAATGAATTTTGAGCTGGAAGCCCAGTGGATCAATGATTTGAAGAGCTTACTTGACCAGGATGAGAGGGTGATCCGGCACCTAGTGATGAAGCAAGACAAAGCAGAGACAGAAGAGTGCCCCCCACCTCCTGAATTCCCATCATTGCGTGCTGGTTTTATGAGTGACGATGATGAAGAGGAGGATGAAGAATGGGGTGATGATGACGAGGAAGGTGTTATCCATGTGGATGATGATGACGATGAAGATGATGAAATTGAAAATGATAATGATAATGATAGAGCAATGAGCAAAAGTTTGAAAAGTAGCAAGGCAAAATCTGTGAGAGTAGGTTGAAAAAAGGTTATTCCATTGTATTGGTGATTGAGATCATATATATATATATATATATACTAGAATTCTGACGGGTGCGCGCTACGCTGCGCGCGCCCGGTGAGGAATAAACATTATGGAAAACTGTAATAAGACATTCAAATAACTATGCATTGCAACCGTGCTCTAGCTGGAAATTACATCCACGGTCCTGTGGAAGTTCCTATGCAGAATGTAAGCACGCTCAACCAAGGCCGCGCCACAGCCACTCGTTCTAATCCCAAGGCCACAGCCACTGATTCTGCCCTGCCAGATAATCAAACAGGAAATGAAAGCATATATTAAGAGAGGCATATAACACATGTAATGCAATATACTATCATTTCGCCAAAACAATATGCAACCATGCCTTATTGCAAGTTTCAGTGAGGCACTGTGCATGTTTCTTCTTGTTCTTTTGTAAACTTGATTTCTTAGGAACAACTGATTGTGGGGCACTAATGCAGCGAGACGACGAGTATTTGGAATGAACCCTTAAGCAAATGAGGCGGGCAAATTCAAATACATATCTGCAAGAATAAAGAAGCAACAACCTATAAGCAACACTGGAAATTGAATCATAGGAAATTCCCGTTACAATCCAAGAATGAAAAACAAACGATAGCAAATGGCAGGAAGGAATCTCAAAAATAAAATCGGAGCGCAATGACGAAATCAGATTATGGTTTAGAGATACCCGAACAGTAGGAAAACCATAAATAGATCTCTTAATTATCAGAAACCAAAGTAGGGAGCCCCTGTATTCTTCTGCATCTTGTGTTTTGGAAAATACCTAGAGAATAAAGCGGAGCACAACGAAACAGTTATGAGAAGAGCACATGGGTATAAAAATGACAAGTTACTGTCTTCATGCAAATTCATCCCGAGAAGTGCTAAACATACCAAGTGGAAATCATCATAGAGTTTCATCAATTCAAAGTTGTTGGAAAGTATGGCACTCCTGGCTTCTATGCTGCCCTAATTATTGGAATGAACTCATTTGCATCGATTCTACAGTCATGACTGGTGTCAAAATTCTTCAGCATTTTATCCATAGCAGACAAGCTTGCAGAACAAAATGTATCAGTCACTTCTGCAAATAACCCAATCATCGGGACAAAATCCAGACTGAAGCCCATCACGCAAACGCAGTTCCCAAAATTAAACCATAAATTGTGTAAATTGAAGAAGCTATTTACTGAAGCAGACCAAATTGGAATGAAACAATCTTCAAATAATATAAAACAACTATAAAGAATTTTTTCACTTGAAAAATCCAAAACTGTATAAATAATCAACAAATATAGATCCATATGTTATTTGACCTTAATGTCTTATGCTCTCTTAAACTGCATACATTCTTAATTCTTTCATATTAGACCATGTCCATAACACTACATACAATAAAAGAAAGAGTTCTTGAAAACCAAAAAAGAAACTCATGTATGAGATTTCGCAACAAAGTGAAGAAAATATGAATTGGAACCAAATCTAATAAGCAGATTTCAAATTAATTCTTAAGAGTGAAATACTGAACCTCTTTTACTTGTGGCATTTGTTCTTGAACTGCTTGTAATTCAATATCATTTTCAGAGAGAGCACCTGCATATACTTGTATTATTGAGTTGAACAAACATCACGACAAATAATTTACAATTTGAGATATATAAATAACTACGTCTCACATTGTAAGAAGCATTTCCAATACCTTTTCTTGCTGAATTTTATGTTTCAGAAATTATGAAGCAGCTGTATTTGAGAATTATTATGTACTAACCTTATCTTCTATATCCCCTTTGTAGCTTCTCTATCCAACAAAATCTCTCTCCTGGCCTTCTTTATTGGCATGTCCAAGTCCCAAGCCACTATCTAAAAATAAAAATTATAGCATATATCATGAAGATCGCTTTATTCTTTAATCTAAAAAAATCTGGTTTTAAGAAGGCATTTTATGAAACACTTCATGGGCAAAGGTGATGTTCTCGAACTAAAATTCCAAATTTCGGATCAGCAAGAAAGTGGCATCAAGAGGTAGTATCAATCAATACCAATCTATCACATCCAACCAAATCCACATATCAGAAGCCCCAATTTTAGCCAGCAATGAAGAAGACAGCTGGCAATTAATAAATAAATAAATAAAAAACCCGAAAGATGACTAGCTAAAGTTTTAAACACTAAGAGAAGCATGAGGCCTGATATTGGGTTTAGAATTGGGAGGAATCTGACTTGTAAAGTTTACGATCATAATCATTATGTGAATAAATGAAGTCTATAACTAACACAATGAAGATCAGCTAAAGATGATAATTTTTCATGATATTAATGAAGTGGAGGAAGGTCCTTACGTCAATGAGCTGGTATGCCAGGATGTTGTAAACCTATATCAGCAAAAGGATATATCACGTTAGAACATTAATTCGAAGATAAAGAATAAACCAATATACTCTATCTTTCACACCACATATACATTGAAATACATGAGGACACTGGAGAGCTGAATGGATTAACCCATTGGGACAAATTTGTTGGAGGACCTAACAAGAATAGAAGCAAAAAGAAACACATTCAAAAGTCAATATTTGCTACGAAGAAGTCCAGTTATCAGTAGACGGGAGCAATGGGCACCAACCTGGCATGAATTTACACGAAGAGCTTACATTAGGACAATGCGATATATAGATCTGGACTCGAAGGCATCATTGACAGGAGACATGCTTAGGGACAACACACTGAAAATAAGTCAGATATGCATATGTGACACTCTAGGCCAAGGGCCTTGAAGATTAAATTTAAAATAAGATCAGGTCATGCATAGGAAACCGGAGAAGGTAAAAGTATACAGATAAGAAAAGCTGGAAAATTATACAATCAAACATTAGGAAATATCAGACATCATAGTAATTAATTTGTGGAGGAACAATACTTGCAATAAAGGTGAAACCTCCATCGTATTTAGGTTAGTCTCTAAGTCCTGCTGCATGCAGAAGTTCTTGGTAAACTATATTTCTTGTCCATTCCACAATAACTGTTTCGTTTGCAAGGATTTGATCCGTTGGACGAATTGTTATGTGTAGGGTGTCAAAGGATCGTGCACGTGATAAAGCTACATATAATTGGCCATGCATGAAAACGGGTTCTTTAATGAATACACCAACATGCTGCAATGTTTGGCCTTGTGATTTATTTATGGTCATTGCAAAACATAATTTCACGGGGAATTGAATGCGAGTAAATTCTATAGATGTCTTGTTCGTTTCTTTTGGTACCATTGGTATTCTAGGTATAAAGCATGTTGTCCCAGAACACGGGCCAGTTATGATTTTAGCTTCGAGAAGGTTATGTGACATACGCTTGCAGATAAGTCTTGTTCCGTTTGACAAACCGTTTGACGGGGCTAAGTTACGCAGCAACATTATTGGAACCCCTTCCTTTAAAGAAAGTATGTGAGGAGGCATGCCGTTAGGAGTTATTGTACAAAGCAAATCTTTGTAATGAGCTTGCTGACTTGGATCTTTTGTTATATTTCGTGAAATAGAAGTAAGTAGCTCGCCAGGGACTTGCTCTAAGATAATATTATTAATATGGTCAACAAATTCGTTTGTTGTTGTTAGAATTGATCGGGATACAAAAGCCTCAGTGGAAGGTTGTTGAAGTATTTCAGGCGGATATATTTTATGAATTAACGATGCAATGTTTTCATCCAGAAATGGTATTAAATTATTATGAGGAATCTTGACTTCACCATCAGATGAGTTTGGGCATGTATTGTTTCCAATGCCATCAAGGAAGGCTGCAAAAGCAGGGTCATTTTGAGCACGCATATTTTTTTTGAGGTGGAATTTTTGTGCATTACGAAACAGATTAGAGGACACAACACTCGCTTCAATATAAATGTCTTTTGTAGCATTTGGTATCACAGGTGTAATTTGTCTAAAATCGCCACCGAATATGACAACCTTCCCACCAAAAGGCTCTGCAATATCGGTAATATCTCTTAAAGTATAGTCCAATGCCTCAATTAGTTCTTTGCGCGCCATGGAAATTTCATCCCAAATAACTAATGAAAGTTCTTTCAAATGTTCTGCTAGGTTTGATTGTTTTGATATGGCACAAGATTTATGTTCAAGTATATCTAATGGTAATTTAAATTTTGAATGTGCTGTTTGACCATGCGGTAGTAAAGAAGCTGCAACACCAGATGATGCCACTGGAGCAGAAATAATATTCAATTTGTCTGCATAACCAAGAATAGTATTATACAAATATGTTTTACCTGTGCCAGCTGGACCATCGATGAAACATACAAAAGACAATCTTTTGTGTAATTTTTCTGCTATAATCTGAAAAATTTGAGACTGCTCTTCATTCAATGTATTTGGTAGTGGAAGGTTATCATATATTGAGGGATTTGTCGAAGGACACTGTTAAAAAATGTGGTCATTAGTATCTGGATCAGTATTCACTGTTATCCCAAAGTCTGCTAAAGTGCTTCCAATTGTTGAAAGGTGTCTATTGACTTGAATAGCAGCATGTCGTTCGATAGCTATGTTGGCTTTGTTAATGGATGACGATGCAGCAACAGTACAAAATTCATAGAACTGTGCCCACAACTTTTGAGGCTCTGCTGGATTACAGAACATGAGAATCGTTGCAAAGAGTTGTGCGAAGGAATTTGGAAGGTGAAAGTGTGATGCTTCATTTAAGCAATCAATGATGGCTGTGTCACTTTCTAGCAAGCCTAGGGCAACACATGCAGCTCGAAAAGTTTCACATCTGGTTCCGTTAACAGTTGCAATGTCGTCGAATGATGTAGGTGCTGGACGGTGTTGTAAAAGCAAGCGCAGATAATATCTTTCATTCTCATTTGGCCGTGCAGTGACTATACGCCCAACTACAGTTCCGCGTTGTCTTTGATGCCATTCTTTTTCCTTTGAATTCCATACGAAATATTCTGGAAAATCTTTATATAAAAGGTTTTTCTCTTTAGCAAAACTATTATGGTTATTCATGTAGAAAAATTGTGTAAGCATGGTACGGCGTGCTTCACTATTTTCTACGATTGTTTCAATGGGAGTAGTTGTAGAAAAAGATGTGTACTGATGGTTTGGCAAGTGCAATTGAAGTGCTATAACAGCAGGGCGCATTTCATTCATGAGAAACCCAAAAATACGCCATGATGCCTCTGGTGGGGCAACCCAACGGCCTGTTTGAAATGCAGTGATTTCATCAATCTGTTCACGTTGATCGGAGGCACGGACTGAGAAAGCAATACTGTCATGACCTTTGTACACATATTTATACAAATACTTGACTAATTTAATTGTAGAACAAATTTCGACATTGATATGGCAATCAAATTTTGCTAACAAGTATGGGTTGTAGGGCACAATCCATCTATTGTCAAGTAAACGGTTTCGCGAGAACACAACCAGGCCATTATTTCGCCTACGATATAAAGGATAGCCATTCGGAGCATGTGTTGTAACATCATTAAATTCTTTAAGGTAGTGATTTTTGCATTTGCCATCACGCATACAAGCATTGTTTGGATTGTCTGTGCCACAAGGGCCATGAAGCATATGTCTGGTAACCAAATCGTGCAGGTATTTTTCTGTTGTAGGATCTGGGAGTTCAGCAGAAATAAAATTATCGTATTGCGAAGGATCTTCCATTTTATGTTCAGGATACATAATTAATAACATATGGACATGTGGCAAACCTCTTTTTTGAAGCTCCACAACGTATGAGTAAGCACAAACACGGCCTAGCAAATGTTTGTCGAAAAGTTCATGTTTAAGCTCTTCAAGTTTCATACGAAAGATACGTGCAGTCAAGTCAGGCCGGTTAGTGGAATTAGCATTCTGAGGAAGATATTGCGTAATTTCACGCCATTGTGGATTACATGTCATTGTAATGAAGAAGTCGGGTTTTCCATATTTTTGCACCAAGGCCATAGCATCCATGTAACGACGATGCATATCACGAGGTCCACCAATAAAAGAAGAGGGTAAGACGATGGGTTTTCCAATTTGGTTCAGATCATCCAATCCTTGCAAATGAAAAGCATCTTGAATTCCCTGCAAGGTTTCAATTCTTTGTTTTTTTTGATTCTGTTCTGATTGGAAGAAGTCAAGACGTTGAGTTTCTATTTTGATATATTGGTCAACAACATATTGCTGGAACAAACGCCCGGTGTTGAGTAAGATGCCTGGCAAGGAGGGGCGAATTTGAAGACGGTAGGAATAGTATTCGCGGATAGACACATGATTTTTATCCATGCGACGTTGTTTTTTCGGTGGTTCACCATGAGATGGCGCATTGAGACTGGAAAAGAAATTTTCAGCCGTTTCAGTGGCCTCAAGACCATGTGCATTGCGTTTGTTCTTAATCAAGTCAGGCTGCCAGCCTGGCTGCCCGTATGCATGGATTAAAGGGTACTGAACATGATCATATGCAAAAGAATAATAAGATACTTTCTTAGGCGTTCCATCGAATGGATAAACTTGTATATCTCTAATTAAGTCTGCATCACTTGATTGTCCATCTTGCCATATGACAGAAATATCATCAACTGTTGGAAGATTATAGACTCGCTTGTCTAAGCGGTTAGATGTTTTTAAGAAGATTTTATACTCATTAAGACATGGGATGTCATGCAATTGTCGGAAGAATCTTGCATAGGGATTTGCTGATGTAATACTTACGAGTAGAGCAACAAGATCTTTGTTCAGGTCTGGATAGTTCTGCATTCGTCTTTCAAGCTCAATTCCAGCATCATGAAAATAAAGCTGAAGATTCCTTGGCTTGTCTGCAGTTGGGAACAAAGAGTTAATGAAGTGGTGCATCGTACCATTCACACGGAATACATACAAAGTCTGTTCATTACGCTGCAAATCGACATCATACTCCACTCTTAGAGTAGAGAAAGAGAATGAATTGTTGTATGTACGAATATATGTAAGGAAATGATCAGATAGTGCATGGCGTCCCAAGAAAAGATCATGCAAAATAGGGTGCAGCAACAGTGGACGCAAAGTGAAAGTTCCGAAGGCACAGCAAAATCCTTGAGGCTCACCATAGAAAAGCAATGCACCGCAGTGATTGCAAATTGTACAGGAGGGAGGTTCCCAAGGCGAATCGTAAAGGTTGTTCCTACTCACCTGAGGTCCGTGCTGTCCAGAGCGATCATCATGGGGGACTGGCATTCCTGATGGTTGCAAGTTGTGGCACGCTGCTATACGAGCTGCTCGAGCACTGGTACGTGGTTGAGCAGATGCGGACTGGACAGCCCATGTATGTTGTCAACAGATGTAATTTAACAGACAATGGGCCAAAACTAAAAGGTATAAACTTTAAAGGAGCGATAAGCAAAAATTGTCAACCTTTGAACAATTGAACAACGAGCAAACCTTCGTTGATTTAATTAATAGTCAACCTTTGAAAGAAATGTCTACGTATCTGAGTTTGGCCAACCTTTGAACAACGAGCAGTCCTACGGTTATGCCGGCTACTTGATTCTGCTGGTGACCGTGTCTCCCCTTCATGAATGGACTGCCCTTCGTATATTTGCCCTTCGTGAGTAATGAGTCCTTCTCGATGGGAGCTTGCTCGTTCATTTGGTTGTGTTTCTCCCTGACTTGTCTGTGATTTGGGAAAACTTAATGTTTTTTTTTAAAAAAAAACAACTCTATTCAAAATAATTAAATTGTAAAATATAGTCCACTATCAAGCTGCAAGTAAAATATAGTCCGCTGTCAGTAAAACATAGTTCATTGTCAGTAAAATATATTTTATTTCTGCATTGTATTTGTAAAATGGTCATTGTTTGATTAACCTTTGTATGCATGATGAAGTAAGGCTTTTACAAATAGAATGCAGAAATAAAAATTTCCGGTAGGAAATAATATAAATATTTATACATCTAGGAATTATTAAATAATGGCTCATACCTGTGCTTTGCGTGATTGAGAACGAAGACCAGTCCTGCAGCGGTGTTGGAGGGGAGTGCATTGTTCAGTCGGCTGCATTCCAGCTTCTTCGAAGAAAGGGCATTGGGCTGCCCGGGCCTGCCGATCAATGATACGTTGCTCATGACTTTTCCGGGGCATTTGTGGTTATGTAAGAAAGCTAGAATAAGAAAGATGAAAATGAGACAAGATTAGTTGCAAATGAGTGCAGAATAGTAACAATGTTAATCACAGTACGAGAACAAGAGTAAAAGCTAATAACAAATAAATAAAAGATAAATATAAAGCTGAAAATCTGAATTCCTATTACAACAGAAACTTCTTACCCGAGAAAACTCAGCCCTC
Organism: Hygrophila difformis; assembly: GCA_030278955.1. Classification (NCBI taxonomy): domain Eukaryota; kingdom Viridiplantae; phylum Streptophyta; class Magnoliopsida; order Lamiales; family Acanthaceae; genus Hygrophila; species Hygrophila difformis. The sequence continues at coordinate 15,493,808 of JAOANR010000007.1, forward strand.
TAGTACAAACCATTTACTCATTAAAATAGACAAATATACATAACAATGGCTTATTTTATGGAAACACTGAAAAGGTGTTGAGTACTGAAAATTACAATATTTAATTAAAACAGGTCACACATCAATATCAAAAATGTTGATTAAAAGTACAGATTGCCAGCCTCATCACAAAATCATGACTTTCACATGAGATTTAAAAAATTCGCATGAGGTTTAAAAATTCTTAACATCTGAAATGGAACTTTTGAATTGGACTACTTTTTCTAGGATTAAATCCTGTAGAATTTTTTACCCACAATTTTTAAGTATATTGGTTTAATTCCATTTGGCATTCCCCTGTCAAGCCCAACATGGTGAACTCTTTCTCTTTGTCAGTCCTGTGATGTGTAAATAAGATGAAGTTGCAGTGCAGTAATTTACTGACATAGTTAGGAATAAGAAACAATAAAGGGCTTTATCGAACTTTTTGGAAGGAATTTTTTGTGCTCATGCTAGAGCTGAAGGCCTTTTTTATGTCTTTCTCTCATCTCTAGTCTAAACCCAAAACAATCCTAAAAAATTACAGTTCAAACAAGAAATGGTCGACCACTGTTCCCACAGTGGACTGACCAAATCAAGAGCATACATTTCAAAAGTGAACCAACCAATTCAAGATCATATAATTCCAATAAGGATATACATGAGCACAAATCATATAAATATTTTAACCTTAAAATAGAAAAAAAAGAACAATATTCCATAGAATGGCAACAAATAATCTAGTCAACAAATCGCAATTTAAGTAGACGCAAACAATGAGGTTTAGATGAAAAACTCTAGAAATTGAGATTACAGAGAAGAAATGATGACCTGGTGAAGAGCGGAAGGAGAAAGACGACAGCACCGACACTTCCTTGGGCGCAATTCACACAGCCCTGTCCATGGGTAAAACAATAGAGCAACAAATAAGAATAAGATCAATAAACGAATGCAAGATCGATCTTACATCGTGTACATTGAATGAGTCTCAAGCCAAGATTCAACAAGAGATGCAATTAAATTTGTAACGGGCAGTCAAAGATCTTGCTTGGTGTTTTACCTAGATTTGAGCATTAGAGATTTAAGACAATAATGTAGTTGAAAATTTTTGAATATTTGTCCATAAAATCTCTTAACTGATCAATAAAACGGAATTCTAAATTTATGCATAGGACTCATTCTCTACAATAATATCATCGTGTAAAATCAAAGATTAAATCCCATATACATGTATGTATGCATGTGTATATATATATAGATGATATATCTTTGCACTCCTATTAATTATACACTAGTTCAAGTGCAACAGTGGTATTGAAATTTAGAACACATGGTACAATGTTAGGGTTTCCTACAAATACCATAAAAAAGACCCTTTTTCCCAATCTAGAAGAGGTTTGATTGTTTGTAAGGTCAGCCAGCTCATTATATTACTTTGCTCCTCCTCGTTATATTTTATTTGTTCAAATCTAAAAAATATAAAATTTGGTGTATTTTCTAAAGCTAACTTTTGAAGTTCTCAAAGCTCTCTCTTATGAATTACAACACATGTACTGACAATAATATATGCAAATCTAGGAATCTCGGAATGAGAGTAGAATTTGGTATGGAACCAAAACCCAATGTGTAGACAGCATAGTTCGGTAAAGAATTTACAGCTATGCGGCGGGCCTTATAGGTTATTTCTCAAGATGTGTAAGATTAGGCATTTAAAAATTTATTTTGCTAACAAAAATCTTACCCATAGGAGTTTAAATAGTCTTACTCATAGACAATCATAGTCACTACAGCATAGACACTCATAGACAGCAATTATACAACATCCTGTACATTCTCTGCTAATCAAAGGAGTGTTAATTCTAGGTGCCCTCTTCCAATCTGCTAATCAAACGAGTTTGAATAGTCTTACTCATAGACAGCATAGTATACCCTTTTGTATAGCGCGCGGTAGGAATTTACAGTTATGCGAAGAACACAATTGTGAAGAAACCACAATTCGGATTTGGGTTTCTTATAGTAATGCATATTAAAGACACAAAGAAAAAGAAATAGGGTTCAATTAATTACTGTTCTTTTCCAACTTCACAATATCGTTCTTGGGATATTGCGGTTGCTGCTATTCACGAAGAAGAGTGTGCGATGGCAAGCGGCGATGTTTAGGGCAAGAAAGGCAGCAAGGTGAGAGAAGCGAGGCCGAGGCAAGGCTGAAGAGAAGAAGGTGATAGCAATGCGAGACACCAAGGGCTGGTGGCCAATGGAGGCACCCGCAGACAGTGATGCGATGGTGAGGATGCGAACAACCCTAAATAGATCGATTAAGATGAACCAAAAAAGGGCGATTTTCAAAACTAAATTAAAATAAAAATTCCATTCCTAATCCGTAATGGGCGATTTTCTCAATTGTTCGCTGAACCACATCAAATCGGGGAAAAAAAAAGATGAAAGTGAGGGGCTAACCTTTAATCTAATGTTTTTGTAGATGAGCTCCTTGTCGATGCCTTCAATTGTGAAATGTGTGGTCACCAGTTTGCGCAAATACAGTGGAAGAGAATACCTCCCAATGAATACCTAGCTCAAGACAATAATTCTCAATGAATAACTATCACAGTTTCACCATTTGGAAAAATACAGTTCAAACAAACATCGCTGAAACAAAATGAAAATGCAGATTCAACTTTAATAACCATAAAGTGTAATTTGATTAGGCATGTAATCAAATTACGAATAAGAATGCCTCGAAACATTTATATAAAAATCTTAGTAAAGAAGAAGAAAACAAGTGAAGTTTCTAAACCCCTGCAATTCAATAAATGATGGGCAATGATTATCAATCGGATAGCCTAAAACACATCACAGTAATCTCCAACGTAACCTACAATCCCAAATGGCACATAGACACACATCCTACAAAAACAACCAAGACTATGACTTACCTAAAATTTCAAGAATCCCAGAATTAGAGATAAAAATTCCATTTGGTTACTCAAGCTAGTGGTCCCCCAAATAGCAGGAAAAATTTAGAATTTAAAACAGAACTGACCCATCCTACCCTATAGATGCGTTTTCGTAACTTCAGAAAGACTATTGAACTTACACAGTCATAAATGGAGGAAGAAGACGATGAGGGCACTGAAAATTGACTCCAAAGCGCGTTTTCAACTTGACAGTACCGTTCTTCCGAATAGGCTCCCTAGCAGCAGCAACTTTCATGTAGCGAAAGCCATAGGGTGATATGAACGCTAATGTAACATGCAGAACCGTAAAGAACAAGAATCATGAACAGAGGGGCAGGAAAGCACAAAACCACAAAACAATGCAAATTTCGAATGAAGGCAAAATAGATAAAATCACCCGTCAATGACGAAGTGAAGACACTCACAAATTCAAATATCTACTTCATTGTAGCAACAGGCAGCTTTAGACAGACAACACCGCAGTTCAATGAACTAAAAGTTAGATTACAATGCAAGCAACATAAACAATTTTAATTTCAAGTTCATGAAAATCAATAAACCTAGATTCAAAGCTCCACAACATACCTGATTCTAGGAACAATCAATATCAGAAATAGAAGCCCTAGTTCTGCAACACACAAAACACTTGCACTGTTTGCCCGGCACAAACATTGTAAGATGAGAATCGCAAATTTTTAAGTGTGAACGGCGCAATGCAAAACACAGCCCATAAACCTACGGTCAAATTAGAAGAAAGAACACCAAGGAAGCAAACTTACAGCGGATTGATGGCGGCGGCGGAAGTGATGGCGGCGGACGGCGGCGCAGCGGGAGAGAGATTACGGTGGAGCAACAGCCGTGGAGGAGGAGGAGGAGGAGGAGGAGGAGGGGAGGCGATGGCGCTGGCAAGGCTGAAGGGGCGGACCGATCGGCAGCAGGAATGCGCGGGCGGTGGTGCGAGGGGGCGTACCGATCGGCAGCGGGAATGCGGCGGTGACGTGGGGGCCCGGACGCCGTGAACGGCGTCGCAGATCCGGCAGGGCGAGGAGTGTAGCAGACGGGCGCTGGTTCCTGGCGGCGGCAATTAGGGGTAGAAAATGGAAGATGGAGGACGGGTTAGGGCAAAATCAGAAGGAGGAAATAGGGAGCAGCTCTGGGAGGGGATGCGCGGAGAGAGCGACGGGAAAGCAGGGTTGGGCGGCACCGCTTGGATGCTGAGGAGGGAGTATTGGAGACGGAGACGAGTTGGAGGGAGAGAGGACGGAGTCGAGGGAAGGTTTTGTGGGGATGGAGACTCAAGGGAAGGGGTGGGTCGGGCGGGTCGAGATGGAGGCAGAACACGACAAATCCTACTGTTCATTAAACAGTACTTGGTAAGGTATTTATATATTATAGATATATCCTGTTTTGTATTTTAGAGATGAATAGAAGAAATACAGGTAGTTTGGTACAAGGTTTTGCGACCTTGAATATTTGAGGGTTGCCTTTCTCAAATGCACAAATTTGATATGCATTTCCAAGAATTCCTCCTCATTTGTCACCGTGGTCTTGCACAGTTTTGCACAGCTTGCCTGCTGGAGTTCCCCCTAAGCTTGGGGTACTTGGAAGCTGACACAGGGTGCCATGGGACATCTTCGACTAGACGGCACGCCCTCCATCCCAACCTCAGCCTGGCAGTCCTCCCTCTCATCAGTCATCACTCATCACCACCAGGGATCAGGGTTGGCCAGATTAACCCAGCTGGTTATCAGGGACATCATCTGCCTGCCTGCATTCCAATGATTTGGCCATTTGAATTTTGATGTCCGTTCTACTTGCTTTCATGGTTTTATTCGTTATTTTGTGAATTACTTCATTTTGGTGTGCGTTTATGTCTGTCATATAAGCTGGCAATTCGAATGCCATTTTTGCAGCAATCATGAGTCAAGTACTCTTTCAAACTCTGATTGACCTAATACCTCTTACATGGTATTTTGGATTTTGGCATGGCCTTTTATACCATCGGAAAAACATTGTTATTTTTCTGAAATACTACCTTTCATTCCTCCTAAATATTACTACTAGAATTTTATCTTTGGATTGAACCTTAAACATTTTCGAAATGGTGTTTTAGACCTTTAATATCTATTAGTATTTGTTACTTTGAAATGAATGCGTCTGAAATGGTGTTTTAAATGGTATGACTTTTATTAATATATCTTTGAAATCATATTTTAATACTGTATTACTGTAATACATTTCTACCTCTGAAGTGGAAATGGTATTTTTTTTATCTATTAAATTCAAAATTATATTATTCATAAATAAAAACTAAAAATTCAAAAATCTTCAAATTAAGTCCAGCAAAAAAATCTTCAATTTAAGAGGCTTTGGGCATTGCTTTCAGTGAATATGGGCTTGGAAATAAAAGCCCAGCTCATGAGCATGGCATTAATAATCATACTTAATTGGTTATGTAGGCAAGGGGTTTCTGCTTCATTGAGGAATATGATTATGGTTCAATAAGAGTCAGGACCCTGGAGCTGAAGTTTCTTCCGAACAAGAAATTTCCAAGCAGAGCTCACTGCAACTTGTAATCCTGAGGTATTTGCTATACCCTAATGCTTTTTTTACACCTTTGTATTTCTTCAGTTTCAAGATTATGGTGATTTCTTTTCCACCGCACGGATTTTTTGTTTACTTTATTTTGTAGAATTTGATTTGAGCTTTCAAATTTCACTACACGCCTGGAAGTTAAAACCTTTATTGTGGGCTCATCGTAAATCATTACAGTTCTCCATCCACCAACCGCCTATATTGAAACAGTTATAATTGCTTTAATTTTGTTAATTTTCGGGTTTCTGCAAGTGAAGTTTAATTATATGCCTTAGATTTCGATGTGGAAGTCTTTTCTATGTGGTCTGTGGAAATTCAGATCCTTGTAACAGATTTGTGGTTATTGATGCTTGTACTGAGAACTTGAAGTACTTTTCTCCCCATTTTCCTGATCTTAGAAATTGTATGCAGATATTAGAAGAGAAAGCAATGGCTGTCCACGAAGATTCGAGCTCACAAAAAAGGAAATCAAATGATATCCTGGATGACATACCCACTTTCAATGTTGAAAATATGCAGAACAACACTAGAATTATTAATTATAGGTTTGCTCTTAGCTTCTGAATTTCTAGCCCCTGGAATTTCGATTGTGCTATCCCATTTTGGCTAAACCAGGAGCACGTTTCAACTTCGATGCCTAGTTTTTCTCTCTTTTTTAACCCTAGGAAAAGCTTCACTTTAAAACTTGCTGAGTCTTGGCCTGTCTTCATTTTCAGCCGCACATTTATGTCTATCATAGGTGGAGTCGTTGCAGGAGTTTTAGGATTCACAGGCTTAACGGGATTTGTCTTCTATTTCCTTGTCATGGCTCTTACGACTGCAGGACTTGCTGCAAAGGCTGGGTTTGCAGTCCACAATTACTTTGATAGCTGGCATCAGATCACATTTGATGGCATTCTAGGCGGGCTGCTAGTAAGCCATTTAAAGATTTTATTTGTTCTATGGATTCCCAAGCTGATTTTTTTTTTTTCCTTTTATTAATCTATTGCATATTTATTGCGTCATGATATTTTCTGTCGGAGAGCATGTTCATGTGTAGAATAGATGCCTTGTACTCCATTTCCCTTAATAAAAACACCATTGAATTCAGAGATTATTTAAGCACGTTTGAATTTTGTATTTCTTCCATCTTTCCATGATTGTTGATTTCAAGAAGTATCATAATTCATTCAGCGACAATAGTGATAGTTTTGGGAATCAATTGCTTTGGTTGGTATGGTACTGAAGTAATTCATTTTAGCTGGTTGGGATGATGCTGAAGTGGTTTATTTTGCTCGTAGTTCATTTGTACATTATGTAGCTAACTGGAGGTGTGGTATTGAAATACTTAGAAGTAGAATCCAGCTAGCAGGTATCTTTATTAGAAGCATAACAATTTGTCACCTATGTTGAAAAATTGTTGATTCCTCACATATGCTATTTGATCATTTAATCTGCCTGTTTGTAGTATTTCTCCAACTATCTTTAATGACTAATCATATGTGTTTTCTTTCTTGCAGTCATTCGTTCTATTCTGGACGTATCCTTGTTTTCCGGTATGTTTAAGTTTAGACATCTTTTGAAATTTGTGATGTTCCTTTTTCTTGCCAATTTCATCAAAATTCTTAAAATACCACATACCACCAGTCCGTGATCACACGATGTTTGTGCAAGAAACTACACTATATCCTTGCGGCCTTAGTTTGCCCAATTCCTATTCCATTCATTCATTGCACTTCATCTACACTTACCATGGAATCCTCCGAATAGCAATTATTACATTTCAAGATTGAGAGTTTAATGAGGCCATTGGCGAATTGTAAGTTTTCTGCTGGAAATTCAAACTAGTAAGATTTATTCCTATTTCGAATTGATCCCCATACGGGTGATCCTCCAACAATAACCAAATCGAATAAGATTTATGGAGTGTTGCCATTCATATCACAGTTGTCTGTTCCTTGACATTGGATAAGATTTGCTTATGACATCGTGCATATATTCTGAAGAATCTGGAGTGGCAGATTATTTCAGATAATGAAGACAATGCTACATGCTGCGTCTTTCTGTGCTATGAAGCGATAGCAGTGGAATAAGATTTTGAGCTTTGTATCCATGGTGTTGGTACATTGAGAACGGTAGTTCTTGTTTATGTTTTGAACTTTTATTGGTGTGCATGATTTTGTGTCTGTGATGTATCGACTCTTAAAAGAATGCGCGCTTTTCTAGTTAGTCGTGCTGTCTTTTCTTGAATGGTTAGAATCATGTAAGTATTACAACAATTTTTGGTTGTGGATCTTCAAATTAAGAAGTGAAGGTAACAACAGTAGTCTCCCAGCTTGTTGCTGGGAGAAGTCCCCATACCACATTTTGGAGTTGTTGATGGAAGGAAGTTGCTTTTTATGATAAGCTTTTATATTTATGAGCGGTGAGACCCTCACATTTTGGGCCTCTTTGGAAATTGGGTGTGGACTGGTGGCAGCCCAGTGGGCCAATTGATTTTCAATTTTCATCTCAAATTTAAGCATATTCCTGCATACCAAGTGCTAGAATAAATAAAAAGCTTCCACCCACCTATCGAAAAAAAAAAAAAAAAAGCACATTCCATGAACTATACGTAAAAAAACGCAAAGAACAAGGATCAAGGATGTCGCGCTCTCACACTCCGACTTATTACCAGTCACCACACAAAATCTATCTAAATCAATGTCCGAGATAGTACTCCTATATACTCCCTCCGTAATTTAATAAGTCTAACATTGGCATAATATTAAGTATTCATTGAATTATTTTATTTCAACTTTTTAACATAGTAATATTACATAAAATATAGTCGAGTGTGTAAATGGTCGTCCCACTTGTCATGCCACATTAATGGAGGTTGGTGGGATAATTGACAATTGCACAATTTCTGTACAACTTTCGGCTGAAATGACGTGCTACTCTTTCCTATAAATACCCTGCATCTCACTTGTAAAGAACACCCCAGCAGCAAAACAAACACAAGGCATTGCAAAAGCAAGACAAGCACCCAGTCTGCTTTTGATCATTTCCTTGTTGTTTCAGCCTTTGTGAGTCTTTTTTGTCGAGTGGGTTTTGTGTGTCAGGAAATTATTTTCAAAACCCTTTTGTAATATTTCTCCCTCATAGTGAAATAATAATTCGGTGGGGCCCGGAGGACGTAGGCAAATTTGTGCCGAACCTCGTTAAATCTTGGTGTTCTATTTATTGTTTAATTAATATCTCTATTATTCGGGTATAATTTTGGTGGAAACTAACCCGATTTCCACAACAATTGGTATCAGAGCCTTGGTTGCATAGTATGCTCTGTGGTCGCAGCTAAGCTGATCTTCCACATCAGAAACGCATCTAGGTTGAGCTACCGTTTGTGAGCTATTAATTAAACTTTGAAGCAGAAATGGCGGATAAGTCCAGTGAAACGTCAACTTCAGATTCGAAGCCGTTGATGACATCGTCATCACGAACGATGGTTTCAAATGCCAAATTTGATGTCGAAAAATTCGACGGTACCAATAATTTTGGTATGTGGCAGTGCGAGGTGTTGGACATCTTGTACCAGCAGGAGCTGGATGGGGCACTTGAAGAAACCAAACCAGATGGTGTTGATGATAAAGACTGGACGAGGATCAACCGTCTTGCGTGTGGTACAATTCGGCTATGTCTCTCAAAGGAGCAGAAGTATCCGCTTATGAGAGAGACGATGGCGCACAGACTGTGGAAAGAACTGGAGGATAAATTCATGAAAAAGAGCACGGAGAACAAGCTCTACATGAAGACGAAGCTGTATCGATTCCAGTATTTGCCCGGTACCACGATGAATGAACACATAACAAGATTCGATTCTTTGGTCACCGATTTATTGAATCTCGACGAGAAGATAGATGACGTTGACAAGGCGCTGATACTGTTAGCTTCGCTCCCCGATGAATACGAGCATATAATTGTTAGTATGCTGACTGGAAAGGAAACAATTTCCTTTAAAGAAGTTACCACTGCCTTATATTCTAACGAGATCAGAAAGAAGGATAAGTTAGAACACAGGAGTTCGACTGGTGAAGCTCATATCGTTCGGGGCCGTAGCCACAAGTACAAGCCGGACAGAAGAGGCAGATCCAAGTCAATAGGCAGAGTGTCGAAAGACGAATGTATCTTTTGTCACGAGAAAGGACATTGGAAGAAAGATTGTCCTAAGCTGCAAAAGAAAAAGGGGAAAGCAGTAGCAGAGGCTTGTGTTGCTGATAGTGATGAGACAGAGTATTCTTTAGCTTGTGTCTCATCGGTAACGACGTGCACTGACGACTGGTTGCTAGACTCAGGATGCTCATTCCACATGTGTTCCAGGAAGGAGTGGTTTGTCAACCTTGAAAGTGTTGACGGTGGAGTTGTCTACCTAGCCAACAACGGATATTGCCAGATAGCTGGAGTTGGCTCAGTATATCTGAAGAACCACGATGGAACAACCAAGGTGCTGACGGAAGTTCGGTACATACCGAAATTTGCCAAGAACCTCATATCAGTGGGAGCCTTGGAAGCCAAAGGCCACTCCATCAACATTCAGAATGGGATTATGAAAGTGATCTCGGGAGCACTTGTCGTCATGAAAGGTATAAGGAAAAATAACTTATACCACTTCCAGGGCAATACAATGGTTGGCATTGCAGCAGCAGTATCAGAAGCAGACAAGGAAGAGGAGATGACCAAGCTATGACATATGAGGCTTGGGCATGCTGGGGAAAAATCCTTGCAGACTCTGGCAAAGCAAGGATTACTAAAGGGTGCAAAGACTTGCAAACTTGAATTTTGCGAGCAATGTGTTCTGGGAAAGCAAACGCGGGTGAAGTTCGGAACAGCAATCCATAATACTAAAGGCATTATGGATTACATTCACTCAGATGTGTGGGGACCTACCAAGACGGCTTCTCTGGGAGGAAACCACTATTTTGTAACGTTTGTTGATGACTTTTCCCGGAGAGTATGGGTGTATCCCATGCGAACAAAAAATGAAGCATTTGGAAAATTCCTCGCTTGGAAGAAAATGATGGAGAACCAGACGGGGAGAAAGATTAAAGTGCTTCGATCTGATAACGGCACGGAATATCGAAATGACCCTTTTTCGATTTGTGCAAGAAGGAAGGTATTTCCAGACATTTCACTGTGCGGGACACGCCACAACAGAATGGGGTGGCTGAACGAATGAACCGAACCTTGTTGGAAAAAGTTCGGTGTATGTTATCCAATGCTAATTTGGGCAAGCAGTTCTGGGCTGAAGCGGTGACATATGCGAGCCATCTAATCAATCGACTACCATCAACTGCACTTAAAGGCAAGACACCTTTGGAGGCATGGTTTGGCAAACCTGCAAATGATTATGATTCTTTACGTGTGTTCGGTTCCGCTGCTTATTATCACGTAAAAGAATCAAAGCTGGATCCGAGGGCGAGAAAAGCTGTTTTCGTAGGGATATCTTCTGGAGTAAAAGGATATCGCCTATGGTGCCCGGAGATGAAAAAGGTGATCTTTAGCAGAGATGTTACCTTCAACGAATCGATAATGTTGAAGAAGGTAACCAAGCAGCAGCCGGATAGTACTCCTCAGCAGGTGGAGCATTATCCTCAACAGGTGGAGTTTCAGACATCTACAACCAGAGAGGTAGATGGACAACTAATAGAAGACGATGGTCCAAGTACCGAAGAAGAGCCCAGAGAAAGTGAGGTTTTAACCCAAGAACCTCAGGAGCAACAAGATTTACCAATTGCAATGAGGAGGCCAAGAAGAGAAATTAGGAGACCTGCTCGTTTCGAAAGTATGCTGGCCTATGCACTTCATGTTATTGAAGAAGGTATACCACAAACTTTTCTTGATGCAAAAATTAGTCCGGAAAAAGAAAAGTGGAAGAAAGCCATGGACGAGGAAATGCATTCCCTTGAAGCAAATCACACGTGGAAGCTAGCTAAACTCCCAGAGGGAAAGAAGGCAATTGGTTGCAAGTGGGTCTATGCTCAGAAAGAGGGATTTCCAGAAAAGAATGACGTTCGCTACAAGGCAAGATTGGTAGCTAAAGGCTATGCTCAAAAGGAGGGAATTGACTACAATGAGGTATTTTCCCCTGTTGTAAAACATTCATCCATTCGTATTTTGTTGGCCTTGGTAGCGCAGTTTGATTTGGAACTAGTTCAAATGGATGTCAAGACGGCATTCTTACATGGTGATTTGGAGGAGGAAATCTACATGACCCAACCAGAAGGATTTGAAGTTGCTGGAAAAGAAGATTGGGTTTGCAGGTTGAACAAATCGCTGTATGGATTGAAACAATCTCCAAGGCAATGGTATAAGCGATTTGATCAATTTATGATTGGCCAGAAGTACACCAGGAGCAGTTTTGATCATTGCGTATATTTCCGTAAGCTACATGATGGATCTTTCATTTATCTTCTTCTATATGTAGATGACATGTTAATTGCTTCGAAACATAGAGGAGAGATAAACAGGTTGAAGTCCCAACTCAGCAAGGAGTTCGAAATGAAAGATCTTGGTGAAGCAAAGAAAATTCTCGGTATGGAAATAACGAGAGATAGGAAGAGGGGCACTCTGAGTTTGACTCAGAAGCAATATCTGAAGAAAGTATTGCAGCGGTTTGGCATGACGAACAAAACCAAACCTGTAAGTACACCGTTTGCTCCTCATTTCAAACTTAGTGCTTCACAATGCCCGAAGACGAAAGAGGAACGGGAATACATGTCAAAGGTTCCTTATTCAAATGCGGTGGGTAGCTTGATGTATGCAATGGTGTGTACAAGGCCAGACATTTCACATGCAGTTGGAGTTGTGAGCAGGTATATGCATGATCCCGGCAAAGATCATTGGCAAGCTGTGAAATGGATTCTAAGGTATATCTTGAAAACCTTAGATATTGGGTTGATATTTGAGAAGACTAATGTTACTGGTCAACATATAGTTGGGTACTGTGATTCAGATTATGCAGGAGATCTGGATAAACGTCGATCAACTACTGGATACGTATTTACTCTTGCAAACGCACCAGTTAGTTGGAAGTCTACCTTACAGTCAACCGTTGCTTTGTCAACAACGGAGGCAGAATACATGGCCATTACAGAAGCTGTTAAGGAAGCCATTTGGTTACAGGGATTGCTGGATGACTTAGGAGTTGGTCATAAACATGTAACAGTGTTTTGTGACAGTCAAAGTGCCATTCATCTAGCAAAGAACCAGGTATATCATGCTAGAACCAAACATATCGACGTGCGATACCATTTTGTGCGGGAAATAATTGAAGAAGGTGGAGTCAAGGTACAAAAGATCAAGACAACCGAGAATCCTGCAGACATGTTGACGAAGGCTGTAACAGGTATCAAGTTCGAACATTGTTTGAACTTGATAAATGTCTCAAGAGATTGAAGTTGGCGCTGAAAAGCGCATTTGGAGGTCCTACCGAATTTTGTGACGAAAGAGAACCTTGAAGGAGATACTATGATTGGAATTTGGGACGCACCAAGGTGGATATTTGTAAATGGTCGTCCCACTTGTCATGCCACATTAATGGAGGTTGGTGGGATAATTGACAATTGCACAATTTCTGTACAACTTTCGGCTGAAATGGCGTGCTACTCTTTCCTATAAATACCCTGCATCTCACTTGTAAAGAACACCCCAGCAGCAAAACAAACACAAGGCATTGCAAAAGCAAGACAAGCACCCAGTCTGCCTTTGATCCTTTCCTTGTTGTTTCAGCCTTTGTGAGTCTTTTTTGTCGAGTGGGTTTTGTGTGTCAGGAAATTATTTTCAAAACCCTTTTGTAATATTTCTCCCTCATAGTGAAATAATAATTCGGTGGGGCCCGGAGGACGTAGGCAAATTTGTGCCGAACCTCGTTAAATCTTGGTGTTCTATTTATTGTTTAATTAATATCTCTATTATTCGGGTATAATTTTGGTGGAAACTAACCCGATTTCCACAACAGAGTGAGATTTTGTTAGATTCATCTAATCACATAGAACATGAGAAAAGGGATTGGGATTGAGGACACTGGGCTGCACCTGGTTTGTTAAAAGTCCATATCTATATATATGTATAATATACTCCTCCCTCGCCTGATCACCTCTTCAAACAAATTGTTAAAAATACTACTCTACTCCATTATTTCCTGTCAACAACTAATAGTGGAATTCTGTATTCATCAAATAATCTGACTAGCTACTACAATACATCAGATTTATGGATCGTTAAGTTGAATGATGATGGATCATTACAAATCTGCCATGGAACTATATCACGTTTTATCATTGTTTGATTTGATAATACAGTACTAAGTTTTGTAATGAATTGCTGATTAATTACAAGTGTCATATATGCAGGTTCATGGAACTCAAGTCTCAAAGGATATTCACTTTTTCTAGACTGACTAGCTAGAGCATTAATTAAACTGTAAATTAATATGCCGATCGACTTTTGGATGATACTATATGATTGGCTTTTATGATATACTAGTGATTGTGCTGTGCGATGCACAGCGTATTTAAGGTGTACAGCTGCCCATACACATCGTATTTAGGGTGTACAACTACCCATAGAGAAAAAAAGAATTGTGGGTGACAACACGGGGTTTCCTTATATGATACTTATTATATTCAAAGAAGTTTAGTTATACATACAACCAATATTCTATTTGAATGTTTATCAGCACAATTCTCATTCTCCAAAAGTAGTCATTCTTCAGTCTAGCTTGGCTCCAAATTCATGTCCGAACTAACAAATACAAATCCATAAGGGTAAAAGCGCAAAGAGAATGACTAAATAGTAGATTATTGGTTCCTACCGTGCCATTCGAATCAAATACAAATCATGAATTATTGGTTCATGATTATTTGTATCATAAACGGTGTATCATGAACCAATAACTAAAGAGAATGACTAAATATAAAAAGAGAAATTATTGGTTCCTACCGTGCTATTCTCTTTGGCACGGTAGGAGTTATGCAAAGAGAATGACAAAATAGTAGTAGCCCAAAATATGTTGTGCATCGTGCCATTCTTTTTGTTACCGTCCCATGCCCAGAACTCCAGCAATTTTGTCACAGCCAATGACAGTTAAAATATTACAAAATACTTACCAATAAAAAATAACAAATCTATACATCACTTTCAAGTTTCAAGATTTACCAGTCCAGCTATACAAAGTGAAGGATGTTCAAGATCTCTTGGGCAATTGTGCCTTTGATAGCGAGGATAGCTCCATTGATTACCACCACAATGTTTGTCAATGTTCAAGCGGTATTTGGACCTTCACAGAAAATGCCAACAACTTTCACATAGAAGAGATGTAATAATCAATCAGACTATCAAACTGTGGCCACACAAAACCACCTAAGCAATGAAACAGACACTGCTTGTAGATAAGATTCATTTAATCCATGAAAAGCACAAATATATTGACATGTTTGGCTCGTCATTAAAACCAAAACATGGCTTTAAGCAATGCCACACCATAAAACATGGGTTTAAATTATATTTGTGTGCAGTATACAAAACAATATAGTCAAATTTAATTGAATGAATTTATTAACTGAAAAATTAAATATAGCATATTAAATATTTAAACAAAGCCATGTTCATCAGCGACGACTAACCTCCTTTCCAAGCCCATTGTTTAAAGAAGCACACATAGGAGGGGAATCCAAATTTAAATTTTCAGAACATGATTCCCAGTAAGTATAAATGTGATGATACACACGACTCTCCACGCAGTAGACAAAAGGGAAATGATCCTTCTGCATCAAGTGATAATAATAAAACAAATAAATAATAAAGAGATCAAAATAAAACAAGCCACAAGAAAAATTTGTATGACACATTTAGGAATGTATCACAAAATATAAAGGAATAGTTTATGACTGAAACAAGGAAATTCCAATAGGAAATGGACATGGCATGTGAAAATCAAGGAATTAAATAAGGAAAAAGGAACTCTACACCAAAAAAAATTGACAAGTAGCATATCAAAACTTATTTCATGTTCAAATTGATTGGATAATAATAAAAGAAAATAAATAAAAGAAAAATAATTACTTGTTCGGGGATCCAAGGGTCAAGTAACGAAATTAGGCCATGCATGAATTGCACACACATCGACGGTGTTTCGTAGGCATTCATCTGGACCATGCTGCAACTAAAGAATTAAAATGTGAACAATCGTGTGTTCGGATAAGATCACAAATGCTCAAAACTATACAGCTCAACCTAACTTCAGATTTCAAACACCTACTAACTTCATCCAATTTGGTTATACCATAGATATGTTTAATCATTTTAATACATAGAGCATAGGAACATGTCAAATTTAGCTAAAATGATGTTCATTCTTATTCCCGAACTCAAATGATGCCCATTCTTATTCACGAATTAATATAAAAACTATGCTTAATAATTAATGCCTTTCTACACATCCTGTCCCAACATATACAATTGTTAAATCTCCACGAATGACCCAATAAAACTACTTCCCAAAACATAGATAGTCCTAACAATGGAATTAACTGACTATAAGAAAGCATAAATCAACCATAAGAAACCCCAACAAGGAAATAGATAGACATCAATCCACTCTAGTATTTGAGAGACAAGGGAGATCAAAAGTTAGAGAAGAACAAATGGGGCAAAGAAGTAGAAAAAAAAAATTAATAAAATACAGCAAGGGAAAAGCAAAAGAAAATATCTAATTTATACACATAAATAAATAATTGAAATTTTTTTGAACTCAGAACCCCCGGGTATAGTCAACATAGACCCATAACACAAGATTGTGGACGGGGGTTATTTGATGTGCCAGGGAAAAAAATACCATGTAAGATTGAATACGTAGCAGTCGAATATTATCCGCTCGGAAGAAATTCTATACTAATCATTTCTCCAAACCCCACATTAGAATCCTCAAAACTGAAAACAAATATAGTGATAA
Source organism: Hygrophila difformis (assembly GCA_030278955.1). Lineage (NCBI taxonomy): Eukaryota > Viridiplantae > Streptophyta > Magnoliopsida > Lamiales > Acanthaceae > Hygrophila > Hygrophila difformis. The sequence continues at coordinate 15,510,344 of JAOANR010000007.1, forward strand.
ATTTTCCAAGCATGCCAAAGATTATGCAGAAAAATCAAAAAACACACAAATGGCGGGAAAATGGCACTCAACATCACTAAAACTTTTCCAGGCCAACCTACGCTTAATATTTAATAATATTGAAAGAAAGAAAAAAAAAAAAAAAAAAAAGAGCTGTCCCTAACCGGTGTCAGCCACCAAAGATAAAAGATAAGTCTTCATGGAAGTGTTGTCTCAGATTTGTCTGGATTACCAGAGAAGCGTTGAAAGTGACCGAAGGTATTTATACAAATCCCTGCAAGCTGACTGGATACGAACTGTAGAACATGTCAAAGCCACAAATACTTGGGAGCAGTGTAGCATTTTATCCTTCTTTGTATCTTCTTTGCGTTGCTGAGTTTTAGTGCTCTTCGGGCATCTAATTCAGCCATCTGAGCAACTCTCAGGAACACCTTTGTTTTTTCCTGTGTGCGACCACCAAACACATGGAGAACAAGCTCAATGGTTGGAAATGATATGTTTTACACTAAGGATTAATAACCAAAATTTTCCTGGAAAATCATTCAGGAATGATTTGAATTACCTCAACGCCAGTGAGACCCATTAAAAAAAAAAATGTTGGTTTTTCTACGGAAACAAAATAACATCAACTTATAAAGTAAAAAGTTTTACTACAAATAAGCCTTGAAGTGTTTGCAATAATTCTGTGAATCACAGCCGGCAGTGGTGCATTGAGATCCTTGTAATGATTCACGTTGAGAACAATATGCCTGCAACCACAGCATAATAGCATTATTCATGAATAGAGGGGACAGAGCAGGATAGTATCGTACAGATTCTTTCAAAGGCTATAAGATAAATTTAAAGAAACATTCTAGGATAAAATGAAAACTAATTCAATTAGGTGGAATAATTGCAGATTGAATTCAGGAGAACGTTATACATCCACTATACCCACCTTACTCAACCGCTCTCATCCATGCTACTTTCCATAAAAATCAGTAACCATTATGATCCCAACTAAGCTGAAATCTAGGAAAAATGCAGACTGAGGCTCAATAATAAGTGTAGCGAATAATGTCTTCATCTTCCATCTGAGAACCAAAAATAGCTACTCAATAAAATTAAATAAGCTCAAACAATAGCCAAATATTTAGTAAATGGAATCCAGTATTTTTTAGACATATCACTGTAGAAGGCGCAAATCCTTCATGAACAAAAAAGGACCATGCAATCCTGAAGGATCCATTCGAGGCCGGATGATAAGTGAAAACCCTAATGAACACCGGTTTCGAATCCTTAATAATTATAGTAACACAACTTAGTCTGTAGCTCTTTGATCTCAGTAAAGCTTCATGGGATAAAAGAAAAATTCTATTAAGTCTGCCAAGCAAAAATAAATAGTAAGAAAGTTATCTTAGAATGTATCTTAAGTGGAGTAGAGAAACCAACGTATTACACATAACAGACACTAATAATAAATAGAGTAAATAACCAAATCTAGGCCGCAAAGGGAAAAGCCATCAAATATAAATCCAAGCCAACTCTAGTCTGTCAACTCAAAGTCAGAAATAAATATATTTAATAAAATAAAATAATATTTAGGAAATTACAACCTAAATGCAAATACACAAGGTATTTTAAGGCCCAGGCAATAGTTACAGGTTGGATTGAAATTAATGTTTTATACTTAAACAAACATGTATGTATTACTTCATAAGGATGCTTAGAGAGTCCTCTTCAAGCCATCTCTCCCTCCCCCTAACTGCAATCTGTTGTGAAAAGCAAAGCTTTTAAGGCTTGTAAGCTGTTAAGGATGATATGCGCTAATCATAGAAGGCTAGAACTGACACACAAATAAGCATTTATATGCTTTCCATAGGCACATGTTTGCTCAATACTCCAGCCAATGCATACCATAAAATCATTTGAATCCAGATATTGAAAATAATGAGTTAATTACATCTTCCCTTGCTGTTGTACCCACAGACAATTTCAATCCAACCTAGGGCTATAGCCCATGCCTTAAAATAACAACCATTGGGCTCACATTTGAATTAAGATAATACATTTTTCACAAGCCAACTTGTATTTGAATAATAACACCAGTGACACATCGTAAGCAGATGGACAAAATTTTGTTGAGAATTATGATGATCATATAAAGAAGAAAAACATTATGAAAACAAGAAACCTTCCAATTTCCATTGAGGGGTGGCTCGCCAGTCAGAATAGCTTCATTGACAGTAGCACTTACAGCAAAAATAAGCATGCCAATAGTTAAAGACGTGTTATCTCCATCCAGACCGGTAGATCATCCAATGGACACCAAATCCTCAGGGAGAAGTTCTGTGCCAGAGAGATTTACCCACCTAAATTCAAATTTCAAAAAAGAGTTAATATGCAAGCATTGCCAACCCGAAAGCGAAGTAACAAAAGAGGTATAATAATTTGTGCAATTTGCATGACGTACTTGTCACGTACATATAACAAAATCTCATATAGTAGAGCGCTCTGATAAATGGTTCTGTGTTGAACAGGCAAGGCTGGTGTCCAATAGCTTCGAGCGCACCATTTGGCCACACAGAAAAATCGAAAGCTTTTGATCAGATTGGATGAAGAATATATAAATCGAATGCCAATTGGATTGAATGTTCAATTACTAATATATAAATCCATTTCTAACCCCACAAACATGCCAATTGAGATTGATAAACATGCTTCAGGCTACATATAAATCCATTTCTAACCCCATAATATGACATGTTCAGCAGAATGGAGACCTTTTGGTCCGTGGATAGAGAGCAAAAGTTCTTAAGTTAAACAAACAAATCAACATGCTGCCGAATCAGAACACTCACAAGTCACAACACAGACCAGTTTGAATTTGATGAGAGAACAAAAAATAATGCTTAATGCTTATATTTTTAGCAATGAAGAGCACAATGAGAAGCGGAAGGATCAGACAGCCGGCAGCAATCTCTGCAGCAAGTACATTGGTGGATGCAAGAATGAATACCATATCCCAAAACAATGAGCGAAGATCTGAAATTGAGGCAAAACGGATAAATATGCTGAAGAAAGGGTTCAGATATATATATATATATATATATATAAGAGGGAGAGAGAGAGAGAGAGAGAGAGAGCATAACATCCAGCGGGCAAGATCACCCAATATATACCACCGCGGGTTAGAGTGAACCCGGCTTCATTTTCATGAACCTGGATGCCTTCAACCTGCATATAAAAGGATGTAAGAAAACCGATGCTTAATATAAGTAGTATATAATAAATCTCATCTATAGAAATTCTGTAAGTTTAGAAATATAAATTACTCCCTCCGTCCCACTTAACTTGTCTTGTTTCATTTCTGCACACAATCCAATGCACGTTTTCAATCGTTAATATCTCAAAATATGTACAACAAAAAATTATATAAAATATATATTCTAAAACTACATGATTTTACGATTCTAACAAGACCCAACTCGGCTATTTTTTTTCAAATATATACTTGCAATAACGTTGAATCAAATATAAACAATGAACAGTGCCAAAAAGTCAAACATGACAAGTATACTGGGACGGAGGGAGTATAAATTTTGCCCAGTTCCGTCGACCTAAAACTTAGCGAAATTCCACTATTATTTATTTATAATTCCTTTCACAGTACCTATATTTGATCTATATATTTTTCTGGTAAAAAATATGTTGGTGGGATTCAACAAAATGTATTGATCAATACGCAGACTGTGTGAGTTTATAGAAAAATATTATGGGCCAGGCAAGTAGCATTACTTTTGCTTTTCAATGTTTCATTATTCATTAAAGACGGAAAGAGGAAAATTTTGATAAATTAAAATGCCCATAAAAATGACATAAGGTGTATTGGGATGTATTAGGGTGTATAGTATTAACATTATGTACTAAAATAATACTATCCTATGTTTGGTGAGTTTTAAGACATGTATAAGTATTATTTTAATGAGGGGTTTGATGTATTATTTAATACCTTGTGGGAAGGTGGGTTTATGGTGTATTATTTTCTGTTTATGTTTGTTTTTTCTTTTTTTCCTTATGCATCTCGTAACTATTAAATATTATGATATTATTATAATATTATTTTATATATATTATTTATTAATATATTCATTATTTTAATTCAATTATTTAAATAATATTTTTGATAAATTATTTATTATTATATTAATTATTTTTAAAAAAATATATTTTAAGTATATTATTTATTAATAAATTAGAAAAATTATTTTTATTTAGTTGTTTAAAATATAATATATAATGATGTAATACAACATCAATATATACCAAACACTGTGTATAACATTAATTTAATACAATACATTATAATACAATACACCTGCATTAAATAATACAATACACCATAATACAGTACAGTATTCCAAACGTGCCCTAAAAGCATTATTTGGCAGAGCAAAATTTTGAAAAGAAATGGAAAACATACCCAAAAATCCAGGCTCCACCGATCACAAATGCAACAACCGGCTTTGCTCCTTCCCTATTTTTGGTAACTATAAATCAAGCGTGCACCAAGGAATTTTAGACAGGGGTAAACTATAACATGGAATATACATATGAAAAAGCACATTAAACAAATGCATTCCACCAACTTGCCTAATAGTAGGATATAAATATAAAAGTATGGAGAACTCACTTATTTCTGGGCTGATCCCCATAAACTATGCCTCTACGAATATTCTTAGAGTAGTAGTAATGGTATCCAACTGCATAGAACAACAAAAATTAAGGTATTGTGATTGGTATGCTTTACCAAGATTCATGTCCCAGAGACATAGGCAACAAGAAGATGAATACCAAGTGCAGCATAATCATAAATCATCATAAAAACTACTTGAACGCACAAAGTATACTGTATGCAAAACCTTGAACAAAACCAGGAAAGAGAAGCAAAGAATAGCAGTTAAGGGCAAGAAATCTCATGATCCATCTGTAGCCTACCCTGAAAAAGGTAAAAGCTTAGAAAAATATTTAGAAGACAAATAAACATATACACAAATTATTGGAACACATGCACTTAACAGATCCAATTCTGGCCACATTTTGTAATTACGAAGTTCCAAAACTTAAATCCCATCTTGCCAAATCATGAAATTGTGACGGGATCCACATAAAATATAATGTACATTGGCCAACAAGATTCGAATTCTAAATGGGTTAATTGTCAATATGTCATGAATGAAAGAAGGGAGTCAGGGACTACCTGATATCTAACACTCAATCCATGGCAGCCTTGGTATGTAGCACCAGGGAAGGAAGACTGAACAAATGAATCGATCATAGCAAATTTTTCTTTGGTTAACCACCACTCCGAAAATACGGGCAATTGTATACCTCCTGAGAATTAAAATCCCAAATAACAATAATTAGATATTGTGAGAAAATTCTACTCATAGAACAAACCTAAAACTAATAATTCAGAGCTGGACATGGACCAATTATCATACCATCACGAAGCAATTGCTCTGACAACTGATCACCGAAGGCCCCACAAGAATCGCGCTTAGTGGATACAAGAATCTTTGCTCTTTCTATATTTCCAAGCCACTGTCCGACTGCAACAATCATTTCTCTTGACAAGCTGATCTCTGCTGCTTTTTCAGCAGATGTGCTGCCATCATTACCACCTATGCAAACTTCAAGGTCATTGAATATGCTCCGTGAAGGCGAGGGAATATCTAAAAACTTCTCTTGAATCGTTTGGCACAAGGCATTCAAATCTGAAGAGCTCACTTCAGAGGGTTTAACCTAAAGAAGAAAAAAAGAAATAATTACGAATATGAAAGCACAATCACAGACCATCTATATTAAGATCAATGTTGGCAAAGTTACCTCTAATTCTAGGTGATTGCCAAATCTGTTATTTAAATGCTGAGGACTTCCAATGCATCTCAGTTTGCCACCAACCTTTAAACATAGGCAGTTCCAGCACGTGAGAAATAATACATCCCTTTCTATCATTCAAAATAGCTTAATCAGGATATATGTCTAGGGAAATACCATTATGCCAATCCTGGTGCAGAGGGCCTGAGCTTCGTTCATGCTATGAGTAGTAAGAATAACAGCAGTCTTCCCTCTTCGAGTGGACAAACGTGATATGACATCCCACATGAATCTCTTGGCTATGGGATCCATACCTAAAGATAGGGATAAATATCTTTTTGAGACCAGAAAGTAAAGGGAATAAAAACTGGAAGGTTCAAAGCTCCTCAGAAGTTACTAAATGTCTTCCTTGTTAAGACAATAACCTGTTTCGAATAAGCAACATGATTTGATGGGAGCTGTAGTCAACTATCAACCCCAAATAAAAACAAGTGGTTGAGGAAAAACTTCACCTTTTTGGAACCTACAGGTTTTCGAAGACGCAGTAGATACTTCCTGCTTTGGCTGTGCATGGGAGTCTGTTACAGAACCCCCAGAAATAACAGCCTCCACACTTGAAGCTGGTTTTCTACGCACAGCATATTTGATGTAAACAACTGCCCATGGCCAAAGAAGAAACAAGGGTATCACAACCACATGTTGATCCTCCCATGGCCAAAGAAGAAATGATAAATGATTTCGCATTTAATCAAAACAGTTAATTTCGCATTTTTTTTTTTGTTTTGTTGTGTACAGGTATAATAGAAACTAACCATTGGTTTGTTTTATCTGCAAATAATATCAATTAATAGTGAGTATATTGTGACATCAATAATTATATACTTTTACAAAATGTGGGGTATGTGGAACGATGGCCGGCTTACTGGTTCCTAAATTTGTAATAAAATGCCGGCCAACGCCTGCGAAGGCGTTTGGTTTGTCATGAAACTACAATATAGTTAAAGTAATTGATGATAACTTATAGTGATGCTGGGCAAACCAAGATGGAAGATAGTTCATGCGAATAACTACTCACCGGAGTTGGTAGCCAATGTCTAACACAACCCTCAGCATAGCAGGAATGTCATCTGATAGTTGCAACAACAATACCAGAGTGGGATTTGTCTGAGCAGCTGATAAGGCACTCATTTGGGCTTGAAAATTCTAAATGAATGAATGCTCCAAAGTCACCTGAACAACTCAATCAGATTCATGAGCGGAAGCAAAAGGAGGTTGCTGATTTGGGGATGAACAGCAACTGTTGTACCAGTGCTATTCCTCAAGGTTCCTATATTCTGACCTGACACTCCGATGAAGCGACCTACTTGAGAACCAGCAATCAAAAGTCTCACTGTATTAGCTGCCACATGCCCAGCACCAACTTTTCCAACTTCCACATTACCATCATCGTCCTGAAAGATAAACATAAACATGTTGAATAATTCAGTTCTTAAAAGTTCATTCCTAAATGCATTCCATGGCACAAATAGAAGCAAAAACACAGCAGATACCCCCTCTTCAAATAGAGATGCCCCCTCTTCACCTTAGGAACGGAATTGCTAATCAATTCCAATTGAAAATAGGAAAGATGGCCTTGAAGAGCATGATAGATAGCAACAATGCTAAAAGAAACCACCACTATATATAAGCCATGAAAGAGAATCTAACCTAGAAAATTTCCAACTTTAAAACCAATGAAAATAAGGGACACGGAACTAACTCCATAAGTTATAGGTTTAAATAGGTTGAGAAAATGGTTGAGATCATTGATAATGCTTTGAGGCCTCATCCGACCTACTCATTTTCTGCATCTTTTTGTATTTGTCTTCAATCTTTGAGATAGCTGACATAGCTTATCCTCTCGAAGAAAATGGGTAAAAACTTCAACAATGGCATCCCACCAATCCTATATCACAGCCAAGCCACAAGTTATATGAAACATACATGAACCCAAAAAGACTGATTCAGGCATAAAAACTTACAACTTACTTGTAGCTATACATAAAACATAAAAACAGAACAAGCAGGGTCGGGCATATGCTGACAACCACATGTGTCAATATTCAAGCACAAACGCAAGCTCATAAACAAATAAATGAAAATGTCAATAAAATACAGAAGATATAGAAAAAATAAAAATATGAATTCGAATGATGTCCATGCTTATACACAGATTTATATAAAAGCTATTCTTAGTAATTAATGGCTTTCTGGCTTAATGGGAGATAACCATGTTCTCTTTAAAAAAACAGACCATGCTCACTTGAATCAACTAAAGATATAAATTTCTACCGAAGCTTCTACCTATCAAATCCACACTATAGAAATTTAGCTGCCACTCTAGACAGACGTATATCACCAAATTTCTACCGTAACAAGATCATATTTGCATGACCATGACAACTGGATAACCTAGGAAACATGCTAATATTTGCTTTTCACAGTTCCACCCAGGGCCAATACTCACATCTGAGATATCAAGGAATGAATAAGCAACTACTTCAATGATTAGAAAATCATGGAATATAGTTATGTAGATATAATTATCTTAGAAAAAAATGGAAAATCAAATAGATATACATTAACTTATACAAAGTACCTCACTACCTCAGTAAGTGATGGAGTTCTAGAACTGCATCACCCTTGAATTGAGGCATGGGCCAAGTCATATATGTTCCAGAACTTCCAAAGGAGCTCCCACTACCATAGCTATCAGTTGTTCTAATATTTGGAGACTGAAAAGTCGTATCTGTGGACCCATCTGAAAAAAGCAAGAAAGCCTCTAATTTAAACAAATGTGTAAAATAAAAACCAAATTGTACAAACCAATCATATATTCCCACAGGAATCAGTGTACAGAATCAACACAAAGTCATATACAGTTGACATTGAGTTCGAAATAGAGAGGAGGAAATTCCCATATAAAAGTTCGATTGAGAGCCAATTTCAACATGAGCAAAGGCATATAAAGTAGACACTGAATCATAGTTGTTGTAACCCATTCTAGGATTCAAAAGACACATCCTCTATTAAATTGAAGAAGGTATTCATTCAAGCAGATAAAATTTGCAATCATACCATAATAAAACCATAAATGAGATGAATTTCATTAAAATTTTAATCTTGAAAGGCTTGAGAAAAGCAAATACACATATGCGATATGCCACATGAGTTGATTATATGTAGAACTCAATATGTAACTCAAAATTATTCACAGAAACAGTTGTCAATAATGAGCCATCAATATCAACCAAAAGCTTCAATCTCATATACATTAGAACTTCGTATCATCCCCAAGGCAAAATAAAATGCAAAAACAAAGAGCATGGAAAAACATTACTAACTACACAAACAGGTTGAGAAAGGTAATGTACCTCAAACTCTGGGTATCTCATCCCTTTTAGTAGAACCTTGGAGCCCTTCATCGGAAGCTCACCACTCTCAATCGCATCAGCTCCTAAACACAATCACAAACACGCAATTAACTTTTTCAATTTAAAACAAGCACAGGAACAACTAAAATCCAGGGAAAACAAGTACACAAATATGAAATTCAGAATTTGCGCCGAGTTATACCCGAAAAAGTATTCGAATTAGAGATCTGAACCTTCACCGAGGTCGCCAAGGCTGAAAGGAAGCGAGTATTCTTCATCGAAACTGGTTATCTGGTCAAGCTTTCTTGGATGGTCTGCTGCAATAGAACCAGAGTTAAAAGGCAATGCATTTTTTTTACCACTGACACAAACACAGACATACAACGCAAGTGTTTAGACGACAGTAGTAAAAGAGCAGCAGAGGATGCAGCTGCTTCAGGGCATTAATTGATAGCCATACAAGATATCTATCAGCCATTTATTCTCCATCGCTGCCAACAGTGGCAGTGCTTCTCAAGGAATTCCCGGCATTTATTTCTTTCATATCTTCCAAGGAAAAAATTCATCAGGGATGTCCCTGCATGTAATGCATCTGAGAAAAATAATAAAGCAAAGAATGTGGAGCAGACAATGAAAACTGGATTTATATTATTCTTCACCAATACTAAATACATGAGGTAATTTGTAAGCTAATTTGTTAAATTGGTTGTCTTGTTTAGACCTTTTATAGGTGAAAGTATCTGACATGAAAAAAATAAAGAACTAAAGAAGAAATGTCACAAAACAGTCGAGAAATACAAAGGAATATATTAAATCTTAACACAGGTCATAATCTAAAGAATCCTAATAAGTAATTACATCCATCACTCAAACTACACTTATTGATATTATGATATGAAACTACCAGTTAAAAGCATTTGATTGGTATTCCATGAGTTGTAAACAAAAATGTCATTCAGCTTTGGAAACCTAAAAAATAGAAATACATCCTGGTATAGTACAAACAGAGGCATAGAAAAAGATTAAATTTTACCTGCCATAACCTTCAGAGCCAATTCTGTGCGTAAAAGCCAACAGATCTGCCAACCCCAGAAGGAAACTTGATCCCATCACGCGTGATGACTGCATCTGTCGCATAACGATTATCCTTACTTTACGACCAATTTTAGCTCGAGAAACAAACTCAAAAAATAAAACCCGCAATCTAAGAAGCAAAGTAATAACCACTTGAATCCAGTTTTATTAAGAGTGATATCTAAAATCTGTTTTTGCAGAAGGTGAAATGTCAACGACGCAGGCATCATTTTAACTTTCATGTTAAGTATTCTTCCACCTTTCTGCCAATCATATTAATTGAACAAAGCTTCATTCAAAGAAAATGAATAAACATTCAATTACAAATAAACTTGGACCATGTTTTCTACTTAAGCTGGTCTAAAACAAGGGCAGGAAAGATAAATTTAAATTCATGTTTTTACCAAAAATAAACAGATATTCATAATAGCAAAACAATCCAAATGGAAAAATTACGTCAAGGGACATGCTGAATCAGACAACAAAGAAAGAGAGCCTCCAAGCAATCCAAAGAAGAGTTACAATCATGCAACTACTTCTACACATTGTTAGTTAGTCATCATTATCTGCATGACATTACAAGTTCTATAATCTATAATAACCCAACAAAATTTGCATGTTGAACTGCTACTTACAGCTGTGTATATATATATATATATATATATATATATATATTAAGGCTCTAATTTCATTACATTAAAGTTGAAAGGGAACGAGCAACTTGAAGCAAAGCCAATGCATCACCCTCTATAAAATTTAGTATCCCAGACTCCCAGTTAACAAATGCACTTCAATCCTTGCATTTGTAGAATCCCTAGGTTGGGCTCAAGAGCAAATGCTTTTATATGTTAAATCTAGTTCTTCAAAACTCTATTGTATCATTTAAACATTGAATAAGATAATAAATTATTTCCGTTGCATGATTTCAATAAATTTAACAATAGATAAGAATTCCCTTATTCCAGCATGCATTCCAACACGAATGGAAAGCCATAGATAAACCAGAATAATAGAATAAAAATACCTAAGTATCCTAACAAATAAACAAATTCAACCCAGCAGCCACAATACAAGTGCAAAATAAAAATGAAAATCAAAATCAAAATGATTAGAAAATTAAGATCGACCAGATTCTTAAGCAGCTTTACACATGCAATAACAAGACCATATTACAAAATTAAGATCGATTAACCCACATCATGAGTTTTGTAAATCAAGCCTACAATAAGAAAACAACAGAAATGCCTGCTACAGTTTCATTTTCTGTACACCCAGTTATAATTAAATAACAGATCTACGTGAGCATCGACACAAACAGGAGAATTTGATAAATAACATAAAGAAGCGAAACATAGATTACAAAGATTGCCCAAAATAAGCCCCAAACAAAACCCCAATTTTGCGAGTGCGGCAGCATCCACCATCGCCAAACCCACAACCCAGAAAATTATGCTATTCCACATACACATTAGGCAACAAAACCCATAAGATGAGCATAAAATGTTTGAATTCAAGAAATACCATAGCATCAAAAACGAACGAACCTGCAGGTGGATGTTGCGAAACCGCTCCTGAGCATCACTCATGCTGAAAGAGCGGTCGCGCTTCGAGGATATCTCTCTTCTCTAGAGTTTCCTGACGCTGTTGACAAACCCGTCTAAACCACCGCGGGGCCGCTTCTTCGCCACCACGCGCCGCCCGCAGCAGGGTCTGGGACTCGCCGTTATTCTCCTCCCGTCCATTCCGGATTTATTAGACACTAATCTAACAAAGGAATCCAAAAACTCTAACCAGAAAAATTAGCTGCAAAGTAAATCACATAACAAAAATCCACCTCCCAGCTTGAATCTCGCAGACCGCTGATGTCTGATGGGCATCGCTCCAGTGAAGAAAGAAACCCTAAAACTCCGCACTCAGAAATGAATCAAAAGACGAGAACCGAAGCTCTGTTACCGCCCAATCTCTGTTACCGCCCAATGGACAGAGCAAAAATTCAAACGAAAAACCAAAAATGGATTCGCGTGGTCTCACTTACAGTTGGAATTTGAATTACTTGTTCGTTTATGAACTGAGCATCGTTACATATACATAATGGCCGTGGAGGGACAAGAAATCATGGAATTAGGTGAGGCAGAAGAAGAAGAAGCACACGAACGCTGGCTTCGCGAGAGCTCCGGGCGACCAAAACCACCGGCGATTCACCCTGCGAAATGGAGATGATTGTGAAAAGCAATTGCGGAGACTCCCTAGTGAGAGACAGATGGCGAGGAAACAACGAAAGGAAGTGGGAATAAGGGACAGATGGCGAGAGCAAGAAGAAGAGAAGCGCGAATGAGAGACAGCTGGGAAGGAGAAAGAAAGTGGGAAATGAACGGCCAGGATTTCAAATTGGAGACTGATCCAACGGACAGGATTCAAATTCAGATTTGGAGAAAAACTTCTTCTCCCGTTTATATAGTAGTAAATAGATAAATAGATAAATAAATAAACAGCTAGGCACTCCGACCAGTCTAACTGATACTAGTATGTAATGTATGCTTATTTAAATAAAAAAAAAAAAAAAGACTAGGCTTTTTAATCACATACACCCTATTGACAATTAATATGTATTGTCATTTGTCAAGGCACACACCATCTATCCTATTGGGAAAAACCTAAATACTCAATTTTTTTGGCAACCTCCATCACGAGTCTTCTAGCTACCATTATAGTAGTAGTATATTTATGTTGCCCGCCGACCCAACTTATTACTATTACTCACTAATGTACCTCAAAGATCCCTCATCATTTTTAAATATTTTTATATATAAGAGCAATGTAATACTTACATGTTTACAGATTACATATGTGCATAATATTTCTTCATTTTTCTAGTTCTTTTAGCGAGAGGTCACATTGGATGGGTCAATAATTAAAAGTGTGGAGTAGTATTATATACATATTCCATGTGCATAGTGCATACCCAAAATTAATCCATTGTATGTGAGAGCGATGACAAAGCTATTAGATAAAAAGCTTTTGATATTGATCTTTCATTTTCTGTTTATTTTTACTACGTACTTCTTACAAAGCAACCAAAGTGTAAGTTACTTTTGGTTTGCTTGTGAGAGCTACCAGCAAAAGACAAATGCAGATCAGAGGGATGGGGGAATTAATTGAAGATACTGCTGGGAAGAATCTGAATGCAAATCATTAGATCATTCATGCAAGACGAGAAAACTAACCCAGAATGAAAATCCCTGTCGTCACCGTTTATAATTCGAAGCCTGAAAATCATATACTATAGTATAAATATATGTACACGAAACAACTTAAATAAAGTTAACAAGCTAAGTGACAAGACTAAAGAACTACAGTTTACAAGTTAGCTAGCTAGCTAGCTAGTCCCTCTTGATACATGAATGATCCATGAGCTAATTAAAACGATTAATTAATATACATGATAAATGTAATTTAGAGTCGATCAGTAATTAATCAGCAGGAGAAGAATTGTGGGTTCGATCATCTGCAAACCGGCCATCTAATAATCCCAAACCCCAAACTTAATTAATTGGCAAAATTAATAGTAATGTATCTCGTCAGCAACAAATCTATAAATTTCTCTCTTTCGACCCCTCCTTTGGTTCCTTCACAAGCATCATATTGGATGGCAACATATCTTGAAGAAGGCCATGGTCTCTAATCGCCACCGCAGACGAGGCGGAGGCGGGGCAAAATGGCTTATTCACCCTTGAATCCTGAATCATAGGGTTAGGGTGTAATAATGACATTGTAGGGTTAGTATTACTGCTGCTATTGCTAAAACTCATCAATGGCGGCGATGACAGTGGCGGTAATGACGCCAAATTGCCAAGGTTGTCATAGCTGGGCGGCGGCGGCGGCGGTTGTTGGTAGTGATGCGGAAGCATTGGAGGCATGGAAAAGTGGTGGAGGGGGAGGGGGGCCATGGATCCAGTTAGGGTGGGCGTTGATTGGGACAAGATCATAAAGTTGCCACCACGACCTGGAGTAATGGGACAGGGATGTGTGTGGATGCCTTCATAGGTTGTGACAACAATGGATGGATCCACACAGGATCTTTCAACTCTCTTTTTCACTCCACATGGTGTGCTTGTGCAACGGTAGTAGCTCCTACATATATACAGTAGTAGGAGTTTATTAGGACATGTACACGAGCAAAAGTTTAAGAAAATTGTCTCTAGATATATGGAATTAACAAATCTATTGATATATATATCATTCTGGAAGGCATCAATGACCCATCATTATTCATCTTTATCACTTGATGAAATGATCTAATATATAGTAATCAATTAACAAGAAATTTAATATTTTGATTAATTAATGATAGGGAAAGATCCTTGTACAACAAGTATTGTATGTATGAATGTACCTTGGGAAGGGGCTGTTTTTCACAGCTTTCTGGCCATACTTTCTCCATCTATACCCATCATCCAAGTTATCCACTTCTGTCTTTGTCATGAAGGCAAATCTTGGCTCCCTTTCCTTGTTCTGGATTTTCTTTTTTTCACTTTTCACCGCTACCCTAATTATTTATCATTTACCAATAATGACCAATCTGCTAATTCATTGAATATGTATGTATGAAAACTGAAAAGACAATAACTTTAATACTTGGGGCATCAAAAGAAATTTGAAACAAGGAGTGCAGCTAGTGCCCACCGGATTTTATTTCGAACAGAAAACAGTACAAGAGAGTCCCCCACAGTTAATTTAGATCTATTATTATTACATCTTTTTCATAAAAAAATTTCCACGATGATTAAAAAAAAAAAAAAAAAGCAAATGAATTCAATCCTGATTCCGCGTAAACCTTTGGATTAAGAAATATAATTAATTAATAATATCTCATCTCTGTGCATAAATTAATTACTACTACAGGGAAGAAAAGAGACAAAAAAGAAGCAAGCTGAAAAGCGCGTACTCTTTGTTATGATTTTGTGAATTAATGTCATCATCATCACCATCACCATCATCATCATCATCATCATTATCTACTTCTTCTTGTCCTTCGTCTTCGTCCTCCTCAAGGTCGCGAGCTCTTCCATCCCTTTTCTTGTCATTGGCGGAGGATGAGGAGATGGAGGATGAATTATTAGGCGTGGCTGGGGTGTGGACCACATCGGAATACAATTCCGGCGGTGGTTGATTGATCATCATATTCGTCGTCGCCGGCGCGGTGTTTGGCGTGGCGATGTAATTCTGAAGCAAATCATCGAAAATTGCAGTAGACGAAGAGAAGTAGGCGGGGTTGAAGACGTCCATGAATGATCCCAAATTAGAGGTTTTGTTGTTGTTGCTGCTGTTACAGTCGCCGTCGTGAAAAAAGGAAAACGATGATAGGCCGGTATGGGCCGGCGCCGGAACGGTTAATGTTTGATGAGTGGTGGTGGTGGTACTGTTGAAAGTGGAGTTGTTTTCCAATACCGGCGAGGGAGGCTGGTTCTGGAACTGCGGTGGGGGTTTTGGGTTCTCCTCCGGATCCATGGCCGGCGGCGGGTGGCGTGTGTTCCGGTGGATTAAAACGGCAACAGATTCATCGCCATTGAATTTGAAGATGGAGAGTAGAGAGAGGGAGAGAGAATGACGATTTTTTTGGGGTTTTGTAGGAAGGAAGTGTGAACGAATGAAATGAAGATTGAACTTTTAAGTGTTCATGACATTATTACCTTTTTTTTTTCCTTTTTTCTTTAATAAATCTTTTAGCTAGCTTTTCTTTTTCCTTTTCATTTTTAATTATTTATATCTTTTGATTAGTCAAAATATACATTATTTGATGAAGCTAAGGGAAGAGCCGAAGAGGTATCTAATAGGCATTTTTATATTAATGTAAAGATAGGGTAAAAGATGAAATACTGCATGATGATAGGAAAGAAATCATCATAAATTATTTAGATCAATTATTCAATAATAATTTAATTTTTAAAATTGGAAATAATCAATCGTATTCATACAATGTCAATCTAATATATATTCTTACATAATTTGTAACAATATTTATTACATAAAACCGACATTTATTGAGATTAAAGTAGCTAGCTATATACTGTATAAAAGAATTATTTCAGTAACCAATTCACAAATCACAATTGAAATAATATAAATAAAAGAATTTTGTCGGAAGGCAACAAAACGAAAAACGAATATCATTACCTAAAGCTAACTTGCATACCGGAAACTTCGTTACATGCCAGATTTCGTTGTCTTGTTCGGTGCTTCGTGGATCAGATAGGAAAACGAATATCATTACCTAAAGCTACCTTGCATACCGGAAACTTCGTTACATGCCAGATTTCGTTGTCTTGTTCGTTGCTTCGTGGATCAGATAGGAAAGGTGGTGGGAAGTTTCATCTTATGATATCGTAATATGTGTATTTCATTTACTTTTATAATTATTAAATTTATATGGAATATGATCTCACTAAACTGCAATTATATATCATCATCATGTTAATGGAAAATAGGGATATTGATATTGAAGACATGCATGGACCAATTAAAAAACTCATCGACTGTATACTGGTAGATGTATACATTATATAGAACAATACATATAATATACTCCCTTTGTTTTTTTTTTTTTTATAACTCTACGTATAGTAGAGTACTATTTATTAAGTAACTTTGGTTCAAGTAGCACAGTTACATAAGATAAAACATAATCAAATGAGATGTTGTTGGTCCGTTTAATCGCGTAGTTTTAGAATATCAAATTTTTATAATTGTACTTGTATATAAGTTGATATATTAATTATTAAAATATGCATTGGATTGTGTGTTGTGCATAATTGAGAGGTTATATATATTAAAAAAAAATGCATTGAATATAATGTATACAATACCTATTTTTTTACTTCATATTGTTTACAAACAAATTAACTACGTATATATAGTACTATTTAGTTTTCAAAAAAATTACCCCTATTTTTCCAGATATCCGTTTCACATTAGCTCTTCATCCTATCTTGGCGGCAGATGCGGCAGCTAATTGGTTTCCAAGAGCTCGTTGAATTTGTCACTTGATGTTTATGTTCCGTTGATTTTTCTTTTCTAGTTTTTATTTTTCTTTTTTTCTCTAGCTTTCATTGGTTGTTGCACAAAAAAAAAAAATAGCATCATAAATATACAGTAAAATAGTTAGAATAACAGGCCCTGAATTCGCCTTTTCATTCGAAGTACAAGTTAACAGTGACAATAAGCCCAAGTACTTTGATTTATCATTGATATATGCACATCTAACATGTTCGTTAACATGTAATAAAATACTAATTAAATTAAATTAAATACGAAAATAAAGCAAAAATATAATAGAATAACTATGAAAATAAAGATCTTGTTAGGAAACCAATGATGATAAATTAAAAAATTAAATAAAATCATAATTGAATAAAATAAAACAATATATATGATAAAATGAAACAAGTATGATAGAAAAAACTAGTTAGTGCGACGATGCCCTGCTTAGCTTTTTCGATAATTAATTTATATATGAATAACACAAAAAATTTTGCAATATAGAAGATTATGATAGTTTTCACCAACAAATATTTAGAATTCAATTATATTTTTGTCCTTTATGAAATGATATATACATAAAGAGCATATATACATATACACTTAAAATAAATTTTTTTAAGGAGCCATTGAATGTTTGGAAAGGGATGGTGGGAGCTCATACTACACAATTACAAAGGAAACAAATAACTTGGTTGTTCAGTTCAGTGATTTTACCTTTTCATTATTAATGTCATTATACAAGTTAACAATTGAAAAAAGCTAGTTATAGTTTAAAGTCTATCAAAATGAAATTAAGAGTAATTAAACAAACATATACAATGGTATTTTATTTATCAATAGAAGATAAGGACAACTTTGGTATGTCATGCCACAACTCAGATTTATATACTACTCCTATTAATTACTACTATTAGATATGAATATGATATGTATGTGTGTATCGTCAGCTAAAGGTAAGTAGTAAGTATTTGGGAATTGGGTTGGATGAATACTACAAGTCTAATAAAAGATAATTTCATGCATAATTCACAACCATGGATCCAAAGATACATGAGATTTTATTAATTAAAATGGTTAAACTTATTGAAGTACTAGCTAGTATTGTTAGTAATTTTAATAACGTGGATGGATATATGACATGAATTTTGATGTTGTAGCCTATTAGGTAGGTAGTGGTTTCAAGTGCGATATGGACTATAGTCTATATATAATAATCGGTCACGTCAAAATTCATTTATATATATTTAATGATTTGTCGCCACGAAAAATTAAAGCAATGCGTCCATGTCTACTACTAATATAGTAGTAATAGATTAGTAGTAATACAGTTAATTACTAAGTAATAGATTAAGATATTATTATACCACTGCGGGCTGCGGCACTGCACTGTCAAGTGTCAACACGTTTATTAGGTACCCCTCACTTATAAATTACTATTCTCTCCATTTAAATTTTAACGTCCCATTTGAATATTTTACTCTCTTCATTATACGACTTAAATTTTTGTTGTAGTTATATAAAAAAATATATAATCAAGTGAAATTTTGTTAAATTCATCTTTTCGCATAATTTTAAAATATATATATTTTTTATATAATTCTTACTTCTCTAAGTTTTAAGATATTACTATATGTTAAAAGAAATGTATTGAATTGTGTGTCCAAAAGTTTTGAGACATAGGCCTATTTTGTTTGCTGCTCCTAAGGTATAATATGGGTTTGGATATGGTACTAAATGAGTGGCATTCAGCATGTGCTGATCTGATGAGGTGAGTGTGTGTGTTGGATATTAATGAGATGTATGATTGGGTATTTAATGGTGTATAAACTGTATAAAAATACTCAGTACATACAAAGCACTATTTTATTATATATAAAATACTCCTTTAGCACTTGAACAAGAGATAATTCGGCTCCCAAATCAAATGTCATAATATGCATGTCATACTATCATCCACTCTATAGAATACTACATATACAGTATTTGTAGTATATATATATGATTTATCAACATATATATTGAGAAATTACTACTCCCGTCCCAATTAAAATGACATGTTTCACTTATGTACATAATACAATGTATTTTTTTAATTGTTAATACATCAACATATATGAATATATAAGTAACAAATTATGTAAAATATATATTCGAAAACTATACAATTAAACGAATATAACAAATCAAAATCGAATATTTTTTTCTATGTATATCCTTACAACAATATTGAATTATAAAGTTGAACAATGAACAATGTAAAAAGGTCAACAAGATATATTTGAAATGGGACGGGAATATTAACATAGTTTTTCTTTTAAATACTAAATATGCATATGCGCTTTTATTGGCTTAGCTTGAGGAGGTTATATCCGCGGCATATATTGTATGGAAATCGTTTTTTTTTTTTTGTCAGGTGAATAAAATCATTTTAAATTTTGATGATGCAGATTAAATAAAATTGATGAAACATAAAATATTGAATTTTTTTTGAGGAAAATAAAATAGTGAATTTGATATAGTATAGTAACTTTTGAAGTATGATTGGGAAAACTTGCGTTTAATACAATCTATTTTCAAAATATAGTTAGTATACGCCAAAAATATGTAATTAACGTTAATTTCCTCTTAGTTTTTGAAAGTTGATTTCTATTTTTTCCCCTAAAGAAACATGTGAATTATAATATTTGCGAATTTTGCAATTTTTTTTTTTTCCAGATGAGTCATTCAAGGCCTGGAAAGGGTGGTGAGAGTCATGCCACACAATTAATGGAAATAAAAGGGAGGAATAGGGGGCGGTGGGGAATTGAAGTCAATGAACTTAACCACTTGGGCTAAGTCTTCATCCCCAAATTTTATAAATTTTGCAATGCCACACAATTACAAATGGGAATAAAAGGGAGGGATAGGGGGCCGGTGGGGAATCGAACCTCCTACCTTCCGTTGCAAATTTTGCAATTGAATCTATAAGTTGAGTAATTATATTATTTTGTACTTTTTCCGTTCATTTTTATGTGTCACGTACCCACATTGCACGCAATCCAGTACATATTTTTTTTGGTGAACTATCCAGTACATATTTTTAATTCTTAATAACTTAAATTTCATACAAGAAAAAATTATAAAAATTTAGTATTATAATAATATGCAATTAGATGAATCCAACAAGATCTCACTTGACTATATTTTGTCTTATATATTTGTATTAAAAAGTCGAATTAAAATTACTCAACTAATAGTGACAAACTCCAAACGTGCACTCAAAAGGGAAGTGAGGTAGTACAAATTACAAAATATTACTTAATAACTTAACTTTTGCATGATACATTTAAAAATTTAAAATATATAAATAAATTAAGTAAAAAGCAGTTAATATAATTTTGGTGGGGATGAGAACTTAGCCCAAGTGGTTAAATTCTTTGATTTTGAAGGTTGGAGGTTTGATTCCCCACCGATCTCATATCCCTCATCTTTATTCCTTTTGTAATTTGTGTGGCATATATGTGCTTCCACCACCTATTTCATAGCATGTATAGGTTGTGGAGCAAAATATATATATATATAAAATAGGTGGAGTATTTAGTTAATTTTTTTTTGCAGATCGAGTATTTAGTTAATTGAGTAATATTTACAATTTATTCTAACTTAATTTTAAAATTTGTAGCAAAAAAAAATGCCAAGGAGTTGACCTGAAATTTGAAATGGCGGTGGGGGTAGTTGGTACGGAGGTGGGGGACTGTCGGCTGCCCATGTGGACCGACCTCTGCCGCTTATTTAAAACCCTAAAAAAAAATGTATTCCCCCATTCCCTTTTACGTACATTTTCAACACGGAAGTAGTTAATTTTTTTATACTTCCTCCGTTTTTTAAGCTATATTTCATATTTTGCTACTGTTCACTCATATACTTTGATTTAAAATTTTATCATGATTATGTAAGTTAAAATATAGCCAAGTGAGATCTTGTTAGATTTGTCTCGTCCTATAGTTTTTAAATATTGAACTTTTTAAATTTTTTACTTATACTGGATTTGAGTTATTAATGATTTAAAATGTGCATTGGACTGCGTACTGGATGGATCCGTAGCAATCTTTAAAAAGAGGGAATATATATATATATATATAAATTCGGCCATGGAACCGCCACCCTTTATACTAATTAAAAATCGGAGAAAGGAATAAGAAGGTAAAATGTTTTACTAGCTAGACAAAATTTTAATTTATTGTAAAATAGTTAAATGAGTATATATGAAGTATATATGTAGTAGCATTCTAAATTTGAATAATTTGAGATTAAAATTTTTATATATTGATAAGTTTTAGTATTATAAATATGTGTTGTACTCCTCCATTTTTTAAAATTTTCTATTGACTTGCATGCAGTCCAATGCAAGTTTTAAATTATTAATAACTTAAATTTGATATAAGTAAAAATTCTATAATTTCGATATTTAGAAACTACAGGATAAGAGATATAACAAGATCTCACTTGACTATATATTGTATAAAATGATTATTTTATCTTTCTTCTAATTTTAGTGTAGACAGGCTTTCTATTTCTTATTTACCTTTTTGACTCTTCTACTTTTTCCTCCACAATCATCTACCTTGTTTAGAAATAGTTTAGTCAAAGCTCGACTCGAATTCTTATAAACTTAAGACGAACTTATCATTATTCGGGCTCCACTTGACTTGTCTATATCCCTACCGAAATCTGCAACGGACACAGCAACTCCATTTTCTGTCGCCATCCTCGAGTGATGTGCTTTACAAGTGGAGTGGAGACTGTGCTTTAAAAATGAAGATGATCAATGATTTTAATTAAATAATAATAATGCCTTGGGAAAAAAATGATTACAAATAATTTTGAGGAAGAATTAATTGACGGTCATCATCAGTTATAGTAGTAGTATATCTGAATTTAGGCACATGCATGGTGTTTTTTGGTTATCATTATATTACTTTATTTTGATTGAGAGTAGTAATGAATTACGGGCGGAGTATTTCAAATTTTCATTTCATCATATATATATATATATATATATATATATATATATATATATAGTGTATGTAGAGATAGCTCCAGTTGAGGCACTGACTGAGGATAGAAATTTCAATACGGTGGGCAGCGGTGGCCGCTTAGGATCAGAGTACACCAGACTATGCACCTAAGTACAACCATCAATGCTTGCTCCATCACCATGTGTTTTACCTTCACACTCATCAGTACTGATGCACACATTCTTTTCTTCTTTTTTTTTTCTTTTTCTTTTTCTTTTCTATTCTCCAATATTTTCATCAACAACAATTAAACCAACAACAACGGTAATAATAATGATAATAAGCAAGTTCTCGAATTCAAGCCTTTAATTTGTGCATGTACAATTCTATTTTGAGATATACAACCCTTCAATGCCCACCAAATTCTCGAGATTAGTCTTTTAAGTCCAATATTATCTGGGAATTAGCCAAAAAAATAATAGGATAGGAATATAATGTGAGGAGAAAAAATAGAGATAGCATCACATGCAATTAACGCGGTTTCTCGTCGATCGTATCCCGGCCGCTTATTATTATTTCCAGCCACAGGGGGGCAAATATTCGACTTGCATGAATAGGAGTATATTTTTTTTATTAAAAAGAAAAATAAAAAATAAAAATAAAAAATTGATTCACTCCGTGGATGAGGAGAAAATTGAGAGCCAATCCTTAAAGACAGGAGGAAATCATTAAACTGCAAATAATGAGAAAGGAGGAAATGACGAAAGTTAAGAAAATTTTATACATGGACTTTACTTTAGGTTCGAGTTTCAACTTAATAATCTTAAAACAAAGGCCTTAAAAAAAATACTGTTACTATACGTTGCCAACGTTGGAGATCTCATGCCGGAAAAAAGGATGAATGTCTCATAGTTTATATTGATTTTATGTTGGAATGAAGTCCATAGATCCTTGTTAACAAGTATGCTATCAATTCTGTCTGAGCTATTAATAATTGTTTTTTAGTTGGAATTAAGATGATACAAACTTGTTTAACAAATAACTCACCATAAATTCATTTGGTCCTTGTTTGAATGAGTCTTTTTATTGATTTGTTTTTTTTTTATGTTTTTTTTTAATTTTGTTAACATAGTTGATTTTAAGAACACCAGGATTGAGGATTATTATGAATAGAAGCCAAATGTTTTTTTCCCCTTAATCACTCAAGCGAATTAATTGAGCCCAATTTTGGTTGGGAGTAGTATCATTAGATAGATGTACGTGTCTTTCCACAAGCCAATATTTTTTTTTTTTACTTTGTATTCCCCATCGCCATCCCACACTTTTCAACGCACCACCCCACCTGTTTTATTTTATTTTATTTTTTTTTTGGAGCCGAAAACACAGAAATGGAGTTGGGTGACATGTTACACAAATTACAAAAGGATAAAGGGGATGAATAGTGGATGGGGTGAAGACTCGAACCCCAACCTTAGGTTGGAAAACATGAACTTAGCTGTTTAGGCAAGTACCCACCCCTGCTTATTATTTTAGTTTGTAACTATAAATTGTAATTATATGATTATAGTGATTGGGATTACGAGTTTACCACCACCACGTACGGTATTAAATTTTCAGTAATTAGTTAAGAATGTTAAATATGGTGCTTTGATGAAGTCGTCAATCGTGCTGTAATTAGTTAAGAATATTCATTGCTATCCCATTCGTAAATAGATGTTCATATTATTTTTATTTATTTATTTAATATACATATATATATATATAGGTATTCTTGTTTAATATTTAATGATTAATAATATTGTTTGCGATCCAAGGGATTCATTGATTACCAAAGTAGTTAACACAAGCATTAGATTAGCGGTCCGGATCTTGTGATGTGCTACTAATAAAAAGTGATGGGTTTGACCGACATCTTTACAAAAGTAATGGGATACTAATAAAAAGTGATAGTTATAAACATCATTTATTTGTACATAACCATCATTTATTTGGCACACATCACTTTATTGGCTTGGGCATAACCATCATTTATTCGGTACACATCACTTTATTGGCTTGGACATCATTGTCTGCATGTACAACAACTGCACCCAAAGCCAATTCTTAGATTAGAATGGGAAATGGGGGTTGACATAATATGTAGTGGTAAATTGTTATGATAGTATGATATATGTGGGTGGAATTTGTCAGCGTAAGTAAGACAATATAATGAAATTCAAAGCTAACGACGTAGCTAGGCAGGTGTTTCCCACATCGGCAATTAATATCAATTTGACTATATGTATAAATATTTAATCGACGCAAGTTTGCAACCCCACTTTTCATAATCAAAATTTTTGCCGGTCCTCGTCCTTCCATAATCCACACACGCAATAAATGCTCAATTGCTTGCCTGGTCAACAAATGTCAATTTTAAAATAAATCCTTTCTTGAAGAATCTAAATTTAATATTTTTATAATTACATAATCTCATTATTTTTAAAAAATTTTAAAAATACTCCCTCCGTCCCACTTCAAGTGTTTTGTTACTGTTGGACACGAGAATTAAGGTAGAGTTGATTTGTGAGTATATGATGGGGTCCACATAGTTGTTGGGGGAAAATTATTTCTATTTAGAGACAGAAGACATTTGTAATGGGACATCGAAAAATAGTAAGTAGGACATTTGTAATGGGACGGAATGAGTAAATGTTATAAGTATACATATATTTAAATACTACTTTATTATTTAAATATAATTCGAGTATGTTCTATATATTAAATTTTATTAGTAATACTTTTCTCCAAACTACCATTGTGGCTGTGGTTAACTTAAAACGCTCATGTATAGTTTTCTAAATTTAAAATTTTCTATACATAATTAGTAGGGGTATTCTATAATCTAATTGTTAAATTCCGTTTTTAGTTTTTAAATTTCTATTTCTAAGGTCTATACATTATTGATATCTTAACATAGTCTATGCCATCACCGCTTTTATAATTAATACTAGTATAAGATTTAAGATATTAATCATTTATTAAGAGTTTCGATGGAGGAAGCCCATAACCCGCAACGCAATGAGAGTAGCCAATATAAATAGTAAGTATATGCTAGTTAATTAATAATCATATCTTACAAAACCTTAATTATGTGAACCATAATGTCGTATGTCAATGCACATTCTCTCTTGCAGCTACTTATTAATGTGGGAGTGCAAGGAATTTTATTGCAATTCAAAAGTTGCACATATATACTCGATCGGTGCTCCCTCCCTCTAACGAAGATGGACACAAATTATTAATATTATTATATATTTTTTTAAAATTCTTTTCAGAGGCAAAGAAACAATTCTATTTCAAAACAACTACGCATACAACAATGTTCACAGTGATAAACAATTTCCACTTTACCAAGATTGACACAGTTCACTTTGAAAGATATATTGATGCTTGCAACTGTCACCCAATTTTTTTAGAGCAATTAAACAAAAAATATAATCATGGGGACATGCCTCGAGATAGGCTATATGCTTGTGAGAATTCTTTGCTCAGCTTCTTTTCTATATTAATTTAGAAATGAAGATACTGCCTTGACAAGGAAATCTCATTATTCACTGTACGATTAGATATTCCTCCACTTAATTATCTTGTTCAGCTTCTGTTAGATATTTATTTATATATATTTAAGTTAAGAATAATTCAGAAGCCAAGCTAGGTTCCACTTTTTAAATTTAATTCCCACCGCCCATATCTTCTTAGATAAACCTTAATTAGCACGATCACTTTTATTTTTTTAAAGGTACAAGCAAATTAAAAATGTCACAGTACCACATGCACATACTCATATAGGAATATTTCAAGACGGATACACATATATGTATGTTTAGAAATATTACTATGGTACAGAATCGAATTTGGAGGGTCACATACAAATAAATAATTTTTATATATATGACTCTCCTTCACCAATTCGCTTCAATTACATTTCATTTTCAATACTATCGTATTTATTTAGAATCCATTCTAGAACCAATTGAGGAAAAAGACGCAAGCCAATTAATGTGATGCATGGCACTGCGCCACTGCCACACCCAAAATATACCTAAACCACCTCCATAAAAAAGTCGTATAAGAAACTCAGTCAATAATAAAGAGACATCAGTCATTTATATTCCACCAAACTTTACAACAATAAACTATAAAATTATATACAGAGAAAATGTCAACTTAAATCTTCAATACCTATACCTATATGGCTACATCTACATGGTGAGGATCCACCAACGTTAATATATACTACTTCGTATATTGTTGCAAACTAAAACGACTTTGAAGCCATATATAGCTAGTCTACTCCCTCTGTTCTCAATTCGTAAGAAAGATTTTGTATAAATATTTTAATGGAGGACGTACGGATCGGGCTCTTCCTTTCGTTAAATATGCTAATGAGTAATGAATCGTAGGAGTTACGTTAGTATTGGTGAGGGTAGATATAGTACGGAGTGTGTAATTAACCTGTGTATGATGATGAATTTTAGGCAGCAAAGTTTCAGGCTCAAAATTCTTAATTGAATTGTCAAATCACACCCTTGCTAATAAATAAATAGAAAACAAAAATAATTACGACTAAGAAAAATCAAAGTGTTTTGCTACCTAATCTAGATAAGGTACAAGTTTGAGGTGATCTAATGCCATACGTACGCACTTAGCTTGTAATATATATCTATCCATAATAATTAAGGAGTTCAACTCTAACTGATAATATTGTATATAAACAATAATATTAGATTGCATTCAAATCTCATATAGATTGATGGATTTGGATTTGGAAGAGGATAAGAATACGGATTTTGAAAATAATTCCTATATCCTTCCAGTAATCCAAGTAAGTGGAAGGATTTTATCATAGATATGAAATACCCTTCCAAATCCATCAATCCAAACAAACCTTAATGAGTGTTAAAATGTTAGGAGAATTATCGTTCCAGTTAGCTGTTGGCTTGTGGGTTGGTTTCATTTAGCAGAAAAGACTTAAATTATCTTAATTCATAACTTTATTAAAGCTATAAATTAAACTTTAAAACCAAGCAAGGATAAAATGGGAAACAACGACCAATAATTGTTTAATAGAAATATGAAATTATTTCACACTTACATTCAGTAATTGTGTATCGCAAACGTTTGTGATCGATTCAATACTCAGCATGAAATCCTCACCACGTATTCAACCAAGTATTAATAAATATCCAGGGTATTATTAACTGCAAAGCTTTTCAATGCGATCAATACAAGCATGCATATATAGTATAGGGAATAGGTGGTGTAGTTTGTTTCCTACATTGAACCGCCTCACTTACACGTTACCCTGCAGGCCCCCTCCAAGTCCAAATATTGTTGGGTTCAACCCATGCGCATGCAGTGGTTAATCAGATAGATGCATTTCAATTACCACATCATGTATGGCATTGGCATGCCAGCAACAGGAGTAGAAGCATGCATTACTTGATCAGTTGATCAAACGTGTTACGGTGGCCTTCAAAGCCAATTAGCCAAGTGCTTTCATAAATACTGTAGTCCAAATTACATGAATTAGGTCACACATAATCATACACTGTAACATTATCAGATTGCCAAGAAAAAAAAAAAAATACTATGTGATTATAGACTTAATTCGTCAGTTGGCTTTGAATTGAAAACTAGTAATTCATCAATCACACCTGATATTATCTAGTGTCCTACTGAGAAGTAATCCATAAATGAAAATAAGAGCAAAACATATGTGCCAATAGACCCAGCTAGCTAGCTAGCTGGCTGATTGTTCTGCACATCACTGTTGAGTTTGAGCAACTAGAAATAAAAGATATATCAATTTAGGATAACTAAAGGTAAATTTGGAGCATCCAACCACATAAGTCTGAAGAAACTACATCCATGTTCAGTAACATGCATACATGTGTATATATATATGCGCGTTTGTGCGTGCATGCGCAAAATTAGATCTCCCTATCATGCATTGATCAAAGTGCATCGGCCCATAACTGGTTAAATGCTTTATATATAACATACCATAGGCGTTTATTCTTCTTATGCAACTATTATATAGCTGAAACCATGTTTGAATAGCATCTTTCATGAGTAGAAATGAAACAATACTAAGTATGGTGATCCTGTGTTATGTCGACCTATCCGGTAGCAATCCACATCTTCAAAACACCAAGGTACACAAAAAGAGGTAACACATAGCAATCAGTGAAAGTATGAAGATATATAAAAGAAGGCAAACCTCAGGTTTCACATCAGGTCGGGGTTGGAGTTGGACCCATGAGATATGAATTAGCATCTGAATTGGAGATCCAAGACACAAATATAATGAATATCCCAACCATAAAACTCAGGAGAACCAGATGAATCTTGTTTGATAGCAGTTTGTCAAGCCAATCCTTTTCATTGTATAAACCACCATAGAATTCGTCAATGATGATGCTTATCAGAGCATCAAGAAGCTTCTTTGAAGGACCTATATCTTTCGAGTTCAAGACTCGAACTCTAGCTTCTGTCAGGTGTTTAATCACCAAGTCAACTCCAACACATTCTATCTTCTTCAGAACATCTACTTCTGGACTGCTTACTTGGTGGGCATCCAAGGCATTATAGACCTCATGTTTGTCTAAAC
Source organism: Hygrophila difformis (assembly GCA_030278955.1). Lineage (NCBI taxonomy): Eukaryota > Viridiplantae > Streptophyta > Magnoliopsida > Lamiales > Acanthaceae > Hygrophila > Hygrophila difformis. Next base: position 15,539,377 of record JAOANR010000007.1, read on the forward strand.
TAATTATGGAGGCCGAAGACAATGCAGGGGAACTCAGATCGGCTACAGAAAGTTGGTCAGATGAATAGGTATCTGCTGGCTTTACTAGAGTGATGAAATTCTGAAACAAAAAAGTGTTATCAAACATCTAAAAAGAATTATAAAAGATGCAATTACTCAATACATGGCACTGGAAGAAAGACAATTAGACAAATGGTCAGCAACGGAGAAAATGACAAGTATTTCAGGTGAAAAATATCTTTAGCATTGCTAAATCATCAAAAAGAAACTCTGCATTATAATCAAACTCGCTCATCAGTTTGATGATCTCATACACACACATGACACATCACCATAATGTAGATAAGAAGTCCCCTAGGTAAATTGATGCTAATGTATTCCCTGGAATGCATTCGGAACATGCATTTCTGTGAATTTTTTACTTGACTTTGTACTAGAAAACACAATGTTAAACAAAATGGCATATAGCATGCAGAATCACCAAATTTCGACTGATTCTTAAAACAGGACAAAATCAAGTGAGTTTATATCTGAACAAAACGAAAAGAAAGACAAAAGAACAACGGAACATTCAAGGCCTTGGATAATTGTGAGTATAAATTTGTTGACATCATGACATGCAAAACTGAAACGAGCAATTGATGCTTAATGAGAATTGAAGAAGCAAACGTTATTTCGAACAGAGAAAACAGAAGCCAAAAATACCTCCGCGGATTCGCTAAATGGATTATCAGCAGAAACCTCAGATATTTCTTTGATAGACTCCAGCACCACAGCATCCTCTTCCGAAACAGCTTTGAACGCAGGATTCAAACTCTTGTTAGTGACCTGCAAACGAGTGAAATTCGGGAACAGTAGCGAAGCTAAAGCAGAATTATTGCGGTCAGGCGGAACGAAATCGCACCTTGCGTGGATTCCTATTGAGGTCTGAGGAAGATTTCGTTCGTCGAACCGAAGAAATTTGATCTTTCTGCGGCGTTTGGTGCTGTGAATCTCTCATCCTCAGTATACCGTGAACAGAGTTGGTTATAGGGCGGGAGAGTTTGAAATGTGGTAGGTATATGTAGTGAGTGATTTGGGGATTAGGTTAGAATTCCACAGGAGGTCGGTGGAGTGTGAGAGAGCCGGTGAACCATCCACCGCGTGATTTCAATACCCAACATTGATATCACCCGCAGCTATGTGCCAAAACTATTCCCGGATCGCTGTGGTTATTATTGTGACGATAAGTTTTGTAATCGGAGGTTGTTGAATTATACAGCACCATTGTTGAACATATATGTAATTAATTAATAGAAACGCCGAAGAATGCATAATTGACTTCTCTTGTTTACCTGCTAACACCATATTGTTGAATTATACTATATTGAAATTCACCGAGTACTATCATGTAGCTGTCAAATTATTATGCCATGTAATGCCCCAAACCTAAATTCCGCATACATTAAGGCTCGAAACGGAATAATAACTTCATGTAATGCCCCAAACAGTGCAATTATAAATTTATAATGTTGAATAATAATGATTTTGAGGATTGGAAAACTGTGATCGAGTCACCAACACAAGGGGCACAATAATCAGGGCATAGTAACTTGGTGTTCTCGATTCAAACTTTGTCACCAGGAGCTTTATTGGCCATTGCAGCTGCTGTCAAGACCACCGTATTCTCTTGCCACCGCTTATAGAATACTATAGTTTAATGCAACTCATGCCTTAAAAAATAATACGGTTGATTTCCAGAAGCAAAAGTAATTAATTGCAGAGTGACTTTGGCCATGCATTCTAGCTAAACTTTTTACATAAATGTGCATTTTATTTTAGTCAAATTATAGCATTAGCACCAGTAACATACCATGCGTAGTGCCCTAATAATGCCCATTTTATGTAAATGCCCCGTTTTAACAATATATACACACACTGTTGGTACAAATCCAAGTCCCACATCGGTGAAACAAGTAAAGAAACATTGGACTTGCTTATAAGTGTGCACCTAACACCTATTAGTAATGAGGCCTTTTGGAGGAGCACAAAAACAAAACCGTGCGGGTTTGGCCCAAAGCTGACAATATCATACTAATGCCTGTAGATTTTGATATCTCACACACACAAGAACACTTTACACTTTTGATATCTAAAGACGATAACCAAAAGCGGAGAGTTGTATAGCTAAAGCTTTTTTTAGATTTCTTGCTTTGCTTCGCTCTGAGTTTTACAACAATGGAAGTACCTATTTATAGAATCGAAAATAAACAACAGACAATGAACACATGATAATACTGTTCTTATTGTGGCTTCAAGCTTTTCGGCGAGGTAGATGAGCCTCCTTCTTGGACTTCGGCGATTCCTGTTACTTTTACGGCATTTGATGTTTATGCCGTTTTTCAACAAAACTCCCCCGTAAACTTCAAATGCTTCTTCCATCTATCATCCCTATCATTTTCTTGAACTTGTCAAGCAGTACCTTTGGCAATGGCTTTGTAAATATATCTGCCACTTGTTCTTGGCTTGCCACATGCATTAGTTCTACATTTCCGCTTTTCACATGATCACGGATAAAGTGGAAACGAACATCAATGTGTTTGCTCCTTTCATGATTCACTGGATTTTTCGCCAATTCAATTGCAGATTTGTTGTCTATGTGAATCATTGTTCCGCTTGACTGCTTCATCTCCATCTTGCTTAATAGATTTCTGAGCCATACAGCATGACATACACACCAAGATGCTGCTACATATTCAGCTTCACATGTTGAGAGCGTCACGATCGGTTGCTTCTTTGAAAGCCAAGTGAAAGCAGTATTTCCCATAAAAAACACGTACCCTGCAGTACTTTTTCGATCATCAATATCTCCACACCAATCACTGTCAGAGTATCCAATCAGCTTGTAATCTTCTGTCCTCGAGTAGAACAATCCATGTGACGCTGTTCCTTGAATGTACCTGAGGATTCTCTTTAACGCCTTCCAGTGTGAGTAAGTTGGGTTCTCCATGAACCGACTTACAACTCCAACACTTAGTGCAATATCTGGCCTTGTGCATGTGAGGTAGCGAAGGCTTCCAACCAAGCTTCTGTACCTTCCTGGATCAACTTGTTCTCCTTCATCAAACTTTGAAAGTTTTGCTCCAGGTTCCATAGGTGTTGATACGAGGTTGCACTTTTCCATCTTGAATTCTTTCAAGATCTTCTTCGCATATGTCTCCTGTGATACAAAGATGCCTCTTTCGGTTTGTCTAACTTCTAGACCAAGGAAGAACTTCATCAAGCCTAAATCAGTAATCTCAAACTCCTGTTTCATTCTTCTCTTGAAGTCTTCTATCATCTCATCACTGTTACCCATGAAAATGAGGTCATCAACATAAAGAGCAACAAACAAAGTGTTACCTCCATTTTTCTTGATGTAGAGGGCATGCTCGTAGGGACATTGCTCAAACCCATTCTCCTTGAAATATGCATCAATGCGAGTATTCCACGCTCGCGGTGCTTGCTTTAGCCCGTAAAGCGCCTTCTTCAATTTCAACACCTTTGTTTCTCCTCCAAGTTTCAGATAACCTGGTGGTTGCTCAATGTAGACTTCTTCTTCGAGTACACCATTCAAGAACGCTGTCTTGACATCCATTTGGAATATTGGCCATTTGTACTGAGCAGCTTGAGAAATGAGTAGCCGGATTGTCTCCATTCTTGCGACAGGGGCAAAGACTTCATCATAATCGATTCCTTCCTTTTGCTTGTATCCCTTTGCAACAAGCCGAGCTTTGTATCGTTCAATCTCCCCTTGTGCATTCATCTTTTTCTTATAGACCCATTTCACTCCAATGGCTGGACTTCCATTGGGCAATTCAGTGAGCTCCCATGTGTTGTTGCGCTCAATGGCTTCAATTTCTTCATCCATGGCTGCTTTCCATTTTTCATCTAGTACGGCATCTTCATATTTGATATTTTCAGAATCTGCCAACAAACATACAAGATGTACCTCTGTAGAGTCGTACAAATCTTGGAGACTTCTCATTCGGGGTTGTCGTGGCTCATCTTTTTCATCTTCTTCTTCAACAATTTCAGGATCTGTTGATAGAACTGTCGGAACAACGGCTGACGATTCTCCGACTTTGTTGGTAACTTCTGTTGAGTTATTCCAGTCCCATTCACTTGCTTCATTCACTCGCACATCTCGACTCACGATCACTTTCTTGCTTATCGGGTCATACAACTTATACCCTTTTGTCAGTCCATCATATCCGATAAAAACATATGCTTTGCTTTTATCTTCCAGCTTCATCCTTCGCGGATCTGGTACATGTGCATAGGCTACACTACCAAATATTTTTAGATGAGAGACGGTAGGCTTCTTACCAGTCCATGCTTCCAGTGGTGTTCGATTTTTCAACTTCATGTGCGGGCACCGATTCTGTATGTAGACTGCGCACATCACAGCTTCTGCCCAGAATTCTTTCGGCATCTTCTTGCTTTTCAACATCGATCGAACCATGTCTAGGATAGTCCGATTCTTCCTTTCAGCTACGCCATTCTGTTGGGGCGAGTATGGTGCTGTCAGAAATCTTCTTATGCCTTCTCGTTCACAGTACTCTCGGAAGGCTGTCGAGGTGTATTCGCCTCCTCTATCAGATCGAATTGCTTTGATGGATCTGCCAATTTCTTTTTCAACACTCGCCTTGAATAATTTGAACACCTTGAATGCCTCGGATTTTTCCTTCAGTAAATAGACCCACGTCCTTCGAGAGAAATCATCGATGAAAGAGATGAAGTATCTCTTTCCGCTGAAAGATTCGGGAGTAATTGGTCCACATATATCGGTGTGGATCAACTCGAGCGGATGCTTCGCTTCATATTCGGCCTTCTTTTGAAATGAGGCTCTTGTTTGCTTCCCGAGTACACAATCTTCACAGAATTCTCCTCCAAAATCCATGCTAGGCAGTCCTTTCACCATCTTCATCTTCATTAGCTTTTTCAGGCCATCATAGTGTAAGTGGCCAAAGCGGTGATGCCATAGCGATGCTTTATCTTCTCTTTTGACTTGTAAGCATTTCCCTTGCAAGCTTCTCAGGTTCAATTTGTACATCCGATTTCTCTCCATTTCGACTCGAGCTATCAGACGTCCTTGCTTATCTTTCAGATGCAGCAACTGATCTTTTAGAAAGGTTGAGTAACCTTTCTCTGCAAGCTGGCCAAGACTCAAGATGTTGTTTTTGAGATCTGGGACATAGTAGACATCTTGGATTGTCCCTATCAAGCCATCATTCTGTGTGAAACATATCGTACCACGGCCTTTGACTTGCACTTTTGATGCATTTCCAAATGATACATGACCATTGTCAACTTTCTGCATTTCTTTGAATAGATGCTCATCATAGCACATGTGGTTGCTTGCTCCAGAATCGAGGTACCAGGATGTATCATCGTTGACATCGTTGTGCGCCATCATGAGAACACCTCCATTTGCTTTGTCTTCCACGACTAGGTTGGTTGTCTCTTCCACTCGTCTGTTGGCCCGACACTCTTTTGCAAAGTGTCCCATCTTGCCACAATTGTAACAACCCACGTTGTTGCAGTCGTCGGAATGATGACCATATTTGTGGCACTTTTGGCATTTGACGTTGGAGAAATTTGATCGAACGCCTCTTCCTCGAGCGCGTCCTCTTCCACGCCAGTTTGCTTGGCTTGATTCGAATCTGTCCCTCTGGTACCTTTCATAATTATTGCTTTGAATACCACGACCGTGTCCACGATTTCCACGGTCTTGTCCTCTCCCCCGAAAGTTTCGAGAGTAGAGAACCTTTTCATCTTTAATTGATGCCTTGGTCTGGAGTGCCTGGTCGAGTGACTCCTCTTTCTTTTTCTTTTTTCTTTGTTCGTGTGCTTCGAGAGATCCGGCGAGCTCTTCAACGGTGAGCACTTTGAGGTCTTTTGATTCTTCAATCGCACACACAACATTTTCGAAATCATTGGTTAATGATCTCAATATTTTCTCCACAATTCTGGCATCGGACAATTCTTCTCCGTTCCGATTGAGTTGGTTTGCCACGGTCTGGACACGGGTGATGTAGTCAGACACATTTTCTGATTCTTTCATCTTCATGCTTTCAAGCTCTCCACGAAGGGTTTGGAGACGCACTTGCTTTACCCGGTCGGCTCCTTTGAATGATTTTTCAAGGATGTCCCACGCTTCTTTTGAGGTGGTGGCACCGGATATTTTTTCGAAGCCTGATTCGTCAACGGCTCGGAATAACATGTAAAGGGCTCCGCTATCTTTGGATCTTGCATCTTTCAATGCCTTTCGTTCTGCTGCAGTTAATTTCCCGGTATTTTCTGGTTCTACAAAACCATTTTGAACAACGTCCCATGCATCTTGAGCTCCAAGAAGGGCTTTCATTTGAATACTCCATTTCTCGTAATTTGCTTTTGTAAGCTGCGGCAGTGGCATTTGTCCTGTGATATTCGCCATTTGACCTGTGTATATATATATACCTTTATATATATATATACCTTTTATATATATATATATAAAGCAAATAATATACTTCCTCTATGGCACAATATATAATCTAATTTAATTTAATTTGTGTTTATATCATACATGTATGTCGTATAAATGTATATACTACTACTATTATGTATATGTTGTTATCATCTCCAAAGTCAAGAAAAGCCCGTGAGCAGTGACCACTCTGTCGTTATGTGAATATATTATGTATATGTATGTCGGTATTAAATTCTTGGTAGATAAGAATTTAATTTTGGTTGCCCTTCACTTTAATATGCTTGTCTCCTGGAGCCTTACCCTTTTTTTCAACGGTGGAATATGAATTGAATCAAAAATCTACTCACACTCACACTTCCTTTTGGAAGCAACGCCAGCGCTGGATGTGGAGCAGATCGGCACTGCTGCAACAAATTGGCACAGTAGAAGGGGCCGAGCAACAGCGGTTTCGGCGCAAAGCTGGATGCGAGTGGCTGGACTGGAGGGGGGGGAAGCGGAGGCTTAGTGGAGCTCTTGAGGCAGCTCGGCGGAGCCTGGCAGACAGTTCGCCGGAAGGCAGAGAGTTGCAGGTGGTGGACAGCAGCTCCACGGTCGGTAAATTTAATTCTTTTAATTTGAGTGTTTATACTCAAAATTGTTTTGCTCTGAATTTGGATCACTCAGGCTCTGATACCAATTTGTAGATTTTGATATCTCACACACACAAGAACACTTTACACTTTTGATATCTAAAGACGATAACCAAAAGCGGAGAGTTGTATAGCTAAAGCTTTTTTTAGATTTCTTGCTTTGCTTCGCTCTGAGTTTTACAACAATGGAAGTACCTATTTATAGAATCGAAAATAAACAACAGACAATGAACACATGATAATACTGTTCTTATTGTGGCTTCAAGCTTTTCGGCGAGGTAGATGAGCCTCCTTCTTGGACTTCGGCGATTCCTGTTACTTTTACGGCATTTGATGTTTATGCCGTTTTTCAACAATGCCAGAGTTAGGATGGTCGTCGCAGTACCAACACACATAAATCTATCTCTGTAAGCAGCCCAATCAAAGCTAATTTATATAGACAGTATTGGAATAACCTGCAGGATAAAATAGTTTTGAGCATTAACCTTACAGTAGCAGCAATAACAAATAACAATAATAATTTGCCTACAACCCTAATACCCTATAATATATTTATTCAAAAGATACATGATTAAATTGTATATAAACAGAAAACGCGAGGTTTATCCTGGCCTGCCACTTGAAATTAAAGCATTCCATTGATCACAAATAGTAACAAAGTTTCCCTATATATAACTCCTTGTTTTCATACTGCAGTTACACACAAAAACAAAAACAAAAAAAAAAATTTACTCAAAGGTCACAAAATATTAAATTTCATGTGCATCTAGCTAGCAAACCTCATTATCATTATTCATTTCTTGATTACTCATTCTTCAGCACAAAAATCTATATCAGTTTGACTAATAAAATTATAATTCTTGTTTTCCCAGGTTTTGGAGTTCATATTAAGGAATGATGAAGGCAACCATTATCCTGTTTCTGGGCACTGTGCTGATCCTGGCAACCCTCGAAGCCCATGCTGAAGCAATTAATAATCCTCTCAAGAACCACCGCCGGCTTCTTCTCGCCGATCCCACCACAAGTGGTTACTCCGGTCAATCGCACAGTGGCGGCCAACAGGCACAAGGTGTGAGTGTGACGACTAATAGCGACGCATCTGATGGAGAAAATGACGGAGAGACGTCGTCACCAACTCATCATTATTTTAAAGAAGCTGATTCCGCACCAGTTCGTAAGAGATATCCCTAGACTCATGCAATATTATCCATCCGAGCTAATCGAACCGGTTCCCAATATTATGTATGAAAAAAAAATATACGTGTGAGTGTGACTGTGACTGTGTGTTGTTTAATAAGGCTGTGCCATGTTTTATGTTGTTTGGAATGCCAAGCTAGATAGTGCAGTGTCTGTCTGTCTGTCTGTCCAAGCTAAGGTACGCACCAAACCAAATAATGTGTGGTTGTATGATATAATGAGATGCAGATAGCTTATTAAGTGTATGTGAAACTAAAAAAGATGCATATAATATTATATGGTGTGCACTGTGCTTGCAGATTTGAATTAATGTAAATTCAAAAAAATTGACCAACAAGTGAGTAGCCATATACTAAATGGCTAACTAGAGTTGGGAATATTATACTACATCACTACTTTGTAGTTTGTACCAATACTCTTTATTGTTTCTTCGTTGCATATTTATTGTTTTGGTCGTCAATAGTACTTGTTCCATCACATGCATTAAAGAACGTTGTGCTAATTAATTAATTCTCGTTATTATAATGAATAATAATCACATATATACATATGTAGAGTTCCTTGGTGATCAAAAATTCGCACAAAAATTACGAGTAAAAGAGATGGGTCAATTCAGGTCAGCCAAAATAACCTAATTACTCGAGCATGATTGGATTAATTACACTAGAAAGAAAAGTGGTAATCATTGAAAGCAATATACAAATTTCCGAGAAGAGATTTTTACCGTTATTCTCAGGAGAGTAAATGATTCATTATTGTTGGTGAACAGATAATAGAAATAATTAGGCATAGAATGAGGTATGATGATGATATGTGAGTGGTAGCTCCACTGAATTCTTGCATAATTAGCTAGCTAGTGGTTTGATGTTGGCCTGCCACTACTTAAAAACCCCTAATAATAGTAACTCATTTTCCACTATATAATAACTTCTTCAATAGCTCCATCTGTTTCTCTGCAGAAGATATTATAACCTACATAATCATTTCAAGAGAACTACATACTGATCGAAGAAGCTGAGTGAGTACTGGTAATAAACAGTACAGTTCCTCAATTCATAAATTTGTTTGGACTGATCAATACATGATCCTCAAGTTTCCTGCTTGTGCTTAATTTGGGGTTTTCTTGAATAACTACTGCAGGTTTCCAGCTGGATCATGAAGATGTCTGCGCTTGCTGTGTTTCTTGTATGTATGTTGATTCTGGCAACTGTGAAGGCTGAGGCAGAGCCAGCAGCAATTGTTCCCCAGAAAAATCGTCACCTGCTAAGTGATTTCAGAGGTGCTTACACTGCACCAAATGGAGACAAAGCCTCCAACAGTAACACTGACAGCAGTGAAGATAGTGGGACCTCAGCGCCGACTCATCGCTATATGCCAGAACAGGACTACAACTCCAAGAACTCCCCACGCCGTAACTGATATTTCCCCAGGCGTCGTGGTATGTGATCGAGTGTGACAAGCTCTTATTATGAGTTTGGGTTTCAGCAAAATATGGTATATGAATGTTATCTAGTAGTGTTCGTGTTGCCTCGTTTGGTGCGATAATTAACGTGTATATGACCAATGCAAGTGTGATGAATTTCAGTGTCCAGTGTACGTGTGCGTGAACTTGTGTGTGCTTGCTTTGAAATTAAATAATGTGTGGAGCCAACTTAATTATATATGTATAGCCATGGTTTTGCTTCACTCAAGTTTGTTTCCATGCATTAAGAAATACTACTATTATGGAAGTTTCAAATTAAATCATTTGATTTATTATGTACAGATCGAATGTATATATGTCTAAGGGAATTTATTACATACGCCGTGGTTCAGGAATAACAATCTATTTTGTTTTGTATGCATCATTAATTATCAATTTAGTCCATTAATTTTTTTAATTATTAAATTCATCCTCCAACTACACACTATTGAATTAGTTAGTGTACACAATGAATTAGTACTTTAAAATAATAATAATAATAATAATAATAATAATAATAGATTAAATTGATAATTAATGATACATCCAGAACGAAATAAATGATTATTCCCGGTACATATTATTGTTACGTACGTACCTTTGTTGTTGTTGTCTTGTTGAGTGCAGAGGAACAGTGGCCTACTTTCTTTAACCTAATTAAGGAGGATTGGAGGTCTTTTTGTTGTTTTAGGGTTGTCGTGGCTTTTTGTGGGTAGTACTTAACTACTCATCATCTTTTAATTAATTTGTGGCCATCAGCGGCGTTGCTGCCAGCTGCTAAGGTCGTCTTTGTGGTTTTTTGGCAGTACGTAAAACTCCTCAATTAGTACTATTTACCTATAAAAAAAAAAACCAAAACATGAAAATGAGTATGTCTGCAGTATGTATGTACTTACGGAAAATTGAAACTGAAACAAGTGCACGTATGGTAGTATAAAATACTAATCTGCACGGACACTGACGGACTGCAGGGAAAATGTGTGAAGTGTTGGAATTTTGAATTGGGGAGAAGAGAGTTTAGATGTTATTGTTCTAAATTTCGTTCTGCATTTTTCGCTAACATTACACGGTTATTTATAGCCGGAAGGATTACAGACATAATAAAATAAAATACAACATTGTTGACTGTAACACCCCGAAATTCATCCTCATAAGGTTTTAGAATGTTACCGCCACACTTGTCAGTCAGGCTCGCCCTTTGGCTAACTTAACTGACAAGTGCTACGGCTAAATATAAATTTTTGTAGTATGAACTTTAAAAATAATTGCCAATTTTATCAAATATAGACATAAGAAAATTTAAAGTACTTAATACCAGAGTCATTATTCTTTCTCACGCGGAAGCATAAACTAAAGGCAATATATATGACATTAATATTTAAAAGTACGTGGTTCCTTAAAGCAACAATCTTTTGATGAAAGGTAATCCCATCCCCAAATGCCCATGTCATGAGATGCAGTTTATATGTCAGCTCCAATATCAGTAAAAAGATAACACAACAACTTTTTATCAGTACAATGGTACTGAGTAAGTCAACCCGCTCCACTTCAAGAAGTGGGTTTTAAAATAGTGGTTGACACTCAAAAAAATAATAATAATAATTTTCACTTTTTCTTTTAAAATGATCACACACATTACCTTTAACAAAATAAATAACTTTCATTCTTACCATTGTAGCAACTATGCACAAGAGGACACCATTTTTCATATATCATATCATATCATATCATATCGATCATAAGTCATGATCAGCATGCAGCGGACTCATATACAGACACACTCCGGAGCCTCGGGTAACCCATCATGGATACACCCAAGAGTATAGACTCATGCATGCAATAACGCCGTTTTGGCACAATTTATCAACAATGTCGTCTTGGCATATTTAGAGGGGGAGGCCCTGCAAAACACATCCCTAGTGCATTAGCCCTCTATCAAGTATGGCATCTTACTCAAGTTAATAGTGCACAATGGATTTAAAAGAGTTTTTCACAATTTTTCCACATAATATCCTCTTTAAAAGAGTTTTCAACAATTTCACGGGAGTAACCTCATAACAAGGGCATTCAATAATGCCAAATATCATTTCAACATTTAACTCCCATATCAATATCTCATAGATATGAAAATATCATTTCATGGATCTCAAAATCCAACAATTTCTCATTTGGACCAAAAATCAAGTCCAATGTCGCAGTTTACGCCAAGTCAGTTTAAAAATTCATATGAAAGGCGATTGCTTTGAAATTTAAACTGTAGATACTCAACACATAGTTGAACAAGTTTCATGTTTTACACTTTTCAAAATAAGGTATGTAAATAGTTCAAAAATTGAGTTCTTTTCAGAACATGTATTCTGTCAGAAATTCAATGGTGACTCTATAATTTTCAACAGGTTTTAAAAATAGTAATTTGCGACCAAAAATTCTAAAATTTTATTACAAGGTAGATAACATATAGATAAATATTTTTCATGAATAAACCATTTAGGTTTGAAACACTTAAGACCTTCAAAAATGAGGATTTCAGAAACACTATCATTTCTTAGATTTCAACAAAAAGAGATTTCGACCTTTCGATAAAGCAGATCCCATAACTTTTTCATATGAGTTCTAAAAATTATAAAATTTTCCAGAAAGATACTCAACTCAATAAAGAACAAGTTTTATGAAGGAACCTTGGAGGGATAATGAACCAAAATAGTTTAAAAAGATGGATCTTTATGTAAACGAAAAACTGACAGATTTTGGTATAATGGGAAAATTCTAATTTTGTACTCTTAAAACATGGATTGGGATCTCCAAAACTTGAAGTAGAGAGTGTTAACTTACTTAATAGATGTATAAGAGCAAGGAGATTCAAAGATAATGGCCGTTATAACACAAGATTCGCACCACAAATTACGGGTTTCGCTGAAATTCGACAAATAGAGGGAAATCAATTTATAGTATAAAAATAAAAGATTTAGATCTCTAAGATACAAGTTTCAAGGATGATATCTTACTAACCAAGTGTTGAGAAGAGTTAGAACTTTTAGAATGATGAAGGTTGCCAAGCCTACAAGACTCCACAATCCTTAAGATATGCTCACTATGTGGGAGAACTTTGAAGAATAAAATGGGTAGTGAATTTGGCTAATGAGATGGATGAGATTGGTGTGTTTGAAGGCTAGAAACTCCCTCTATTTATAGGCTAAGATTTGAACAATTGAACATGACACATTGTGAGAGTGATTACAACCTCACCAATCATCCAATTAAGTGTGTCTTGAGCAATAATGGTTAGAGTATTTGTATCCACTCATTTGGTCCTTATAGCCTAACAAAGAGGCTATTAATTTGGGAGGCTATTAATTTTGTCCATCATGTTGTCTATTAACATAATGGTTTGCCTATTATGGAGGCTATTAATCTTGGTGGGTTCAAGAGATAATTGATCACCTTTCTTTGCTAGCCATTCATCCAAGACACTTGTTAATCATGTGGATTTTTCATCTATTTGTTTAGGAAGAAAATTTCTTGCAATTGCTTTTAACCTTATATTTGTGTAAGTAGTGTATCATGAAAATGATTGAAGTATTAGCTTGTCTACAAAAATCATTATTCTTGCCATTATTTAGTGGCATGCATTTATACTCAATGAGTTGGATATGATAATATAATATTTATTTATTTATTTCAAGTATTGTATTTATATTAATGTGCTTTCAAAAAGATAATAATAATATACTTGCATGGTTTTATTTTATTCATAACAATACTCAAACCACAAAGTCTTCATGTCATCATCAAATAAAAATTAATCTATGAATATATTTTCTTATATATAAAAGTTAATTCTCATAGATTCACATAAAAACTCATACTTTTATTTTTATAAAAATTTATTCCATAATGAATATCAAAGTACTTAAAATATTCACATACTATCCTCATAATAATTTTCAAGACCAATGTGTATATATATAAAAACTTATATATATAATTTAAACAATAGATTTAAAAAATATTCCATAAACTATATAATTCTATTACCCGTGATATTGAAATTCATATTTCTTTTGGAAAAGACAAATTTACATATATAGTTTTTCAAGTGTTGTTTTGTAGAAAAATCAATATACTAATTCTTTAAGCAAGTGATTAAATATTTAATGAAAGTCTCTTTAGTGAATTACAATTATTTCGGGTAATTTCTATGGTATTACATTGACAATTACACAATCCGAAATCTAATTGCAATCAAACTTAGCGGCTATTTTGACGACGGTTGTGGCAGCTCTTTTTTCTACATGATCAGGTACCATGTCCTCCATTTGTTGCTGCTGTTCTTTTTGTTTTTCCTGTTCGTCACCAAAAGGAACATGCTTGGTCTGCTCATTTTCATTCCATCTCCAAGTTTGATCCTCGTTAAAGATAACATCTCTTGACATCACCACTTTGCGGGTTACAGGATTGTACAGTTTGTACCCGCTACAATTTTCACCATAGCCAAGAAAAATGCATTTTTGACTTTTATCTTCAAGCTTTGTACGCTTTTCTTCTGGCACTTTTGCAAAACAAATGCTTCCAAAAATTCTCAGATGATCAACTTTTGGCTTTTTCTTAATCCAGGCTTCTTCGGGAGTTATGTCTCCAATTCTCTTTATGAGGGACCTGTTTAACAAATAGACAGCACAATTTACAGCATCACCCCAAAATTCTTTGGGAATATTTTTCTCTTTCAGCATACATCGAACCATATTCAAAATTGTTCGATTCTTTCTTTCTGAAAGACCATTTGTTATGGTGTATATGGCATCGTGAGTTGATGTGATATCCCATGCTTTCTGCAAAAATGATCAAATTCTCGAGATGTGTATTTTCCACCACGATCTGTCCGTAGGCACTTTAATTGGCACCCACTTTGTTTCTCAACAAGGTTTTTAAATTCCTTGAATTTAGAGAAAACTTCACTTTTTTCTTTTATCACGTAGATCCATGTTTTTCCACTGTAGTCATCTGTGAAGGTAAGAAAATACTTGTTTCCACCAATAAAAACTGGAGTAATTGGTCCACAAACATCAGAATGTATGAGCTCAAGTCGCGATCTATCTCTTCTCGCACCATACTTCTTGAAGGTGTGTCGATGTTGTTTTCCCATGACACAAACCTCACAAACATTGTTGGAGGATTCAATCTGCGGCAGTCCTGTCACAATATTCTTTTTCTGCAATAATTTCAATGCATCAAAATTAATATGTCCATACCGGAGATGCCATAACTTGTCGCTATCAACAGTGGTTGCCTTCAAGCATTTTGAGTCATCTATAGTGAGCTTCAGGGGAAACATTCTGTTCGTCGTCATCTTGACATGTGTGATCAACCTGTTATTCTTATCTCGCAAACTAAGAGCCAAATTTTTCATTTGGATTTCATATCCTTTTTCCAACAATTGGCCAACACTCAGCAGATTACTTTTAATTTCAGGTACGTAATAAACATCAGAAATGCATAGATGTTTTCCATTATGTAAAGGTAATATCTCATTTACCTTCAATTGGCCTTTTGACAGGTCACCGAATGTGATATTGCCCATTCGTCTTTCGTCAAGTTTTGAAAAGAATTCCTTTCTTCCGCACATATGGTTTGATGCACCTGTATCCATGTACCATGTGACTGTTTGAGGTGGCTCTAGTTCTTTACAAGACATTAATACTACTGGACCATCCTTCTCTTCTTTGTCAATGAGATTCGCCTTCTCATCTTTATTGTTGTCTGCATTGTACCAACACTCATTAGCAAAATGACCATATTTCTTACATACACGGCACTGAACTTCTGATTTGTCAAATCTTCCAAAGTTTCTGCCATGTCCGCGACCACGGGCTCGGAATTGTCCTCGGCCTCGATAGGTATTCTGGCCACGTTCATTTCCTCCATTATTTTCGCCATTATTGAATGCATTCTGATCATAGCGATTGTTGACTCGGCCATCTCTTCCTCTTTGTGCCTGAAAATGTCCACGTTGTGGACTTCTTCTGACTGCATTATTTTTTTTAAACGACAGTTTCGTTTGCAGTGCTTGCTCCAAGGATTGTTCGTCTCCCTTTTTGAAGAGTCGATGCTCATGGCTTGTAAAGAGCTCATTAATTCTTCAATTGTCATTGCCTCGAGATTTTTTGACTCTTCGATGGCAACAACGATAAAGTTGAATTTTGGGTCTAGGGACCTCAAGATTTTCTCCACAACACGAACATCATTGATCTCTTCGCCATTTTGTCTCATTTGATGAACAACGGAGATTACTCGGGAGAAGTAATCTGAGACGGCTTCTGATCTGATTTGTTGTAGAGTTTCAAATTGGGCTCTTAGAGATTGGAGCCGGATCTTCTTCACTTTATCTACTCCATCGTGGGCTTTCTTTAAAATTTCCCAAGCGTCCTTCGATGTTTTTGCGGTAGAAATCAACTCAAATGCAGCTTCATCTCGCCTTGGTATATTGTGAACAGGGCTTTTTTCTCCTTTTTCTTTATCTCCTTCAATTGATCGGCGTCTTCTATTGTTGATGTCAACTCTGCAAAATCTGCTTCGACCATATCCCAGACATCAAGGGATCCGAGCAAGACTTCCATTTGGATACCCCACATCCTGTAATTTTCTTTTGTCAATTTGGGCACCTGTGATTGAAGAGAACTGGTTGATGCCATTGTGAACAATATCTCCTTTCTGTTGCGCAGTTTCCTTCTCCAAAATATTCAATTTGACAAATTCTTCCCAAACCCACTATTTTTTTAAAAAAAAAATATACGCACTCTCCTTTTAAAATCTCCTCGCCAATTTTTTTTTAAAAAAAAAACACCCACTAACTCCTTTAATTCCCAACTATCTCATTTAATTCACAATCACCCTCCCACCTGCCACGCTACTTCACTGTTCAATGCGTCCACCACCCTTTTAATTTTGTTTGTCCCACTATTTCAATTAAATAGCAGAGTTCTGGCCAGGAATTGATTGAAGATTCAAAGTCTATCTTTGAATCAAAACTCCACTGACATAGCGACTTAGATAGATGTTGTTGAAGAAATTTTATTTTTGAGCAGCGGTGGAGCAACGGATTTGTTGCATACGCAGGGGCGGCGTTACACAGGAGGGGGCCGCAACGCTGGGATGGAGAGTGAGAGATGGAAGCACGGCGGTGGCTTGACAAGAGAGTAGCGGCAGATCGGCACAGGGCTGGAGGCGGCACTTGATGGTGGCTGCTGTGCGGCGGCAGCTTGGAGAGACCAGAGAAGATGAATGATGACCAGTGGAGGCTGGGACAGGCGGCAGCTTTGGCCGTGCAGGTTCGCCGGAAAGAGGTTGAGAGGCGACGTGGTGCTGTCGCGGCTGCAACAGGAGGAGGAGGCTGCTGGCAGCAGCTCGGAGGAGACCAGGTGGGTAGATTTTAATTCTTTTAATTTGAGTGTTTATACTCAAATTGTTTTTGCTCTGAGTTTGATCGCTCAGGCTCTGATACCAATTATGTTGGAATTTTGAATTGGGGAGAAGAGAGTTTAGATGTTATTGTTCTAAATCTCGTTCTGCATTTTTTCGCTAACATTACACGGCTATTTATAGCCGGAAGGATTACAGACATAATAAAATAAAATACAGCATTGTTGACAATTACACAATCCGAAATCTAATTCCAATCAAACTAGCGGCTATTTTGACGACGGCTGTGGCAGCTCTTTTTGACAACGGCGGGAGCATGCGTTGTCGGGGACGGCGGCTGGAGCACGCGTAGTTAGGTGAGTTTATTATTCAACATGAAGGTGAAATCGATCTGAATATATTACTGCATGTATTTGTGATCTATAATCCACAATAGCAGCCAGCACAGGGTATTTATTTAATGGGGCGCAAAAATGATTATATTGGATTAGGGTTAGGATAAAATTATACTTCATGAAGTGAGTGATGGGCACTAGGAGGGGCTGCGTCATTATGCATTAATATATATAGTGTTTGTGAATGGGGAAACATACTCAAAGCATCTATACATCATATCGTGGTTGAATCATGCAATCATGCTTCATCACTTGCCCTAATAAACCTCAATTATACTACTTATAAGTATTAATATAGCAGTAATTGTAATTCTTCATTTCTTCTCGATCATCAGATACTACTTATGCCCACTTGAATTATATATATTGCATGCGCCAATCTTAGTGCTCCATTATTATATATTAATTAGTTGCCATTTTTTACTAACTCAAAATTTGTTGCTCTTGTCTCACAAGTACATCTTCATCCTTTCATCATTCATGCATAAGCATGTATATTTAGGCCCCATTTGATAGGTTTTATACCCTATTGTCAGGATAATATTATACTCTATGAATAAGCTCACAAATACATATACTTACAACAACACATACTTTGTTATATTGATCAACTCAACCATGCAACTACATGCAGGCCGCATGATTAGTTGGTGTGGGAATAATAACAACTCAAAACATTCAAAATGTTTGGTATGTATCGATAATTATCATTTAGTTTTTAAATAAATTTTGTTAACTATTGAATCCATCCTCCAAGTATAATTAATAATAATCCCCGGTGGGTTGAATTCATTATAATTAATTGGTAAACTTTGAAGCATATAGTACTGCATCCTACCTATTTGATGATTATTTCATAACTTACTTTTATTGTGTGATCGTCTCTTCATTTAATTAATTAAGGGAATTAAGTAGCTGGTCGGATTGCAGGCCTGGCCTAATTAATTTTTATTTATTCATATAGATCTGATTAAGTTTAAAATAAATTAATATCATCAATCAAAAAATTAAATGAAAGAATTGTCCTAGCTAAACCCTAATCTAGCTTCAGATAATTACCATGCATGTCACCATTTTAAGAATTGGGTAATTTAATTAAGTGCAATGGCCAGCCCAGTGTCAACACACACGGCCCATGTTAAATAATGGCCCAAAACATGATCCAAATTAATGGCTCTGTTTGGCAAAACAGCTAAATGAAATTAGTTTATTCTAGTTAGAAATTAGCTTATTTGAAAAGATAAAATAACTTAAAACAGTCTTCAATCAGCTATTTTTGAAACCGCTGCAAATAGCAGCATTTTGGAATTAGCTTATTCTAGGAGAAAAGTTGGCCTTGAAACTGTCAAACAGCTAATTTTAACTAATTTATTACTCACATAATCAGTTAACAGCTAACAGCTAATTTCCAAACAGGGCCAAAGTCATCCTTATATCTGATGGTCGGTGAACACTTTACAGTTTACACAATTTTTTCTTTTTCCTTTCTTTTTTTTTTCCCTTGCTTAACAGCCTATATAAATTAAAGCTAGGAAATGACTAGTGTAAACTCATGTCACAAAAAAAAGGAAGGGATATGAGCCACTTGATGAATGGAAGGGATATGAAACCAAACTGGTAGTCCAACACACTCCAACTCATCCACCGGGGGAATGCATATTGTATATATGTACTCCAGCTATTATAATTATTCAGGGGTACGGTCTTGTATTACCATAACCAATTTCCTTTTGGGATTATTCAGTCTGTCTTCTCCAAATTTTTAGGTCAGCTAGCCTGGGTAACAAACAAACTTATAGAATTATATCATCCATTATTCACTTATATTATTATTATGCTGCTTTCCCTTCAAAATATAATAATAATAATAATAATAATAATAATAATAACAATAATAATAATAATAATAATAATAATAATAATCTGTGTTGGCATTTCATTTCATGGACAGGAGGAGGACTCAGGAGGAGGAGAGATTCTCTCTTGCGAATCCTAAATCATAAAATTAAATCTGTTTTCGACATTTTGGAAACATGGACAGTAATTATTAAAGCAGCATTATATATTTAACAGTACTACGACTATATTAGATTGGGAACACACATCCATGATGCATCTAGTTACACTATTACAGAAACCCAAAAGAAAAGACCAGACCACTACAATACAGGCACAGCTTAGCTTACACATAAAGAGAGTAGTACTCTCAAGTCTCAACTATAGAAAGCAACTAATTAACAAACACGTGTGCACTCACGCGCATATACACACACATATAAATAATCAAACCCTCCTGCTGGTGGTGGTGGTGGTGGTGGGGTGGCAATGATCTTTATTACTGCAGGAATTGGGGCCTCCGGGAGCCACTCTTTTGGGTTCTATGTTTTCAGCAGCGAATTCATTTATTGAATTTCCATGCTGCCGCTGCTGCCGCTGCTGCTGCTGCTGCATCATCATCATTTTTCTTGTTGGTTTCTGCAGCAGCAGCTGCTGCAGCACCATTATATGCATCATAGTCTCTGCACTACTACCACTCCCACCACCTTCTCCCGCGGCGGGCGACATGGACAACGATGATGATGATCCCACCCTCATCATCATACACAGCTGCCCAACTAACACTATAACCACCATTACACGGACATCAACACCTGCTGCACTCCCTATTGCACCCTTCTTCACCATCATCATAGTAATCTATGATATGATATGATTTTGAGTTGTTCTGCCGGATCGGTCGCTCAAGATCTTTGGTCCTTAGCTTAATTACCTGCACCACAACAACAAATTAAACAGTTGCATCAATAAATATTCACCCATCTTTTATTGAAAGAGTGATCAGTCATAATGCCTCTTTCTCAAAATCCATATATGGCCTGAGACATATAATACTATATATATTTATCAACTTACTGGCCGGGAACTGCTGATTTAATTCTTGATGCTGTAGGAGAATATGTGATCGCTTGCAGTTGCAGGATATATATATATAGCTAGAGACATATGTATCTGTGAAGGGTAATTATGCCAAATTATATATATATATATCTATGTGGTAAATATCCTTTGATAATGAAAGAGTTATTTGATTATTTTTTGTGGGGTTGGAATCATTAGTAGTTTAATAGAGACCTACTGACTTAAAATTCCTCACACGACGAAGACGATGACTAATTGCACGCAGATTATTAATGAAGCAAGCGCATATATGCATTATCTTTTCCTGTTGTTACTTTCATTTGCTCCACAAAAACTACTATACAATTAATAATACTTTAATAGTATTTCCATATAATGCTCCCAACACATCACAGCCCTTCTTTTTAATAGTATATGTATATTGTTAGCATTAATTAATTGATATATGTTGGTTAGGTTTGTAACTTTAATTTAATTAGTTTGTGTTTGCACCACAATTATATATGTGCACATCTAATGGAGACAAGTTCACTTTTTCCATTCCACTTCGTGCAAACTACTTTATAGTACTAGTATATTTAGTGTGTCGTTGCTAATAAGTAGTATAATTTAAGTTTCCAAGGTTGATGTCTTCATTTGGTCACAGTGTTTATAAAAATTATCCTCATCATTAAAATAATATATAATACTAAATGCAGCATAATATTGAAAGTATATAGAGTATATGGTTTATTTTTCTTATTAAAATATAATATAAATGTATGTAGTATATATTTAATAATTAAAAAGGATATCATAGATATAATATAATGTGATGATTTTCAAATAATGATAAATTCATTGGTGTTGAGTGTTCATTGAGTTGTTTTCAATTTAAAATGTGTCTTGATCTCCCATCAATGGATTAAGCTCAATCCAAAGGATTATATTGGGAGTTTGATCCATTTTCTATATTTTTTTTTTTTAAAAAAAAAAAAAGCAACTAGAGTAGGTTTGTTTAATAATCCCAGATAGTGTGGCCCTCCACCCACTTTCCTTCCTTAGTTGGAGGAAGGAATAATATATAATTAAGACCAACATGCTTTGCTTTTGTACCATGTCTATATACTTCATATTTGATTGAAGATTTTGATGAGATTGGACATTATTGGAAATCATAAATATATGTATTATATTAATAAAAGGGTGAGCGTAATGGGAATGAATCATGATCATGATATGTGAGTGGAGAGTTGCCGGTGGAATTAAGATACGGTTAAGCATATATATTGAATATGATGAATTATGAGGGTTTTGTAATGTAACGTTTGATATGCATGGTGGAAATCTTCTATATAGAAGGTAGGTCTCGAATGTCATATTTTGACATATTATACATTCATAAATTATATACTGAATCCTAATTAAGAGATTTTAAATTTGATTAATTATCATTTCATAAATAATTTTAATCATTATATAAATCTACATATTACACGTCTCTAGTGCAAAATACAATATTCATCGTCCTTAGTCATCCTGCAATTATGATTTTTGAATCTCTACAAATGCATGACATGCGGAGGATCAGAAATCAATGTTTTATCACGCAAAGCTCCACATTCATCACTTAAATTTATATTCATTACCAAAAAAAAAAATGTATACAAAAGTTAACTAAATATAACTCCACATCACTACGCGATCATATCAAATACAGTTCGGTTAGCCTCCTGAATTATACTTCCTCCGTCTCACTTGTTTTGTTACAAATCATTTTTTTGACACTATTCACTGTTTAACTTTAATTCAAAATTTTTATCATAGTTATGTAAGAAAAAACATAGTCAAGTGAGATCTTTTTAGATTCGTCTAATCTTGTAGTTTTAGACAATCGACTTTTTATAACTTTTCGTTGTACAAAATTTAAGTTATTAACTGTTAAAAATGTGCATCGGCATGCGTGTCGGATGGATGTGTAACAATTACACTGAGATGGAGGAAGTATTATTCAGGTCGGTCCTATCCATGATGTTTGTTTGGAGTTTATTTAATACCTTGTAAAAATCACTTAATTGAAATATGAAAGAAATCCATTACACAGCATGAAATTGGGGATGGACGGCATGTCAGGTCAATCCTGAGGGTAGGATGCAAATCTAATTGTCAAACATAATAGTGTATTCATTACATTTAACTAATGTTCAAAAAGGGACCATCACAAACTATCATATATCCTCACCTTGAAAATAAATTAATTATTTCATTTCTAAATAGAATAAAATAAATTGGCAACATGATTATGTTGCCACATCAGCATAATCATGCGCCACGGCAGCAAAAAAGCATCATTAAGGAGGTTTGTGATGGATTATGCAAAAATTAGCATAAATAATGGACTAATTGTGTTAATCAAATTAATATTGGACTGAAATCGAAATTTGGGAAATTTATGGGATCAATGGTGTTTTTCTCCCTTGAAATAATATAATCAAATGTGATGATATTGGATTAATCTAATCATGTAATTTTAGAATATCAAATATTTATAAATTTTATTTATATAATTTAAATTATAATAGTTAAAAATATGTTTTGAAAGATGTAAAGTGTAAGAATGCAATTATTAAGAAATGGAGGCAGCATGGAAAAGGGTCCAGTTAGGGTGCAATCAACAAATCCCACAGCACATCAAGGCAGCGATCTGAAGCGTCCATTTAAAATCCAAGGGTTGTAAATGAAAAAGGGTATAATTGTCATAACACAATAATAGTTCATTTTAAAAACAATGCATTTCAGTGATATGACAAGTATTTAGACATGTTATCATATCTAATATTTGGTAACTCTATATTTAGTATGTTATCATATTTATTATTTGGTAAATCATATTAAATATTTGGTAATCCATATCTAATATTTCAAATAATATCTTTTTATAATCAAAGATACGTATCAAATTTATTAATAGATCATTTCAGCGATCTTACCAAAAACAATTAAGTGATGCTATAAAATATATTTCAGGGACCACAAGTAGAGGAATTCAGCGACAGTATCTAGCATAATTCAGCGATGGTACCAAGAATAATTCAGCGACGCAACCTAGAATGATTCAGCGATACTATCAAAAACAATTATGTGATGCTACCAAAAATAATGAAGGGATGCTATCAAATATATTTCAGCGACCGTATCTAGCATAATTCAGCGATGATACCAATAATAATTCAGCGACGCAACCTAGAATAATTCAGCGATGCTACCAAAAACAATTCTGTGATACTATCAAAAATAATGAAGGGATGCTATCAAATATATTTCAGCGAGATCAAGTAGAGTAATTCAGCGATGGTACCAAGCAGAATTCAGCGACGCTACCAAGAATGATTCAGCGATGCTACCAAAAACATTTCTGTTATCATATCTAATATTTGGTAAATAATATCATATCTAATATTTGGTAAACCTATATTTAGTATGTTATCATATCTAATATTTGGTAAATAATATCATATCTAATCTAATATTTTCAAATAATCATCAACGAATGGTAACAGATATATTAATAGATAATTTCAATCATGCTACAAAAAAACAATTTAGTGATGCTATAAAAAATATTTAAGCGACACTATCCTAGAAGAGTTCAGCATTCAGCCACATTACACAGAAGAATTCAGCGATGCTACAAAGAAGAATTCAGCGAGGCTGTCAAGAAGAATTCAACGAGGCTGTCAAGAAGAATTCAGCGATGCCATGAAGAACAATTCAGCGATGCTATGAAGAACAATTCAGCGACTCAACTAGAATATTTCGGGTACGTTTTCATGAACAATTCAATGACTTTATTTAAAAATATTTCAGCGACGTATATCTATGTATAGCAGCATAATTAAGCAAATTGGAGGGTAGTATGAGATCAATCCTTGAAATGCAAAGAAGAAGAGAAGAAGAACGGAAGAAGAATGGAAGAATTAGCGTTCACAAACTAAATGTAGCAAATTTACTATTTTAACCTTTAAGTTAATCTCAACCATCAATTTATAAATTAAATCAATGGCTGCGATGTACCGCAGTACATCAAGTCAAAATGCTTAGTCGCACCCTAACGGAATTGCATGGAAAAACCAAACTGTGGACGCTAAGGATACACTAGGAAACTTCCATCTCCATCATAAATACTTTCATTACTAGTAGTACTATGATATACTACTCCCTCAATTCCTTATTACTGGTCGTTTTAAGAAGAAATATATTTACCAAGGATTCCAATCATTATTATATTTACCAAGGATTCCAATCATTATTATATATTATTCCACTTTTATCCATATGTATTTTCTTTGAAAATAAAAAATAAAATTAGAATGGAGAGAGAATGCGCAGTATTTTATAAATATCTTATATGATAATATAAGAATAATATTGAAAAAGTATGAGATAAATAAATATATAAAATGACAACTATTTTAGAATATTTTTTTTGTTTATAAAAAAAACAACTTAAAAAGACCGAGGGAGTACTATCTATACTCACACTATTCATGCATTACTTTTCCACATCATTCTATTTTTCAACATCCAGCGTGAGTGGTTCTTTTATTCTTAACATTATTGCCGTCTAACACGTGTAATCTAGTCATAGATACCATTTAATTGTAATTAAATATTTATTTATTAATACTCAATAAATATATTCACTTAAGTATAAATATAATATACTCCCTCCGTTTTTTTTTTTTGTTAGCTACTGTTGACTAATGGGTACTGTTCACTTATATACTTTGACTTAAAGTTTTCTCATGGTTATACAAGTTAAAATATTTCCAAGTGTGATCTTGTTAGATTCGTCTCGTCTTGTAGATTTTAAATATCGAACTTTTAGAATTTTAACATGTACCGAATTTGAATTATTAATGGTTTAAAATGTGCATTGGACTGCGTGCTGAGTGGGTCCGTAGCTATCTTTAAAAAACGGAGCAAGTAATACTTAAGTAAACTTTAGTTGAAAACCAAATTAAATTTCTCTTGAATTAGGTAACATCAAAGTTCTTAAAAAATAAAATCAAATTAATATTGTCCATTAATTAACATAAAACACTTGGAATTACTTGTACGGCTATTATGGTTTTTTTTAATTTTTAGAGTGGATGACTGGATATTCACTCATTCCTTTCTATCTTTTTCTTAAGAAAAAAAGAAAAATAATTAATAAATTCCTTAAAGGTTAAATTAATAAAAAATAATTAATACTCACCAAAAAGAAAAAAAGAAAAGGTTAAAAAAAATAATTTATAAATTCCTTAAAGGAATAGCCAAATTAATGATCCCAGCTGTGTACCAAATGTTTAAAGCCCATTAAATTCGCCCATTTCACTAGTACTTACCCTAGCCCTTTTTAGGGCCCGTTTGGATTGACTTTTGAGGAAAGCAGAAGTCAAAAGCAGAAGCAGAATTGAAAGCCAAAAGCAGAAGCAGGTAACTTTTGTGTTTGGATAGAATGTTTGAAAAGCAGTTTTTTTTCGAAAGTGTGTTTGGATGTGTAAAAGTGAAAAGTGCTTTTGAAATGTTTAAATTATCAAAAAGGACATGTTACTTATTATGATAAAAGATATATTTGTAATGTAATTTATTTTAAGTAATGAGGGTATTTAAGTCTTTGCACATTCTACGAAGTGCTTTTGGCTTTTGCTTTTCGGAGAAGCACCCCTGGGCTGCTTCTCCCAGAAGCACTTTTGCAGCTTTTCGAGGTGGTTCTGCTTTTTTAAAAAAGCCAAACCAAACATTTCTTTTTCCCTAAAAGTGCTTTTGACAGAAGCAAAAGCCAAAAGCACTTTGGTAGAAGTCAACCCAAACACCCTCTTAATTATTCTCAAGTTTCAATTCAAGGCACCACCCAAAACAGGAGCGGCAATGGGTAGCGGGTTGAACCCAAAATTTTATTGGATTTGGGCCGGGTTTTCTTTTTCCTAAAATAACCGAATGCAGGTACTGACTACAGAGGTACCATTAGGGCTGTCAAACGGGTCTAGGCCCGTTGGGCCGGCCCAGCCCGTGAGATATTTTTTATGGGCTGGGTTAGTATTTCAGCGGCCGTTAGAAATTAGGCCCGCCCCGTACCGGCCCGTTCAAAAGTGGGCTGAGGTGGGTTAGGGCCGGGCCGGGCCGGGCCAGCCCGTTTGACAGCCCTACTTGTAATTTGTCAACTATTTTGTGTTTTGTGATGTGAAGCTCTAAATATTTATGTTAAATTATTGATGGGCTTTGGTAAAGTAATCCTAAAAAATATATGCATATCAGTCCATAGATAGTCAACATGTTCAAAATTAGAAAAATCAAAATAAAAAAAGAACAGTTTTTTTCTATAGTGGGCTAGCCCACTTTGGCCCGCAGCCCGCCTAAAGTTGGACTGGGTTAGCATTTCAGCGGCCCGTTAAAAATTAGGCCCGCCCCGCACCGGCCCGTTCAAAAATGGGCTGAGGTGGGTTAGGGCCGGGCCGAGCCGAGCCGGCCAGCCCGTTTGACAGCCCTAGGTACCATTACCCTCCGGACAAGTCACGGAAGCTCCGTGGTGTAGGTCCAGAAATTTGGCGCCATTTTATCGAACAGGAGAAAAGGAGGAACTTTCAGAATTTGAGCGGGCAAGAAGAAAGAGGAATTTTAATCACATGGATTCAGGTGCGGGAATCGGCTCTTCTGCTGATGATTACGACTCCTTGATGTCGACGACGGATGCGGAGCTGTTGAAGACCGCGTGGCGGAATGAGAAGGCGGCGCCGGAGATTCTCAAATTCGACTCCGATTTAGTTCAGAGATCCCGCCAACAGATCCAGTTAATGGTGAGCAATTACGTTTTAACTACCTTATCCAGCTGCTGTTATTTTCTGGGTTTCGGAGGCCTTTGATGTTGAATATAAATCTAATTTATTCTAAGCCCAATTTGTCATAGTGTGTGTTCATCTTCTCAGGTATTGTTTACAAGAGTATGTTATTCAATAAAATCTGCTTATGTTTGTGAAAGTTGCCTGTGAAAAGTACTTTCAATTTGTAGGTGTGGAAGAAACTTAAATTTATATTGGCCCTCAGATTGCTTGCTTGTCATGATTTAAGTAAAGACTTGATCTTTTGTCAAGGCTCAGTAAGATAAAGAACCATGTTTTCTCGAAAACATTTGTCTTTCCTCTAGATTAATGCGTACTTTATACATGCCTGAAATTGTTAACAGATCCTGTCCATTTGCTTCATTTTTCAAAAGATTTTGTTCAAAATGATTTGTTTCCCACTGGTGAAAATTATGTAGCACAATAAGACATATTTTGGGTGTGGTCAGATAATAGGAGTTGGAAGGGAAAAATTTAAATTCACAGTATAAATCCTTTGTGTTTTTTTGGATGGTAATGTATTGGAGGATTTGACTTTGGAACACCCCTAGCCTGCTGAAGGGTGCCTTCCGAGTGTGTGCACCCTAAGAAATTTCCCAGGGCCTCCCATTCCACAATTACTCAAGTGTCGGCACATCTAACCCTGGAGTTCTTATTTGAGTGGTTTTTCGCTTCTTTTAAGCTAATTTTCAACATTTTCCCATCCCGGGGAATTTCAGACTTCCTCCTTTTTAAAGATATGTTGGAAATATTTTGATTCGGCCAAATCCAAATGCACAATTCTAAAATCCCTTGAACGAACATATAAAAGTGCTGTAACTCTTAGCTTGTTTCATTCACGAGGTTGTTTACCTTGTAGTTTCAGTTGCTTAGCCTGGTCCTCCTAGAATTGATCATAGTCTGCAATAAGAACACAATAAATATTTACCCTGGGCCACATATTTACATCACAATATTCCATCTGCTGCTTATGCGATAGAATTGGAAACAATTTTTACTGAATTTTGATGAACTACAAAGTTAATGGCTTGCTGACTTTCCATAGAATGTATCTTATTGATAAGTGACCTTGTTGCTTTTTCTTATTACAGGAAGAGATGGTGGAAGAGTTTAACACAAATGGTGTGGATCCACTCACCGTGTCCCTTTACCAGATGGACCTTGATAGGACCATGTTTCTTTTGAGATCTTATCTCCGCACTCGTCTTCAAAAGGTAAACCACAGGCTATACTTTCTGAAAAGCCCGTTTAAGGTTTTTCTATGATTGGAGGTTTGTTTCTAGAATTTATTCTGTGGATGTAGGAGAAACTGAGAAAACTAGAGCAGTCCATCATCTAGATTAATTTACGTCTTCAGCTTATATGTGAACATTTGTATAATGTCGATATTGACTATAGGTTAACTACTTGGAGAGGCAGAAGTACATTTGATGTATTTAGAATACATGCTCACTGAGATGCTTCTCGACAAACATCATTTTTTTTACCTGCAATCAATGTTCTCGCAGATTGAAAAATATGTCTTTCATATAAATAGAACTGCGGAAGTATGGACCAAGCTCTCGGTGCAGGAACAGAAGTTTGCCAAGAGGTAGTATCTTTAATGCTTCCTGGTATAGTAGTCTTATATGCAAAGGTACTTTGATTTGACATCCACTGCAGGTGCGCTGGAGACCTAAAAAATCACCTAGAACAATCTGTACTCTCAAAATTACCAGAACAATACCAGTCCCATTTGAGACAATCCGCAGCAAGTGAGGATGATGACATGGGTGAGCAAGATCAATCTTGGCATAATTCTGACAACTCTCTCTCTCTCTCTCTCCCATCTTTTGGTCAATTTGATTCTCCTGTCTTCCTGACTGTATATGAGTTCCTTTGATAGAATAAAGTCGTATCGTATGCATGTGGTGTTGACACTAAGTTTGTTTCCCAAAAATGCCAGTTCCAGAGCCAAAGCTGGATACATATGTTGTGTGCAGAAGCAAGAGATATTTGGGAGCCTTCCAGCT
This sequence comes from Hygrophila difformis, assembly GCA_030278955.1. Lineage (NCBI taxonomy): Eukaryota > Viridiplantae > Streptophyta > Magnoliopsida > Lamiales > Acanthaceae > Hygrophila > Hygrophila difformis. The sequence goes on from JAOANR010000007.1 coordinate 15,568,763, forward strand.
CGATGATGGGTAATTTTACATTAGGCAGCTCTTCAAAATCTTGGCGATTTGACTATATTCGTCATTACTTGTTTGCTAAATATAGTAATATTTACCAATAACGAACTGTGGCAGTGAGGAAGAGCCAATTAACATTGAAGCTGATGATCTATATGCATTACCATACAAGTCTATAAAGCCACTGGTGGAGAATGGGCAAATTCATCTGGTCTGAGCCATCCAAGCCAAAATACCGAAGATAAACATGAATCTCTATGTTGATATTACATTGTCATTGTTAGCAGCAAAACATATGACTTCATATCAAACCTTAGATTAATTATATCAGGTTGATGCCATCCTGTACTGGCTGTCGTCGTGGGCGACATCTTTTTAGGCATTTGGTTGCCATTGTAACTGTGTTTTATTATCAGGCACAGCTGCTCCTGTCAACTGTAATTTGATGAAGGGCCTCAATGTTTTAGGCTTGTAAGATCATCCATGAATTTAGGGAATCGAATGGTGTGGCTGATGAAGGCCATGACCGAATGTGCCTAAATGTGAACCGTTGATTAATTTTATGTAAAAGCAGGTTGGCTCCGACAGCCATTCTAGACACTTCCACCAGGTCAATGGTTTTGGGCCAAAAGCAATGCCAATTCAAAATTATCTAAGATGCAAATGGAATAAATGAACATGAAAAACAACGAATCAACAACCGGGCATGATACATCGAACAAAGCAAGGAATCAAAAAGGGCAAAAATCTTTTCAACCAGAAAACAAAACAAATGAAAAGAATATCTAGTTGGATTAAATCAAAACCACGAATAAAGGGACTCCCCCACCGAGTCCCCATTACATATAATTTCAATTGTGATGTAATGGAACAGATTCAACTAAAACAAAACTTATGATGGTTATCCTATCATATATCATATTATATTTTATGTATTAATTAATAATGAGTAAAGATTAAACAACAGACAAAATGTTGAGCAGAGCCTCGAAGGTAACCCCTTCCCCTTGTCCTTGTAGATTCCCAGGTAGGCCAGCAAGGCTGATCATGGCCTTGATATCGTCGTCACTGGCCTCCAATCCCACCGAATTCAAATAGGACTTCAAGTCCTGGTGCCCAACCACGCCATCCCCATCCTTGTCCATCACCCGGAATGCATCCTCCATCACCCCCGCCCCGAATCTCGCTTTCTCTCCTTTATAATTGATCTGCTTCTGCTTCTGCTGATGATTGAGAACCTTTTGGAATTCATCGTACTCCACATACCCGTTCTGGTTGCAATCCGCGACGGACATCATCCAACTCACCATTTCGTCGTCGTCGTCGACCCCATTGTAGAACGCTCGCAGATCATCGTAACTGATCCTGCCGTCGCCGTCCCCGTCGAGGACATCGAATGCCGTGCGGAGATTGGATTTGGGGGTGGGATTGGCTGAAGTTACCCCGGTTGGACACATGACTCTGATTTTTTTATTAGGTTTGAAATTGGAAATGTGAAGCGCGGAGCAGAGAGTGATGTTGTTGAGAAATGAAAGGAAAATATAGTAGAAATGCGGTGAAATTGTGAGAGAATTTATAAAGAAAGAGGGTGGGTAGGGCAGGGGTTATTTGGTCATTTACTCTTGTCTTGAGGCCCAATTCTAATTTGCTATGACCCCCAAAATAGTATATTTGGGCAGCAAGGCAGGCACCAGGCAGCTTCTTTGAAAATGAGAACCATTCCATGGCTATTGGGGGTGTGAATGTGATGTATGTCATGACATCATTGACTTTGTATTTATGCTTCTTTGAGAAGGGAATTTGAGGGGTGGCCACTGGCCACTACGTATATGATGACATCATTGAATCAATATCAATATTCATAGACTAGACTAGGGGTGCATTTGGGAACAAACGCTAGCGATTAGCATTTAGCTTTTAAAATACATACTAAAAATAGCCTAAAATCCTATATATAGTAAACACTAATTACAGTAACTCTCAATTTTAATCTCTAATCTCTAAACTCTGAACGCTCCTCTCCACCAACATTTAGCTTTTCAAACTCCAAACTCTAAACTTTAATTTAAAATTACATTACCAAACGTCATTATTCAAATTTAAAATTATTTTTCAGCATTAATTTAAACTTCAGTCTCTAAACTTCAAACTTCAGACGCTAAACTCTAATTATTTCCCAGACAAACCTTAGATGAAGTAATTCATATAACAACTACTACTACTACATGCATGATAATAGACTAATAGTACATCATGCTACTATTCACATTTCCCCCTCTCCTACTCCCTAGTTATTAATGATTGGCTAGGGGTGGGAGAGATTTTGGGAGAGATTTATTGGGGTTGGAGATTTTTCTGGGGATGGGAAAGTAGTCCCTGCCCCCGCACATCCCGATATATTTTATATTTTATTTATTATATATTTTATATATTACTAATTAATATTTAATATATTATATTTTATGAATTTTACCCAGTTCATCCAAAATAATTAAAAAAACGGATGATAAAACTCATTAGTTTGATAGATTGATTCTATTTTGGGAACTATTATGAATATTTTGTGTTGATTATGGTTTACTTAAATAATTCATTTGTATGTTTTCATATTATGATTAGTGAAATTGAAAGTTGACTTGAATAATATATCTTCGACCTTACTAATTACCGAAAAAAATTGAAAGTTGATGTGTAATTGAATCCTCGATAAGATTCCCTATGGAGATCGGGGAAATCACGGCACCCAATGGGGATCCCCGATAATGTCCCCGACGGGGATTGGACCGGTTTTGGGGAATGAAAATACTAACGGCTTTGGGGATGGGGATGCTACTCCCCACCCCCAAAACCGGCCCATTGCCATTCCTATGATTGGCCATCCCATCCCATCCCATCTGGCATCTTCTTCTACACTCCTACCGCGAAAAAAAAAACAAAAAAAAAACATTTTAGTCCTTTTTCTTTCTAAAAAATCCAAATCGGTCTGTTAGTAATTTTTTTGCCACATATAGTCTTCTACGTTTGCTATTTTTTTCTAATTTGGTCCTAATTACATAATTAGCATTAGGTTGTTGACGTGGCAAGCAAATCACATTTTATATCCATCGTGGTCAATCTGGAGTCTCCCCACGTAATACACCAGTTTAATATATGTTTGAAATAAATGTTTGAAGGCTGCCATAACATATCACTACACTAGAAAATGCCTCTAACGGATCAATTGAACCCTTCTTTACTGGGATGACGGATATAGTCTTATTTGGTTCGTATTAAGCCCTCGTTGGGGTTACTCAACCCATAAAGAAACAGCAATCATTCACAACAATAACCAAACTTACATTTATTTTCCATTCCGGATAGACTCAACAACTCTTATCTCAGCACTTTCACCACAACAAGAAATTGGTGTTCTTGGTAAATGTAGGTCAAGCAACTCCCTCCTCTATGCGAAGCCCATTATTACATCGGATTGGGCAATGCCTTTGTTAGATGCCATCGAAATTCTGATCAGCAGCTACCGCAGTGGATCGTCTTTTAAGTCTTGGTAGTTTTTTGTGTTTCTCAAGAAAAATGAAAACTAATTGTGATATATAATGTGTGTAAATGAATGGTTGGTGTTTTTTTGTGTGTTTGGTTACCCCAACGAGGGCTCAATGCGAACCAAGTATAGACTATGTTTATTACCCCGGTGAAGAAGGATTCAATTGACACGCTAGAGGCATTTTTTAGAGTAGTAATGTGATATGTCAGCCTTCAAACATTTATTAAACTGGTGTGTTATGTGTGGAGACTCCAGATTGGCCACAGTGGATGTAAAATGTGATTTACTTCAGCCACGTCAGCAATCTCAGGTTAATTACGTAGTTAGGACCAAATTGGAAAAAATTAGTAAACGTAGAGAGTACTTACTACATGTACTTATGGCCCGTTTGGATTGGTTTTTGAAAAAAACAGAAGCCAAAAGCATAAGTAAAAGTGAAAGCCAAAAGCAGTAGCATGTAACTTTTGTGTTTGGATATGTAAAAGTGAAAAAGTGCTTTTGGAATGAAGTAATTACCAAAAAGGACATGCTTTTCATATTGGAATAAGATATATTTATAGTGTAATTTATATTAAGTAGGAGGGCATTTAAGACTTTGCACACATTACTAAGTGTTTTTGGCTTCTGCTTTTCGGAGAAGCACCTCCTGGACTGCTTCTCCCAGAAGCACTTTTGCAGCTTTTTGAGGTGCTTTTGCTTTTCCTAAAAGGTCAAACCAAACACTATTTTTCCATCAAAAGTGCTTTTAGCAAAAGCAAAAGCAAAAAACACCTTTGCAGAAGCCATTTCAAATGGCCACTTACTATATGAGACAAAAAATTACTAACGGAATGATTTGGATTTTTTAGAAAGAAAAAGACAAAAAAAAAAATCTTTTTCTTTCCCTCCTACCGCACCACTTCCTACAAAATACTAAGTACTTACTACATGTACATTTTCCTCTCTTGAAGGGCAAAAGGGCTAAAGGGTCACGGCAACCCAAAAAATTCTTGTCCTTTCTACTACCACTCCATAGTCGTCCATTCAAATATCAGCATTTTTAATATGCCAACTGAAGTCACATCGATCACGGAAATCCTATCCTATGAGGACACTGGACAGGACACCAAAAGAATAATATTCCACTCAAGATCCCCCCATTCTATTGCTTGTATGGCTAATAATTAATGGCTTGCAGCAAGTTTCCTGGAAAATTAAAGTTGTGGACGTGTGTGTTCTCATACTCTGACTTGTCGTCATGACAATCGTGTCTTCAACTTCAACTCCTGACGACCTGAGACCACATCCACACTCCACTAACCGACCGTGTGGATGTTGTGTCCCATTGCTTCCTTACGATTTTTCGGTTTTAAAATTTAATAGTAGTATTATGCATGTAAACAAAACATGTGAATGTCTAGTGTTCAACATCCATGTTCATGCCTTGATCATAAGGTTAGACATGTGAAAGTCTTGAAATGTATATGCCTTGATTATGAGGTTAGTAAATAGTGAGAGGATAAAAAAGTTTATAAATAGCCTATATAATGTATTGAGAAGTTAAGAAAAATTTTATGCAAGCTTAATACTTGTTTCATTTCATAGCCATAATTATTACACTTTATCCATTTTATTATCCCACCTTTAAACTTCCTTTCTTTCACCATTTAATCCCAATTTCCATTACAATACTTCCACTATAAACACAAGCTAATAAGCCATATACCATTTTATTGTACACATACATAAATAAAGATAGTTATTTCTATAACACGTTATCAGCACGAGGAGACTCTGTCCAGATTATCATTTGAGAAATGGATGCTGGAAATTCAAAAGTCGGAGATGATATCTGCCTCATTGACAGTGCAACAACGCATAGCATTTTGAAAAGCAAAAGCTATTTCTCCAATTTAAAATTGGAAAAGACCGCAGTGAAAACTATAAGCGGTAATGCAAAATGCATTGAAGGCTTCGGTAGAGCTGTTATATTTCTCCCTGATGGGACAAAAATGGCAATTGAAAATGCCTTGTTCTCACGCACAGCTCGAAGAAATTTACTGAGCTTCAATGATATTCGAAAAAATGGATATCACATTGAAACTTCAAAAGAGGCAGATCACGAGTATCTTTTGATAACTCGAATTGAAAATGGCAAAAAATTTGTGACTGAAAAATTGCCATGTTGCTCCTCTGGCTTATACTATACAAAAATATGTGCCGCAGAAATACATAACCTAGTAGGCTTGAAAGCTACTAGTGAATTTATTACCTGGCACGATAGACTTGGGCATCCTGGCAGTATAATGCTGAGGCGAATTATTGAAAATTCAAATGGCCATACATTGAAAAGGCAAATGATATTGAACCCAAATGAGTTCAATTGTGCAGCCTGTTCACAAGGGAAATTGATAACCAGACCATCTCCAGTAAAAGTGGGAATCGAATCCCCTACATTCCTAGAAAGAATTCAAGGCGATATATGTGGACCTATTGATCCACCGTGTGGACCTTTCAAGTACTTATGGTATTAATTGATGCGTCATCACGCTGGTCACACGTTTGTTTATTATCAACTCGCAATTTGGCATTCGCAAGATTACTTGCACAAATTATAAAATTGCGAGCACAGTTTCCAGATTATCCGATAAAGAAAATACGCCTTGATAATGCTGGAGAATATACATCACATGCATTTGATGATTTCTGCATGTCGATTGGAATTACTGTTGAACATCCTGTGCCTCATGTGCACACGCAAAATGGTCTGGCAGAATCATTTATTAAGCGATTGCAATTAATTGCAAGACCCTTGTTAATGAAATCAAAACTCCCTGTTTCTGCTTGGGGACATGCTATATTGCATGCAGCCGCACTTGTGAAAATAAGGCCGACAAGCTATCATAGCTACTCCCCAACACAAATTGTGTTTGGAAAGGAGCCCAATATATCCCACTTGCGAATTTTTGGGTGTGCGGTTTATGTACCGATTGCGCCACCACAACGCACAAAAATGGGACCTCAAAGAAGGTTGGGCATATATGTCGGGTATGAATCACCCTCGATTATTAAATATCTTGAGCCAAAAACGGGTGATTTATTTACTGCAAGATTTGCAGACTGTCATTTTGATGAAACTCAATTCCCGACATTAGGGGGAGGAAATGATCAACTGAAAAAGGAAATATCTTGGCAAAGTCCATTTGATTTCCTTGATCCTCGTACAAGGCAATGCGAACTTGAAGTTCAAAGAATTGTGCATTTGCATGGAATTGCAAATCAATTACCCGATGCTTTTAATGATGCTGCTAAAGTCACAAAATCATATATAAATGATGCAGCAAATGCACCAGCCAATATAAATGTCCCAGAAGGGCAAATTCCAAGTGCAAATGAACCTACTGCACGCCTGAAGCGTGGTAGGCCTTTGGGTTCCAAGGATAAAAATCCACGAAAGAAGAAAATTATCCATATGGGTGATAAATCAATCACAGATGATACTCCCGAAGGATAAATTGATTCAACCCCCGAAAAGGTTGAACCTGAAAATATTCACCCAGAAGAAAATGAAGTTATTGAAACTTCTTTCAATTATATCAATACTGGGAAATGTTGGAACCGAAAAGAAACAAACGTTGATAATGCCTTTGCATACAACGTTGCACTCGATGTAATGGAAAATAACGAGGATCCTGAACCAAGATCAGTTGAAGAATGTCGGAAAAGAAATGATTGGCCAAAATGGAAAGATGCGATTCAGTCTGAACTAGATTCACTGAATAAACGAAAAGTATTCGGCCCTATTGTCCAAACACCAAAAAATGTGAAGCCTGTTGGCTACAGATGGGTGTTTTTTGAGAAAAAGAAATGAAAATAATGAAATTGCCAAATATAAGGCAAGGCTTGTAGCCCAAGGTTTTTCACAACGACCGGGAATTGATTTTGAGGAAACATATTCCCCAGTTATGGATGGAATAACATTCAGGTATCTAATGAGTCTAGCAGTACGAGAAAATCTCGAAATGAGACTGATGGATGTTGTTACTGCATATTTATATGGCTCATTGGAAAATGATATTTATATGAAAATACCTGAAGGGTTTAAATTACCTGAGTCTTGCAACTCAAAACCCAGAGAAAATTATTCCATCAAATTGCAAAAATCGTTGTATGGGCTCAAGCAATCTGGCCGAATGTGGTACAACCGCCTCAGTGAAAGTTTGATAAAGGAATGCTATACAAATGACCCGATCAGCCCTTGTGTATTTATAAAGAAAAATGGGTCAGAATTTGTGATCGTCGCAGTCTATGTTGACGATTTAAATCTAATTGGAACTCCTGAAGAGTTGAAAAAGGCGGTCGAATATCTGAAAAAGGAGTTTGAAATCAAAGATTTCGGGAAAACGAAATTTTGCCTTGGCCTACAAATTGAGCATTTGGAAATGGGCATATTTGTTCATCAATCAGCTTATACCCAAAAGGTATTAAAGCAATTTCGAATGGATTATGCTCATCCGCTAAATAATCCAATGGTCGTTCGGACACTTGATCCTGCAAAGGATCCATTTAGGCCAAAAGAAGATAATGAAGAGCAACTTGGCCCAGAAATCCCATATTTAAGCGCAATTGGTGCGTTAATGTATCTTGCAAACAGCACGCGACCTGATATCGCGTTTGCAGTCAATCTACTCGCAAGATTCAGCTCTTGCCCTACTCAACGACATTGGAAAGGCATAAAGCATGTTTTTCGCTATCTCCAAGGAACAATTGATCTTGGGTTATTTTACCCAAAAGACTCTCGACATGAGTTAATTGGCTATGCCGATGCAGGTTATTTATCAGACCCACACAAAGCCAAATCTCAAACAGGCTATATCTTCACGTGTGGTGGAACTGCTATCTCTTGGAGGTCAATGAAGCAGACTCTAACTGCTACTTCTTCTAATCATGCCGAAATATTAGCAATCCATGAAGCAAGTCGAGAATGTGTTTGGTTGAGGTCAATGACTCAACATATATTGAAGAGTTGTGGTTTAATCATTGAACCACAAATGCCCCCAACAATTTTATTTGAAGATAATTCGGCTTGTGTAGCCCAGTTGAAAGGGGGTTATATCAAAGGAGATAGAACGAAGCATATTTCACCAAAATTCTTCTACACTCATGATCTTCAAAAGAATGGTGAAGTCGATGTGCAACAAATTCGATCAGAAAATAATTTAGCGGATCTATTTACCAAGGCATTGCCGACTGCAACATTCGAGAAGCTCGTGAAGAAAATTGGAATGCGGCGGCTTCGAGATTTAAAATGATGTCCAAATCAGGGGGAGCATCTGATACAAGAATACTGTACTCTTTTTCCTTCACTTGGATTTTTTTCCCACTGGGTTTTTTCCAAGTAAGGTTTTAACGAGGCATATTCTTCGTATTGACGACATTCAAGGGGGAGTATTATGCATGTAAACAAAACATGTGAATGTCTAGTGTTCAACATCCATGTTCATGCCTTGATCATAAGGTTAGACATGTGAAAGTCTTGAAATGTATATGCCTTGATTATGAGGTTAGTAAATAGTGAGAGGATAAAAAAGTTTATAAATAGCCTATGTAATGTATTGAGAAGTTAAGAAAAATTTTATGCAAGCTTAATACTTGTTTCATTTCATAGCCATAATTATTACACTTTATCCATTTTATTATCCCACCTTTAAACTTCCTTTCTTTCACCATTTAATCCCAATTTCCATTACAATACTTCCACTATAAACACAAGCTAATAAGCCATATACCATTTTATTGTACACATACATAAATAAAGATAGTTATTTCTATAACAAGTAGGAGTTTATTACAAACATTATTGGTTACTTATTTAATAAAGCCCAAATTGTCAATGTAATAAGCCCAGCCCAAATACCAAGCCCATTAATGTAAAACCCTAATTTCCACAATTCTCGATCTCACTCGCTCTTCTTTAAATTCTTGTTCCTCTTCACCCTCCTCCAATCATCTACTACTACTACTACTACTACTATTATCTATGAAGCTTCCTTTTGTTCTGTTAGATACCTGTATTTCAATTGAGAATAGAATCGGGAAATCCTGTGTTGGGCCTCTTGAGCACGAAATTATTGTCTATGCGCGCGCTAGATTTGTCGCTGGTGCGTGTATGTGGGGATGGAGGCTGAAATTGAGGCAGGGCTGTTGAGTCGCTTCGCCTTAATTTTCAACCAGGCGCAGTGAATAATACGCCTGCAACAACCCCCTCTTCTATGTCAATTCTTGTTTTCGATTTTCTTCTGTTTTAGTATCAAGTTTTTTTCTTACGGGCCTATGGGGTTTGGTTCCGATGATGGCATGAAATCTTTGAGACCTGATTTGTGATTGTCTTTGTATAATCTTGATGACAATTATAAGCATTCTTCTGAGGATCAATCATACCATGCCCCTACCCTTTTTGCCTTTTCTTTTAGTATATTATATGCGTTTCTTTATTGTCAATTTGATGGAAATGATGATCGCACTGGGCTCTGAGCAGCAGCTTGTATCACAAGTTTGCAAATTGATGCACAATGCAGCCTAGAAAGCTATGTCTGATCTTCCAATTTCGTTGAGTCTTTATAAATGTTTTTAGATTCTTTATTTATGTATTTGTTTATTTGTTTTTTGTGCAGTTTGAAATACTGACGACATTTGTGAACTAGGTGAAAAGGAAGTTACATCGGCTGCGCTGGTTCTGTTGTTGCGTTGTTAGACATGGACAAGAGAAACCATTTTGTTGAGGGCTGGATTGATTCATCTGATCCACCATTAATGAAGATCGACCTTTTTTTTGTTTGTTGAGCTTCATAATCTCCTACGAATACGTGTTGTGGGACTGCAATTGATGATGTGAATAAATAATTGTTCTTTCTCACTTCCATTAATTTGGAATTTGGAATGTAGAATCCTCTATTAGAAAATGGCAAAATTGAAAGAAGCGAGTAAAGGCTTCTTTTTGTATACTATTGGCTGCTGTTCATATCCTTCCTTTCACCCCTTCTTCCTGTATATGTTCTCAATTTCATGAACATCCTCCAACTTAATTAAACTAGCCCCCTCATAATTTGCAATAAAGTAACATTAGCAAATAAAGGAGTCAATAAGGACCAGTTTTGGAGCGAAAAGAAATATGGGATGGGAATGGGATAACATTCTTTTCACTTGTATTTTTCTTGAATAATGCTAAAATGAATATTTCGCCAAGTTCTTTCATTTTCGTTTTATCCTTACACTCTATCCATTCAGTTTTTAAGTCTCAAACGTTAGGTTGACGAAGAAGAGTTGTACTTGTACCCATGTTCCTTTTCATGGAATCTTTCCATACAAACTAACCGGAAAGTAGTCTCCGAAATACTAGGCAGGCTTCATTCGTGCCTCACGGTTGCAACTTCGTTTTTAAAAAATTGAAATGTCAAAAAAACTCATCCAAAATGAATTCTGGCAAGTGATAAAAGAGCATATAAAATATCTTTTCTAAATCCGGCAGTCGGTGCTTGGCAATCTTTTCTAAAAGAGCATATAAAATATCTGCATCTGGTCCTTGTTAAGTGCAAAATCACCCTCCTACACCAAATGTAATTTCGAAACCAGTACCATTTCATTTGTAGGAAACAAAGACCACTTGCACAAAAGTGCAATGCAAGCAAACTAAGAGTAGGAGCAAAAACAGACACTATCTCATCAACCCAAGGTGTGTCAAAAATTTAACCAGCTGTCTTATTTGTGGACATTTTATATAAGTATTTTAAGCGGGGGAAGCTACAATACTCCCCAGGAAATTATCGGGCAGGAGATGCATAGAAAATCACTACAAAATAAACAAAAAATCCAGCTAAAAGAATTCCTGCATAAATGTAATTTTGGGAGGAATGTGTGGGGAATTTGTATTCGATGCTACAACATCTCATCTTCTCCCTCTCATTTGTCAACACATGCTCCACATACCTGCATTTAAAAATAACATCAAATCGTTCACACTATCCCGAAACCCCAAATTCGAAATTCGGAAAAAATCTTACTGGTGAGTAAATATCGAGCTTTGAAGAATATCTGAACTATTCGTGTATGCCTCTTGCAGGCGATGATCATATAGTAAAGCAGAAAGGTCTACCAGCTGCTCTTCAAGGTTCTGCAGGCAAGACCAGTGTAAGATTAATCAACAGTGCAGCTAATATCTACGGTCATGTCATGTTAATTCAGCAGCCCAGAGACTCACATCCAGATATTTTTCTAATCGTTCAACCAGTTCATGTGGAAATGGTTCAGGCAAATTCGTTTTCTTCTTGTAGAATTTCTCCAGCCAAAGCTCAGTGGCCGTCTTATTCTTTTTACCCTTCACTGGTTCCCCAAGAGGTGTTTTTAGGTGTTCCGAAGCAAAGGCTTGCACAGCCTGGAAAAGATATTTAAGTACTCAACGATAAAAATTACAAACATAAAATTGGACTAAATAGTAATGAAAGCACCTCTGATGAATCTCGGATTCGGTGAAGGGCGGAATCAACACGAGCATAGATTGTGTTCCTCTGAAGAATTAAATGGAGACTCAATTTCAACATTACTTGTTCTTGCAAATCCAACATCTCCATATTATATAGATATGCTTGTGTAGAAAAAATGTGGCACCTTGCCTGATACAAGTTTTAGAAGTTGGAACCAAAAGAAAAGTTACGACAATTACCAGTGCTACATCCCGAAGCAGTTGACTAATCTGAGAAGTATTGGAAAATGGTCCAAATGGATGGCAACCAGCTGCCAGCAGCCAATTCACAACAGGTCTCTCATGAACATGGGAAGCTTTTTCATATGGCGCACTCAATCCACCAATAACAGAGGCAATCCCAGCCAATATATGGCGCTGAGCTTGTGATGGTACAGCATGCCTTCTCTCTAGCTCAGACACATAGCTGTTGGAATAGATCAGTGAGCACACAAACATGAGGACATAACAAACTGCATAGTTAACCATAAAAATACAAAACTACAAAAGGTAGACATTAAATGGTAGTAATACAACTATACAAAACGAAGTCCGAATGAACTTGAACAATGAAATGCAGAATGACCAGCAGGCTCAAAACATGTTTATCAGTTCATGAAACATAGATGCTTAAATATCTGCATAAAGAGTAGTTCAACTGCTAACAATGACTTGAGGATTACCATGCATAGCTAAAACTTGGTTTCCACCAAACGTACCTTAAAGGTATCTTCTCACTTTTATGCTGAAGAACAATAACTACATCATTACTTGTCCATACAAGACTATCACCTTCCATCATAAGATGATCATCTACATCAGCAAGTGATAGAATAAACCTGCAGTAAAGAAGTCAATTAGTCATCCATTACAGTAATAACATAAAGTAATATACCAAAGAGGCTGCCTTGGATTCATTAGGCAAATTGTCATGGAAATAGAAGATGATAAGCATATGCTCACACAGGAACAACTCTAGTTCCATAAGTTCGGAACAATTCACCAGACTGCCTCTTTTCTGATTTCTTTTTCTTATCCTTTTGATGCTTTAAACCATAAGAAGCCCAAAGGGGTTTATGCTTTAGGATGGAATCACTGTTTCCATCAGTTTCATCCATCCAGTTCTGGGGAAAAAAACATTGAGTAAAAGTATGAATAAAAGATATAAAATGCAATGCAACAAACACAGACGTGACAAGAAGATTTGAAAGGTTAGGAAGAACCAAGAGTGAAATGGTAGTTGCCAATATCCCATTTATGTTCCATAAGCACTGGAACATACCTGACGAAGGAAATATTTACTTGAAAGATTTGGATCAGACACTTCAAGTAAACCCGCTGCAAGCACATCCGCAGAACGTTCCATCTCCTGCAATAGAGATAGTCAAAACACATTTAACATGATACTTATAGTTAAATGTATAAATGGAAAGCCATAAGAAGGTTGTCATGTTGTCACGTGTCAGATGAAGAAAATCATCCGTAGACCATCAATATCAATGTTCCTCAAATCAAAATCAAATACCGATACAACTAGATACGAAGATAAAACCAGAGCAGCCTACCTCCTTAAGAATAGCACCATCCAAATACGTCTTGGTATGAACATGAAATCGTCCATCCTTCTTCGTTTCTTGCAGGGAATGCCCCCTCATTGCTTTCGAGACGGCTATGGACAACTTTTCATGGTGATGCAGTGCATGTGAACCACCAACAATTACAACTTCCTGTTCTTCGTGTATCATCTTCTTAACCTTTACATAATTAATCCATAAATAATTCAGCCAAAAAGAATCATATCCTCATGCATTTTACTTGGCTGATAAAAATTACAATATAAACAAGACCCAAAAAATTAAACTCCCACCTCAGCTTCAATTGCTTCAACATCAATGCTGTGATTGTGGCCTTTCACCATGATATTGTACCTATTGTGATTCTGAAGGACGATTATAGGCACGAGTAACCTAGTTGTCATATCAACTGTTTCATACCTGATCCAGAAAAAGGAAATTATAACTAAAAAATGGACAGGTTCACAAATTTAGACATATTCATGCAGAAACCCAAACCAGGACAGATGAAAGTAAACAATTGTTATTCAACGAAGACAAATAGCATAATTGCAAACTCCTAGATACATGATAAATCCGAATTGGAAAAGGACGGCATGAAGAAATTGAAATGACTCTTCATGTATACTGAAATATGTTGAGTAGTTTGAGAGGTTCTTTGACATGACATTATCAAGTTGACAACAGTATTAGTTAGTTTCATACATTCATTACATCCTATTGAAACTTCCACACACAATCCTGCATCCCACCATTTTATTCATAAAAAGTGTGAAAATTATAATATCAAATATTACTTTTTACCATTCACGGTTTATCCTACATGCTATTTTATCCCAAGACATCTCCACAAATTACATCCAATCAAGCTCAAAATGTCTAAAAATGGCACTAGCATTTTCACACATGCTTTCTCCATTTATATGATGATTTTGAAACACAATTACTTTTCTTCCACTAAGCCATGTAAATTCCATTGACCAACAAAATTCTGATGGACTTAATTTAAGATTAACAACCTAAAACCAAACAAAAGGCAAGAAATCCAGGAATGGAAAATTGAGCCAGTATAATCAGGCAAAGTATGAGAACATAATAGAGACGCGTGATCGTTGAGAAGAAAAATGAAAAATGAGAATAATTGTAGACGCAAAGAAAGTGTGTGACATGAAGAGAAGGGACTAAAAATGAAAGCAATAATGAATCACAATACTAGACAATGCTTAATATATTGTTTAGTTAATCACATTAATTACTTGAGCTTGCTAACTCTAAAGTACTTCTCACTATGACAAAAAGAAAGGGCAACGCAACACAAATACCAAGCTTAAAGATAGAAACATCAAATTACATCACTCTCATCCGGTGCTCTAAAAATGCATAATGAGAGCTAACCTCACATCTGGGGCTATGACATGCTCAACTGTGGTAGCAATAACAGCAGCAACTTGACCGACAAAAGTATCATGCACCACTCTCTCGCTACCTCCACCAGATCTGGGAAACAACACATTCTGCAATCGGGGTAGTGTTTTAGGATTGACACTTCCTTCTTCGGTTTCAATCTTCCCATATGTACAAGGTCCAGCTGAGAGATCAATCACCACAAACCTGGTTTTGCCATTAATAAAAACAAAATTGAATAAAAAATAAAATAAAAAATAAAAAGAAGTCAAATGAATGGATATAAATGTATAAAATTACAACTCCCCCAATCCAAAATACATGTCAACATTTTCACACGTAAGAAAGATTAGACAATTACAAAACAGCTTAAATTCATAAGGTTAAAAATGAGAACAGAAAGAAAGAGAAATAGCGGCGAGATCATAAAATGCATAATTTATTTAATGTGATTTTGATAACTTTTAACTAACTAGTAACTATCCGATGGATTTGTGAGTGAGTTACCAGACATAAACATGAACTCATTGATGTACCTTCCAGATCCAAGCCAAACTTGAGATGCACCTCCTCCATTATATCGGTAACGGTATACATAATCTCCCTCTTGTTTCCTCATATCCTCTTCATTTAGGGACCCTATTGTTCCATACATTAGATTGTCAAGATCAAGCTCGTTGTTTCTAGGATCTATGCGCGCCTGCAAAGAAGTATGTAAAGATGTCCAGTAATTGAGATTCCAATTTTATCACACAATCAGCAATTTATGACTGTTGAATTAACTTCCTGGAAACACACATACTAACTCGGATCCTATGTATTTTCCATCAAGATTCATAAAATGACCTTATCAAAGTTGACCACAAAAATAGCAGTTGGCTTAGGTCTGTCTATTTCTATGGCACCGAAACCCATATGATCCACGTCAAACAGGTAAGAATATAGCTTCTCAAATTCTGGCTCAACGGCAGTTGCTTCCACTTCAAATAAAGGGACTTCCCTTCCAAAATCTGCCTGTGAATTTTAAAAGTCAAAGAAAGTTTTATATAACATCCAAAAGAATAACAAGACTTGGGAAGTGCAAAACTCTATAACTGGAATCACCTCTCTTGCATTGCCAGCTGGAAACATGGCTGCTTTTACTGTTTTCTCCAATGCTATCAATTCAGGCTGTCCAGCCTGAAGCAATTAATGGGAAACAATCAAAGCGAAAATTTTAAAGAAAAGGCATCCCAAAAAGACATAGTGAGAAAACAGGTTACATTGTTTCATGTTGGTCTCTACTACCTTCTGTCTACAGTCAACTAAAGTTTTTACCTTCACAATACTAATGCTATTCTATAACATTACAACCCTCAATGGTCAAAACTCCCAAAAAAAAATTGTATACCAGAAATATACAAATGTCACTGAGGCAGCTATTGAATCATCAGCAGTCAATTGTAAATAACTAAATAAACATGGCACATTCACTTCCCACAGATGAACTGCCTTCCCAAGAATGTATCAACTCACAGAATTGAATATGCATGTTGCTACGTGATTGATGGATTGAAAATAACAGTGCCCACACACAGAACTACACATAGCCAGTAATAAAACATTTAAGCATTTGTGCATATCTATATATTCAGAAGGAGTGCAGGAGTGAAAGAGAGAAGAAAATGCGGATATTCAGCTGAGCGTGTTTGAAGATTTTAGGTCCCATCTAGATCAGATGCATCAAAGTATAACATTAACATGATGGCAGAAATATACTGTAACATTGAATTGAATGAAATTGCAGTCAATATGTGCTTAAGGGATAAATGTCGCTTACCGGGAATACATTAAATACCATATGATGCTCAATATCAAGCGGCTGACCAGTTTCTAAGCAGGATGGCCTGTGAGATGGAAAACTAATTCTCAAGAACTCCTCTAACTTTCGAGGATCTACAGTGTATCTGTAACCTCCATCGCCGTTGAAGCCTATAAGTACCACATTCACTTCAAGAGGGACTTGAAACGGGACCTGAAAGAGTGAAGGGTGCAAAACCTTTTAAGTCGAAGCTAAAAAACAACAGAAACCGAAGAAATCATGAGTACAAAACACAGAATTGAGTCAAAAAATAAAGCAAAAGATGAACAAGTCAAATCATTTCAGCCCAGACGCGTACAGTTAGCTTTAATTAGCATGTACTTCAGCATTTCACAATGACAAGCTTTTATTCGGGGGAAATGCGAAAGGGGAGACAAGTAAAAAAAAACGTCGATCAATCGAGTTGCAAATAACAAAAAAAAAATACATTTTGAGAAGAAAAAGAAAAACTCTATATATGCCACTGACACTGAATTTCATATTACAACAATTCAACAAACCAATACTTCTAAAACTCAACAAAATAAGGGCGGGGGAAGGTAAGAACACACAAAGTCCAAATAAGTGCAAAAAATGGTATCTGCACAAACTCAATACCAAAACCAGTGCGTGTGATGTTTACCTCAGCGCGAGAGTGAAGCATTTGACGAACATCAGATCGAACCGAATCCTTGACATCCTGAAATGCGCCATGGTGCCATGTGGGATGCCCAGGGTCTCTCCGATACGCCTGCGGAGCAGATTCTACACATACCAAGAAGAATAATATTCCCAGCAAGCAGCAGCTGCTTTTAATCCGCTCCATACTTGACGAGAAGCTGAAGCGTCGATGCAAAACCCCGCAATAATTCCGCGCGATTTCTTCCGCACTTTCTGATTTTGGGGGTTTAATTTGTGAATCGAGTCTTTACCATTTCTCTCTTCATAGTACTAGTTTGCAGGCAGCCTTTCTTGTTTAATTGTTACCCAGCAACTTCCCAAGTCAATCGACTATTGAGGACTGACGTAAATAATAACTCTAAATTCCACAAATACCCCCCACGGGCTCCGCCATCGTATTATTGGGCTACCGCAGAGGACCAGATTTCATGATTATTATCTACGGACGCCTTTTCTATATTTGGCCCATTTCAATATAAATGCTGCTCGGCCCATTTCAATATAAATGCTGCTCGGCCCATTTAAAGATAAATGTTGCTCTTGTTAGCTCGTTGAAAAAACAAAATAATAAAGGCACGAAGTCTTTTGCTTAAAGGAACGTGGAAGTTGTTTAAAGTGTGCTGGAATGTATACTCATTGAAATTGGAACAACTCTTAGAATTTATACATATGACTTATAAATAAGGGTCCAGTTAGGGTGCAATCAACAAATCCCGCAGCACATCAAGGCAGCGATCTGAAGCGTCCGTTTAAAATCCAAGGGTTGTAAATGATAAAGGGTATAATTGTCATAACACAATAATAGTTCATTTTAAAAACAATGCATTTCAGCGATACAACAAGTATTTTAGACATGTTATAATATCTAATATTTGGTAACTCTATATTTAGTATGTTATCATATTTATTATTTGGTAAATCATATCAAATATTTGGTAATCCATATCTAATATTTCAAATAATATCTTTTTATGATCAAAGATACGTATCAAATTTATTAATAGATCATTTCAGCGATCTTACCAAAAACAATTAAGTGATGCTATAAAATATATTTCAGGGACCACAAGTAGAGGAATTCAGCGACAGTATCTAGCATAATTCAGCGATGGTACCAAGAATAATTCAGCGATGGTACCAAGAATAATTCAGCGATGCAACCTAGAATGATTCAGCGATGCTACCAAAAATAATTATGTGATGCTACCAAAAATAATGAAGGGATGCTATCAAATATATTTCACCGACCGTATCTAGCATAATTCAGCGATGATACCAAAAATAATTCAGCGACGCAACCTAGAATAATTCAGCGATGCTACCAAAAACAATTTTGTGATGCTATCAAAAATAATGAAGGGATGCTATCAAATATATTTCAGCGAGATCAGGTAGAGTAATTCAGCGATGGTACCAAGCAGAATTCAGCGACGCTACCAAGAATGATTCAGCGATGCTACCAAAAACAATTCTGTTATCATATCTAATATTTGGTAAATAATATCATATCTAATATTTGGTAAACCTATATTTAGTATGTTATCATATCTAATATTTGGTAAATAATATCATATCTAATCTAATATTTTCAAATAATCATCAACGAATGGTAACAAATGTATTAATATATAATTTCAAATAAAAAATATTTAAGCGACACTAATCTAGAAGAGTTCAGCATTCAGCCACATTACACAGAAGAATTCAGCGACGCTACAAAGAAGAATTCAGCGAGGCTGTCAAGAAGAATTCAGCGATGCTATGAAGAATAATTCAGCGATGCTATGAAGAATAATTCAGCGATGCTATGAAGAATAATTCAGCGACTCAACTAGAATATTTCGGGTACGTTTTCATGAACAATTCAATGACTTTATTTAAAAATATTTCAGCGACGTATATCTATGTATAGCAGCATAATTAAGCAAATTGGAGGGTAGTATGATATCAATCCTTGAAATGCAAAGAAGAAGAGAAGAAGAACGGAAGAAGACGGAAGAAGAAGAAGAAGAACGTTCATTCTCAAATAATATAGCAAATTTACTATTTTAACCTTCAAGTTAATCTCAACCGTTGATTTACAAAATTAATCAATGGTGGGAATCTTTCGCAGCACATCAAGTCAAATGACTTGATCGCACCCTAACCAAAACCTATAAATAATGTAGATTAAAGGGTGTTTAGATTATATGATGATTAGTTATAAATAAATAAATAAGTTGCCTAGGGTACTATATGTCTATGGAATTTTTGTGGAATTTATCTAGAATTTCTGTGAAATTCCATAGAAACAGGAATTAGAAATCTTACAATTTTGGCGGAAACCCCAATACCTTGAAACTAATAAAGCTGGATTTTTCTTCAATATTTTTCCACCTGACGAATCAACCATGCAGCATATCAACAATGGTAAGTATCAACTATCAAGTTGAAAAACAGAACAATCAATACAGAGCTTACTTGAGAGATGAAATCATCTTTGTTGGGACGCATTCCCATGAAATGTCCTCACCATCCACGATCTTTGCAACAACAGTGACAAATAAACCATGATAAGTAACCCAAAATTTAAAGTAGTATCCACAAACATTAAGAATAAGGGGGAAAAATCAATCAAGAAACCGTTTTATCTTCAAAAGGGGAAATGAGTTATATCCAGTCATATTACTCGCTTTCTGCATATGAGTTTGTGCAATATACAGTATTGAAAATGTGTCACGAAGGAAAAAAGACTTCCATGGATTTGCAGCTACGGCAAATTAAAGTAGGGGAAAAAAAAAAATCAATCAAGAACTCCCTTACTTTATAGAGTTGGGAGTCAAATTAAAGTAGGGAAAGGGATAAAAGGAAAATGAAAGCGTTTTTTCAGTTTTATGGAAGGTGAAATTTGAGAGGACGCAAACAAAGACTTCCATGGATTTGCAGCTACGGCAAATTTTGATCTCAGTCCTTTCCTATTCCGGTAACAGTAGACCTCGAAGATTTCTTGAATATAAGATGAAAACAAGAAAAAGAAGAAGATAAGCGACTGCCAATATGGAACCCATAAAGAATCACCTTTACTACTGGATAACAAAAACATCAAGAAATTCATTCGCAGAAAGACAAACCAAAAGAAGCAAGAACTCCCAATAAATCCTTGTATGCATTGAATCACCGATTTCAATGGATCATTTTTTATCGCCAATCCGGAAAAAAAAAAAAAAAAAAAAAAAAAAAAAAAAAAAAAAAAAAGTAAAAATAAAATCTCAAGAAACCGAACTCGCCGTTTTCATGAGTACTCCTTAAAAATTAAAAAAATAAAAAATAACTAAATAAGAAAGAAAGAATCCCAATAAACCGACTTCAAGAATTTCATCGGCAGTCCTGGAAAAGGGAAAAAGAAAAGAAAAGAAAAAATGGAAATAAAATGAAGAAGCAAGAATTCCAAGAAATTCTAGGATGAATCCATAAACGAAACACCGTTATCATGAATCTAAGCACCAAGAATTTCATCGGCAATCCTGGGAAAAGAAAAGAAAAAAAGTAAAGAAAATGAAGAAGCAAGAATTCCAAGAAACCGACTACCGAGAAATCCTTGGATGAATCCTAAGACGAACCACCGTTATCATGAATCGAGCATCAAGAACTTCATCGGCAATCCTGGGAAAAGAAATGAGAAAAGAAAAGAAAAGAAGGAAAGAAAATGAAGAAGCAGGAATTCCAAGAAACGGATTACCAAGAAGTCCTTGGATGAATCCATAAACGAACCACCGTTTCATGAATCGAGCATCAAGAACTTCATCGGCAATCCTGGGAAAAGTTAAAAGAAGGAAAGAAAGTGAAGAGCGGGAATTCCAAGAAACGGATTACCAAGAAGTCCTTGGAGAATCCATAAACGAACCACCGTTACATGAATCGAGCATCAAGAACTTCATCGGCAATCCTGGGAAAAGAAAAAAGAAAATAAGGAAAGAAAATGAAGAAGCAGGAATTCCAAGAAACCGATTATCCAGAAATCTTGGATGAATCCATAAACGAACCACCGTTATCATGAATCAAGCATCAAGAATTTCATTGGCAATCATGTGAAAAAAAAAGGAAGAAAATGAAGAAGCAGGAATTCTAAGAAATCCTTGGATGAATCCATAAACGAACCACCGTCATATGAATCGAGCATCAAGATTTTCTTGGCAGTCCAGAACAAATTCACAAGAAACAAGAACGAATCATCGAACATAGAAAGGCGGAGGAGGGAACAAGAAACTCTTGAAACATAAATATCTCTTCGATTGGAACTTGGAAGAGGAATGAGAACCACGGAGATAAAGAGTAGTCCCCTGTATTTATAGGGTATACTGAATATATCCGTTGGGAGTATTTGTACACTAGGGTTGGGCCAGGAGGGTCTCTTACTTAAGGCCTTCTTTTTTCTTCTCCTGGGTGACTGATAGCAAAATAGTACCGCGAGGATAGCGAAGTAGTACCATGAGGGAAGGGTGAAAAGAACCCCCATCGGGGAGTGAGAAAAACCAACTCTTAGCCATGTCCTAAAGACAGAGAAAAATGGTTACTACCGTTAGCTGATTTATGAATCTTGAAATCATGGCACCCACAAAGACTGCAGGGGGGATTGCTTGTTGTTCAACTTTGGAAACTATCGGTGTGAAGTAATTACTGGTGAAGTCATTTGACCAATTGTCACTGAAAATAGAGCATTAGGAAACAGCTTCTCTGTAGCCGACTAGCCGTCTTGCCTACTGTCAAGTTATCTGCTGCCAGGTGTTTGCAAAGTTGTCCATCTGTGCATCCAGGTTAATCCTTCCACCCTGGAGACAAACATACCAAGCAAATAAGATGAAAATCCACCTCATTATAAGACCATGTTAGAAGGAATATCAAATACACACAAGAGAACTTACAAAGATCTTGCCAGTGTAATTTAGGATCCCACCTCCTCCAGAAGCATAGTTCCGACCTTGAAGAATTGTTGGCCCAACTGTGGAAGGTGCCAAACATGGAGGGGTGAAGCCAACCGAGCCCATTTCTTGCCCTGTTAATGCACCTCGTAACTGCTTTAATGAATACCACATTAAAAATAATAATTGTAAGAAAATAATATTTATATATATATATAAAAAAATCTATCAAATTTGTGGGGGTAAATGAAGATAGCACTAGCAGTTGGAAGCTTGCCTATAATGTCAACTATGGTTCTTCCATATGTGTATCTGCCTGTAGGCCCACCAAAATCGATCCCATTGGAGACAAAATTCGCCTTCGGAAGAGATAAAATGTAGTTGTTGTTGCCTACATCAACCAAAGAATCTCCAAAAACAAAATTGGCTGCTGGTGTCAATTCAATCAAGCAGAATGTTAACTGAAACACTATCAAAAAATCTGTACACACAAATAATACGTAGTACTCTACTACATAATTCAAGGCAAAAAGATTGCCAAAGTCAGCTAAACTATCCTTCAGAATTTAAATGAAGAGCGTAGATCATTTCTTGGATTTGTGTAAGTGCTCCAAACGCATTCTCCATTATGTTTTTTCCAAGTAAATAGGATTACCAATTTGGACTTCATATTTCCATGCACAGAGTGGACAAGCGTGTGCTGCTCAGAGGTTTGACTAAATTCGGAAGTCGGAGTCAGCAGGAACCTTAACAAATTTCTATTTTTATGAGATCACCAAATTTAGACCTTTTTTCATTACCATATCTTGTCAAGTGATTTAGAATTGTACTGCACATAACAAACACTCAGAAAATTGTGGAAGGCCTCCTATATATAAAAGAATACCTCCCATCAGTCTATTTTACCACAACCGATTATCTTTGTCTATATCAGACAAACTATTTCCTTTTCAACTCCTTCAAACAAGCAAACAAAAATGTATTACCCAAAATCCTTTGGAACTTTAGCATCTATTATTATTGCCACATTAGTAATCTTCCTGGATTGTGAACATGGCCAATCCACCAACAATGTGCTCGACAAATGCACTCTTTTAACACACAAACTTAGAACCCCTTGGACAATAACAGTCAATGCAAATGGACAGGGTAATTTCAAATCTGTACAAGAAGCCATAGATCATGTTCCTGATGGAAATTCTAATTGGATTGCCATTTACATCAAAAAGGGAATCTATAGGTGATTCATTCAAATTTTCAAAACATACATTTTGTTCATTCAGCAGATTCAAAAACCTCCATGCTCAAACCATGTTATACATTTATATTTGCATGCATATGCAGAATTGTAAATCATCATATGGGCTTTGCTTTCTTAAAATTCATGCAGAGAAAAAGTAAGCATACCACGAAGCAAGCCTTACATATTTCTGAAAGGCGAAGGACGAGGCAACACATTCATTGCATGGCCCCAAAACTCCACAAAGCCCTATGAGTCTGCCACATTCATGGTTGAAGCTCCGCATTTTGTTGCCTATGGAATCAGCTTCAAGGTTCCTGTCTTAATTAGTTATCCCTGCTGCACATATTGTGTTTCAACAGAGAAACACAAGTAGTCATTTTTTTTTCTGGGAAGATGACTAAAAATGATGCAGACAAAACACATATATTAGACATGCATTTCTTGAAACACAACATCAATTCAAATAGTAATAATGATGGCTCTGTAAATAATGAACAGAATACAGCTCCAAAGGGATCTACTCACACTCCACAGAGTCACTCTGTGGCAGCAGTGGTGGGGGGCGACAAGGCCGCCTTCTACGACTGTGGATTCTTAAGCAACCACAACACGCTCTTTGACTACAGGGGAAGACACTACTATGAGAATTGCTACATCCAAGGCTCCATCGATTTCATTTTCGGAAACGGCCAAGCCATTTTTCATGTGAGCCATATACGTATCTGTTTTAAACTTTTAATTGCTCAATCTTGGTTCAATATCTTTAGTTTTGCCAAAGTATTGTTTCAAACAAATTAGATTTTGTTTCCCCCAACTCTTTTGCATACAGGACTGCGAATTATTCGCCATACCCAACTTGAGAGCAGATATTCGAGGATCCATCGCAGCGCATCACAGGCAAAGCAATGATGAAAGCACTGGCTTTGTATTCCTGAAAGGAAGGGTTTACGGAATCGGGGCAGATCAAGTATATTTAGGTAGAGCTAAAGGAGCGTATTCGAGGATAATTTTCGTGAACACATACCTCTCGAATACAGTTCACTTCGGAGGCTGGACTGACTGGAACTACCGAGGCAGCAAAGAGTAAGTAACTCCATCCAAAAATCAGCATCCACCCATCCCAATTCCTATTTACAATTTCCTTTTGCTGCCTTCTTCATGCTAAGGGTTTGTGATGCTCGCAATTTGCTTTTGATTGTGAATTTGGAATAGGAATTTGTACCACGCGGAGCATAAATGTCATGGACCTGGATCGACGTCAGACAATCGAGCACACTGGTCGAAACAGTTGAGCGATGAAGAAGCAGCTCCCTTCTTCTCCAAAGATTTCGTCCAGGGCAATGAATGGATACCTCTATCGACAATGGCCGAGTGAAACGGGAGGAAAGGGTGGCCATGGGTGATGGGTCTGTGGCGGGTGGCTAGGCCCAGCCCGGCCCTATTAACGTTATAAAGTGGATGATGAGAAAGTTAACTGCAGATTAAAATAATAGTAACGGCTTGCTTTCTGAACTCAGATTAAATTAGAAATTAAGTAGGTATATTCAATCAAAATTTTATATATATAAAAGAAATTAGATTCTTGTATTCAATCTTAATTTTAAAATTTTTATCATAGTTATATAAATTACTTCCTCCATTCTCAAATGTAGGTTACATTGGGGATGAGACTTAGCCCAAGTGGTTAAGTCCCTTGACTTCCAACGGAAGGTTGGAGGTTCGATTCCCCACCGGCCCTCTATCCCTCCCTTTAGTTCCCCTTCGTAATTGTGTGGCATGGGCTCCCACCACCTTTTTCCAGGCCTTCAATGGCTCCTCAAAAAAAAAAAAAAAAGTTGGTTACATTTGATTTTGGGGCACTATTAACCTTTTCACTTTGATTTAAAGTTTTATCATAGTTATACAAGTTAAAATATAGTCAATAAGGATCTTGTTAGTTTCGTCTCGTCGTGTAGTTTTTAAATATCGAACTTTTAGAATTTTTCGATATACCGAACTCGAGTTATTATTGATTCAAATTGTGCATTGGACTGCGTGCGCAGTGGGTCCGTAAGAAATATATGAGAATGGAGAAAGTAAAATATAGTCAGATACTCAAATTATATCTTGTTAGATTCGTATCGTCTTTTATTTTCATCTCATCCCATACTTCATCCGTTTTCTAAAAAATGAAACGGACCCACAGTGCACGCAATCCAATGCACATTTTAAATCATTAATAACTCAAGTTCGGTACAAGTAAAAATTCTAAAAGTTCGATATTTAAAAACTACTCGACGAGACAAATCTAACAAGATCCCACTTGACTATGTTTTAACTTGTATAACTATGATACAACTAAGTCAAATTACGTGTGTGAATAGTAGTCAATTTCTAAATATTTCATTATTTCAAAAACGGAGGGAGCATCTCTTGGCATACCTCATCAACAAGTTGTAGGACCGCGCATTGTCAGTACGTGTGATACACTTAAAACTAAAATATATGGAACTCATTATTTGAAATGTGGAACACTATCACATTTATAATGGCACATCCATGGAGCTCGTGCGTACATTCCAAGACCGTATAATGCCAGTTGTCGTCACCGTATAAAGGTGCAACACTCTATTACTTGAGGTGTGACACTCAGTTACTTGAAATGTGTTACTCTATTACGAAATGTGTGGTACTCAATTACTAGTGTTCTGGTACTCTATCCATCACGGTTTTAGTAGCATGGTTTATGGGTACCGTGTGGTATGTACAAGGACAATGCAATGTTGGTCACCATGGTCATCTAAAGGTTTATACTCATTACTTGAGATGTTATATTCAGCTACTCGTTACTTGAAAGGTTCCGTTTGGATTGGCTTTTGAAAAAAACAATATCCAAAGGTAGAAGTAGAAGCAGAAGTCAAAAGCAAAAGCATGTAACTTTGTGTGTTTGATGGAATGTTTGGAAAACGCCTTTTTTTATATAAAAAAAATGTTTTGATGAATAAAAATGAAAAGTATTTTTGGAATTTAGAAAGTACCAAAAAGTGCATGCTACTTAATATGATAATAAGATATATTTATAGTGTAATTTATATAAGTAGTAGGGGTATTTAAGTCTTTACACATTTAAGAGGTGTTTTTGGCTTCTACTTTTGGGAGAAGCACTTCTCCCAAAAGCACTTTGGCTATTCGAGGTGCTTTTATTTGTTTTTTTTTTTTCTAAAAGCCCAAACAAACACTTATTTTCTACCAGAAGTGTTTTGGGCAAAAAACAAAAGTCAAAAGCACTCATCCAAAACCCAATTCAAACGGGTACTCAATTACTTACCAAGACCTTCATAAAAATTGGAGCGGCTGGAATCTCATCGGAACAGTAGCCCTATTTAACAAGAAGGGATTGATTAATTAGTATATTAATTAATTATTAAGGGTAATAATATTATAATATGAAATTAATTGATTAATTATTTACTTAATTATGGTCAAAGATAGGAAATTTTGGTTTTTGGATGGAGTCAAACTCAAGGAAGTTTAGGAATTTACCCAACAATATCTTTACCCTAAGCCAAGCCCAAACTAATTTAAAGCCCAAATCCAAGCCCAGACTAAAAAAACTCTAGGGCTGGCTTCGCTTCAGTGTTATTTCAATCAGGGATTTTTACGAGGCTGCCTGAGAAAGATCATCTCGCTTCTTGGAATTCAAGGTGCAGAATCAGAACTATGGAGGGAGCAGATGATGGAGTCGATAGAGTGGTTGACTCTAAGGACATGCAGCAGCAGAGCAAAGCCCTTGACAAGCTCACCGATCGGGTTGAGGATCGCCAGCTCGACTCTACCCGAGTCCAGGAGGTGAGTGGATTTGGTTTATTCACGATCTTTGAATTTGCAGGAAAGTTCTCCATTTTATTATGTGAATTTTCCATTTGGGTTTCAGGCTATGGCTTCGATTTCTTCTTCAAAAGAAGCCGATATTCAAGCAGCCAGATTGAGGTATTATTTTCTCAGCCGAGCGTTCTTTTGTGAGATTTTTTAATGCTGCATCTTTTGGCGGATGATCAAGAATCATGGGATGTTTTTGGGATGATTTCGGAAATTATATTCTTTATTTACATTGTAACCACTAAACAAACCTAATTTTTTTGTTGAAGAGTTTGGGTTGTAATTACCATTGTGTATTTCGAGCAGTAATTCTAACAAAATTTAAAGTTCTAGCCCGAATTTAATTAGGCTAGATATAGTATATAATTTGAATTTAGATTGGCATTTTGCTTATTATGCTGTAAAATTTAAGTTTGTTAGGCTTATAAAGGTTAAATTGTCTCTAATATTCTTATAATTTAATAATTTAATTGAGTTTTGATCGAGTCGAGTTTTCCTCACCCCTAGTTGTAAATGTGCAAGGTGGGCATAGGTGTGAGACTGAATATTGTTCTTAATAATATGATCGAGTTTAATGTAAAATATATCATTATGAAATGAATTACCATTGCGGAAGGTATAAGTTCACTATTTCATTCCTATTTTCATTTGTTGCCTTGTTCAAAATTTGTCCATTACAACTTTGCCATACATGTCATGGTAAACATCTTTGTCCGTCAAATTCTTGTTAATTAAGTTTGGTATTCTCTTGATTGTTTGCAGTGATGGTTGAATTCAACTCTAACAAAATGAATTTTTTGTGGATTTGTGAGCTGCTTGTGCTCGCAACACTTGAATTTATTGTGTTGGAAAGCTTTTTAGCTATTAGAAATTGTTTCACCAGCATGTAGGGCAATCCTGGCCACTTGGTGAAGATTGTTGGAACTGCTCGGAAGAAATCCTTGGATGCTGTCTCTGACTGATCACTTAAATTTTGTGATGAAGTTTAGCATTATTCATTCATTAGTTGTATATACTTTTTCAGGAGGAATGATTTTCAATTACAATGTGGAAATTAGAGAAATCTACTCATGCAGATAAGTTAAACAAACAGACTCACTGATAACTTGAGTGAGTGCAGTTAATGGCAGTTGAGCGTAAACAAGTTGGTGGAGTTCTAATTGGGAAATCTTTAGTTGAAAAGGAACTAGAGAAAGACAGCGAGCTTCAAGGATTTCTTGTATAATAATTATAATATAGATTATTTGGCAATTTACAAAGTTGCTTGCTCAATAAATTACTCATTTTTCCGGGGTTCATCTTCATGCATTTCATGTCCATTTGGTTTCATAACAGGGAGAAAGAGTTGGCTGCTGTTAAGATTAATGCTGCTGACGTCGAAATCATAGCAAATGAACTAGAGGTAATCCAGATTGATTTTTTTATCTTTGTTTAAGACATGTTTTTCAGTGTCCCTAAATGGTTTGTCTTTAACTTGGACGACAGTTGGACAAGAAGGTGGCTGAAAGAACGTTGCGGGAGCACAAAGGTGATGCCGTTGCTGCCATTAGATCCTTGCTCTACTAACAATCCCAAACCTGGATATTCCAAACTTATGCATAACGATGAGAGCTATTATACACACTGGCGAGTCTGGGACTTGTGAAATGTACCATGGTTTTTTGCTTGGATATTGTTTTAAGATTCTCTACTTGTGTATCTTTTGTTCATCCATTTATATAATTTTGAGTTTGAACTGCAGCTGTTCTCGTCTACTTCCAGTTTAACACCATGTAATGGTTGATAATGATTGGCAAGAATAATAAAAGCTACTTAACCATTGCGAACTGTACAGCTACACTGAAATTCCTCTCACACATTGTGAGCCCAAAACAAAAGAATAACAATTCCACACTCAAAAACGTTGGGAGTTTGAAGCGTCACAATTCACTCAAAATCTTTTCAAACAATTTGTGCCCAAGATACACTTCCAAGGTTCCAACGGTTGGCAATTGGCATACATTCATTCTATTGAGGACAAGGGATCCAGTGTAGGCTTGTCATGTCGGTAAAGGATCTTTTATCTGCCTCAAGAATGTTTCAGTCCAACAGTATGATGGCTATAGCGGTCGATCCTCTCGCCAAATTTCCAAAGACCTCACAAAAAGATGGTCTATGGCATTATCATATAAACAAGATCGAGCACAAAGCACGCTCCATTTGCTGCCGCATCTACACTTCTTTCTCTCTGACATCTGCACTAGCACTGCTGCGCCCAGCTTGATATTGAAGGGCATATTGTCTCTGCAGATCTTTTAGCTTCTCCACTAATTCTTGGAATGTAGGACGACGTTGTGGTTCGCTGAGTTCAAAGTAAAACAATAAGTTGCCTAATAACTAAAAATCTGAATCATTCCAAGTTCAAAAGTTGCTGCTTCAACAAAAAAAACAGGTCAAGCGCCTGAGGGACAGACCTAACACAGGTAGGAGATGCAATAATACTGCGAATTTTCTTCTTTGCAATGGAGAAAAGTGAAGAATCCATGAGAAGAATTGAAAAAACAAGCAGTTAAGTAAATACAAACCTCTGCCAGCAACTCTCTATAATAGACACCCACTGTGGATCGGCATCCTTTGGAATCTCCAAGCGTTGGTTCATAAAGCCCACGGCACCAATCACCTACAAATTTTTTCACATAAATTAGTCATGTACGTGAACATATTTCTCTAGTGCGTGTTATGTATGCATTAGATTTTTTGCCTCATTTTTTTTTGTTGATGATTCATTATTGTCTTATCATAACGTTATGTTCAATCAATATGAGTTATGTTCTGGGAAATTTTGACAATACCTGCATTGAATTAAGGTTGTCCCAGGGAATCTTATGAGTAACGAGTTCCCATAGTATCACTCCAAAGCTATACATATCAGCCCTAATTATCAAAAAGAGGATGCAAAGTATTTAGAATTGGTCTGTTGAGTTCCACTCATCAATAAATCTAGTTTTAGTATTTGGCTTGACCATACTTCTCATTGCAAGGTTCATTACGAAGCACTTCTGGCGCCATCCACTGAGGCTGCATTTGCAAACATATGTAGATTCACAAGATTAGATCCACTTGAGACACTTTAACACAATCAAAACGAATACATTGTATGGTTAAAACTACAAAGTAGAGTGCCGAGTTGTATACCGTTCCTTTGCCCGTCTTTGTTGTCAAATATGTTTCGCGTTTAAGACGCGACAGACCAAAGTCACCAACCTGTTGAAAGAGCGTTGAGCATTCAAGCCGCTGTAACTTGTAAGTTCAAATACACATAATGCAAAATAAGGCGAATGGAATGAGGTGACTTCAACTCACCTTCACTGTCCAGTTCTTGTCAACGAGAAGATTTGAAGACTTCAAGTCACGATGAACTATAGGCGGGTTGCAATGATGAAGGTAATTCATTCCTCGTGCCTGTACACATACGGACCATTCACAACAGCTGTGATGAAACAATTTAGAAGAATTTTTATTTCTTCATTAATCATGAACCAGAAATGAAGGTACAACATATTCCAAAACATTAGAAAAAAAGTCCAGTTAAGTAGAACTAGTTCCTAAAGCTTTACAAACTCAGATGGAACTTACAATATCCAAAGCCATGTGAACACGCCGCCTACAATCTAATCTTGATGTGTTCCTCTGCAATAACCGGAACAGACTTCCACTGCATCAAATTAAAGCACAGAATATAATGTCAGTGTTATGCTAAATACCTGATGGAAAGAGGATCCTACATAATGAATAGAACAAATATTTACATTTTAGAACACATATAACCCTCATATAATAAATACAACACACTGGTAAAAAACTTAATATCTAGATAAACAAGAATATAGAAAGATGCTAAAGCACGAGAAACCACACACCGTGGTAGAAACTCTGTTACAATGCAAAGTCGTTCTGGAGAAGTAACTGCACCCATGAATAAGAGAATATTTGGATGACGGAGTCTTTTCATAAGTGATACCTTCAAAACCAGAAAAGTGAAAAGAACAGAAGTATTAACTTTTAAGTGGGTAAATTTCAGTTTTACTTGGACCTTGTGAAGATGAGTTTTTAAAAATAAAAACATAATGATTTAATTCAAGGTCTATAAGACAGAACTATTGTCAATCCCTTCATTTTCAGCTTTCAATTTGAAAACTTCCCAACATTTCATAACATTAACAATAAATGCATTAAATGGAAAGAAAAGATAGCACCAATACACTAGTAATGAGCGAAACATGCTTAAGATGTCTTGGTCATAAGGTAGAATATGATGGATACAATCACTTTTTCATTTGATCAGCGTTGGTGGAATTAATTAATAGTGGTAATATATAGGGGCTAAATGCATTTTTGATCCCATAATTTTGGGAGGTGGAATTTTGTCCACCCACATATGAGCAGCAATTGAAGGATACCAGGTTTTAACCCACTTCACATAACGACTGTCTAACAAATGTCTAATAGCATCCCTTTTTTTTTTTAAGTTTTCTAGAAAGGTGCCCCAAATTTGCTTTATAATGCTCATCCAAAAAAAAAAAAAAAAAAAAAAAAAAAATTTGCTTTATAATGAAACCTCTTGTACCTAAATTGCTATTTCCATACCTAAAAATGCGACCCCTAAAGCTGTGGAAATGCCTTTTGCCTTTAATAAACATAAATTATGCAAATGATGCATTATCCTACCTGCTTAAACTTTTAGTGAGATCATCATTTAACAGTTACTTTTTGCATATATCCTCATTAATTCTTAACCCCAATCTCCATCTCCCACCAACACCTCATAAATCACCAGACCATGGTTACCTACTCAACACCACCACCACCACTGATTTTTGTATACATCATATATGTATGGGGGTGGAGTGGGTGGGTGCACATCTATGCAAGGTATATTATATATCAAGTTTTGCATTGGTGTAAGTTCATACAAATGTAATGTATGTGCAAACAGATATTTGTCGTAGAGAGAAAATAAATGAGACTAGGAAGGAGATCAAAAGGAGAGGGGTGGTCTACTAATTCATAAATTCATGCTTGGAGTTGTAAGTGTCATGTTTATATGTTAGACAATGAAGCTGTGTATAATCATCACATTGTCATGGGCTAGTACATATAGAATCTCTTTAAAATTGCTCGCACATATTTCCAAACAATTCTTGTAATAAGAAGATGCACTGACCTCCTGTCTAAAGGAAAATATGGCATCATCCGAATAGTCATGATTGGAAAACACCTTGACAGCAACATCCTGCATAATATAGTGGTTCCCATTAGGTTCTGTAAGAATTCAGTATGTACACAGGTAAATGATTGCATAACCTCAACCAACTGAAAGAGAAATCTACAAACCTACATGCGTAAAATTGGTCTCTTGTAAATGCAGTAACAAATGATAGATCACAAAAGGAAGAGATAAAGAACATACTGATCCATACCACAGAGCATGATATACAGTTCCACATGAACCTGCATGCCAACAAATCATAAACAATGTAAGAGGCAAAGAAACAATAGGGCAAAAAATTCTAAAAATCTAAAGGACAGCACCGAAGAATTTTGACAAAATATTTGCAAATTAACATTCTAGGTACCTTACCATCTAGGGATCTTAGGATAATATATACATACATTAGCATCATCATATGTAATATAAAGCACACTTACACCCACCTTGCCCAATTTGTTCACCGATGGTCAAGTCCTCCCACAATATTTCATAATCCAAGCAGTCACTGTCCATATCAACTTTATTAATAGCACTACTGTTTGTACTTCCACAACTACTAGCACTGCTTGTGCTGTTAACGTTAACTGAAGAGGACCACGACCCTGGTGCCTCAACGTTAGCAGCTCGATTGGTTTCAGTAACTTGATTTTCATTCCTTGCTGTGGTGTTGGGACTCTTTTGCTGCCCTGATTCATTTTCTTGTTCATTATTTAACCATGGCCAACCAAAACGAGAAGACTTTGGTTCTGTGGTGTCACGTTCATTCCCTTTCCATGGCCACGTCAAGCCTTTTTTGCCCATCCAAGCCTCTGCCTTCGAGGTAAGGATCCTAGAAATACCAGCTTTTCCTTCACTCTCATCGCCAGAATCTCGGGATGGTTTACCAGGCGAATTTTCGTCATGTATAGCAGGAGAGAACACTCCACATGGAAAAGGTTGCGCATCTCCTCTTGGAGTACTAGCTCCACTTGAAGCTGCATCATCCTTGTTGTCCGACATAGCTGCATCTGAGAAACCATGATCAGATTGATGACTATCGCCACTGCCACCTTCACGGTCTGAGAAGTTCTCCCCATGCCTCATTTTGGACTTTACTTTGTTGCTTACTTTAGAAGCCTAATGAAAATTTTTTATGTTAGCAATGCTACATAAATCACAGTAATTCACACCACTAAACTAGAATACGAACCAAATTTGATATCTTGGAGGCAATTGCTACTTGCAGAGGCTGCTGAGGATCAAGCCCAAGTTTAGCTGAAGCAATGCTTCTAGGCCTGCTAGTACTCGGATCACTTTCCTTTTCTGTGTCTTTTGGTTCCGATATTACAGCATTTGTTCCAAGAAAAGGCCTGGAATCACTCGATACACATATAATTCCAACTAAACTGCCATCATCATCATAGAATGGAGTATTCGTAGCAACAGCTAAAAACCTATCTCCTTTCTTGTTTTTAACTGGAATCTGCCCCGTCCAACTCTCCCCCATTTTCACGCGATGCACAATGTTACTAGCAGCATTAAAGTCCTGTGAATCTATCAGCAGCTCAATCGCATCACGCCCTAGCGCCTCTGGTGCAGAATAGCCATAAAGATTTTCGG
Organism: Hygrophila difformis; assembly: GCA_030278955.1. Taxonomy (NCBI): domain Eukaryota; kingdom Viridiplantae; phylum Streptophyta; class Magnoliopsida; order Lamiales; family Acanthaceae; genus Hygrophila; species Hygrophila difformis. The sequence continues at coordinate 15,603,146 of JAOANR010000007.1, forward strand.
CGGTTCTATTCCTGCACCAAACAAGTGATGATCTTTGTGAAGATGATTGGCAAAAGCTATTTCAAAATGTAATTTTACCACAGAATCAAAGCCTTGGACAACAACCACTGATGATCTAAAATAGCATTAAAACAGGAACCAATCAATGTGTATTGCTCCAGAATTAGAAAGAGGAGTACAGTTCACCTAACTAACCAGTAAATTATCCGACAATTGAGGTCAAATATATGCACGGCCTGTCCCATTGACTGCAGAATCTTCAAATACTGCTTGTCCGTGAACCTAACCCCCGCAGGGCCGCCGCCGCCGCCGCCGCTTGCACAGCCACTCCATGCATCCTTATTATTGCGACTCTCCCTCTGTAACGGAGAAGAATGCCGGAATGAAGAGGAGCCCTTTCTCCACGACGCTATAGGCCCGCCATCTCCGGCTCCGGCCCTCCGTCGCGGCGGCCTTTGCGGGGAAATCGATTGGGACCTCTGCTTACGTTGACGATCAGCATCGACTACTTCGGTGGCGGACAAAGTGATGAGTTTGGACATCTCGTGCTTCAGGCGGGCGTGTCCTAATTCCAATTCTTGGATCTTCTTCATGAGCTCTTCAGCTGGCGGCGGAGCGCCACCCGCCGGCGGCACTGATTCCGCTGTATTATTATTTCCCTCCATGGGAAACGAACCAAAGAAATTTCTAGAAACCCTTCTCTATAACTGAAAATCAACTAACAACGAAAATACTACCCTAAATATAGGAACGACGCGAGTTTCTCAATTCTTGATACCCCTTCAAAAATCCAATCTTGGAAACACGAAAGCACCCCAAATTACAAAACAAAATCCAATAATCTTCTCGCCCATTTTCGTCTACCACTTTATGCATACCTCAAGAATGGATCTATGACTAAGATCACAGCTACTACCCCCTCTTTTTTTTTTTCTTTAAAAGGGCTTTTCTTACCTTCCATTGCAGACTACGTATTCCTGAAACAATTAAAAAAATCAAATAAACAAAAGGGTCGAATAAAAAATGGCCTTTCAGAGTCATAAGCAATTGAGCATCACTCTTTTGGCCTTTTCCTCTCATTTATTTTTATTTATCCCTCCCCTGCAAATTTTTAAACGTTGTTTTTGGTTTTTAACTCCCAATTCATTTTCTTGTTTGTCTCTGCCTCGACTCTATTCGTTGCCCAAAATTGTGTGCCAATTGCAAAGACCAGTCTCGACAATGGAGCGTGTGGTCGAAGTCTTTTATAATGGCCAATCGTTTTCCGACAACGTATCGGCGCATCAGCGGTGTGCGCGCATTGCGTGGGTAATGGAGCGTGGGGTATCGCCTCGCCCACTTCCCCCTTTTCTTTAAATAAAAGGCACACACAGAGGATACAGCTCGATGCTCATCACTAACTCCACGCCACTTCTTTTGTCTTCCACTCCTCTCCATTTAGCTAGTACTTACTCCTCCGTCCAACTACTGTTTTGTTTGATTTTTTTACACTTTTCAATATTCAGTTTAGACTTAATTTAATTAAAGTATATATTTAGCAAAAAATGGTCGAGATGAGTTTTGTTAGAATCGTATGATTACGTAGTTTTATAATATATATTTTGTATAATTTTTCATTATATATATTTTGAGATATTAACAGATAAAAAAATGCAATTTCGTTAGGGTGCAATCACCCTTTTTGACTTGATGTGCTGTGGGCATTTACAGCCGTTGATTGTCTTTAAAAATCGACGATTGAGATTAACTCTAAGGGTAGAAAAGTAATTTCATATATTTGCCATATTGTTCGCCGTTGGACGTCGTCTTCTTTGGATTTCCGAGTTCTCTTCTGTTTTTTTTTTTTGGTGACAAGTTCTCTTCTGTGTTTTGTTTGCTCTGTACGTGTTGCGGCGGTGTGAGGAAGTTGTTGGCAATTATGAATACGATTAGCATGTCGTTGAATGCGTCGGCAACGTTTTCAGATTCGAGTTCTGCGTCCAATGGTACTTTTTAGCATTTTCAAATTTTGAGTATTTTTATCGCAGATCGTCGTTTTTGATTTTATGTATGTTTTTTTAGTTTTGAGTTCTTTGATATGTTTCTCTTTTTTGTGTTTTCTGAAGTTTCATATCTATATATTCATTTAAGCGTCAAAACGTTTGCACATGTGATTATGAGGGACAGAACCATTATATTTTCATCGATGTAAGCTTAGCATTTTCAGCGATGCATCACTAGCATTTTCAGCGATAACTGTCTAGCGTTTTTGAGTTCTTCTTTGATATGTTTCTTTTTTTTGTGTTTTCTGAAGTTTCATATCTATATGTTCATTTAAGCGTCAAAACGTTTGTACATGTGATTATGAGGGATATAACCATTATATTTTTATCGATGCATGCCTAGCATTTTCAGCGATGCACTTATAGTTTTTTCAGCGAGAACTGTCTAGCATTTTCAGCGATGGACGTTAAGCATTTTAAGCGATGGTTTATGTCAGCTACGTGTATTTATTATTTTAATGGGAATTATTTGTTTATTTCTTCACAGGCAACATAAATTGGAGTGAGTTAAGTTTCGTTACAGCTGATGATGCGTTTAGGTTTTATTGTGATTATGCTCATAGTTTAGGTTTCTCGGTAAGGAAAATGTATGAGAGACCAAAGCCACATGAAGTTGATAGATTGTTCTATTTACAATATGCGTGCAATAAGGAAGGTTTTCGTCGTGGTTGTTTGTTGGATAGTGATTCATCTTGTCGTTCTAAGAGTCTGAAATTTCGTAGGAGTGATGAAACCCGAACTGGTTGTGAAGCAAAGGTGAGGTTACATTATAAAACTGATGAAAAAGTTTATAGAGTTGTGTTTTTCTGTGGTGATCATAATCATGATCTGCATGGACCATCAAGGAAGCATATGTTGAAATCGAATAGAAGAGTTGATGAGTTACACAGTGTTGTTGCTGGTATACATGAAGAAGTTGGATTGTCATTGAAGTCATCGTATGACTTGTTGAGTATGGGTGCTGGAGGTAGTGGACTTGTAGGATTTTTAAATGACGATTTGAAGAATGCACTTGTTAGAAGGCGGCAAAGAAATTTAAAAGTAGGGGATGCTGGTGTTGTATTGAAGTATTTCTCTGAGAAATGTGTCAGTAATCCATTTTTATTCCATGAGTATGATCTGGATGATGATGAGAGAATTACAAATATCTTTTGGTCAGATGCTGAAATGAGGATGGATTATCAAGCTTTTGGTGATAGTGTGACATTTGATACAACGTATCGGACAAATAAAAATTACAGACCATTAGCTGTTTTTGTTGGATTCAATCATCACCGACAGACTTCTATTTTTGGAGCTGCATTGATGCTTGATGAAACTCAAAGATCATTTGAGTGGCTATTTAAAACATTTTTGAAGTGTATGGGGGATAAGGCACCTCAAACGATTTTCACAGATCAAGATTGTGCGATGGCACCGGCAATTAGGAAAATTTTGCCTAATACCTATCATGCTTTATGCAGTTGGCACATTATAGAAAATGCGAAAAAAAATTTGAGTCAACTGTACACACCAAGGTAAATATTTAGTTATTTTTACTTTCAATTGTTTTTTCGATTTGGATATTGATATGTACATGTTGAACTCATTTTTTTAGGTTTGATAAGCTATTTCATCATTTGGTATATGATGTGAGGACAGAGATGGAATTTGAGGTGGAATGGGAATACATGCTATCAACTTGTTTCTCACAATCTGAACATAGGTGGTTGTCGACTACTTATAATTTGAGAAGTCAATGGTCCGCTGCTTGGGTTAAAAATCATTTTACTGCAGGAATGAGGACTACTCAGCTAAGTGAATCTTTTAACTCAGTTGTGAAACGGTATGAATAAATTTCATTTTCAGTGATAGTTGAATAGTTATTTTCAGCGAGACAATACTGTTTTGATCAGCGAGAGGGTTCTATTTATTTCAGCGATGTGTGTTTGCTTTATGTAGTTGAGAATTTGATTTTCACATCCCCATATTGTGTTGACATTTCACAGGTTCTTAAGGCCAGTTGATAACTATGTTGAGTTCTTTGCACATTTTGAAAGGGTTGTGGAGTCAATGAGGGATAATGAACGGATGGAAGATTTTTGATAGACAAGTTTCTGCCAGGTTTATTATGAATCCACTATTGAAATATATAGCTGAGAAGTATACACCAAATGTGTTCAATATTTTCAACAATGAGTATGATTTATCATTTGGGTATGTGGTTGAGCTTCAACCAGATGCATTAATTTATCGTGTTTGCAAGAGAGAAGATGCAGATTCAAAGTTGATTGGTGATCATGTGAATGTTAACATTGATGATGGTACAATTGGATGCAGTTGCAATATGTTTGAGAATATGGGGATTTTATGTTGTCATGCTCTGAGGGTGATGGATATTCTGTCAGGAAGTGGAGCAAAAGTGTTTCATACTATTCCAGATAAATATATTTTGCGGCGGTGGTCAAGGAATGCAAAATGTGATCTTAGTTATGTTGATGTTGGTGTTGGAAAAGAAACAAATGTGGTCAATGCAGCATCTAGATACCGGAAATTGTGTGGCTTGTTTTTTAAATCAGCAATTGTGTTGTCACGAAATGAGGATGCTTGTGAATCGTTTATGTATGACTTTGAGACATTGATGAAAACAAAGTATGACAACATTGATATTAACAAAGAGTCGAGTAATTTCTAATCAAAGACATATTTATGTTTTTGCTTTTTTTGAAATTAGTGTTTCTCAATGTTTTTGTTTTTTTTTTTTTTTTACAGAGATTGGAAGTACATCAGATTACTCAAATTTGCATTTAAGGGAAAGAGAAACTTGTAAAGGGCGGAAGAAATCGAACAAGAGAATGGTCTCTATTTCTGAAGCTGTTCGGAAAAAGAAAGAGTTAGAACATCGTAAACGGATGCAGAAATGAAGATTTTTGTTTTTTTAGAAATGACATGAAGTGTATTGTTCATTAATATTGTATTGATCGACTTAGTTCAGTGATAACTAATGCAATTCAGCGATGATTACTTATATATGAAAGCGATGATCGTTATGCAATTCAGCGATGAAAGTTAGTTTTAATAAAAAAAATAACCGTGTAGTATTTAATAAGAAAATGTTACAATGTCTCAGAAAATCGCGTAAAGAATGCAATTCAGCGATGATTACTAATGATAAAAAGCGATCGTCATAGTGCAATTCAGCGATGGAGATGAGTTAATAAAAAATAACAGTGTAGTAGTTAATAAAAATTTTACAATGTTTTTTCAGAATTCGCGTAATTAATAAAAATAACCGTCTAAGTAATTAATAAGAAATAACCGTCGAGATTTCACCGTGTAGTATTTAATGTCAATTTAACCGCCAATTTTCAATTTATCACTGTCGATACTTTCTCTAGGCCTTTTCAGCGATTTAGCGATTCTCTGCGTCTACGGCGAACGGCAATTGTTTTTCTACGGCGAACGGCGAACGGTGATACTTTACTTTTTGTTTATCAATAATGGCTGAAAAAGTGCATACTCAGGTCTGTTGCGTTCCATCTAGCATTTGTCTTTTAAATAATATCCTGAACGAGAGTGACGGAGATGGGAAGAAAGAGTTTATTCACGATACTTGCTTCAGTTGTCTGCTCATGTTCAAAATGTGCATGCTCAAGGTTGATCCTGTTATAACTTTGATTAATCAGTGGAGCATTCAGGAGGAATGCTTTATTATTGATAAAAACCGTCGATGGAGGTTTACAGATGAAGACATTCATAAAGTATATGGTTTGCCATGGGGAGTCGATAAGTTTATAATAGATTTGAAGAATAATGAAATTGGTTATGATTTTGCTGATGAATTTTGTGAAAAGTATTCTCTTATTACGAATAAGAAGGAGCCTAATCGGATACTTGTTAAGGATCTTAGAGCTATTTTAGAGAATACGGAGAATACTGAAATTTCATTGGATGACTACTGGACGATGTATGTTTTGTTTGCTCTGCAGAAAGTCTTTACTCCTAACTCATGGAGGGTTGTAAACAAGAGGTATCTTCAGTTTCTTAGATCTCCGGAAGAAGCTTTAAGGTACAATTGGTGTCTTCATATTAGACAATTTCTTATCAAATCTCTGAATGAGTATAAGGCAAAATTGGATAAGGGAACCAGTGCTCAAGCACGCCCCTGTGGAGACCTGTTTTGCTTAATGGTAATTTTAATTTTGTGTTTTTTATGCAATTTATATTTGTTATGTGATATATATTGTTGATTATGGTCATTGTTTGTTGATTATGTATCTTGTTTGTTTTTGTTTTTTCCAGCACATGTTTTTTGATTTCTATGAGCGTGAAGAGCTTCATTTGGTTGGATTTACTTGTAAAAAGGATCGATACTTGGAGATGGTTGATATCTGGAAGGTTTTCCCTAATGCAAAGTATCCAGATATTGACTTTAAGAAGAAATCGAGGGCTACGAAAAGGACTGTGGAGGAAGATGACGATCGACTTAGCACTTTTGTTTCTGGTCTAAAGAAGAAAATGAGGGGTGGGAAAGAAGTGGAAGATGAGGGTTTGAATTCTACTGCAAATGAACCAACTGCCAATCTTTCTAGGAGTGTGGATGGAGGAGGAGATGAGCAGTTAGGAGAAAATGTGGATTTGAATGCTAGTGGAAATGAAGAAGCTGCCAATCTTTCTAGCTTGCAACCTATGTATTCACCTGTTGTCCATGAAGCTAATGCAAATGAGACAACTGATTCTGAACCAGTTGTTCATCTTTCTGATCACACAATGGACTCTATTGTGAAGATTGCTTGCCAATATATGGATGCTGATGCTTCAGGCAATGTTGATCCTCTCATAGAAGCATCCAGAAATGATGTTGAACCTTCCCCACACCCCCCTTGTGATCAAGATGCAGGTGAACTGTTGATTAATGTGGGTCGACGTCGTGAAGGAGAACAGTCAAATAATCTTGATATAACTGCAAGCGAAGGAGAAATCTTGATGGGTATATTAGCAGGAGCAGGAAATGTTGTGATGAGTCAAGGGGGTCCGGAGGTGACAAGTTTGTTGGAAGGAGGTGATGCAGATGTTGGGAATGTAAAAGACAAAACTGAAGAGAGAGTTGCCCCGGACACCGAAAATTTACCTGAAAATGTACCGAAGGTAGTTTTATAAATTTTGTACTTCATAATATTTTTTGAAGGTAGTTTCTGACATTCTTTTTTCTTTTTTGCTTTTTCTGTGTTGTTTATTTTTATTGCAGAGATCTTTATTTCGATTCCGAATCCCTTTCAGTTTCGATTCCTTGAATGTATGTACAGTGACAAAATGTTTGCTATAGGGGTTACTGTAACAAACTGTTTTGATATATTTTTCTTGTGTGATTTTTAGTTAGCACATGATGGGGCAAAGAAAGATGTAGCACATGACGGGGCTGAGAAAGATGCTTCACATGATGTGGCTGAGAATGCAGAGGTACTGTACTAGTTTTCAGCGATGGTCTCTGTGTTTTTCAGCGATGATATTGACCACATTTCAGCGATTTGGATATGATTGATATATTTTCTTGTGTGACTTTAGTTTTTAGCTATATCAATTGTGATGTAACAAAATGTTTTGATATATTTTCCTTGTGTGATTTTTTAGTTAGCACATGATGGGGCTAAGAAAGATGTAGGACATGATGGGGCTGATAAAGATGCAGCACATGATGTGGCTGAGAATCCAGAGGTACTTTAATAGTTTTCAGCGATGGTTTCTGTGTTTTTCAGCGATTAAATCTTTCACATTTCAGCGATTTGGATATGGTGATTGATATATTTTCTTGTGTGACTTTAGGTTTTAATAGTTTTTAGCTATATCAATTGTGATGTAAATAGAGGTATTTTCTCTAATTTACTCTAGTATGTGTATAGATGCATGGAGAAGATGTGCCAACCTTTTCTTTGGGCTTATCCGAGAATGAGAATCCAGAGGTATGTCAATAGTTTTCAGCGATAATTTTTATGTTTTTCAGCGATTACACTATTCATATTTCAGCGATGATTGATATATCATCTGTAATTTTCAGGAACAAGCTAAGACAGTTCATAGAGCTAAGACAATTGAGAAATTGAAGGAGAAGTATATGCCTCCTAGAGTGATGATGATTGATCTCCAGCCTATTGAAAAATGCAACAAGTTTACATTCATGGATATGACTTATACCCGATTTAAAGAATATCCAGAATTTAAGGCGTCATATACCTGCACTCCAGAAGAGTTGAATGTGGCTGTTTGGGCAATCATTACAAATATTCTAGGAAAGGTTGAAGCGAAGAACACAATTGTTTATGATGATAAAGAAATGAACTTGTCGAAGCTTGACATCGAAACACTAAGGGTTGATAGTGATATTGCGGATATTGTTATAAACTGTTACGCGAAAGTGATCAACCGTCGTGAATTCGAAAGAGCCAATGGGAAACCAATGCTGAAATATTGTTTTTCATCATTATTTGCTGTGAGTCTGATATATATATACATACATATATATATATATTTAACTTCTTTTTGATGCATGATATGTTGTATCTTTTAAAACAGACATTTTCAGAGGCAGAGGTGGATGCAGATTTACCATTAAAAGATGGTGCAGAACTTGTTGATGCATTCGTGAAAGATTTCAAGTTTTTTCCTGAAGAAATGATTGATGTGGTGTTGAATGCAGAGAGTGTAAGATACATTTTTGTTTTGATAATTTTGTTTATATTGTTGATCATTTTTAGATTCTAATTATATGTTTTCTCAATGTTCCAGTTCTTCTTCCCATATTGTCGACAAAACCACTGGGTTGCTTTTTCTGTTGATATGAGAAAGAGAATAATTTTTTACTTCAACAGCAAGAATGCTGAAGGCGGGTGGACAGCTGATTATAATGTTTTGAATAGGATATGGTATAACTTGAGGATGCTGGGAAATACACTGATGAAATCTGAAAAATGGTTTGCATCATATCGCATGCTTTTCTCGCCGCTTGCAGAGCAGAAAGATGAGCACAGCTGCGGTGTTTTTGTCATGTCTTATATGGATTATTGGGAAGGATTAATTATGGATGACATGTTGGCAGAAATGAAGAACAAGAGGTATAATCTGGCAAAAAGAGCCAAGGTCTGCGCTGAAATATTGATGTCAGATGTCAATCAAAAGAAAGATTTTGTGCTAGGAGAAGTGAGTAGAGAGATGCAGTTGGTTGCCCAGCATAGTCAGTCATTTGAGGTAAAGAAACCAGCACCACCTAAGCCAAAAAAGAGTCGGGAAAAGAAACAATGATGAAATGAAGTGTTTTTGATGAATGAATGAACTGTTTTTTTTTATGCGATGGATGACATCGCTTAAATGTATATGTAAATTTTTCGTTGCTGAAATGTACATTGTTTCATCTGTTAAATGTCTATTGTTTAATCGGTTATATATATTGCACTTTTTGTGATCGCTTAAATGTACATCTCTTTAATCTTACATGGGCATTGTAAATTATGGAGTATTATTCTCTATTTGGCTCATTTGGAGCGATTCGGTCAGGTTGGGATAGCTGAAAAAGGAACTGATGTGGATCCTGAACATGCTGAGCACATCAGACTTCTAAGGGAAAAAGTGCTACATGAGATAACGCGTAAGAACTGGCCAGTGCTGAGAAAGAATGCAAGACACTACAGATTGATGAACAAGGCTGAGGCAGAGGAGTATCTGAAATATGATCTGGCACAAGATATGTCTTATTTAAAAGAAGCCCTGGAAAGAGACATGGTGTCCGCCATGATGGAGCGTTACAGAATTTCTTATCTCGAACTACTCATGGAAATGGATCAGAAGGCCCTGGATTATTGTAACACAGGAAATAAAAAGAAGATCATGCATTATGATTACAAATTCAGAAGTCTAATCTGCAAACGTATAAAAGGAGCATGGGAACTGATGCTGGTGAGGATCACCAATCCACAATTTGTGAGAGATTACTTGAGGTTTGTAGATAAACAGTTTGGCCAAAAGTAGAAGAAAACAGTTTTGTGAAAACGTTTGTAGATGTGATTATCAATTTTTCAGCGATCAGTTGTAAGCATTTTAAGCGATGGTTAAATATTCTTTTCAGCGATGAATATGTATTCTTTTCAGCGATGTGTATATAGCATTTTTCAGCGATTTGTATATGAGCATTTTATGCGATTTTATGTATGTGTTGTGATATGTTTCTCTTTTTATGAGTTTTCTGAAATTTCATATTTATACATTCATTTAAGTGAGTTCTGAGTTATGTTTGTACATGTGATTATCAGCGATGTCAAGAGCAATTTTTTCAGCGATGTGTAAATGGCATTTTAAGCGATGGTTTTGTATGTTTTTCAGCGACATAGAGCAAGCATTTTAAGCGATGGTGATAGATCGTCGTTTTTTGATTTTGTATGTATGTTTCTGAGTTCTGAGTTATGTTGAGCCATGGACATCAAGCATTTTTGGGATATGTTTTCTCTTTTCTGAGTTTTCTGAAAATTTCATATTTATACATTCATTTAAGCGACAAAATGTTTGTACATGTGAATATAGCATTTTAAGCTATGGTTCTATATTGTTTTCAGCGATGTTTGGTAAGTCTTTTAAGCGATGGGTCTATGTTGTTTTCAGCGATGGAAGGAAATATATTTCGTTTTTATGGAGTGGCCTAAATGAAATGGGCCTAAATAAAATTAAATGGGCCTCGAAATTTTTTTTAAATTGTGAGCCTTATAAAAGGAATCACATTCATTTCTCGAATCTTCATTTCTAAACCGTTTCTCAAAACCCTAATTTCTCAAAACCGTAATCGGAATCACCTTCATTTCTCAAAAATGTCGTCCAAAAGAAGATGCACGGAAGAGAGTTCCAGTCGCACATCCGACTTGTTCACACAATGCTGGGAGATGTTCGGGAATTATCTGAAGGACACACATCCCACGTGTGACAATGCGCGCGGACTGAATGATTTGATAGAAAAAATGTTAAACGCTGGGTATGTGCCGAAGAAGCATCAGGATATTCTTATTGAAACACAGGTATTTCTTATTGAAATTACAACTGAGTATGCTTAGGAACCTTTTGGTTGGAATTGTTTTGAACTGATTTATGGTTTTTAATGCTTTTTTGAACTGATTATAGTTGTTCTAGGGTTACGAATTGTTTCAGTGTTTTATTTTGAACTGTTTGAACTGATTATGGTTGTTCTAGGGTTATGAGTTGTTTTAAGTGTTTTATGGTTGTTTTAGTTATTAATTGTTTTTTTACTGATTATTGTTGTTTTAATGATTTTGTTTTGAACTGATTATGGTTGTTTTTTAGTGATATGAATTGTTTTTGTACTGATTATGGTTGTTTTAGTGATTGTTTTGAACTGATTATGTTTGCTTTTGTACTGATTATGGTTTTCTTTCTTATATTTACTTTGTTCTCTCAATTGTACTTATTGTTTCAGTGCTATGAATTGCTTTGTATCTTATATTTACATCTTATATGTTAATAAGCTATCTTTCTTATATGTTGAAACACAGGATTTTCTGTTGAAAATTATAACTGAGTATCCTGATATTGAGGCTGCTGAAAGATCTTATAACATCATGTATCCCCACTTTGAAGCTCTGGATATTCATATTGGTGTCCTCCAAAATGAAGGCAGATCTAATGGTGCTGATGTCAACAGACGTTCATTTGATCCCACACAGCTGCGTGAAATGTCAAATCACTATCGCAGCGTGAAAGTCTCATTTGCAAATACTCCAGCGCAGTTGAGAGAACGCAAAAAGGCTTTTACAAATATGTGGGAAGATCTGATTCATAGGCTTAGGGCGATGCATCAAGCCATCTCTGATCCAGCTAATATCCCGGCTGTTTAATATGTTTTTGGAATGTGTTTTGAATGACTCTTGAATTGTGATGTTTTTGGAATGACTTGTTCTTTGTGAAGTTTTTGGATGTTTTTATGACTTTTTTTGAATGGTGGTGTTGAATGTGTTTTTGGATGTTTTTTGGATGTGTTATGACTGTGATTTTGAATGGAATGTTGAAAGTTGAATGTTTGATTTATGGTTTGATTTTATGGTGTTGAATGTTTTATGACTTTGAATGGATTTAACTGGTTTTAGTGTCTACGAATTGTTTCAGTGATTTGCGGTTTTTATGCTCTATCGCTGAAAAGTACATAGTGAACTCGCTTAAAAGAATAGTTGTTCATCGCTGAAAAGTTATAACATCTCTGCAAAGTGTATTCGCTTAAAGGAATCTCAATCATCGCTGAAAATAATAGAACAATCTCGATGAAATGAAGCACATACCATCGCTGAAAAGTATAATGTTATATCGCTGAAAATAATGATACAAATTAATATGTTTTAATCAGGAATCAATAATTTCGTTAAAAATAGTATCTTAAAGAAAACAGTTGCACTTCATCAATAGTGTACCATTATTTTTCAAGTCATCGCTGAAAATAATGGCACACTCTCGCTGAAATGAAGTAACTCATATCGCTGAAAAGAATAACTACGTATCGCTGAAAATAATGATACAAATTAATATAATTTGTGTCAGTAATATGTTGTAATTAGGAATTAATAATTTCGTTAAAAATAAAAACATATGATGTATCGCTGAAAAGTACAAAGTGAAATCGCTTAAAGAGTTTATTATTCATCGCTGAAAAGAGTAGTAAACATCGCTGAAAAGATATAATATCTATGCAAAGTGTAGTATCTCGACGAAAACAATTGCACTTCATCGAGAGTGTACAATTATTTTTCAAAAGTCATCGCTGAAAATAATGACGCACTCTCGCTGAAATGAAGGGATATCCATCGCTGAAAAGAATAATGTTGTATCGCTGAAAATAATGATACAAATTAATATAATTTGTGACAGTAATATGTTGTAATTAGGAATTAATAATTTCGTTAAAAATAAAAACATATGATGCATCCTGCATTCTGCATCGCTGAAAAGATATAATATCTCTGCAAAGTGTATTAGATGCACATCTCGGAGAAAGGAATTTGAAGTCATCGCTGAAAATAATGTGGCATTCTCGCTGAAATGAATAACATTCCCTCGCTGAAAAGAATAGCGTTGTATCGCTGAAAATAATGTTACACTCTCGATGAAATGAAGCATAGTGATGTATCGCTGAAAAGAATAATGTTTTAATTAGGAATTAATAATTTCGCTAAAAATAAAAGCATAGTGATTTTTAGTGATTTTTTCTGTTGTAAGATATTTTAGGATACAAATCCGTTTAAGATATGCAATAAATCCGTTAAAGATACGTACTAATCCGTTAATTTCGTAATTAATAAAACCGTTCCATATTTTAATTGGACAACTTTACCCTTTTGCATTTACAACCCTTGGATTTTAATTGGACGATCAAGATTTTCGCCTTGATGTGCTGCGGATTTGTTCAATCGCACCATAACCGGACCCAAAAAAATGTATTGAATTGTATGAAAAATAAAATAGGACAAATTAAATGTAACGGAGCAAGTACTTGTCATGTGTATGCTGTATGCAGGTGCCAGACTGCCAGCTATATTGACTGTGTTGATACTTTCAGCTTTAATAATGACTTCGACTCTTAACTTCTATGCGCTTATTGAATGTAATAAGAAGCCTTTAAGGAATTAAGTAGTAGTAGTATAATACTTCCTCATTATTTTATTAATATTAACATTTGCATAATAAACACTATTTATTTAGTAATTTTTATTCGACTTTTTCACATATTTATATAAGATAAAATATAGTCAGTGTGATCATGTTAGATTCGTCTAGTCACGTAGTTTTATAATAATATTAAAGTTTTATAATTTTTTATTTTATAAAATTTGAGATATTACTCTTTAAAAATATGTATTGGATTGCATGAAAATAAAAAATGTTAAATTTTTTTAATATGGATGGAGTACGAGTAAAATACAGTACAAAAAAATAATAATTAAAAAAATATTAAAATATACTCCTCCTTCCCATATTATATGTTATGTTTGACTTTCTAATACTGTTATTGTTCAATTTTTACTCAATATTATTGTAAGGGGTTCAGTTAGGATGCTGCGGAAGATTCCGCAGTACATCAAGGCGGTAATCTGGATCGTTGATTTCAAATCCAATTGTTGTAAATGGAAAAAATGGTAAAGTTGTCTAACAAATTATGTAACGGAAGATATAACCCTATATTTAGTATGTTATCAATATAATATTTGGTAAATCATATCAAATATTCGGTAATCTATATTTATGATCAACAATATTTAGTAAATAATCTAACAAATTAATTACGTATAGCATTTCAATGATGTTACCAAAAATAATTCTGTGATGCTATCAAAAATGTTATAGCGATTCAACATTGAAGAATTCAGCGATACCACCTTGAATAATTACTTCAGTAATGCTACAAAAAAATATTTCAGTGACCCTACCTAAAGAATTTAACGACTACATCAAGAAGAATTCATCGGCATGACCTTGTAGAATTCAGCGATGCTACTACATACAATTCAGCGATGTTATTAAAAATAATTCAGTGATGCTACCAAAAAATATTTCAGTGAACCTACCTAAAAGAATTCAGCGACACTATCAAGAACAATTTAGCGATGTTACCACCAATAGTTCAGCGATGTTACAAAAAAATAATTCAGTGATGCTACCAAAAAATATTTCAGTGAGCCTACCTAAAAAAATTCAGCGACTACACCAAGAAGAATTCAGCGACGCTATCATGAACAATTCAGCGATGCTACCATATACTACCTCCGTTTCTTTTTAAATGTTACGTTTCTCTTCTGCACGTTTGCCAATGCACATTTTAAACTATTAATAACTCAAATTCGGTACAAGTACAAATTCTAAAAATTTGATATTTAAAAACTACAAGATGAGACGAATCCAACAAGATCTCACTTGACTATATTTTATCTAGTATAACTATAAGAAAAATAGAAGTCAAAGTGCTTCAATGAACAGTAAAAAAAGTCAAAACGTAACATTTATTTAGAAACGGAGG
Organism: Hygrophila difformis; assembly: GCA_030278955.1. NCBI lineage: Eukaryota > Viridiplantae > Streptophyta > Magnoliopsida > Lamiales > Acanthaceae > Hygrophila > Hygrophila difformis. The sequence goes on from JAOANR010000007.1 coordinate 15,618,218, forward strand.
GAGTATAATTTAGCGATGTCACCAAAAATAATTCAGCGATGTTTTCATGAACAATTCAGCGATGATACCAGAAACAATTCAACAATCTTTTCATGAACAATTCAGCGACGTTTTCATCAACAATTCTGCGACTCAAAATAGGAACATTTTATGTATGTTTTCATGAACATATGTGTATATAATAGCACCATAAATAAGCAAATTGTAGAGTAAAATAAGATCGAATGATCATATTGAAATGCATAGAAGAAAAGTAGAGCTGAAGAACATATATGTATGTTTTCAGCGACAAGCAATTGTTTGTTACAAAACTAATAGCAAATTTACTATTTTAACCTTCAAGTTAATTTTAACCATCAATTTATAATTTGAATCAAGGGTTGTGATGTACCGAGTACATCAAGTAAATTTTGATGACCGCACCCTAACAGATGCCATATTGTAAGTATATAATTGAAAAAAATAGTCGATATATTATTAGATTCGTTTAATTGTCTAGTTTTCGAATATATATTTTACATAATTTTTACTTTTATATATTTTGAGATATTAACGATTTAAAAAATACATTGGATTGTGTGAAGAAGTCAAACATGACATCTTAGTTGGGACATAGGGAGTATTTCTTAATGTATTACTGCAATTTTTGAAGAAACTAATTTGTTCCATGATCTTTTTTAATGAATTGATTGTGGTGCAAAATATCAAGTGATTGAGGTGCAAATTAATCCAAACCATTATGCTAAACTCTAGCAGGTATTAGTGAAGCTTTAAATACTAAATAAAACCCATGATAATATATTACTATTTGGAATTTGATAAGTTATAACTTTAGAATTATTTGCTAGATTTTTACGTCAATTCGTTATTAAGCTTTGACTAGATATGCTACCTAATAAATACCCTGAGTTTAATTAAGCTACGTATATTATGCCCTATTTTTTTTCCCCGCATCTCTACAATAATGGTGTGTATTAAAATTGCCAAACCCTATATTGAACCTCTCGACAGTCTACACAATGCTTTCATTCACTTTTGATATTTTATATTTAATTTTTAGTCTATGTTTCATCTTATTCAACTCTTCCCTTATTTTAGATTTTATATTTTTTTTTCTAGGCTGTATTTGCTGTTCCGCAAAAAAAAAAAACTCTTGCCTTTTTCATTCTTCAAAAAACTAGTCACGAGGATGTTCAAAGGAAAAAATAAGAACACTCTTGTAGCAAAGTGTGGTGAAGGGAGGGCGGCACACCACATACTGAAAGTCTTGTAAGAAGTGTGGCATACGCTCCCTCAATTCATTTTTAGTTGTCTTTTTAGATGTTGAAAAGTGTTCCAAAATAGTTGTTATTTTTAGGTATTTATAGTTATAGGTAGTTATGTCATGTTTTTATTATATTGCCCTTCACTTTACATAAATGCTATTTGTTGGACATTTATTAAGAATGAGTGTAATTGAATGGTAAAAATGTAAATGTATGAGTTAATTAATGCAAATCTTAATTATTGAAATTGGGCTGAAAGAGACATTTATTTAGGGACGGAGTACTTCTATAGTATCGGGGTGAGGGAGAATGCACTAGAAGAAATTTAGTAGTTGGTTGTCATTAATGTAGGGATCGGTATCTTTTTGTCTAAATCAATGGTAAGTTAGTTGGAATTTACCTTTTGGGCGAGTCATGTCTATATATGAGTGTTGTGGTCATCAATCAATTTAGATCCCAGTCATTACAACAATCAACAATAGGGTTTTTGCATTTGTAAGAAACTAAGAATTACGGAATCACCATATAAAAATAATGTAATGGTTATTAACCATATCAAGGTTTTAATTATTTAAGCCTTTTGACTTTGTTTTATTACCCGCTTTTTTCAAAGTTTTTCTTTGTTCATTTGACTCCAACAGTGCCAACATATACTGGTATAGAGTGTGGCTTGTGTGCTGTCAACAACACATACATGCAATATGGTATGATGGTTACGCATAGAAAAATGATGTCAGAGCAATGAAAAATGATGTATGTGTGAAAAAATGATAAAATATTATAAAATGGGCAACATAATTTTTCATTGAGTTAAGATCATTTTTCATAGCGTGGACATCATTTTTATTTTAGCCCTGTATGTACCTACTGGCAATAATAATGCCAGCACCAAAACCGGACAGCTGATATAGTATCTGGTTATGCATTTAGTTGTTGCCATAAAGAGACCAGCAATTTTTTGGTGATTTGGTCTTCCTATTTTTATCCTTAATACCCAAAATTCCAAATGCATCTTTTATGTCCTCCCCAGTCCTCAGTCATACCTCAGCTCCACTGTTTATTTATTTTACATTATCACACTGCCAACCTCACATAAGTAATACTCCCTCAGTCCCAATAGAAATGTCCTGTTTGACTTTTGGACACTGTTCATTATTTAACATTGACTCAATATTATTATAAGTATATATTTGGAAAAAAAAATAGTTGAGTTCATTCTTGTTAGATTCGTCTAATTATATAGTTTTAGAATATACATTTTGCATAAATTTTTTAGTTCTATAATATTTTTTGATATTAAAGATCAAAAAAATGTACTGAATTGTGTGCAGAAACGAAATATGACATTTTAAATAGCACGCAGGGAGTATGACATAACCAATTCCAATACTGGTACATTCTTCACCCACCAAGCCAATTAGTTTAATTTCAATGAGTTGACGTTGGCCAAGAGGTGTTCCAATCCTCCTCAATCAAAATAAACAAGTTGTTTTTCTGGACTAATTTTATTATTAATTGATTGGCACATTGTTTGGCTCTTTAGGAAAAATGGTTAGACAAATAGAAAACTAAAGGAAGAAGTGCTTAAAACCTGCAATGGATACCATCTGACTTCCAATAAATCCAGACACAAAAATAAAAATAAAAAATAAGTTGCAGAATGAAAATCCCAAATGAGCGACAAATTGGACAACAGGAGACATCCAAGGATGACATTAATTGATGGCAGATTTTTAGCTTCTCAGCTTTTGTATGCCCGAATACTTCACTTGGTGTAGAGAACATCTTCCCATGGGTGGCGGTACAGCGGCTGCTTCAACCTCTTCTGGTCGAATGTGTGCCTGAAATCAAAGCATCATATGACGTATAAATCAGACAGGCAATGATGCAAAGGAAGGATTGGGAATTGGAAGAAAGCAATTGAACTTCAACTTACCCAATTAGACCAATGGAACGAGCCAGCACAAACAGGCCGTTCAAGTACCCAATGCCAACAATTTCGTCGATTTCTGGCTTGGTGAACATGCCACTGCCCGCCAGGAGATCCAAGAATAGGGACCCGATCGCGCCATCAACATTAAGGACGAGGTTGTTGGCTTTCGAAAGGGTGTAGGTCTCCACTTGAACCGCGTATTCCATGTACTTGACGGATGGGAAATTGGAACGCGCAAAGCGTTGGAGCAATTCTACCCTCTTATCCCTGTTGTCGCCCCTCTTGATTCTTCAGCGACAAAAATTACACCGAAAAAGAGTCAGTCCTGCCCAGTTTACTATGAAACCATGAATGAGGCTAGTAGTAATCTCACCTGTGACCAATACCGGGGACACGAATGCCCTTCTTCTTCATGCTCTCAACAAATTCGTAAGGCGTAAGGCCCTGAGAACAAAAACAGCGTGTAAAACCATTCTGGGTTTTGAAATTTTAGAGACGCAAAGAAACTCATCAAAGACAGACACTTCATATCCATAACATGAGCAGGTAAAGAATGCATATAAAAACATTCACCTTATCATAAGCATCCTTGAAATATCTAGCAGCATCATCAATAGCCCCACCAAATCGAGGGCCGATGGTCAATAAACCTGTTTAGCAACAAGTAAGAAGCACACAACTCATTGATCATAAGGAAATCTCAGGTGTCCATTCTCCAGCAACCAAGTTTGTTTTTATATCACGATAGACAAGTTTGGAATCTGCAACTTACCCGAAACAAGACTGGAGACGAGATCTTTTCCAGCTCTAGCTGTCACAATGGTGTTGTGAGCACCCGAAACACAGGGACCATGGTCCGCGCACAACATGATGCAAATCTGGAAAGCGAAGAGAAGTGTTTAGATATGGCTGTGAGACCGTATGGAAAGAAAGCCTCTTGTCAGGACCAACTGAAATGGCAGTCAAAGGAAAGGTCCAAGAGGGGTAGGAAGAAAGGGGTATAAAAAGATTAAACAACCAACCTCAATAAAACGGGTGCAGTATTGAGGAAGGCTTCGTTTGAACCACAGTAAAGAAATGACATCACCAACGCCTAATCCTTGTTCAACGATGTTGGACATCGGGACACCAGCATAGGTTGGCTCTTCGCCTGCCACATCGCAACAGTCGAGTTTAAACATTTAAACAGCTATACATCCAAAATAAAACTTCAAAAACAAGAAAGAATATCCAATCCTCACCCCTGTCATCAGATATTGTCGAAATAATGTGTGTTGGGGCCCGAACTTTTCCACTCTTGATAGCTGTATTCAGATCCTCGGGTATTTGTGGCGGAATCACCTCCTTCACTGGAGCAATTTTACCACCCTCAACCTAAGAGAAGGAAAAATACAGAGCACTTCAGTTATCAGTAAGCAGTAAGCAATTAAATAGACAATACTTCAGCAACATCTACGTGGTGGAAATTGAAAGCACCCACCAATTTCTCAAAAGTTTCTTTAATTGCACCTTCGAAGGCCTCATAAGAAGTGGGAACAACCGCTCCAGCTTCTCTAAGAGCTTGATTCTTGCCCTGTGCAGATTCCATTTCCCCACCACTCTTGGCCCCCTGATGATAAATGAGTAACGGAAGGTTTGAGCTCGAGAGCTCACATCACAGAAAAGTGAGTAAATGGAACATGAAAAACAAGGGCATATGCTCACCGCATGACCAAATTGCACTTCTGACTTAAAGAGCGTGGCACAAGTCCCACTAACCCAGGCAACCACCGGCTTGTTAATTTTTCCTTGTTTAAGAGCTTCAACAAGGGAATATTCATCACGCCCACCGAGTTCCCCAAGAACAACAATCAGTTTGACCTGGTTTTCATTAAAAAAACACAAATACACCACCTCAAATACATGACCAAAAAGCAAGGAATAGTAGATGTATTCATGTAAGATATCAAGTTTATCAGTGAGAAATAAAAAAAGAATTCTAAGAAAAGGTCTCCACAAGTTAACCCATTCTTCTTAGAAAGTTTATTGTATAGATTCGAAACCAAGAAGCGAGCTTGCACAACTGAAGACATACATTTCTAACTCAAAGAAATGTATATGAAGAACAAAGTTCACTCAAATAGTGCAACGCGCCTAAATTCAAAGTTGATATACCTGAGGGATATTGTTAAATCGCAAGACATGATCAGAAAGTGTTGACCCAGGAAACACATCCCCTCCAATCGCAATTCCTATATAAGATTATAATTAAAACAAGAATCACACATCAGCAACACCAGATAGAAGCATGATAGGATATCAGTGCCAGGAATCAGATATCTAACCTTCATAAATTCCATCAGTGACACGAGCAATTGTGTTGTACATTTCATTAGACATGCCACCCTGCAATCAGAAGCAACGCTTCAAATTAGAGAGGAAAAGAGAGAGAAGGCCTGAGGTTAACATTCATAGCAGCAATCTAGTGGCAATTTGTATCCAATGGTAAAATATTGTACCACGGGCATGAATTTGAGCATTCAGCCAAGTGACACCAACGAAATAAGCACAATCTCTATAAGCAGAGGGTACTAAAGAAGTTAAGAAAACAGGGGACTTCAAACCAGTTACTCACAGATTTGGAAACAAAGCCAACAGAACCAGGCCTGTATAATTTACACTGAATTATGTTGTCAATAGTTCCAGCCGTATCACCAATCTTAAATGCTCCAGCTTGGATGCCTCCAACGGTAGCTGGACCAATAACAACCTGGACCACATTCCTCATCATCATCCAGTATTCATTCTTATTGTGACCAAAGATGAAAATGAATGCAGTTACACATCACCACTAGTTACCTTGTTGTTTGATCTTGCATAAGCAATCAACTGCTTGGTATCTGACTCAGGGACACCTTCAGCAATAATGGCAACAACTTTGATAGTTGGTTGCTTGAGAGCAGACATAGATGAAGCGGCAGCACTGCAAAATGATAGTAAATTATTAAAAAGGAAGCAAGCATCTACAACTTAGATACTGAAAAAAACAGACAAAACAAACCTTCTAAATGATGCAAAGTTAATGAATACATCAGCCGTAGGATGTGCGGCACAAGCAGCTTCAATACTGAAAATAGAGAGAATATAATAAGCCCTCACAGAATCACAAAATATTACTTATAATAATAAAAAAGATTGGTGAGAAAGTATTAAGGCAACTTAAAGGCTCTTGAATTAATCTTGGTGTTATAACTTCCCCTCGTATCAACATATTCATTTGATGGAGTTGAAAGCTGTGACTGGACTCATCTAGTTATCAATTTCCTCATTCATAAAGATATCAAGGAATAAAATGACAGTATTATCACATATCGACACTTGATATTTGATGATGGATAACATTCATTGAAGTGTCAAAATATGCCATCTTAAAGGACATGTAACATTCATTTACTGCAAGGATTTTCCTTAACATTTGCAATCCCATAAAGGAAAAAAAAAAAAAAAAAAAGGAAAAAAAAAAGAAAAAAAAAAAGGGTTATATGTTTAACATGCAATGTAGATATACGTGCATGTCCAGATGTAATTTAACCCGGGGATAATTTATCAAATTAAAGCACATCCAAAGGCAAATCATATCAGAGTTATATCCATGAGAATATGAGGACAAAACTGTCAGATCAAACTGACTTTCTTACTACTAAAAGCAATGATTATATATCAAACAAAAAATACAATCCAGCTCTACCAGCAAAGTGAGGGCAATAACAGTTAAAACTGTTCAAGAGAAGTCAAAACTCACGTGGAGTGAACAGGGATGGCTATTTCCTCCTGACCGAAAAATAGTTTCTGGAATCCTTCAGAACCAGGATTTATAATTCCGGCAACAGAAGGTGTTTCTCTGCCTGCATTAGAGGGAAAAACGGGACAGAATTGTTCAATTCATGCAAGAATTTATGAATCAACCATTGTTAATTGCTAGGATTCACACAAACAAAGTGCCACAAATTGATATGCCCATACCACATAAAAAATCAAAGTCAAGCATCCGCTGAATCGGCAGTTGCTTGTAATTGTAGAATAACGCTTGGGTGGTTTTGGAGAAAAGCTGTCCAGTCGCCATGGCAGCTCCTGCAAATAAATTGAGCAACATGGCATTACAATACAGCTTTAAAACAGATCATTTCTGTCAGTTATTGTTAAAACTTCCTCCAAAGAGATTTCGCGGCAAGGATCCAAAAAGAATCACTCTTTTACCAATAAAAGGAGGCAAAGAACACCACAGTTGGTTCTTTCCATTTGTCATTTGAACAGATAACAAGTTCTGAGTTGGAACTTCTACAAAGACATGACCGAAACATGCCCATACTCTACTCATATTTTGGTTAAACATGACAAATTATGTTCATGCAACATGCTAGAAATATGATTGATCATCAAAGTCCCAACAAAATACTGAGCACACAATGATTGGCCATTCAAGTTTAACTTTAATAAACCATTAGCAAGAAGTTTGGTCCAGAAAATTGCTGAACGGGTAAGGATATGCAGGCAAATTTCTAACATCAGGGTTTTGCTTGAACCCAAGTGAGCATGATCGGATTCACGCTAATTCTTGATATATGATAGGATAAAACTCCAATCAAATAAGTACATGATATTGATACTCTGATGCAAATGATGCATTTCCCCCAGAGAAAACCAAATGCACGTACTATACATAGGGGGAAAATTGCAATGTATGATCTCACCAACACAGAGATCTGCCTCGTTAAAAGCCCTCAATTAAACCAACATCAAGCCAAGCCAAGCATTGTTAACATCGAACAGAAGAAGCATTCCAATCAAACAGAGATCCGCGAATAACAACGATAAGAATCACGAACCAAAAACTAAAATGGGACAATTAAGACCAGATCTAGATCACACAAAACCTCATCCATTATCCAGCCTCCAACCAAAAATAAGGGGAAAATAATAAAAAATTAAACAAAAAAAAAGAAAAAACCCAACCAAATCCAACCAAGACTGTATCAGTAAAGCAGCTACCTTAGACTATTTCTAGTGTGTGCCCAGAAGGGATAATCAGTCCAAAGAAGCTCCCTTGCGTTGTCGGAGACGAATAGGGATTGGTAAGGCAGTGAATGTGTAGCTCTCTGTCTCTCTCACTATCGGTATGTATATATAGGGAAAAGAAGCAACGGATTGTTGGTGAAGAGAAGGTGTGCTCTCAATGTATGAATTGGAGATTTTGTTTTGATCCCATAAAACATTAATCTAAAAAATTAAATTTTGACTGCGGACTCGGGGGGGGGGGGGGGGGGGGGGGTCACGTGGCGCTTGGAAATTAGTTCGCGTCCTAAGGCCAGAGGGTGCGCTTGGAAATGGGCCTGTTTCTTTCTTACATAGAGTGAGTCTCTACACGAGGTGGGCGGGGTCTTGAATTTTGAATGTATGGCTAGAGAATGACTGCGGGGTTGGATTGGGTTGGGTGGGATTGGCAAAGAAGGGAGCTTTAAAGTGAAGGAAAGCGGGCTGGTGGGGGAGCGTCGGTTGGGGAAGGGAATTAGGTAAATCTGACGGTGTTCTTTCAGTTTGATGCCGATGGCCGTTGGGAAACCACTCATTTAGTCATGACTGACCATTGATTGCAATTTGCAGCCATCAGCCCATCACCCTCATGGAGAAGACGGGATCCCGAGACCCCAGGCGTTGGACCTATTGCGCGGATCCAGGATCTGAAGCCATGGAGGCGTGACTGTACCAAGGTTATTTATGGAATTTCAATATATTTCCATTTCTTTTTTTTCTTTCTTTTTTTTAAAGACCTGGAAAGATTATATTTACATTTGATTTAAGAGTTCTTTTAAGGTATTTTGCACCGAATTATCGTATTATTGGATTCCATAAGTACAAATAATTAGATTATTTTATTTGGTTTATTTTACTTCCTTCTTCGTTTGTTAAAGATTGTTACATTTCAATTTTGGGCACTATTCACACATACACATTGACTTAAAGTTTTATCATAGTTATACAAGTTAATATATAGTCAAGTGAGATATTGTTAGATTCGTCTCGTCGTGTAGTTTTTAAATATAGAACTTTTAGAATTTTTACTTATACCAAACTTGACTTATTAGTAGTTTAAAATGTGTATTGGATTATGTGCTTGGTGGGTCCGTAACAAACATTTAAAACAGAGGAAGTAATAAATAATCAGTTATATTTGATAACAACATTATACAAACAAATATATAATCATATCTTAGTATAACCTTCTATCAAGCAAGTTTCTTTAGCAATTGATTATTAATTATTAAAGCTGATTATCGTATTTCTTTTATAAGTTAATTCCAAATAACTAATTTTATATAGCATACTTGTTATATAAGTTTACAACAATTATTTGATCGCGTGCTTAAAATATTCATCCAAACACCCCTTAATATGCCAACAAGTTAGTGCTAATAAAACATACTAGTATACAGTATAATTTCATTGCCAAATGTTTTAATAGGTTGGTTGAATTAATTGTTCTAATAAGTTGGTTGAATTAGTTTTGTTTTTTCTATATTAAAAAATATTGATTATATAATAGATTAAACGAGTTCATCGTGCCAAAATTACAAAGATTAGTAAGGAAAAAATTGCATATAGCTATGGGGAACGTCCAATCCTAAGGTATGAACATGCAATATACTGATTTATTTGGGTTGGTGGCTGCAAACGCCTCAGCTCTCTTTCATTTAATTTGAATGGTAATAAAATCATTTTAATAATTTCAAAGTGGAGAATGGAATGCATTCGTTTTGAATTATGGAAAATTGTGTGGGAAGCCTAATTTGACTGCCGAGGCTGAGGCATGGAGTATTATAGTAGTATACCATAATGCATAGGACAACCACCAAACTAATTAATATTCAGCCGCAGTACAATTTTTACTTGGAACCTCGAGTCAACTTTTAACTTATACTCCTATTACATGTGGCTCACACAGTCGAATTTCATTGCTCGTGCTTTTTATTCTTTAATGGTAATTTTTTAAAATAATAAGCAGAAGAAAGCCAACAGAATTGTGTGGCTAGCTAGCTGTAGTTAATAAAATGTATCCCAAAAAGTCAGAGGAAATGACCGAATGAGGAGTATGTAATTTGAGACAACTTGAACATATACTGTAGTACTTGTATATACTAGTATTTATTATTTTCCTTTCTTCCCCATTTTTTTTAATTTTTAAAATGTACTCTTATGCATAATGTGTTTTTATATATAATCATGTGGTCATGTACCTTAGCTTTTCCGATGCGGAGGGGCTCATTTGAGTCATTTCCCACTTCCACAATTCCACTGGTTTATTATTGAATTCTTGAAAAAGGAAATAAATAATACCCAAATTGCTCCACCAACCAAGCACACCATGCATTTCCATGTTTTTTAATGTTCAATCACGACCACATTGATATATGGTGTTTCCATTTTAGAGGTTGAAAACGTGATAGACAAAAAATAGCTTGATTTAATTAAAAACAACGCAGGCAACAAGGGTAATTCTCTGTTAGTAATTCAATATAGATGGAAACTCCGCCTCAAGCAATTAACTACCTAATTAAGTGGTATTCAATGAATTGCAAATGATGGAGCATATCATCAATTTCCTAGTACGTACTCCAAGAATATATAGTGCCAATTCAAGGAGATTGCTCAAGATGAATGGACAACTCCAAGAATATTTAATATTGGTCACAAGATCTCAACAATGTATATATAAGTATTAAAATCGTGGTCATACGCCTCGTCCGATTGATATCATCGTATGCTTTTTTTAGTCTAATCAGGACAATTTTACACTAATAAAATGTTATCCAATAAGACCAAAAGAATAGTGTTTTAGACTTTTAGTATATGTTATTTGGGTTTAATACGTCTCAAAAATTTGAAATTCTAATTGTGGTCCGTTTGGCTGGTGCAAATATATGACTACTATATTATACTATGTTCCACGGTCCACGTATATATGGAGAGAACTTGTAGTTTGTCCTTATTGAATTTATCATGCTTGGTGTTGTATAGGCTGTCATTGTTTAGGTTGTTGAGTCATGTGTCAATTGTTTGTACACATTTGTAAACATGAGAAAGATGGCATTGTACATGCAGCATGAGCGATAAATGTGAATTTAAGGAAATGGTTGTCATGGCTAATGGCTTGTTAGTTTTGTGTGTGAAAAATAAAATACTAGTAGATGATGGTAGTTTACATATGGGCTGGGCGGGGTTGTTGCAAGAACGCCTTCACTGAAAATAGGAGCATGGCTGCATGGGTCAAATGTCAACTCTTATGACCATTGACTATTGTAGTAGTACTACTACTACTTCAATTGTTAGTATTAGCTTGTGAACACACAAATCCATTTTTTAATGGGTCCGGCCCACTGGTGTCTGGTAGTTGAGAGCAAAGAGCAGACCTATAAATCAAATCAATAAATCCTGAGAGCAGCAAGCGCTAGCTTCCAATATTGACAAATGAATGACACCACAGGAGCACACCTCTCGATCGATATCTACAGCAAATTCAATTCCCCAGTGGCTCGCTGGCTGGCTCATCATGGACCAATCACCATGCATGCTGCTAATCTAGTACTAATACTCCCTCCCTCCCTGTTCCGTTTAAAGTGTCTCAAAACTTTATCCGTTCTTGAATGTTTTTTACAAATACACTTTTCACGCAGTTCAGTGCACATTTTAAATCATTAATAACCCAAATTCGGTACAAGTAAACATTCTAGAAGTTCGATATTTAAAAACTACACGCCGAGACAAATCTAACAATATCTCACATTGACTATATTTTAACTTGTATAATTATGTTTAAACTTTAGATGAAAACATGTGTGTGAATAGTAACATGTTTTCAAATGTAAAGATCATTCAAGAACGGAGATAGTATTTCCAAAAAAGAAATGAGACAATTGGAATAGGACGAATAAAAAAAGAAAGTGAGACAGTATTAATGGGACGAAGGGAAGGGAGTAGTATATTCATTCACCATTATATAAATATTTACGCCCTAGTAGTTGGTAGCTAGCTAGCTAACCTCCATCAGCTTCTTCTATCTTGCTGTCCTACTCCTACATAGATAGGGCTGCCCCTGCCGGCTCTTAACATGTTCAAAATAAAATGCTACCCCACTCCTGAGCTCCAATGTGAATACACTACGTACACTGCTAACTGCTTTCAAATGTAGAGCTAGGTCGTATATATATTTAGGATGTTTAGAAGTCAGCAGATCTACTAGCAGATAGCAGATTCGGAGAGAGAATTGTGAGAGATATGCTCTTCTAATATGCTATATGCTACCAAATATATTTGCTCCCAAACATACTCATTATTTGGATTAAGTTTTGGAAAAAAGGATAAATAGGTCATTTTTCTTTTCAAAAAATTCAAATCAGTCATTTTTCTATTTTATTACCAAAACAGTCCTCTACAAATGCTAATTATGTCCAAATCAGTCCTTTTTTCACTAATTATATTCTAATTGCTGACGTGGCAAGGGTTTTAATTTAAACCTGACACGTGTGCATAATATTAGTCCTTTTTCTTTTATCTTTTGTCAATTCAGTCCTAAACTTTTATTTTGTTCTATTTAGTCCTCTACCCCAATCACTCATTTTTATATTAATTGGCCTCAAACCTTTCAAATTATTTCATTTTAGGCCCAGAACCTTAAATTTTTTATTATTACTAATACATTTATCAAATAAATGCCCAACATACTTCCGTAAATAAAATTAAATACCAAACCTCATACATTGGGTTTGACCGCCTTGTTACCGGGTCTTCAAAGTTCCGAATTTTACGGACTCTCTCTAACCACCCGACCGTAACGATGGTTCATTGGTTCTGGTTTCCTTAAGCAACAATCAGCACAATCATATTTTGTGGACAATAAAATTCAGGCTATTTTTTTAATATTTTTAATAATATTAATATTTTCAATAAAACTAAGGCTTCCTGTATCCATAACATTCCAAAAATTCAAGTTAAATCATTTACTCAAATATTGCTGGCAGCTTGTCGTATAGCTGCAAAAGATAATTTAATTCCTGTGTCACTAAGCACAAAATGAATATAGTATAGCAGTGACAAGGGTCGAGTCCTCAGGGATTGGAATACCACATTCTCATAATATATACAATATTTAAAAGGGGGGTTTTTGTATTTTGAGAACAATAAAATGATAACAAGAACTAAAAACTAAGTAATTCTACAAACTATGAAAATGATGAGTGAGGTCAAGAACATAAATTTAAAACAAAGTATTGGAATTAAAAACCTCTAGTTCAAAGATTGATTTGGAATGGCATTTGGATAAGATCATCGATGCATAAACATTGTGCCAATTGATAAACCAGTTATAGTTGTCAGGTCCGCTTAGACAACCAACTTTTCCTTTCAGTTTAGACAATTAAGGTACGCCCGTTAATTGCCCCTAATCAAACTAACACTCCTAGGTACGCCCGTAGAAGATGTTGTTCAATTGCATTATAATCTAGAAAAGCCCGATTCGAACCAATTACTACCTACGCGGAGTAATTCACAATTCGATTACACAATTCCCCGGGAAGGAACTAATCAACCCGGTTGCCACCTATTCAATTCAAGTACAATTACGGATACCCAAATTGAATTGGCAATCAATTATCAAACTAGACAAATATTTGGGCCCTAAACATTCATCTAATTCAACAATAGTAAACCTTAAACATAGAAATTGCATAAATACCAACAAACATCAAGTTTCATAGTTCACAAATTACATCATCTCACAAATTCCAAAAGCCATTCTTAATCAAGTCTTTAAACTAGAGAAAATGAAAAACTACTCTAAATCCATAGAAAATAAAACAAATGTAAAGAAGAGATTTTACAACCAAACCAAGAGAAGAGATGGGGATGGATGAGTTTTCTTCCTTTTCCTTCTTGCTATCCTCCTTCTCTTCCTTATTCTCCTCCTCTCCTTTTTTCTTCTTCTTCTTTCTTCCTCCTTCTTTTTATTCTTGGCCTTCCTCTTGCTTTTTAGTTGATGTGTCCCTTTCTTCCTTTTGTTTTCTTCTTCTTTTTTTCTTGCCCATCCCTTTCAATCTTTGTTTCTTTCACCTTTTTCTTCTCCTACTTCTTTTTGTTCTTTTATCTAATTTCTTCTCCTACTCAATGTCCCTTTCTTCAATTATGTAATGGCTTGGGCCCATGGACTTGGGTCTTCTACTAGTCATGGCCATGACTAGGGAAGTCATGGTTGCATGTCATTTTCTTTCTTTCTTTCTTCTCCTTTGCTCTAATTATTCCATTGCTATGCCATTTTCCTACAAACAACAAAACAAACACAACAAGAGTAAAGTGCTACCAAAATCACCATAAAATCATCCAAAATATATATCATTAACAAACACAAAATTCACACTATCAAATTCCCCCACACCTAAAGTATGCTTGCCCTCAAGCATAAAGTCAAAAGAAACCAAATTAAATCATAGAGAGTTTAAAATCAACAAGTCCATTCAAGTACAATCAAATTAATCCAACATCAAACATATTAAGCCAACACCTCCCAAGGATATAGTGTATGCACTCCTCTCAATATCAAGTGTGGTTGAACAAATAAGCACTCAAGTGATAAATCAAAATGACAATCCCATAGGCTTGAATGAAAATCACATTTCCCATGCAAAGATATATTATCCAACATTAAGAATCAAAGGGTCTTTCACAAAGGGTAATAACGGGGCCATGGTTGGGGTAGGAAGAAAAAGGGAAAAAGAAAGGCTAAAGTGAATGCAAGTACTTCCAAAGAGTCATCATAGAAAACTTCATAGCACATCATGGTTGCCAAACCAAAACAAAACTAAGAGGTTCAAAAGAACAAAAATTACTTCTATTCTATCCTCCCAAGGTTTTCTAAAATAAACAAACCAAAAGGATCATCTATATACAACTTCCAAACAATCCTAAAATTTCCCAAGCAATAAACCAAAACAAAAACAAAACTTGCCAAACATATATCCCCTTTTATTTTTTTTTTATTTTTTTCTTTTTTTTTTTAATTTTTTTTTTCGTGGGCTTCAATAGCTTAGGCATGTTTATCAGAGGAATTCAACAATCTGAAAAGTGCAGACGGAACTTCAACTCTATGTTCATAAAACTGAGGTCAGAGGAACACATGTCAAGCTATATCCATCCACTGCCCTTGTATTTATTTATTTTTTTTTAAGGGCTGTTTTTTTTTATTTTTTTTTTTTTAGGGGAATATGTATATACAAAGATTTTTTTACAATCGACCAAGTACTACAAGAATCCAACAAAATACCTTGAGAATTCCAAAAGAACACAATTTCTAAGTTTTTTTTATTTTTTATTTTTATTTTTTTTTTCTTTTTATTTTTTTTTTTATTTTATTTTTTTTTTATTTTTTGGCAACCAACAAAAAAATTCAACCATAATGACTTATGAAAGTACTTCAATCACTAGGGTTCGAAAGCAATGGTATGACAAAAAGAAAAGGCTTAATAGGCTAAGGGTTTTATATAAACAAAGAAAATGGATATAAGGCTCAAAGTGGAAAACTAGGGATAGAAGTATGGGTTAAGGCCAACAAGCTAAAAAGGGTTTATCCTAATGCCCTTATCATGTTCAAAATATTGGATTCAATCAATGCAAGTTCAACATGTATAATCATGCAAATTCTAGAATGTCAAAATGATTACCACATAATTCACACAAGAAAGAAATTTCCAAAAGCTTGAGATAAGTGTGTTTTTCTTTATTATTTTTTTTTTTAGTAAAACATCAAGCTTTGAAAAGAGGCTCAATTTCTCACATGGTTCACAAAATAGTTGGCTTCACATGTTCAGTGTCAGAAATCATCAATCATATTTAAAAGATTTGTCAACTTAAACCTCATAGACTCAATTCAGTTACCTATTCACATCAAATTCACAAAAAAAATCACATAAAACAAAAAAAATCAAATAAAACAACTTGAATTTTGAATTTTTATTTTTATTTTTTTTTTTAAATTTTTTTTTTTTTAAAATTTTTCACAGAAAATGGCAAGCAATGCATAAATAGTTCCTCCCCCACACCTAAAATCAACATTGTCCTCAATGTATTAAAAGGTGAATAGAAAAGGACTTCCCTGGAACTCATGAGGGGTTTGATGGCACGGCATGGTGGAATGTTGAAATGCTTGAACATGACTACTTGATAATTTTGAATCCCTGCACACAGAAAACTTCCCAAGCAGTATCATTTCTCGACAAAAACATTAAATTGTAAGCTTAACGATGGATTATTAACTTTTTAAACTCATAAGCAAATTCCTTTCCAATTAACAATTCCACCACTTGCAAAACAAAATAAGCCCACACCATAAAGCAACAGAATTTCATATTTAACACTAAGCCAAAGTATTTACTGTTACTATCAATTGATTAAAATCAAAATGCCCAAAGAATTCCAATTCAATAAGATATAATCACATTTCACTGAACCAAAAGAAATTGGAAGGAAGTTACCATGGGTGCTGTGGACACACACAAGGGAATAACTCATTACAGTGAGCAGTGGGCGGAGCTCCGGCGGAGGGTGGCGGCGATCGGAAAACAGGAGCGGAGGCGGCGCTCGTGGTACAGAGACAGAGAGGCGGAGACCGGCGGCTGATTCGCGACGGGCGGCGGCGGCTGCTGGGTTTCGCGGAGGAGGCGCGTGGTGTGGAGGTGGCCGGAGCGTTGAGAACGGCGGCGAGAGAGGCGGAGGCGCGGCGAATCTGGCGGCGCCTTTTCAGATCTGAGGACGACGGGGTGCGGGCGGCGGACTGGTGGCGTTCGTCGGAGGCTGGAGCGGTGGAGCTAGGCGGATCTGAGATGGTGGAGCGAGCAGGACAACGGAGGAGAGGGGATCGAGCGAGAGAAAAGCGGCGGCCGTGTGCTCGCGACGGAGGCGGTGGGCTGCGGACAGACAGAGAGAGCGGCGGCGCGTTCGGACGCGGATCTGACGTCGGAGGGTGCAGCGCTGGTGAAGGCGGCGGATCCGGCGGTGCTAGCTCGCACAGGAGCGGCTAAGAGAAGAAGGGTGGTGGCTCAGGCGATGGGGATCCAGCGGCTGCAGCGACTGAGGCAGCGGGGGCTGCGGTGGTGGGCGATTGTGTGGGGGCTGCTCGCGAGCTGCGGCGGCGGCGAAGGGAGCGATGTGGTGGCTCGGAGCAGGGGTGGTGGTCGGCGAGGCGGAGAGCGGTGGGAGAGAGATGGCCGGACTTGGGGCGACGAATCTGGCGGCGGCAGGCCGGCGGCGCTCCGGTGACAGGCGGTGACGGCGATCGGAGTTGAGAAGGTGGTCGGCGGTGGATTGGGGAAGAAGATGGTGGTAGGATTTTGGGAGGAAGAAAGAAAAAATTTGGGGAGTATTTGTTTCCAGCAAACCATTTAGGGATTAGGCATGAGCATGAATAAGGGCTATGTGGCTCTCTGGAAATCAATTCTCAATTTATTTTGCAACAGCTAGCCAAATCAGTCTTGTTCATGGGCATGTCTAGAGAACACTAAGTTTGCTGAAAATTGGCATTCAAAACAGCTTGGCAAGTGGCTCTTAATCATGGGCATGAATAAGGGATGTGTACCTCTCTGGAAAATAAAGTTTCAACTCCTTTTTTTACACAGCTTGGTAAAGTAGTGTTAGTCATGGCCATGACTAAAGGTACAGAGGGTCCCTGAATTTTTGTTTCCAACATAGGCTTCTACCAAGGTCTTAAACATGGGCATGATTAACATGTATATTCCTTCCTGAATTCAACTTGAAATTTTATTATATATATATATATATATATATTTATATATATTTTTTATTTATTTATTTTATTTTATTTTATTTTATTTTTTATTTTTTTTTATTTTTTTTATTTTTTTTTTTTTGAATTTCAGCAAGTTAAATGCGATTTAATCATGCTCATGAGTACCCATTACCTCCTTCATGAAAATTTCCTCCTTTAAACATTTCAACTTGTTCCTTGATCCAAAAATCTCATCTTCACATCTACAAACCTACAAAATCACAAACAAAATACCATTAACAAATCAAAATTATACCAAAATATATTCATCAATATAGCAAAATATATAGCATAAAAATAATTTATTTGCTTGGGTTGCCTCCCAAGAAGCGCTTTGTTTAAAGTCCTTGAGCTAGACTTCTTCCAAATTCTTCAACCATTCTCATAAGCATCATACCAAAATCCATCAAACTTCTGCAATTGCAATTTTTTTCGATCTCCATGATTATTCAAATTCATTCCACCATTTTTATCCCATAATGCTCCAAGCCATACTTCCGGTGGATCTTTTCCATTCAGCTTAAATTTTTTGTTAGACCCAAAGTTTACAGTATCTATCCATTCAATATCTCCAGGGTCTTTACCATTAAGCTTACGAATATCCTGCACACAAGGTTGAATAATATTAATAGCATATAAAGCTTTAGAATCATCAGGATGTTCGATAGTATTAGAAAGATTGAAAGAAAGTTCTTCTCCATCAAATTCCAAAGTAAGAGTGCCTTTCTTCACATCAATCTTCACTCCTGCAGTATACATAAAAGGTCTTCCCAACAAAAGAGGGGGTGGATTAAAGCAATGATCATCGTTCATATCCACAACATAGAAATCTACAGGAAATATTGCATCATTTACTTGAACTAACACATCTTCTAACATACCATCAGGATAAGCATTTGATCTATCAGCAAGTTGAATAATAATTCCTGTTTCTTTCAATGGACCTAGATTTAGGGAATTATATATTGATCTTGGCATCACATTTATCGCAGCACCTAAATCTAACATGGCTTTGCTCACCTCTTTCGTTCCAATTTTGCAAGGAATTAAAAACATACCTGGATCACCGGTTTTGGGTGGGATTTTTCTTTTTATGACTGCAGATACACTCTCACCTGCTATTATATACTCATCTCCCCGAAGCTTCTTTTTGTTGGTGCACAATTCCTTCAAGAACTTTGCATACTTGGGGATTTGATTGATAGCTTCCAAAAGTGGAATGTTCAATTGAACTTTCTTGAATATTTCAAGCATCTCTTTCTTTTTATCAACCTTTGGAGGCTTCTTTAACCTGTCAGGAAAAGGAGGTATTTTAGTTTGATATAAATGAATCCATTTAGAATTTACCTTGTTAGAAGTTTCTGCCTCCTTTTCAATCTCCTTTTCAATTTGCTCTTCATTTTGTTCCTTTGACATTGGAGAAGGACCTTCAACTTCTTTTCCACTCCTCAAAATCATGGCACTGACATTCTTCGGGTTTGGCTCGGGTTGAGCTGGCCATTTTCCTTTCTCTCGAATTTGCCTAACTTCCTCAGACACTTGATTGATTTGGCTTTGCAATTTTTCAATACTTGCCTTCGTGTCTTGTTGAAATTGCAAAGTTGATGTGGCCATGGATTTCACCAATTCTTCCAAAGATGGACTTGAACTTGTTATAGCTTGAGGTGGTTGCCTTTCAAATTGATGAGGAGGGTGCACTTGTTGTGGTGCTGAAGATGGATGATTTTGTTGTTGATGTTGATTGCCATACCGAAGATTTGGATGATCTCTCCAACCTGGATTGTAAGTATTGGAATATGGATTGTACTGTGGACGCCAATTGGAATATTCAAGTGCATTCACATCCACCGGTGTATCTTCTTGGAGAGTTGGGCATGCATCAGTTGGATGTTCAATACTTGTGCAAATGCCACATGCCTTCACCTGGACAGTTGGCTTTATACTTCCTGTGGCCATCTTGCGAACAAAGCTTGCCAACTCTGAAAGTTGTTGTTGCATTGTTTGCATTGAAGAATCACTTGGCATATTAGTTGGCATTGCATCCCTTGTGCCAAACTGTTGAGTATTCTCTGCCATTCGATCAATCAACTCCCAGGCTTGTGTTGGAGTCTTATTCACCAAAGCTCCTCCACTTGCAGCATCAATGATGTTCCTGTCCATCAACAACAAACCATCATAGAAGTATTGAATTAATAATTGGGGTGGGATTTGATGTTGAGGACATTTAATTATTAGCCTGTTAAACCGCTCCCAGTATTCATGGAGCGTTTCACCTGATTGTTGTTTGATGCCACATATTTCCTTCCTCAAATTTGCAGCTCTTGAGGCTGGGAAATACTTCTCCAAGAACTTTCTTTTCATGTCAGTCCATGTTGTAATGCTACCTGCTGGGAGATAATAGAGCCAATCTTTTGCACTCCCTTTCAATGAGAATGGAAATGCCCTCAATTTGATTTGTTCATCTGTAACTCCAGGGGGCTTCATGCTTGAACATACTACATCAAATTCCTGGAGATGCTTGTGAGGCTCTTCACCTGCAAGACCATTAAATTCAGGCAACAAATGAATCAATCCAGATTTTAACTCAAAGGGGGTTTCATCATCAATTGTAGGAAATGTAATGCATAAAGGCTGCTGTGTTAAGTCAGGAGCAGCCAACTCCCTCAATGTGCGGTTATCTTCAGCCATGACAATATTTTTTTCTTCTAAAGATTCTGTATCACTTCCTTCACTACTGGAACTAGAAGTGTCCAGCTCTGTAGCCAATGACAAACCAGAAGTTGATGTAGAAACTTTAGATTTTTTTCTTAACTTGGCTTCCCTTGTCAATCTACGAGCTGTCTTCTCGATCTCTAGATCAAATATCAATTCACCTGTACGAGAAAAACGAGGCATAAACAAGGAAAATACCAATTAAAACTAAAAAGATAAAAATATATCACAGAATGTAGTAGTTGAACGCCAATCCCCGGCAACGGCGCCAAAATTTGGCAGCTTGTCGTATAGCTGCAAAAGATAATTTAATTCCTGTGTCACTAAGCACAAAATGAATATAGTATAGCAGTGACAAGGGTCGAGTCCTCAGGGATTGGAATACCACATTCTCATAATATATACAATATTTAAAAGGGGGGTTTTTGTATTTTGAGAACAATAAAATGATAACAAGAACTAAAAACTAAGTAATTCTACAAACTATGAAAATGATGAGTGAGGTCAAGAACATAAATTTAAAACAAAGTATTGGAATTAAAAACCTCTAGTTCAAAGATTGATTTGGAATGGCATTTGGATAAGATCATCGATGCATAAACATTGTGCCAATTGATAAACCAGTTATAGTTGTCAGGTCCGCTTAGACAACCAACTTTTCCTTTCAGTTTAGACAATTAAGGTACGCCCGTTAATTGCCCCTAATCAAACTAACACTCCTAGGTACGCCCGTAGAAGATGTTGTTCAATTGCATTATAATCTAGAAAAGCCCGATTCGAACCAATTACTACCTACGCGGAGTAATTCACAATTCGATTACACAATTCCCCGGGAAGGAACTAATCAACCCGGTTGCCACCTATTCAATTCAAGTACAATTACGGATACCCAAATTGAATTGGCAATCAATTATCAAACTAGACAAATATTTGGGCCCTAAACATTCATCTAATTCAACAATAGTAAACCTTAAACATAGAAATTGCATAAATACCAACAAACATCAAGTTTCATAGTTCACAAATTACATCATCTCACAAATTCCAAAAGCCATTCTTAATCAAGTCTTTAAACTAGAGAAAATGAAAAACTACTCTAAATCCATAGAAAATAAAACAAATGTAAAGAAGAGATTTTACAACCAAACCAAGAGAAGAGATGGGGATGGATGAGTTTTCTTCCTTTTCCTTCTTGCTATCCTCCTTCTCTTCCTTATTCTCCTCCTCTCCTTTTTTCTTCTTCTTCTTTCTTCCTCCTTCTTTTTATTCTTGGCCTTCCTCTTGCTTTTTAGTTGATGTGTCCCTTTCTTCCTTTTGTTTTCTTCTTCTTTTTTTCTTGCCCATCCCTTTCAATCTTTGTTTCTTTCACCTTTTTCTTCTCCTACTTCTTTTTGTTCTTTTATCTAATTTCTTCTCCTACTCAATGTCCCTTTCTTCAATTATGTAATGGCTTGGGCCCATGGACTTGGGTCTTCTACTAGTCATGGCCATGACTAGGGAAGTCATGGTTGCATGTCATTTTCTTTCTTTCTTTCTTCTCCTTTGCTCTAATTATTCCATTGCTATGCCATTTTCCTACAAACAACAAAACAAACACAACAAGAGTAAAGTGCTACCAAAATCACCATAAAATCATCCAAAATATATATCATTAACAAACACAAAATTCACACTATCAATTGCTACATGCTAAGGTAGGACGCAAAGTAAGATTCTGTTGATTGTTACTGAAGGAAACCAAAACCAATGAACAATCGGTTGCGGTCGAGTGGTTATTAGAGAGAGTCCGTAAAATTCCGGTACTTGAAAGACCCGATAACAAAGCAGTCGAACCCAATATATGAGGTTTGGTGTTTAATTTTATTTATGGAAGTATGTTGTGCATTTATTTGATAAATGGATTAGTAATAATAAAAAAATTTAAGGTTCTGGGCCTAAAATGAAATAATTTGAAAGGTTTGAGGCCAATTAATATAAAAATGAGTGATTGGGGTAGAGGACTAAATAGAACAAAATAAAAGTTTAGGACTGAATTGACAAAAGATAAATGAAAAAGGACTAATATTATGCACACGTGTCAGGTTTAAATTAAAACCCTTGTCACGTCAGCAATTAGAATATAATTAGTGAAAAAGGACTGATTTGAACATAATTAGCATTTGTAGAGGACTGTTTTGGTAATAAAATAGAAAAAGGACTGATTTGAATTTTTTGAAAAGAAAAAGGACCTATTTATCCTTTTTTCCATTAAGTTTTACTAATAAACCAACTTTTGTTATACTACTTAATTAAAAGTATTTATTTGGATGAAGGATATATGTTTACGAATACTTTTAACTTTTGTTGCTATTTAATTATCAATTTTGACACAATTCATAATTATATATAGTAACATAGTTTAAATATATTAATTTTGTTAAATTCGTTTAATAACAGTTTAACAATATATATATTTATTTTAATTTTTACATTTATAAAATTGGATATATACTTATTAACTATTTAAATAATGTGAGTATTAAAAATATACTTTTAACTTCGATTTTTTTTAAAGCAAGCTGAAACAGCTTCCAAAATATAGTATACGTCAACTTTTAACTTTTGACTAGCTTTCGCTTTTTACCAAAAGCTAGTATAAACACACATTTAATCACAAAAAGTGTTTTTTAACAGCAAAAACCAACTGACTTATTTTTATTTTTTTAAAAAAGGGTTAATCCAATCGGGCAGTAAAACAAAACATAAATTTATTTGCCGCTGAAGGAACTGCAGATCTGCCTTGTAATTAATTATCCGATCCAGACTATATAGAAGAGCTAATTAACAAGGGATATTAACCTAGTCTCTTGTTCTACTGTGAAATGTGAATGTAGTATATTGTACCTGCAGGCTGTGATTCTGTGAAAGATGATGGGGAGATCAATTAATAAGTAACCGATGGATCAACAGAATTTGGCAGACTTGAAGGAAAGTGGATACATGAAGGAGTTTGCATACGTGAACCTGATACTCTGACTGTTCTTCAACGGCAGCCCCCCATTCACCAGGCAGTCGTCAAAGGCCACCCTTTTGAAGATTCTTGGATTCACTATTCTTGCAGAGGCAAACCACCCACAGCTGAGGTGAATGTCGGAAGGCGCACACCCTTCCGAGACACACGTGTTCACTATCTGGACTATGTACATTGGGATTCCTGGGGTTGGATACCTGCTCTGCGATATGCTTATATCCCATTTTGTGCAATCCCCCAATGACGACGACGACGACGATGATGAAGATGAACTATCAACACCTGTGTAATCAAATGTCAAATTTGAATAATTGAATACACAGATATCTTAACTAGAGCACAAAAAGGTTTGATTACTTAATTTCCTGCTGTGTGCATTTGCCGGTTTCAGTTTCACAGCTAGGGTTCTGTTCAGGCCTTCAGTACTGGTTGGAAGATGCATAAATTTGACTGAAAATAGTAGGAGGACAGAATAAATGAGGGAAGGAATTGAACAAGACTAGAATTG
Organism: Hygrophila difformis; assembly: GCA_030278955.1. Classification (NCBI taxonomy): domain Eukaryota; kingdom Viridiplantae; phylum Streptophyta; class Magnoliopsida; order Lamiales; family Acanthaceae; genus Hygrophila; species Hygrophila difformis. The sequence continues at coordinate 15,642,509 of JAOANR010000007.1, forward strand.
AGTCCTCACAAAATCGTATACAGTTTTACCTGAGTAAAATCCAAGGTTGCTGAGTAAAATCATTGCCACCAGGAAGTAAAAGAAAAGGTGGAAACTTGTCATGATGGTTGGTTCTTGATGAGCAACTAATCTGCATGTAAGATCATTACATTTAACTGAAATGATGATGAACACAGAGGGCTTTCTCCATGAGTAGTTGGTTGTGACATAAGAGAATGAGACCCCTCTCCTATAAGTACCAACACAGAAGAAAGAAAAGTGATAATGAAATGGCAATGGAGCTGTAGTAGTTTTTTCTGTGGAGTGTTATTTATGCAGAGTGAATAGAGATTACTAAAGGACCACCACAATCAGTTCCATTGAAATGTCACTGCCTTTATACTTAACCAAGAAATGGGATGACAAGTAACATTCAATGCACAGTGGCAAATAAGCCTTTTGCCTGTGGGAATCCAATAGCCTTTTCTATCCGTTCTTTCTTTAAGACTGCTCTTGATTCTAGGAAGAAAATACTAAAAAAGAAGCAGTATTGAAAAAAGTTACCTTGAAAGATGAAATCTAGATTAGAAAATACTCACTAATGCAGCACCTTGACAAGCCTGCATCAACTTTTCAATGCAGTATTTATATATCTATGCATCTTCTTTTCTTGATTTACTAACTTCTATCTCTTGGAGGGAAAGTAACTTCTGTGTGTCTTCTCCCAGAAGGCAGCCTTGCAAGGTCAAAAAGTACAGTGAAACCAATTTAAAATAGCAATACCTAGCAAAGTAAACATCAGGACAAATTAAATGGGATATTTTCCCCCAGAAGGCCAAAGCATTACTATCATATACTAGATGAATTGATTTTAGGTCCAATGTGAGATTTTGTGGACAGGGAAATCTTTCTAGCTAGTACGTCAACTGTATATCCAGTGAAAATCTAACAAAAGCAGAGAATGTGTGACGAAATTCTGGTGGATGAATATACACTACTACTATATGCCGTACGATATATAGGCTTGAAAATCCTATATATCTTGAGGGGGGGTTTCAAGTTTCAACTTAGCTTCAACTTTCAAGTGAATACAACTACACAATTAAGAAGCCTGCAGGCATGTCTTTTTCAAGCTTCTATTCCACAAGTTGATAGTATAATAGTAGTAATTCACTAATAATTCATAAATCCCTCCAACAAAAGTGGGGTATCGATCGTCTTCTGAAAAAGACTCATCAGAATTTTGGGTATACTCACATGTAATGTAACAATGAACAAGTTTTCAAGCCTTGTAGCAGATTAGCAGCTGGGGAGGGTGTCATTATATTTACTGCTCACGTGTTCCACCGATCTTGACTCGTTTCTTCTATATACATCATCAAATAAATTAAGGAGTGGTCATGGGTTTGGGATTGGGCTCTCTGTGGGGGTTATTTATTGTTGGCTTTCTTTCTTTTTATGCCAATACCTATGTCCTCTGACCCATTTCCAGTTCAACACCTATTGCTGTGTAAATCTCAGCAATTGTAAATTTGTAGTATGTTGTTGAATTGCCAACAATGTGCCAGACGCCCAGACCAGTACTCTCCTCTGCCTCATCAATTTGCCAACATACTACTAGTATTATTAATGACACATACCCCTATCTGTTGCCAGTTTGGTCATATTGGGTCCATCGCCCTTAAAGTTTTTTTTTTCCCTGTACTGATTTTATTCCCCCTACGGAAATACTCCTGTCCATTCATTCAATGTTAGTCCTCCTCTCTGTCCCACTCCCACACACTTAATTGGTTCGTTTCTTCTACACGCTGTTAATTATCCAATGAGTACATTATTTTTACAGTCAATATTTACAAATTATATGCTCCTAAACCTTTAGCTCACAATCGTTGGTTAAAACAGAGGAAAACAATTGCATGAAAAGCCCCCAAAACAACTCATTCCACTACTTGGGCTTGGGCCCGAACTCATGTGGCCCATATAATTCCAAAGTGGGAAAATAGCTCTCCCGCGGGGCGCCCGAACACAAAACTGAAAAATGGAAATGCCCGCCACTAATTACGTAGGGTTTGAACTCTGAAGGTTTAAAGCTCTGAAAAATGGACCTTCCTTCCGGTGAACAACTGCTCGGCGGCTTCTTACCGGGCAATGACGCCACAGAAATGCAGATAGACCAATCCGAGGAAGTGGATCCTTTTCTCAATTTTATTGACTTCGCGAAATTGACTCTGTATGACAATGCAGATGGAACAAGTTCCTCGGCGCAAACTCCGGGATGGGGTTGGATCGCAAATCGTATTCTGAAAACTTGCGCCACGTATTCCAGCGGTGTAACCCCTGCTATTCTCCTTTCGGAGATTTCTCTGGTATTCGCATTACGAATTTGGCCTAATGTGCTTAAATTTGTGTAGTATGTGATCACTGTCTGTATGTTGATTTTGCTTTGAGTTTTAGGAGAATGTTTATTTTGTGGGCGCCATTAGAATTTTCTCTGGCATGTGCCATAATGCGTTAAGAGTATGTCATGTCCATTTGATTCCTTTTTTTAAAGTTTCTCTGTGTTGTTTTTCTGAAACCATGTTGGTCTTTAATTGCTTTTTGTTTCGGTATTAGTACTTTACTTCTGCAATTTTACTTTGCGTGTCTGTGTCACTGCGTTTTCTTCCAAATTTATGTCAAGTTCTTGGTACGAAGGATCTTCTGCATTTCATGGTATTGATGATTCAATTGCTTCACTGATGCCATGCTTTTATTGTCCTAGTTTTTGTTGTTGACTTTTGTGTAAGAAGCTTGAAGAGATTCCTCTCTTTAACAGTAGTACGTATTTTTGAAGTTCCACATTACTAATTGAAATAGAAATGAGTTTTGAGATTAATAAGTAAGACAATGTTTACTTTGCACAGAAGCATCCGTACATGCTTTAAATCTGTCTTTTCATGTGAATATGTAATAGTTATGTGGATTGATGCATGTGGCAGGCTTGGAATGAGCAAAACAGAAGTCGAGCTCCTAAAAACCAGTCAGAATGTATTGCAAAATTAAAGAACAAGAAAAGACGAATAAAACTCCCAAATACCATTACAATTGATTCAATATATGAGAAAAAGTTCTTATCGTTGAGCAGTGTCATTGAAGCAGTTATAGTCAACGCTTATACCCTACCAGGTAACATGTAGATCCTTTAGTTTTATTTTCCTATCATGGGAAAAGCATGAATTTATACTAATGTACTTCAACATCTTAGTAGATCATATACAATTCAATGAATGAATTGTGTGTTTTTTCTTCTCTTTGATTAGTTGCCATTTAGTTATATGTAGAAAGATCATGATTACTTGAGTTGGATTAGATAATTGGCATTATAAATATTTATAGGTACAAACATCTACATGCTGAGTTTGGGGGATATATGGAGCTCTAATACCATTGATCTATATCTCCACAAGAGGTAAATGGACGCCCATGAGCAATCCTACCATTCGGCATTTAGCATTGTGATTATTGTTGTTGGCAATGTTATTCTTGTTATCACTGTTGAAGCTCAAAGTATAAATGCTAAAACAACTATGTGCAATGAGTGTCTCATTGTAGCCTCCCAATTCCTGAATTATTCTCATTGTACATGATGTGTTTGGTTCTGTGATCCTGTTCATACCCTGAAGGCCTGGCACACTCATTTCCTTATCCCATTTGACTGTTAAAAAAATTATCTTTGTATAGCTTAGTAATAACTCATAATATTTTTGTTGGGTAGTATAATTAAGGAAAATGGAGAAAGAAACTATTATACTTGGTTTACTTTGTCAGGCTTAAGAATTGCTAGTAGGAATGTAGGATGGAACTTTCGGAAGACTCAGATTTTCATCATTGATTAGCAATTGTTAAGCCTGAGAAACAAACACAACACAAGAACACAAGCAAATAGCTGTTTGTCAAATATTTTTCTGGTTTCAACTTTCAAATATGAAGCAGGTTTTACAACATTGCTGATCCCAAAAATGGGATGCTGAAGAAGGGGAGAGAAATTCTCTTAACTGGGTGTCATCTTCGAATTTCTTCTGGGAGTTCATTTTGTGCTCGCCTTTTACCAACTGAATATTTTGTCGTGTTGCTGGACGAGGTAGCTATTATTTATGCCTTCTCTCAAATCAGTTTTGAGCTATGATTCTCTTATGTTCCAAAGTCACTAAAATTATTCACTCAATCATTCCAAGTTTATCTCTATTGTATAAAATTCATGTAGGAATTTAGATTTTTATGCGGGTAGCAAGCGGGGAATATATGCATTGCAATAGGCAGCTTTCTAACGCAAATGTCTCACTATATTCAGTTATTTTGTCTGTAGGACGAAGATGATGATGCCATGCTTATCGGAGCGCAGTTTTGCTCAGATTCATTTTCTTCAATTTCTCTTGATGCAGTAAAGGAAGGAGCTTCTTATTCAGTGTATGCAAGGTATTCTTAGTCATTGTTCATCAGTTCTGTTACACTCATTGTCTGGATTTAGATGATCCCATCCATCTGTTAGGTCTTTTTTTTTCACTCTTGTTAGCTCATTGTTCCAGTCTTGCTTTAATGGGTATGTCTTTTGCTCTCTGAGGGCATTGTTTTATTTCTCTACTGATTTCCCTTGAATTTTTAAGACATTGAAGTTTGGCAGTTGAATTTAGATTTGGAAGAAAGGAAGTGCACTTTATTGTGGTCAATCATGGTTACTTTTGAATTGATGAAGATTGAACAGAACATTACCAGAGTGTAATTTTTCCTTTGGACAGAATTGAGCATATAGGACCACTGGAAATTCAGGGTAGATATGGCAGTTTAAAGAGGAAACAAATTACTCTTGTTGACAATGAAGGTTTGAGATTAATGCTTTTACTCTGGGGAGAACAAATTCAGGTTGCCAATCTTTTCAGGTATGATTCCTTAGTTTACCTTATTAGCAATTTCACTGTCATCACTTTGCTGTATTTGTTTCTCAAATTACTGTTTTTCTTGCAGTGTGGGAAGCATGCTTGCCATTGATAGGCCATTTGTTGCAAGTGCCATTGACTGTTCTCTTGAAACTTCTAATGACATTTGCCTGGAATATGGTAGTGCAACCCAATTATATATGGTGCCGATTATTCTGCATGAAGAACAAGTGAGATAAGAATAACTAACCAATTGCTCTGTTGGAAAGATGCTTTCTTAAGACTCAGCAGTACTAAGAACTCTTGTTTATCAGATTCATGTAGCATTGGCACAAAACTATTCTCAAGGGTCAAGGCTGTTAACTTCCTCAAATCCGAGTCAGGGACCTGCAGTTTCTCAAGTGACCCTACTTTGTGATTCTCAAGGAACCATTGATTACAGCAATTACCCTTTTAGAGTAAGCTATCCCTCCCAACTGGACAAATGTTGTGCAACTGGCATTCATTGGATCACACTTATAATTAATGCATTGTCAGATTTATCAGTACTTAGCCTTGGAGATACATAAGACCGATTATTGAATTTAGATTACTTTGTTTCACAAATTCTTGAGAAAAGTGACAATGGAAATTTTAACCCTTTCCAGATGAAAACAACCCTGTGTAGATAACTACATACTCCATCTGTTTTAGATTTCAATTATCAAACTGAAAATTCATCACACTGACTAATCAGTTAAACGAATGGGTCCATCAATGAATTGTTTATGTGATAACAGAAGGTGGCAAATTTTGGTATAAACTAGACATTAGCCATATGCAGGCGGGGAGTGATTGTGAAGTCCTTTCCTTTAGGCACTTGACTCTACCAAAGCTCATACCTGTACTCTCTTTTTATTAATTTAAAACTAAAAGATTAAAGCTCTCTTGTCTTAGTAATTCTTGCTATAGAAGTGAACCCCTTCAGTTATTTGTTACTTTTGCTTTATTGGATCCAGCCCCACTGCAATTATGCTATCACTTGCTTTGTAGTTTGGATACATAACCATTCTTATTTTAAAGATTTTATTAGTTTTACCATGTTTGAAGTCTTGCAGACATATATCGCTGGTCTACGTGACAAGATGATTGGGATTTGCCTCTATGGTGTTGTTACAGACATTAGGGCATCACAGGGCATGTTTTCTTTGAGAATTGAAGATACAACAGGAACAATCTGGGCAAAACTACATTTTGTTAGATATTGGTAAAAAAGTTTCAAGTTTCTCAATCTTCATATTATACAATATTTATTTTTATTGTTTATGCCGAACACCTTTTTTATGGTAAAAGGCTGCTTGTGCTCACAAAAGAATATAGATTCAAAAAATAAAATTATGCTAAACTTATCTTGTCTAAAGTTCCCAAATATATGAAGTTGAAGACCTCATAAAGATGCATTTTTACACTTAAAATATTGTACAGTGTTTGTTAATGTTTGTTCATGACGAAAGATTATTGGTTTTCGATTGTGAATGATTTAAGAAATGCTTCTATACAAGTTTCTATAACAGTATTTGATGTTTCGCCATAGTCATTGATTGCAATTGATAGATTTGCATATTGGATGGATTGAACTAATTGACTAAGAAGCCAAGATGCCTGACCTAAATTTTCCTTGATCGTCTTTCAGGTCATTGGGGAGATTAGCGATTGGGCACATTATCTACATGTCTGGTTTAAGCTCTTCGCTGAACCCACAAAAAAGGTAACCTTTATTGCATATATATTGAAAAAACCTTTAGACACATTATAAGTTGCATTATATGTCCGTATTTTGTTCCTGTATTTTCTGATCAGGAGCGTTTATTGTCCATGCAGCCTTGAATTATCATGGTATCAGAGTAGCAAAGGATCATCGTTCTGCAATCTGAGTTGTTTGCCAACTTTTCTAAATAGTTCTTGTTTTCACCAATTATTGTCGCTCTCTTGTCTATCCACCCAAGCAAGCTCTGTACAGGTATGGTATTTCCCTTTTTATGTCATCAGCCACCCATTTCTTAGTATACTTTTTAAAATCATTTTGATGCGTTTTTCTTCTCATTATTTATCTGTCTTTTTCTTTAAAAAATATTTTGGTTGGTGAGTTGCATATACTTTTGACTGGTTACAGAGATGCACTTGTTGAGATATGTTTGTTGAATGAATTCTTGAACGCTGTGGCTTTGATAATAATTCTCCTCATTACTCACCAGCAAGGGTTGTAGTCATTCCTAGTATTGATTTGCAAATGTCCATTTCTTAAAATTTCAATTCATTATTAATACATACGACCTGTATCCTGAAGACTGTTTTAGCAATGCTGTTACTAAACAAGACATAGCATGCTCTTACCACTACTCAATGCTACTAACATTCACTGGCCAAAACTATGCAAATGATTCGTCACTTTGAAAATGCTGTCACCGACAGTTAAATATCTTTCGAAGCTACTTTTGCATCCATGGTTACTTTTCACCTGCATCCCAGTCAGTGTGCACTGAATCACGATATCCCAATACCATTTAAGGTATGTCGAGTATGGCTGGACCGTGTCGAACAATGTCACGTAGACACGAGATTCATGCATACCCGTTGTGGCCATCTCACAGACAAAGCAGCCAATGGAGGCATGGTGTGCAAATTCTGCCACAGAATTTGTACTGGCGAAGTGGAGCGCACTTTCCGTCTAAAAATTACTCTTGCAGACGACACAACAAAAGTCTATGCCTGGTGCATCGGCCAGACTGCAACCGAGTTGCTGCAAATATCTCCAGATGAATTCTATGAGCTACCCGAGGTAAGAGAAATCCACCTATGACTAGACATTATTTAATAATGAATTGTTGATCGGGCAATAAATACTCAACAAGGGTGAACTGCTCTGCATTGAATTATTGTAGGAAGAACAAATTATGTATCCGGCATCACTCGAGCAAGAAAAGTTCATTGTAGCGATTGCGAGCTGCTGCAGACGAGAAGGTTGTGAAGGGCTGTTGGATCGAGATCTTCGAATGGCTGATTGGGAAGTCACCCGTGCAATCAAGTGTGAATAATATATGAATTTGTGAGGGCATTGACTTCAAAGGAATTATTGAATTGCAAGTTTGTATTTTATTTTTCCCTACTTGTGAGGATACTGCTTATGCACGTAACATACACCAACTCTGGTTCATTTACTACTCTAAATTGACATGCTGGAAACCGCTTTTGGAATTGTGGAAACCATTAGGGCATATTTTACAGTGCATGTGTAATGGGGTGCACAAATATTCTGCACAAAAAGAATATTATCTCATGTTTTGTACTTTTTAAGAGATGTGAATGTATTATTTTAAGAAAAATTTAAAGTACATGTGGTGGGAGTTAATACTATATAAAATAGTACAAATTATAAAGGAATAGTCCAAGCGGTTAAGTCCCTTGACTTCCAACGGAATGTTGGAAGTTCGATTCCCACCGGCCCTTATCCCTCCCTTTATTGCCCCTTTGTAATTGTGTGACATGGGCTCCCACCACCCTTTCCAGATCTTTAATGGCTCCTAAAAAAAATAGTACAAATTATAAAGAACATTGGGAGCATAACTTTTCTTTGGGGTATGTTCTTATACACAAATTTAATACTCCCCCGGTTTTTCATTTAAGTGTTACGGTTTGATTTTTATTATTGTTAATTGTAGCATTTTGATTTGATTTTTTATAGTTATACAATGAAAAATATAGCCAAATGAGATTTTATTGGATTCGTCTCGTCGTGTAGTTATTATATATCAAACTTTTAAAAATTTTAATTGTATTGAATTTAAGTTATTAAGAATTTAAAATATGTATTAACTGTGTGAAAATAAAATATTAAAAAAAACTGAGGAAATACTCTGTCCGTCATGCGAATGTTGTTTCGTTTCTTTTAAGCACGAATATTTAGGCGGTGAGAATTAGTAGTTAAAGTGGTGTGAGTATTATTCTAATGAATTTTGATACTATTTATTGTTAACTTTGATTTTGTAAGGATGTAATAAGAAAAAAATAATCAAATAAGGTTTTATTAGAATCATGTAATTTTAGAATATGTATTTTATATATAACTAGTAAATAACCCGTCGAGATTCGACGGGCATAACTTTATATTTTATATAATATATATATTTATATTATATAAAGTAATAATTATAAATTATATTTTGAGTAATGAAAAATGTGTAATGATTTTTTTATATATTCAAAAGATAGTGTATATGATATTATAATTTAATTAATTTTAAAACTAACAAAGAAATCATATTATACCGTATTCTTTAGTTTATGTGGCTTGTCCGGTACAAACATAACATATCAATAAAAATAACTATTAAAATAATCTTTTTATTTATTTGAAATTTAAATTAAGATAAAATAAAATTTTAAAATAAGTATGAAGTATAATATGAAAATTTTTCTAACAATTTGCTGAAAATTTCATTGGTGAAAATCTCATTGATAGGGGCTAGTATAACACTATCTTTTAAAATGTTTGAATTTGAAATGGTGCAGTTTATATTTGTATATGTACTTTAAAAAATTATCGCTATAGGATCACCCGTAGAGTTCATAAGAATATCATCCGAAAAATGTCATATCTAATTGTACATCTCCAAAATCAATACCCGCTTTACCATCACCTAAATCAACTATTCATTTTGCAAATTTTCTTTCACATATAAATTTCATTGTAAACAATAATTCTTGTGGTATCTTGAGTTAATCATTCTTAATTGCATATTAATACTTTTAGCCACATCTTGCTAGTGATACAAAAAATTACAACATAACTGTTCATGGCTTAAAACTGGTTTTGGAATATAAAATCCGACATTCTTTTAAGATTGGCATTGACTTTTGTTTATAATCATAATAAAACAAACAGTGAGTGAGAATTTTCTCATCTCAAATCGAATAAAAAATTTGGTTAAATCAAATAGGCTCATAATCATTCTATCAATCAAGAATTTTCTGCTTTCATGGTTTCCCGAAAATTAGTTTAACCCCAACTATCTAATTCCACATCTTAGTTACTATCAATCTACTTCCGTTACATAATTTATTTGATGGATATATATTCCTAAGAAGCATGACTATGCAACCCTCATTCAACTATATTTTCATGATTCAGAACAATTGATCGTGTTTATATATTCCGGTGAAAATAATTCATTGGCATTATCTATGCTTTCATCCTTTTGACAAATATTTTAACTGATTGTAGTAGTGATGCATTGATGTTTTCGTGGCTGTGAACTCACTTGTGTTTTTGTGGGAATAAAACAAATTATTTCTCTAAACAAAATTGTTAAAACTGATATATATATATATATATATATATACATTTTCATTTGCAGACATACGTTCCATGATGCATTATTGATTGTAGCAACAATATCATTGATAGGGGTTAATATATAAAAAAATTTGGATTTGAAGTGGTGCAGTTTATATTTGTATAAGTACCATCAACAATTGCCGCTATAGAATCTCGCGTAGAGTTTATAAAATTATCATCTGGAAATGTCACATCTAATTGTACATCTTCAAGATTAATACCAGCTTTACCAATTACCATCACACACATGAAGTATTCATTGTACAAATTTCAGCCATATATAATTTTCATTGTAAATAACATTTCTTATAGTATCTTAAGTTAATCCATCTCAATTACATATTATTACTTCGAGTCCCCTCTTTAAAGTGACACAATATATTGCAACATATCACTGACATGGGTAAAAACTGATTTTTGAAGATAGAGTCTAATATTCTTTAAAGGTTGACATCTATTTTTATTTTTATTTTTTACAGTCATAGTAAAACAAACTGCGAGTGGAATTTTTTCCTCTGAAATCGAATGAAGAATTTTGTTAATTCAGACGGGCTCATGATTATTTTACTAATCAAGAATTTTCATCCCATATATTGAGCTTTGTTTTAATGAGAAGAGATGTTAAATAATTTTTTGAGGTAAGTTTTTTGCAGGTAGAATTCTCATCACAATCTAGTGGAATATCAAATCTAGAATGTGCAGTCCTACCTCTTGGAATGAGTAAGGGTTTTGTTCCATTGGATGCTATAGGCAACACACTATTACATCTACCATGAAGGGCTAAACATAATATTTTCCACCACGTAAAGAAAATTAATCAACACCCATCACTATCAATTACAGACATTATATTATTATAAACATTCTTCTTATCATTAATCAACAAAGGTAATAACTTAGCATGATTCGCTTTCATTTCTTCCTTATTATAATATGTTTCTCCTTGTATCAATAGATTATGTGTTTCAAACGTTAAAACATCATTTAGTGCCGGCATTCTAGAGAAAATTTTCAAATTTATAGAATTTGCAGCAATTAGCCTTTCAATATGAACTTACTTTGATCATTCACAATCACAATTTTCTGAGTATTTGTTTTTCGTCAATTATAAATTTGTTAAAATATAGATTAATGAATTACATCATCCGTTTTTTTTAATGTTACACTTTCTCTTTTTGGGTGTTTGGAAATAAGTATTACATTATCATGTTTGAAATGTTTTGAAGGTTAATAATTTTTACTAATTATACTTAAATTATTAATTTTTATATTTATTAAAATAAAAATCAAAAGGAATAAAGTCAAATGGGACTTATTTTATTTATTTAATTACTTCAACTAAATAAATTTTATTAACTTACCTTAAAACATTGTGTCATTTCATAGTGTTACACTTATTATAAAATGGAGGGAGTATTTCTTAAAAACTATTCCCTCCGTCGCAGTCAAAGTGTCTCATTTTGACTTTTTAATACTGTTTATTGATCAAATTTGACCTAATGTGATCGTAATTATATTGGAAAGAATATACAGTCAAATTTGGTCTTGCTAGATTTGTGTAATTATGCAGTTTTAGAATGTATATATTACATAATTTTTACATATGTACATTTTAATGTATTAAATGTTAAACAAATGTATTGGACGGCGTGTTCAAAAGTTTTGAGACAGAAACAATGAGACATAGGGAGTAGATTTTTAAAAAAATCACTTTTAAGCCATCGCAACACGAATTCGCCCAAATTGCCAAATTTTAGGCCCAAAATCGTTCTAATGACCCATTTGCCTAAATCAAAATATCGTGACCCAAAGTAGAGGGACCTCATTCTCGTGGCCTATTTTAGTTATTATCTCTTTATTTTATTTATTGATGATTTATTCGCAACTATATAATTGTATATTACTTTTAAGAGAATTGACATATTTTTGTGAAAATATGGTCTATATATACACTAATTAATATATACAAATATTTTTTATATATTCATTAATGTATCTTTTAATAATATAAATTCTATATATACACTGCAAAATCCATTTAAATTTGAAATTCAATTTTTAAAAAAAAATGAAAATTGTGGGAACTCCATATAAATTAAAAATTAAATATCTTTTAAAAACTGAAAATTGAAATTTCCATATACACATTAACATATCTTTAACATGAATAAATAAATCTAACGTGCAATGTATATTTTGATTACATCATTCACCATAAAAAAATATAACCAAAATTGAGACCAAACCTATACAAAATTACCGGCATTACAATATGTTCACCATATTGAAACATAAACGCAGCATAATTCTTAGTGGCCACTGCAAAAGCTCGTCATAATCCTATGGTCTATAAATAAATTCTAAATGCAATAATAAAATTTAAACTAAATAAAATAAAAAATGATGTAAATAATAAAATTTAAAAAAAGATAAAATAAAAATACAAATAAATAAATCCAACATAGATAAAATAAAAAATACAAAATTTCAAATTTTTTCTTTCAAATCTTTTTAAAAGTGAATATATAGTGACATGATAGGATGATTGAGTGGGAATTTATAAGTAAATGATAGATTTTATACACAATAGACTAAAATCTATAATGAATAAATAATGCGAAAATCTAAAATTAGTAAATTAAAAAATACAAAATAATATAGATAATATAAGATATGCAAAATTTCAAATTTCAAATCTTTTTAAAAGTGAATATTGTAGGAATTCCATATATTTCAAAAACTAAAAATCTATAATAATAAATAAATGTGAAAATCTAAAATTGATAAATTAAAAAATGCAAAAATTTATAAAAATTAGAAATTTCAAATGGAGACACCACATTAAATGTAGGATAGGTTGTTCACTAATGCTTTAATCTATATAATAAATCCTGAATACTTTTTGACATGTTCAGACTGTATTGCCCTTATTAAATATACTTCATCCTTTTTTAATTTTAAGGGTTAAAAAGTAATTATGCCATAGGTTTCCACGTAGGCGCTGATTAATCATACAAAAAAATACAGTCATTCACACGTCAGCGCATAATCATCCTCCTTGCCACGTCATCAACCTTTTAAATCCTTTATTTAGATTTAGTCACACATCAGCGCATAATCATCCTCCTTGCCACGTCATCAACCTTTTAAATCCTTTATTTAGATACTAAATCTATTTATTAGTATATGAAAATCTTGAGAAATCTTTTCATATATTTTACAAAGATATAAATTGGAAACAAATTATAATATATTTGATGTTTATGACAAATTTAGTAAAACCAATATATTATAAATCCTTTAATTGAATATGTTATATTTTTAAATATATTATATTGATTATATGTAAATATGAGTCTAAAATATTATCCTCAATCAATAGAATAAATAAAAAAAATTAATTTATATAATAAATCCTGAATATTTTTTGGCATGTTCAGACTGTATTGCCCTTATTAAATCTAATATTTCAATCTTAGATTTTTTTTAAAAAAATATCAACTCATGGGTACATCTGTAAATTATTAGAAAACATCATAAACATATCTACGGTACCTATGATGACACCTTATAAACGCCACGTCATCCTCTCAAAAATACCAAATGTTGCCACGTGTCTATATAATAAATTTTGAATTAAATTTAATCATTTTAAATCTTCTTAAAAGATATCTCTCTAAGATTTCATCTGTAAATTAATATTGATATATCTATGGTTCTCATGATGACACCTCAACATCTATATTTCTAAAAAAATAGGGGAAAAATAAAAACTTTGAAAAGTTGATGAGTGTTAAATGATATTTCTAAGGGAAATGGGGAAATTAATTATTTTTTCTAATATTATAAGGTTGGGGACTGTTTTTGCTGAAAAATTAGTTTAAGTACTTATTTTAGAATTTTTTTAATTGGGGTATATCTTTTGGAAATTATTTTTTTCCCCTTAAAAAATGAAAAGATAACAAAAAAAGTATAGATAGTATTCTTTAAAAATTTTAGGGATAATAGTCAAAAGGGACAACATATTAGGGAGTAAAATGATATTTTAGAACCTTAATAATGCAAATATATAATTTATTCGAATTTTTTTGGTGAGTAACCGGGTATCCCCAGGCCACATTGGACCCAAGACTAATCTATCGAGGATCTGCATGGGCAATTAACAACACTTCTTCAAATGCATTTTTTTGCATATACAATGTTCGAACCCGAGACTTTGCTTAAGCAACTAGAACTCCAATCCACTCAAGCCAACTGCTGTTGGTGAATTTTGAATAGTTTAAGGGTATTTTTTTTTCAATTGCTCTTATTATGTTACATATAAAAGCACAACTATATATATATATATATATATATTTAGTTTTTCAATGATAAAAGCAATCTACTTTATATTATGTTCACCTGGTTGGGGGTTTGAATTTTTTCTATCTTATTTCTTTCATTTATTTCTCTTTTAAATTTTGTTGCATGTATTCTTATCACCATTTAAACAAAAGACTTTAAACCTCATGTAGGGGTGGAAATAGCTAGGCTATAGGCCATGCTAGAGTTAAGTTTGAACGGCCTAGGCCTATGTCGATTTTTTAAGGCATGAGATAGATCCATCTTATAAACCTAATATGGCCTATTAAAATTAAATAGGCCAGCTTTTAAGCCTTTTAAAAGTTTGATTAAGCCTATTTTAAAAATAACTTTAAATTATTTTATATATATCCGGATGTAATCATAATGTTGAAAGACATATTTATATACGAAGAAAGGACTTATAAATATTTTAACAACCTATATAAAATCAAATTAATAATTATTTCACAAAAATAACAACAATGATACCACATATTTATATGCAATAAACAGAAACTTACTTATAATAATGATAACTAATGCTCATCCAATTTTCAAGGGATTAGTCTTGGTTCCAATGAGGTATGTGATACTCTGGTATTCACCTAAAAAAAATAATGATAAATATGCCGACCTGGTAGGCCTAATAGATTTTTTATATAAAGTTTGGTCTGGACCTATTTAGCTAATTATGCTTTCAAAAAAGCCTAAGCCTAGCCTATTTATAAAAAAAGTTTGATCTGACATGGTCTTTGATAGACTAGGCCATAGGCCCATGTCGAGTAGCATGGTCTATTCCCATCTATAACCCTCATGTAATCCAAAAGAAATTATATTTTCATTTGACAAACTCATATAAGTTCAACACCGGTGAGCATATAAGTTTAATACTTACGCGCAGTGGCAGACGCATAGTGTCTAGGGCAGGGGGGCAAGGATGCGACTAAATAACTTTGCTTTATTTCATCTTTAATTTCCATAGAATAACTATCAACTATTTTTCATTTTTTGGATTGCTAATTATATCACTATCTTCATCAGAGTCTACATGAGCCTATATCTTTAATTTAAAGAATATATAAACCTATGTTAAAAAAGCCCACTAATAAAGAAACATGTTGTATTATTTTTCCTCTTCTTCCCCGTAAATTACTGAAAAATGATTTCTAATATAATTAAATTTATACGACGATATAAAATATTAATGCCAATGTTTGAGTTTGAGGGGGCGGAATTATATAAAAAGAATTTCTAATATAGCTAAAACAAACACAACTATATAAAAATTAATATACAAATTTCGAACTCGAGGGCGGCCCCCCAAGCCTCCATATAGTTCTGCCACTGCCCGTGCGCAGCGGGCGAAAAAATCTAGTATATATATAGATTTTTATTGTACTTATTTTAAAATCTTAAGAATTAAATAAATACATTGAACAAAAATTAAAAGTGCATTGAATTTTGCACGGTAAAAGTGATAATTTTTATTGAGATTTTAGAACAATTAAGATTAAAATTATATTTATATTAAGTTAGTTTATAGAAAAGTGGACTACGAGGCAATTGTATGTTCCTTCGATTTCCGATTCACACTGTACAATCAACGGTGGAAAATGAGGCATGTTAGAATTTCCAGTTAATATTTTAATGTGAATTTGTTAGTGGATAATATATATAAAAATGACAAAACACATCTGGTCCATTCGGTCAATGTGTGCCGGAGTCGGAAAAATAAAGTCGCCGTAGCTTTGCTGTTCTCCATTATAGAAAGTTGTAGTACTACTACCCATTATTTTGGGTTTAGAACAAGAGAAAAAAGAGCAGGTCAGAGACAGAAATTCCAGAGAAAGGAAACGAGAAGACATGGGTGATTGCAGGAGAGTTGGTGTAGCAGTAGATTTCTCGCCGTGCAGCAGAGAAGCTCTGAAATGGGCGGTGGATAATCTCGCCCGGAACGGCGATCACCTCATCCTCGTCACCATCCGCCCTGAAGGCTACTATGAGTCCGGCGAGATGCAGCTATGGGAGACCACCGGTTCTCGTAAGTATTCCCATCCTTTTGTCTTTCCTTCCTACTTTTGTTTGAGAATCCTTTCTCTTATGTGGCTGCGGTTAGGTTATGTGTTTGTCTTGGGTCGGTCACTGTCAATTTTGATGATCAGTAATCCCATCTCATGAATCTGTTGTTTTGGTAGCTTGTTTTATGCCATCACTAATGTTGTATCAATGATGTTGATGCTAATCTGCTCAGCTTTGTGGATCTGTACTCTGTGTTACGTTGTGCTGCTTAATTTTTTGTGTATCAAATAATTGTCTCACAGCCACTTGTGATTTGTAAAGCATTTTTATTTGATTGGGAAAGAGCGTTATGATTGCTGATCTTAATTGATTCATCCAAGCTGCAATCTTCCTTTGGCTGATTGCGCAACCCTTGAATTGTTGTGATCTTATTAGCGCTGATTCCTTTGAGTGAATTTTCGGAACCCCATGTCATGAAGAAATATGGAGTCAGCCCTGATCCTGAAACACTTGATATTGTCTCTACTGCATCAAGACAGAAAGAGGTATCATGTTTTTTTTTTGTTCTACGGCATTGACTTTTAATCTATATTCAGTGCCACTGTGGAACCATTTAGTGACAATTACTTATGCCCATTGATGAAAGCAGATCACTGTGTTGATGAAAATCTTCTGGGGTGATGCTAGAGAGAAGCTCTGTGAATCAGTTGATAAGGTTCCCCTTGACTGCTTAGTTGTCGGGAATAGAGGCCTTGGCAAAATCAAAAGGTTGCCTTCTAATGCCCTTTTTCTTTTCTTTTTTTTTTTCTTACTTTAGTCACGCTCTTTTCACGAAGTCTTTTCTTTCGGTTGAGCATTGACAAACCTAGAGTTTAATCTTATATCAATTTGATTTATGCAGGGCAATCATGGGCAGTGTTAGCAACTATGTGGTGAACAATGCTACCTGCCCTGTTACTGTTGTGAAACATGCTGCCGAGTAAACTCCAATGGTTCCCTTCCTGTGTTCTCAGTAAACTCCAATGGTTTCCTTCCCGTGAAGAGAAGTACTTGTGTTGTTTACTGGCTCCTGAATTGCTTTATTGAAAATAATGGAGTTGGGTTTTGCATAATTTGCTCATCTACTTTGTAGCTCTCCCTATGTGTGTATTTGCAAGGGATTCTTGTTGTAAAAGCTCTAGTAGTCCAGATGTGTGTGTTCCTTGTACTGGGAAGGTAACCTTTAGCATTTCAAATAAACCACTGTTGGATTGTGTTATATTTGCCCCCCCTAAATTGTACTATTGAATTCTCATAAAGTGCTTGAAAGTTGAAACATGAACATTCACTCCCTAATTTAAGAAACTTGGTGTAAATGGTCATCCTCTTTTCTTGCATAACCAACTACTGAATTGCATGATCAGCTTTCTGCATTCATTAAACCCCCTCATGATTGATTACTTCCTATTTTTGTCACCAATCCATGTTTGTTCCTCTTTCCATTGTCTTCAAATTTTTAACTGCTTCAGTCAAACATCCTTAGGCAATGGCATTCCATTATCTCGGGCTGTTTTCCCTTTGCTATAGTATTCTCATCTTTTTCCATCCTGTTCTGTCCCAACCTTCCCCCAGCCCCGCCCCAGGGCCTGCAGCCATTTCAGCACCAGTGCCATCCCCTGGACCTGTATTGTCTCCCTCCCCCGGGCCTTCAAGCACGAGAGCTCTAGCACCGTCCCCCGGACCTGCACCTGTGCCTGTTCCTGTTCCAGCACCATCTCCACTAGTGAGATTTGTGCCATCTCCATCTCCATTGATTTCAATGCCGCCATCCAGCTCCACGGCTCCATCTCCTTCCCCTTCTCCATCATTGTCTCCGTCAATCTCAATGCCGCCATCCAGCTCCATGGCTCCATCACCTTCCGAATTTGATTCTTTCCCCTACCAAGTTGACTCCCCAACAGCACTTTCCCCCTCGACTAGTGTTGATCCTAAAGTGAAGAAAATATGTGATGCCACGGATCATCCCTCTCTCTGTCTCGCCACAGTTATTCCTCTTCTTGATGGCAAATCCGACATAACATCCGTCCTTGAAGTCACCATGAAGGCTGGTGCTAAACTCGCTGAACACGCCCTGTCAGAGGCCAAGAAGTCTGCTGAACAATCGGATGCCTCTGCTGAGCGCAACTTCATTCTTAACAGCTGCACAGAGGATTTTGAGACCGCAGTTGCATACTACAAGAAGGCGGTCAGTGCCTTCCCCGGGAGCGATAAGGGCACCATGAACAACATGTTCAGTGAGGTCGTGACAGCTGTAGGAGATTGTGAGGATGCATTCTCAGTGATTGAAGAGAAGTCCCCATTTTCCAGTGTTTCCTTAAAGTTGACAAACATGACAAGGAATTGCCTTTCCATCATTTCTCAACTGGATTGAATCATTCTCAGTCCAGACCAAGACAAGGAATGGCCGTATTGGAGCCAGCAGATCCATCTATGTAATGCCTTTGGGTTAATTAACCAGACCCGTGAATGAAAACTTGAGGTTTTTTGTCATGATTTATTTGTAGTTTTCTCCCTGACCTATTGCAGCAGTGCTGGATCTTGAGAATGAACCAAAGTTGCTGACCAAAATGCTGTAATAATTTATTACACGTTTAATCGAGGATTATTTCTTTAACTTGTTAACATCGTTTGCTTTCTCCTTGTCCATATTTATGTCAGTAAGAAGATTCCGAGCAAATTCTTCCAATATAGTATTGTATAATCAGGAAACCCTACCTATTTTGGGACAGATTTTTTCCTAGCTAAAGATGTTGAACATCAGTTTCCACAACTTATCAAAAAGCATGGACGACCCACCAAACCATGGAGGCCACAACGGAGATGAAGGGAGGGAAGAATCAGAAGTGGACATGGATTGGCTGGGTTGTGACATGGAGTTTTTCGAAAATATAACATCACCGCTAATGATTTCCGGGTACATGAATAATATCAACCACCAGCTTACAGTGTTTGGGGACAAGATTGAGAATGATCTGTATCACCATGATGTTTCATCACAGATTCAACCATTTGGTGATGAGTTTCAGAAGACTAAATGGATCTATTCTCAAAAGCCAGAGGCGTTTGAGGCAGGGAAGGGACCTGATCTGTTTAATGTTGCAAAATTTGATATTCTGAACAAGTACAGAAACAGGCGCAGAAGATTATCTGGAGAAAACATAAATTTTTCACCAGACTGCAGCCTGAGTGGTGGCCTGTCAATTGAAAAGATGATTCGATTGGCTGCTGAGAATTTCATCCTAACCACTTCACAGAGTAGCAATGATCTTTCTGTGCTCAGTCATCCCTATCCAGGTTCACTTCTGTGCCTGTCGAAAGAGGACTTTGAAGGTGTTCACCTCATCCAGAATATCCTTTCATGTGTGGAGAGAATAGGCAAGAAGCAATATGAACACGCAAGTAAGCTCTTGCTCGAGTGTGATAACAAGAGTTCTCCTGGAGGGACTCCAGTTCAGAGATTGGTATTCTATTTTGCTGAAGCTCTTCACGAAAAGATTGACAGAGAAACGGGAAGAATTACCACCAAGGGACTGGAGAAGAAGGTTGAGGATCCTCTAGAAGCCCTACATAGCCCCGACTCAGCCATGATAGCGTTTCACAAAGCGCTACCGCTCTCCCAGATCACAAAATTTGCAGGGATTCAAGCAGTGTTAGATAGCATAGCCAAGGCAAGCAAGGTCCACTTCATCGTTTTCGATATCAAAAAAGGCATAGAGTGCATAATTTTGATGCAAGCTCTAGCATCTAGACATGAACATCCTGTAGAACATCTCAAGATCACCGCCGTAGGATTTGAAATGAGATCAAAAGCACATATAGAGGAGACGGGTACACAGTTGATGAGCTTTGCTCAGTACTTGGATTTGGAATTCTCTTTTGATCCAGTCATGGTAGACAATATCTCAGATCTCAATGAAAGGCTCTTCCTGCTAGATGCTGATGAAGCTGTTGCTGTCTACGCTGCATTCACTTTGACACACATGATCAGTAGACCCGATCAGCTCAAAACATTAATGGGAGTGGTGAAATCTATCAATCCATGTGTAATGATCATTGCTGAAGTCGAGGGGAATTGCAATAATCCGGTATTTGAGGACAGATTCGTTGAGGCTCTCTTTTTCTACAGTGCTTATTTTGAGTCCATGGCAGATTCTTTAAAGGATGATGAGAGGCACAGGTCCCTGGCTGAAAGAACATGTTTTGGTTCATCAATAAGGAACATCGTTGCAGCTGAGGGAGACGAGAGGAAGATTCGGCATGTCAGCATTGGTGTCTGGAGGGCTTTCTTTATGAGTTTTGGGCTCAAAGAGGTGGAACTAAGTATGTCTGCCATGTACCAAGCACATCTTGTGCTTAATAGCTTTATATCTAGAGATTCTTTCACCTTCGATATTGATGGTAAGAGCTTAATCATTGGCTGGAAGGGAACACCGATGAGTTCGCTGTCCGCATGGAAATTTCAATCTCCTCAGTAATTTCTCTTTGTAAGATGAAAGAATTTTAGCACCTACTTGTATATTAATCCATGGTTCATTCTCAATGTTCAATTTACTTCTGTTTTAAATTTGAAATTCTGGGAACATGCTAAAGAAAGCATTGGGCTTGTCACGTTGTCTGATCGAGTGTCTTATTTTCTCTCTCAGACAAATGAATCCAAAACTTCATGTTATGGTTTGTTTTGGGGTTACTCATCAAAAGAGGGGCATAAACCGCCAACTCTTAACTTTCACCCAATCGTAACCCATTCCTTTTTCTCCGTATTTCCTATGTCAGACAAAGTTCAATTTAGCATTCTTTGTTCTTCTGCCATTTCCATTTTTCAACAGTCACTAGACCAAGCATATGCATGATTAAGTCTTAGCCGCTACAATGATTGCTTTTGTTGGTTATATCAATTGGTGCATGCATTGGCTTTGGCTCTGTCTCTGTCTTTTTATCCTTTTTCGTTGTCTTCATTTGGCATTTTAACATGCTACCTACCTATGTGTAATATATTCAAATATGTTGAAAGATGTTTTTAAAAAAAAAAAAAAAAAAGAATATGGAGATGATGACGTAATAAAAAGATACCATATTCTGAAACCAGTCATATCTTGTTTACAGTATTTGTAAGTTCATATCTTCACTCTTTACATATATGAAATAAACAGAAAAAGCAGTAGTGTATTAGTAATCCTTTAATCGGCTAAAATCCAGACAAGGCAAAAGAATCAGGTTGCATCGACTTATTCTTTTCTATCTTGAATTGGGATATTTGCATGGAAATACTAATAAATAGAGCCGAGTATTTAGGAATATTGGAAATATCAAATTTGCCGTAAAACTCGTCTTTATATGATGAAATCAGTCAATGAGATGCTTCCTAATAAAATAAGTTTGTGGGGAAATTAATGTATTCAAGCTTTTGTCTTCTTCTGGGTGTTCGTGTTAGTATACTTACTGTACTTGGTGACCATTTATAGGGTTTTTGTATGAGTCAAATGCATTACTTCCTGCCAATGAGAAAAATGCTTCAATCTAATGAACTTGGTTTCACAGGCTCTTTACAGTCTAGTGAGTCAAAGAGTATGCATCCTGCAGGAAGGAAGAATTCATCCGAAACAAGTAATTTTTATGCAACTGAAGGACAGGTATCCACAGATATCGAATCATTTGGTTCTAACAGAGGCTTTTTTCATGTTCATGATAATGCAGATGGGTTTGAATCTTCCCAACAACAACATTTTGAAGAGTTTGGCAGCTTAGAGGACCTACATCGTGACATTGATTCTCCTCTGGTGCAATCAGGCAAAAATGAGATGCGGAATACAGATATGATTGGGAATAAGAACAGGCAACCAAGTGTGTACCCTGGAACTTCTTTTGATGTTCTTAGGAAACATGGAAGCAGGCGCCTGAAGTTTGATGGAAAGCTATCAGGCACAGGCAATGGCATACATTCCCCTCAGGGCGCACTGTCAACAGAAATGATCATTCGGCTAGCTGCAGAAAAGTTCATCCAGTCCATGACCCAAGGCAATAAGTTGTCTGTGCTCAGCCATCCATATTCAAGTTCTGTATTGAGATATTCTGAGGAGGACGCTAAAGGGGTTCAGCTAGTCCAGAATCTTTTGTCTTGTGCGGAGAAGGTGGGTGAAAAGCAGCATGAACGTGCGGTCAAGTTCTTGAAGGAGTGTGACAAACTGAGTTCGTCTACTGGAACTCCTATTCAGAGATTGGTTTTCTATTTCTCAGAAGCCCTTCTTGAGAAGATTGCTATGGAAACAGCAAGAATTCTACCAAAGGGTTTAAAGCAGCCTTTGGATCCACTAGAGCCACTAATTTGCCCAAAGATCTTGATTGCATTTCACAAAGAGCTTCCACACTCTCAGATCAATAAGTTTGTAGGAATTCAAGCAATCGTGGATCATCTGGAAGAGGCAAGAGAGGTTCATGTGATTGACTTCCAGCTCAGGAGTGGAGTACAATGGACAATTTTGATGCAAGCTCTTGCAGCTCAAACCGAAAATCCTATTCAGTGCCTTAAGCTTACCGTTGTGGGAACTAAAGAGAAGTCAAATCTGGAGGATACAGGTCGGCAATTGGTAAACTTTGCTGAATCCTTGGACTTGAGATTTATTTTCAGAATAGTCATGGTGGAAAACATTTTAGATCTCAGAGAAGATGACTTTGAACTAGATGCGGGTGAAGCAGTTGCTGTCTATGCAGCCTACGCTTTTGTCAGCATGATTACAAGGAGTGACCAGATTGAGCATGTTATGGGAGTGATCAGAAACATCAATCCATGTGTTATGGTTGTCACAGAAATAGAAGCAAACTGCAATGCTCCCACTTTTATAGGACGCTTCGTGGAAAGTTTGTTTTTCTTTGGTGCATACTTTGATTCCTTGGCTGACTGTATGAAGAATGATGAGACAAATAGAGCCTACGCTGAATCAACGCTGTTCAGATCGTCTATAAGAAATGTTTTGGCAGCTGAAGGAGACGAAAGGAAGGTTAGACATGTGAATATAAATGTGTGGAGGGCATTTTTCACCCGATTTGGGTTAGTAGAGGTTGAACTGAGCTTGTCAGCTCTGGATCAAGCAATTGTTACGCTGCAGAGCTTTTCGTGTAGAAACTCCTGCACGTTACATATGGATGGTAAATGCTTAATCATTGGCTGGAAGGGAACACCACTTTCTGCACTTTCTGTCTGGAAGTTCAAATAATGTAATTCATCTACACAACTTCATGTTTAATACCACAATGACTGTCATTTCATCGTTTGGTATAATGTTATTTTTTAATCACCGTTGTACTGCTGCAGCATTTTAGCCTCTAACTGGGACTCAATATGAAATACTTCCATGTTCTTGTTTTGAAATGTTCCAGTTACATACATACTGGGAGAAAATAAACAATATGTCCAAGTCCAACTGAAAATTATAGGTATTGGGACATATGTGCTCTTGCAAGTTTCGTAGAAGCGAAAACATATATGGTTTGCCAAATAAATGTTTGGATACTACCAGAAGCATTTCTTGGTTTCTCATCGAAGTTTTTTACCTTTCATCAGAATTATCGTATGAAAATTGTTGATTTGCATATTCTTTTCTCAGAATCCCTTCTCAATATGCTTGTACTTGTCTTGATTGAGCCATTTTCCTGAGCTGACACGTAATATTGCAGCACATGAATTGAGACATGTTGATGAAGCACTTTTTTTTTTTTGGGTGCATTCTTCTATCTCATTCATAATTGCAATCCCCAAGATCTTTTCATAGCTGTCGATTTGTTCTATACCAATATAGAATGAATGAACATTTATTCCTGGAGAATCTTGTAAGAAACCATGGATGGGAGGCTCTTGCTCCCAACCATATAAACCAATGGAGGACCACACCCCATCCGATGTGGGATCTTAACAAATCTGTCATTCACAAGATTCTGTGCATATACAAACAAAAAGTTCTGCTTACAATAACAAGCCATCTTTCCTTGTATTTTGAGGTATTTAAGACAAATCTCCTGTCTCACATTTTTGGACAAATGCTCTCTTCTCCAATCAGGCGGCTGTCACAAGCAATATTTTGATTTCCACTTATGCGACTTCTCCACTATATAGTTTCAGCAGTTATACAGAAACAGTGTTTACGCCGCTCCTTTTTTATTTCTACCTACCTCCAATTCATGGTAAATGTTTTATTATGCTCCTTCTAGGAGTTTCTTCATCCTCCAGGCCCCAGCCTCCTTTTATTAATTATCTTCTATGTTTTCATAGGTTCTCCAATTAATACAACTTACGTTGAAGATCAACTTCTGGGAAGAATCCAGGTTCAACTTGGTGGCAACACTGGAAAGACATGGCACCATACTCTGCAGAGGGTCATCAAAATGATGAGCCTGCCAATACTTATAGCGTTGAAGCTTCAAATGAAGTATCATACAATTTGAATTCTCCATTTTCTTTACTAAGGAAGTATGGGAACCAAATGAAGCACTTGAGAAGCGGTAAACACCAAGAACTAGGCCTGGAAATGGAAATGACAGAGAGACTAAAGGAAGAAGGTGGAAGCAGTTGTCCGAATAGGGCAGTATTGACTGCTGCAAGCATCATGAGGATGGCAAAAATTGAACTGGTCCAGTCTAAAGCTCCAGAGAACACTGATTTTTCGACTGGTCTTCCAAAGCCTTGTGCCTGTGATTCAGATGAGCATATGATGCACATACATCGTGCAAAGGCTTTGCTTGAAGCTGTGGGACGGTTTTCTAACCAGCAATATGATGGGGCTGAAGAACTGATCAGTTACATTCTCTCAGTTTCATTTGCAGATCATCCTGTGGAGCGACTAATCACATTGTTTGCTCATGATATAAGAGAAAGAATTAATGTAGTGAATAACACTATTGATCTGGAGAGAGAGGTTGTACTCATAGATGTGGAACAGACACTCACTGATATGAAGGCAGCTATCCTGACGTGTGAACAACGATTGCCGTTCTGTCAGATCGTAAATTTTACAGGGGTTCAAATCATTCTGGACCACACGGATTCAGCTGAAAAGATACATTTTATTGATATCGGTATCAAGTTTGGTTCCCACTGGATAGTTGTAATGATTGATCTTGCTAACAGGAAAAATCATCCACTGAAGCAGCTCAAGATCACTGCCGTCTGCAAACCAAACGAAAATGTTGAGGAAATAGGCAAAGTACTAACAACTTTTGCTGATTACATGAAACTTCCATTTGTATTCAAAATTCTGTACTCACAACAACCATATGAGCTAAACAAGGATCGGTTTGAATTAGAGTCTGATGAACTAGTGGCGGTGTACTTAGAGTATTGTCTAATTTCTTTATCAGATAGCCCCACAAAACTGGAAAGCTTGATAACGGGGGTTAAGAGCCTAAGCCCTCATCTGATGGTTTTCAGTGAAATAGAAGCAAATACAAGTGGATCAACTTTCATCAACAGGTTTGAGGAGGCACTATTTATTTGCTGTGCAAGGTTTGACTGCCTTGAGCATTGTCTGGGGCAGAACATCCTATGCAGGGAGCTACTTGAGAAACTCTTCTTTCAAGAGGTAATCAGCAATGGTGTTATGTGTGAAGACGAAGGGAGTTTTAGGCGACGCCTTAATATTGAATCCTGGAGAGAATATTTCACAAGGTTTGGTATTGTGGAGGCAGAGCTGAGCCAGCGAGCCATTTATCAAGCCTGCCTAATGGTCCGAGAATCACTTTTGTGGCGTTATTGCACAATGACTACGAATGGAAATTGTCTGCTTATAGGGTGGAATGAAATCCCTTTAAATTCTGTCTCTGCCTGGAAGTTCCAGAATGACTGAAACAAGTTGATTGATCCTTTATGTTGCAACTGCAGGAGTCCAGGACAGACCAATTACTGCAACAATAAAACCAGAGACCATTAAGCCTTTTGTTTTTCCATATATGTATGAATTGTCAAGTTTTCAGTGTTGCTCCTCCTTTTATTTTATTTTGCAAAGAACACTTTGTTTCATGAAACGAAACGCCATATTAAGCTGGATTCATCTTACAGTTGTATGTATCTGTCTCAGTTGTGCAATAAAATATACAGCAGTGTTGTGTTTGTGAACCTTACATTCAAATCAATAAGCAAAGGCAATGTTCGCCTAACTTCATCATTACATTAGAAGTCATAACAGCCTCTTTCCAGATTCTTATAACTGCATAAGGTGTAAAATTCTTTAGCTTGTCTCATTTTTATGACATGGTGCAGTAGATTCTGTACAGGTTGGATCTAGCTAACAGAATGTATACAAAAGTGGTTTGTCATCGTTTCAGCATATGCTTAACTCTCAGTTTGTCTTGTTTACAAAAGTGACCAAGAAACACCAAATATTGTTTAAAGAAAGAATTTCCTGTCCCTGCTTCGAGAAATTTTTTTTGAAATGAAAATAAAATAAACTTAAGATGTTATAAAGACACCCAGAGTTAATTCATCAAATCAAGTTTCATAACTCACATACATCAGCAGAATTATTGTTGTGCTTCCCGCTTCCCCTATAGGAGATCCTGCACGTTACACGTAGATGAAAACTGCTTAATTACAGCCGGATAGGAAAACTGATTACTTCAGTTTCTCTGTTGAAGCTCAAATAATGTATTGATCTACGCAACTTTTGCTCTATATCACAATGAATGCCATTTCTCCAATACTGTACAGAATTGCTCTTTGTACTGATGCAGCATTTTAGTCTCCAACTTATACTAGATGCCAAATACCTTTTTATGTGCTTGTTTTGACGAGATTAATGTTACATACTTCTCTGGAAAACAATAACGAAAGAGGGGCTCTTCCATCATAACCAACTGAAAATTTAACTAAGAGGTATTGGAGCATATATGTTCTTGCAAGTCACAGGGAAGAAAAAACAAAAAAAGGTTCACAAGTATATACTTCTCTAGAAAAACCCCTTTTTCCTAAAGCATATATAGTATACCGTACGCAAGTATCTTTCCATGTACAAACAAGAGTATTATTTTATTTACAAGAACAAGCTGCAACTCCTGACAGTTGGAGGCAATTAAGACAAGACTCTCTTCCGTTTCACATTTTTGGGCAAAATGCTCTTTTCTGGTTTTCTGCGGTCAGGCGGCTTTTTGTGTATACTGACTGGCAATGTTCTCCACTTGCATGTTTGAGAGACTGATCACATGCTTTGCTTATGACCTCAGAGAAAACTCAAGTGTGCATTGGTAAAGAACAATTTTGATCTGGAGAGAGCAGTAGTAGGTGTGGATTTGGAACAGGCAGTGGTGGATATGAGGCAAGCTATCCTTACATGTGAACAACGATTACCCTTTTCCCATATTTCACATATTACAGGGATTCAATTCATCCTGGACCATATGGGTTCAGCTGAACGCATCCATTTTATAAATATTTCAAAGGGTTTGAAATTGTGGAAGCAGAGCTAAGCCAGCCAGCCATTCATCAAGCCTGCCTGATGATTAGCAATTCGCCGTTTTGGCGTAACTGCACTTTGACTATATGGACGGAGAATGCAAGCTTCTTGGGTGGAATGAATTCCCTTTACATTCCATATCTGCCTAGAAGTTCCAAAATGATTGAAAAGAGTCATTCATCCTCTATCCATGAATCAGGACAAACCAAAAACTTCAAATGAAATTCAGAAGCATTAGTTTTTCCATGTCTGTGTCATCAATTGTCAAGTTTCCAGTACTTGCGTCCCCTTTTATGCACCCAACATTTTGTTTCATGAAATGAGAAGTTAAAAAACCAAGATAGTTTCATTAAAGAAAGGAATCCTTTTGTATAGACACTGTTTCCCATATGGTGTTTTGTTCCTTTTTTTTTTTTTTTTTTGAATATCAAGAGCTAGAAAGAAAGAAAGAAAGAAAAAGCACAATAAACTCAACCCAATACTGAAAGAAATCTAGAGTCAAATTCAATTTTTATTACATACAAGAAAAGAGTCAGTAGAGCTTCTAGGAGAAACATTTAGTACGTATCACCGCAACGAGACAATATCAAACTCCTCTTTCTTTTCAAAACATGTATATCCCACCAATCGTCTGAGGCTGAAAATTAGGGTGCCGTTGCTGCTGCTGCTGCTGCTGCATCCATGGCTCTCGCAGAATGTCCATTAAAGAGTAGTCATCGTCGCTATACTTGATCACGTCACTGACGTGGCCTTTAGGGTTGCTGTAAGAAGCCAGCATGCCCTCCAGCAAGTCGAGGCGCTCCTTCAGGCCTTCCCCGTGCATTCTCAGCATTCTGTTCTCCGATTCAATCACGGCGTGGCGCCGGCTGATCTCATTGATCCTCTGAGCCATACCGGTGGTTCTGCTCCTCAAGTCTGTCACTTGATCATTCAAATCCTTGACGTACTGCTCCCTCTTCATCCTCGACCGCCTCGCCGATTCGCGGTTTGATATCATCCTCTTCCTCTTCTTTTCATCCGTGATCATTGCATACTGGATTTCATCCTCTTCCGACGAGCCCGAGTTGGAATTCTTCTTTGATGACATTCTTGTAAATAATTTATGAATAAAAAGAGAAAAAAGTTTCGTTCTTGGCTTGAATTAAGGATTAGGGATTTGAGAAATACTGGGTTCACAAAAAAGGGTTCAAGAAAACACGTAAAACCAGTATAGGAAAACAACGGAGAACGAGTGAAGCAATCTAATTCTACACAAAAGGGCCGTAATGAAAACAGTCATATCAGAAATGAAGCACAAGGGATGTGCTTGGGACAGAAACCATGCTTATGGCTATGCCTACGGCGAAAGAATTCGCAAGAAGTTAAACGAATTAGAAAAGTTGTTAATTGAGTCCTTATGAAACAAAAAGAGGATCAGCGAAAGGGTAATCAATCAAGTAGGTAATTGGGAATGGATTGAATTCTTGGAGGCTATTGAAGAATAAAATGTGGAGGGGAGGAATTGCAAGGCTTATCCGTTTGTGTATAAATAAGGAAACAAATCTGCATTTTTTTCTGGTCAGAAATGGAGAATGCTGTAGGCTGCAGGAATCTTCCAGGAGAAAGCAAAATTGGTAAGAATTGGTGGACACAAATGTGGATAATGATGAAGATAGTACTAGTGCATAGTACATGCCCTTTATTTATTTATTTATTTATTTCATTCTTGTAATCCAATAGAATATGTACTTGCTTAACAAAAAAATAGAATATGTACTTGTGAAAGTGGATAAGGCTGTTTTTGAATTCAAAAAGCGAACAGAAGCAATTGAATCCAGATTGTTTATCATATTCTGGAGTCCGGAGTTGGACTGGAACTGGAAATTTTCTGTACTTTTAAGCCATTAACCATCCTACTGGCCACAGGTTGTAGGACTCTACTATTTTAATGTAGGAGAATTATTACACAGTATTTATAAATTTTCTGTTGTCTCCGAAGGAACAAAACACTGATTCATGATGACTATGAGTTAGTATTAACAAAAGACTGGTGTTTTCTTTTGTTGGTTGGAAGAAATTAAGGAACATAACGGTTGGTTATGTGTCTCGAGTTGCATGCAAGCAAACATCAATTTTGCTACGTCTACACTAGTAGTGGATGTTATAATTTGTGGGCTGCTGCCCACTGCCAGGACCAGCCCCTTAGACGTAATTTGACAAAAAGATTATATATTGGGAAAAAGAAGAAAAGCAGATAAGATCTTGTAAAATCTAGGGCTTTTCGGACTAAAGTGGGACCGCCTGTCCGTGTGATTATGGCTTAAAGACAAGTGATGAAATGAAATGGCCAAAAATGTAGAGTGAAATGTGAAAAGTCAAAAGCAACCCAAGAGAGTAAAAAAAGGAAATGTGGCTGCTGGGATTCGAGCCCAGGTCTCTACGGCCACAACGTAGAATTCTTACCACTAAACTACAGCCACTTTTATTTACCTGATATAAAAAATTATTATTATTGAAAATAAGGAGAAGCCAGATTCAGGGGACACCACCCGACCGGACGTCCACCTTCAAAAGATAATCCACAACAATCAAATAATCAGTTTCTAAACGCACAACCCAACAGATACTTAGAGGTGTTTGTTTGTGTGTTTTGAGACAGATTATTTGATTATTGCGTTTGCAAAACGCAAAAATAAATTTTACCACTTTTGAGGTAATGAAAAACGCAAATCTAAATACTTTTTAATGATTATTTTATTATTGCGATTTAAAACAGCATAAACTCATCCAAACACTTAATTTTCTACCGCATGTTTTGTTACAGCAATTATCTGATTATCCGTTTTCTAAACAACATTCCTTGTCCTAAAACAATTCTCAAGACTCTACATAACCCCACCAAACATGACTTAAGTACTCAACAAACAAATCCATTCAATGACCATCTCGAGAGAAGCTCAGGTGGTGCCTGGTGATACTCTGGCAACTCCCATATGTAAATTGCTAGAAAAATCATGAATGGGGTGTTCGTACAATAAGGCTACGGGCTACCCATTCAATGCTATATACAGTAATTGACAATCCTATAAACTGGCATCAGTAGTTCATCGTTAGATAGCGAAACAAGGAGGCACAAGACAAACCGCCATAGAAATGAATTTACTAGTAGTACAATATCCATAAACCGTTACAAACCGCCACACCCCAATAATATAATAAGACCGGCATATCAGCATTTAGTAATTTAAATCTTAATGCACAGTGCACACTCAAATGTTTATATGCAGGATATGCACTAACCTAGTGAACAAGTAGGAACTCACTAAATGTACATTTTATTTTCTGGAATTGGGTGATGATGATATTCTAGTTATATTGCCAGGCATGGTTGCTCCACTGAATGACTCCGGTGCAACTCCGTCGGCTTCTTCCTTGCTCATGTCACTGAAACTTCTTTTCTTGGATGAAGTGGATGGAGAAGCCTCTGTTTCTTTCCTTGGCTGGGTTCCATTGCTCAATTCAGGAAAGAGTGGAGGCTCACGCCCACTTAGTTGACAAAAGACTCGTTCTACAGTGTCACATATCTCCTTTCCCAAGCCATTCTGGTCCAAAATCAACTCCCAAACTGATCGAGAAGCCTTCTCTAGTACCGGAGTTCTGCACATATTTTGCAACCACACAAATCTTCAACTCCTCTGACTCAAGATACCAATCAACAAAGAGCCACAGCACTAGAAAAATTATAAAGCAACTTTTTTAATCTAGAACTTCAAGTTGAATGAATCCATGAGGTAAAAAATACAATTATCCTACAAGCAGAATCTGATTTACTAACTAACAGAAAAACAGGAGCATGTAAATGTTCATAGCTAGCACGTAAGTATGTGACACCAAAAATAAGGAACAGACTAGAGAGTAGTAATCACTCACTCAAGCTCCTGTCGAAGTGCATCAAACAATTCCCGTTTTGTCTGTTTTTCAGCGCCAGGGGTATTGAGAACCCTACTCTGCTCTACCATTTTTATTGTGTTACTCTTTAGCTCCTCCTGCATGATACAAAAGGCATTTTTTTTTACACTTTTAGTGATAACTAATACAGCGAAAATGTAATATCCAAGATATACATTCAAGTGACACAATTACCAAACTTAAACAACAATGAAATTAGAACACAGACAAAAAGGTTCAGAAAACAAAAACATCAAGATATAATACAAGCCAAATACACTGCTGCCGTCAACTATGCATGCTGGTAAGATCCAAGACAAAAATAAATATTATGTAATTCCAAGATAATAACACATATTTAATGGAAACAAGTTTAAATGTATACCAACCAAGCAGTGCAATAGTGTAGAATATCATTGAAGATTAAAGGAAGCACCCAGATGCTCTAAACCTTCAGGCATGTTCATGAATGTAGATCTAGCACCAACACTCTACAATTAAATTTGCATTCATAGTATCTCCCCTTTCCATAATCTTTATACATTACAGCATACCCAACTTATACAGTGAGATCCTTAACTGCTCAAATCCAAGCAATTTCCATTGTAGATTTAATAATTGAAGGATTTAGGTATAGTCCAGGTAGATTAACCTGCAACTATATTCCTTTTCATGAGTTACTACTTACTCCCACAGAAGTAGTAGCAGTAGTAGTAGTAAAAAATAAAAAGAAAAAAGAAAACACCTATCTATTCCTCATAATACAGCCAAGTATGACAAGCTTGTCAAAGTTTCAAGGTAACATGGATTATGGAAGAAAAATATGTAAATGTGGGATCGTTTGATTGTAACAGAACGGTTAAGTGTCAACAAAAAATTCAAAAGGATACTTAGCATGAAGTGTATTTACTTAGCAAGCAACATTTTATAACAAAATAATTCAGAATCATAATAAACATGTACCTTTTAAACTTAAAGTACATTTAAAACAAGATTGCAAATGACTAATACTCTAAATATCCAAATCCAAAGAAAAGATAAAAGTAAACAGTCCAAACTAAAAATTGAATTAAATCATTAAAGAACACAATGTTAGATCTACACATTAAGGAAATAGGCTAGCAAATTAACATGATACTAAAACATTCAAACAGACAAAAATGGTGTTGTGTTTTTTCAAACTTTCATTGGCTCATGGTGAATACAAGAGTTGGCACGGGGTTGGTGCAAATGTGGTGAGTGCAATAGAGCCAATGAAGTCCAGCCACGTGGTCGGTTCAAAGTTCAGACGGGAGATTGCAAAAGAGAATGATTTAACTTGCAATTCTAACAACAATCATCCATGCTAATTAGGAGTTTAATAACTAAAAGGCACATTCCTTCCACGTGTGACAGTTGTACCAGTTTATGGAAGGGGATGCAGGTAATATGAAGCACAATAAATGATATACTTCAAATCATTTCATTCATGTATCAAGGACAATGATCAAAGCAAAAACATAAAACAATTAGATATATAAAATAAATTTTAGAGGTTGAAATGATGAAATCCATAGAACTCAACTCTCTCACCATAACTGTAAACCAAAAAAACTAAGCAATGCATTTCAATGGCTAGACATGCTCAGTAGTCAATATGCTAATTGCATTAAGAAAAGTAGATAATAATTCAATCTTCAAACATTAATTAGAAATACACATAAGCCAGTACTAGAGTTTCATCATCCTTTATCATCAATTTTGAGTTACACTCCCTTATCTTCCCAAGTCAACACTAACAAAGATATCTTTCTGGAGATGTATATTCCTCCAAATGTGCTAGTAAAAATTAGTGTAGATGAAGTCACAAAATTATCTGCATCTATCAAATCACCAGTCGCGACAATTGGTAATTATTAGGCTTTGCAGCAACAAAGTAAAATAGAGATCTTTGTTCGCAATTACTGACAAAACCAAAGACGTATTCCTGACAAAACAGTATGCAGCAGACACTGCACATAATTCAGGCATCAGTTACTATTGCAAATTTCTCAGGCATTATCAAGACAAACATGTAGAATTATGTGAAGTTAACCAAAAACTTAGTAGTATATATCCACAATCACCTCTAGCGACACATTTTTATCAAGCATGCGTCACAAAATGAAACTGACATATACCTAATAATAATGCCTTGCAGAAACTTAAGGGGGCATTCATCATGAAAAATTTCATCTCAACGCTCGGAACTTCAGAACTCTTATTCTCCATGCAACCAAAACAAAACTACAGTGAACACATATCTCTTGGTGGTCAATGAATTGCAACATTCCAAAAACATAAAAGTATTCATTCCTCGTATCAAGAAAAGTAACAAACGGGGTGCATTAAAAGAAAACGTAAACACAAACACAAGCAAATTCGCTTCCTGGCTTACCCAAAAAAAAACACAAGCAAAGGTTTCTGTAGCAATAAACCAACGAAAAAATCAATTCGGTAGACAAAATTCCATAGATCAACATCAGAAGTTTAAGGAAAAACTTGTAAAAAAATATAAAAGCATAAATAATCAGAAAAATAAATAAATAATCAGAATTCGATGCATAAAAACTAACGTTGGCTTTCAGTTGATTGATTATTTTGAGTCGAATGGCGTCAATTGTGCCATCGTTCATAAGAGTCTCGAGCACATCCTCCGGGGATACGACGGACGACCCCATCTCGCGCAACCTCGTTTAATTAGGGATTTGGAAGGTTTTTTTCGTGTTTTTCGAGCTGAGCCCAGCCAGAACCTTGTGCCTGAAAAGTGAAATGACCGAATGATGAACATATTACATCCAAGTTGGATGATCCAACAAATCGGGTGGGGCGATGGACTATGTGTCGGGTCAGACGTCGGGTCAACCTGTAGACTGACTCCACCCCCCCCCCCCCCCGGGTAAAAGATAGTGGAGTATTTCGCAGGCCCATGTCGTGGGCCCAACCAATTGTTAAGTCTCGCAACCCTAATGATTGTGGCCCAACCAATTGTTAAGTCAATCTCACAATCTCGTGAGCCCAACCAATTTTTTGCGCGACCAATTGCATCATCATCAAGTAATAATATGTTTCTTTTTCCGGACATATGCAAACTTGAGTCATTTTGTTCAAATGATTGTGGCTTGAGGAACTTATGTCAACATTTTTTTCTTCTTCTTATTTTTTCTTTACTGAACAAACTATACAGATGAGAAAATGGATGGTGAGTGCCCGTATCACACAAACTATAAAGTGTTCAGACTATACATTGCGAGAAAATAGATGATGAGTTTCCATATCACACAAACTATAAAGAGACAAAGGGAATAGATATGGAGCCGGGTGAGAAATCGAACTCCCAGACTAAAAATAGGAGTATTAAAATTTAATTATTTTATTGTAAAAAATAATTTTGAAAAACGACATAATATATATAAAACAATAAGTACTCCATTAGTAAGAAAATTAATATACTATTTTGTGTACATAAAAATTAGTATCATGATAATTTATCTTTTATATATATTTTTATTAGTCATTAATCTACATACATACTACCTCTATATCGTTTTATTTCTTACGAACTCACTTTCACGCAGTTCAATACATATTTTGAACAATTAATAACTCATGTCCGGCATAAGTAAAATTCTAAAAGTTCGATATTTAAAAACTACAAGACGAGATGAATCTAACAAGATCCCAATTGGTTATATTTTAAATTGTATAATTATAATAAAACTTTAAGTAAAAGTCTGTATCATAACGACACGGATAAATTATTATATTATTAATTTTTGATATCGTAATCATAAAAACTATATAAATATTATATATACAATTAATATATTTTCTTGCGGGTGATAAGAGTGGGTTACAAATGTGAAAATTTTAATATATTTAATCATTTTAATTATACATATATAATTAGAAGGGTTGATAATCGTAATGAACTGATTTTTCTATTTATTTTTATTTGCATAAAAATTTGAATTTTATGCTTTTGGTATGTTTTATTAAAAAAAATTAAAAATTAATTTATTTTCATCAAAAAAATGATACTATAAATTATATTTTATAAAAAAATTTACTATCTCCGTCCAATTTAACATGTCTTGTTTGATTTTTGCACACAATCCAATGCACATTTTCAATCGTTAATATCTCAAAATATGTACAACAAAAAATTATGAAAAAAAATATATTATAAAACTATATGATCTTACGATTTTAACAAGACCCAACTCGATTATTTTTTCAAATAAATACTTGCTATAATATTGAGTCAAAGTTAAACAATGAATAGTGTCAAAAAGTCAAACAATACAAGTAAGGTGGGACGAAAGGAGCATTATATTTTTATAAGTATACTAAAATAATATCATATATTTTTAATTAATTGAATAAATACTAGTATTTTCCCCACCCGAATGGGTGGGAATGATATGTGATAACGATAGATATAGTATAGTTCGCATAAGATGATAATAAAATATAGAAATGTAATACTAATATGTTGATAAATACGAAATAGTTCACAAAAATTGTATTTAGGCGAAAAATTCCTAATCAAACAAAAAAATAGTAATAAATAAAATCACAAATAATTTTTTCTTTAAACTTAGATCATTATAATTTTACGCATACCTTTATTATAGATAATTTAACTCAATTGATATGAAGAAAATAAAATATTTAACTAAAAAAGTATCTAAGTAAATAAGTTAACTATATTACATAATATAAAAGGACAATATTTATTACTAAATGAAGATTATATGTTAAATATCAAAATTTATTTAAAAAAATTAAATAATTTTTTCCCGATCAATTTTCTTTTAATTAATTTGAATTAAAATTTTTATATATATAAATACATATATATAATTGATTTTAATAAAAAGATAATCAATTTGCATTATTATATTTTCAATCATGAATATGTATGTTGTTATATCTAGTATTTTATTAAAAGTGTATATTTGAAGTCTTTGTTTTCATGAGTTCTTCAAAGGTCCAATAGGCCAATAATAATTACTTCCTCCGTCCCATATTTATCTTCTTACTTTCTGTTTTTGGACGTCCCACATTTATCTTTCTACCCCAAAAAGGGAATTTTTTTTTACTAAAATGTCCCTACATGTCCATATATTTATAGAAAAACCAATCCTTAATTTTACTAAC
This sequence comes from Hygrophila difformis, assembly GCA_030278955.1. Classification (NCBI taxonomy): domain Eukaryota; kingdom Viridiplantae; phylum Streptophyta; class Magnoliopsida; order Lamiales; family Acanthaceae; genus Hygrophila; species Hygrophila difformis. Next base: position 15,679,720 of record JAOANR010000007.1, read on the forward strand.
AATTGCACTACAAGACAAAAAGAGACAAATTTACCCCTCAAAAAGTACACATGAAAATAATAAAATACAACTTTCTTAAACTCCGTATAATAAATATGGGACGGAGGGAGTAATTATATAAAAGGAAAGTTTATAGACACTATTCATAGCTCAAGAGTAGGGGTGGGAATAGGCCGGACCGCCCGACAGGGGCCTATGGCCTGGCCTATTTAAGGCCTGGCCTGGCCCGACCTTTTTATGAAAGAGGCTAGGCTCAGATATTCTCAAAGGCCTTTTTAACTAAATAGGCCTAGGCCTGGCCTCATAAAAAAGCCTATTTGGCCTATAAGGCCGTCCTGTTTAACTTTTTAATATAATTTTTTTAATAATTTAATAATATATTTATTGTTAATATTTATTAATTATTTATTTAATATTTAAATAGGCTTAAATAAATTTTTAAAAGGCTTAAAGCCTGGCCTATTTAAGTAAAAATGCCAGGCTTAGGCCTATAAACAAGGCCTATCAAAGGCTATAGGCCAGGCTCAGGCCTTGATAAAATTAAAAAGGCCTAGGCCGTTCAAGGCCTGGCCTGACCTATTTCCAGCCCTACTCAAGAGGATTTATATATTATAGATTATAGATTAATTTGTATTAAAAAAAAAATAAAACTCGCTTGTGGGAGCTAGTTAATTTCTAAAGTGTCTTATGAGTTATGCCTTCCCCTATGACTTTGGCTGCGTTTGGGAAAAGACGCTAGCGATTAGCGTTTAGTTTTTAAAATACATACTAAAAATAGCCTAAAATCCTATTTATAGTAAACACTAATTACAGTAACCGTCAAATTTTAATCTTTAATCTCTAAACTCAGAACACTCCTCTCCCCCAGCTTTTAACTTTTCAAACTCCAGACTCTAAACTCTAATTTAAAATTGCATTACCAAACACCATTATTCAAATTTGAAACTATTTATTACCATTAATTTCAAACTCCAGACTCTAATCTCTAAATTCCAGACGCTATTTCCCAAACATACCCTTTATGAGGTACCAAAGTCGAGATGATCATGAGTCATGACGTACCAATTTCCAATTAACAAAAATCAAAGGACGAAGTTGCAATAACGATCACCAAAGGATCCTTTTCGAAGAGTGGGCGTAAAGTTATGAAGCCCAAAACAAGGGGCAGAAAAAACAGTAAAAACAAAACGCAGCGTTTCGTGCCTCGCTTCGCTCGGTGCCTCTTCCCCTGTCTCTTCTAGTGCAATGCAATCAACAGAACTCTGCAGGGTTGAAAAGAACTCCAGAGTTCCTTACAAGACGTCCAATTAGTTGTTTAGAGTATATAAGAATTCATCCTTAATTCCCATTCTTGTTTATTTCTTTGTATATACTCCTCAAATTAACGTGAAAATCATATACAGCGAATTTTATTTTCAAGATTCTTGTTAATTTCGATCCCCATTTTCCTCCCCACCACCTCTGTGGAAGACTCCATTGTTCTTTTCACCGCAGCATTGGTTTGCAGGTATGTTTTTAATTTTCAAGATTCTCAATAAGGGTTACTTCGTTTTTTACGTTATTAGTGCCAAGAATTTTGTGGGGAATTTTTGCATGCTCTGGGTTAGAGATCTTGAATTGGCTGATATTCAATGTATTTTATGTCTATATGAAACTGCTCCGTGGCAGTGTGAAGTTTGGTGCGCATGAATTTAGGGTTTTGTTTTTCAATGATACAGTTTGATTCGCATGGGAGATGTTTGGTCAAGATTTTGGGATTTAAGACTTTGTGTTATTGTGCACGGAGGAGTTGAAAGGTATAATTATATTTTTATTATTCCCCTTTCAGTTTTTTTAATTTTTTTTCGACTAAAATTTATACTTCCTCTATTTTTGTGATAGTGCAACATTGCACTTTTTGTTACTATTCATTATTTAACTTTGATTCAAATTTTTATCATATTTATACAAGGAAAAACATAGTCAAAAGTGAGATATTGTTGGATTCGTCTTATCTTGTAGTTTTCGAATATCTACTTTTTATAATTTTTACTTATACACAATTTAAATTATTAATCGTTAAAAATGTGCATTGAACTGTGTGCACTGAACTAATGTTACACTACCAAGGAAACGGAGGTAGTATTTATCTTACATTGCTCTTTGAATCTTGGATGGGCCAGAGTTGAATCATGTTATTATCTGCGCAATTGAATTCCTTGTGGTTTTGCACTTGCTATGTTGTTGTTAGGTGTTATATTTTCTTTTTGTTTGTTTGATGGAGAGCTTCCGTGGTGTAAGATTCTTTGCCTTTGGTCAATGAGTCATCTGATGGAAAACTATTGTATATCACCTTTAGTTAATCGTGTTACTTCAATATGCTCTATAGCCAGAGGTATTTGTCAATGATCTGTTGTATGAGAGGATCTGTTATCTACTGTGCCTAGTTGCTTTATAGATTTGGTCTGATTCCTACCTGTGCTATTTGAATTTCTAGTGCAACTTTATATGATGATGTATGGGCTGAGCTGGATGGTCTTCATTGTTCTGAGATTTATTTCTTGCACATCTTATGTTTTGGTTTCATCACCTATTCATGTGTCGGTTGACTGCTGTGATCGTGTTGAAGTTCTTCACATGAATCATGAGTGTTTGATGAAAAGGTGAAACTGCAAATCCATGTATGTAGATATTTTATCCATTTTTTGAGGGGAAATTTGGCTAACTTTGTTTATTTTGGTGTCTTGAGAATACTGATTACAATGTAAAATTTCAGGTTATATGGCTCTTCGAAAATTTGCACCTGGAAATGCAACTCCTGTAAATGTGAAGTCCTCAAGTTTCTCCAATAAGGAGAACGGGAAAATCCATGGAGCAGATTGTCAGAAAAGACCTACTGAAGCTGATGTAGATATCGACCTCAGAGAGGTATACTTTCTAATTATGCATCTCCTCTCGGCTGGACCATGCCACAGGACTTATGGGCAGTTCTGGAATGAACTTCTTGAGCACCAACTTTTGCCTAGAAGATATCACGCATGGTATTCACGTAGTGGCATGAATAGTGGAGATGAAAATGATGATGGTGTATCATTCCCTCTAAGCTACAATCAGCTGGTGGAAAGGTAATTTATTTTATTGCTTCTATCATCAAGGTTGGTTACTCTAAATCTATTGCAACTTTGTTAGTTATACTTCTTGCACTATATAATGTACTGTTGTTAATCCATTAAAGTTTTCTATGAAGTAGAATGACTAAGGAATAATGGGTACAATGGCATAGCTTTGGTTATCTGTTTCCAACCATAACCTGTCAACACATCTAAAACTCCTATACCTGTATAAAGAATTTCACTTCCTTTTGAATACACAAGAAGTCAAAATTTTCAATGATCTATTATTGCTTAACCTTAATCAAAATTGAACACTACCCATACGTACATGCATACTTTCAAAATTCAAATTGCCTATATTCAATAGCATGATTCAGTAATGATAATTTTTTCATCACATCAATTGATTATTATATAAAATTACTAATTACACACACTCATACATACTCTCACAAAGTACTAACAGAACAAAACATAAACAATGTTCGTGATGAGTTCACCATGTTCTTTCTCATTACTTCTGAAAACCTTATCTCAAAACCTTATCTAAATGAAGCTATTGGATTGATGTAGTTTAAGGAGTGTGAGTGTCTTATTCCATGGAAATTACTTTCATGGTATTTGGATGCATTTTTAGGGTTGTTTTTGTTTGACTTTAGTGTGAAAAATGAATAGGGATGAAGCGTGAATTACTCCATCCACTTTACTTTGACCTATTTGACTTTTTGACACTGTTCATTGTTCAACTTTGATTAAGTTTTTTTTGCAAATATGTAATTAAAAAAATATAGTCAAGTTGGGTCTTGTTAGATTCTTCTAATTGCATAGTTTTGGAATATATTTTATATAAATTTTACTTGTACAAATTTGAGATATTGACCACTAAACAATTGCATTAAACTTCAAGCCCAAGTCAAAGGTCCAAAGTAAAGTGGATGGAAGGAGTATAAGAGAGAATATATAGGAGAAAGTGGCATGCAAAGAAGCTTTCTTTTATGGAAAAATGTGAAACCAAGATGGTGCAAAAAGCATCCAAACTCTCAATCATTGTTTTGATATGTCAAGATTTTTAGTAGAATTCAGATAGGATATGGCATGAGAGAGATGATAGCCTTTCCTCCCACCGCCATTATCTTAAATTCCGTTTCATTAGTTTGGATTATCATCTTTTGTTGGTTAAAAAATTAGTATGTGTTGTCAGGTATCCCCATGTTGAAAAAGATCATTTGGTAAAGCTTCTGAAGCAATTAATCCTTGCTGCTGCTTCTCCTCCTCCACAATTGATTCCTGAAAATGTACCGAATGCCACTAATGTTCCTACTCTGCTAGGAATGGGATCCTTTTCACTTCTGGCTAGTATGTAATTATAATCTATTTACTATCTTATTATTTTTTTATTTTTCTTTTTTTAATATTTAATATTTACATTGTACTGCAGCCCACTGCATTTGTATTTGTGCTTTTGATTAACTAACTGATTCTGGACAAGATTTCATGGTTCAGAGAAATTATTTGAGATATGTATATCAAACTGAATTTCCATCTCTCTCTCTCTCTCTCTCTAGGTGATCATAACGGGAAGAACAATAAAGATAGAGTTTTCCCGGGGTACATGCGTTGGCCACACAGATCGGCTGATCAAGTGCATGGATTAAGTTTAAGAGAAATTGGTGGTGGTTATCCTAGACATCATCGTGCTCCATCTACCCGTGCTGCTTGTTATGCCATTGCAAAACCATCCACCATGGTGCAAAAGATGCAGAGTATTAAGCGTGTCAGAGGACATAGGAATGCTGTTTATTGTGGTTTGTTTTCTCGTTTCCATATAATTATCTTGTAGTTTTGTAGTGAATGTCATGTTTCTTAGTTTTGTGGTTATACCATGATGTTCTGGGCCAATAGATGTGCATCATGCTGGTAAAAACATGTTCGCATGCTATTACATCTTAGATTGAGTATTTTCCATTTTTGCTTGAAGGTCCTGATTTCTTGCAAGCTGCATTCATATTTGAGTTTATACCTACAAATCGTGTGATTTTCTCAAGATGGCCGAGGATTATATGCTTTCATATAACATTACTACCTTTTAATAAGATTAAGAGGTCTAATCACCTGCAGCTGTGTTTGATCGGTTTGGGAGATATGTCATTACTGGTTCTGATGATCGTCTTGTCAAAATATGGTCCATGGAAACTGCATATTGCTTGGCCAACTGCCGAGGACATGAAGTGAGTGAGAAGTATCATATCCTTATGTTTGATCATCACCATTTATTCTTCCTTTCCTTGGTTATACTGAAGCTGCATCTATCAACTTTGTGCTTCAAGGGTGACATTACTGACCTGGCTGTAAATGCCAACAACACCTTAGTGGCTTCTGCTTCAAATGACTGTATAATCCGAGTTGTAAGATCCTGTTTTGTGGTTTGTGTTTTGTTTTTGTTTTTTTGTTTTTTTTGTTTTTTTGTTTTTTTTTTTCAATTTCTTTTCCCTTTTTGTTTTTTGTTTTTTGCTTTCGCGGATTTGCCTAATGAGGTATACAGTTGACAAACTATCTTTATGACAGTGGCGCCTGCCTGATGGATTACCAATTTCAGTATTAAGAGGTCATACAGGAGGTGTGACAGCTATCGCTTTCAGTCCGAGGGCAGGCGCTCTCTATCAACTTTTATCGTGAGTCCAATTGTTTGAATAAGTACATGGTGTGACCTAATTCTTAGTACCAGAAATGGGGATCTGACATGTCTCTGTCTCACTCGCTCTCACACATCCTCACTGGCACACACACACACATACACAGGCAATAGACATAACTTATTCACTAGCCACTAAGTTGGTTCAAACACCTTGTGTGAATATATAATGGCTTTGACACTAAAGATGTCTGTATTGCCCATGTCATATGTTGATATCAAACAGTAATGCTCGGGATGCAGACTGTGCTGCCTGTTTTATGCATGCCAGCAATTGTTTCAGGCAGCCTTCTGTCCATAATTGTCGTCCACCAACATGCACACCAGAACTTCCAGGAATAGATCAGAAACAACTTTATTTAAAATATACGGAGAGACGATGTTGAGCTTTCCCTAATGTCGAGTACATGTGGACTTCCACATTTTCAGAAAGTTATTTCAAAAACATTCTTTATGTGATGAATGAGCTTGAAATAGGCTATTTTAGAAGCTCCACAGACCTCAAGTGAATTCATTTTTGAGTTTGTCTAGCATTTCTTTCCCACTAGTGTCGTGTTAACTGTTCCGTCATTTGGTGCTTCCTGATTATGAGGTTTATTGGCTGATGTGTTTTTGCTTCAATATTATCGTATCTTGTTACTGTTGATAATTTTCACTTTTGTATGTCCATTCTGCCATGTGCCTAATCTATCTAAACATTATTCTGTTTCTACGGTTTGCTTTGATTTACTGTGGAGTGGCTTTTCTTGTAGGAAATTTTCAAGATGAGGTCAATTAAAATTAATTTTCTGCATTCTCAATTTCTTAAAATAGCAAGGTTTCAAATTTGAAGCGAGTTCCTTTGAGTTAGGGCATGTTTCACACATATAAAGTTAACTTAATAGCTCATCACTTAATTTATCAGGCCAGTTTGATAACACAAAATGGAATGACCTAATGTGTTAAGTGGATGTGGAGTAAAATTTATTTGTAAATTGGAACTTAGAATTAAGTAATTTGATTTTCAGATAAATCAAAAGTAACTTTAAATATAATATTATAACTTTTAGCATTTTTGTAAAGTAACATTTTATTTGTCAACGACATTCAATGATTCAAACTTGGCTTACCTAGCTCAGTTTTATCAAACAGGCACTTTGTTGCTACATAATTGTTTAATACAAGAATAACTGTTTCGGCTGCAAGCTGTTCTAGGTATATGTTTCACATTTCTCTTCAATGTAGAGGGTTACATTTTTATGGCAGGTCCTCTGATGATGGAACTTGTCGAATTTGGGATGCTAGATACTCTCAATTCACTCCACGTATATACATACCAAAACCCTCTGAATCTGGTCCTGGTTGGTTCCTATATAATTGATTTATTTATTTATTTAGTTATTAGTATTATTATTATTATTTAAATATATTGGTATTGATTCACTCTTTTAAACATTATATGAGGAATAATTTTACTGCTTTAGGGAGAAATTCTGTTCCCTCGGCCAGCAGTGCTCAACAGACCCACCAGATTTTTTGTTGTGCATACAATGCAAGTGGAACTATTTTTGTAACAGGCAGCTCGGATGCTCTTGCAAGGGTATAGTTTTCCTGAATTAAATAATACAGTAACTTTCCAGTTATATGTTTTCGAAAAAAATTCAATCTTTTCTGCAATCCAGTGGACAAAATCAGCTGTAATTGTATTGTGTGGCTCCATATCTGTTTGATAACAGAAGACAATCACAATTTGTACTACTCGCTCCTTTTTTTTAAAAAAAAATTATTATTAGTATTTATTTAATTTTAATTTTAAATTTTTTTTTCTGGTATTTTGGCAAGTGCCATATTGATGTCTTTTTTTCCCGACGGTTATTGATATTGTAGGTTTGGAATGCTTGTAAATCCAGTACAGATGATTCAGAGCAACCTAATCATGAACTAGATGTTTTAGCTGGTCACGAGAATGATGTAAATTATGTGCAATTCAGGTTTGCCTGATTGTATACATTTGTTTTGTAGGTTTTTAAGTTTTGAGTACTTAAAATATATCTTTCTGTTGATGGAGTACAGTGGCTGTGGAGTGACTGCTCGTTTTATTTCCTCTGATTCCTCAAAGGAAGACACGCTGCCAAAATTCAAAAACACATGGTATGATTGTTGTCATCTGTCTTTTAATGAATTGATTGTAGTTTTGACTCAGATCTGGATGCGTAGGATGAAAGTTTTATTGATGATTCTGTGAGAACTTGAAGAGGGCTCGTTTTCTCCTCTTTGGTGGAAGTTGGCTATACTGATGATGTACCCAAAATTTTGCACCAATTCCTTTTTAATGGTTGATTTAAACCATAAAGTTTTATGTTCTCTTCAATTAGTTTAGGAATGGCCATATGGGCACTTCATTTTGCTCTTGTTTTTATCTGAAATATTTTCAATTATTTAAGCAATGGGTAGATTATCCATGTGCTGGTGATTTTCAGGCTCAATCATGATAATATAGTTACCTGCTCTCGCGATGGCAGTGCAATCATTTGGGTACCAAGATCACGTAGATCGCATGTGAGTTTATGTTTTTCATACATTTATTGCATCTAGATTCCAGAATACTGACAGAACTCTCATACTTATTTATCTAACCAACTTTTTGGAACCTTTTTTTTTTTCCCTTAGGGCAAAACTGGGCGGTGGATACGGGCATACCACCTGAAAGTTCCTCCTCCTCCAATGCCACCTCAATCCACTCGAGGAGGTCCTCGTCAAAGAGTTGTTCCTACTCCTCGTGGTGTGAATATGATTGCATGGAGCCTGGACAATCGTTTTGTACTTGCAGCTATCATGGGTATGTGCTGATATTATATCTGTTTTGGCTAGTCCATTTGATGGAATTGATGTGTTTTGATTGTCGTATTCCGTATCTCTGGTATTAAAGAACTCAACCAGCAGGGCCTTACTATGCCTGAATATCTGGGGAAGCTATCTGCTTTACTGTCTGAATTCAATTCTGTTCTACTTCCTGCTAATTCTCCTCCCGCTAATTCTGCCGCAAAGGATATGGAACAACGTGGTAAATTTTTTATGGCGATTGCACTTTTGGGTCTGAGTCCTGTGATGGTTCCATTCGCGATCAAATTTTTCCATCATCTCAAGTTCCTACTTTGGATGATGTTTTCTCCATACTGCTTCGCGTGTCCTCCACGGAATCATTCACGCCCTCTTTTGAGCTATCTATCCTGGCCCCTGGTTCCTCTTCGGCTCCCAGTCGAGGACAACCTCGTGGTGTTGCTACTGGTCCCAATCGTGAGGGTCGACCTTGGTGTACTTATTGTCATCGTTGGGGTCATGCCAGGAGAAGTGCTATAAACTTCATGGTCGCCCTCCTCATGCTAATGTTGCTCAAATATTATACTGAGTATCTACAGTTTCGGGCTGCCAAACAGTCATCTTCTACCGTAATAGAAGAAAATCTCTTTAACATGGTATCGGAACCATTGGTACTCAGTTGATCATATCTCGAGATGGGGTGTTAATTGTCCCACATCCTATGATAGGATTCCCTAAACCCTAAACCCTACATCCTACATCCTATATATGATAATAGGATTCCCCCTTATATGAATATGGGCTACTCCATCAACAATTGGTTTTGGGTTAGAACCTCATGACACAAATTCTGTGCAAGAATCATGAAATAGGAAACATTCATGTCTTTCATTACAAAGAGACACAAATTATTCATACATCGAATACGTATTCATATATATATATATATATGTATTGAATTATCTTTTATGTTGCAAGTTACACTCTAATTATTTACGCAGTTTCAAGCCTTCAAGGCTAATTTTGCCTGTACACTGCTCATTTACTGATAGTTAGAGAACTTAGCTTATTTCCTCAAGGTGTCCATGTTAAATCAGAAAGGCCAGCATTTGTTTAGGAGGAAGTAGGATAGATGCTTGAGCTTTCTGTTGATAACTGATTTCCAGTGCGTTCTCAAAAATGGATCTATATTTTCAGTGTGGAACTTTTGATGTCTTGTAATATACTTACACTGGGTTCCAAATCATTTGCAGATTGCAGAATATGTGTATGGAATGCTGTTGATGGTAGCCTAGTTCATTCCCTGACTGGCCATACTGATTCCGTGAGTTTGTTTCATGGCATGGTTCATTAGAATATGTGGCATTTTTGTTGGTGCTTATTTTATTGTACTTGTGTGAGATTGAACTCTGCCCTGTCCGTGGTGGTTCTCATACCCTTCCATGCTTCTGCTTGACTAGTTTCTACCTTTGTTTTGAATTGATTTCATTGAAGATTAGTTGAATTGTATCTAGTACGTTAGGAAGAAGTTTTTCCTATGTTTATTTAATTTTCAGAATTCAGATTGCAGCAGCGAATAACATTGTTTGTTTATTCTTCTACTCATGTACCACTTCTCTAGAATGCTCTCTCACAAAAAGTTATGTTCAACCATCATCTTATCATTAACTATATTGATATATAAATTTAGACCTTTGCATATACTTGGATTCAATCTAATCAAATATATACACAAAAAGCTTCATTCTTAACTTTTTGTACAAAACATACTCATAATTTTGTACACATAGGAAGCTATCCAAATAAAATAAATGACTTTAGCATCAATCTGGATTCTATTTAACTTTTTGTGTTTAACACTCAAACCTCTGATTCACTCTATTGAGAATAAACAACTTAGTTTCAGATATTGATATATGAACTCCTTAATTTCTTACACTTCAGATGAAATTAGCATATTCAAGTTTTACCATGGGATATTTTGATGGCACTTATTAGTTGCCATAAGATTTTAATGTGCTGCTGATGCAGTTACTCTGTTAGTGCACTATAATCTCTGTACTTAGATCTTTTGCCTGGAGATTTCTTCTATGGTATGTATTGATTTTTGCTCTTGAATTTAAACTGGAAGGGAACCAACCTAGACCGTGCACTATCCTACTTTCTTCCACTTAAATTAAATTTTAAAAAGGTATTGAGTGGTTGATGTTTTGTGTTCTTAACTGCATGTTGAAATTTGTTCTATATTCGCTGATGTTGTTAGCCAGTAAGTCTCCCTTGGATTAAAGATCTTCGCATATAACTTTTTGAAGTATGAGCTAAATGCCTAAATTCAAATTGCCATTCCTAGAAGTTACCCTAAACTGTATTTCTTTTGGAATCCTGACATTTGGGTAAATGAGATTTTATGGTAATTTATGGCACATAGCATTGGGGCAGCGTTTTCAGATTTCATTTCATGTCAAGACATTTTCTTTCTTCAGTTGTTATCTGCAAGGCACTTAGATCAAGAAATCTTTAGCTACAGCCTCAGTCCCATTCATGCTATCAAAGTTGAATCATATCTCGTTTGAGGACTCTGTCATGTACTGACTGGTCCCTTCATTTCTCTATCTGATGTGAGAGATATCATGCATTGAATATCATGTATTTATCATTGTGGTTATTGTAGTCTTGCACATGCTTATAGCTTTTCTTGATGTGATTGTTTTGTAGACTTATGTCCTGGATGTACATCCTTTCAATCCTCGAATAGCCATGAGTGCAGGATATGATGGGAAGACTATAGTGTGGGATGTGAGAACACATTTCGCTTGTTTATGATATGTAGAAATCTTCTTTTGTTGTGTATTTGTGTTATTTATCTTCCTTCACTTACTCTCTACATATATGCAGATATGGGAAGGTACACCTATTCGAACATATGAAGTTGGTCCATTCAAGTTGGTTGATGGGAAGTTCTCTCCGTAAGTTGATGTTAAATAAAAAAAACTCTCTTAGTTAGTAAGGAGGCACCTTCTTGCTTAATTTTCATTGCATGATTTGTGGAATTTGTACAATATTTGGGATTATGTATACCTGTCTGGGATAAGTGTGATAAATTGGTAACATAAAAACTGGTAGGACATCCTCGTGATGAAGAAAAGCCATTGTAATATCCTAATGCCTATTATGATATGATGTCAAAGTGTCGTCTGTATGTTGATGTGCATTAAGCATTTACTTGTATAGCTCTGTGTGAGCCTGTGAGGGATGGTATGCTGTATTATTGAAAATTCAGAACAGTAGAAGATTCATTTGGAGATTTGTTATATCAAGCTGAAAATGCAGTGACATGAATGAGATTCAATTTTGAATAAATCTTGTCTTTCTAATAAATTTCAAATGTTGATTTAAATGTGAATTTCCTTATCACACAGTGATGGAACATCGATTATCCTTTCTGATGATGTTGGTCAATTATATATATTGGACACTGGGCAAGGTGAATCCCAGAGAGATGCTAAATACGACCAGGTATTTTAGTATTACGAGATATGTCTTAGCTCGTGTGGTGTTTGATTTATTTGCTAACATTGTTGTTTTCTTGTGATCAGTTCTTTTTAGGAGATTATCGCCCTCTTATTCAAGATACACATGGAAATGTGCTTGACCAGGTTGTCTATTATCCCTTCAGAGATTCATTTTATTTTCTGATGTCTTGGCCACTAGGATTGTCATTTTGGTTCACTGCCTGTATGCATTCTAGCTTTCTACTTAATAGTTTTGAGGAGATTCTGCCCACTTTCAATGTCAGAGACACAAGTTATCTTTGCATGGGTTATTGGAATGTGGTGCATACTTGCATTTTCTATTTAAATATAGTTTATGGTCTTCACTAACCATTCTTATTTCATTAAATCAAAGCTTCTTTTGAATATTTCTCATTCTGATCATTTGGAAGGTTCTTGTATCCTTTAGGAAACACAACTTGCTCCTTATCGGAGGAATATGCAAGATCTCCTCTGTGATTCTGGTAATTTTCACTCCCTCTGCTAAACCTATGTGATATACGTATAGTTCTATTGTTGACATGTTCTCGCCCCATGGAATTTGGATGGTACTTGCATAGGAATGATCCCATATCCAGAACCATATCAGAGTATGTATCAACGACGGCGTCTAGGTGTTTTTGGAATTGAGTGGCATCCGTCGTCGATGAAATTTGCTGTTGGGGTGGATTTCAGTCTGGATCCTTTATATCACATGCTTCCCATAGTGGACCTGGATGTGCTGGCTGATCCACTACCTGAATTCATTGATGCAATGGATTGGGAACCAGAAATGGAAATATATAGCGATGATAACGATTCAGAGTATAACATAATGGAAGATTACTCATCTGAAGGTGAGCAAATAAGTCTAAGCTCCGATGCAGATGAATCAGAGTGCAGTTCCGAGAACAGTGAGGAAGAGGACTCGCATAAAGATTGCCTTCGTAGGTCAAAGAGAAAGAAGAAGGTATGGTGACCATGTTTGTTAATATCTGCCTATTAATCTGCCTATTAATTCTGAAGCCTTTTGTTGCGCTCGTTTTTCTATCTATTATTTTTTACTTCGGTGGGGGGGAATGTGGAAGCTGACCTCATAAGTTGGTCTGTATAGTGCCTTATGTTCTTTAAATATTTTAGGTTGACACCGCCTCATCTTCTGCGAGGCATGTGAAGACAAAGAACCTGGATGATTGTGACGCTAGTCTGATTAGGAGGAACAGTCCAAAAAAATCCAAAAATGGGAAGAAATCTTCAAGGAAAAAGTCATCATCAAAGTTGAGGCCTCGGAGAGCAGCTGCAAGAAATGCTCTTCATTTGTTCTCCCAAATCACAGGAACGTCAACTGATAGAGAAGATGTAAATTGTTCTTCTGGTGATTCGTCTGGATGTGAATCAACACTGCAAGATTCAAACTTCACAACTGAAGAATCAGATTTATCTTTGCAAAATGAATGGAACGAAAATTCCAAAGGAAAAGAAGTGTCCTTGGATTCCTCTTCTGGCATAGAACGTCCTCATTCACATCTTGAATCTTTTTCAAATGCTGGAATCAGGAAGAGATTGATTTTAAAATTGCCAAATCGTGATTCAAAAAAACTTGTCACTCTGCAAAATTCCGGGCCAAACTGGGATGAAAACCAATCTGCTTTAGTGGGGTCATCATCAAACATTCCTTTGGGAGTTAGTGAGGCAAATAAACTTTGTTCGCCAGATGAAGCATACCACATTGATTGTGATGACAAAGAGAAAAACAAGGAAGGTTACCCTGCTACGGTTGAATGTCCGGTTGGCTTTCTTGGTGGGTATAAAGACAATTCAATCTCATGGGGAGGAGTCAAATCTCGCACCTCTAAAAGGTTGAAGATGGGAGGAACTGTATCAGCTGGTTTGCCCAACACATGTGGTTTAGATATTGATGGGAAAGCTAAAGCAAAAAATATTTCAAATGGTTGTTTGACTTTCGCGGAGGAGCATAGAACAGCATCCCCTAGGTCAGGAATTCAAAATCAGGAAGGAAGCCCAAATGGAATTGTTTTCAGGCAAGAGAATGTTCATAGGAGTAGTATGCTGGAGAGTCCAAAGATGGAGAAAAATGACAAGAAACCCTTGGCATTTGATGAGTGCAAGGGTGATGGTGTATCCTCAAGTCGAGTTCACGGGGTTTATAATGGTGATACCATGCCTTCTATTCCCTGTGCAGATGATACTGGAAGCAGCCTTCCAATGAAAGACAATGGTTCTCCAATCCCAATAAAGTTACGGATACGATCTAGTATTCTTTCAAGAGATTGTGATAGCCCTTTCAAAACATCTATTTCATGTCCAGCAGATAGTGTTACATGTGAAAACATGGAGCAGAACAAGGACTTCCATAATCCTGTTTCTGATTGCATCAGGACACAATCCACAGAAAATGGCGAACTTCATAGGGTGCCAGAATCAGTAGGTCTTGTTAATGGTGCTGCATCCACGTCACTATTGGATGAAACATTGAAGTGGATTCAAATGATAGGATGTTTACACCTGTTTACAAAAGTTTCAAAGTTCCAAATGGTAGGAGCTATCCAGGCAAAAATGGTGGCATGGAGGCAAGCACTTCTGGTGTTCGAAACCATGAACGAGAAGAAATTGATATACCACCAGAAGGGATTCGTAGGGCCAGGTCCATTCGATTGAGGCCAATCAACCGTGATATGAACATGTCAAGAAACAACTTCAAATTTCAGGAGCCCCATAATCTTTCAGAAGACACTTCAATTGGTTCTGATAATTCTTCTCCAGTTAGTGGGGATGAGATCTCCTGTGAGGAGTGGCAATCAAGATCCAGGATTTCTGCCTGTTTGAGATCCACAAGACCCAAGCGAGGTTCTAACTGTGTTAATGTTTCTAGTTCCCAACAGAAATCACACCAATATGGAAAAAGTTCATGGTTGATGCTGTCTTCGCATGAGGAAGGATCTCGATATATACCGCAAAAAGGTGACGAGGTTGTGTATTTGCGACAGGTAGATATTAGTCCCCTTATTGTTGCAATGTTTCTCTTAAGTTCTGTTAGTTTGTAATTTTTTCAACAAATTTGCCGTCTTATTCCAGGGCCATCAGGAGTACATAACTCATACTAAGTCAAGGAATATGGGACCTTGGGAAACTATTAAGGGAAAAGTTGGGGCGGTGGAATTTTGTAGGGTTGAAGACCTTGAGTATTCAACACGTCCCGGTTCTGGGGAGAGTTGCTGTAAAATGACCCTCAAATTTGTAGATCCTTTTTCTAATGTTGTGGGTAAATCATTTAGGTTGACTCTACCGGAGGTTACAGGTTTCCCAGATTTTCTTGTTGAAAGAAGTAGGTATGAGGCGTCTGTTGCAAGAAATTGGACCTGCCGAGATAAGTGCCAAGTTTGGTGGAAAAATGAGGGTGAGGAAGATGGTAGTTGGTGGGAGGGTCGAATTGTAAATGTGAAGCCCAAATCTCTAGAATTTCCGGATAGTCCATGGGAAAAATACAGCGTGAAGTACAAAAGTGATCCTACAGAAACACATAATCACAGTCCCTGGGAGCTTTATGATGCTGGCACTCATTCAGAGCAGCCTCATATTGATGATGACATTAGAGACAGACTTATTCGTGCTTTGGACAAGTTGGAGCAGTCAGGATACAAAGCCCAGGTGAAGAAATCTACCTTCCCTTGCTTGACATACTAGTATATTTTGTGCAGGGAAATCCAACCTAATTTGCATTTCTTTTGCAGGACTATTACGGGGTTAACAAATTAAAACAAGTTTCACAGAACACAAGTTTTAACAACAGGCATGTACTCGCCACCATCATATTTTTTTTTTTCCAAATTTCACTTCTCTGTTAAATAAATGAAGTTCATCATGTTTATTTAGCACATCTTCATTTTACAGGTTCCCTGTTCCGTTGTCTCTGGAAATTATTCAGTCTAGGTTAGATAATAATTACTACAGAAGTCTTGAGGCCTTCGAGCATGATGTTGAGGTGGTGATGTCAAACGCGGAGTCATACTTTGGGAGAAGTATGGAGCTCTCAACAAAAATGAAACACTTATCTGAGTGGTTCAGAAGGACATTATCATCCGTACAGGTTTACTGAACTCAATTTTGTAGACAAATTAGCCGGCACCTCGCCCAACACAAGGCTGCGGTTATCTTGTACATAAATCATTTTGCTTACAAACCTCAGACAATTGATTCAATGCCTTCAAGAAATGGCTTCCTCGTTCAAAATTTGTTGATGGTTTTACATGAACTGGGAATACAAGTTTATAAAATGTAGCTTACTGCGGTACAAGTCGCTGACGGACATTCTTTGATGTATAGCCTAACCTTAAAGATCATCAAAAAATTCGATAAGAGAAATACAGTATCTTATATTTGAAATTCCAAGGTTAACAGTGTAGTCAGTTTTGGCAATATGCTTTATGAGATATTGTTGACCAATTTTATTTTATTTTTTTATGTATCGCATTGATTGGAGTTGCGAGTCTCGAGTTAATAAGGCTATTGAAACATTCCATTGCTTATGTTATCCCCAGTGAAGTGACATTTTGGCTTTTTGCACAGGATTCTGGACCTTATTGCCCTGTTGGATTTAAACCCTTATTATTAGCGCACAATTTCAATTTTTCTATATATACCCTTTCGGATATGCCACAAAATTCCTCTACCAGGAGACAAAATCAAAAGAAAAATACAAAAGTACCACCTTAATGCTGGTTGGGTGATAGTCATGCAACAGTTTCCATTGCTGCTGCTTTAACCCCAGGTTGCAGTGGCTTCTTATTTCCATTACAAAGCAGAAAGTTTGTAAGCAACTACTACAATCTACTTACAGTTTCAAATGGTTATAAATCCCCAGTCTTCTAATCAGCATACAGTCCCCTCTCCAGAACCCAATCTTGTATCATCAATTGGGTATTGAGGGGCTGATCAGTAGGCGTCAGATGGCCTGCATTCAACACCACCACATGGCTTAAATTCTCCCATTTCTGGACATATCCAGCCAGATTCCCATCCACTCTCCACACCTTCCTTTCTGCCTCAAGAAAACTTCTGAGCCCTCCCCATTTCATCATTTTCACCCAAGATAACGTCGACATCACCCCGTCTCTCAAATCAGCCTGTCCTTGGTACAACAACACTCTTGTTTTTGTAACCAAGAACTCCACCATATACCTCACGCTCTTCATCACATCCTCATGCATTGCATTTGCCACAATGGGGCTGCATAGCTGAAAAACCACGGATTCCTTCGCTCCCAACGCCCTTTTCACGCCGGCGTTGTTCAGGAACTTGACCACTACTCTATTTGGGTAAGGGGTCAGCCTCCTGTAATCATACAAGGTGGCTAAGCCAGTCATATTGGTCATTGCCTCGAGCACTTGAGCTCTTGTGTTCGATGCCTCATTCCATCTACCCGTCTTGATGAATCCAATCGTCTTCGACTGAAGCATCTCTAGTTGGGTCATCTGCTTTTCGTTGATCAATCCCAAATTGTAACAGTTCACGGCATGTGTCGAAACTTGGACCACAGGATCGGTCAGTCCATTTCCAATGGCCAAACCAGCCAAATTGACTCTACCTTCCTGTGGCAGAACGGAGTTTTGCTTAAGGATGTAATATGCAAGTGATGGAAGATACTTCCCGGCGTAGCTCTCACCGGTGAGGTAGATTGGCCTGGTTTTGAATGACCTGTCAAGGGAAACAAACTTCTTCAGTGCTAGAAAGAGATGCTTATCAACATCATATTGGTTTCTTGGAATCTCCTCAGGGGATGCAGCAATGCTGAATCCAGTTCCGATTGGATTGTCAAGATAAACCAGGCCAAATATCTTGTTCCAAGATCTTGGATTTGGCTCGAGGACAAGATCCTGGTTCACTAGCCACGGCCCATTTTCGAAGAAATTGGCCAGCAGGGATGAACACCCCGGCCCGCCCTGGAGCCATATGAGGATTGGGATTTGGGATTTCGATGTGGTGTTTGCATTTTGAGCCTCGTAGAATGTATAGAAAATGGCTGAGCCGGTTGTGGAGTTAACTGTCAAGTAGCCTGATTTGGTGGGAAGGGCTTCTTTAGGGTAAGTTTCTGCGGCAGCAGAGTGGCGGAAGACGGCGAAAATAGGGAGGAGGAAGAGGAGGAGGAATCCAACAAGTGGTGGCGATTGTTGAGATGCCATTTTTGATTGATCTTTGGGAGTGAGTTTTGTGCACCAAATGTGTTGTCAAATTTATAGACTCGCAATTCACAGTAGAATAATAGTAAGAAGAAGAAATTTGACCACCTTGTCCCTCTTCACAAATAAAATAAAATAAAATAAAATAAATCATTATGTACAATAATAATTACTCCCCTCCGTCTCATTAGTAACGTCATGTTACTGTTGGGCACGCGAATTAAGGTAGAGTTGATTTGTGAGTATATGATGTGCTCCACATAATTGTTAGAGGGAAAATTATTTCTATTTATAGAAATATAGACATTTGTGATGGGACATGCAAAAATAGATAGTAATTAAGACATTTCAGTTAGGACAGATGGAGTAATATATAATGGCTAGGAGTGGACACATTATTTCAGTGGTAACATATCATGATGATTAAAATAAAAGATTGCCACATCTATAAATCATGTGTGAAGTGGGTACTACCCCTCCCCTCTATGGTTGACTTTTGGAGATATGATGCTTTCACATGTCCCCCTATTTAATTGGATTCTTAGGTGTCTGTGTGATGCGAAAACTAAGCAAAAAACCAACTTTGATTTGAAGACTGAACATGGGTTTGGTTCCAACAACTGAGATTAGTCCACCATTTAACTAAGTACTAAGTAGCTCTAGTATTTTATTACAATCACTAAAATCAACAATGAGTTATTGATGCAAGAACTGACACAACACATACACACGGTACCTTGATTTGCTTGAGTTGTTATTATCACAAGATAAATGAGGACACGACAAACTGCAGGCCGTATTATTGGTATTAAAGTGGATTTAGTAAGTAAGTAAATGCTCTTCTCTTTCACTTGTAGTGATAACTATGCCAGATTTGTATTATTATGATGATTAAAATAAAAGATTGCCACATCTATAAATCATGTGTGAAGTGTGTACTACCCCTCCCCTCTATGGTTGACTTTTGGAGATATGATGCTTTCACATGTCCCCCTATTTAATTGGATTCTTAGGTGTCTGTGTGATGCGAAAACTAAGCAAAAAACCAACTTTGATTTGAAGACTGAACATGGGTTTGGTTCCAACAACTGAGATTAGTCCACCATTAAACTAAGTACTAAGTAGCTCTAGTATTTTATTACAATCACTAAAATCAACAATGAGTTATTGATGCAAGAACTGACAACAACACATACACACGGTACCTTGATTTGCTTGAGTTGTTATTATCACAAGATAAATGAGGACACGACAAACTGCAGGCCGTATTATTGGTATTAAAGTGGATTTAGTAAGTAAAGTAAATGCTCTTCTCTTTCAATTTATTCACTTGTAGTGATAAATATGCCAGATTTGTATTATTTGATGAAAACAAAATAGAAACGAAGGGGATATATAATATAATTAGTAATTACTCCCTTCCCTCCGTTCCTTTTTAGTTGTCTTTTTAAAGATTGAAAAGTGTTTCAAAATAGTTGTCATTTTTAGGTAGTTATAGATAGTTATGTTATATTTTTACTATATTGTCCTTCATTTTACATAAATGTTATTTATTGGGTATTTATTAAGAAATAGTTTGATTGAAGGGTAAAAATGTAAATTTATAAATTATTAATGCAGATCTTGGTTATTAAAATTGGGCCGAAAGAGACAACTATTTAGTAGTAATACATATTACTATAATTTTTTAAATGGGCATCCAAAATTAGTCAAAACAAGAGGTAAGAATAGTAAAAGGCATTTATTTCATGTAGAAAGGTAAAGGGAATCATCATCACAGACAACAATTAAGACAATGAATGGTAGTTCCACAAAAGTTTGAGTTGGAACTTTTGTTTGGGTCGTCCTTATTTATTACAGTAGGGAGTACTAAAAAGAGAAACCTCTGTGCCCACATTTCTTTCTTTGGTGGTGGGGGACTGAAACTGACAAAAAGCAGCAATTGAAGCAAGCACCATGCGTGTCCATAACTTTTAACTTTGATATATGGAGTTAGAGCTGTAAATAAAACAAACAGTTCGTGAGCTGAGCTCGTTTCGATACGTATTCGTTCGTTAACAGCTCGTTCGGTAAGTTAAACGAACCGAGCTCAAACACATAATTTGGTTTGTGTGTTCGTTCGTTAAGTTCGCGAACAGTTTGTACTTCTTTTTTAATGGAATATACTCACTCCGTTTTTAAATGATAGCTACGTTGGAGAATTTGACACTATTCACACAATCACTTTGACTTGAAGTTTTATCATAGTTATTCAAGTTAAAATATAGTCAATTGAGATCTTGTTAGATTCGTCTCGTCTTGTAGTTTTTAAATATCGAACTTTTAGAATTTTACTTGTACCGAACTTGCGTTATTATTGATTTAAAATGTACATTGGACTGCGCGCTGCGTGGGTCCGTAGCAAACAAAAAAAAACGGAGGTAGTATATTATAAAAAATAAATATTTTATCTAGTTGTTCTTTTCATTTTTTATTTTTATTAATTTCACATTTCTCTTATAAATTATACTACAATATACATTACATTTTCACACCTAATTTAATTCTAAAATAAATAAAGTTATTAATAAAATAATTAGTTCGTTAACTGAGCTCGATTAGGCTCGTGTTCGTTCGTTATTACTTCGTTCGTAAGGTTAAACGAACAGAGCTCAAACATGAAAATTGGCTCGTTAAGATTTTTGGCTCGGTTCGTGTTCGTTCGTTAAGCTTAACGAACAGAGCTCAAACACTTGAAGCTCGGTTCGGTTCGGCTCGTTTACAGCTCTATGGAGGCATTCAGTGTCAGTCATGAATCACGTCTATTCCTCTTATTTGCCCCATTTCTTATTTTTCGGATTTGATTAGTAGATTTGTAATAGTAATAGTAGATTTAATAAATTATATTTGTTGGATAATTTAATCTGTGTAACATGTAATTTTTTAAAGTAGATTATTTGTTAGGTGTGGATTATGTTAATATATTACATAGAAACAATTATAAAATGACCACATTCAATTGGATGTAAAAATTACAGGAGTATATATAAATTGTACGAAACTGTTTCAAGTGATTAATTAATTAATAATTGAATTTGCATATAAAAAAACACCAATATTTATATAATTACTATATTGATCAGTTCTTCATTAATACAAAGTAGTACTCCCTCTGTCCCATTCCAAATGTCCTACTTACTATTTTTGGATGTCCCATTACAAATGTCTTCTTTCTATAAATAGAAATAATTTTCCCCTCCAACAACTATGTGGACCCCCCATATACTCACAAACCAACTCTACCTTAATTTTCGTGCCCAACAGTAACAAGACACTTGGAGTGGGACGGAGGGAGTATATCACTAACTAAGGTTTGATAATAACTGAACTACTGTCTTGCTATTAAAAAAAAAAAGTCACTTCAATTTATCATAACTCGTGAATCGTGAACTAAAATTACTTTTTTGATTTGAACAGTAAGCTTTGAGTGATTTTCCAAAGGTAATATTGTTGTGTTTTTTGGGGTAAGCAAAGGTAATTTTTTTTTTTTTTTTTTTTTTTTTGGCATAGCCGTAGCCTGGAAAGGTAATATTGTTGTTGAATCCTGGTTCCACACATAGCAGTTGACTGAATTAATAAACAGTGATAAAAAAAAAAAAAAAAAAGTTGCCTGTTTTGACTTTGAAACCTTCAAACATGTAGATGTCATAGTCAACTCACTCTATTCCTAGCATGACATTTCCACAAATTTACATTACTTTTAATATTTTGGTGTTATATTTCAGATTTTGAAGTATTCATTACACCACTTTTCAAATGAGTGGAGAGAATGCATGTAAAGTTATCTGCACTGAGGCCTTGACACTTAAGCCTCTTCTAGAAGAAGAAATAATGAATTACTTCCAACTACTACTAATGGTGAAAAGACAACTGCATTGCATTGCACACATAAGCACCTTTGACATTAATGTTTTAGGGATCACAATTCAAACAAAGCAGTTAATGTATCCATTCTTTTGTTGCCAAAAGAACTCCTTGTCAGTTTCTCATGGTCAACAAATCACACATATCCAATATAATCAATCACCTGCATAAGAAATACTAGTAAAATGTCAAAATCAATTCGCAAAGCTGCCCACACAAAACAAAGATTCATTCACTCCTCTTCTTGCAGTTGTGTGAACATTATTAGCTGAGAACTAAATCTTGAGAAAGAATTTTTGGGTCCAAATCCATATGTAGTAGTAGCAATTTAGAAGAAAATAAATCAATGGCTACAATTGACATTAATAACTCTTCCTGTAAAAATAATACTAATAGAATAAGTCTTCAGAAACTGTTGAACACTTTGGAGGGTAGGTTCAATTGAAAAGTTGCTTTGTTTTGTAACTATGCAACTTGTTCGACACAAGATGATAATTTCCGAATGCATGTCAAAAGCCCCAAGAGAAAATTGGCTATGAATTATAGTGAAGAAATAATTGTGCATGCTTCAAGAATCTGAATGGAATATTAAAGGTGCAAAAGTCTGACAATTAATACTGTTGTGTAATGGAAATTGCCAACGCCAATTTTCAATCAGCCATGTTTACTTTCCAGCCATATCCAATTATATTTCTAAATCATTGGAAATCTGGAATGGTTCTTTCAATTGCAGTGTTTTGAAAGCATGCAGAGTGTGAAATATCAACAGACAAGCAATTTAACATTTGGTTCGATAGGATCGTCGTGATTAGGAAACAAAAAAATTCCACTCGGGTTATTGTTCTTGACTCTTGAGTAACTGCAACAGGAAAACATAAATATGTCTACCAATGAAGCTTTTGCTACATGGCATCCAAAAAGTACTAGAAATCAACATATCCAATGTGCGCAGTGGATATCCAAACGCAGAGCGTTGTTCATGAAAGCTCATGATCTATAATATTACCAGGGAAGTTGCTTCTTAATAAAAGAGGAGAAACATATGAAGGAAATGCATATAACTAAAATATCCCTGTAAGAAGATTTGCAGCAGTGGATATGGCAGCCCCTGTTATGGCGAACTGCACGACCTGCTCGTGAGAATGGTCCTCTGATGTCAGTGCCAGTGCAGCTCCGGTGATTGCTCCAGCCAAGGCACTATTTTTCTGCACCAGCAAACAATGCAAGTTTTTCCAACCTCAATCCACACAGGAGAATAAATAATGTACAAAAAGGTTGATAAGTTACCCAATCATGGACTCCCCTAGCCTCCTTCAGTCCATAAGTGAGACCTGAATACATCCCTGCTGCAACACCTACATCAATCCATTGCAATATATTACTGTAGTTACCAGTATTGTGTCTCCAAATTAGGCCAATTTAATTTGAAATAACACGGTTTATATCTGGGTGAGAAATTTAGTACACTACAGATTAACATTATCTCCATGGGTTAAATTGTCCCGAGTGATAAGAACAAAACAACATGCACCATCTGTATCTGGTCTTACCCCATTGCAGAGACTCTTTTCCAGTGCTCTTCACCTAAAGCGATGGACAAGCCAAAGTATCACAATCCATGAATTACATAAAAATTGTATTGCAATATTTACATGCATCACTAGCTAGCTCCTTTGCCCTTACCCTTTTTTTTTTTTTTTTTTCATTCCGCGGACATTAAATTATACTATCACCTCAGAACTCGTACAGAAAGTTATATCAATCATTCAATATATTGAAAAACGATGAGAAGGGTGGGTGAAATATCAAATGGATGGATTAGGACTTGGATCGAAAATAAACTCACACATACGTTGTGTCCATGGTAACGAGTTTAGAGAGAGTTAAACCTTATTACAGTGGACAATAAGCACATTACCACGTAAAAGCCTCAAGGCTCGAAAGGTATGTAATTAGGTTTCACAATTAACCTCATGCATTCATCAATTAATCTAAAAACTTAAGTGATGTTACTCAACAAAACTAGATTAACTTACCAAAGCCTCAACGGACTTCCGATTATTCTCCCCTGCACATAAACACGAGCCAACACTGAGAAAATCAGTCATTTCACACATACAATTTTCCAAAAACCAAATGATCATCTCCTCGGAAGCTCATGTTAGCTCCCTCTTTGAAAAGACGCCAAACTATTTCAAGTTTTCAACACAAGGCATTTCCAAATTGTAAGCTCAGAGTAGTAATGAATCAATGTTCCATAATCCAACTCTAACTAATACTCAAATAAAAGTACCTCTAAGGTCAGGGAACCGACTCTTCTTCTTCGAAATCGCAGCAGCAGACCCTGTTTCAGGAGGGACTACATTGCCCGTTGTGTCCCCGCCCGCACCTGATTTATCATCAATCCAATCAAGCAATTTCCACACCCGATCCAGGAATAATCAAAGAAAGACGTAATAAGGGTATTAATCGGATCTCACTCTCCGAAGCGGCAAAATAAGCTTCCCGCGATGCTGCTTGCACAGCTCCAATCTGCATTTTCATACATTCTTCATTTTCATACATTCTTCATAATTGATTGGGAAATGTGCAACAGAATGGAATGAATGAGAAAGGATTCATTGCGTAATACGTACCCCGGCAGCTCTGATAAAGCTATCGGCAATGCGGTTGAGCAAAGGATGCCCGAGATCGAAGAAAAAACATCTCTTCTCAAAATCCCTCAGCTCATCCAGCAACGATTTAGTCTCCAAATTGCTCCCAACCATATTTCGTTTTACCGTTTCTAATTAATCTCTGTGCAGATTAAAACCCAATTTGCGAGAACTTCACTGCAGACGGTTAATGAATCACGTATGATGTATAGGATAGAGATTTTGAGAGGTGGTGGTCGCCGGAGGAGGAATAATGCAGCAGGTATGTAAGGGCGACATGTGTCAGTCTGTTGCGAACTTGGCGGCGGCCTTTCTTCTCGCAGGACGACTATGAATTATAGTACGGTATAAAATACTAGTAATAGATTTTCCATGCAAAATTGATTTTTTTTTCCCCTTTATTTATTCAATTATTCATTTAGACGTTATTTAAATTATAGAATTAGGGTTCGGGATTAATCTCACTGAAAAGTATGTGATTATTTAATCCCACTGAAGTGGTAATTTTAGCATATGATTATTTAATCAATTAAAATGAACATAATATTATTATATTAATTATGACTTGTGAGATGAAATTATTCTAATGATGATACTGAAAGCAAAAGCTTAGTTAGGGCTAACAAAATGGGGGTGCCAGCCTTATTACACAATGTGCATTAAACAATTAACTACTTTCTTAATACAATTAAGCGACAAGAAAAAATCATGATGATTAATTGTGAACATATATTTATAATTTGCAATTATATACTTATTTCTCAATCAACTTTTTAATAAATTCAACTCATTTCTTCATACAATTCAAAATTCAAAAACCGTGAAATCTATAGGCTATATAGCAGGTGCGGGAAACAGGCCATAAATGTATAATAATGAAATTGAAAGCTAGTTAAAAACAATATGAACCAATTGTTTCAACTATTTTGGAATAGAAAGTGTAGTTTCTTTCCTGTCTTAACAAGGAGGGATTTTTACCCAAACAACAGAAAGTGTTGTTTCCTGCGAGAGAGAAAAAAGGGAGAAGAATTTACGCGAATGGAGTGGATTCAACTAATAATAATAAGGGGCAAAATAGTAGAGTAGTACACATTTTACACCCTACCAAATAGGCTTTAAGCCGTACAGAAAGATAAAAATGTGTGAAATACAAAGGTATCATCACCAACACAAAATTTTGGTCCAATACTTCTTTTTTTTCTCTCAGTTGCGCACCACCTTATGCTTGCAGAACCATCATCATCTATTACACATGTATTTCAGTTTTGTACACATAAAGTAGAATTATGAGTTACCAAGAGGACATAATCAGGGGGACCGGACCACCATTATGCTTGATGGAAGAAGCCTTGCTTTGTCAAGAGTTTCCGCGCAGATTCGGATCGAATGAACCTAGGTACTTAAGATGGACTGACTGACTACATGGCATTCAATGCATCATCCTTGTGCCGGTACTGTACAGTATTCCTCATCCTAGATTCGGCGGTTTAGTCCATGGGGGGTTTACTAGTTTGATGTTGTCCACTTTGGTTGCTTCTTGGATAAATTGGGTAATACACACAGCCCGAGTCCACCAACCATAAGTGGAGCCCAAGCAATACCAGAATGCAGAATAAACTAATTGGTGGCAACTCATGATCCATTCACAGCCATTTCTGCTGAGGTCTTTGGTGGTAACAAAGGCCGTTTGTCGTCATGTGTCCTATTATCATCACCAGAATCATTCAACTCATCACCATGAGTTCTATCATCAGTGGAATCGTTCAACTCATTGTTCAAGCTTCTAGGAGAATCCTCTCTCTCATCATTTTGGTTTTCCAGTTCTGCACTTTGCCTCTCATCGGATGAGCTGCTTGTGTGCCCCTTGTCTGGGTTCTGGTCCACATTTGACAACGAGACATTGATAGTTCCGGTACCTAATTTCTTACACAAGGCAGCTAAAACTCCTTTTGGTTTTAGGTCTTTTGGTGTTCGACGTAACCTTTTTGCCTCAGATTCCTTGGCAACTAATTTCCGTTTCAAGGGGAGCTGAGCTAGTCCCTCCTCTTCCTCAGATGCATCCGGCACTCTTTTAGGAGGGGGCCTGTAATCCTCATCATCTTCATCATCATCATAGTCAACAAGTCGACCAGACCTTCATTTCAACATCTTAAACTTAGAATATATGCCCATCAATAATTAAAAATTAATATAAATTATAATGATAATCCAGAAAGCAACAAAAAACCACCTTGGTGATGGGTCATTTTGTGAAGACCCATTAACTAATGCAGGAGGCTTTGTTTCACCTTTGTTATTGCTACCCCTGCGAGCTGAGGCTGAATCCTCTTCATCACTGGGAAAAGAAAAAAAATCACATTTGTCAGTTCCCAACTGGGGGTCACCAATATATACATTTGAACATTGAAGGCTGCCGATAAATAATCATTTGTTCTTTTGGGTTTCACCATTCAGCATTCAAATGTGACCAAATAATAGAATAACAATCGAATCATGGCAGTACATAGCCACCAACCTATCATCATTGAAGTAGTCTTCCTCCTCTTTCTCCAAAGCACGATCATCAAGTCGTTTCCTTTGGTTTAAGGAAGTACCGGTGCTTCTTGTATCCAAACTTTCCAGCATCTGTGAATGCATAATATGTTACATGCTCAAGAAGACAAAAATGAAATGAATACACCAGGAAAGAAAGTATAATACCTGTTCATATTTAACTTTTAGAGCATGAATGGAAGATAAGCATTCAAATTTGGCCAACTGATCCCAGAAAGTATCAACTAGATACCTGAGTAATATTTTCAAGTTCTCCTGCACAAGAATCTTTAAGATTTTGAAGAAGTGAAAAATGGATGTGCATCCAAAAGAAGAATGAAGGAAAATACACCTTGCGGAGAAATTCGAAGAGTTCAAGAATGGTAGAATTTAGAAGATTGTAACGATTCCCATTAGTGACAAATGCATCTACAATTGGTTTGAAAAGGTCATTCTTTGCAATATAATTCATCAGGTGCTCATCCTGCAATACCAAATCAGCAATTAATATTGCTTCAGATAAAGCTCTAGATCAATCGATATGGAACAATAACTTGTGACCATACAACACATTACGGGGATAGACTGCAAACATACATGCATGCAGATGTATCATGATTGGTCAGTATTACAAAAAAATGACTCCCTCCGTCCCACTAAACTTGTCCTGTTTGACTTTTTTACACTGTTCATTGTACAGCTTTGACTTAATTTTATTGCAAATATATAAGTATTTGGAAAAAAAATAGTCGAGTTGGGTCTTGTTAGAATCGTATGATCATGTAGTTTTATAATATATATTTTGTATAATTTTTCATTGTACATATTTTGAGATATTAACCGCTGAAAAAGTGCATTGGATTGTGTGCAGAAGTGAAACATGACAAGTTAAATGGGACGGAGGGAGTACTTTATAAGAGAAAACCTCATTCCCACTATGAGCATTGCTCTTCAATCAATATACAGATAATCAAATAGACACATACAGGTGAACAAGACAAATAGCAGTTCTTACTACTCTCTTAAACGCTATTCATTATCTCGCAATAATGTATATGACTTAAATCAGTAGCATGTTTGCAATACACAAAATTAAAGGAAATCAAACACACAACAATCATTTTTAGAAACATACATAATCATAAGTTCATAACTACATCTTCAACATCTCCTTAGAGTCAAGGAAAATATATCAACTTACACTGCGAGAGATGAGTGCCCTAACAAATCTGACAGCACCAACTACAAGGTACTTTTCTTTTCTTCTCGTCAGATATAGAACTTTATCGATTACGTTGTTAAGAAGAAAGTTGCATCTGCAGGATAAAGAAAGAAGATAAATCAAAACAAATAACAATTTACTAGTTTTAGGTATATTAGCATTAGAGGCAAATAAGCTACTTTATCCTGTAAGGGTGCTGCAAAACACAGAAGCAGAGCAGATCACAAATATTTAGTAGTATCTCAGGCTTCACACTACTCCTGGATCCTGCATCGGAGCTCAGAGATTTGTTATCAATTTGACCATCAGTATTTGGCGGGCATGATGATGTTATTGCATCAATTAACTGATCCAAGTGATGTTCGTAGAAAATTTCCACAATCAATTCTTTCTGAAACAAATTTAAGGAGATCAAGCGTTAGACATGGACAGCATTCATCACATATGACATGATGACGCAAATTGGAGATTTTTTTTTTTTTTTTGGGGGGTGAGGGGGGTGTGAAGCAGAGGAATAGAAAAGGTAGATGGGTATGCATCCAATGTAAAAACATATCATGAAACCTCAGGTTCACGTGATGAATAATAGAATACATTCAAAGAGATATTATAGAGTATCAATTGCTAGAATGAAAATGAAACGTGAAGTCACGCTGCCCTACTAATTATTACTCCCTCCGTCCAAATGAATGTCCCCTTCGGTTTGGGCAAGAAGTGCAATGCACTTGTTTGGCAGTTAATATTTTACCTAAAAATCTGTGCAAGTAAAAATTTTATATAAAATATATTTCTTAAAAATATGCGATTAGATGAATCTAACAAGATCAACTGACTATTTTTTATTATTATATAAATCCAATAAAATTGAGTCAAAGTTGAAAAATGAACCATCTCGAAAGTCAAAGGGGACAAAATGAAATGGACGGAGGGAGTACTAAACAGCAGTCTGGTCACAATCATTGCTAAGGCAAGGCTATGCCCCAAACATAATTACCGCAATCTACAGTCTATTATACTTCATCAGATACTAGAAATCGAAAAGAACTGCAAGCATGAGGAAAGCAGCCAATAGGTAAACCAAAGTGACACAAACTAATACCTGTGTCCCTGGTGTGGACTCCAAAAGACTGCGGATGATTTCTAGAAACTGGCAATGCATATCATCTCTATAATCTGTAAGCATATTTTTAACCTGCAAAGTAAGGATGACTTCAAAATATTAGGGGCATTAACATCTGATTAGAACAAGAACTCCACGGTGCACCTAGTAAAGATCAACAATGACGAGTAATAATATTATATAAAGTGATCGCATAACTCAATTGGCTGTCCCAGAGGCTTTCCAAATACGGAGTCTCCCAAATACAGAGTACTAGTCCTTTTTATCAATGCATAACTGGTTTTCATATCAAGGAGAATAGAAATTACAATTTTGTTGAGGCTATAGAAGAGTACACATCTTAACTGGCCCAGACATCAGAAAAGAGATTTGGTCATAATTATCATTGAGCTTGTACTTCCCACATGAACAATACCCACGATGGATTTTCCTTCACAATGGATTGCAAAAATAATCTTTGATCTTACTAGAGCTTAAAGTCAGATTTTCTGTACTTGCCTATCAAATCTCTCGTAATAAATAAAAAGTTAACCCTCACCATCATGTACCACACACATCCCTAAAGAAGGAATGCATCTTTATAGTTACTATAACAGGTTAATTGAAGTAATGGAGCTATATGAATCCAAATCACCTACCAAAAGTCCAAAAAGAACACCTTCCTGCCGAGACACATAAGAACGCAGAATATTTGCATCTAGAGTTTGGAAAAACATGAGAATGTCTGCCCTGCACCCAGTACAACAAATGATCGCTAAAAAAACAAATCAAAGATTTAAAATTTTCAGTGAAATAATACAACTCATTTCATTACCCAGTCAAAACAAGCTTATAGTCTTCACTCTGCAATATATCCGCTATGATATCAAAAATACCTTCATTAACAAGATCCCTACATTTATAAACACCAGAAAATAAAGTACGTTAGGAACCACAGCAGATTGGGGCATCCATTGAAAGTAAACTAAAATTGAGTGGAAGTGAAACAATGTTGCAGTCTCCATCTTCAAAATTAAGAATGAGCCCAAGTGATGCAGTAATATATCATACCTGAAATGCCGATTCTGATGCACCATTTGTAAGCTCTTACTCAAGGTACAAAACTCATGAACAAAGTTAACCTATTTCACATAAGTAAAAATCATCAGTTTTACAATGATACAACTTGCTACTCCGCTCAGAAATCATAATCATAATCATAATAACAATAACCAACAAAAATAATAATAATAAAACAACAACAACTAGAAAAATAAACATTCAGACCACTCTTACTGGAACCTATCATTAGTTTGTGTTTAAAGTTGAAGATATCCAGACATACAGGAAATGAAAATAGGAATATATAAAAACAGCCACAAGCATAACTTCATGTCCAGTATGTTATACTCTTGGGGACAGGGTGGAAGAAGGGAGGGAATTATCAGTCAGCTTTAACCATCTTAAAACTTTCCATCACATGCGTTAGTGGACAAAAGCCAATTAAAAATTTAAATGTGCTAAAAATCTAGAAATCACTCTGCATGTTATTGCCTGACATGATTCTGTAAGACCATCATATATGCAATTTTTCTGCACCAAGCATGCTTTAATAGGAAAAATCATGCCACTTGTAAAGTTTTGGAGATCTTGGACACTTAGTTATAGCAATATGACAGTTCTGGAGAATCACAAATAATCTAGTGTGAATTAGAAATCAACAGTGCTTATCTGGTAACAAAACCAGATTCATGAATTGTAATTGCAAGAAATTAATTTAAGGCCAAAATGTACCAAAGTTTTCTTAGATTCTACTGAAGTCGTAGGCGACTTCAGCCTCGCAAACAATTCCTTTATAAAGGTCTTATCATCTTTTAACAATGAAACAACCTGCGACAAATACAACTCAAATAGTTTAATTCGCTTAAAACTGTAAATAAAATAAGAGGCGTTGAACAAGGTGGAAAAAGATCTTACAATTGCATTATTTGAATGAATAATAGAATTAAAAGTTGCTACTAAGCTCTCGTCCAGTGCTCTGGGTAAAATGACATCCTGCCAAAAGAAACACAGATATTGCCTTTATAAATTGATAACAAACGTGGGACCAAAATATCAAAAATTCATACCTTCAAATAACCAACTCTATAGGATTGATGAATCCTTGAGAGGACTTCTGGATCTTTAATAGGTATGGCCTAAAAGACACCAGCGAGAAGCAGAAAAATTAAAGTTCAATACAAGAATAGATCACAATTCAATGAATTCCAATATTTAGCTTCTTTCACCGCATATAACTGTCACAGCAATAGATGGACTAACTTTTACCTCCTTAAAAACCACATGCTCTTTCAAAAAGTTGCGATGATCAGTGCGGGGTACCACAGGATCATCTGCAAGATTGTCATAAGCAACAATAAAAAATTTTGACTACATTAACAAGCGTAAGATCTTGGGCAAAGCAAGTAATATCCCTATCAGAGTGTTGAACTGATAAAAAAAAAAAAAAAAAAATTCTATCAGAAATCTCAACAATGATCCTCAAAATTACAGATTTAAGTAGTTAAAAGGCAAAGAAGTGTGAGACTTACATTCTAGGCATCCAATTATATCCATTATCAACTCATCCCCAAATATTTTCTCAAATATCTGGGCGTTGTTTAGCAAAACTGCAGGCAAGGACAAGAATTGAATGCAAAGCTCAAACATAATAAAATGCTGAAGACCATCCGTGTTTGAGAAGCAACTGACAATTTATTATATAAGCCTACTCACCAATCCCCCTGACAATTTTGAAAAGCAACTGAAGACCATCCGTGTTTTCCAAATCTTCACATATTCTGAATAGATCCATTAATTTCCGGAAAAAATCCTGCTGCACCACCAATAAACGTCACATAAAACAGAGTACAAAGAGAACAAGAGATCACTATATCATATAAGAGGTCAGTACTTACATCATGCAATATAAGGTCAGTAACCCGTAGATGATCTGTAATGCCACTTTCAACAATCTGCAAAATATAAATGTGTGCATAATTCATCTTCATCTTTGTTAAAAATAAAACTAAAACAAAGGGTTATGAGAAGATGCTAAAGCAGAAGAAATCATCAGAATATCTTAACTCAAACAAAAAAAAAAAGTACATATTTACATGAATTAAAGTCAAGCGACTTAAATATTATGATAAGTAGACATGGAGGAAGTTGGAACAATGGTTGGTACCTTAAGTATCAGAGGGAGATTAGAAAGCTCAACCGGTGGCAACTCCCGCAACTCACTATTAATATTGTGGAATGGGTCATCTGAGGCATTTAGAATGTAAAAACATCAACATAGCTCGCATGCAAGGGGAAAACACTTGCATATAAAACAAGGAAAAGTGGAAAACTCAGTTACTAATCAATTTTCTTTAGACTCACTAATCCTTAGAATTGTTGTCTGCTAGTAAAGCAATTCAAAGATATAAAAGATAGATACGCATACAAGTTGGTATTCATACAAATTCTACATAAGGTATACACATACGAGTTGGTCAAGCAGATGTACACAACTTTTGAAGGAAAAAATAAAAAGTACACAAGTAAGACCAATGGAGTGTTCTATTTAGAAGTTTACCAAGTAGATGTATAATGCCAATCTTCGAGAGAATAAGACATTCAAATTTACTAAGATAACTGCCATAAATCATCTACCAATTAATACAAAAATAGAGCCAAAAAGGTAACAAGCAAAACACATTTGTTCCTCCCAATCAGTCCAAATTGAGAGATATTATTACTGCCCACTGCCATCCTTCAATTTACCATTGCACAAAGATAGAAGTCCATTGATTTGAAGACTATTGAAAATACTGCATCATTTCAAATAGATATCATTCTTTTAGATCAAAAAAGTATGCAAAATACATTAAGTTAACATTTAACATTTACCAACGCAGAAGAGCATCAAGGAATAAATATTTCGCCTATTTTGACACATTAAAATATGTTTCTTCTTCCATAATTCAATTTTCATCCTCCCGTAATTTTGTACTTGCTTGAACCTCTTGAATACATGTAACATGCCCATATGTCTTACACCCCTTCTGTTGTACAAAGCAAGAAGTTCATAAGAGTTCATAATTTCTTTAGCAACCAAAATTACCCAACAACATTATACGCACACAAGATAGAAATAGAGATTGAGGAACTTGAAAGCAACATTGTAATACAAAGAGGTAAATGCAATTACAACAGTAGCAGCAAAATAGACTTCCAATGTTTGTATTCACAACTTTAAATGTAGGCCTTGGGTCCGAACCCAACCAATCAACCTGGTTATCCCTACCCTTGACTAGCATTTCCAAGTTTTTCATCGCCTTGCAATTATGATACGCACTAATCACAACATACACTCAATATGTGTAACAAGTCATTTAGAAAATCTAAAATTTTACTCATTATAAAAATGAAAATAAAAATAAAACTTTAGTAATTAGTAGTAGTATTTTGTTATCATTTCTGTGGCAATAATATAATCACATCAGTAGTCGCAAAATCATATACTGTATGAGAAAGAAGGAAATCGGGTGAAAAAGTAATTTTGGCTTGAAAGACTTTAGGAGACAAAAAAAGTCGAGATAAGATCAACAAGTTTAGAAAACAGAGAAAAGCCCAAAGAATAACCAACAGACAAGAACATATTCGATTGAGCTCAAGGGTCGAGGGCATTAATAATCAAAAGTTTACAACTGACACACCACCAGAACAGTTACTTCCTGACCTCTTCTAAATATGGATGGAATGGAGCATGTGGCCCTTGTGACCAATATAAGCACATTGCAGAGGAAAAAAAGCAAAAGGGTGAAATGAAAACAAAAACTAAAACTAAAACTAAAACCAAAAAAAAAAGGTGGCCCGCACATTGTCCCCTAACATCATTCGCACATGACCACTCACACATATACACAAAACCATATATATGCGACCATTACATCAACAAGAACTGACGTGAATCATTGCACACTGGTACTTCTAAAACAACATTACTCATTACCAAAAATCCATTTGCCACCAATTCAAGATTAATATAAATAACCGCAATTGCAAGAACTTGAACTAGATGTCAATAATGCTGGTGCTAAATCATGAAATCTTAAATTGTCCCCTTAAATCATCCCCAAGAAATGCCCAGTCATAGCTCCCTAGGAAATTCAGATACCAGCTGTGAACAGAAAGTGTTCCCATGTTTTCACATGCAATCAGCATGTTAAAACTTCAATCAACACACAAATTTAAATATTAAATCAGGAACAAGCTTATCTGGAGATACTTCGATAAACATAACTAAAGATTCCCACAGTGTCAATAGAAAAAGGATAAGAAGTATAGATCAGGAGATATTTACAGAGAACGTAGAATAGATTGCAGCTATATATGATTCCAATAAGAACTTACTGGCTAGTGCGTTGATGTGCATAGTTCTTTGCAGATTACAGATTTGGTCCCTGCATGGGCAACAATTGCAATAAAAATATCAAATCACAGTATATTAAAATAGCAGGGGAAAAATGATAACTGTGGTGTGCATTATAAAACAATACTATCATTTTGATACTAACCATATATAGGAGCAACCGGTATTATTTTGAAAGCTAAGTGCCAATTCAGTTGAAAGTTCAGGATCCCTCCAGCAAAGAATTGTTTCTGAAAACACAAAGTACAATATGAGAAACAAAGTTAGAGATAGACCAAGCAAGCAAAAGTCCAATAAATTAGAACATAATACCATCTTGCTTCCGATAAATATCCTCAGAGCTGATACGGTGCAACAATATTGTTTCATTATCATCGTCAATAACAACCAATGCAGGGTCTTCTGATCTCTGCACCACATACACTGCTTCAATCTCATGATAAACATAAAAATGATATTATATCACCATACTGAAAAAAGTTAATGGAAAAATATAAATGTTTTTAAACCTCCAAGTAGTAAACAGTGACATGACCAGTCCCTTGATCATCCCAGTTCCCATCGTCATTAAGACGGTACACTTTAACATGCTGGGAAAAAAAAAATGAGAACCATGAATATCAACAGTTGTCACTGCTAGCTCCAAGTGGCAAGAGAACTTTTTCAAACTTCAAAAGCTAACAATGTTTAGCATAACAGAACGAAAATACTAAACCTTTGAACCATATGACAGCAAAAGAAGGATGCAAGACAAATGCGACACGGAAACTAGAAGACATTATTGTCCGTAGGTTTTTCTACAAATCTTATTACATTTTTAATTTTATTCTTGCAATCCAACATTATAAATCTCTCCATGGTAATTAAATATTTCAATTCTTTTATGTTAACACACACAGACACACACACATATATGCCTAGGAGACCTAAAATTGATATGGGTAGATATTATCCAAATTTTCTTATGAACTATCTTGCAGATACAAGGTTATCCTGAGCTCAAAGGATACACTAGAAACTGGAGGTCCCACTTCCACTTTAAAACACTTAAATGTATCAAGAGTAGCACAGTTGACAGCAAAGGAAATGTTAAATAATGTAATTCTTAGAGAAGACAATGTAAAATGCTAGACAAACACATCTTCATCTTCATATTTCCATCAATTCGTGGACTGATACCAATGAGTTTGGTGTCTATACAAACTCGATCTATATATCAATACATAGATAATCTGAAATGCAGTAATGTCGCAGCATGCAACTAATTTGTTTTGTACAGAATAGAGCACAAAATATCCAATCATTAATTCCAAAGCAAGAAGCCAATAACTCATAATTTAATGCCTGTCAGAGGGGCATCCTCAACATATTCCACCGCCAGATCTGAATGTTGGCATTTACTGATGAATTATTTAACGATTCACCGCTTCTAATTTATTTTGCCATGCATTTGAAAAAATAGCATTATAATTTCAAATACATTAAAACAGGATCACAGAACAACACCGAGAGCAGTTATTGCAATTCAATTTTACGGTTTAGAAGTTCACAAACCAACTCCAAAATGCCAAATTCCATCATGAGTAAAAAATAAATAAATAAATAAATAATAATAATAATAATAATAATAATAATAATAATAATAATAAAGCCATCCAAGACTACATGTAGTCCCAAAAGCACAAGATTATGTCAAAAAAAATTCAGCAGTAACATGCAACTACCACACTTAGTGAATAACTCTATCAATAGAACAATGCCTTTTAACACCGTCACACTGAGTAACATACAGTGTAAAAATAGAGCATGAGAGTAATGCTAACTCTTAGGTATATATGTACCAAATTTAGCAAGAATCTTGCTCACTATCATTACTAACTATGTGCATTGCCATTTACTTACACAAATGTGATGAGCACCTAGAGACACTTAGAAATGAAGCCAAACTTCAGTTCTATCACTGAAGTGTAAAAATAGAGCATGAGAGTAATGCTAACTCTTAGGTATAGATGTACCGAATTTAGCATGAATCTTGCTCACTATCGTTCAAATAACAATGCGTATTGTCATTTACTTGCACAAATGTGATGAGCACCTAGAGACACTTAGAAATGAAGCCAATCTTCAGTTCTTCAAGCATATACCTAAATAAAATTTGGATGCAACAATGATCTACAAGGCTGTCATCCCCCTCCCATTTCTCTTTAAAACCCCAAATTCTCATCATACCGACACGCTAAGTCTTCTATGACATTTATGTTTTTTTCTTTTTGCAACATATATTTAATCTAATTGACCAACCGCATCTATTAGAATACACACACCAACACCTTACAGCCCCCTCTACAGTGAGAAACAAGGACCATGCCAAATGGACAGAAAACCAAGTGAAGTAGAACTAGAACATTCTTGGAAAGAAAACCAAGTGGGGTAGAACTAGAACATTCTAGCTCTTGTAACGATGGAAAATACTATATACTACTGAAATTCATTGAAACCTTCAATGACCGCCGATTAAATACTAAAAAATTAGACCCATAAAATAATTGAGCGAGGTTAAAAATTACAAGAAAGGCCAAGAATCAAGAATCGAAAACTTAAAAGTTTCAATTCGATTTGGGTGAAGTTCAAATAATTTCCTTTTTGCGTTCTCGGTGTATCGCATATGTTTTCATCACTGACCTGCATGGAATCGTTGGAGTTGGGCGATTTATCCTGTGAGCCCATGGCGGAAATCAAAGTTCCTAGCCTTGTCAAGAAGTTGACTAAATCCAAACCCCAGCGGTGGAATATGCCGAAAACAAATCACCAAACCCTTGGGGATGCGAAATTAGGGTTGAAAAAAAAGGAGACAGAGACGTGAAAGCACTTGAACAACAGAGGTATCGAAATTAGAGATTGACACGGGGTAGGGTTAACGCATTCAAGGCAATAGGAAAACCCTAACCGCCATTATCATCAGAGTGAGTGCTGCATAAACTCTTTCCTCCTTTTTCTCTCTCTCTCCCTCTCTCTCTCTCTATCTTTCTCCAATCTCTCACCGATTTCCTTGCTGTTCCCCTTTTTTGCAATTTTGATTTTTCCTCGATTTTTTTTTGTTTTTTAATAACACGCAAGTCATGAAATGACGGTATTGACCTCGCCGGTGAATTGAACTTTCGGCTATCCGAACCGGACAGTCCAAACGCTTTCCCCCTCTGTGTCCGAACTGCGTACTAAAGAATCATAACTAAAGTGGTCAAGTCTCAAGTGGTACTAAATATTGAAAAGTTAACTGCCAATCAAAATTTAATCTATATTGCTATTGAAAAATAGTAGTAAAAAAACAATCTATATTAACAATGCACATAAAATTGTTTTAGATAGATGTTGAAAAAATCGAATTTTGAACATATTGTGGTGATGGAATGGAATAAATCATGGATAAATGATGATCATCAATAAGTGTGAAAAAGGCAAGCAAGTTGAATATATATTCATCAATAATTTGACTCATGCAGTCATTAACTCCTAATCATATGTCTAAAAGGTGATGAGATGAATGGAAGTATATTTGATTAAGCATGATGAGCAATGTCTGTAGAGAATGGTATGTATCATTGTGCTCGTGCCAACTGTTTGTTTGCATTAGGCCATCTTAATTCTTATTTGGATTTAGCCAACACTGCCAACACATTTTAAAGTTGTTGCTTTTGAAATTTGTTACTACATGATTACGAGATAATATTGTCGTGGTAATTGATTACGAGATAATATTATTTTTAAAAGTAATTTAAAAAGTAATTTAATTTTACTTTTTTTTTCAAGAGAAATGAGTGCCGAAGCCGGTTTATATTCAAATAAAAATAAAAAATAAAAAAAAAAAAAAAAAAAACTTCTTGCCAAATCGATACATGTTCTACTAATGATCTCATTGTGGATAAATGATGTCAAAGCAACATTCAAGTGAAATGTTCCTCTGATGGAGATTAATTAGCGGTCAGATCAGGACAGCAGGTGTAGTTGAACATTAATATGGAGTAGTATAGATCTTCATGGTTGAAATGTACAGTCTTGATATCCCACATAGTTTAAAAACGTAGTCTCCTACTACCTTATATGGTTGGGAGCAATTTTACCTATCACCAATTAATTGTAGGTGTGAGACTCCCATCAATGAATTTATATTTTACCACAAATGATTCATTAGGATAAGTGACGCAGCACTTATTACAGGTGACTTTTCATAGGTTGCAATTGGTGGATCAATCAATGATATTGAATGCTAAGGTGCACGTGCGTTTAAGTGATTTAGGTGTATATATATATATATATATATATATCCAATAAATGATTGCTGCATCCTGTTAACACAAGGGTGTTTTGCTGTCTTACAATTGACGCAGCACATATATAAATGAGAATGCAGCTCATGATTTACAATTAAGTTTGGGTGATGGCAATTTTTATGTCAGGTATTGGCATGAATAATATGATGTTTAGGACTCGTAAAGTGATGTATAGATTTTATAAAGTGATGTATAAATTATAGATTATATTTTCTTATCTTTTTATTTATAATTCTCATTTATCATTTTTTTCATATTCACACATCACTTTACACAAAGTGTCATCACTTTTCAATGTTGGTCATGGCAGTATGTACAGGCGCCCGCACAACCACTCCCTCCCGATGATTTATGGGTAGTTAAAGTTTGTCTCAATAAATAAAATCTTATACAGTTTACAGATGCCATGCCACGTAGGATGTACTGCCTGGAATATCTGCTTTAATTTGACCTAAAGTGTTTGTTAATTTGGACACCTGAACACGCTAATGCTAATTAGTTATAACAAGCTTCTTCTCCAGTTTGTCATCAGGGAATACATTGTTTGAAAATTAAAATAAAATCATTTAATTTTATCCCCGTCAGTCATGGTCATGGTCAATTGGGAAGAAAAATGCTTTATTATAGTCCAGGTGCCGACTTTGCAAAGTAAGTGCCACGTCAGCGCCAGCAGCGGGATTTTATCCGCGGGGTTTTGATATCAACTGGCTGAATAACAGTACCTCACCTATGCATACACTTTACATACAGTAGTGGTCATCTTCAGCAACCCTTCGCTCACACCACACGCACTTCCTTCCCAAATGCAAGCTGCAATTTCGTCCCTCCCCGCGCCGCATTTCCCGCCTTCCCTCTCCCTGCCAAATGCAAATCTCCGACTATGCGGCCTTCCCAAACAGGCGTTAGGATTTCGGGGATCTAACGGAATCAGACTTGCTTCCAGGAATTTCCGTTCGCGGAGGCGATTGCTCCTGCTCGCTGCTGCTAAGGCGGCTGATAATGGAAGCCGGGGCGCTCCGACGTCCTTCGATTATGATCTTGTTATTATTGGAGCTGGTGTTGGGGGTCATGGAGCTGCACTGCACGCCGTTGAGAAAGTAGGT
Source organism: Hygrophila difformis (assembly GCA_030278955.1). NCBI lineage: Eukaryota > Viridiplantae > Streptophyta > Magnoliopsida > Lamiales > Acanthaceae > Hygrophila > Hygrophila difformis. Next base: position 15,720,329 of record JAOANR010000007.1, read on the forward strand.
CTTTGAGTTGATTTGAACTTTTCACTTTTGATCAATGGCTTATCTCACGGGTTTAAGGGTAAATTTTGAGCTGAAATTCGTGTTTTGTGGCCTATGGTAAAACTAGAATTCAGTAAAATTCATTAAGTCAGATCGAAAAGTGTAAACACAATAATTTAGTAGTCTAATTGTCGGAATAAAACAGACTTTAGATTCTTTGGTTTTCATCTTTAATCAAGAGAAATCTACAACTTAATAATTTTGACTTAGCTGTCCATTGACATCACATGTTACATCTTATTAGAGTCAAATTAGGCTAATTTTCTTCTAACAAGAGGTTAATAACTTTATGTGATAAGTTCGGTACCTTAGTCTTGAGACTTCAGAATTCAGTTTTATTTTGTCGTGGCGTAGTTTAAATGTACTATTGTTGGAAATTAAAATTTTAAAGGAGTCTCGTCACTAACATAATATTGAACTATGACACACAAGAGGTCTTGTACACTTGTGATCGAATCCAAGCTCCCATGATTGAGATGTTGTGATGAATTTGTTACTATGTTCACACTTTCCTGGTGATATTCAAGATGTTTAAGTTGAAATCACTTAGGCTACCTTTCGATCTATGGATGGATTTGTTTAGGATTTAAAATCCATAATAATAATTACTTTCACTAGTTTGAATTAATAAAAGGATATATAATTTTTTACTTAATCTGGATTTCAAATTCTTTTTTCCAAATCCAAATCCATCAATTTAGACATAGCCTTAATAACCTCTAAACGATGAGTTTATCCAAGTCAAACGTCTGTTGTATTCTTGATTGGCTGCATTGCTGAGAAACCATGCATTACTTTTTGGCTTCAGTTCTGTTGGAATGCATTATAGAGCAAGCTTAAACTGTGTTATTAATTTATTATATTAGAGGCTGCTGTGTGAAGTTGGATTTAATTAAAATCGTTCGTTCATCCTTTTCAAGGACATTTATATTCAAGAAACTGTAATATTTGGCTGATAATTCTATCTGTTGTTGAGACGTGGTTGGTTTATATTTGTTTCACCTTTCTAAATTCCACTTATTGATTTCTTCTCAATGCAAAATGTTCTAGATCATGACTATCCCCATGTTATTAAATCAATGATACAATTTCTTTGATTTTATGATAAAAACGATGTTTGGTGTTCCTTGCGATGGAAAGGAGAAAAGACAGATACACAATATTTATGTTCCAATGGAGTTTCCTGGATGAGTCATCAAAGGAATTTATTAGATTCTCCTAGAGGCTTTATCTTTTCCTAAAATTTCACAACTAAAGTTATTTCCCTTATCCTCAAAATTCTTAAGTATTGCTGTCAAAACTCAAGAATAATATGATTCGTTTCAGGGCTTTAAAACAGCTATTATTGAGGGTGATGTCATGGGTGGAACTTGTGTAAATAGGGGATGTGTTCCCTCTAAAGCATTGCTTGCAGTAAGTGGTAGGATGCGCGAGCTTCAGGATGAACACCACATGAAAGCTTTGGGTTTGCAGGTATGTATTTTTCTCTACCTTATTCAGGTCACAGAACTTAATATTTGGATATCTTTATTCTATGAGTCTGCATGGTATCCTGGTAGTATAGCCTTGCGATTTTTTTTTTCTTTTCTTTTCCAGCCGATGTCTAAGCTGATTTCAATGCTTTGGGTTGCGTTAATACAGAGAAATGCTTCTTGTTCATTGTCAGTACCTTTTTTATCCAGAACATTTCTGCTTGCTTAATATGAAAAAGATCAATGCCGCTACTGCATGCTAAAGTTACCCTTTTCTCTTATCTTTCGTCAGATTTTCTTGTTTCATCTAATTTGCCCATAATATCGTGTGTAATATAGATACTTCCAATGACAGGTTTCAGCTGCTGGGTATGATCGACAGGCAGTGGCAGACCATGCCAATAATCTTGCTTTGAGAATTCGCGGTAATCTGACTAATTCATTGAATGCACTTGGAGTAGACATTTTGACAGGATTTGGCACTATAGTGGTATGTATGGAATTTTATGATATTTCAGTACAGTCTGTAAACTGGCATCAGCTTGTATCTGCTAACAACATTCATCCCCTAATGCCAACTAGTAATTCACTAGGCTAAGTGAAATTGTATGTCAAATATTATAAATTTCATGTGCAGCAACCTCTCATATAATTTCAGGGTCCGCACAAGGTCAAGTTTGGAAAGGCTGGTTTGTCTGGCAAAATGGTCACTGCGAAAGACATAATTATTGCCACGGGGTCAGTTCCTTTTGTTCCCAAAGGAATTGAAATCGATGGTATGGTTTTCCTGTTTTTAGTTGCTCTTTAGCATTCTGTGTTGCTAAAGTTGCTTTTATAAACATCAAACCAATTGCTGTTAATTAAAATTTTGAGATTTTCCACAGAAAGAAGGCCAGAGACTTTGTTTCTTCCTTTTTCAGGGTATATACCAATTATTGAACTGTAAATGGCCTGTGCATGAATAATAGGAAGAACTCGTACTTGTGCATTTGAGAAAGAAAACTAGGGATCTATTTTGAATATGAAATATTCTTCAAGACATTAAGTTTCTAAAAACAGTTTGAATGATGCACTAAAACTTCTTGTTGTAATCAGTGTGCTTGGCCTTTGATTGAATATGTATATTTTCTTTGTACCTTCTTTACTCTTTTGCATGCCCCAACATGCCTTATCATATGTAATCTGCAGGAAAGACTGTATTCACCAGTGACCATGCTCTTAAACTGGAATTTGTTCCAGACTGGATTGCTATAGTTGGAAGTGGTTATATTGGCCTCGAGTTTAGTGATGTGTATACTGCTCTTGGCAGTGAAGTAAGGGCAAATGAGATCTTTTTGTTTTTCCACTTTTAATTTAGATATCCTGCGTTAACGATAAGATATATTAACTCTCACTTTTTATCTTTGACGGAAGTGGCTGCAATTAAGTCAATAAATAGATAAAGAGCTTGCATGTCTCTCCTTCCCCCTGCAATACATTTTGCCAAATTCTTTGCGGTTTATCAATCATAAAATTTTCAGGTGATTTCCGGTATACTTTCCCACCAACCTGTACAAATTGCAGTTTGCATAGTAGCACATCAGCCAATCAGCAGTCAATTTTTTAACGCCTTTCCCAGCGTGATGTCGTCGTTTTTCATATTCCTTACGAATCTATTCTTTAAATCCTTAATGCATACAGAAAATTTTTTCCATGTCATAAAATTTTATATTCCAGCTGCCCTGCGATTTATTTGTGAAGGATTCCGTCATAATCAGCTAGCTGTTACACATTTCTTTGGATGACTCGTGTCATTCATTGATGAAACTCAATATCCTCTTGTCGAGCCAAATGTTCTGGGAAGATGTTAAGAACGCCCAACTGTTGTACAGGTTACATTTATTGAAGCTTTGGATCAACTAATGCCTGGCTTTGATCCTGAGATAAGCAAGTTATCTCAAAGAGTTCTAATAAATCCACGAAAAATTGATTATCACACTGGAGTATTTGCGTCCAAGGTATTTGAACTATTGCTGATTGTTTACTATACCTTATGTCATAAGCACTGACTCTTCTGATATTTTTTGGAAAGATAACTCCTGCAAAAGATGGGAAGCCAGTAATTATCGAGCTTATTGATGCCAAGACAAAAAAACTAAAAGATACGCTGGAGGTATCTATGCATACATAAATATTCTACTCGAGCAACAATGGGAAATTCAATAGCATAAAATTCTCCTATGCCTTTCTTATACACCAAATTTTTTGCCACTCCTAAGTTTATATGGAGAAATTTAACCTTTACTATTCTGTAGGTGGATGCAGCATTAATTGCAACAGGAAGGGCTCCATTCACTAAAGGTCTAGGGTTGGAGAATGTAAGTTTGAAATGTTATAAACTTAATGCACTCATGACAGTTTAGACGTAATATAAGTCGCATATTAAGAGCCCGTTTGGAATGGCTTCTAGGAAGGTGCTTTTGGCTTTTGCTTCTGCCAAAAGCACTTCTAGTAGAAATTAGGTGTTTGTTTTGGCTTTTAAGAAAAAGCAAAAGCACCTCGAAAAGCCAAAAAAGTGCTTCTGGGAGAAGCAGCCCAGGAGGTGCTTCTCCCAAAAGCAGAAGCCAAAAGCACCTCGTAAAATGTGCAATGACTTAAATACCCCCACTACTTAATATAAATTACACTATGAATATATCTTATTATCATATTAAGTAGCACGTCCTTTTTTGTAATTACTACATTTCAAAAGCACTTTTCATTTTTATTCATCCAAACATATTTTCTAGAAAAAGGCGCTTTTCAAATATTCTATCCAAACACAAAAGTTACATGCTTTTGCTTTTGACTTCTGCTTCTGTTTCTACTTTTGGCTTCTGCTTTTTTCAAAAGCCAATCCAAACGGGCCCTAAGTCATTATGAACACAAAGAAGTCCTTGGATATATTCTCGTTCTGATAAGCCGTCATTTAGGAAGTTGAAACAAATAAAATGACTGCAGACTGACTGCACGGATGGATTATGGAGACATAATATGTTGCCTGAAACTGCTTTATCCTTTTCACACGACACATGTTTTGACTTTGTATAAATTAAAAGCAGCTTGCTAATTCTGTTGCAGATCAATGTGGAGACTCAACGTGGTTTTGTCCCTGTTGATGAGTGCATGAGGGTGCTTGATGCAAAGGGAAATCCGGTTTGTTGCTGAGATTCTCCTTAGTCCTTACTTTATTGTCAATTACCAGTTGTTAATAGACATTTTATGGTTGTCTTTAGGTACCACATTTATATTGCATCGGTGATGCAAATGGTAAAATGATGCTCGCTCATGCTGCAAGTGCTCAAGGAATATCCGGTAGGTTATTACCTGCTAAATTTTGGTTTGTACATCATTCCAAGATGTCCCCTCATGTGTATCTGTTATCTGTTCCTTTACTTTTCACAGTAGTTGAACAACTTTCTGGAAAAGATCACGTGCTCAATCATTTGAGCATTCCTGCAGCTTGTTTTACTCACCCTGAAATCAGTATGGTTGGATTGACTGAGGTAAACTTGTCCTATTTGCATGCGCATTGGCACAAAAGGTTTTGTGTATTCTTCATGATCTTGTTCTGCCAAACCTTCTAATAGCTGAAATAGAAATATAGTTAATTCTTACATCAGGAGGAGCAGGAAACTGCTGATTTTTGCCACCAAAAAAATGAAATTGATGAAAGATCACAGCATGGTCCTTCAGAAGCAATGCACCTCCATATTTAAAGTGGTCAATAGTAAAAGTTAGCTTCTTTATTGCCATTGCCTGTCCCACATATAGCTGGATATGGATTAATTCAAGAAAATCATCTATCATCATGAACTCTCCCCTAAATGTAAAATTGTTTGTTCATTTGGGTTTTCTTTCCAGCCTCAAGCAAGGGAGAAGGCCAAAAAAGAGGGGTTTGAGATAAGTATTGCAAAAACAAGTTTTAAGGCCAACACCAAGGCCCTAGCTGAAAATGAAGGGGAAGGACTTGCTAAGGTTGTTTCTCCTTGCATTCTGCACTTCACTTTACTCATTCAGATGTCTGATTGGAAAATCTAATATGCAATTTCGGAAACTACTCATATTTTTAATCTATCAATTTGCCGCTGATGCTTACTATCACGAGCAAGAAATAGGAGAAAAACTTAAATTGGGAAAACTGAAGTCACAGTGTCCCTTGCAGTTAATATACAGACCTGACAATGGGGAGATTCTTGGAGTTCACATTTTCGGTTTGCATGCAGCAGATCTCATACATGAAGCATCCAATGCTATGGCCTTAGGCACACGAGTTCAGGTATGTGAATGATTTATCATCTTGAATTAAGTCTGCTGTGTTGCTCTCTGCTGCAAGTAAATAATCCATGGATATCACCTAAATGCACTTTGGTACCTCATAGGACATAAAGTTTGCTGTTCACGCGCATCCAACCTTATCTGAGGTTCTTGATGAGCTCTACAAATCAGCTAAGGTATGCTGCTAATCTGTTATTGATACTCATCACCCTACACAACATGATTTATGGATAATACTTAATTTACCACTTCCAATGTGAGACGAAGTTTCAAATCCTGACGTTCCCTATATCAGTATATTCCTCGAAAAAACTAAAATTAAAAATACTATGATGCCAGTCTCTCAACATTCGTTGTTTCCTGCTACTCTGTGGACAGGTCAATTACAATGCTGCAAACCTAGTTGGTGAGCCTGTTGCTGTGTAGGCCAGACTCACCATTAGCGTACTGGGTGTGCTTAGCAAACAGATTTTGGGAATTATAATTTGAGGATCCAAGAATTTTCCAGCAATTTAACCCACCATCCCAATTTTTATCCGAGAGCTAGCTTGTCAATAGCGTGCAGGTTTGTCTACAACTTGTTTGCTTTGTATTATTCTTGACGCAACAAAATCGTGTTTGAAATGTCGATATGTTAAATGTTAAATATCATCAATTGTTTAATCTTGTCCTTTCTCATTAACACTTCTTTTTTCTCTCGAGTATGTGCCCATACCGTTGGCTAGTTGCATTATTCAAAGAAAGCATAAAAAATTTGGAAGCAAACCAATAATGAACATACAGATTTCAGGAAAACATTGATTTATTCAGAAGCATAAAACATGAGCAAAGGGAAACCGGAGTTAGACCTCGTATACCTTAGAGTCAATTGTTCTCCTTGACGGAATAAAAAAACACTTTGACTACTTTACTCATGCATGAGTCTGCATTATGGATGCAGATACCCCATTCAAAATCCAAAACATAGTATCTTAGTTGCTTGCATTTGTAAAATTTTCTGCAGCGTCATTGCATTCCTCATGTAATCAGTCACAACCTGGCAACCTCCAAACACATTGTATATATTGTATAATTCGTAGCATTCGATTTCGAATTCGAAGCTTTTAGAATTTCTGGTCAAAACTCAAATGTATAATACTTTTCAGATAAATATAATTACCGATATCTAAAATCAACTAAAGACTATGAAATAGAAGCAACAAAAGTAGAGTATTTTACCAAATAATGTTATTAGCAAAGAAATGAACAGTGAAATAGAAGCAAACAGATAAATTCATTTAATCATTTATAACCAAATAGATTTACAAATAAAATATAATTATATAAATGTATACAACTACACATAACTATAACACTAATAATATAAATTTGAATTCAATATGTTGATCGAATTTCGACCTCACAAGTCATCACTCGTCAGTCGTCCCTGCTCATAAAAATGGATACAATACAACTTCGCAGGCAACCAGTGGAAAAAAAAAAAGGGACAACCAGCTCAATGATAATTAAACAGTTAGATCCTAAGATATTTAGGCTTGTCATGAAATGACAAGCATGCTTTTAAAGAAAGAAGAAATTGGCACGTTTTATCTATGAAATCTGGCAAATGTAATGGCGTTTGGAGGCGGATTTGTGAAAATAAACAAAATGAGCAGTCCATGAAAAGGAATCGATCCCTCACCCATTAAACAGAGCAAGAATCATTTTCACATCTCAATGGAAAAACCCAATTGAAAGCACAAAACCCGTACTATGATGCCATTGTTGTTGTAAGGGCTACAAAGTTTGCTGGGCAACCTGTAGAAAACCTACAGGCATTTTCGGAGCCATGGAAAAAAAATTTGCTCCCCCCACTTGCAATTAAGCCCTAATCTAAACATAAAACTAAAGGAAACTAACTATGCTCAGCCTCTGATACACTATGCAAAAAACTGAAACTATCAAACCTTTACAATTTATTCAAATAACACAATTTAAAAAGTTTAGAGTTCAGGAGCTTCAAATGGCAAGATCAATATGATTTTGCAAATCATGTTATGAATATACATTGTATCTAGGTCATTGGTTTAAGGAAATCAACAAGTTTGTGACGCAATTTCACAAAATAAATTCAAAACATAACGATTGTACCTTCAAGAGAGAAACTTATGCATCTGGCAAAGGCATATGCTTGACGCAGCTGCATGTATATATAATACAACCCTAGTGGATATTTAGATACTGTGGTATTGATGAAATGAAACCCACGACAAATGTTGCATATTTTGCTCATTCGCATCTAGTTATCATGTAGTTCACTTGTCAGTAATGATAGGGGATTGAAATATTTGTTTATGCATTTCATGGAGAAATTGCTGAACATTCAAAGAGAGAAGATTAAAAAAAAAACACTAAAGAATTCACGCAAACCCACCAAATTGTTGGTATTTCCAACTCAATGCGGCAAATACCAGCAGAGGACTACAGGGCTAGAAAGTAAAGAAAGTTGTGGACCTGGAATCAGTGGCGACGTACGAGATTGGGCTTCTGTGAGGTCCAAACCAGTGAAGACTTAACTGATACGACAACTGGAAACGTTGCAATATCCATTGCTGGGAGAAACACAAATAGGGGAATATATGGGAGGAAAAGAGTAACATATGTCAAGCTGTAAAATAAAAGAAATCCAGGGGAAAGAAGGTCACACCAGCGTAAGTCCGTATGGTGCAACATAAGAAAATTTCAATTATTCCTCAACTTTCATCTCACTCTAAAATAGAGGAAAATGAGAACACAATACTGAAGAAATCAAAAGCGTATCAGATTGATGATTCAATATTGATAAACTAATTTCAACTGAATATGTTGTTTCCAGAACCCACGACAACACAACTTAAAATAGAGAAATGAGATCCCAAAAAACCACATTAACAGTCAACACCCAGAACCCTAAAAAATTCAGTTTTTTCAAAGTTCAGATGTCTACTCTTCCTCGCTGCCGCTCTCTCCACTCTTGTTGTTATGTTTCCTTGCATATCTCTGGTTCCTCAAAAACTTGGGATCCATCTGACAATCAGCAACAGAAAAGGTATAAAATCCAGTGCAACAAGTAAAGATCTCAATCACTAAGACCAATGGAAAGTCGAAAGTTACCCCTTTGGTGGATGTATGGCGATGGCGCTTAGGCTTCTTGATGCCGTTCTTGTGCGCCTTGTGTGACTGGTTATGAGCCGTGTGATTTTTCGACTTCGCCATTACTCTCTTCTTCTCTCAAATCTGTAAGACGCAATAAAACCAAATTCAACTTCAATTAGAGAAACAACGGAATCAAACCCAGTAAAGAACTGATATCCAGCTGCGCTTTACCTTGCGCTTGCCGGCGATAGATTTGTGCGCGTACAAGCAAGGTTTCAGTAGGTTTTCGCCCTTTTATTGTGAGTTATATGAAACCCTAGCTTTGAGCGTGCTTACGCAGGCGGCGGGCCTGGTGAGCTTTAAGTTTTGGGCCTAACAGAAGCGGCCATTTCAGATCCATACAGTTTAGGCCCAATAAAGAATTTTTGCTCCACCCCAATAAAGAATTAATAATAACAATATGTGATGAGTCATGCCTATACTAATGAGTCATAATGTGCATGTCCAAGTGTAAGCTCCTAGACATTGTTAGTCATCATTTGAAGATGACTAATCACCTCTTTGTGCTACTATAAATATGAGTAGCAATTGTACAAATGACTACACTTGAATGAATTAAAATCATTACTCTCTACTATTGCTTCATTACTTACTTTGATCTATTCTCTATATAGCTAATAGGTATATATATATAACACGTTATCAGCACGAGGTGTCTCTACCGGAGTTATATCGGAGTTCTGTCTTAGGTATAATTTTATATCGTTACTTTTCAATATAATTATGGCTAATCTCTCAAAGCAGGAATTTCTCCCGTTATGGGTTTCTGGAGATAATTACATGTCCTGGGCACGGGACGTAAAGATGCACCTGGCATCTATGGGGTTGGAAGATACTATCGCCCCTGACAAAAAACCATCAAGCCAGGATAAGGCAAAAGCCATGATCTTTCTGTGCCACCATATTGATGAATCTCTGAAACTTCAATATGTGACGCTGGAATCACCACTTGAACTGTGGCTGAAATTGAAAGAGAGATATGATCATCTCAAAATGACGGTGCTGCCAAAGGCTCGAAGCGAATGGCATAATCTGAGGCTCCAGGACTTCAAATCAGTCCGTGAGTATAATTCAGCGATGTTTCGTATTACATCGCAACTGACACTTTGTGGAGAAAAAATAACTGAATCTGATATGCTGGAAAAAACATTCTCCACATTCCATGCCACAAATTTGGTTTTACAGCAGCAGTACCGTGAGCGGGGTTTTCAAAAATACTCTGAGCTTATCACCTGTCTACTTCTGGCCGAGCAGAATAAAGAATTATTGCTGAAAAATCATGAATCCAGGCCAACAGGTGCTGCCCCATTTCCTGAAGCAAATGCCACAGAAGCAGAAAACCAAGTGCGGGATCGTGGGAATCAAAGAAATCAAAATTTTAATCGTGATAGAAATCGGGATCGCGGTCGTGGGAGGCCTGAATTATCTGGGAGAAACAAATATCGAAATAAACCTCGATATGAATCCAACCGCAGAAGCGACAACAGGAGGCCCTATAAGTCGCAGCCAAAGCCTAAAAGAGACAGAAATGATGATCAACCATGTGATCGCTGCGGAATCAAGGGTCACTGGGCCCGAGTTTGTCGAACAGCTAGTCATTTAGCTGAGCTGTACCAGGCCTCGAAAAGGCAAGAAAGATCTGATCCCGAGACACATCATGCCACCCACGATGATACCTTTGATGATGTTCTGAATTATGATATTACCCACTTGGAGACTGATGACTTTATTGGTGGCACAAACTGAAAAAGAAAAGTGAAAAGATCAGCTTTACATTTTGTATTTTGCGGATGATATATTTTGCCTTATGATATTTTGTATTTTAGTATTTTATTCCCTATTTTGTATCCCCCAAGTTATAAGTATTTTGCAGTGATTATATTATATTACTGATGTTGTTTTTATTACCTTCTGAAAAGAAATGGATGGCCAAGTTGAAAATGAAATCTGTCTCATTGATAGTGCTACAACGCACAGTATCTTAAAAAGCAAAAGCTTTTTCTCCCAATTAAAATTGGGAAAGACCGCAGTAAAAACTATAAGCGGTAATGAAAATTGTATTGAAGGATCTGGAAGAGCAGTTATATTTCTCCCTAAAGGGACAAAATTGGCATTTGAAAATGCCCTATTTTCAAGCAAGGCTCGGAGGAACTTGCTAAGTTTTGGTGATATTCGAAAAAATGGCTATCACATTGAAACTTTAAATGAGGCAGGAAATGAGTATGTTTTAATTACTCAAACCATCAATGGTGAAAAGTTTGTTCATGAAAAGCTGCCATGTTTGACATCCGGATTATATTATACAAAAATTTATGCCGGAGAAGTACATAACCTAGTAGGCCTAAAGGCTACTAGTGAATTTATAACTTGGCATGAAAGGCTTGGACATCCGGGCAGCGTGATGTTGAGGCGAATAATTGAAAATTCCAGTGGCCATAAATTAAACCATAAAATGGTTTTGAATCCAAATGAGTTTACATGTGCTGCTTGCTATCAAGGAAAATTAATTACCAGGCCATCTCCAGCAAAAGTGGGTATTGAATCCCCTGCATTTTTGGAAAGAATTCAAGGTGATATATGTGGACCAATAGATCCACCTTGTGGACCATTCAAGTACTTTATGGTACTAATTGATGCATCAACAAGATGGTCCCATGTCTGTTTATTGTCAACTCGCAACCTGGCCTTTGCTAGGCTACTCGCACAAATTATTAAATTGCGAGCACAATTTCCTGATTATCCAATAAAGAAAATACGCCTTGATAATGCTGGAGAATACACATCAAATGATGATTTTTGCACATCTATTGGTATCACAGTAGAACATCCAGTTCCGTATGTGCATACCCAAAATGGTCTGGCTGAATCATTAATCAAAAGGTTGCAATTAATTGCACGACCTTTATTGATGAAATCAAAACTCCCCGTTTCTGCTTGGGGACATGCTATATTGCATGCAGCAGCATTAGTAAAAATTAGACCGACAAGCTATCATAGCTACTCCCCTACTCAAATTATAACGGGAAAAGAACCCGATATTTCCCATTTAAGAATTTTTGGGTGTGCGGTATATGTACCAATAGCACCACCTCAAAGGACAAAAATGGGACCTCAAAGAAGGATGGGCATCTATGTCGGGTATGAATCCCCTTCGATTATTAAATATCTTGAACCAACAACGGGTGATTTATTTACTGCAAGATTTGCAGATTGTCATTTTGACGAATCACATTTCCCGACATTAGGGGGAGGAAATAATCAACTGAAAAAAGAAATTTCGTGGAAAATCCCACTTGATATCACTGATCCTCGTACTAAACAATGTGAATTAGAAGTCCAAAGAATTGTGCATTTGCAAAGGATTGCAAATCAATTGCCTGATGCTTTCAATGATGCTGCAAGAGTAACAAAATCTTACATTGAAGCAGCAAATGCACCGGCCAAAATGAATATACCTGAAGGGCAAATCCCAAGTGCTAATGAATCTAATCCACGGCAAAAGCGTGGTAGACCAATGGGTTCCAAAGATAAAAATCCACGAAAGAAAAGAATTATACACGTGGATAATGAAAAACCCGAAGAGGTAATAAATTCAACTTTTGAAGAAGTTGATGCTGAAAATGCTAATCCAGAAGAAAGTGAAACTATTGAAACTGCTTTCAATTATATTACTTCTGGAAAGTATTGGAACCGGAAAGAAATCAAAGTTGATCAAGCATTTGCATATAATGTAGCACTTGAGATGATGAAAGATGACGAGGATCCTGAACCAAAATCAGTTGATGAATGTCGGCAAAGGGATGATTGGCCAAAATGGAAAGATGCAATTAAATCAGAATTGGATTCACTGAACAAAAGAAAAGTATTCGGCCCCATAGTCCAAACACCTGAAAATGTAAAACCAGTTGGCTACAGATGGGTGTTTGTTAGAAAGAGAAATGAAAATAATGAAATTGCAAGATACAAAGCAAAAGGCTTGTAGCCCAAGGATTTTCCCAAAGACCGGGAATTGATTTTGAGGAAACATATTCCCCGGTTATGGATGGGATAACTTTCAGGTATCTCATGAGCCTAGCAGTACGAGAAAAGCTCGAAATGAGGCTGATGGATGTTGTTACTGCTTACTTATATGGCTCATTGGAGAATGATATTTATATGAAAATACCTGAAGGATTTAAATTGCCTGAATCTTATAACTCAAAGCCCAGAGAAGTTTATTCCATCAAATTACAAAAATCACTTTATGGGCTTAAGCAATCGGGCCGAATGTGGTACAATCGCCTCAGCGAAAGTTTAATTAATGAAGGTTATATAAATGACCCTATATGCCCATGTGTTTTTATAAAGAAAAATGGGTCAGAATATGTAATCATCGCAGTCTATGTTGATGATTTAAATTTAATTGGAACTCCTGAAGAGCTAGAAAAGGCAATTGAATATCTTAAAAAGGAGTTTGAAATAAAGGATTTTGGAAAAACAAAATTCTGCCTTGGCTTGCAAATTGAGCATTTGGATAAGGGTATTTTTGTTCATCAATCAGCTTATACCCAAAAGGTATTGAAGCAATTTCGAATGGATTATGCTCATCCGTTAAGTAGTCCAATGGTCGTTCGAACACTTGATCCTGCAAAGGATCCATTTAGGCCAAAAGAGGATAATGAAGAACAACTTGGCCCAGAAGTGCCATATTTAAGCGCAATTGGCGCGTTAATGTATCTGGCAAATAGCACGCGACCTGATATCGCGTTTGCTGTTAATTTACTCGCAAGATTTAGTTCTTGCCCTACTCAACGACATTGGAAAGGCATAAAGCACATCTTTCGCTATCTCCAGGGAACAGTTGACCTTGGGTTATTTTACCCAAAGGATTCTCGACATGAGTTGATCGGATATGCCGATGCAGGATATTTATCAGATCCACACAAAGCCAAATCTCAGACAGGCTATATTTTTATGTGTGGTGGAACTGCTATCTCATGGAGATCTATGAAACAAACATTAACGGCAACTTCCTCAAATCATGCTGAAATATTAGCAATCCATGAGGCTAGTCGAGAATGTGTTTGGTTGAGGTCAATGACTAATCATATATTGAAAAATTGTGGTTTGGTCACTGAACCAAAAATGCCCCCAACAATTTTATTTGAAGATAACTCGGCTTGCATAGCCCAATTAAAAGGGGGTTATATCAAAGGAGATAGGACTAAACACATTTCACCAAAATTTTTCTATACACATGATCTTCAAAAGAATGGTGAAATTGATGTGCAACAAATTCGATCAGATGAGAACTTAGCGGATCTATTGACCAAGGCATTGCCGACTGCAACGTTCGAGAAGCTTGTGAAGAAAATTGGAATGCTGCGGCTTCGAAATTTAAAGTGATGTTACAATCAGGGGGAGCAATGAATACAAGAATATTGTACTCTTTTTCCTTCACTAGGATTTTTTCCCACAGGGTTTTTTCCTAGTAAGGTTTTAACGAGGCATATTCTTTGTATAATGGACATGCAAGGGGGAGTGTGATGAGTCATGCCTATACTAATGAGTCATAATGTGCATGTCCAAGTGTAAGCTCCTAGACATTGTTAGTCATCATTTGAAGATGACTAATCACCTCTTTGTGCTACTATAAATATGAGTAGCAATTGTACAAATGACTACACTTGAATGAATTAAAATCATTACTCTCTACTATTGCTTCATTACTTACTTTGATCTATTCTCTATATAGCTAATAGGTATATATATATAACACAATAATAGTATTAGTATTATTTGTTTTTTGTGACACAGCTAGGAGACTAGCTAAAAAATAATATTAATATTATTAATACGAGTATTATTTTTATCTTTATAAAAATAAAAATGTAACCATGCGCAGTGCGTGGGCAGATTTGTCATTATCCAATACTTGCAAGTATGAGTAAATTCACTAGAAACCAGAAATTGTTTGCAAAGATTTTTAAGAAGTGCAATTGTATGCAAAGAATTATAGTATCATTTTAAAAAAAAAAAAAAAAAATTGGCATATGGTTAGAGGGTATGAAAATTTGAAAATGAGTCTACATTATTAGTAAAAAAATACTCACTCAATAAAAATATTTATTAGACAATTATTTGACTTATTATTTTAAAATATTTATAAAAAAATAGATTAAAATATTTTAAAAATTATATATCCAAATTTATTCTTCATCATTTTATTATTTATCTGTTCTCCCTGATATCGATTTCAATATATTTAAAATATATAAGAAAAAATTTGCATATTATTATTATATATTCTAAAACTATTATAATTGAATTAGATGCTTATAATATACTCCATTGTTGATTATGGAGTAATTAATTAATAGTATTATAGTAACCAAAAGTGGGGACGAGAGTATTAATTGCTCACGTCCTATTCCTATTACTCCGTTCATTTTTAGTTTTTTTTTTTTTTTTTTTTTTGCAATAAAAAAGTGTTCCAATATAAGTTATCGCTTTCTATATTTATATCATATTTTTCCAATATTATCCTCTTAATTTCATAAATATTACTCATTTCACTCTCCATTTTAACTACTCCCTCCGTTCCTTTTTAGTTGTCTCTTTCAGCTCAATATCAATAACCAAGGTTTGTATTAATTAACTCATGAATTTACATTTTTACCCTTTAACTAAACTCATTCTTAATAAATGTCAACAAATAGCATTTATGTAAAGTGAAGGGCAATATAGTAAAAACACAGTATAACTACCTATAACTACCTAAAAATTACAACTATTTCGGAACACTTTTTACTCTCTAAAAAGACAACTAAAAAGGAACGGAGGGAGTATAATTTTTCTTGATTTGTGTAAATCAAGGGGGATAAAAAGGAAAAATGAGATAATAATCATTTGATTTCTTGGTAACTGTAATTTGCTATAAAAACATCATCTAAATTGCACCGGAGGGAGGGAGTATCAATTTTAAAGCAAACAACCCCGACTCTGCTTCCCTATTTCCGCCGGTTCAGCGATATTTCCAAAGGCTGTTATGACACCTCATTAATTGCCATGACGGCATTCGGCCAATCACAGCTTCCCACATACACAAAACACATCATTAATGGACCAAATTCTGGTTTCAGAAAGCCTCCACGTCGACGGTTTTCACCCGGTGCTCAATTCTATTCTTTCTCTATATATATATGGGTTGAAAAGAAAACCCGATATTATTAAAAACAGCGTTCGGGCGTCTGTAATTCCTCAATTCGTCTGTTTTGTCTTTTGGCCCCAGCTCTGGTATTTATAGGGTTTTCTTTCGTGGGGCTTTTCTTTAAACTGGTGGAAGGAACTAGGTTGTGAAAAAAGAAACAGAAGAAAGATGTTTCTCGTGGATTGGTTTTATGGGATTTTGGCAAGCTTGGGGTTGTATCAGAAGGAGGCAAAGATTTTGTTCCTGGGACTTGATAATGCTGGAAAGACAACCTTGCTTCATATGTTGAAAGATGAGGTTAGTCATTATTATGTATCCCTTTTTCCTGGTTTTACAAACTTTTAGTACATACAATTTCACGGCTTTTACTGCAAATCACAATCCTACATATCATTGCTCTTTCTTGTTCTGTATGATTGTATTAGTATATGCTTTTAAGGATTTTTTTTTTTTCCATTTTTTTCGCTTTTTGGATTCCTGCGGCCTGAAAAGAGTAGTTTTTAACTTTTGAGTCACTGATTGATTCTATTGCCTAACTTTTCTTACGTGTATCCTTAAATCCTGTTTTCTCACATGATTAAGAGGAACCTTTACATTCAATTCAAAGAAAAAGGTATTGTTGTGATGGTGGTGTGACTGTTGGTTGGATGCAGAGACTGGTCCAACACCAACCCACTCAGTATCCTACATCGGAGGAACTGAGTATTGGAAAGATAAAGTTCAAGGCTTTCGATTTGGGGGGCCATCAGATCGCTCGTAGAGTCTGGAAGGACTACTATGCTAAGGTAATTCTCCTATCCCCCTCTCTTACTTACTCGTCCACTGCCTTGCATCTATCGATGTTGTTAGCCCCAATCCATTGATTTGCTTGCTGAGCCATTGTTGAATTTATTTGTGTTGAATTTGAGGTGAAAAGCATGCCTTTGAAATACTGAAGGCTTTGTTGAAGTTAGGATTATAACAGCATTATTATATTTTTAAGCAATGGCCCCGCAAGCTTGTAGCTTCTGCAATTCTGTTATGCAAGTAATATTGCTCATTGTACCCCTTTCAATTTCATGCTTAGTTTTGGTAACATATTTTTATAGTGCATTTTCATTTCCATTGCATATGTATCAGAATCATATATGATGGCATTATAGCATTCCTGTTAATGATTTTAAATTTGTAGGTTGATTCAGTGGTGTATCTGGTAGATGCGTATGACAAAGAAAGGTTTGCTGAATCGAAGAAGGAGCTGGACGCCCTTCTGTCGGATGAGTCATTAGCAAATGTCCCATTCCTAATTCTAGGGAACAAGATCGACATACCCTATGCTGCTTCTGAAGATGAGCTGCGATTCTACATGGGCCTAACCGGTGTCACCACCGGCAAAGGCAATGTGAACCTCTCAAACACCAATGTTCGACCCGTTGAGGTTTTCATGTGCAGCATCGTGCGCAAAATGGGATATGGAGAGGGCTTCAGATGGATGTCTCAGTACATTTAACTTATTAGTTCTGAATACAAAACCATGGGTAGTTTTCATCTGTGTGCCTTTTCATAATGTAAGAATGAAATGCAGGCTCAGTTTAATAAACAGATGTGTAGAGTCTAGTCTTACTGTAATGGTTGTGCAGGCTGTTTAAGTAAAATTCTATAATGGCTCTGTTTCAATTGCTCCCTTTTTCCTCTAGATTTTAATTTGATTTGTTTCACAAAATCCCATCAAAGGAAAATTTACTAGAGCTGAAGAACAAGAAGGGTACTAAGAAGTTAAGAATTTCAATAATATACTTCCTGTTATAGAAATAACTATCTTTATTTATGTATGTGTACAATAAAATGGTATATGGCTTATTAGCTTGTGTTTATAGTGGAAGTATTGTAATGGAAATTAGGATTAAATGGTGAAAGAAAGGAAGTTTAAAGGTGGGATAATAAAATGGATAAAGTGTAATAATTATGGCTATGAAATTAAACAAGTATTAAGCTTGCATAAAATTTTTTCTAACTTAACTTCTCAATACATTACATAGGCTATTTATAAACGTTTTTATCCTCTCACTATTTACTAACCTCATAATCAAGGCATATACATTTCAAGACTTTCACATGTCTAACCTTATGATCAAGGCATGAACATGGATGTTGAACACTAGACATTCACATGTTTTGTTTACATGCATAATACTCCCCCTTGAATGTCGTCAATACGAAGAATATGCCTCGTTAAAACCTTACTTGGAAAAAACCCAGTGGGAAAAAATCCAAGTGAAGGAAAAAGAGTACAGTATTCTTGTATCAGATGCTCCCCCTGATTTGGACATCATTTTAAATCTCGAAGCCGCCGCATTCCAATTTTCTTCACGAGCTTCTCGAATGTTGCAGTCGGCAATGCCTTGGTAAATAGATCCGCTAAATTATTTTCTGATCGAATTTGTTGCACATCGACTTCACCATTCTTTTGAAGATCATGAGTGTAGAAGAATTTTGGTGAAATATGCTTCGTTCTATCTCCTTTGATATAACCCCCTTTCAACTGGGCTACACAAGCCGAATTATCTTCAAATAAAATTGTTGGGGGCATTTGTGGTTCAATGATTAAACTACAACTCTTCAATATATGTTGAGTCATTGACCTCAACCAAACACATTCTCGACTTGCTTCATGGATTGCTAATATTTCGGCATGATTAGAAGAAGTAGCAGTTAGAGTCTGCTTCATTGACCTCCAAGAGATAGCAGTTCCACCACACGTGAAGATATAGCCTGTTTGAGATTTGGCTTTGTGTGGGCCTGATAAATAACCTGCATCGGCATAGCCAATTAACTCGTGTCGAGAGTCTTTTGGGTAAAATAACCCAAGATCAATTGTTCCTTGGAGATAACGAAAAACATGCTTTATGCCTTTCCAATGTCGTTGAGTAGGGCAAGAGCTGAATCTTGCGAGTAGATTGACTGCAAACGCGATATCAGGTCGCGTGCTGTTTGCAAGATACATTAACGCACCAATTGCGCTTAAATATGGGATTTCTGGGCCAAGTTGCTCTTCATTATCTTCTTTTGGCCTAAATGGATCCTTTGCAGGATCAAGTGTCCGAACGACCATTGGATTATTTAGCGGATGAGCATAATCCATTCGAAATTGCTTTAATACCTTTTGGGTATAAGCTGATTGATGAACAAATATGCCCATTTCCAAATGCTCAATTTGTAGGCCAAGGCAAAATTTCGTTTTCCCGAAATCTTTGATTTCAAACTCCTTTTTCAGATATTCGACTGCCTTTTTCAACTCTTCAGGAGTTCCAATTAGATTTAAATCGTCAACATAGACTGCGACGATCACAAATTCTGACCTATTTTTCTTTATAAATACACAAGGGCTGATCGGGTCATTTGTATAGCATTCCTTTATCAAACTTTCACTGAGGCGGTTGTACCACATTCGGCCAGATTGCTTGAGCCCATACAACGATTTTTGCAATTTGATGGAATAATTTTCTCTGGATTTTGAGTTGCAAGACTCAGGTAATTTAAACCCTTCAGGTATTTTCATATAAATATCATTTTCCAACGAGCCATATAAATATGCAGTAACAACATCCATCAGCCTCATTTCGAGATTTTCTCGTACTGCTAGACTCATTAGATACCTGAATGTTATTCCATCCATAACTGGGGAATATGTTTCCTCAAAATCAATTCCCGGTCGTTGTGAAAAACCTTGGGCTACAAGCCTTGCCTTATATTTGGCAATTTCATTATTTTCATTTCTTTTTCTCACAAACACCCATCTGTAGCCAACAGGCTTCACATTTTTTGGTGTTTGGACAATAGGGCCGAATACTTTTCGTTTATTCAGTGAATCTAGTTCAGACTGAATCGCATCTTTCCATTTTGGCCAATCATTTCTTTTCCGACATTCTTCAACTGATCTTGGTTCAGGATCCTCGTTATTTTCCATTACATCGAGTGCAACGTTGTATGCAAAGGCATTATCAACGTTTGTTTCTTTTCGGTTCCAACATTTCCCAGTATTGATATAATTGAAAGAAGTTTCAATAACTTCATTTTCTTCTGGGTGAATATTTTCAGGTTCAACCTTTTCGGGGGTTGAATCAATTTCTCCTTCGGGAGTATCATCTGTGATTGATTTATCACCCATATGGATAATTTTCTTCTTTCGTGGATTTTTATCCTTGGAACCCAAAGGCCTACCACGCTTCAGGCGTGCAGTAGGTTCATTTGCACTTGGAATTTGCCATTCTGGGACATTTATATTGGCTGGTGCATGTGCTGCATCATTTATATATGATTTTGTGACTTTAGCAGCATCATTAAAAGCATCGGGTAATTGATTTGCAATTCCCTGCAAATGCACAATTCTTTGAACTTCAAGTTCGCATTGCCTTGTACGAGGATCAAGGAAATCAAATGGACTTTGCCAAGATATTTCCTTTTTCAGTTGATCATTTCCTCCCCCTAATGTCGGGAATTGAGTTTCATCAAAATGACAGTCTGCAAATCTTGCAGTAAATAAATCACCCGTTTTTGGCTCAAGATATTTAATAATCGAGGGTGATTCATACCCGACATATATGCCCAACCTTCTTTGAGGTCCCATTTTTGTGCGTTGTGGTGGCGCAATCGGTACATAAACCGCACACCCAAAAATTCGCAAGTGGGATATATTGGGCTCCTTTCCAAACACAATTTGTGTAGGGGAGTAGCTATGATAGCTTGTCGGCCTTATTTTCACAAGTGCGGCTGCATGCAATATAGCATGTCCCCAAGCAGAAACAGGGAGTCTTGATTTCATTAACAAGGGTCTTGCAATTAATTGCAATCGCTTAATAAATGATTCTGCCAGACCATTTTGCGTGTGCACATGAGGCACAGGATGTTCAACAGTAATTCCAATCGACATGCAGAAATCATCAAATGCATGTGATGTATATTCTCCAGCATTATCAAGGCGTATTTTCTTTATCGGATGATCTGGAAACTGTGCTCGCAATTTTATAATTTGTGCAAGTAATCTTGCGAATGCCAAATTGCGAGTTGATAATAAACAAACGTGTGACCAGCGTGATGACGCATCAATTAATACCATAAGGTACTTGAAAGGTCCACACGGTGGATCAATAGGTCCACATATATCGCCTTGAATTCTTTCTAGGAATGTAGGGGATTCAATTCCCACTTTTACTGGAGATGGTCTGGTTATCAATTTCCCTTGTGAACAGGCTGCACAATTGAACTCATTTGGGTTCAATATCATTTGCCTTTTCAATGTATGGCCATTTGAATTTTCAATAATTCGCCTCAGCATTATACTGCCAGGATGCCCAAGTCTATCGTGCCAGGTAATAAATTCACTAGTAGCTTTCAAGCCTACTAGGTTATGTATTTCTGCGGCACATATTTTTGTATAGTATAAGCCAGAGGAGCAACATGGCAATTTTTCATTCACAAATTTTTTGCCATTTTCAATTCGAGTTATCAAAAGATACTCGTGATCTGCCTCTTTTGAAGTTTCAATGTGATATCCATTTTTTCGAATATCATTGAAACTCAGTAAATTTCTTCGAGCTTTGCATGAGAACAAGGCATTTTCAATTGCCATTTTTGTCCCTTCAGGGAGAAATATAACAGCTCTACCGGAGCCTTCAATGCATTTTGCATTACCGCTTATAGTTTTCACTGCGGTCTTTTCCAATTTTAAATTGGAGAAATAGCTTTTGCTTTTGAAAATGCTATGCGTTGTTGCACTGTCAATGAGACAGATATCATCTCCGACTTTTGAATTTCCAGCATCCATTTCTTTACAAGAATATAAGAATGTTATTAAACATCAGCAATATAAATATTATTAATGCAAAAGCATATTTATATTATACATGGATAATAAAAGGGAAGTACAAGATATCATTATTTATATTAAACAGGAATTATAAAAGATAAGTACAAAATATATATATATATAGCTATATAATATATTATTTGGTAACAATATCTGGCTCAACAAAATCATCAGCTTCCAGGTGCGTGATATTATCATTTAATATATCATCATAAGTATCATCGTGGGCATTATGGTGTGCTTCAACACCTGGTCTTTCTTTTCGTTTCGAGGCCTGATACAGTTCAGCTAAGTGTTTAGCTGTGTGGCATGTTTGAGCCATATGGCATTTAATTCCACAACGATCACAAATTTCATCATTTTGTTTATGCTTTCTTGCATAATTTCTTTGTTGTGGTTTGTAAGGCCTTCTGGTATCATATCTGCGATTTTGCTCAAATCGAGGCTTATTTCGATAATTATTTTGACGAGATGATTCACCTCTGCCTCGATTGTGATACCGATTTTGGCCACGATCATCATTTTGATTTTTAAAGTGCCCACGATCACGCACATTTTTCGATGATTGAGCCGCGTTCACCTCAGGGAACGGTTTTGCACCTGCGGGCCTAGATTCATGATTTCTCAACAACAATAGGCTGTTTTGTTCAGCCAATAATAAGCAGGTGATAAGATCAGAATATCTCTGAAAACCTTTTTGACGGTATGTCTCACTCAATACTGTGTTTTTAGCATGAAACGTAGAATACGTTTTTTCAAGCATTTCTGCTTCAGATATCTTTTGCCCACATAATTGCAATTAGGCCGTAATTTTGAACACAGCGGAATTATATTCCCGGACTGTTTTGAAGTCCTGAAGTCTCAGGTTTGTCCAGTCATCAAGGGCTTTTGGAAGCACCGTCTTTTTAAGATTATCATATCTTTCTTTCAGCTTTTCCCACAATGCCAGTGGGGATTCCACAGTCACGTACTCCATTTTAAGTGCCTCTTCGATATGATGGCACAAGAAAATCATGGCTTTTGCCTGATTTTGATGGCTGGGATTTTTGCCTTCAGCAATAGTATCTTCCAGACCCATTGAAGTAAGATGCATTTTTACATCTCGGGCCCAGGACATATAATTGCTTCCTTCAACGGTTAAAGGAGCAAATTCCTGCTTTGCAAGGTTAGTCATAATCTTATTGAAAGTTTAGAAATAAGAGATTATACCTCAAATGATAATCTGGACAGAGTCTCCTCGTGCTGATAACGTGTTATAGAAATAACTATCTTTATTTATGTATGTGTACAATAAAATGGTATATGGCTTATTAGCTTGTGTTTATAGTGGAAGTATTGTAATGGAATTGGGATTAAATGGTGAAAGAAAGGAAGTTTAAAGGTGGGATAAGAAAATGGATAAAGTGTAATAATTATGGCTATGAAATGAAACAAGTATTAAGCTTGCATAAAATTTTTTCTAACTTAACTTCTCAATACATTACATAGGCTATTTATAAACGTTTTTATCCTCTCACTATTTACTAACTTCATAATCAAGGCATATACATTTCAAGACTTTCACATGTCTAACCTTATGATCAAGGCATGAACATGGATGTTGAACACTAGACATTCACATGTTTTGTTTACATGCATAATACTTCCTCCATTTTTTTTAAAAAAAAAACGTATAAGGGATGAGGACCTAACCCAATCGGTTAAGTCCCTTGACTTCCAACGGAAGGTTGGAGGTTCAATTCCCACCGCCCCCTATCCCTCCCTTTAATTCCCCTTTGTAATTGTGTGGTATGGGCTCCCACCACCCCTTTCCAGGCTTTCAATGGCTCCTCAAAAAAAGAAAAAAAAACGTATAACGTTTTTCATTTGCACGTATGTCAACGTAAGAGTACTAAGAAGTTGAGAATTTCAATAATCTCTTGCGTTGCCACTGATTCCAGTTCCACAGCTTTCTTTTACTTTATAGACCTCACAGAAGCCCAATCTCTTACTATTAATAACTCAAATTCGCTATAAGTAAAAATTCTAAAACTTTTATATTTAAAATTTTTTTTGTTGTTATAAAACCAACTTCGGCCCTCCCTTCCACCGAAAAAAAAAAGAAAAAAAAAAGAAAGAGACGAATCCAAAAAGATCCTATTTAACTCTATTTTTTCTTGTATACGTAGGCCTGGCTTGGACATACGGGGTTAATGGCCCTACTTGGGCTGAAGAACAATAAGAGAACTAAGAAGTTCAGAATTTCAATAATACTAGATTTTTTCACCTGTTGGGTGTTGAACTAATATAATTATATAAAATAAAAATATAATAGTGTTTTTGGATACATGAGATTTAAAGTCTTTTGTTTAAATAGTAGTTGGAATGCATGCAATAAAAAATTAAAAAAAAAAATAAAGGAGACAATAAGATGGATGAAAGAAATTCAAACTCAAATGGACATATATCAAATAAATTATTTTACTGTTAAAAAATTAAATATTTATAGTTTTCTTTCATATCTAAAATAATGAGAGCAAGTGAAAAATAAATACCATTTAACTATTCAAAATTAGAAGAAAAAAAATTACTCCATTCATCCCACTAATTCTATCTCACTTTTCTTTTTGGTCCGTCCCACTACAATTGTCACATTTTCCTATCTAGAAAAAACTTAATCCATAAACATCAACTAAAACATCGAATCAACTAATTACTCCGCTTTATCACAATAACACATTATACCTAAAATACCGTGCCAAAAAGTTTTGGGATAGAGGGCTAGCTTGGATAACAGGGTTAATGGGCCAATTTGGGCTTCTCATGAAGACCCAATTATAATGTATATGTAGCCTATGTTTGGTCCGGAGGTCTTTTTCTTCGGCCTTATTTATTCGTTTCCTTCATTTTTTATATTCTGATAGGTTATATTCATCTAGAAATAGTTTTTCTCTCTATCTTTTCTTGATAACCACACATATATATTAAGTACTATTTATATTTTTAATAAGCATATCAGATAGTATTGCCTGCCAACTTGTCATATATGTGTATATGACATAATATTTGGGAAGAATTATTGAGATGCTACTTATGTCAACTTTTGCAAACTCCAAGCGAAAAAAAAAAAAAAAACATTTGCAAACATTGTCATGTTATGTGCTTTCAATTGGTGGATTCATTTTCCGTTATTTTATTAATCAATTTTAAATATATTAATTTCAAATTGAAATTGAATACTCTTTTTCAAACATAAATAAATGTTTGGATATGAATTCAAACGTTTTGTAATAACAAATAGTAAAAAACTATTGCATGTCAAAAAAAAAAAAAAACACATTTCCAATTGAATATCCACAACTATTGAATCTTATCTCATTAGTATTTGATCAGTATCAAATCACTTCCAATTCCAGTTTCGATCAAATTATATCGGATGTACCCCATTTTCATTTGAAATTGCTATAATCTAAATTCACTCTTAAGACAATGTGATTTTTTTTTTTTTTTAATGTGTTATTATTGTATCAAAGACTCAAAAGAATACTATGGAATTTGTGTATTGGAAAATTAGGCATTGAAAACTAATTGTATGTAACTTATTCGTATTTGGCTAGATATGAAGTACTATTAATTTACATAACCTTTAAACCGTTCTTGAATTTACATTAATTTTTATTGTCTTCTGTACTGCCCAGTGGGCACATTCAAGACTTTTTATTTATAAGGTTATACTATATGAATTTTATTTCCTCAAGACTTTTTTGAAGGTTATCTTATTGAAATAGCACTTTTTTTTTATCCAATGTAATTATATAACAAAATTAATATTAAACCAAAAATATACTTCACTTAATATAATCAATACATGGCAGTTTGATATTACTTCTACGTAAGTGCATACATATCTCATAGTCAAAGATGCATAATAAGTACATAGAAGTGTGTGATAACGAGATCAGCACACTGATCAAAATAGTACTACCTTCGATTCATTTTTAATTGCCATTTACTCATATTTCACAAAATTCAATATATATTTTTAATCGTTAATAACTCAAATTGCATATAAGTAAAAATTACAAAAAATTGATATTCTAAATCCCAACAAAATCCCACTTGGCTATATTTTATTTTATATAATTGTATTAAAAATTGGAATCAAAGTAATCACTCAACAACTCAACAGTTGTCAAAACACCATATGGGTAATAAATAACTAAGGAGGAAGTATATCAATTCAAAAGTGGTAAGTGGTGTAACAGCTCCCATCAAATATGCGTATTCAAATGGCCTCTTCGGACAGAGACATCGATGATCTGCCCAAGAATCCGGCCAACTATACGGCGTTGACGCCGCTCCGCTTCCTCCACCGTGCCGCGCTTGTCCACCCGAACCGGAACTCCCTCATCCATGGCTCCATCTCCTACACCTGGCTGCAGACTTACCGTCGCTGCCGCCAGCTTGCTTCCGCCCTTACCAAACGCGGCGTCGTCTCCGGTAGCACGGTCAGTCTCGTTTTCTGAATGTTGTTTTTTCCTCAACTGATTGTCTCTTCTACTTTTTCAGGATTTGTGTTAAAAGTTGAACTTATTTCATTTTGATTGTTGTTTAATCCATTCATTTAATCATCAACGCCGATTTTTCTTTTTCCAAAGTCAGAGCCTGTTGCTGAATTTGATCCTGAAGAGAGCTGGATTATTTATTGTTGACTCGATTGCATGAAGCTTTGTAGTGATTTTGAAATCGTCAAAGCTTCTTTTGCTGTTTGTTGGTGCTGATGATTACTTTAATTTCCAGATCTTCAATCTTATACAAAATTTTTCAGTGAAGAGCAAATTCATTAGTGTTGGATATTACTTTATACCTTCGAGGGTAATAACAAGTGGTCTTAAAATCTCTATGAATATCATTTTTTGGTGGAATTACAAGTCAACGCTCGAGGGGCAGTAGTAGTGTAGTACTAAGCAACAGAACATATTAAATGACCTGTAGGCGGCTATCACTTATCAGCAGTTCATTTCATCATCCAATTATGTGCTCTTGTTGTATGATGACAGGTTGCTGTAATTGCGCCCAATATTCCAGCCATGTACGAAGCTCATTTCGGGGTTCCCATGTCCGGTGCCGTACTCAACGCCGTCAACGTCCGTTTGAATGCACAGACAATTGCTTTTCTTTTAGCACATTCACAGGCCGCCGTCATCATGGCGGACCAAGAATTCTACACACTGGCAGAGGACGCTCTGAAGATTATGTCCGACACAAGCAAAGGAAACTACATTCCTCCAACTTTGATCGTCATCGCAGATCAACACTGTGATCCGACTTCTCTTCAATACGCACTGGGAAGAGGAGCAATCGAGTACGAGAAGTTTCTGGAAACCGGCGACCCGGACTTCGCCTGGAAACCGCCCCAGGACGAGTGGCACAGCATTACTTTGGGCTATACTTCCGGCACGACGGCTAGTCCTAAAGGGGTGGTGTTGCACCACAGAGGGGCGTATCTAATGGCGCTGAGCAACGCCATCGTATGGGGAATGAAAGAAGGAGCTGTTTATTTATGGACACTACCTATGTTCCATTGCAACGGTTGGTGCTTCACTTGGACTCTTGCAGCTCTTTGCGGCACAAACATTTGCCTTCGACAGGTATATTTGGATGAAAAATGCAGTGTTTGCTAAACATGCTGAATGGCTTTTTTTTTATGAGAATCCATCAAACCTTGTAGGTCACAGCCAAAGGTGTGTACTCAGCTATAGCCAATCTCGGTGTTTCCCATTTCTCTGCTGCGCCCGTGGTTCTCAACTCCATTGTAAATGCCCCCAAAGATGAGACCATCCTTCCACTCCCCCGCGTTGTCCATGCAATGACAGCAGGTGCTGCTCCGCCCCCTTCAGTTCTGGCAGCAATGTCGGAACGCGGCTTCAGGGTAGCTCACACTTACGGGCTGTCCGAAACGTTTGGTCCCTCGACTATATGTGCCTGGAAGCCCGAGTGGGATTCGCTCCCAATGGAAGCCCAAGCTCGTCTCAATGCAAGACAAGGGGTGCCGTATGTTGCCCTGGAGGGCCTGGAAGTTGTCAACACACAAACCACGGAACCAGTGCCTGCTGATGGGAAAACAGTTGGAGAAATTGTCTTCAGGGGAAACGTCGTCATGAAAGGCTACCTAAAGAACCCAAAAGCAAATCAGGAGGCGTTTGCCAATGGCTGGTTCCATTCCGGTGACCTTGGGGTGAAGCATCCTGATGGGTACATCGAAATCAAGGACCGGTCCAAAGACATAATCATATCAGGAGGCGAAAACATCAGCAGCGTGGAGGTGGAGAACATTCTGTACCAGCACCCTGCAATATTAGAAGTGTCCGTGGTGGCCAGGCCCGACGAGCAATGGGGGGAATCTCCCTGCGCATTTGTGACGCCGAAGCCACACGTTGATGCCTCCGATCAGCCTCGCCTGGCTGAGGAGATAATGAAGTTCAGCAGAGAAAAAATGCCTGCATTTTGGGTGCCCAAATCCGTGGTGTTTGGACCGCTGCCAAAAACAGCCACGGGGAAAATACAGAAACATTTGTTGAGGACCAAGGCCAGGGAGATTGGACCTGTAAAGAAGAGCAGGCTATAATAATTGTGGCTTGTCACTCTCCAATCTCCAATTCTCCATCATTCCATTTTTCCATTGCTGTGTTATTTCAACAACATTTGGGAAATGTCTCATCTCATATTTATCTGCCTGCTTCGAGTTTATACTGTGTGCGCGCCTGTAAAATTTGTTGCATCCTTTGTTTCCTGCAGTAATAAAATCGCGTGGTGGTTTCCTGGCTTTACTTATGATGAACGTTCACCACTCTCTGTTAATTTAATCAAAATATTCACTTCTCAACTCACTTAGGCTCCAGAAAGTAGATGAAGTCGGGGTTGAAAATTGTCTCTATAAGAAAAAGAAGCAGCTAGGGTCTCGCTTGTCCAGTCATTTCATTTGAAAGTGATTATGCATGTTGATTGAAAAATGCAATAATTAAATAATTGCATATCTTAGCTAGCATTGCCATATGTGTTTGGGCTCAGACAAATATTAAACTATGGGCTCAAGTATGTTTGGGCCTGACAAATCCATCTGCAACAGCCCACTAATGTACAACGCTACGAAGCCCCTGATAGTATTTATTAATTACTAATAAAAAAATATATTAGTTACGTGCTCAATGAGATCATGTTGCATCATTATGTAGACACTATCTATTTAGCCGTTGGATAATGGGAGATTATAGTTGGATGATGATATATAAATTAAATTTTAAATGGAAATTAAATATGTAAGTTGTAACGGAATAGTTGATTCTACATTTTATACAAATTTTTTTTTTTTTAAAAAATGATGCTATATTTTTCTTTTGGACCGTTGAAAAATTGGCAGCTTAGACTACAATGCAAATTGTACCGTTGATGAATTATGGTGTGATATTTTATGACACCACAACGAATTATTTGCCTTCAACTAAATAAAATAAACAGAAATTTCAGAAACAGTGGAAAGCACTGTAACATGTGCTTAACTATATGATTGGGGATTGAACACGTACGTATTCAGAAGGCCAATCTTAATCATTGAACTTGTCATTTCATTAGATTTTTTTGAAAATAACTTACTTCATACTTGAATTTTTTTTAAATAACTTATTATACTTGAAATATTATTTACAAAGTAATTCAGCAAAAAACTCCCACTGAATAAATGTTGAAAAATATCACATCGCCTAAATGAGTTTGTTCGTATGGAGAAAAGTCATTCCAACCAAGGTTGTTAAGATCGAGATCCTATATAGGATCGTTTTTCTGTTTGCAAGATCGGGATCGTAAGATCGAATCGGGATCCTAAGATCTTATGAAATTGCAATAATGGACAAAATCAGTTATGCATACTAACAAGTAAAAGCATTATTTTGTGTGTTTATGAATCTTACAAGTTAATTAATACAATACAGTACAAAAATATCACAATCAAACATAAAATATTTCCACATACATACATATTATGTTTTTTTTACACATTATATATAAGGAATACAAGCTCTTAAGTTTAAAATTAAAGAAACAAGTTATTTTGATCCTAAATCATAAAATACTACAAAAATTTTATGTGTTTAAGAGGGTAAGATCGTAAGATCGTAGAAGCGTTTGAGGGAGTATGACCATAAGATCGTAACATTCTACTATCAAGATCGGGATCTTATGAATTTTAAGATCCTACAAGGATCGGGATCGTTTTAGAGATGTGTGATCGTAAAATCGTAAGATCCTAAGATCAGGATCGGGATCTTAACAACTATGATTCCAACTACTATTAATTGGTTTTGTGTTAAAATGTTATATGATTTATATCCGAATTGTAACAATTTTCTCTTATCAGAGTCCTGTATATCCAAATTGATACATTTCCATGGGTTTGTTCATCGAACAAATTAGAACAATATAAAACTCCAACTATATAACTATATTTATGCTACTTAAATTTAAACAGAAAAAAAGAAAAATAAAAAAGGAATATAATGGGAAAAAAAAGCCCAGAAACAAAAGCTATGTTATTTTCCTTTTCCAACAAAATTTAAATAACAATAAAAATATCACTAAACATTGAGGATTATATTCAATGGTTACAATCAAATTGAATCAACATTTCGAAAATATCTATTTGATAGATCAATGGATGTAGTCCATTAGTACAATTTTTTTTCGCTTTGGAACATCATTCATTGAATCAAAGTGTGCCAAACTTAGGAAGACCATCAAATTGTCCCAAAGATAAAAAGTAATGCAGCAACATCCCAACTTGGGAAATTTAATAATTTTTTCTCGTGAGTTGTGATATACATACACGGTACACCACCACTACTACAAGTTGAAGCAATAATAAAAAATTACTCCAACAAATTAAGAGGGCAATTATTTTTAAAATTGAAATTGAATGAGGACAACACAAAAAACGCAATTGTCCCAACACGATTATATATATAAATACTACGAAATGGGCATCTAGAGAAAAAGATAAAATCGTACGGCCGGTGTTGATTTAGCCTAAAAGCCTAAAAAGATTAGTGATGTTGATGTCCTAACACACCCTTAACTATAATCAAAACCACTTTTACCATTCTAATCCCATAAATAAACACTACCCCACCACTACCACCACACACCACACCCCCCCCCCCCCCAAAAAAAAAAAAACAAATAAATAAATAAATAAAAATCCAATTTCCCATACATTTTTTAATTATATATGTTTGTTGATGGTGTATGTATTTTTGCTATTGTGCTTGGAAAGCTAGAATATTAATTGGGGGGACTTTGCTTGGTTCTTTAGGTTTTCCTCCATATCAAGGTAATGTGGATTCCCTTCTTTCTCATTGATACCTTTTTCGTTTTTAATTTTTTAATTTGAGTTGTTGTCTCTATGTTTTTCTTTTTTCTTTTGACTGTCTGTTTGGATGCTTGTCCATGGTCATTCTCCCCAATCCCCCCCTCCTTTTTCTTTCTTTTTTTTTTTTTCTCAATAAAATAAGTATATTTGGCCCCATTTATTGGCCTTATGCTTACATATGCACATATATATACACACATCCATACAACATCCATATCATATCATATCCTCAGAGGTTCTCTTCCTTTTACATTCACAATTCCCAAAGCTCCATTTTCACTGCATCTCTGGAGTTTCCTTTATCTGCCTGTAATAATTCCTCAGATATTCAATTTTCCTTTTTTTTTTTCCCTTCACACACAGACATACAGATGTGTACATGTGTGTATGAATATAATTGATTATTTATTGTGAATTGCAGAGTTGCAGTGTAATGGAGGAATACAAGAGAAGTGAAGCTTATGCTGAAAATTCTTCTCACCATGAGGTATTGTGATTTGTAGCTATTTTCATTTCTTCTTCTCATTTTTTCCTTCCCTTTTTTCGAATCCCTTTTCTTTCTTTTTTTTTTTTCAACAAATTAAATGAATTAAAGAGGGTTGGTTTCAATTGTTGAAATTTAATCCCCTTGATTCTGTTCTCCTTGTTTCGTTTATTACACAATTATTCGGAAAAAGTGCGATATTGCAGTAATAAGATTATTATTATTACAAATGGCTAATTATGGGTGTAATAATTAGATTAAATTGGTGATTTTTTCTGCCTTTTAACAATTTTTTTTTTAAAAAAAAATATGTGAATTGAGGGGTAGATTTTTTCAGGGAATTCACGTGCAAAGATGTAGTGTTTCTGTAACACTATTTATTATTAGTGGTCCATCTATGTTTATACATTATAGTAGTACTTCATATTATATGTGTTGTGAAGAGTTAATAACAAGCGACCCATCCAGTTTCGGGCTTAATTATGGAGGAGAACTAATATTTTTAAGAGTAAAATGAAATAATAATATTTTTAAGAGTAAAATGAAATAAAAATGTCGATGTTATTGTATAAAAATGTGAAAATTTTTAAACGTGTCCTGGACCACCCCAAAATGTATGTATACGTATATATGTATAGATTGATGAGTGGTAACTAACAAATTATGAAAATGATCCTTATGTGATTGCTACACGATGACATTTATTAGCCATCCAATTACTAATTACAATCTAATTGAATCTAAAAATGTCGGCACACAACACACTAATTGAACTTTGTGATTATAAATATACTCCCTCCGTTCCTTTTTAGTTGTCTGTTTAGAGAGTAAAAAGTGTTAAAAAATAGTTGTCATTTTTAAGTAGTTATAGGTAGTTATGCTGTGTTTTTACTATATTACCCTTCACTTTACATAAATGCTATTTGTTGACATTTATTAAGAATGAGTTTAGTTGAAGGGTAAAAATGTAAATTTATGAGTTAATTAATGCAAACCTTGTTTATTGAAATTGAGCTGAAAGAGACAACTAAAAAGGAACGGAGGGAGTATTTAAATAATTTAATAACGAGTATATATATACACACACAAACTGTGGTAGTTGGCATGTCAACTAATAATTTTCTTCTTTTATTAATCTGTAGGATTGAATTTTTGCCTGTGACCACACCTAAATGTCAGCTCTCTTCCATGCTAACCAATTTCTTACAGAAAAAAAAAAAAAGATAAATAAATAAGTTGTACAACTTGGGGCCAGTTTTACTAATTCCATAGCAATAGCTTTAAATTTAGGGCTAATTCCATTCATTGCAATCACATGACTATTCAAATTAGAGTTAGGCACCAAGTTTTTTTTTTAAAAAAAAAATAAATAAATAGTAGTTATTATCTTAAAACTATTCTGCAATGTGTGTGTTGTGCAGTATAACTAACAAAATTAGGTTGTTTTGTCCATTACTTTGCTCAACTTGAATTATCTTAATATTATTTATGTATTTATTTATTTGTTTTTGGACAGTCTGCACCGGGCAATAAAAAATATGGTGGACTTGTGCCAAAGAAAAAACCTTTAATCTCAAAGGTGAATGTCTTTCCTTACCTATACTGTATTTTATAACGACCGAAAAAAAGTTGGTTTATACAGTAGTCTACTAAATAATGATTATTTTTTTAATAATTCTGAAATCAGGATAATGAGAGAGCCTTCTTTGACTCAGCAGACTGGGCTCTGTGCAAGGTAGCTAAATAAATTTTGAGATATAGGCATATGTATTACTTATGTAATATCATTAAATTAAATTAATATATATATATTGAAATATTTTTACATGGTTGCGATGACGAACAGCAAGGTGCAGGAGTTGATCAGCAATCAACTATGGCTATAGAGACATTGCGTCCAAAATTACAGGTATTTTTTTATAAAAAAATATTGTATTACAGCACAATATATAACCTTTTTTTTTTTACTCATTAGTTATAATTTAATTTAATCAGTATACTTATTTTTATTTGAAGATTTTTTAATGTTGAATTATGCAGAGGACTCCACATCAGCAACTGCCACCTCGGAGGCCAGCTAATTGCACTTCTTAATGAATTATATGCATTTAATTTTTAAATAGTATCAATATATATACACACACCCCACCTATATACATGTATGCTATACACATATAAATGTTGAAAACCAATTTTATTTGTACCCATTATTTACTTCTTTTTTTTTTTTTTCTTTTCGGGGAAATTTGGGTTGTTTTGTGATTCATCAATGGCTCAATGCTTTCACTTTATTTTAACTAGCACTTCAAAACCTACACAAAATAATCGAATACTTGGGGATTTTGGCGGATCTACATGGATTCAAGGTGGATTACTTGATCCAAAAAAAAAAGAAAGAAAGAACAAAAAAAAAGTAGTATTGTTAAAAGTTAAAACACTTGCAAAACATATACTAATGCAACTTTGTGGTTAGAATGGGAGATACTGAAAATGAGTAATCTTGAATTTTATGGTTTATATCCAGCTTGAACACTTGAGGAGGAAGGTGCTTCAATTTTGTTTTGTGTGTTTGTGTTTTTTTTTTTTTTTTTTTTCAACATGTACCGGGTACCCCAAGACCATATTGAGCCAAAAACTAATCATTCGAGGATCTGGTGTGCTTCAATGCTCATCAGATCCTTGAAGCACACCAGATCCTCAAGTCATTAAATTGAACCAAATGTGGCATGAGAATATTCAGTATACGCAAAAAAAAAATTAATATTTCCAGAGTCTCGGATAACTAGTTAAATAACCTAGTTTTGTTAATTGTTACTCCCTCCGTTATAAGTAATTGTTTCTTTCAACTCAATTTCAGTAATAAATATTTGTATTTATTAACTCATAAATTTATATTTTTACAATTCAACTAAACTCATTTGTAATAAATATCAAGAAATAATATTTATGTAAAATGAAGGGTAATATAGTAAAAAATAACATGACTATCTATAACTACAAAAAAAAGACAACTATTGTGCAACATTTTTTAATCTCTAAAAGAATAATTAAAAAAGAACGGAGGGAGTACATTATTTTGGATTGTATATATTTATTATATTTAATTATTTTAATTATGTACAATACATATTTAATTTACATCTTTTATTGTTAGTGATTAATATATTTTTGTAATAAAAATTTAACATAGAGTGATTTATAGCTTGAATACTTATTTAATTATATAGTAGTACATGAATTGATGAATATTTATTACCTGAATATTTTTGTAACCCAAAAAAATATTATACAGTACATGAATATTTATATACGTGTAAAATTTAAAGTTAAATTAACATTTTAATATATACAAGTATCCACAAGCCATATTGAATTCAAAACTAATTCTCCAAGATGTGGATGTGGTGGGCATTGAAGACAACCTCTCCCAAAATAAACATGCCGATATCTTTTTGTAATTTTTATATACTTCCATTATATTTTTAAGTAAAAGATTTTTTTTTTGGTGGAGCTGAAGCCATAAAAGAAAGCAAAAAAGCAAAAAAGAAAATGAAAGCAACAAGAGAAACAATCAAGGGACAACTAGGTCCTTGGGACGCCACTCCGGATGCATCATCCGCCAAAGCGTCGGCCACAAAGTCGGGAGGGAAGGCCCATGTAGTGTAGAAGTCTGCTATGGAAGCGACATGCTTGGCCAGGATATCTGCCACTCAGTTGCCTTCACGACAAATGTGGTGTATAATACAGTCTTCAAAACGAAACATCTGAGCCTCGATCCTGTGAAGGAGTCCCGCCTACGGATGAAAGGATATCCTGGAGCCTAGCAACCCGATGGAAGTCATGGAGTCTGAATAGCAAGTTACACGCGGAAAGCCCTAATTAGCCACATAGTCGAGACCCACGGCCATGGCATATAATTCTGCGTAGTGGTTAGAGTTCTGGCCAAGGAAACTGCACCCACCGCCAAGCCACTTTCCATCACTGCTTCGAACCACAAATCCAAATTACGACCGACCCGGGCTCCTAAGACAACTCCCATCAACGTGAAGTATAATGCCTTCAGCTCCCTTTTCATTCCAATGAATAATCCTCAAGGAACCTGTAGACGAGCTAGGTGGATTTGGGGGGCCCTCCAGGTCCTTGGCAAGATGCCATACCTCTCTACTAAGATACCAAACCGAGTTGGTCTTATTTCTGAATATACGTGCGTTGCGTTCCAGCGAGACGACCCATAAGGCTGCCACAAACTTGTTCCCGTAAGTGGAAGCCATGCTGTTGAGGAATAACCTTATCTCATCCTTAGGAATGCTAGAACAATCTGTATAGGTAGGGATACATATAACACGCCACAGGGGGCGGACCCAGGGACAATCTCACATACTATGGGACCAGTCTCAATATCGAACCACATAATGAGCAAAGCGTGGAAGCTGCTGACCTGCGATGGTGCCTGAGGCTATTAACATGCAATGAGCCTTGGGAGATCAACTAGAGAAGATGACATATCTTTTTAGGGAATAACCCCTTCCATATCCATTTCCAACTTGTTCCCACTGCCTTCTCCTTAAGGAGGAGATTGTAGGTTGAAGCCACGGAATAGCAGCCATTAAGGTTTTCCTTCTATACCCATAGATCCGAGGAAGCATCATGAAGTTGGGGGGAGGGGCTGAAAGAATTTCGCTACGGATATTGCTGGGGATAGAGGTGAAAAGACTATCCAAATTCCAAGTGGCATTAACAATGATATCTTAGACCTTAAGCTGAAGGTCATGTACAATGATAGCAGGCATAAGGGGGCCGAATTGACTTCCTTTCCACCAATTAGAAAACCAAAGAGACGAAGCTCCATTACCCAGCCAAAAGCCAAATCCATCACGCAGCAGGGAATTCAGTTTGTGTAACAAATTGATCGCAAAGGATCTGTCTACGGGAGGTGGGTTTAGGAAGAGATCCTGAGCAGAATGAGTTCCACACACAAGTTGCACCCACATCTTGGATGGAGCAGTGAGGATTCCCCATAAGAGTTTTCCCAACAAGACAATGTTCATAGTACCGGCGCGACGTATCCCAAGTCCACCGGCAGCTCTCGGCCTCGCCACCTTATCCAACTGACCAGGTGGATCCCTTTCCCCTAGCTATCCTTCCACAAAAACCGCTTGATCCTCCTGTCGATCGCATTAGAGTAAAAGACATTTCACTCTTTATTTTGTTCCTCTATTTGTTTATTATTTTTAAAACACGAGTAAAAACATTTAACTCTGGATTTGGTCCAATGGAATATGACTTCCAAACTGGGGTTAGATTTAGGCTCGTCTAGCTTGGGAGGCCACACAACATTACCCATACACATGAGTGTCGAGGTTGTTTTTAAAAAAACTCGTGTAACCAAAGACCGATTAGGTTTCACAGTGTCTGTTTTCACAGCAAACTGCAGCTCCGCCATTGCCCAACAGCATCTAGTCCTTATGAGAAGCCTTTCGTCATTGGCTTCCAGGGCTTCGCCTGAAATCAAAACCCTAGCACACAGGGCAGTGAATCAAACCGAATCCGATATCCGTAGGTCTGTTAAATTCAGATTTCGGGGGAACAATAATGATCAAAACCTCGTATCTTCCTCAGCCGGTAAGTTTCAATCCCAACACTCAAATTTTGGTTCCGAAGCTCCTCCGAAACTGCACAGTTCAGTTCGTGAGAAAACGGTTAAGTCCAAACCCATCGATCATACTTACTTCTCCCAAATTCTCTCAAGAAAAGACTGGTATTTGCTGCTCAATCACGAGTTCAAGGCGCAAAGGTTGAGTTTGAGTACTCAAGTCGTGGTTAGTATTTTGCAGAACCAAGACAATGCTTTATGCCCTTTGCGTTTTTATGCTTGGCTTTTAAATGTCAACAATTCGCTTGCTAAAATTCAATCTATTCGAAGTGCTTTAAGCAATGCTCTGTATAGGAAAGGCCCGGTTCTGTTGTCTCCTGAATTTATACGGGACATTCAAGATTCTGGATGTAAATTGAACGAGGATTTGCTTTGTGCTTTGATTGGCAGCTGGGGTAGATTGGGTCTGGCAAAATACTGTTCAGAGGTTTTTGAGCAGGTTTCTTATTTGGGGATTACTCATAGTACACGGTTGTATAATACTGTAATAGATGGACTAGTGAAGTCGAATGCACTTGATTTGGCTTACCTTAAGTTTCAACAAATGGAGGTGGATGGCTGTGCTAGGGATAGATTTACGTATAACATTCTTATTCATGGAGTTTGTAAGGCTGGTGTAATGGATGAAGCTATTCGTCTGGTTAAGCAGATGGAGGGGCATGGACACTCACCAAATGTGTTTACTTATGCTATCTTGATAGATGGATACTGCAGCACTAAAAGAGTGGATGAGGCATTTACGCTTATCAAAACAATGGCGAAAACAAATGTAAGGCCAAATGATGTGACATATAGGTCAGTGATTAATGGAGCTTTTCGATCTTTGCCCCCAAATGAAGCATTTGGCTTGTTAGCAAGCTGGGTTAAAAGGGAGCTCAAACTTCCTAAAGTGGTATATGACAGCATAATTTATTGCCTTTGTAATAATTCTCTACCGAAGCATGTATCTTTATTTTTAAGGTTAGCTGGTAAACAGGGTTATGTTCCTGATAGTACGATAGCTAACCTTGCAGTGACGTGCTTACTTAAAGGATTGGATCTTGAGGAAACTTGTGAGATATATGAGTATTTCATCAGGAGAGGGGTAGAGGTGAATTTGAGTGCTTGTCTGGCACTCATTGAAGCATTGTACACATCAAGAAGAGAAGACAAGGGAAACTTATATATGAACTGGCTACTCCAGGGAGGAATAGTCACGAATGTCTTTGCATATAACATGGTTATCGATTGTTTTTGCAAAGCTAAAATGATGGACAGAGCAATAGAAACCTTAGAAGTGATGTGTCAAAGTGGTATTCTCCCTAGTATTGTTACTTTTAACACCCTTATTGCTGGGTGTTGCAAGAACAGGGATGTAGGCAAGGCACGGGAAATGCTACTAATGATCTTTGATCATGGTTTAAAACCAGATGTGTTCACTTTCAATTCAATGATTTATGTTCTTTGTCAGGTTAATCAAATGGCTGATGCTTTTGATTGTTTCTTAGAAATGGTGGATTGGGGAATTACTCCTAATGCTGTCACTTACAATAGCTTAATACATGCATTGTGCGTATCTGGGGATGTGGTTAAAGCAACAAAAATGCTGGGAAAAATGCAGCGTGATGGCATACAACCTGATGTTTATACTTTCAATGCTCTACTACAGCTGCATTGTAAAGTTAATAAAGTTGACAGGGCACGGAGGCTTCTGAAAAGGATGTTATCGCTGGGCTTACGTCCAGATAATTTTACATACACTGCTTTTATCACTGCATTTTGTGGATCTGGGAGGCTTCGTGAAGCTAAAGCTTTGTTTACTTCCATGGGGGCAAACAGATGTTCACCTGATGCGTATGCGTGCAATTCTTTCATTGATGGCTTAGTCAAGGCAGGAAAATTTGAAGAAGCTAGAGACATATGGTTGAAATACAGCGAGTTTGGAATAAAACTGAAACCATTGCCTGTTATGCCAAGTACTTTGGCTGGTTGATTGTACAACAAAAGGATTCACAAGTTGAGTTGCTTCGTGAACAACTAGTATCATGCTTGCCGTTCATCCGCGATCTCCTAATTCAAGATGATTTATGGTTGAAATTCAAAGAGAAGACAGATGCTTGGTAAGTACCATGCGTTGGTGCTTTTTTATGTTATTTATTTTTATTCTTATTTTATCAATGAAACAGTTTTGTTGCATTTAGCAAAATTTGGATTACATGCTGTTATGGATAAAATTAATTTTTGCAGTTTCGATAGAAAAGAATATTGTAATTATTAATTAATGCACTTAAAAAGACATTTTCTATGTCTCAATTTTATTACGCTTTTTTACTTATTTATCTTGACTCTCGATTAAAGTCAGATAAAGTCCACAAACAATCCATGCCTGAATCAACTTTTTAACTCGAATATTTTTTCTGCTTTTTTCACAATTTTGATTTACATGCTGTTATAGATACAACTAGTTTATGCAGTTTTGATAGTAAAGAACATTTCGATTATTGATTAATGCACTTAGAAAGACATTTTCTATGTCTCAATTTTATTATGCTTTTTATTTAGTTATCTTGAGTCATGTCAATTATACAACTAAAGATAATGAGAGCCATTCTGGAATAAAATGGCCTCGACTCTCCTTTTACCCCCGAAAAAATGATGAGAGCCACTTTCATAGACAAAAAGATGTTATGAGTTATGGCATGTTTGTTGAGCCAGATAGATATGATCCAAGTATACAGTATGAATGTTTAGGACGACCTTTCATTGCACATCCACTCTTTGAATAATGGAGGACGACCTTTCGTTGCAAAACCTTTTTATATATCTGAACTGAAAATCTAGAGTCATTGTCTCCTTTGCATGTCGGCAGCAAATTATGTATATCTGGAATTGATATAATCTATTCATTTTTATTTTATTATAATTTTTTTTCAATTTGGTGATTGGGTTATGTCAATTA
Organism: Hygrophila difformis; assembly: GCA_030278955.1. Classification (NCBI taxonomy): domain Eukaryota; kingdom Viridiplantae; phylum Streptophyta; class Magnoliopsida; order Lamiales; family Acanthaceae; genus Hygrophila; species Hygrophila difformis. The sequence goes on from JAOANR010000007.1 coordinate 15,760,819, forward strand.
ATTTACAGTTGTATGTTCGTAGAAGGTACTGATCCACTGTCCACGTGGACTTAGAGTGTTTGTGTCTACTTGTTTGTGGGGAAATTGTGATTGTTTAATGAAGATAGGTCTTAGAAACACACCGTGCTTTTGAAAACTACACTCAACTGTTCCCTGACTCGGCAATCTAACCAGTGAATTGTTGAGTCAGTTGGTTGGTGTTCGTGGTGCCAATTCTGAAAGCTCTAAACTGATATAGAGTTTTGCAATGGTTTTCAGTCATGCGCCATCGGCATGCAATGCTGCAAGTATCTTTCGTTACTGCCCATTCAGGAAGCTCAACAGATTTCACATCATTTGATTGCAATTTGTTCTGTTCCAATAACAAATCATTTAGTCTGGGAAGAAACTAATTTATTTCCTTGACCGTAATCATGGATTTCACATAACATGAGAAAGATGTGTATGATTATTTGTTTGTTAATCAAGAAGATTTTGCTCGCAATATCTTTTGTAGATCTCAAGCTGTATCATTTCCGTCAATCTGGACTACACTTTATTAAAGCGCACTGGTTTGAAACTGGTATCATACTCTATACACAGTCAATGCGTGATTGCTGTTATATGTGTCTGATGATGTGTGCTCTCTTAACTTCCTTAATTTTTCTCTAATATCGAATTATGTTGTTTTGAATCTTGATGAAGAAATATAATGGGGAAGTGTAAATTTCTTCTAGAATGATGTTGCTTATAAAATTGTCTCTGAACTGGTGTGTGGTGTATTTAATGGTTTTTATTACATGCCTTGTAGGTAAAACATGATGCAAGGTTTTGACTCTAAGCATGGAAAATTACTGCTTTCTATTTGGTTTGCTGATCATTGTTTTTAAGTGTTGAATCTGGTGTGTAAGTTAAGTAGATGAGAAAATTTCTTTCCTTATTTTATACACAGCACACACGCACACAGACATATTCATATTTCTTTTTCATTATAAAAAAGCTACTTGTGCTAAAAGTTATTGGCTGTAGGTTTGATTTTCAGCAATTAAACAAAGGAGTATGTGAAGTTGGTGAGGCTAGTCCAACCATCCTGAAGCACCTTTATTTTGTCCTGTTAGAATTATGACTGCAACTAAGGTAGATTACCTATATTTTACTTTATCCTTTTCTCTAAATAAGTTTTCCAGACATTGTTTCTTGATTAGACTACATGCTTATGCTATAAGATTTGTTGACAAGCTAACCTGTGGATTCATTGAACCTGAGTGATTCTGCATATGGTTCAATATGTATATATAAGTAGCCAAACCCCTGCTTATTTGTGTCTCTGGTTTTGTTTATGACATGGCATTCTTGTTTGCAAATAATCACTACCTTCTTACTTCGACTCTTCTTTTTTTCTTTGTTTTTTCTCACGTGTCTGGTATGCATATTTGAACTGAGCTCTAGTCTTTGCAAATTGGATGCTCCTATTTTTTGTTTGTTTCATCCTTAATATGAATTTGGACAGGCACAGGGTACCCGTTTGAGTATCCACATCTAGGTGCTGCAGGCGTAGTTGCTAATGAATATTTGCCTCAAGCAGAACCCGAAGGCGATCAGTTTTTACCCCAAGCTGGAATTGTAGGCACCAACACCCCTTTTCTCTTCAACAAAGCCCTGCAATGCCTTACCGATAGATCTGTACGTATTGGTTTCTGAATTCAGTTACATACATTCTGGGAAGTGCAGTCATCCTTCCTTCCAAAACAAACTGCATTTACAAATTTTCATCGCTCTTGAAAAAAAAAAACAGATTTACAGACGCTGCGATGAAGCCCACAGGCTTTCTGAAAGCGGGGATCTGCATGTGGCACCTGCATACACGGATGAATACTGCAACGGGCCGTGTGTGGCTGAGACAAACCACGCGCTGGACTGCATCGGGGGAATCTTCAGAGGCTTCCTATTTTTAAACAAAGCCACGCTGCAAAATATCCGCGACACAATTGAGGGTGGATGTGGCTATGGCCCCGCGAGAGGTAACTTCAATGTACTGGGCCATCTTGAATACGATGGGGCTGCCAAGAACATGGCTCCCTGGCCTGGAATTTATGCAGTAGTGGCCATCATTGCTGCGTGGAGAGTGCTGTTCTAGTTTGTATGTATTGAATAGATTGAACAAAGGCAGTTCTTTGAATCCTCATGAGATGCAATACTATATACTACTACTATTTACACTCTGTTAACTATATATGTACACAGCTGTGCTCATATATGACGGCCTTCTGTTTTCGTTTCTGTTTTTTGCTTGATCTCTCTGATTTAGGTTCTTATGTTCGGTTTTCCCTCCACCGGTGTCTGCATAATGTATAATATATTAAAGTACGTGTATTATAAATTAAAGTATTCGTTTCCTGTTCTCGCTTCAGAATGCTAATAATATTATGAAATATACATTTAAAAAATAATAGTAATAAAAAATAAAATAAGGGTGCCAGAATTAGCATCGTTGTTCAAAGAGAAAATTGAAGTTCGATCATGGTCATTTTTGCCAAGTCTTACTACCAAGACATCATTACAATCGAACTTACAGCCACCACAACGTGTTGGAGCTCTTTATTCAGACTTGGAAGAAGCCATTCGATTGAACCATGATAAAGTTGTCTGGTTCCTTCCAGTCAGAGGGCTCATTTTCGACTGAATCATGATAAACCTGAATACTTCCAATTTCCATCGAGTCAGATTTATTATGATGTAGCCAGAATTTTTTAGATGATTGTTAGTAATTTTTCTTTTTCAGAAGCCGAATCGAAAAAAAAAAGAAAAGAAAAAATGATCGAAGTCCATGCCACACAAAGGGAATAAAGGGATGAGACAGGGTTAGGTGGAGAATCGAATCCACAAGGAAATAAAGGGAGGGATAGGAAACCGAGTAGGATTCGAACCCCCAACCTATAGTTGGGAGTTGGAGGCTGAGAGTTACCACTTGGGTAAGTCCCCAACTACTATTATGGACCTGTTTGGGAATTAGCTGTTAGCTGTTAACTGATTATGTGAGTAATTTGAGTAATAAATTAATTAAAATTAGCTGTTTGACAGTTTTGAGGCAAATTTTTTGCCTAGAATAAGCTAATTCCAAAATGCTGCTATTTGCAGCAGTTTCAAAAATAGCCGATTGAACACTATTTTAAGGTATTTTGTCTTTAGAAATAAGCTAATTTAACTTACAATGAATAGAATAAGCTAATTTCGTTTAGCTTATTGGGTGATTCAGATGTGTACTCCCTCCGTTCTAAAAAAGATTAACAATCTTGCATTTCACGTAATACAATACACATTTTTAACGCTTCATATCTCAAATTGTGTATAAGTAAAAATTATAAAAATTTGATATTATAAAACTACATGATTAGACGAATCCAACAATATCACACTTGACTATATTTTATCACTATATTTTATTTTATATAACTGTGTCAAAAAATTGTTTCAAATTTACTTAATAAATAATAATGCAAATGTTACATTTATATAAAAACGGAGAGAGTATATAACAACAAAGGTGAAAAGGTAGATAATAATTATAAAAATGTTTTAATAATTAGTGTTTTATATTAGTATTTAACCCATGGCTCATTCGAATAAGTTTATTTTTAAGTGCTTGTATATAGTAGTATCATTTTATTCAAACATTCGTATGAATTTATGAAATAAAAAGCAACAAATTAAAGAATAAATTATTTATTAAAAATTAATCTTGAATTCAATGAGTGAGACCTACCCTTGACCAAAATGATCATATTCTCTATCTTTATATTCCCTATCTTTGGTTGGAGGTCCGATACCTATCGGACCCGGTCCCTTTTTTTTTTATTATTTTGTAATTTGTATGACTTAATTCCACACATTTTTGCACACATAAGTATTTTACCAAAAAAAATCTTTAATCCAATGAGGTTGTGATACATAATTCACCTAAAAAAGTTATTTATTCAAAATAAGGACTTTTTACATTTCTTAAGAAAGAAGTATTTGGGACAAAATAAGTTGGAAGTACTAGCATTAACAAGTCGGGGTCAAACCGAATGGACAGCATGTCGACATATTTCCTACAAAATACAAATACAAGCCCAATTTAACAACACGTATCTCCAAAACGACTCAGTTTTACCATCTCAACCTTTGCGTCGCCGGAGAACACACCCGATTCTTATTTCTTCCCCAGTATCAAGATTTCTCACCGGAAAATGAGGCGTCCGCCGCAATCTTCTTCTGCGATCAATTTTAGTTCAATGAGTCCGAAGATCGACGTCGACAATCGCATCTCTTTACGCAATTATTATCGTATCGCCGACAATCTTCTCAAGCAGGTCCGTCACCACAACCATCAACTTGTTTATTTATTTCTTAGTCTAATACGGGTGGAACAACAAATTCTCTAGTGAAGTCTTGCAAAAATTGTGTGTTTTAGAAACCTACCTCAGCAGATTTCCTGTTCACTTCAATTTCGTAAATGAATTTTGCTCGTAATTTGTTTTTATTTTACTCTGTTGTACCGTTGATTGATACAATACTGGTGCAAATGTGCAATAATGTTGCCACCAGTTTTCCTCTTTATTTTGCTCGATTTTTTTTATAGTAACCTATTGTCATTGGCTCATTGTCTTTGCGTTTTGGGAGAATATCTTGTTTATTACTTTATGGATTTCTAGTAATTGGTAAGCTTTGAATAATGGCTAGAGAAATAGTGCTGAAGAGTTGTTCAATACTAAACTTTTGAACTATGTGGTATAACAGATTGCCCTTATTCATTCTTGTGCAGGCAAATATTTACAGGGAGGAGAATAATTTAATAGACTTGTATGTTATACTTCTGAGATATTCAAGGTAAATGGTTTCACATGCTGATGCTTCTGACTTGGTGGTTGCTTACTTACCCAAATTGGTAAGAAGTTGCTAACGTGGCTTAATTTGTAACAGTTTGGTGTCTGAAACTATACCATTCCATCGAGATTATCCCACTCTATATCCCAAAGACAGAGCTTTCTATAAGAAGGTAAAAAAAATGCTTTAGTAATTTCACACGCTTTAGTAATTGATGACTTCAATCATGCATGTGTATTTGGATTTATATCATGGTGTTGCAGAAATTGCTCGCTGTACTAGATGAGCTAGAAACCATTAAGCCAGAAGTGCGACGCCAGCGAGATGAAATTGATAAAGCCAACACTCATGCCCAAATACGTCATGCTGATGTCCCTAACAAGATTTCCTACTCATCCTCTCTGAACAACAAATCATCCTTGAGCTTCGGTAATAATCAGGTAGTGACTAAATTGCTCAGTTCTTATCCATGTTTTCAGTTTTCACGGTGAAAAGTTTCCTTGACATCTCCTGGTGTAATGATAAAGCATGAACATAAACTGTTTTATGTATATGGAAAAGAAAATTTTGAAAAGACTTGGTATCAATGAAGGATATATCCAAACTAGTTTTGAATTTCAGGTTTGATGATTTTTAAGAGAATACTTCAAGCATTTTCTTAAGAAAGATAAACTGCATTTAGATATATCTGGATTATATGACAAGGGTTTCCCTGCTTTTCTGGTATGAAAAGTTTGTGTGGGAACTGAAAACTGTGTTCAGCATTTCTTTTAAGCGTGTTTGTGTGGTTTGCCTTCTCATGTTTGAGTTATTTTTGGAGTGACTTTACTTTATATGCTGAATTTCTTTATTGTGTTTTTCTGAAGCATAATTTGTTCATTGTTTGGGGGTATTGGGTCATAGTTTGTTGATGCTGTTTTTTCCCATTCTCTTCTCTCACCCTCCCCCTACCTCTTGTTAGACCATATATTTCCATCTCTTTAATTCTGTAATTTTGTTCAGATGTGGCAACCCATCGCAGCATCGCCCTCAACATCATTGAAGCAGAGTAATCAACAAACTCGATTTTCATCATCAAATTCCATTGACTTACAATTCCAGAAGCTGTGAGTGCTTTATTTTATGTAGTTTATGTTAACAGACACTGCCTTTTTCCTTCATCACATTTTGCTTGTGTGCATCCAGATACTAAATTACTAATAAATACTAATGCATTTTAGGCTTGCTACATTGTTGCTGTGATCACTTATAAATTCTTTGCAGTGCATATTTGTGTTAGAGTGATCTTTTCAATTCAGTTAGAATGGTAATTAATTCAGTTAGGACTTTTGCTTCATCTCATTTATTTGTGTTAGAGACCTATTTTTCAGTTATTATTTGATTTTCTTGATTGATAATTTCAGCTAAAAGGAAGAGGCTTGATTATATGAGATGTATTATTTTAATATTTAACTGCTCTATGAACATATTCAATGTGGCGAAATGCCTTGAACCTTTGCTAGTCAGAAATGTATCCTGTAAATACAGAAACAGTTGAACACTTTAATGTCTTCAACTGTACACACTACACAACACAAAGGATAACAATCTTAAAAAAAGCATAGAATAGCTAACAATCTCGAGACATAATTTTTGTCCATATGTGAATTATTTCTCAGGATTTAGGCATTATATGATAAAAGCATGTGGTAGTGCCAATAGTTTCCTCTACATATTATTGCTGACTGGCCGGCATGAAGCTAATTATTTTGCATTCACAGGTTTGCACATCTTATTGACCTCTTGCTGCATAATGGACTATATAAGAATTAAAATTTTCAGTTGCTTTATATTGGCTTTCTGACTAGACCTTTCATTTGCAACTTATGGAAGAATTGATTATAAATGTAAGTGATACCTATTAGAGTGATAGGTCCTCCTTTCAAATCCCCAGTATGTCCCATTTGAGAAAAGGGGCAATATTTTTTGAAAAAGGATGTACCTGCACGTGTGTGTTTTTTGTGTGGCAACTATTGTTGCTATTAGTATATTCTTTCTTACACTATTTATACATTGTTGGTTTGCTACATCTTTCGTTGACCTACAAGGTTGTCTTGAGTAACTGGTTTTTCTGTTTCATTGAATTGCATTCATTCATGAGGTTTAAAAATTTACAGATCCATTGGTTTACCACTTCCAAAGCAGGAAACATTGTCGAGGCATTCATTTTTAGGGCCTAGTGGTCTACACGGTCAATGGCTTGGCCCCAAAGCTGAGATTAAGGTAAGTTGTTTGTGGATCCTTTCTATCCATCTAATTTACATTAAGGAAGACGTATTATTTTTATCTCGTAATTATTCAATTATTGGTCAGTGATGTTTATCTGGACTCAGGTTAACTATCCAACGAATATCGTCCCAGATTCAAGTGAATTTTCAAGGTAATTTTCTATTTAACACTATGTAATATCTTTCTGTTCTTTTTTCATTCTTTCCAGCTGTCCCCAGATACAAATTTTTCAATGGTAAGCTTAAAGTTCAATTCTTGAAAAATATTTATGACCTTTATTATTCACAAAATATTTACCCCAATTACCATTTGCTTTATGGAAAACTTGTTCTGCTATCATTTTTCTATGAAATTAACTAAGCCTTAGCTACTGCTGCTGGTGGGAATTTGTGTAGTTAATTGTATTATGAAGTTTTTAGTCACTATGAAAGTTCAGTTTCATGTAACACACATGCACTCATGTATACTATAGATAAGTACTTGCGAAACTTTACTCGTGTTTCACTGCTTTTGTAGTCTGAATAATATTGGCAATCACGAACCTGTGGCAGTCAGTGGTAATAATTCTATGGTGGAGAACTCGACCATGGAGTCTATTTTATCCTTGGATGACGGTAGATGGGTTTCGGAGGACTCCGGTTTTACACCAGGGAATAAATTGGAGAACAATGATTTTCAGTTGGATTATATAAGGCAACCTTCTCCACCTCCTGTTCAGACAGAGTTGCTCCCTATCCATCCATCACGAGTTGCTGACCCAAGGCCTGGACCACCAAAGGTCTCTCAGGATGGGCTGCCGACTTCCAATTCTTACCAAGATCTTTATATTGTGAGTTTGTTTATTGAAACTATTTTATTTGTCAAGACGATTCTAGCTGCTTGTTTAAATGTAGTTATTGAAAATGTTGTGGAAAAATTAGTGAGTGCATGTGTATGAGAGAAAGTTAACCTTAAAAGTAAATACTTCCTCAATTTCTTTATAGGTGTTGCACATTTCTTTTCAGGTGGTGTGTGTGAGATTTTAGGAAGAGAGAGAAATGGGTATTTTATTTATGGGTGGAAAGAGAATGAAGCATTTGTTTAAGGAAGAAAGGGGGAAATATTATCATATATCGTAATGTAACGAACAGAAACAGAGTTCATATTTGATTTGATATTTTTATATTTTATTTATAAAATGGTACTATATATAATTGAATGATGTAAGTGGGAATAGGAATATTGGGTGTGAGATGTATGGTTTTGTGGGCATGTAATACTTAAATTTGTATTTAAATAAGAAGTAATGATTGAGTTAAGTTGCAATCTTTTGTATTAGTATTAGACTAAAAGCAAAAGAAATTATATTTGGAAAAGTGCGTATTTTTGGAGAAAACATTTGGGAGATTGCAACCAAACAAGCTCAACATTTTCTTTATACTTATAAGTTATTAGTGAACTTTTTATTCTCTTCACAACACCATCTTAATTTGGTTGTGAATATAATCACCGTATTCCTTTATGTTTTAGCCAGTGAAAATCATGGAAGACTTTCTGAGACTGGCAAGAGAAAATACTGCAAGGAACCTGGAAACTTGTGGTGTTCTTGCCGGTTCACTGGTAAGCTTTAGTTTCCTTCACTAATTTTCAAATGGATACGTATGGCACTTTAGCATGTGAGACTAACAACTTATGCTCCATTGATTTGCAGCGGAATAGAGTATTTCATATAACAACACTCATAATCCCGAAGCAGGAATCAACTTCAGACTCGGTATTTCATGCATCTTCTACACTGAACCTCTTTAATGAACTTTTTTCTTAAATTTCTGTTTATGCTCTGTTGATCTGTTCTGTGTTTAGCTGGAAGAGATTTTAGCTTATTTTGTGTTAAGACTTTTGATATTAACATCATGTTCAAAAATAAGGAAGAGTTTACATCTCCTATTGTGTTTAACTTTTCAATGATTCACTTGTAATTGTTATGTTACTCTTTATTGGTGACTGATTTCAAGTGTCTTGTCAAATGTGCTCTTTTAATGGAATGGTTTTCTTGCTGTTCAAACCAATATATTTCATCTTGTTGAATCCTTTTTAATTTTATTTTTGTTTGTTTTTAGTGTCAGACATTGAATGAAGAAGAAATTTATGATATTCAAGACAAACGCTCTCTTTTTCCTCTTGGGTGGATTCATGTAAGTGTTGGACTAGCTGGGTAGCCCCTCCTTGCTGTGATACATATTCATTTCATTACACTGATTCTTATGGTTATTAAATTCCTTGAAACATAGCCAGCGTCAGAAAAGTCATGATTATTACACTTGCACTGCTTAAGAAGTAAAAAACACGTACTTTCAATTTAGATTCAATAAATTTGAAATATTTCTCTTCTTAAGATTGTGAATTGTGATGGTCACAATAAAAAAGTTAAAATCAAGATCCCACTGTCAAATGTTCAATTTTTTTGATTGAGGTACTTGAAACCTTGTTATATCCCTTCTGTTCATGTGGGGGTACTATTACTAACAAGCATTTCTTGTGATTTTATCAGCTTTTGTATAAGATCTGTCTTCATTATATCGGGATGCTTGCTTGTGTAAATAGCATATTGTTTGCAATGTTTCACGGATGCTTTCTTGGTTTGCAGACCCATCCAACCCAAACATGCTTTATGTCTTCCGTTGATCTGCACACCCATTATTCATATCAGGTAATAACTCTGTCCTATAATTCGATGCTGCATCTGCATTGTATGGGCTTCAATTATAAATCAGCTCAACATTTCTTAAGACGATGGAATTTTACACCTGCATTTTGACCTCATATGCATATTAACCATGCCAAAAACAAACAATTTGATGCAGCTTTTATCTATTGGAATATAGAATGGTTTCATGTGGGAAGAAATGGAACATCTGACTCGAAATAATTAACACACAGTAGACAATAGTTGAACCAGTGAATTATTGTTACTATTTAGAAATCTTGTTTGGCCTTTCAAATGATTCCTCTCTGCTTATATTTTCTTATCTCGGATAACTTGTTCTGCTTATAATTCCCTTTTTTTTTTGGACTTGTTTCCAGGTCATGTTGCCTGAAGCAATTGCTATCGTCATGGCTCCTACAGACACATCAAGGTGGAACCATAAACTCAAAAAGGATGTTTGTCCTTTTGACCAAGTTTCATTTTGCTCCTTTCATATCTTCAAGCAGTTCCTATCCTACTAATCTTCCATTATAAGTAACCATAAATATCATATCACCCCCCAGTGATGTGTAGACTAACTAAGTTTCGTTACTTATGGCAGCCCTCATGGCATATTTCACCTTTCAGACCCTGGTGGTGTTGCCACCATTCGAAACTGCCAACAGCGTGGTTTCCATCCTCACGAAGAGCCCGAGGATGGAAGTCCCATTTACGAGCACTGCTCCCATGTTTATATGAATCCCAACATGAAGTTTGATGTTGTTGACCTTCGGTGAGCTCATAAAATGGTTCCATTTATTGTGTATTCATACAAGAAGAGCATCAAAGAGAATGTACAGCTTATCGTGAACTTATTTTTCTGCTGATGGCTTTTTGAATCCCTTTTGTGAATAATATGTGTTCTTAACGTTGATGCTGTCCATTTCCATTTCCTTTGTCCATGGTAGATGGCCTTTGCAATTTCATATTCCTTTTATCCTATACATCCGGGAGGGATTTTTGTTCCTAATTTATTTTTCACACAATGTTGATGCTCTGCTTATTGGACTCAATGCGGTTTCAGGCATGACCAAATATTGCAAGGTGTATGATAATATTTGTCAAGACAATGTAAGAACAAATGCTTCCAGAGTTGAGCTCTCCTTATGTTATGTATGCAGTATGCTTATGTAATGTAAATTTCTGGAAAAAACTATTGTAGGAAGAAAACATTCCAAGAATCAAACAGGTATGATTGTATGGTATTTTTTGAGTTCTTAAAGCACCAAAATATCAGCAACTACTTCATCTATCAAAGAATTAAGAATACGAGACTCGATATGAGCTCCAAGCTCAAACGCTTCGACCTCAAAGTCGAGCCATCTCCCGTATTGGCTGCTCATATCGCTATCCACCAGTTCATCCACCATAAAATCTCCCATATCGCTCCACCCACAAATTTCTTTGTACACATCTTTGATTAGTTGGTCCTTCCTTTTCACCATCCTCAAGCCCTTGATCCACAACTCATATCCTCCTCCTGCACACTGTCTGCATCTTAGCTCCATCCATTCATTCACACAATCAAACATCAGCTTCCTGTTTATTTTGCAAGCCAGCCCAGAATTGTTCACCTGCCTTTTTTGAGTTTCCAGCTGATCGAAAAGACGAGGGCTTATGATCTTACTTGCCCTGCCTGATGCATACTTGTTATACATCACTTCTATGTTCTGCAGTATCGCTCTCACATATTCCATTTCACCCACTGCCTTTCCTTTTGACAAGGTTGAGGCCTCCTTTGTGGCTTCAATTACAGCTGAGGTTGAAGAAGCCGAATCTGATAACTCAACCTCTTGCTCAAATGGAGTGGGTTTATTGATGGAATGCCCACTGAGAATGTCTTGATGTTGCATTGACAAACTCTGCTTACCGCCTGGGATTGTTTAACAGTGTTATTTCAGCGCAAAAGAGTTTTTTCGTCTTCTACAGACTACAAATGGCAACTGTGATTATGCATATGCCACACAATGGGGAAAAAGAAAAAAAAAAAAAAAAAAAAAAGGCCCCCCAGCTCTTACCTTCTGTGTGGTTATTACTTTCAGCAGTATCTGAAGAACTGCAGCTACTGGCAAAGGGAGAGTGATCGAGAACCGAAAGAGGACCTGGAATCTGGTAATGAAATAAAATTCAGCCATCAGAAATGTTCATCACAGTCATCATGTACTAAGCTCACATCAAATCAATTTGATTAGCTTTCAAGAAACAGTCGAAGACATTGAGGAGATTTCGTATAATATAATGAGTTAGGCATACCACACGTTGATAGTTTTGTTAAAAGACAAAAACATCAAACTGCCCAATAAGTTAAAGATGAAGAACTCAGCTAAAGATGTGTCTCCAACAAAGGGCAGGTAATGTCCGAACACTGCGCATTCTTCTAAGATAAGAATCAAAAGATGATATAAAATTTAACAAATTAACTATATCTACTGCAGGCATACCTGGCACTTCTGATCTGTTATGAATACCTTGGAGTCCCTAAAGTAGCACAAACTAGAGCCCAGTTTTCCTCGTAGACCATCCGCATGCTTTCCATTTATACATTTATTGTCTTCTTCCATGATTGAGCTCATCGAGGGATTCAGACCAGATACAGTAGTATCATTTGAACCCGTCTCTGATTTCTGTTTGGATAACTCCACTGTAACCGCCAATTCCTTGAGCTTTTGCTCCAAAAGTGTACTCAGTGTATCCTTCCCTTCAGAACTATTTCCCATGAGAAGGAAGTTTGGATCACTCGAGCCATGTGAATTCAGCAGCATCCTCTTATTTCGGAAATCTGAAGACAGTACTTTACATTGTTCCCCAGGCTCACTGTACCTCCCTGAGCCAGGTCCTGATCTGGTTATTGGAGCAGTGAATGTGAAAGAAATTACATCGGTTCCCATACTTCCAGTTTCTTGAATCCAACTACTTGGTGTGTTCATGGTATTATCACTAGAATGAACAACTTTCCCATTTTTATCCTTCCTGATGCTGTCAGCAACACGATTCTTTTCAGTTTGGCAATTCCCATCGATGTTTCTTTTCTTGCTAGTAGCTCTATCTGAGCTAGATGGCAATACTTGCCTTCTATCATCTTTGACATCAGACCCCAAATTCCGTGAACTGGTTTTAGAAGTACCAACAAGTTTACTAGAATTTCGTTGCTTTATGGAAGTCGAATCTCCAGTTTGCAAATGTACCTTCCCACCCTGTAACTTTGGCTTGGAACGCTGCTTATCTCTATCCATGTTGCTATTCTGCTTCTGGTTATTCTGGCGAAGCACACTTGAATCATTATGTGCTGAAGATTTCTTGAGCATACTCTTTTGTTCCAGAGACCGACTTCTCAATGGTTGCTGGTTCGGACTGATCTCACCTGTTTCTTTCGAGCTGGCTACATCTCGGCTGCTGCCATTTAAGTTGAGGCCTTCTCTTCTCTGAACATTGGCCTTTGCCTGTAAGGCAAGTGATATCGATTTTCCTTTGCCTTTTACACCGGACGGATTTTCTTCAGAATCATGAAAAATTCTCAATGATGCTGCATCTCCAGGACTATTCCAGCTTTTATTTATAGGCTGCGCTCTAAGCTGCTTAGCAGCACTAGACTCACTTGATCTCTGAGAACCCTCAGAAATCTTCGCAGGCTTTTGCGCGGCCTGGACCTTCTCTTTAAAATCCCTCACTTTTAAAGGCATTAAAGAGGAGCCAGCTAGAGGAAGCTTTGTTTTAACACTGGCTGGTGGCCCTGGATCGATCATTCTTGCAGCTGCTTCCATTATGTGAGCAGCATTCTCGGGTGGGATAGCATTCCCACGTTTTATCGGTGACAGGAGTCTGTTTCGAGTAACTGGAATCGCTTTAGCCGACCTAGGTGGCAAGATTTCAGTTTGAAACTTTTCGAGCGGTCTGTGTATTACCTTCTGGTATTTTGGCTCCGCCTCAGTTCTAAAAGGCACACTCTGCAAACTACTGGAGTGCAGATATTCCCTATGATATTCAAGATTTTCGGATTGGTAACAAGATCCTGGAAGAGATCGACAATCAAAAAGTGGAGTAGAGTTTGGTTCGAAGCTATTGGATCTTGGCAGAGAATCCAACCCCATAAGTCTAGCAACAACACCAGGGGCCTTGGTTCCATGGAAGTCTTCATCAGTCACCGACGAAGCACAGCTGTAATCGCTGCCTTTTATACTCGATCCAATAACGTATTCATCCTCATCCAGCTAGAGAAAAAGCAAATGTGTCTTAATGTACAGATGAAAAACAAATGCATTCATGATTCATCTTTTGCTGTAAAAACATCCTTACCATGTGTACTCGAGTCACTGGTAAATTTCCATCGCTTCTCTTTTTCTGCTTCGATTTCTCTGCAGTAAGGAGGAGTTAAAAACAAATACCGCATTAGATAGTTTCACCAATGTGTACAAACAAACTAGATAATTCATAGGCAGAAGACATTGTGCCTTGCCTGGAAACAACTTCTTTCGAGATTTTGCATTCCAATCAAACAGCTGGAGAAAGCCACCGATATTTTTCCCATGTTTGGAACTTTGTTTCTCAATCCCCCCCATGCTTCCGAGCTGATATTAACCTGATTCACTTCTTACTGACTAAAGAAATAACAGCATGCTCCAATAACACAGGTGGTGTACCGTCCATCTGCAGTAGAAAGATTTTTTCTTTAAAAAATAATAAAACCATCACACATAAAGAAATCATTCCCATTCTACCAGCTGTTTATAAGGTCTCCAGTTCTCAATAAACTTCCATCATATATGTCAGAAATGGTTCATTAAGTTACTAAATTTCTTATAGATTCCAACAAAGAATCATCTCCAAAACATCTTTTTCAAGGAACAAGTCCCAATACGCCCACCATTGTTCAAAAACCATTTTCTTCCAAAATTCAAGCATAAAGATTCAGCCTTCAACAAGCCAAGAACACACACTGCATAAAACGTTCCAATGAAACTTAGTGCAGACGTCAGTCCAGAAGATATTTGATGGATACAATCAGCGAGACGCAGAAATTCATTACGAATTCAGGACTTTAGCCAAATTCTTCAATCAAAGAGACATCTTCAGCCCATAATTCCTGAATATTCTAATCGCCACGATCCATATATGTATATGTATATATATTATAGAGCGAGGCTTAAGCACAACACCCACCCTAAAAACAAAAGGCAAATTTGCGACTCTTTAAGAATCAAAGTCCAAAAATCCAATCCCCTGTCAAAACATTCACACTCGGGAGAAACACCACAAATCCCAACAGAATTTTTGAAAAAAGATTGAATCTTTCCGGCATTCTCTACTCAATTGCAGCAAACACATGTAAAAAATAAAACAAAAAAACACTCACACAGAAGATGAACAGAGCTTTCTTCCTCCCCACAGCTCGCCCGTCAATAAATTCTACAAGTTTAAGACTGAAACTAAGAGGGTTTCGAATTCTGTTGTGATTATAGATAGACACCAATACTAGTTGAGTTAGTGAGTTGTAGAAATGGTTTGAAGTTGGAAGAGTAATAAATGTGAGACAGACAGACAGAAACAGAAGATATCGAAGAAAATTGAAATTGGGAGTAACTTTTAAGAAATGGAAGACAATCTTTGGCCTGATGTATATGTGGAAAAATATAAATCTAATTATTTTATTATTTGTTTTTGGAAAAAATAAATAATAAATTTGACTCCCCACAAAAGGTTAAAAAAGTTTTGTAACGTCTCTTTTTGCAAGAGGGAGAGCTATTCAAATTCCAAATAGGAAGGATGGGCCCACTTTTGGATCCGGTACGGTGAGGTGCACGTTAAGCTTTCTTGCCAGTGGTCAAGAATTTTCTTTATTTTCATTTTGTTGCTAGCATTTACTTCTATTTTATTTAATTATTTACATTTAAGGAATAAATAGGGTACGTTTAATGTGTCATGGGATGATGAAGTATAGGAAAAATAGGAAGTAGAAAATTCTGACCTTTTAGTTGAATAAAATAGTTTTATTAGTATTAATTGACTTTAAAGCTAATCCTAACCTTTCTAGTAGAATTGTTCTACATACAAGTTTGTTGGGAATTTAAAATATTACTATAAATTAGCAAAAAAAACAAAACAAAAACAAAAGAATTGTGAGATAAATTGTTATTCGATTTGACCTCAAGAAAATGACACCCTACCCATTAGAATAAAGAAAAGCAAGCATAGATTCGGAAATCCTTATAGTATTATTTGTTTTTAAATAACTGTGGATGGGATTAATAGATATTTTTTTTAAATATAAATGAATTCAATCCGCTTTTTAATTTATTTGTCAAACCTTTTTTTCTCTTTTCCGCAAGAAACAAAAGAGTAGCTTTATTTGCTCAAATTAAAGCCAAAATCGCATCTTATGAATCTTGAGTGACGCAGTATTCAGCATTCACGTTTTTCAGTCTGTTCGTCGGTTATATTTTATTACTCCTATTTTGGATGTGTCTTCGAATTAAAACATTGAACAGGAAGGAAAAAAAACAATTGTCAATCAGCCCACCAATCACTTCGAGTGATTTTCTCGCAATCCAAGTGGAAATTGAAGGGGAGAGACTCTTTTCTTATTTTGTCATATTTATAACATTATTTGTTCATTACTTAAATTAAGGGATTTCTGTCAACTTATTTTATTTATTACTGTTTAACTACCTGTCGTGGCCGGGCATTGCGTACGAAATGGCGTGTGAGTGGTGCTAGGCTAGCATGGGCAAGTCGGATCCCTGCTCGGGCAGCGACGGCCTCTCGTGCTCGCTTCTTCAACAGTTGGTCTGGTCGGCATGACCCGGCCCCCGTCGGTTTCTTGTGTTGCATACCTACCTCGATGGCAGTATGTTGTCCCGAAACGTTGCCTATCCGTCCAACGGCGGGCGTCCCCCGGGGCGTCCCGACGCGGGTCGGACCTCGAGGCATCCTTCGTGTTCCGCTCGCCGCTCGCCTACGTGCGTTGCGTGTGGAGATTGGCGCACGATGGCTGCCCGTCCTCTTGGATACGGAACATCCCGTGGGCAAGAGGGCCTCGGCCCCTATCTGTCCCGAACAACGAGCGTTCTACGCCGTGTGCGAACGACGCCCGCCCCCGTCTTGACCGGGTCATGCGGTGGCGGGTCGTCGATGAGGAATGCTACCTGGTTGATCCTGCCAGTAGTCATATGCTTGTCTCAAAGATTAAGCCATGCATGTGTAAGTATGAACTAATTCAGACTGTGAAACTGCGAATGGCTCATTAAATCAGTTATAGTTTGTTTGATGGTACCTGCTATTCGGATAACCGTAGTAATTCTAGAGCTAATACGTGCAACAAACCCCGACTTCTGGAAGGGATGCATTTATTAGATAAAAGGTCGACACGGGCTCTGCCCGTTGCTGCGATGATTCATGATAACTCGACGGATCGCAAGGCCTTTGTGCCGGCGACGCATCATTCAAATTTCTGCCCTAAAAAAAACTACATGTAGTATCATACCATCACCCCCCAAATTCCCCCAAAAGAAGCCAGTGACATGAGTTGGGCCATATAGAATGGGTTGGGCCGTTGGGCTATCTCTTACAATTGAGGCTAATGATATGGGCTTCCCAATGTTGGCCCAATATGAACTGAGTTAGAAAACCAAATACTACATTCCACTACACAGCATGTGACTGAAAAAGCAGAGGCTGCCTTTAACTTACATATTACAACCAGCGCTTTATTAGTACCAGGTTTCTAGCTTGTGATATTTTTTTTCCAGTAGAGCCATAAACTCTCCATCATCAGCAGTTTCTTGTTAAATAGTACCAATTTAATTGATTTTATTACGTAATACGTATCAATATCATATACTCTCCATAGTTGGGAGAATTTTGAGACTACTATTTTCATACGTTGGTGATTAATGTGATTGTTTTTTTCCGGGAATAAGACTGAATGCATGACTGAATTAATATTTAGGATGTGCAATGTGTTGATATAAGGGCTAATCTAATGGCTATTACTAAAAGCAGCATACATACATACACTGATTGTCACTAGAAGGCGAGCACAGGATCCAACACACAGTATAGTACTACTAGAGTGCCTTAATAAGCCTGGATGCATGACTGGAACACAATATAGAATCCAGCAGCACCTGTAAATAGTTAACACTGTAGACTCCTCGTATACATGCCTGTGAAAAGTAAACAAGCAAAATCCTTTAATATCTTCTGTCAAATCTGTTTCTACTGCCAGATTGAACGTTATGGATATTCCACGGTTTTCATTGGTGAGCAGCACTTACATGTTAAATGTGAGCTTCTCTGTTGCATTGAAGGATCGCTAAATTTCATAACATCACAACCAAACATTTAAAGTAATGCAACAATAAAAACAAATTTTGGTTTTTGAGCACTAGATTACAACGACACCTCCTCACCCTGCTCACGAGCAATAGAAGCAGAAAGAATTCCAAGATCCCGGTTCAAGAAAGTCAGTGCAGTTTCACACTCAGAAATTATTCTCATGACTGAAGCCGGCTCCCCTGCTACTGTTTCAGAAGACCCAGCCGCTACTGATGCATGAGAATCCCGAAGATTCTTCAAGTTTCCTAGAAACTGTTGAAGGAAAAAAGATAAGAGGTATACTTTTCAATACCCTTTATCAAAATTCCAAATAACCAAAAAGAATGAATAATAATATGTTTAGAACTATATATCCTATACATAGAACACATTTATTTAATCTTCATATTGGGGGATCTGCACATAGTACACTGCTCATAGACATCTTGTTTGAAGATTCAATCATATGTATGACATGTACGGTTGTACCAATATAATGAGAAAAATACATGCTGCTGATTCATTACTGGAAAGAGCATCCACAAATGGATAATTTGAAGCCATATATGATAACTATAAATAAATAAATAAAGATAAAACAAATTTAATGTAATTTAATTTAAAAAACACATAAAGCCATAATACATGCAATTAGATGGGCTTCAAGGATGCTAAATGTGGGGGGGGAGAAGAAGAAGAAGAAGAAATGAAACTGTTTTAGTTCCAAAAGTTTTCCCAAGTTAGCGATGCTGCAATAGCAACATGTGACCAGCCTTATGAGGTTCTGGGATGTAAATCCACAGAAGACACGGACCAAGGGGAAAAATGAATGAAATACAGGTACAAGAAGAACTCTAGCAAGTTCTGTCAGTCCTGGTAACAAACAGAAGAATTCTACTCTCAACCACAAAATACATGATCAGTGGACACCAATTCTTTCAAAAGTTAATCAGCACACAATACACACAGCAATGAAAACAAATTATTCAATATTCAGAACCCAGAAGCAAACCAGATTGCAGTACCTTCAATAGCATCTTATATGCTTCCAATAATCGATTTGCAGCAGGTCCAAATCCATGAAGTTGAGGAACCTCCATCATATGTGTCCACGGACGTATTTCCTGATCACAGCTTGGTGTTAAGAAATGGTACTTATGAGTTCCGAAGTATCATCTATTCATCATATACAGAATTGCCATCTGAGAATGACCCTCAACCAGTATAAAAACTAAAATCATCTAGAAAAATCTACATGGTAATCATATACTAACAGAATGCATGTGGGAAACAAGTTGTCAGCTATGCCATAAAATGGTGCCTGTCTTGAAAAAGTAGAAGTCAGAAAATAAGCATATGACCAAAGCCATATGGCAACCAATAGAAGATTGGATCAAACAAACCTTGGTGTAAATTGTATTAAAAGTTTTTGCAGTTTCGAGAAAAGATTCCAGATGCGCACGCAATTTTGCTTCAACCTCGGCATAATCTTCATCAGGGTTGTAGGGGTACTATAGAAATGAACTAAGATATCAATAACAGTTCATTAAATCAGCATATCCAATAATATCAATTAATTCCACAAAAGAAAATTCCTTTTGTAAAAAGAGATGGAAGCAATGAATGCTTGACAACCTTTGCTGCTAGATCATCAACCATCTCTTGAAGGTTGTGAAGTCTGTTGGATTGATCAGAAAGTTGTTTCTCCAAATCAGATATTTCTGGCCTACAAGTAGAATTTGATTACCATAATAAAATGTCCCCAAATCAGCCAATGCAAGACATTTTCTTCTTTAAAGGCACATTGTAACCCATGTAACAAATACTTCTAGAAGCATTGATTTACTGAACTTAGCAAGGAGATTAATCTGAATTATTGTGTAGCAAAGGACATCAGTCAGAGAGAAATACAAATATAAATATACATCTAAAATTCCTCTTCTGTGTTTCTGAAGTTGGCAACTAAGACATTTTGTCCATGGGAGCAAAGCACCAAGAGCAACTGTCCAGAACCCTTGAAGACATTATAAAAATAAAACCATGTTAAGTAGTTTGAACTGCCAAAAGTATTTCGATAATTCAAATTCACGGCAGATTATTCAGGCAATAATGATCATTCAGGGATGAATCTTGATTCTGGAAGGATCTAAAGCAATACTGTTTAACTACAACGCAAAGAATCAACAAAAAAAAAAAAAAAAAAAAAAGAGGAAGAAGAAGAAGAAGAAGAATGATTTCTTACAATGGATAAATTGATTGGATCTGCACATCTGCAGGAAACAATTTGCATTCTTCAGAAAATATTTGAGCTTGTTTCTCAGCTATAGCATCTATTAGCTGTATATCTTTAGCAACTTGCTCATCAATACTGTAAACGGCAAAATATATCATCTGCACATGGTTAATTATGAGAATGCATAAAGAAATCGAAGGTACCAGTATTGACATAATTGAAGAGCATATAAACCTCCACTCAGGATTATCAGCATAAATGCTTGCCTCCACAAGATCTACAATTAAACGGAGCATTTCAGTACGATCTTCATAACTTCCTCGGCCCTGCAACAAAATATTACATCAAACACAGCTGCCAAGAAATACAGTACGGCACTTTCAACAATAGGGAAGGCTACCAATCAATCTGGAACCAAGATGAGCAGTTAAGATGCATAGTAATTCACACAACAGAAACTCACTTGGATAGCTTCAGTATCTACAGTAGTTGTAATACCAAGGAACTTTGCGATTTCAGCTAAATCTGCAATTTTTCAGAACTATAAAAGGCCAATTCAAAGCCAAGTAGCATAAATCTCTCCAGGATTCTCACCAAAACACCCTCCACAAGCTACAGACTGTCCCAATACAGATTCCAATTTTGCAAAAGAATTAACAGAACAACGAAGCCAACAAAACTTTCACAACATTCTACCAGCGGATCAGAATTGGAATAAAGCAGGGTATCAGCCTGATCAGGAAAAACCCCACCCACCTTCCTACCTAGTTTATTCAAGCAAAGTACACAGCATACTCTAAAACCAGAAACACTAGAAAACGAATGCAAAGGAGCCCAAGTTTAGATAACAACATTGTATCCTCGAAGTTTCTTCATCGCGATCCACAGCATCCCCTTGTAAATTCTGCTGCGAGAACGGCGACTTATCGCCCAACAATCTGCAAAACCAATGAAAAAAATTAAATTAGTTATAAAAGAAATTGTTACATAAATAGAATGTAGAGAGTGAGAGTTTCCCAACTTGAAGAAGAGCCATTCAAGAAGGGCATAGCGTTCCATGCCGGCGAACAGCAGTGACTGGGCAGGGGCATTGGCCCTAGGATAATTCAGCATCGCCAACTTCTTCTGGACTAGTTCCATCTGCTTCGATGCCATTACAGAAAATTTGAATTGCGGAATCTGATTGAGGCAGAATTGGCAGGAATTTGAAGGAAATTGGAGGGTGACGAGGGACGACTGCGGAATTGAAGTGCGGGGATGAACTGTTGCAGTAGTTTTGAAATAACAATTGTAAAAATGAAAAGAAAAGCGTAAATGCGTATGAAAAGCAAGTTATAAGTAGTACTTCCTCCGCTCTCACTAGATTTATGGACCCTATGCAGATACATATTTTTAACCGTTAATAACTTAAATTGTGTACAACAAGAAGTTATAAAAAGTTAATTGTCTAAAACTACAAAAAATTCGAATCAAAATTAAACAGTATCAAAAAATTATCCATAACAAATATACGGAGATGGAGTAGTACTTATTTCGGTTTTCGGCAACTGGCACCGTAGGATTTGGATTTGGGTCTTTCTGTCACGTTGGCTTTGGTTTTCTATGCTTCTAATTTCTAAATACCAATGGGCTTATTATTTATTAAGGCACTCTAGTAGACTAGTACTCTACTGTGTGTTGGATCCAGTGCTCGCCCTCTAGAGACAATCAGTATATGCTGCTTTTAGTAATAGCCCTTATTTCAACACATTGCACATCCTAAATATCAATTCAGTCATGCATTCAGTCTTATTCTCGGGAAACAATCACAATAATCACTAACTTATGAAAATAGTAGTCTCCAAATTCTCCTAGCTTTGGAGAGTATATGACTATTTAACAAGAAACTGCTGATGATGGAGAGTTTATAGCTCTACTGGACAAATTATCACAAACTAGAAAACTAGTACTAATAAAAAACTGGTATCTCTTCAGGTCATTAGGAATTTCAAATTCAAATTATATTTTATGAGTAAAGGAAAATTTTCACAAACAAACAAGCACAGAACAATAAGATAAAAACAAAGGTCGCTAATTAGTTTATTCAGAATCAGTTCAAAAAAATCTTCTTTTGGATGCTACGAAATTTCCAATGTAATATCACCTCTATCATAGGAAACTACGAATTTAATGAGCAGACACAAGTCAACCAGCACCACTGAGAATATGCAACATGAATTCATATATACGTGAGGATCGCAATAGACTCTGTCATTGCAAAAATCTTCAGTTTTGATGCAATATGCATCTCAGGTAGACACACAACAAGACGACCAAATTCTCATTTAATCAAATGCTACCATTATCCACTGCCATATAAAGTGCAAATTAATAATGCTTCGTCGAAAGCTATTGAGATGATCATTGTTCCCATCTTTGTTTTCTCCTGATCACTGAACTTTTTATTCAACTATTGAGATGACCATTGTCAATATTTGGAATGTGAAACATAAACACCCCAAGTGGAAATTGAACGAAGACTCTTTTCTTATTTTGTGAAGTATTTATTTATGACATTAATTGTCTACCCCACCCCCCAATCCCCCCAAAAGAAGCCAGTGAGATGAGTTGGGCCTTATAGAATGGGTTGGGCCGTTGGGCCATCTCTCACAATGTTGAGGCTAATGATATGGGCTTCCCAAGTTGGCCCAATATGAACTGGGTTAGAAAACAAAATATTCCACTATACAGCATGTGACTGAAAAAAACAGAGGTTGCCTTCAACTTACATGTTACAACCAGCTTGTGGTGGCAATTTGCCAATCTGACCAATCTAAAAATCCGAGATATAGGCTATGTTTGAGAAAGAATTATAATTTAATACTTAGAGTTTGAAGTTAATGGTGAAAAATAGTACTCCCTCCGTCCCACTCCAAATGTCTTACTTACTATTTTTGGATGTCCCATTACAAATGTCTTCTTTCTATAAATAGAAATAATTTTCCCCTCCAACAACTATGTGGACCTCACTATATACTCACAAACCAACTCTACCTTAATTCCCGTGCCCAACAGTAACAGGACACTTGGGGTGGGACGGAGGGAGTATAATTTTGGAAAATAGTAGTAGTATTTGGTATTAGAGTTTAAAATTAAAGTTTAGAGGTTGGAGATTAAAAAGCAAAAAGTTAAAGGAGGATTAGCCTTTAGTGTTTAGCCATTAGGGTATGAAATATTTAGTATATATAGAAGTTTTTAGTATCTCAACAATTAAACGCTCGTGTGTTTTTTTTCCCCAAATACAATGTTAAATAGGTTTGAATTTCACTTTAACTTCCGACAGAAGGATGATAACAAATTGGTTGCATCATATGTTAACCACTTAACTTGTTAATAATGAAGTTTTGCATTCACAATCATTTTGAACAAGAGAATTTGCTTAAACTTGTTTAAATTGTTAAAATTCCATAATCATTCAAGTCAATTCGTATTTTAAAATTTCAGAAATCTCATTGGTATATATTAAATTGATTTAAAGTTTTTGATTAGTATGTACTTTAAAGTTTTGATATTTATGAATTGGATTGTTAATTTATGAGTTTCTTATTTTCTTAAATAAATGGTTTGATATGTAATTAATCAACTCGATTAGAAGAAGTAAGTAATGGTCATATTTAAATTGACAAATTAGTTTTATTTCAAAGAACATTAACCAACTCAATTGTCCCGTAACTTAGGCCCTGTTCTCTAGAACTTATTTTCAGGTCTTATTACTTATTTTTTATAAAAATCAGATCAGACCAGATCAGATAAGAAACATTAAAATCAGACCAGATTAAATAAGAGCAGACCAGACCAGACCAGATCAGATCAGATCAAATCATTATAATAATATAGAGAAAATAAGATCAGACCAGACCAGATGGAATCAGATCAGACCAGAAACATTCAGAGCAGACCAGACAAATTCAGATCAGACCAGACCAGGTCTTATAAATTCAGATCAGACCAGAAAAATTAAGGCCTAGAGAACAGGGCCTTAGCCTATATATATATATATGTGACATTTGATAGAAATTTGTTTTAGATTGTCCGTAAAAGACAACACAAGGGTGCAGTTCAGAATAATTGAATTGATCCAAGAAAAATATGGGAATAGAAAATCAAAATGAATTTTATTAAGCAGCTGGGATGGGAAAACTGGTTCTCAAGTCTCAACTAATAAAAATGCACATTAAAAGCAACACATACTCTCCTTATGATACAAGAAAAAAAGAAAAAAAAAATAGAATAGCTAAGTCACAGGTGGAGATCCACATCCAATCCCTCACTGCCATCTGTCAAGCTCACCGGCTTGGCGGCCCCCACTTCGCCTCGTCCGCCGTGCTCCATATCCTCCTGCCGGGGCAGCACCACCTGGAAGCCACTGCGGTACCTCAGTGGCACTCCAGACAGGACCTGATGAGGCACTCCTACAAAATGTTCACCTGTTTGGAGGAACCTCGCAGCATAGGCGCTGTTGGGTGGTACTGGTCCAATCAGGGACCCTGCTCGAGCCCCGTGTGGGCTGATGACGTGGACAGCCGATCCTAGGCGATGTCGGTGATGATCGGCCACAAAGTGGGCCCGTTTCGCCCTCTGTCGCTCCTTCTTGTGTGCATTCTGATGGCCACCCAATGCTTGCGAGTTGGCGAATCTTCTATGGCAATGCTGGCACTCGAACCTCTTGTTTTCGATGTCGTCCTGGAGCTGCAGTTCAGGGATTCTGTCGGCGTTTCTGACCGGGAAGCCGAACAGCTTCATCACTGAAGGTGCATAGTCTTGACCATCTGCCTCACATGACTCCCCTGCAGAGGATGAATTCTCTTCCATTCAATGACTTTTGTGAAATATGTATGTATGAGAATATAAAAAATAAAGGGGGCTTGGTTTGATGTCACATTTGGGAGGTAATCTGTAGTGTCTGGTATATATAGAGGAACAACAAACAAAAAAAAAATTGGAGGGGGATAAAATGGACATGTAAATTTTGTGACAGTAAAATGAGACAGACACTTTGATGAAAGATGATTGAGGCCTACTTTTGTAAAAGTTAAAAAAGAAAAAAGAAAAAAAGGAAAAAGAACTGGGGAAATTGATGGAATGATGGTTTCATGTTCCAAACTGTTAGTCAGGTGAGAATTTACCTGCAGAAAGAAAGGTTAATTATGAAACTGGTAGATTTTTCTGATTCCCCCCTTTTGTGTGTTTTGTTTGTTATTCAACTTTTCAAGATTTTCCTGCTGATATGTAATGTTCCTTGTTGATGATGAGCATTGATTATAAGTGCTGCTGTAAAAATGGTTGTCAGCATGATCGGCTTTGAATGATTTAAAAGCGTAGGGCACCAAAACATGCAGGTCGGCCCGTCGTGTCTGTGGATGATGATGACCAAATCTTGGGCAAAATCCAACCTTTTTTGGCCATTACATATATCTACCTCACCCCTAAGCCTAAGCACCCCCATCAAGTGAACCACTCTTGAGCGCAACTGTATAGCTTCCTAGACTTTCTAGATCCTCGGACTTCAATTACGTGCACACACGCGCATGGCTTATGCGCGCAAACAAGGTCCGATCGTGCATCCAACGGTTCTTCTAGTCATCATTTCCGAGAACAGTTGGACTGTTCGGGCAGGATGAGGACTGAGGAGGAATGTTTTCAAACTCCCATCCTCTGCAGCAGTAATGTGCATATGATGAATGATCATTACAGCATTGAGTGGGATTTCTTGCACAAAGTGATGATCCTTTTGTAAAAGCACGTGAAGGTGAAGGGTCGGGCCAGCCCACATAGCGTTGTCTTCCCATGTGGCTGAGAGACAAGTACAAATTTGGAAGGCAAGGCAAGAAGGGTGTATGTGGGTGTAAGATAAGCATCATCCATTACCATCTTGCCATGGTGTCTTTTGTTGTTTGTTCACTAAGCTTCGGTCACATTTACTGCTACCTTTTCTTCTTTTTCCCCCCTTTTCTTTCGTGTGTTAACAGTACTGAGTACACTTTTTGATGTTTGAATTCCAAGTACACATAATTCTCTCTAACTCCATTGGTGCCTTTTCCTTTCTTTGGTGTTATCCACTGCCCCTTTTAATTAGGCCTTTTTATCAGTGAATGAATGAATGAATGATGTGTGTTTGTGTTTGTGTGTGCTCACAAAGTTGTCCCACTAAGGTAAGACTCAGAATATATAGTAGTAGTAGTAGGGCATCTTTGTTGATGGCACCTCAGGTGTGTCGACAAGACGACATTTTCTTGCTTCAATACAACCAAAGGGCGACAGAGACTGGTGGTGAAAGGCCTAATCCCAGGAATAGCTGTATCGATGGATCTGACATGACCTTAAGGTTGACGAACCATGACCACTGATCCCTCATCACACACTCTCATCAGTCATCACCCTTAGTGCCTCAGAGTCTATCTCCTCTTTCGCCCTTTTCATCTAAAAGCTCCACTTTTTTTTTTTTTTTTTTTCGCCGAGTTAAGAATGGCCTCATCACATATTACTACAGATCGATAATCCTTAGTGCTCAATATTCGTGTCATTGAACAGTAACAGTATCATCACCGAAGGAAAAAACACCCATCCACTGTTAAAAAGTAGGCATGGGAGGGAGGGGTCCTGCAACAACTATGCCCATTGTCTCAAGATTCCTGGAAAGAATCACAGAACCATGAAAGTTCAATAATAAGCTCAATGAGGAAGTCATAGTGTACAGTGACTGCTCATGATTCTCTTTATCACTCACCCTCCTCCTCCCCTTCTTGTGATGATGATGATACTGATAAATGGAAAGCAATGCATCTCAATCCAGAGTACATAACTGGGATATCTTCAGATAAGCGTTTTTGTCATCACATACCGTATATTCAAGGGAGTAACGTCATAAGATTGCAGAATCAAAGAGATGGTCCACCTAAGCTTTTGTCACTTCATGTACAAGTCTCTAAATGCCAAGCTAGTGTACTTTAATGAGTGCACCCTTCGCGTGTTGGTGATGGATTTCCTTGCCGGGAGTGAGGTCAACTGCCTGAAACACCAATTATTCGATGATATTTATTCAACAATCTCATGATCATCATTGATCGGCAATTAGATCGCACATAATCAATCCAGTCCCTTAACATGATCACACAGTGACTGCCTGTAAGAGATTATTGGCATTTTCTGAGGCGCAACCGGGAATGAATCTACCAACTTGTTAAGTGAGTTCTAAGAAAGACATAAAACAAAAGAACTTGCCTGAGTGAATGAAGAGGGCCCCTTTTGTCCTCCACTACTTAGCTTGTTTCAATCTGCAATCCAAGCAAGGATTACACCGTGCAATCAATTAGCACTTCACATCTTATCACAGCTTCTATGTTTGCAATATGCATTCGTGTGGGGTGGGTGAAGCCACATGATTCATTACACTACTAAAACACAGCCAGTGGATGGAATAAAGGCCCAAACAGCCTTGGGTTTTATGAATAGTAATAATTTGTTGTGTAAGATCAATTTAGCTAGACCAAGTTGAGTTCGGATTGTAGTAACACATCGCTGTCATGATGCGTGTATGAATTTTTGTAGAACATTTCCATGTGAAAGTTGTCAGGAGAAGTTGGCAAATGGGTTTGTGAGAGCTCCCATTTTTGGTGTGTTCATTTCCTTACAGCTATGACAGTGATGCATCATAGGAAGCTAAAACAGCAATCAACCGAATCTCTAGTCAGATTATATTACTTGGTTTCCTATTCAAATCCATGCCGATAAAAGGACTAGGTAAACACTGCTACAATTATTTCAGGGTTTTCTACTTGGAGGGTGGGGGTGGGGTGGGGGTTCTGGTACATTCAGAATTACTTGGCTTCTGATGCATCATCATATTGTCTGGTCATTTAAAACAAAAATTTCTCTGTTTAATGGTTTTTAAGACCCCACGCACACAACGTAACGATGGTGATTTCAGATTTATGGTATTTAATTTACCACACCGAGTGTGGGATATCAAATTCATAATTTATGCGAGCGGCCTTGTGTATCATTTCAACGAATTGATGAAAGAGTGTGTAAGACAACAGCAAAAAGAACAATACCAACAACAGGAAAACGGTTCTAACTAACAATTCTATAAGGAATAGTACTTTTTTCTTGAGGATCACAAACATTTTTATGTGTAGTATTTCTTTACAAACCAGACATCACTTGGAGCCAAAAGTAAGTAACGGAGGAGGACGAATATTACAACTAGCTAGCTGGCATGAGAGTTTTCGCCTTACCTTTTAGGCTATAAAGAGAAACTGCAAAACAGAAGGTAAAGGATATTTGAGATCCAAAGGCAGCCACCAGTAGTGATGACTGACAAGTGCCAAGTGCCAACCACCTCGTTAATGATAACAATTGTTGAAAGTAAAATAGTACTTGTACGATGATAATCCAACACCAGCAGAGCAGGGAATATAGGAATGAAGATGACTTTCATATGCAAAATGTACCAACAGATATACAATGATATTAGTAAGAAATAATAATACTAGCACTGATAAATGTAGACAAGAATCATCACAAAATTGTACCTGTATATGATAAACTTCTTATTCACATTCCCACCCTCAATATTCAGGCTCAAGCATCAATTCCTCCATCTCTATAACAGTTTTGGTTTTATCTTTCTTCCCGAAGAAGAAAGGGCGGAGCATAGTATGTGAGAAGCGGCTCAATGGGTCCTGCAGACCTTCCATCTCATAATGTCCAAACCTCCAGTCTCGACGAGTGTAGGATCGCATTATTGGTTTGTCAAGGCCTCCTGTGGAGAAGGCAAAAATGAATTCAACTTGTTCAATTTTACACAGGCATTTTGCAAACATCAGTCAAAAGTGAAAATTACGAAGTGAATGTTATAGCTGAGAGTATTACCAGCATACATCAGACCGTGCTTGTTAACTGCCCGGTAAAATGGTCTAGTCTTTCCCGCTTTAGCAGCCATCTGAAGCACATTCCATGCATGACTTCTATCCTTTCTAGTTATTTTACCAGATTTCACCACCTGCAGTTTGGATCTCAGTACCTCATTCACTAACATGACCTAATGAGTGATCCCTGTAAGCCGTAACTAATGTTGCAGCAACACATGATATTGTTGCTACTCACCTTTGAAAACAAATGGTATGATGGACGTGGATTTCGTGCAAGATTATTGAAACGGTCAACTTCTACCAATCCAAACTTGGGGCCATACCCATCAGCCCATTCCCAGTTATCAGATATGGTCCAGAACAGGTACCCCAGGACGGGCACGCCCTAAAAACATCAAAAAGTCCTATAGTAGCATTCAATGAAGAGCTTATAGAATATCTATCTATATTTTCTAGAATATCCACCTTAATCATTGCTGCATATGTTGCCAGTAGATGCTCCAACATGTACGGTCGCCTGATCACATCTGTTTCATCGGATACACCATTTTCAGTAATGATGAATGGTGCGCCAAGATGCTTGTATCTTTCATGAAAATGCAGTAGTACACGGAATAAGCCATCAGGATAAACCCCACGCCCAGATTCACTATATTCATCGTTTTCAACGAGCTTCAACCCAGCACCACAAATCACTTCCTGACCACAAAACCATTTGAAGTAAAAATTTAAACAAGAAAGAGCAAAAATGTCAAGGCCATTTCATCTACTCCCTCCGTTCCTTTTTAGTTGTCTTTTTAGGGAGTAAAAAGTGTTCCAAAATAGTTGTCATTTTTAGGTAGTTATAGGTAGTTATGCTATATTTTTACTATATTGCATTTCACTTTACATAAATGCTATTTGTTGACATTTATTAAGAATGAGTTTAGTTGAAGGGTAAAAATGTAAATTTATGAGTTAATTAATGCAAACATTGGTTATTGAAATTGAGCTGAAAAGACAACTAAAAAGGAACG
Organism: Hygrophila difformis; assembly: GCA_030278955.1. Taxonomy (NCBI): domain Eukaryota; kingdom Viridiplantae; phylum Streptophyta; class Magnoliopsida; order Lamiales; family Acanthaceae; genus Hygrophila; species Hygrophila difformis. Next base: position 15,791,128 of record JAOANR010000007.1, read on the forward strand.
GAGGGAGTAATAAATTAGAGAGAGATTGGAACCTGTCCATAATAATTTATTCCAATATAGTCCATTTTGTCAGCAATGCTATCCATAAATGGGAACAGTGTCAACGAATTAGCTACTGATACAGCAGTAATATCAAATAACCCATAAGGCCGCATAAAGGACACATGATGTGCAACTCCGACAATTGCACTTGGGGTTGCACTGCAGCAAAACCAAAATATATGTTCAAGTAAGTAATACTAACTCTCAGATACAGTCTCATTAATTATGAAATAATAATGTAAAAAATGCTCTTCTCATGGTTTGGCTGGGAATAAAGGTTTTTCAATATTATATGAGCAAACACAACAACAACACAAACATGAGAGAAGGAATACATGAATAAAACCTTTTCTCATGGATATAATCATAAGCCTTTGAATGTGCTATAGCAATCCAATGCATGGCCTGGTTGAAGACACCAGTAGGCAGAGTAGAAGTGGCAGCCTCAATCATGTCAGGATTACCACCAGGCCAGGCACCAGCACAGTATGTAAGCATGGCAAACACATGCGGTTCATTAAAAGTAACCCAGTAATCCACCAGATCTGATACACAATCAACAACCACTCTGTAAAATATAAGAGATGAAATGAGTTTATAACAGGAAGTATACCATATGAAGTTCTTTCATGTAAGAGAAAGAGTTGGACATGAAATTTAGCATAGATCATAGTTTCCCTTAGAAGCTGATCCTTAGGAATTACTAACAGTATTTCTCATGTTAAAAATGTTGACACATCAATGGTTCATATTCTTCAAAAACTAGTACAGCAGACATTCACTATGTAATTTACATATCACATTCGCTATGTAATGAAATCAATATTTAGTTACCATTGATACTATTTAGATTTTAGTTTACTTATTTCTTAAAATTTGCTTCCTTATTTTTTTGTATTAGATATTTAGATTTAATTTTGATTCTAGTTTATAAACTGTATTTGCGCTCCATTATTCTATTTTTATATATAAAAAAGTACATCATAGTTTCCTAGATATTTTCCCATGTTTTCCAAGAATTTCGTGATTGTCCAAGTTGAACAAAATTTTCAGCAGTACGGGCATATCCTTGTTGGTTGAGGATGTTAAGATGTTCTTGCTAAAAGCCAATCTAGCCTTGAGAGCACATTAGAACCTATTGTGTGAGCCCCCAAACCTAGCCACATGCCCAAGAGAGCACCATTTACATCAGAATACCTAAAAACGCATCTGAATGCTGCTGCCATGCCGTCTCGCCCCCGTTGACCAACACAGCCCATTCCAGAGAGTTGCCACAGTCCAGCAACCTCCTTTGCTGATGCCCATCTTTGATGGATTATTCTACTTAAACATGTGTGTTTCCTTTAGTTGTTTTGTCTTCAAGGGATAGAGGTGTTCCTCATCCATCTACAAATAAAGAGGATGATTAGCGGCCATCGTGATGTGCACACTCATGTGTTTTGTTGTTCAAATCGAACTAGTTCGCCGTGCTCCCCAAGTTCGACTTGAGGGGAAGTGTTAGAAAATAAAATCAATTAATGATTATTAACAATTAGTTTCCTTATGTTTTTATATTAGATTTGATTTTGTCTAATTTAACTATTGTATTGACCCTCTATTCACAGGGGCTCTATTATTCTATTTAAGGAAAATATATTGTAGGTTTCTACTGTTCTACAACATCCTTTACCGAGAGTCTAGACACAACAAAAAAGGTCCCTTGTAATGATCCCTGTAACTTATTAGTTGAAGGTAGTCAACAAAATTAGCAACAAAAACACGAATGCGATTGAAAGTGATGCAAATAAGTAACATGAACATGATGGACAGAGCTGAACCTGGTAAATTCCATAAAATAATCCACAGTTTTCTCCATTTTCCACCCTCCATACTCGGCTGCCCATGGAGGCAAAGAATGATGGAACAACGTCAACATCACCTTCATCCCATATGATTGAACTCTGTTGATGATCCACCTATATCGCTCCAATGCAGCAAAGTTTACCTAAAAAATGCACATGTATGATATTGTAGTCTACAAATATAGTACACGTGCATTATAATTTGAATTTCAAGCATCCATAAAGGTAATGCAAATTCCCACACATAAATCCCACTTGCAGTATCATCACCACTCTGAATCTCATTAAAAGGGACATTCTCCGGGCACGTGTAGCTATGCACTGAATCCGCTAGAGAGTAAAATTAAAGCTTACTGCATCTTTAAGACCATTCACAGGCTCTTCAGGCATGACTCTTGTCCAGTCTATTCCCATCCGGAAAACTTGAACTCCAGTATCTTTGGCTAATTTAAGCTCCGTATCAGGTTCAGACCAAAATCTCAATCTCTCCTCTCTGAAAATTTATAGAGTGCAGTTTTATAGCATATTACATGCATTATTCGGGAAAAATACAAATTTATAGCATTATATTTAAACTTAAGAACAATCCCAATTCTTGAAGAAGATATTCAACAGCTTGATGAAACCAAGAATTTGGAAAATGTATCAAATAGCATCAAGAATGCATGCAGTATGAGAAATACACGTGGCTCTTACGGGTGTGGAACATTATGCCAGGAGGCAACAGTATGATGACACTCTTCACCCTGATCGAGTCCTTCAATTTCTTCATATTTCTCGAATCCTCGGATTCTTGCTTCCATGGCTATCCTGAGCTGTTTCCTCCTCTTCATGCTCTTATTGGCTTCCCTATCTGGCATTGCAGCCTTTTGAGCACCGCCATCTCCAGATGCTGAAGCGGTTACCGCATCAGCTGTTTTGTTGCCCTTTTGTGATTCAGGATGGTCGCAAGGGTTTTCTTCTGCAAACTGAAGCCAAGCATCATTAAGCCTGTCCTCAACGTGTGCTGGCGCTGTTGCTAGCCCGAAAAAGAAACCGTCCGCTCCATCTGCAGAGCGCAACAGAGCAAGGATCAAACCCCTTGAACAACGAAGAAAGTCAAAATACTGCCATAACAAAATAACACTGCTGGTTATGCTAATTGAGATGATGTGGTTAAGTTGAACCGAGCTGAGCATTCATTTTTTCACAACCCAGAAATTGAGCCTTAACTTTCTAATGAAAAAACTTCTGCTTCGTAGAAGTATTCATGGAGTTGAACAATATGGAATCCACAACGGATACAGAAAGAGCAACTACCACAAATTTTCAGCATAGAAATAAAACCAAATATCTTTATACTCCCTCCGTCCCGCGAAGATTGAAGCCTTTCTTTTGGGCACGGTAATTTAGGTAGTGGAGTTTAGTAGTTAAAGTGGTGTGGGTATTTGTGTTTAAGATTATAATGAATTTTGATATTGTTTATTGTTTAACTTTGACTTAATATTATCGTAGTGATGTAATTTGAGAAAAATATTCAAGTGTGGTCTTGTTAGAATCGTCTAATCGTGTAGTTTTAGAATATATATTTTATACAATTTTTATTTGTATCAATTTTGTAATATTAAGAGTTAAAGAAATATAAGGGACTTTGTGTAGGAAGTAATAATGCATTGGAATTTGTGCAGAATAGTAAAAGTAAGTATTTTTAATGGGATTTGATAATAATTAAGATTGTAATTAAACTTATATTAATTTAATTTTTCTAAAAACGGAAAGGGTTCAAACTTCGTGGGACACCCCAAAAGGAATATGGTTCAAACTTCGTGGGACGGAGGGAGTATCTTTTTTTCAAAAAAAAAAAAAATCACTAATTGTCTATCACTGATAACAGCAAAACCCACGACCTAATGAATTTCAGAGTGACTAACAAAAGGGCTTCCAGACAAAAACCAACAGGAGAATAACAATAGCATGTAGGAGCAATCCCTGGCCAGACATGAGCGATGAATCCGATGACAATTAGGAAGAGAAATCCAAAAGCGTGGAATTAAAGAAAAGAACATGTACCGGAAGTAGTAGGGTTGATATTAAATTGAGCAAGAAGTTCGTTAGACTCGTCGATTGGGGACTTAAAGGGAGCCAAATTCCTGCGCTTGAATCGTGAGTAAGAGAAAACATTGGCGGCGACGGTGACGGAGGCAAGAACGCCGGCCACTTTCGTGGCCACTACCAACAACGAGATGGGGCTCATTCTGCGAGAACAGCATCCAGAATATGTGGCCGCTACCAACAAGCAACGACGAATCGAAGGACTATGCTGTGTATGCAGGCATCATCCAAATTCCAAAACTAGTGAATGATCACAGCTTATGCCTTTATGGCTGTCGTATTTCTAACATTTTGAAAATTCGTAAAATGTCTTTTAATTTATTTTTTTTAAAAAAAAATACAGTAGCAACAAAATTGAACCATGAACAATCCATTTTTTGTTTGTTTGTGTCTCACCGCATCTATTATTGCCCACTAATGAAGCAACACAGTAGTACTTCCTCCATTTTTCTAATACTGCAACAAACACCCAATGTATGCAGTTTAATGCATATTTTGAATCATTAATAATTTAAGTTCGGTATAAATAAAAATTTAAAAAATTTGATATTTAAAAATTATATAATGAGTATGTTTTTCCTTATATAACTATGATAAAAATTAGAGTCAAACTCAAATAATAAATAGAGTAAATAATGCTTTGTTGCATTATCACAAAAACGGAGATAGTATTATTATTTTTTTGTTGGAATTAAATGGAAGATCATCAATTAATTAATAGTACAATTATTGTAACAATAATGTACTGTGTGGTGTGTTTTTTTATAAATATAAATATAGGAAGAAAATTAAGCAAGCTAAAGAGCCTCTAGACGCTTTGTCTGTTATTACCGGATTGGTAAATGTCACTAGCCGGTGTAACCCGTGTCTAAAGAAGAAATCGGGGAAAATTGAACTGGTGCCGCTGCCATCAGATAACATTCCCCTGTCCTGTTCATTCGTCCAACCATATACAGTACTCCCTCCTTCACGCTAATAATGTTCCAAAATTTTTGGCAGGATATTTTATGTGGGATGATTAGTATTTAATGTAGGAGTAAATTAGTATTTAAAGTGGGGGTAAATTATGAATTTATGTGATGTGATTTGAATGCGTTTGAATTTTTAATAAATTTATTTATGTGTGATGTGATAGTTGTGTGTTTGGTATATATATTTATTGATATGATGTGATCAGAGAGTTTTTGATAATTAAAGTGTATAATTATTTCCTAAAATGGAATATAATTGTAAAGAAACAGATAAAAACGAAACTCAGAGCCCTGTTCTCTAGGCCTTAATTTTTCTGGTCTGATCTGAATTTGTAAAATCTGATCTGGTCTGATCTGAATTTGTCTGATCTGATCTGAATGTTTCTGGTCTGGTCTGATTCCTTCTGGTCTGATCTGGTCTGATCTGAATTGATCTGATCTGGTCTGATATGTTCTGATCTTATTTTATTTATATTTGGATTCTAATTATTTTTTTCGATAAGCTATTTTGATTCTAATTAAATTATGGTAATAATAATAATATATAATAATAAAAATTAATAATTACTATTTAATATTTATTATATATAATAATAATAATAATAATTAATTAATTAATAGTTTTTATTATTATGTTTAGTTATTTTTGAAAATATTTTTGAAAGTATTTTCTAATATATTTCAAAAATATTTAATGAAAATATTTAAAACTATATTTTGAAAGTATTTATAATATAAAATATATTGAAAACGTGACTAGTATATTTAAATAATATTTTGAAGAGCAAAAAAATATTTTGAAAAATACTTTTAAAATTAGTATTAAATAAGTAAAATATAAATAATATTTGCATACATTCCTATATGTTTTTGTCTTTTTTTAAAAAAATATTATGTGTATATGTAATTGTATTATAATGATCTGATCTGGTCTGGTCTGGTCTGGTCTGATCTGATCTGATTTGATCTGGTCTGATCTGAATGTTTCTTATCTGATCTGGTCTGATCTGATTTTGGAAAAAAAATAAGTAATAAGGTCTGAAAATAAGTTGTAGAGAACGGGGCCATAGTCAATGGGACGCATAGAGTATAATTCTGAAACACATGTAGTGCAATGCAATTAAAACAAAATAATAATTGAATGTAGAATGCTAGGAAAAATACTACTTCTATAAGTTCTTTTAGCATAATTCCAACTTATAGTACTCCCTCCGTCTCAGCTAATGTGTTTTATTTGACTTTTTTACACTGTTCATTACTTTGACTCGATTTATTGCAAGTATATATTTTTTTAAAAAAAAATACTCCCTTCGTCCCGCGAAGATTGAAGCCTTTCTTTTGGGCACGGTAATTTAGGTAGTGGAGTTTAGTAGTTAAACTGGTATGGGTATTTGTATTTAAGATTATAATGAATTTTGATACTGTTTATTGTTTAACTTTGACTTAATGTTATCGTAGTGATGTAATTTCAGAAAAATATTCAAGTGTGGTCTTGTTAGAATCGTCTAATCGTGTAGTTTTAGAATATATATTTTATACAATTTTTATTTGTATCAATTTTGTAATATTAAGAGTTAAAGAAATATAAGGGACTTTGTGTAGGAAAGTACATTGGAATTTGTGCAGAATAGTAAAAGTAAGTATTTTTAATGGGATTTGACAATAATTAAGATTCTAACCAAACTTATATTAATTTAATTTTTCTAAAAACGGAAAGGGTCCAAACTTCGTGGGACACCCCAAAAAGGAATAGGGTTCAAACTTCGTGGGACGGAGGAAGTCGATTTTGATCTTATTAGAAACGTATAATCGTGTAATTTTATAATATATATTTTACATAATTTTTCGTTGTACATATTTTGAGATATTAATGGTTGAAAAGTGCATTGGATTGTGTGCAAAAGTCAAACAAAACAAATTAAACGGGACAGACAGAGTATATACTAACTTCTAATAAAAATATCACGAGGATGTCATCATCCATCAACTTTCCTGTTATTTGCTTGTTTTATTTGTCCAATCCTGTTCTCTTTCAATATGGTTTCTCTTGCTCTAACCATCACATCGTTTTGGGCATGATTGGTGAACAGTGAACAAGAAGATAAGATCAAGGCTTATCTTGTTCCTGTGGTTTGTTATTGCTCTGCTTATATTGTGAAATGCCATTCACTGTACATGTCTATCTTCTAATTAGTAGTTTGCTGACAAATTAAAGGGGAGGGAGGTTTTGAATTTTGTTGATTAATTTTGGCATATAATGCTGCGGACCAAATACAACAAAATACTCCATGTTCATTGACATATGTGTAGAAGAAAATGACAGTAGATTTGGAACTTTTCCAACATATACATATACTAGTAGTATACTACTGTGGATGGGTTTAATACTTTATTTTTGTAATAAAGTTCAAGCACCTACTGTGTCTCTGTACTGTTAATACTCAGAAAACCAGAATTACTCAGCAGCATTATCCAACAAAAATGGCAAAAGTGAGGATCGTTTATTTTGGGTCGGGTGGGTGTCGGGTGCCAAGAATTAGTAAGAACTACAGGAAGGACGAAGAAGTGGGCTGAAGTTGATAGAACAAATAAAGCATTCTAAAATGATTTACAATTCTGATTTCAGGGCACATAGTATTTATGGACAATAAGTAGTACTAGTATTTAATTTGTGCTTCATATCCAAACTCAAAGCATTATGAAAATTAAAATTTGTAAACGAGTGTGTCAGATTTAATAATAGTACTACTTGTTTGGTTGAGTTTAGATTTAATTTCCCAGACCCTAACTTGACCTGAATCAAAAAACTTCAACTTGTGTACTTGACCTCGTCTGCACTCGACTTTTTTTTGTTTGCACTGGACTTGCTGCTAGTGAATTATTAGTAATAACTTTTAAAATTGTGAAATTCTTGATTCAGATTTTAACTTGAGAGTGTATTCCATCAAGAGTTTTATGGATTTTTAAAAGTTTGTGGATTTAGATAATCTATAGATTACGTAGAGTTGATTGATTTTTGTGTAGGCTCCACGTAGAGTTTGATTGACTTTTAGAAATCTTTAATTGTTTGAAGAGATTTTGAATATATGAATTGTTGAATACCTTTAAAATCTATATTGAATACATTTAGATTTTTAATGACTTTTTAAAATATAAGTGGAATACACCCCAACTTTAAAAGTCTAAAAAAGTTCTACATACTCTAGATCGAATACACCCTTGATTGCCACCGATTTTCGGTACTTCAAATGTCATTTGAATATGTCAAGCTGTTTCGTGTTTCCTCAAGAAAAGAATATATTACGCTGTAAAAAAGAATTCAATTATTTACTGAGTATGAGTATTACATCAGCATCACAGAGACAGAGTTATATAGTGTTGTTTTTTCCCCTTTTACCTAAATTTACCTCGCCCAAAACAGTTCTATAAAAATTCGGCCCAGCCCAATAATAGTAAAAAAGTAAAAGAAAAAAACATTAGTATAGTATTACTACTACTATCCAAAGGGTACCTCTCGTGTGTTGGAAACCCTAAAAACCTTTTCCCCCCGTGGCGGCAAAGACTCAAACCATTTCCCCCAAAAACACCTTCAATTTCCAAAAATAAAGTTTGATTGGCGCCCACGTTTAGCCGTTTTCCCATCAATTTGGCGGCCTAAATATAACATTTAAGAACCCCAAGCCCTTATACATACTTTCGTATTTATACCCTCCGCCCCCCCACTAAATTATTTTCACATCCGCCCCCTAATTCGAAGTAACAAGATACACTCTGCGCTTTCTCAGACGAATTCCCCCCTGTCGCTTTGCAATTTGTTTGCACTGCCGCCTCATCCTTACCCAATCCCCTCTTCTTCACTGCCGTCTTCTCGCTATACCCCCTTTTTCTCCCATTTATCGATAGACTCTTGGGATAATAAGCCTTTGAGGGTTCGTTCTACAGCATTCAGCATTCTTGTCTCCGCTTATTGGGAGTTTGATCGTACTGGTATCTGATTATTTGGTTTATTTTCGTTCAATCTGGGGTTTTGGTTTGTTTTTACGTCCCCGATTGCTTGATTAGTAACCATTCTGCGGTTGGATTTGGCCGATCAGCCCCCGGCGTTTTAGAGTCGGAGGTTTTTCTTCGATAGTTGGTTTTATTGTTTTGGATTGTTGGTACGAAGCGCGCAGATGATGGATCTGAGTGATAAAGTAAGTTTCTTTAACCATTTTACTGTTTTGGATGATGCAATGTTTCGTTTCTGCTGGCTGATTGTTCGATTTGGATGATTTCTTAACAGGGATCGGATTGTGAAGGGATCAGTAACCGAATCCCCACCCCAGAAAGGGTTTCATCCGGCGGCTCTACTGTGAAAACATGCGTTGATTGCGGTACATCGAAAACCCCACTTTGGAGAGGCGGCCCAGATGGACCCAAGGTAACATTTTTTTACAGTGTTCTCCAGTGTAAGAACAGAGTGGATCCCTTGGTCATGTGATGCCTGATTCAATGGCTTTTTGTCGTTTGGTCTGCAGTCACTGTGCAACGCATGTGGGATCAGGAGCAGGAAGAAGAGGAGAGCGTTGATGGGCGTGACGAAAGAGGGTAAGAAAACGAAGAAAACATCCTCATCGAGTGGTAAGAATACAAGTAATCAGAGCAACAGCAGCACGAGCATCAGCAGCGGGGAGAGTTCATCGTTGAAGAAAAGGTTGTTGGCCTTTGGCAGACGAGAAGATGCGGCGGCGTTGCAGAAGCCGAGATCGAATACTCCACGGCGGAGGAAGATGGGGGAAGTAGAGAGAGCTGCGATTCTATTGATGGCCTTGTCGTGTGGCTCTGTTTATGCCTAGGGTTTTTTTTCGGGGGGTGCTCGGACTGTTGTACTTGCTGCTTGGTTGGTTTGTACCCTCGGAAGAAAAAGAAAGTTGGGGAAAATGTAATGGGCCTCCTTCCTCTTTCCAATGCAGAAAATGAAATTTGTTTGTTCCTTTTTTATTTTGCAATTTGTCCGCCCAATTGAGTCTTAGGCCTTAATTTTGTAGGAGCATTTTGGTAAGATTTGTTGATTAAAAAAATAACAGAATTTCATTGGGACGCTGAATGTTTAAGCTCATCGGGCGGTGTGGCTACTCTTGGAATTGAGAAGTGGAATTCTGATGATGGTATTTTCTATCATGGCACAAGGTAAAGCTTGATGATTAATCTGATGTTTTGTGCTTGAGTACTAGTGTACTACTGCTACTCTTATTTATTTGTAGTAGTACTATGATGTAGTAGTAGAATGTAAATTTAAGACATGAAATCCTTTAATGGTTTATTTTGTTGAGGGGTTTGTAAATGGAATATTCTCCACTCTCCAGTCACCAAGCGAGGGAGGGAGAGAAGATGTACTACATACAATCCTGGAAAGGGCACCCAACTACCGTATTCACAGCAATCACCAATGGTTTATGAGTACTGGTTCGGGCTTGGGAGTACTCTATTCCCTACTCTGTATATTTTAATTTTATGTAGTAGTAGTAGTACTTTTACTAGCTGGTAGTGGTAGCCTGGTACTGTAGTAGTGTGTAGAGAGGGTTGATGTGTCTTAATTACGACCAAACCAACCCCCCATTAATTCCCTATTTAGTGGGCACTTGGTCTTGGTTGGAGAGTTGGTGATGCCATTATAATAAATAAAAGCAAAAGGAAGAGATTTGGTGGGCCATGTTAGGAAGAGATCCATTATTATTTAAAAAGTCTATTGAACTTGGGCCGACGAGCCCAATTTGGAAAAATCTTATCGAGTCCAGCCAGTTATAAAAAGTACCCACAATTCACAGACCATCCAATGTGACGTTTTTTTTTTTTTGCTCTAATTCAATGTGACGTTGAATCTGAAAAACTCAAATTGGTTTAACCGTTTAATACTATATATTATTCCCATACTAATTTTGGAACCGTACGAAGGATAAAATTATGAGTTGAAGATTGCAAGGGTAGCACGATTTGTGGGGACAAATTATTTTTGTTAACGGCAACAAAGTGGATATTGCCGTTCCGTTTGTCACTATCAAATAAGGCTCCCAATTCGTCATATTCATGTATAATGTCGCTTCGCCTCATTAATTTAGGGGTATTATGCATGTAAACAAAACATGTGAATGTCTAGTGTTCAACATCCATGTTCATGCCTTGATCATAAGGTTAGACATGTGAAAGTCTTGAAATGTATATGCCTTGATTATGAGGTTAGTAAATAGTGAGAGGATTAAAAAGTTTATAAATAGCCTATGTAATGTATTGAGAAGTTAAGTTAGAAAAAATTTTATGCAAGCTTAATACTTGTTTCATTTCATAGCCATAATTATTACACTTTATCCATTTTATTATCCCACCTTTAAACTTCCTTTCTTTCACCATTTAATCCCAATTTCCATTACAATACTTCCACTATAAACACAAGCTAATAAGCCATATACCATTTTATTGTACACATACATAAATAAAGATAGTTATTTCTATAACACGTTATCAGCACGAGGAGACTCTGTTCAGATTATCATTTGAGAAATGGATGCTGGAAATTCAAAAGTCGGAGATGATATCTGCCTCATTGACAGTGCAACAACGCATAGCATTTTGAAAAGCAAAAGCTATTTCTCCAATTTAAAATTGGAAAAGACCGCAGTGAAAACTATAAGCGGTAATGCAAAATGCATTGAAGGCTCCGGTAGAGCTGTTATATTTCTCCCTGAAGGGACAAAAATGGCAATTGAAAATGCCTTGTTCTCACGCAAAGCTCGAAGAAATTTACTGAGCTTCAATGATATTCGAAAAAATGGATATCACATTGAAACTTCAAAAGAGGCAGATCACGAGTATCTTTTGATAACTCGAATTGAAAATGGCAAAAAATTTGTGAATGAAAAATTGCCATGTTGCTCCTCTGGCTTATACTATACAAAAATATGTGCCGCAGAAATATATAACCTAGTAGGCTTGAAAGCTACTAGTGAATTTATTACTTGGCACGATAGACTTGGGCATCCCGGCAGTGTAATGCTGAGGCGAATTATTGAAAATTCAAATGGCCATACATTGAAAAGGCAAATGATATTGAACCCAAATGAGTTCAATTGTGCAGCCTGTTCACAAGGGAAATTGATAACCAGACCATCTCCAGTAAAAGTGGGAATTGAATCCCCTACATTCCTAGAAAGAATTCAAGGCGATATATGTGGACCTATTGATCCACCGTGTGGACCTTTCAAGTACCTTATGGTATTAATTGATGCGTCATCACGCTGGTCACACGTTTGTTTATTATCAACTCGCAATTTGGCATTCGCAAGATTACTTGCACAAATTATAAAATTGCGAGCACAGTTTCCAGATCATCCGATAAAGAAAATACGCCTTGATAATGCTGGAGAATATACATCACATGCATTTGATGATTTCTGCATGTCGATTGGAATTACTGTTGAACATCCTGTGCCTCATGTGCACACGCAAAATGGTCTGGCAGAATCATTTATTAAGCGATTGCAATTAATTGCAAGACCCTTGTTAATGAAATCAAAACTCCCTGTTTCTGCTTGGGGACATGCTATATTGCATGCAGCCGCACTTGTGAAAATAAGGCCGACAAGCTATCATAGCTACTCCCCTACACAAATTGTGTTTGGAAAGGAGCCCAATATATCCCACTTGCGAATTTTTGGGTGTGCGGTTTATGTACCGATTGCGCCACCACAACGCACAAAAATGGGACCTCAAAGAAGGTTGGGCATATATGTCGGGTATGAATCACCCTCGATTATTAAATATCTTGAGCCAAAAACGGGTGATTTATTTACTGCAAGATTTGCAGACTGTCATTTTGATGAAACTCAATTCCCGACATTAGGGGGAGGAAATGATCAACTGAAAAAGGAAATATCTTGGCAAAGTCCATTTGATTTCCTTGATCCTCGTACAAGGCAATGCGAACTTGAAGTTCAAAGAATTGTGCATTTGCAGGGAATTGCAAATCAATTACCCGATGCTTTTAATGATGCTGCTAAAGTCACAAAATCATATATAAATGATGCAGCAAATGCACCCGCCAATATAAATGTCCCAGAAGGGCAAATTCCAAGTGCAAATGAACCTACTGCACGCCTGAAGCGTGGTAGGCCTTTGGGTTCCAAGGATAAAAATCCACGAAAGAAGAAAATTATCCATATGGGTGATAAATCAATCACAGATGATACTCCCGAAGGAGAAATTGATTCAACCCCCGAAAAGGTTGAACCTGAAAATATTCACCCAGAAGAAAATGAAGTTATTGAAACTTCTTTCAATTATATCAATACTGGGAAATGTTGGAACCGAAAAGAAACAAACGTTGATAATGCCTTTGCATACAACGTTGCACTCGATGTAATGGAAAGTAACGAGGATCCTGAACCAAGATCAGTTGAAGAATGTCGGAAAAGAAATGATTGGCCAAAATGGAAAGATGCGATTCAGTCTGAACTAGATTCACTGAATAAACGAAAAGTATTCGGCCCTATTGTCCAAACACCAAAAAATGTGAAGCCTGTTGGCTACAGATGGGTGTTTGTGAGAAAAAGAAATGAAAATAATGAAATTGCCAAATATAAGGCAAGGCTTGTAGCCCAAGGTTTTTCACAACGACCGGGAATTGATTTTGAGGAAACATATTCCCCAGTTATGGATGGAATAACATTCAGGTATCTAATGAGTCTAGCAGTACGAGAAAATCTCGAAATGAGGCTGATGGATGTTGTTACTGCATATTTATATGGCTCATTGGAAAATGATATTTATATGAAAATACCTGAAGGGTTTAAATTACCTGAGTCTTGCAACTCAAAACCCAGAGAAAATTATTCCATCAAATTGCAAAAATCGTTGTATGGGCTCAAGCAATCTGGCCGAATGTGGTACAACCGCCTCAGTGAAAGTTTGATAAAGGAATGCTATACAAATGACCCGATCAGCCCTTGTGTATTTATAAAGAAAAATGGGTCAGAATTTGTGATCGTCGCAGTCTATGTTGACGATTTAAATCTAATTGGAACTCCTGAAGAGTTGAAAAAGGCGGTCGAATATCTGAAAAAGGAGTTTGAAATCAAAGATTTCGGGAAAACGAAATTTTGCCTTGGCCTACAAATTGAGCATTTGGAAATGGGCATATTTGTTCATCAATCAGCTTATACCCAAAAGGTATTAAAGCAATTTCGAATGGATTATGCTCATCCGCTAAATAATCCAATGGTCGTTCGGGCACTTGATCCTGCAAAGGATCCATTTAGGCCAAAAGAAGATAATGAAGAGCAACTTGGCCCAGAAATCCCATATTTAAGCGCAATTGGTGCGTTAATGTATCTTGCAAACAGCACGCGACCTGATATCGCGTTTGCAGTCAATCTACTCGCAAGATTCAGCTCTTGCCCTACTCAACGACATTGGAAAGGCATAAAGCATGTTTTTCGCTATCTCCAAGGAACAATTGATCTTGGGTTATTTTACCCAAAAGACTCTCGACATGAGTTAATTGGCTATGCCGATGCAGGTTATTTATCAGACCCACACAAAGCCAAATCTCAAACAGGCTATATCTTCACGTGTGGTGGAACTGCTATCTCTTGGAGGTCAATGAAGCAGACTCTAACTGCTACTTCTTCTAATCATGCCGAAATATTAGCAATCCATGAAGCAAGTCGAGAATGTGTTTGGTTGAGGTCAATGACTCAACATATATTGAAGAGTTGTGGTTTAATCATTGAACCACAAATGCCCCCAACAATTTTATTTGAAGATAATTCGGCTTGTGTAGCCCAGTTGAAAGGGGGTTATATCAAAGGAGATAGAACGAAGCATATTTCACCAAAATTCTTCTACACTCATGATCTTCAAAAGAATGGTGAAGTCGATGTGCAACAAATTCGATCAGAAAATAATTTAGCGGATCTATTTACTAAGGCATTGCCGACTGCAACATTCGAGAAGCTCGTGAAGAAAATTGGAATGCGGCGGCTTCGAGATTTAAAATGATGTCCAAATCAGGGGGAGCATCTGATACAAGAATACTGTACTCTTTTTCCTTCACTTGGATTTTTTCCCACTGGGTTTTTTCCAAGTAAGGTTTTAACGAGGCATATTCTTCGTATTGACGACATTCAAGGGGGAGTATTATGCATGTAAACAAAACATGTGAATGTCTAGTGTTCAACATCCATGTTCATGCCTTGATCATAAGGTTAGACATGTGAAAGTCTTGAAATGTATATGCCTTGATTATGAGGTTAGTAAATAGTGAGAGGATTAAAAAGTTTATAAATAGCCTATGTAATGTATTGAGAAGTTAAGTTAGAAAAAATTTTATGCAAGCTTAATACTTGTTTCATTTCATAGCCATAATTATTACACTTTATCCATTTTATTATCCCACCTTTAAACTTCCTTTCTTTCACCATTTAATCCCAATTTCCATTACAATACTTCCACTATAAACACAAGCTAATAAGCCATATACCATTTTATTGTACACATACATAAATAAAGATAGTTATTTCTATAACAAGGGGGACATTATTCGTCAATTTTCGCATAATAGAGTCAACATCCATTCAATTAATTCATCAACTATCCACAAATTAAAGGCTCTTCTGCAGAAAATTTAGTCAAAATGTATAATACTGAACTAATCAATAGTACTCCCTCCGTCCCACGAAATTTGGCTACTATTCATTTTTGGGGTGTCCCACAAATTTTGGCCACTTTCCACTTTTAGATAAATTAAAATAATATAAGTTTGATTAGAATTTTTTTTTTTTTTTTCGGAAGAAAGGAGGGCCGAGGCCAAATTCATTCAAAACAATGATACGAATAGTACATGCCCGAAGAATCACGTATCAGGGCATCCCGAACAAATTCAGGGGGACGGGAGAGATGCTCAGTACCAAAATAAAAATGGTTGTCACGCAACAAAAGATCACAAACAGTATTAACTTCTCTAGGAATGTGAGAAAACTTGAGTTGCCATTGCCAAGTCTTCATATGATGAATTTTGGAGAAGATATCCGTGAAGTCACCAAAGGTCTCTGTGGTGGAGTTAATGAGATCAATCACTTGACTACAATCACTCTCAACCTCAAGCTTAGCAATACCAAGGTCCCAGGCTTCTTGTAAACCAAGTAGGACACCCCAAGCCTCGGATAGAAGAGCATCCATGGCCTTTCTCTTGGTGCGAATACCACCTACCCAATTTCCTTCAGAGTCTCTGATTACACCACCAGACATGCTGTGAGAAGATGTTGAGCTGCCGTCACAGTTTAGTTTGAACCATCCCTCGGGTGGCCGACACCATCTAGCTCGGGAAGCTTTCCAGTTTCTCCTGCCAATAGATTTTCCTTCCGCAAGGAATTTGATGAAAGAAATGCTGCTGCTGTTAATGGATACATAAAGTGACTCCCAGTTGGGAGATTCATTTCCATAGAGCTCCTTGCATCGTAATTTCCAGATGGACCAAACGCCTATAGCAAAGGTGGTAGCTGTAGGATTACCAACCACTGTATAGAGATTAGAATCAATCCAATCACAAAGAGAAGTAGTCCAGAATAAAGCCTTGGAAAAACCAAGTTGTAGCCATGTCTTGGCAGAGGTCGGACAATCACGAAGTGCATGAATAGGGCTTTCAGTGGCGCCACATTTCCAACAGCAATCGTCTGGGCTCAGGTTTCTTCTAAAACGCTCAGTACCTGTCAAAATCTTGTTGTGATAGCACAACCAGAGAAAAGACCTTGCACGTTGAGGGCAAAGCCATCGCCAAATATATTTCCAAGTGTGGGAAGTGTGCATGGGGGAAAGCTGACTTCGATTGATTGATTCCCTGGCGCTTTTGATAGAGAACTTGCCGTTGGGGCAGGGTTTCCAGAAGGGACGATCAGCTGGTTCGGAGTCTGTTGGAGCACTAGTATGAATAATAATTCGGAGGATGTCAATAGGGAGGACTTCGATCAGATCTTCCAGTTTCCATGTTCCATCTCTCACGTATTGGCTAAGTGTGGAATCAAGCTCCATCTCAGTTAAAGGGCTAAGAGCAAGGTCCTGCAAAAGAATATTTTTATCAAGCCATTGATCACCCCAAAAAAGTATTTTCTTACCATTGCCCACTTTCCATCCCACCAAAGGAAGAAACTTAGGCCAAACACTCATAAGATCTCTGGCAAAATAGGATAGAGATGGAGAGAGTTGTTTGAATTTGTGACGTCTCCAGCCATATCGAAGTTTGAGGAGAGTAGTCCAAGTGTTTTCACAGTTAAGCAATCGCCAACAGCTCTTCATTAATAAGGCTTCATTGAGTGATTCAAAGTTATGCAAGCCAAGTCCTCCAACGGCAGTATCATTGGAGATATAATCCCAAGCAACTAGATGAACTTTTCTATGGTCATTGGTGGTGCCCCATAGAACGTTCCTGCAAAGGCGTTCCAAATCTGAAATAATCCCTTTAGGGAATTTGAGAACCTGCATGGGATATATAACAAGGGATTGGAGAACCGACTTAATTAAAGTAATACGTCCAGCAAAGCTCAGTAACTTGCAAGACCATCCATTAAGTTTAGAAGACAGTTTATCAAGAATAAAATGATAGAAAGATAGAGATCTTCTCCCTGAAAGAATAGGAATGCCAAGGTAAGTTCCTATGTCAGGAGAACTTAAGATGCCAAAGGTCCTCTCAACTTGGATTCTAACATCCCTTGGGACTATGTTGCCAAAGGTATTTTTTGATTTGTGAAGGCTAACAGAGAGTCCAGAGCTGTGACAGAAAGCATCAAGGATACCTTTGATAACACAAGCCTGTTCAACAGAAGCTTTGGAAAACAATAGAATATCATCCGCAAAGAAAATATAAGGGATAGGGAGAAGGTTTATATTCCAACTAGGAGGATGCCAAACCCCTTGGTTTACCGAATAATCTATCATTGCACCAAGGCGTTCCATGCACATGATGAAAATATAAGAGGAGATGGGATCGCCTTGTCGAATGCCACGAGTGGGCTTGAAAGTTGTAGATGGAGTCCCGTTCCATAGAACCTGCATAGAAGAGGACTCAATACAAAACATGAGAAGATTGACAATAGTATCAGGAAAGCCAAAAAGAAGAAGGGTTTCATGGATGAAAGACCAATCAAGTTTGTCATAGGCTTTTTCTAAATCAAGCTTGATTGTCATAAAACCTGGTCTAGCCTTGGATTTTTCCATGAAAAATGAAATCTCATTGCATATGATTATATTATCTTGGATGATACGCCCTGGAACAAAGCTGGATTGCCCAGAGGATATCAAGTGAGGAAGAAGAGAAGCCATCCTGTTAGAAATGGTCTTGGTGAGAATTTTATAGAAGACGTTGCATAAACTGATCGGTCTGAGTTGAGTAACAGAAGTAGGGTTAGGGACTTTAGGGATAAGGACAATCAAAGTTTGATTAAAATCCTGTATCAAGCGAGGATTCAAGAAGCAAGCTTGAAGGTAGTGTGAAACTGCATCCCCTACCACTTTCCAATTATTTTGATAGAATGCAGCATGTAGTCCATCTAATCCAGGGGCCTTAAGAGGTGCCATACCCTTGACAGCCATCCAAATCTCATCCGGGGATAAGGGAGTATTCAGGGCAATGCAATCCTCAGCAGATAAGGTAGAGATAGAACCTTCAAGGGGCTGAGAAGACAGGCTATGAGTACTATCTTTGCTGTAGAGCTTGTGGAAAAAATTCACGACCATTGCCTGGATTTCCAATGGGTCTGTAAAGACCACACTTTCTGCATCAGTCAACATAGAAAAGGTCTTCTTGGAGTTGCGGTTTCTAATATATTGGTGGAAGAATTTAGAGTTTTGGTCCCCGACAAGGTTCCAATCCCGGATACTCCTTTGTACCCAGATCAATTCTTCTTCTTCCAGGAGCTTATCAAGCTCAGCATGAAGTTGAGCATGGAGACGGATCAGAAAACTATTCTCAGTCCAATTAGTGAGCTTTTCAATACCAGCAAGTCTAGCTCTTAGACGACCCTTGCGAATGAAGGACAACTGCTGTGTGGTACTATGCCAATGGGAGGTTCTCTTCTTGAGCTGATCAAACTTGTAGGTAATGTGGGTATTCTCTTTCCAAATATCAGAAACAAGCTTAACAAAATCCGGATGAGACTGCCAAGCAATTCTATAACGGAAGACTTTCGATGAAGAAGAGCTGTTAGGGTGGTTAGTATGCAATAGTATCCAATGATAGAATTTTCAATCTGCTGTAGTTTGATTAGAATTTTAATTGTTGTCAAATTACATTAAAATTGTTCACTTTTATTATTCTGCACAAATTCCAATACACTTTTACTTTTTTATCCAATGTCCCTAGCATTTCTTTTAATTCTTAATCGTTTAAAATTGGTACAAATAAAAATTGTATAAAATATATATTATGAAATTACACGATTAGACGATTCTAATAAGATCAAACTTGAATATTTTTCTCTAATTGTATCATTACATAATATTAAGTCAAAGTTAAACAATAAACAGTATCAAAATTCATTAAAATCTTAAATACAAAATGCCTACACCACTTTAATTACTAAACCCCACTACCGAAATTACCGTGTCCAAAAGAAAGTAGCCACATTTCGTGGGACGGAGGGAGTAGTATATTACGTTAGACAAAAAGCTAGCTAGGGGTGAGGCCAGCCAGCTGGATTCCAAAATTAATTATGTAATTATTATGTTTGGACCCTAAACAGATTTAAATTACTGCCACCACGCTACTCCTACACACTTACTCTTGCAGCATACTTCCTCCGTTTTTTAAAGATAGCTACAGACCCACTCAGTATGCAGTCCAATGCATATTTTAAACCATTAATAATTCAAATTCGGTACATGTAAAAATTCTAAAAGTTCGATATTTAAAATCTACAAGACGAGACGAATCTAACAATATCACACTTGGCTATATTTTAACTTGTATAACCATGAGAAAACTTTAAGTCAAAGTATATAAGTGAACAGTACTCATTAGTCAACAGTAGCTAATAAAAAAAAACGGAGGGAGTATATTTTTACTAAATAAACGTGATGAAGAATTCCGTAGCTGATTACGTGCACATCCTTTGCAATTCAATTAAAATTAATTATAAAGCTTTCCAGCTCCAGATTTACTTCATTATGGTTCAACTTTTCTTTTGTGATGATGCATGCTAAATATTAATTAAAGACCAACTGAGTATAAACTAATCTCTTTCAATCACAACTCTCAAGCTTCACCCAAAAAGCAACAACGGCTTACTATTAATAACAAATTTATGTAAATCAAATAAATACATCACTTAATTTTTATTTTTATTTTAAAAAAGGGAAAAAAAATACTCTAAGGGGGCGTTTGGTTCGAGGGATCTGAGATTCCCACTGGGAATCTCGGATAGGGAATGAAACATGTCCATGTTTGGTTCGGGGCATATTTCATATGGGAATGTCACATTCCCACCTCGGGTTTTAGGTGGGAATGTTGGGTGTTTTAGGTGGGAATGTGATTCCCACCTGGAGGGCAGGTAATCTTAGATTACCACCTCCACTTTACCTACTTTTATACAAATTTGACTTTTATACCCTCATTTTTTATACTTATTTTATTTTATAAATTTATATATTTGTATTCTAAAAAATGATAAGTATATGAAATTTAATTTTAAAAAATCAATTGAAAAATTTTAAATTATTTAAACATATTTTTAATATATATTCTCATATTTTAATATATATTTTCATATTTTCTTAAAATTTATTTTTCTTCTATATATAAAATAGAAGGTATAAAATAAAAATAATAAGGATTTAGAGACAATAAAGAAGTAATTATCATACAATAAATTACGTATAAAGAATATTCAATATTTTAAAAAATAAATCGACTTAAATATTTTTATTGTGTAGCAAAATGATATATATAACATTCATTCAATTGAAATTTAGGAACATTATGGTAAATTAATTAGAACTGGAAATCTAGGATTCCCAATCTAACCAAACGCAATAATCTTAAAACATCAAAAAATAAGATTCCCAGTAATCTCATATTCCCAGTAATCTTACATTCCCAGCAATCACATTCCCATTGGTAATCTAAGATCCCTCCAACCAAACGCATCATAAGAGAGAAAGTGAAGTGCCAGTGAAGTTGGGTAAACGTGTAAAAAATGGTTAAATAATATTTTATTTAAAAAAATATACCGAGGAGGGTATATATGAAATAGATTTATTTATGCATATAAGCGGTTCTGAACTCGTGGGATCATTTGTACCTTTCCTATTACATGTGTGTTCTGCTGTCCTACAGACCGGACTACTACAACCAAATGACACCATTCACGTGACCGGCTTGGGTGCAGAATGTTGTATATGCACCATGATGTTCCAAGTCATAAGGTCCAAGCCATAAAAATGATGGATAAAATCTGCCATCACTTTTAGGTTACTAAGCATCATGTTGTGCATTCATATTTGATTTGTAGGGATTATTTAGTACTAATCAATCAATACTATGTGTGGAGAAAGTGATGGCATGAGGCTGTGCACCATATTATACAAGCTTTTTACATAATGAAAACCGGAAAGCACTTAGCTTTCCACATGGTGTACACTGTGCACTTTCCTACTAGGGTTTCTATTTTGCTGTAATTGACAAACTTCGAAAAAAAAAAAAAAAACTAAAACTATAAACTTTAGCGGTATTATCATTACACAATAAAATGTGAAAAGATTGATTGCCTGATTGAACATGGGAATGAGTGCATGATGATGAACAGGTGTTCTACTCCAGATTAGTAATCCAGATTTGCCACAAACCCTAATTCATTATTTTAATCATGTATCTAGAAATTAGAGAAAACTAATTCATACAGTCATGCTAAAAAAATTAGTGGAGGAGAAGACCTCAATTAGCTGTCCAGGCCAGAATCTACAGATCATCACTGAATATATATATAAAATTGAACATCATCTTCAGCTTCAGACCTCCTTCAGTTTACTACTTTTGAATTATATTTTTCCAGAAAACCCCTTCATAATTCTGCCTCTGCTGAACCTCCCCCAGGGGCATTCCGGGAAGTCAATATATTTGTCAACCGATCCGCCATCCAGTTCCGATTTCCGACCACCGATTTCTTTTCATTCTTTTTGCCTTTTTTTTTTTTTTTGGTAACTACTTTTAGTAATTAACAAAATTCTAAAACAAATTTCTTCTTTATTTTTTAAAAGAGAGAAAATGAAAAGGAGAAAAACAATACATACTGTATAATTTTCTTCAATAAAAGGCACCACTGAAAAGCAAAGCGGCGATCACGATCAGCGGCGCCCGAATTTCCGCGGCGGCGGCCACCGACGTAGACGGTGGAGGGTTGTAATAATAGTAGGGGAAATAAGGCACAATTGGGTTTGGCGGCGGCGGGGCAGGCCCGGTGGGATACATCGGCGGAGGTTTGTAGTACCCTCCGCCGCCGTACGGCGGCAACTGCGACTGCGGCGGGGAGTAATACGTCTCCGCAGGCGGCGGCGGCGGCGAGCTGTAGCTGGAATAAGGAGGAGACGGAGGTGGAGGGCAATTATAATTGGAGGAGCTCGGCGGTGAGGGCGGTGGCGGAGACGGAGGCGGCGGCGGCGGCGACGGGACGTTGCAGGGATTATCGCAAGCGGAGCACATTGTGCAGTCAACGCCGTACTTTGATCCAATCCACGTCGCCGAAGTGCTGCTGTCGTTTTTGAATGCCACCAAAGGTACAACTCTTGATGCGCACAGTGCCATCATCACTAGCAATAAGCTGCTGCCATTTCTCTGCATTTTCTTGGAGGAAATTGAACAGGAATGATGAAGGATTTGAGGGTTTTATTTTATTTTTCGGAATTGAATATTTTTTGTGCTATGGTTGGGAATTGAAAGGAAAATTCAAAGAAAAGGGCGAAGATTTATGATGGGAAGGGGGTCTCTTTGCTTAGAAGACACACCCTAAATGGGCATTGATGAAAAAGTGATGTCTTTCAAAAAATAAAAAAACATAAATATAAAGGCGGGTTGCAAAAGTGGAGTATAAAGCGCTAAAGAATGTGCATCTTTCTTTGTTTTAGGCCCTCTTTTCTCACTTTGGATTTTGGGGTTTGGGTGACTAATATTATAAGTGTATTTTTCTTTTCTAAATAGTTGTTTTTAGGAGTTGAAAAAGGTTACCACCGACACACTCTGCACTTTACTTCTGATGGCACCATTCCTTGCAATAAATAAATTAATCACAATCAAATAGGTAAAAGTAAAATTATGTCACGGTTCGTTGAAGTATGAATCAAGTTGGATATTCCTCTAAATTTGTGAAAATTATACATCTATCTATAATTTTTCGGGAAAGTTATAATTTTTTGGGCTATATTTAGCATTAATACCTTGCATTAGATGCATAAATAATTGAGACATTATTACTACTACTATTATACTAATTTAATAACTTACATATGCAAATCATAAATTAAATATAGTAACTAATAAAAATTGAATTCAATGGAATTCCAATTCTAATTATAAAAATAAAATTTAATGGACTGATTAATTTAACTAATATCAATTCCCTATAACTGTTACTGTTGACATAATATGTAAAACAATTATTTTAGTAATTTTTTATTTTTTTTCGGTAGAAAAGGGGGGCCGTAGCCGTTTTATTCAAAGAGAAGACGCGAGTGGGACAAGCCCATCGAATCATGAATCAAAAGATCCCGTACAAAATCCGGAGGACGACTAAGATGTTCGGTCCCAAAAGAAAACTGTTTATCACGTAACAACATGTCACAAACCATATTAATTTCTCTTGGGATAGCCTTAAACTTAAGGCTCCAGCAAAGATTCCTCATGTGCTGGATCTTGCAAAAAATGTCTGAATATGCTCCATAGATGTCTGCATTAGAAGTAATCAAATCAATGGCTTGATTGCTGTCACTTTCGACCTCCAGATTTCTTATCCCCAAGTCCCAAGCCTCTTGAAGGCCAAGTAAAATTCCCCAAGCTTCAGCTTGCAAGCTATGCATAGAATTCATCTTCATGCGGATGCCACCAATCCAATTACCTTCGGAATCTCGGATAACACCTCCTGCCAAACTGTGTCCGAATGAAGAACTCCCGTCACAGTTTAGTTTGAACCATCCTATAGGGGGCTTACTCCAGCTTGTATGAGATAATTGCCAATTCCGCCGACCATAGTGTGTGGAAGATGTAAGAGAAGATATGAAGTCACGGCTCCTTCTGATGATGTTGATATGAAGTCTCTCCCACTGTGAAGCCACCTGGCTGTAGAAGAGTTTGCACCTGGCCTTCCAGATGTACCAAATCCCAATAGAAAAAGTTGCTGCCTCGAAGTTACTGGTCACCGTGCTGAGGTTCAAATCAATCCAACTTTGGATAGAGGAACTCCAAAAGGCTCTTCCAGTGAAGCCAAGATGATACCAGACACAGGTAGATGCTGGACAATCCCTAAGGGCATGGATGGAGGTATCCCTTGCACCACAGATCCAATAGCTAGCATCTTGACTAAAATATCTCCTGCATCGTTCAGCCCCGGTAAGGATTTTATTGTGATAGCATAGCCATAAGAAGGATCTTGGTCGTTTAGGGCATGGCCATCTCCAATTCAGTTTCCAAGTTTTTGAAGGAGAGTTGAGAAGATGGATGTGTTGATTTAATACTTCCCTTGCATTTCTTGTTGAGAATTTGCCATCAGGGCAAGGGCGCCAGTAGGGGCAGTCTTCAGAGTCCGTTTCCATGGGCGGTTTGATCTGATTGAGAAGGTTGGGGATGTGCGCAGGGAGCATCCCAGACAGCTCAATCATTCTCCAAGCATCACATTCAACATAGGATTCCAGGGTGTTGTCCAGCTCCCACTCCGCTAGCATCCGAATAGAATGATCCTGCAAAACAAGGTCTTTATCAAGCCACTTATCACACCAAAACAAAATGCTCTTACCATTGCCCTTTTTCCATCCCACCAAAGGAGAAAATTTTGGCCAACCACTCATAAAATCGCAAAGTAGGATAGTGTCTGCGATCTTTGCTTGAGTTTTTGTCGTTTCCACCCATATCGAAATCTGAGGAGTTTAGTCCAAGTAGTATTGCGGTGTAAAAGGCCCAAACAGCTTTTCATGAGCAATACATCATTTAGATGATTAAGGCGATGGAATCCCAATCCCCCGAAAGCAGTATGAGTCGTGACCTGCTCCCATGCAACAAGATGTGTTTTCCTGTGATCTCTTGTAGATCCCCATAAGAAATTGCGACATAATCTCTCAAAGTCTGATATCACTCTATCCAGAAACTTCATAACCTGCATGAGATAGATAACCAGAGATTGAAGAACAGATTTAATGAGTGTAATGCGGCCTGTTAGGCTTAAATATTTGCATGACCAAACATTAAGCTTAGCATTGAGCTTATCAATGATAAAATTGAAATGAGAAGCAGTTCGTCTCCCTGATTGGATGGGAATTCCAAGATAAGTTCCAATCGTGGGAGAATTACTAATACTAAGTGCATTCTCAATGTTCATCCTTGCAACTCTGGACACAACTTTTTCAAATATGATTCTAGATTTAAGAAGGCTGATTGAGAGGCCAGATCTAGAACAAAAGTCAGACAGGATGGATTTAATAACATGAACCTGCTCAATACTAGCTTTAGAGAACAATAATATATCATCAGCAAAAAAGATATAAGGGATTTTGAATTGATTTTTATTCCACGAAGGTGGTTTCCAGGCGCCATGTTCAACAGATGAATTAATCATCCCACCAAGTCTTTCTATGCAGAGAATAAAAATGTAAGGTGAGATGGGATCGCCTTGTCAAATACCACGCGAAGGCTTAAATGGTGTGGAAAGAGATCCATTCCAGATCACCTGCATAGTAGGGGACTCAATGCATGCCATGATCAGATTAGTAAGCTGGAGTGGAAAGCCAAAAAAAAGAAGCGTTTCACGAATAAAAAACTAGTCAAGCTTATCATAAGCTTTTTCAAGATCAAGTTTTGTGGTCATGAATCCAGGCTTTGCTGTAGATTTCTCCATCAGGTAAGATATTTCTTCACAAATAATGATATTGTCTTGAATGATGCGGCCAGGAACAAAGCTAGCTTGTCCGGAGGAGATGAGGTTTGGTAGTAAAGATGCCATACGGTTGGTGATGGTTTTGGTGATGATCTTATAAAGAACGTTACATAAACTTATAGGTCTGAACTGAGTGACTGAGATAGGATCCGACAGCTTAGGAATAAGAGAAATCATAGTCTGATTAATATCTTGAACGAGGTGGGGACTCGAGAAGCAAGCTTGGATAAATCTACATGTATCAGGGCCAATAACTTGCCAATTCCTTTGATAGAAAAATGCATGTAAACCATCAGGACCAGGGGCTTTAAGAGGTGCTATGGCTTTGACAGCCATCCAAATTTCCTCCTTAGTGAAAGGTCTGTTGATCAACTCCTTATCAACACCCGTAATGGTAGGAACGCGTCCATCATTCTGTGGAAGAGAAGATCCGCTACTAACATCCCTGGTATAAAGTTTTTCAAAAAAATTGTTTACCATAGTTTGGATATGAGAGGGATCAGTAAAGGTTGAGCCATCCGTATAATTTAACAGAGTGAAGATTTTCTTCCTGCTGCGACGTTTTACGAATTGATGGTAGAACTTGGTATTTTGATCACCTGCCAAACTCCAGTCCCGGGCACTTCTTGGTATCCATTGAAGCTCCTCTTCCTCCAATATTTTAGCAAGATCAGCATTAAGTTGTCCATCCAATTTGGTATACACTGAATGCCTTCCACCCTGGCTCTAATCCTCACCTTTCGGTTATGAGTGGAATTATAAATTCTGTCATGGCAACGCATAGCTTCTTTCTGCAACTGAGAAATTTTACTAAGCAAAGGGATATCAAGCTTCCAAATATCGGATATGAGCTTGACAAAACTCGGATGGGATTGCCAAGCGATTTTGTATTTGAACAACATTGAACTAGGAGCATGGTTATACTGATTGTTATCTAAGAGCTTGAGAAGAAAGGGAGCATGGTTCGATTGAATCCGGGGTAGAATTTGGACTGTACACGATGGAAATGAAGCATTCCAATCTGAATTAACAATAATTCTGTCCAAACAACGAAAGAGTTGACCACGATTCCAAGTAAACAAGTTGCCAAGCGTCATGAGTTCTGAGAGATCATTAACATTAATGCAATCCTAAGTTCCAAGCAAGATGAGAGTGAAAGTGAGCCCCCTTTTGATTCTGAAAGCCTAGCAATACAATTAAGATCTCCCCCAATAAGCCAAGGGCCATTACTGTTATTACAAATTCTAGTTAGTTGAGGCCAAAGACATGCACGTCGATGCTTATGAGGAGCCGCATAAACAAAGGTTATGTGAAAGGAGTTGTTCAAGACACTGATAATAGAATCAACAAACTGGGGATGGCACTCAACAACCTTCACATTGATAGAATCATTCCAAAGCAACCAAATCCCTCCTGAAAACCTAGTAGCCTCCACTCTAAAGGAGTTAGAAAACCCACTCATCTTAATAAAGCAATCCGCTCTGTCATCGCTAATCCTTCGCTCAAAAACATCAACAAGATCAACCTTATACCGAGAGGACAAATCTCTAAATTCCCTACGGAAAGCATTCGACCCCGAACCATGCACATTCCAACAAATAAAAAAAAAAAGGCATAAGAAGTTAAAAGAAAGATGTTACCCCAAAGAGATTAGAACTGCAAATGAGCAGGCAAACTGGACGCCCGTAAATGAGGTGATCCATTAGAAGAGTCACTCGTATCTATTGCATCAAAAAATGAATCGGAAACAGAACCGTTGGGGTTCAAATTATCAGGGGGTCGGCCACCAGGATTGACGATAGGGAGTGTAGATGTCTTGAGTTTTAAAGTAGAAGGATTTTCAAAGGAAACTACTTTATGGTGGTCTGCTTTGAGGGATGTGTGGGATTGAATTGCTCTCTCACCAGAGGGTTGTGACCAGACCTTGGGAGTAGTAGAGGGTTGCGGATAAACAACAGCTTGCTGATGGGAAGTAGATGGAATTCCAGCCGATCTTCGTCTATTACCATTTAGGGAAGATGAGGGATTTGTATTCTTGTAGTTTCTAGAGGCTGGTGGAGGGTTAGAGAGCGGCTGATGACCACTATCCATTTGTTCATCCTCATTTTGGAGCACTGAGAATCTGTTATCTTTTGCAGTAGAGGATGGAGGATTCGTCTTGGCCGATCTAATAGGTTGATGCTTTCTGGATTGGACAATCATCCAAGGGCCATATGTATGATCAGGTTGGATACCTTCCTCAGCAGGGTTCACATGATCTTGGGAGTTATCTCTTGCATACTCCAAAGAGGGGCAATCCGATTGCATGTGTCCATACCTGCCACAGTGAAAACACACCATTTTTAAGTTTTCATACTCAATATTGAAATCCGTACCGTCAATTGTGATGCATGAAGCCAAGGGTTTGTCCAAATCAATTCAAACTGCTAGTCGAGCGAAACGACCTCTCTTTGTGTCCCCGGTGTTGAAATCGACACTTATTACTTGCCCGATGACTGCACCAGCAAGAGCAATAACCCGCCTGTTGTACATATGCATGGAGAGACTTGGCACCCTAGCCTAGGCAACTATTGATTTAATTTCATTGGTTCTTGGATTAAACGACGCCTCCCATTTCTGCACATGCAAATAGTGACCGAGAACCATCCATGGACCACCTGTGATAGCGTGATTAGCTTCCTCAGCCGAAAGAAATCGAATCACGAAATAATCTTGATCCAAATCTATAATATCGTAATTCTTTGCCATGGGCCAAATTTGTTCAATTCTTGTTTGAAGGATCTTGAAAGAAACCCGCCGACCGATTACTTTGAATACTACCGCATGTTCCCAGGGTTTTAGCAGATGGGCACGGAAAGAGTCTGAGAAGTTTATACATGGCTTTCCATTAACATAAGTCAGCGTCAGATCAGTGGGATCGCCCAACGAATCAGCAGGATCATCTTCTAAGGTAATGTGTACAAAACCATCCCTCCGGCGAGCTACATCACTGTAAAGAGATCTGGGACGCTTGGTTGTGCGGTTATCGATGGAATCCGGTGGAATTCCGCCATGATCAGACTCGCCGTCTTCCGCCATGAAAAAAGAAAAGTCAAGGGAAGAAAGCTCGAGTAATTCTTGGAGAGAATTTCTAGTCTTGTTGCATAACAGCATAAAACTACTCAATCAATTATTTGAGTAATTTAACAACTACATGTATACACAATTTAACCGTTGACATGCAAGTTTTGGCTTTCATTTAAGGGGTTGTTTGGAATGACTTCTGCAAAAGTGTTTTTAGCTTTTCCTTCTGTCAAAAGCACTTTTGGGGAAAAAATAATGTCTGGTTCAACTTTTTAGAAAAAAGCAAAAACACCTCGAAAAGTTGCAAAATACTTTTGGAAGAAACATCTCAAGGGTGTTTCTACGAAAAGTAGAAGCTAAAAGGACTTCGTAAAATGTGTAAAGACTTAAATACCCCCATTACTTAATATATAAATTACACTATAAATATATCTTATTATCATATTAAGCAGCATGCCCTTTTTGGTAATTATTACATTCCAAAAGTATTTTTTATTTTTATTCATCCAAATATATTTTTTTAGAAGAAACCACTTTTCAAACATTTCATCCAAACACAAAAGTTACATGCTTTTGCTTTTGACTTCTGCTTTTACTTCTACTTTTAGCTTCTGCTTTTGGGTGCCATGCAAACAGGGCCTAAAATTTCATTGCATGTAATGTAATAAGTACAGCCTGATCATGTGACTAGAATTTTATATGCGATATAGTAATATTGTTAGTAGCAAACTGGGAAGAAAATCATTTGAAAAATTAATTGTATAACCGGCCAAATCAAACTTTCCAGGCTGTGTGGCAAAGTTTGTGATTTTGTGCCATTCTATACACTAAAAACAATTAAAGCATGCCATAAAATTGTGCGTCCCAAACTTCTACCAAAAATTGAAGTGAAAGTCCGGTTTTTAACTTTTAACTTCTCAATAATCTATATCAAATTAAAAAATTTTAACATCGCATGTGTTGTTGCATCGAGGCATTCGTACAGATTTATTCAATTTTAACGAAACTCAACCAATTAATGACGAGACAAACATTTAAAAAATAAAGTATCACTTTGTTACTAATCCCACCACCGTGGAATTAGTAGCTTAAAAAAACAAAATAACAATGACAAATGTCATTTTCAGGCATGTTGTAAACTAGTAATGGAATGGAATCCTAGGTTAAAGTAGAAATACAAATTTTAGTTCTAATTAATGACGAAATAATTTTTGGTTTTCCTTTTCTATGAAAGGGAAAGGCAAGAAACAAAATTAGATTAGACAATAAGGCTGATTTTGAATTCATATTTTTAGTTTGGGGAACTTAGAGTTCAGTTCACCCCGCCAAACTTAAAGTTTTGGTCAACCCCACCACTCACAAAACTCACACCTAACCTCCAAAAAATTAAAAACCCTAAATATACTTAACAATATAAATAAATTAGTGTAATAATGCACTAGATGTGAAATACAAACTATACCCATAAGTATAATAAAAGAAATATATATATATATATATTTTACCACATATGTAAAAGGAAACTTTACCATATTTCTCACGTCATGTTACCATGTTTTTTCCCCCAAAAAATTCCCAAAATTCAACGTTCTCATTTTAAAAAAATTTGGGTTACCACACTTCATAACCTACTTACCACACTTTCAAAATATTTTACCACACTTGTAAAAGGAAACTTTACCATATTCTTCACTCTTCATGTTACCAAGTTTCTTTCCCCCCCCAAAAATCCCCAACAATCTAATGTTCTCATTTTTAAAAAATTTATGTTACCACACTTCTTAACCTAATTACCACACGTTTAAAATATTTTATCACACATGTAAAAGGAAACTTTACCATATTCCTCACTCGTCATGTTACCATATTTTTTTCCCACCAAAATCCCCAAAATTCAATGTTCTCATTTTAAAAAGAAATTGGGTTACCACACTTCATAACCTACTTACCACGCTTTCAAACTATTTTACCACACTTGTAAAAGGAAACTTTACCATATTCCTCACTCTTCATGTTACCAAGTTTTTTCCCCCAAAAAATTCCCAATAATTTAATGTTCTCATTTAGAAAAAATTTGGGTTACCGCACTTCATAACCTAATTACCACACTTTTAAAATATTTTACCACACATGTAAATGAAAATTTACCATATTTCTCAGTCGTCATATTATCAAGTCCTCCTCCCCCCCCCCCCCCCCAAATCCCCAAAATTCAATGTTTTCATTTTAAAAAATTTTGTGTTATCACACTTCATAACCTACTTACCATACTTTCAAACTATTTTAACATACCTGTAAAAGGAAACTTTACCATATTCCACACTCTTCATGTTACCAAGTTCCCCCCCCCCCCCCCAAAAAAAAATCCCCAACAATTTAATGTTCAAATTTAAAAAAAAATTGGGTTACCACACTTCATAACCTAATTACCACACTTTTAAAATATTTTACCACACATGTAAAAGAAACTTTACCATATTCCTCACTCGTCATGTTACCACATTTTCCCCCCAAAATCCCCAAAATTGGGTTAACCAATTGGTACTCCGTGTGGACTGTGGTAACCAATTGTGGTAATTGTGAATATATGAGTGTGATAATCTTCCAATTCATGTGTAAATATGGTAATATGAAAGTGGTAACAATTACTATACAAATGTGGTAACATGTGGTGGGTTTATGGTACAAATTTATGGTGTATATGGTAATGCCAATAAAAGCAGCGTGGTAACATAATGATATAATCGTATTCGTAAGTTCTGGGTGCACAATCAATACATGTAATTGTGTATATTCATATTTTCCAAGGAATATGTCGAATCGGCGATGACATACATTGTATTTAGTGGATACTCATGTCTACATATAACCGAACGGTAACCATAACATAAACATAATAATATACTATATCATTGAAAATTATAAGAGAAATACATGGGTGGCATCGAATCATATCTAACATGTGGCGTATGATCGTTTAATGTCATACAATGCAACTAACAATTGAGTTTCCGTATTAACGAATGTATGCAACCCAATGAATTACCACTCAAAGACATTTAATTGACGAAAATGATGCACTATGATGTAATGACGGAGTATATCGTGTTTCTCAATTCTATTAACATGCACCGATGAGAAATCTTGTAATGATTGAGTCTCCAACCTTGGCGCCACTAGAAAAATGTATAGGATGCCCGTTGTACGCATAATCACGATAAAATGGTGCGTGGTAATCCAATCAATGTGATTGTGGTAATGCAATTACAAGAGGTGTGGTAAACAAATACGTAATACCGTGGTAATATAATAATATGATTTTGTGGTCACGGATGTTGGGACGGTCAACTAGGGTTATTGGGCGGTCAACTAGGGTTTGAGACCTTCCAAACAACATGGTAAATGTTCATATATATACGTGGTAAAATATTTTGAAAGTGTGGTAACTCAATTTTTTTTTTTAAATGAGAGCATTGAATTTTGGGGATTTTTTGGGGGAAAAAAACTTGGTAACATGAAGAATGATGAATATGGTAAAGTTTTCTTTTACAAGTGTGGTAAAATATTTTGAAAGTGTGGTAAGTATGTTATGAAGTTTCGTAACCAATTTTTTTTTTTTTTTTTAAATAAGAACATTGAATTTTAAGGATTTTGGGGGAAGAAAACGTGGTAGCATGACGAGTGAGGAATATAGTAAAATTTTATTTAGGAACATGGTAACCTAGCGAGTAAGATTGTGGTAACCTTCAATAGTATAGTGTGGTAAAATCACATTTACGAACGTGGTCACTAAGAGAGGCGGATTGTGGTAAAATTCCATTGAAAAGTGTGGTAACCAATATTTTTTGGATTGAAACAATATTAAAATATTAAATTATGGGGATTGGAATTTAAAAAAAATGGTAACCGACCAAGTACAAACATGGTAACCTTCAATAGTATTGTGCGGTAAAATCACTTTTAGGAACGTGGTAACAAAGAGGTGGATTGTGCTAAAATTCTATTGAGAAGTGTGGTAACCAATATTTTTTGGATTGAAATAACAATATAATATTAAATTAGGGTAATTGAAATAAATTAACATTTTATGTGGATTGAGTAATAAAATTTGTGGTAACCAACTAACTTTAAGTTTGGTATCCAATAATTTAAAGAAATGGTAACCAATTATTTCATATTATGGTAATCAAGTAATGAGGATCGTGGTATCTGAAAACTTCAAAGTGTGGTAACCAATGGGACGGTCATGGGACGGTCTTGGGACGGTCCAGGTGAACCTTCCAAATATTTTGTCCATTTCAGAGAGTTCCGGACGGTCACGGGACGGTCGTAGGACGGTCCTGGGTGACCGTCCCAATGTTTTTGTCCATTTCAAAGAGTTCCGGACGGTCGTGGAACGGTCCTTCCCAATGGTTTTGTCCATTTCAAAGAGTTTCGGATGGTTGTTTAACAAGCACAAATGCACATCTAACATGAAAATTTCATTTGAAAATATCAATTATTATGAAATCACATAATATCAAATTCCAACAATAACACAAAAAATTCCAAAAAATCCAACACCATCCGTCGGTTACCACCCCCTTCTCCACAAATCCAAAAATTTCACTCAATTCGTTTTTAACAGAGTGTGCAATATTCCAATAGCTTCCCAATAACATGAATTTAAGTTTAAATCAACCAAAACAAAAAACTCCCCAATTTATATGCCAAATCCATCGCCCTTCACTCACATCAAACTTTAAGAAAATCCCAACTCAAATCAACAAGAACACAATCAAAGGTACCTTTTCAATGTAATCAACAAAAGTACATTAATCCCGGACAATGCCAAGGATCTACACAGCCAAAACCAACCTACAAGTCTTGTAACTCAAAATTGTGGTGAAAAATAAAAATAAAAACCAATCCATTGGCCAATTCATTTCTTTTAACATCGCCATATCTTCCATCGAATAACTTTCTAGCTATTAAGGGCTCATGAACTAACCTCTTCCCTACATATTGTCCTACATGCCGAACCCCAAGCACACTTGAGAACTCGTACCCTTGAATCTCAATTTTAATGTCTTCGCCTATATTGAATGTCTTTGTTGCCGGATCGAATACTTTTATAAGTGCGTCAATTCGTGGGAGAAATGCACTCTCATTGCTCATTTTTGTAAAGTGTCCAAAGCCGGTGGCTTGAATTGCTTCTTTTTGCTCCACCGTCCACCTCATCTCTATCTCATCCACCACATCTCTAAGGTACTTTGAAGAACACCTACGAGCTTGAAATTTCTTTTCCTTACCCACCCCTATACATTAAACAACAAAATCAACATCAATATCATAAACTTTGTTAACATAAACAAATATCAACATCAACTTTGATGCAACATACACATTCAATTGACAAATCAACGAAGCCACATTCACATCGGGCAATGCCAATCATTTACAATACAATACATATTCGTTCGGGCATTTAATCGAACACATTTGTTGCACAATCAAATAACCAATATTTCATCAACAATTATTCATATACATTCACCATTCCATCATACACAACAAGAACCGCATTATCAAACATGCCAACACAAATCAAAACAACACAATTAACTATCAAATTCACCAACCACTACAAAATCAAACAATTACTCCCATAAATTAACCCATTTCAACATACAAATCATTCCCCACATTATCAAACCTATCAACACAAATTAAACCCACACAATTTCCCTATCAAATTCACAAACCCACACATTGCACAACAACATATTGCAAAACAACAAAAAAGAAAAAGAACTGAGAGAGACCGACCTTCGGTGGGTTCCTCCTACACTTTGGTCCTCTTCTTCGGTCTCTTCCTCTCCGGTGGAACCTTCTCATTCTCTAACAATTTGGAATCATTCGAGTGGGTTTCCATTGTTCTCTTCTTCTCTTCGTGCTTGGTAAGTCTCGTTCAATCTTCATTTATTCTCTTCTTCTCCTTCTTCTTCTTCTTCTTCTCCTTCGGTCTCTTCTCTTTTTTTCGTTGGGTAAGTCTCGGTCTTTAAGTGGAAAGTGTTGTAGTGTGGTAAGAGGATAGTATTTTTTGGTAATACTAATTTTTCGTTTCCTAGTGTAGTAAGGAATGGGGTTTGAATGGTAATATATTGAGTCTTGGTGCGGTAATAAGTGTATTCTTGTTTATATTTAATGATAAGGTTAATTGTAGAAGTATTATGTATTGAGAAATTTAGGGGGTGTTTTCTTGGTCAAAAGTGGTAGAGGGGGGTTTACTTTAAGTATTTTTTTGGGGGGGTATTTTTAAAATGTATAGATAATGTAAGGGGGTGGACTCTAATTTTCTGTTTTAGTTTCGTTGAAACGAGTTTCCTGTGAGCCATAATCCCTAAATCCTAAAGCCCAATTAATTAGCCTGATACTATTAATGGGCTGTCCGGGTAAGCATATTGGGCCGGCCTTTTAATATTCGTGGATCAGTGGATGTTAAGTGCACGGGAAAAATGAAGGAAATAATAAAGCTTGCTGTATTATTATGGGAAAAATGAGTGTCATTATGATTTTATACTTTATTAGATCATGCCCATTGCCCACGGGTTTAAAAGTAAATAAAATCAGAGAAAACCCAAATTAAGTTGGGTGAAATTTCGCATATGTAATCTTGAAAGTTTGAAAATTGGAAGAATTACTCCCTAGAAACAATCAATCAATACAACGTTTCCTCAACAGTTATTTGAAAACACATTCAATTATTCAAATGAATAATTATATATGTTTATTATAAGAATTCCAAATAATTGCTATTAATTAGATTCGGAAGTAAATATTACTACCATTTATTAGTCACACTATTTTTAAAGAAATACTTTATGAAATGCTATTTTCATGAGGGATTGAGACTTAGACAAAGTGGTTAAGCCCCTGGCTCTCAACCTTTAGGTTGAGGGTTCAATTCCCACCCGGCCCTATTGTGTGGCATGGATTCCCACCACTTCCCTAACCTGTATAGGCTGTTCCGAAAAAAAAAAAAAAAATACTATTTTCAGGAAAGACTATACGCTCAACACATGGCCAGGGGCCCAGGGTAAATATCATTTGAGAAAAAAAGAAAAAAAAACTTCACAATTAAGCTGGTAAGATTTCAATTTATTAAAAAGAACAGATTTTAATAATATTATATAAGAATATCGATATGACGATATCTGTCTTAGCAATTCTTAGCTGTAAATGCATTGATTATAAAAAAAAAAAAAATAATTACCCTGATTTTTTAAAAATAATAACTTTTTGTTAAATAATCAGATACCATGTTATATTTAACATTTTTTTTTAATTCATTCATCAAACTACCTTTATAATGAGGTGCCTCAAAAATGCTACTTCATATCCAAAATTAATTCATCAAAATCTACCTTTGTAATGAGGTGCCTCTTCTAAAACATTTTTCTTTGCATACACATTGCTAAAACTTGATATTGTCTAAGCAAATAGAACTCTAATAACTCAAGTCAACTGTTATTACTTAATTTAACAATTATGAGTAATTTAAAAATAAAATTATATTCACGCAGGAGCAATTTAAAATTACTCATAATTTTATTTTTCTACTATTATGTAAGTACTACTGAATTGGTGGATAAAGAGTATGTTTGGAAGCAAGCACATTTGTTAGCATACAACATATTGGAAGTTCATATCTCTCATATTTCTCTTCGAATCTACTATTTGCCAGATAGCGAATTTGCTGACTCCTAAACATCCCCAAATCTCAAAATACTTCCTCCGTTCTCAAATAACTGAACTATTTGCATAGTAATTACTATTTATTGAGTAATTTTGATTAATTTTTTTAAAATAGTTATATAAGAAAAATATAGTCAAGTGAGATGTTGTTAGATTCATCTAATCACGTAGTTTTAGAATATAAAATTTTTATAATTTTTACTTATATATAATTAGAGTTATTAAAAATATATCATGAATCGAATGAAATATAAGAATGGTGACGGAGGAAATAGTATATTATAGCCGATGGGATGCTATATTTTCCCATTTTCCCTCTCACGTACTCCCCTTTTCCCTTTCCTTTTGCGCCCATACATACACGCAGAGTGTATCTATGCATTCACAGTTTGACACAAACTCTATCAACTCATTCTCCATTTCCATTTTCACATCAATATTCTTAACTGAATTTCATTTCCATTTCCATTCCTCAAAAGGAAAAAAAAAAGTAAAAATTGATTCTTTTTTCCTCTTTCCGTTCCTCAATCGTTCGTTCATGATTTTGATGTGAACTTGCCATGTTGCCTTCCCCAATTTCCCTCTCCATCCTCTTCCTCCTCCTCCTCCTCCCCCAAATTCAATCGCAACACGAACCCAATCCGCCGCCTCCTTCTGAAGCCTGCAACGGCGTCTTCCTCTCCTACACCTACACCGCCGGAAAAATTCTCCCCCCGATCCTCAAGTCCGACCCCGCCCGTCAGGCCTACCGCTTCGAGTCTTCCTTGGATTTACTCAACAACGATGCCGAACCACTCAAATCCTGGCGGGCCTTTGTCGGGTTTCAGCACGGGGAGTATCTGGTCTCGGCGTCCAACGCTGTCCTCGCCGACGGGAATTCCATTCCGGGGAGCGCCTCCAACGGCTCTCTTTTTGCCGGATACCCTAATCCGGACCTGAAAACGGGTATTGAAACCGCCGGAGACTTAACCCAGATGAGCGTTCGAATTGATTTGGTCGGAACCCAATTCGGAGTCGGCCCGCCCGCCTCGCCCATGCCTTCAAATATTTCATTGGTGAAAGACGGGTGGCTTTGCCCTAAACCCACTGTCAAAGGTCCGTTTTTTATTTCACATTGATAAATGTTATGTTAATACTTACTAATATTGAAGGATTTTTGGTGATTAATTTCATACTCCCTCCTAAATCTTTCCATCGGAAAGAAAACCTCAAAGAATTTGAATTTTTTTGTGTATTAGTAATTTAGTATGTTGTCTGGTGACTCTGGTATCCGAATACATGATTACTGAGACATGTCAAAATGGTGCCTGACTGTACATTTCCAGGGGCCAATTCGATGTACGTTTGCTGCACAAGAGATCCCAACTCCGAAACCAACACCACCACGGAAGAAGAATTCCTACCACGCCAAAACGGCGATCTTACAATAATGTACGATGTGACCAGGACATACGATTCCAGTTACTGGGCACTGGTCACAATCGAAAACCACAACCCCCTCGGCCGCCTGGACAACTGGGAATTATCCTGGGACTGGATGGAAGATGAGTTCATCTTCGCCACGAGAGGCGCGTATCCCTCTCTGGTCGATGCCTCCAAATGCGTATTCGGGAAACAGGGCCAGTACTACGCGCACCTGGATTTTGCCGATGTTTTGAACTGCGACAGGAGGCCAACTATAATCGACCTGCCTCTGTCCAAGACAAACGACACCAAGCTAGGAATGGTGCCGTATTGTTGCAGGAATGGGACAATTCTTCCACCTGGGATGGACCGTAGGAAGGCGAAATCGGCTTTCCAGATCAATGTCTACAAGATGCCCCCAAATACGAACCGTTCGCATCTTTCGCCCCCTCAGAACTGGGCGATCAGAGGCAGGCTCAACCCGGATTACAAATGTGGGGCGCCTGTCAGAGTTAGTCCCAGTGAATTTCCCGATCCAGACCGTGTCCTGTCGAATACATCCGCGTTCGCGAGCTGGCAGGTGGTTTGCAACATAACGCAGCCGAAGAACACAGCCCCTCGATGCTGTGTATCCTTCTCTGCATTCTACAACGCGTCCGTTGTTCCGTGCCGGACTTGTGCCTGTGGCTGCCGCAATGCCAATATCGAGAACACGTGTAGCACCACCGCACCAGCCGTGCTTCTTCCACCACAGGCTCTCTTGGTTCCTTTCGACAACCGTTCCGCATTTGCCCGAGCGTGGGCCGATCTCCATCATCTCGCGATGCCAAGCCCTCAGCCCTGTGGGGACAACTGCGGCGTTTCCATAAACTGGCATCTCCTCACCGACTATCTGGGTGGATGGTCTGCAAGAATCACGATTTTTAACTGGGAAGAAGCGCCGTATGCTGACTGGTTTATCGCGGCGCAGATGGACAGAGCAGCGCGGGGGTTTGAAGCGGTTTACTCCTTTAATGGAAGTGTCCTGGAAGGTGTCGACAACACCATCTTTATGCAGGGCCTCCCGGGGCTGAATTATCTCGTTGGAGAAACTAATGAAACTGATCCAAAGAAGCCGAACCTCAAAGTCCCTGGAAAACAACAGTCGGTGATATCGTTCACTAAGGCGCCGACTCCCGGGCTCAACATCACTGGAGGTGATGGATTTCCCACCAAGGTTTTCTTCAATGGGGAGGAATGCTCACTTCCTTCCATTCTTCCGATCAGCAGTGCTGTTAGAATTAAAGCATCATTTGTTTTGTTCATTCTGCTTGCTATTGCAGCAGCAATCTGTAGCTGGGAAGACTTTTGGACACGGGGGTAATTGGGGATATGCTAATTTATTCATTCTTTTTTCGCTCATCTGTTTTTGGGTTCAGACATTGCTTCTGGAGAATATTGAACAATGGATACAATTATGGTTTCAACTGCACACATACTGTCTGAAATATTGCAACTGCAATAAAAGGATAACAACTAGAGACAGAGACCTGTAAATTAATTCCTCACAAACTACAATTATAAACAACATCCCAACATGTGAGTAATATAGTGCCTGTTTGGATTGACTTTTTTCCAAGTACTTTTGGCTTTTGCTTCTGCCAAAAGCACTTTTGAAGGAAAAAAAGTGTTTGTTTTGGCTTTTTAGAAAAAACAAAAGCACCTCGAAAAGCTGCAAAAGTGCTTCTGGGAGAAGCAGCCTAGGTGGTGCTTCTCCGAAAAGCAGAAGCCAAAAGCACCTAGTAATGTGTGCAGTCATAAATGCCCCTATTAATTTATTTAAATTACACTATAAATATATACTACTATCATATATAAATAGCATATCCTTTTTGGTAATTTACACATTTCAAAAGCACTTTTCACTTTTATACATCCAAACACACTATTGAAAAAAAAGCTGCTTTTTAGACATTCCATCCAAACACAAAAGTTAGCTGCTTCTGATTTTGGCTTTCACTTCTGCTTCTGCTTTTGGCTTCTGCTTTTTTTAAAAGCCAATCCAAACGGGCCCATATACACATAGAGCAATGGAGCATGTACAGAGGCTATTGACGCCATAATACATAAGCAAAACAATCAAATCAGCCTGTTTACCGAATCCACAACACTACAAATTACTAGAACACATACACTCCGGCTAGAGTAGATACATACATGCAGGATCACAGTCAGAAATTACATCCTGACACCTAAGTCAGAGCAATCATAAACTTGCAACACATGTTATGCTTCGCATAGCACGCAACATTATTTATCACATTTCTCCAGCTTGATGGAATTGATCAGATGTGCCCTCTGTTTTTTATCTCTCCATGTCAAGCCCAGCAACCAATTCATCTAGAAAAGTCTAGGAAAGAACAATGACAAGTTCCTACATAATGATGCTTTGAAGGTGGCGAAATCCTTTTGACAAAAAGAGTTAAACTTTAATGCAATAAGCTGTGACAATCCATAGAGTGCGTAGATAGACTAAACAATGGTGAGTTGGCATGCTAGACGGGTAGATTATCCAATTGGTATCCATCAAAGCCTAGATCAGTATCAAGGGGTCCGATACCTTCTTGATGCTGTATTGAGTAAAAAGTGGTGAGGAAGAGAAATCTTGTCGGTTAGTTATTCACAGTAAAAATATAGGTTATTGTGAACAAGGGTTAGAAGTACAGAAGCTAACTTGTTTGAGAAGTGCGCTCATGAGGTCCTCCTGGCCAAAGTGCTCAGGAAAGCCACCATTCTGGAAGCCCATATCAGGTAGTCTTTCAGCCTTGATACGTAATTGATTGTCAGAAAAAGGTGTGAAATTTGGCTGACCGCCTGTATTTGGAGTGTGGATGAATCCTTCGGACACAGAGAGCATGGTGTTTTTAACAAATGGAGTCCTGGTTTGTGAAGCCCCCTGGTTAGAACTGAATTGCTGTGGTATCGAGACAGATGGTAAGATGTCCAGGCTGGCTGATGCATTGGGATGCTGAGGGGCTTTGATGGTTGATCCCACATCCTGAAAATGCCAGTCTTGGATTCTATTCTGATTTACATTGTCGAAAACATCATAATTCAGAAGGAATCCTCTAGATCCTTTTGTTTCTGAGGTGAATTCCTCTTGATTCTTAGAAGTGATACTTGCAACTGAAAAGTTACTCCCCGGAAACTCAGTGCTCAGGCTACGTGAGAAACCTATTCCAATTGACGGCTGGGAAACAGTAGGAGTATGTGCTGTTGTTCCGGGAACATTGTCCATTCCATTCCTGCCTGACACAGCACTTGGAACCGAGCGAGATAAAACAGTAGATGATGACAGGGTTGAGATATGGCTTCCAGTGCTCTCATTTAGAGTTTGGGACCTTGACTGCAATTGAGTTGTTGGCGTAAGTAATGCATTGCTCTGCCCTAACTGGGATTGTACCTGGATATTCATATTACCAAAAGGCTGGGTAGATTGTCGAAAACTAGCTAGCTGCTTTGAATCCATATTTGTTGGAATTCCATGAAACAAATTCACTTGCTTAGTGTTGCAACTTTGTTGTTGCTGCCCCTCCACAAACCTTAACTTTGAATTTTCAATGCCGAAAAGATGTCTCTGATCCACAACACACATGGGAGTGGCAGGCTTGGTAGTGCCCCTGCCAAATGCCGCTGCCTGGATTGTGGCAAGACTTTGAGGCTGGAGGGCACCAGAAGCCGCAAAAGCTTGAAGCCCTGCACCATTTAGCGAAGACATGGGTCCAAATGCCACATCTGGAGGCCCCAAAAAAGTGTTACTGAGCCCATTTGGGTGCTGTGAGACACCACTCAGGCGTCTCAGATATAGGCGGTATTTCTGAAAAAAAACAATGGTTGGTTCGGGTCAGCTTTTCGAAAGAAATTCCAATCATATAAGTACATTTCGAAATCCCACCTGAAGATGGCTTGCAACGTTCTCCCTAGTAAGACCAGGAACACTCATCAATTCCAGGATTTTCTTAGGAACAGCCTCTACAATGGTACATTCGATCAAGACATAGTCAGAACAAGCGAGTGGTAGCTCAAGCATATATACAATGACAGATTGTCACAAAAGTACTTTTCTAACAGACTCTTTTCATCCCTAAACATAAATTTCCGAAGCATCCAAACACATACAACAGCAGAAGCAATAGATATAAGCAACACACAATCGACATTTATAAGGTGATAGCAAATGACTAAAATTGAAATGAAGGGCAGAAGACAGAAAAGAGAGGGCTGAAGATTCATACTGTCTATCCCAAGTTGATTAACAGCTGTTACAAATTGCTGGTGAAGCTCAACCGACCAAACAACCCTTGGCTTTTTCAGAGTGGATGTATCATCCCTTTCATCGGTCTCATCATCCTCGTCCTTCCGTTTCTTGGAACCTCTCCACGTTCCTTCGTTAGCTGAAGAGGAGTATTCCAGATCTTCGGGGACTTTCTGTTCGCGCCTCCCATCATCTACACTTCCTGACAGTTCACAATCCTTTTCTTTCCACTCGTACTTCTTTTTGCGAACAACATGCTGCCATATGTTCTTCAACGCCTCCATTCGAACCGGCTTTATAAGATAATCACAGGCACCGTGCGTAACGCCCTTCATCACAACATTTTTGCTATCATCGGCTGACATCACTAAACAAAAGAAAACAAAAAATTCACCTACATCACAACTAGCATCCGTCGAACAATGTTAGAAAGCAGGGAATAGAATGATACTGACTGATTACGGGCAAATCCATCTCGAGTCCGACGTGCTCTAGCAG
Source organism: Hygrophila difformis (assembly GCA_030278955.1). Lineage (NCBI taxonomy): Eukaryota > Viridiplantae > Streptophyta > Magnoliopsida > Lamiales > Acanthaceae > Hygrophila > Hygrophila difformis. Next base: position 15,834,224 of record JAOANR010000007.1, read on the forward strand.
TTTAAAGCCATCCATGTCAGGCATGTGCACGTCGCTTATAACAATGTCATAGCCATTCCTGTTATCCCTAAGAAACTTCAATGCAGTTTCAGCTCTATTGCACGTGGTCGCTGGAAAATCCCAAAAACAGTGAGATTAATCACCCAACGAACCACCACGACGTAAGACATAACATCATTGCACAATTAAGCGGCTCCACCTAACCCTCGAAAAAGACTAAAAACTAGGAGATGTGCACACGAGATCTACAGTCAAACTATCCATTGCTTTAGCTTCATACCTCTAAATAAAAAGAATTCAGAGCCTCTTTTCAAATTACATCATAAACACACTTATCATTCAGGAATAGCTTCAAATTGAAGGACTGTAAATTAGCCAATACGACGTATTCCAATGTAAGATCTGTTAAGTACAGTTATATGCAAAAACCGGGCAAAACACAAATGAATAAAGTTGTGAGCTTTATCAAGAATTCAATATAGCAGATTCAGAGAGAGTGTATAATTTAGAAAGTGAAAAGAAAAAACAATCAATAGCCTATCAATATGTCGAAATACTCAATACTACCTTCATAAAGGCAATTTCTGAGCATCTTTTCCAAGATTCTTAAACAGGTAGGGTCGTCATCCACAGCAAGCACTCTCAGACCCGCCGGAAACTGGTCCGAAACTCTATCATTCGGCTTCCACGAAGCGGTTGAGCTTGTAAAGGAAGGGGGTTGCACTCCAAAATCCATATTCACACCTTCAAATCTCACAAAATTTGCCCTTTATCAGCCCCCAGACACCAAACCTCATATGGGAAAACCCTTTAAAATTCACGTAACTCCCAGCTTCTCCGCAGCTGAAGTCATCTGCAGGCCATGAAAATACGGTTCACTTGCTGGAATCTGAATTGGGTATCTCCAATTTTGAGCCCCAATATCTTTCCTCGGAAAGGGGATTTTGAGTGAAATGATTAGATACAGAAGAGCAAGGGGGAAAAATAAAATATTCTTGCTTTAATAATAGTAGTAGTATAATTATATGAGAATGAAAGACATAAAAAGAAAATTGGAGGGATTGGGATTGTCTTTCTTGAACTAGTTTGTGACTAGTTTATTATGTGTATTATACTTATATATATATACAGTATATAGTTTGAATTTTCGTTATCAATTTTGTTTATCTATCTTGTAGGTGGGAGGTCTGGTCAGCAGTGTCCATTGAAGTGTGGATCCAGCTCATACATGAAATGAACTAACCCCACGCCAGCCAGCCAGCCAAACATATGTATCCTTTTTTCCGTCCATGATGTCTCAGTTTATGCATATTTAGTTATCTTCTACCACGAAAATCAAAACTTTGCAATATTGCTACATAATTTTGCACTTTCTCTTCCGAAACCGAGATCAAGCGTTTAACTTGTGCTACCGTAACCTATAATATTAGTCTTTTAACTTTTTTTTTTTCTTTTACTATATTTTTTGGTCTCGTATTTCTACTTTTCTTGTTTTTCGTCTTACACAGAAGAGAATTTTTTTCCCTTCTAAATCCTTTGTCAAAGTTTGCCACAGTGAAAATAGAGGAGGAATGCTAGCTTATGAGACAAAACGGAAAATTCATACTATCAGTTAAAAATTGTTAATGGGACAAAATTACATAAAATTGCAAAATGACCCAAAAGGTATAACATAACGATCAAATTTAACATAATAAAATGTAAACTCCACTCTTACTATTGGACCAAAATTAAGAAAATTAAAAACATAAGACCGATAAAGATTAATCTATGGGGAGAAAAAAGATTTCGAGAATTCCATCTCCTTTTTTTTTTTCGGGGGAATTCCATCTCCTTCGTTTAAAAACATAAGTACAATAATTGCATCTGCTTGAAAAAATAAAAGGAAGTAGTTAAGTTTGGGATCATTGTAAGCACAGTAGCAGCAGTAGCTTTTTTGTGAGGAAGAGATAAGCTTGTTGAGGACTTTCGCTCCACGCGCGGTATAAAAAGGCAGAAGCACGTCACTGCCAATAACATAAATCCACGTGGCGGCGTGGGATACTCAGGGGCAGTCGGTGCTGTTTCATTGACTTGGAGTCTGCACCCCCGCAAATTTGGAAATTGCATGTTGGCCCCTGAACTTTTACTACATGTGCGGTCTTGCAAAATGTGCAGATGAATGGCTTAAATTTGTCGTAGCTTTGGATGACTTTTTTTTTTTTTTTAAAAAAAGATCTATTTAAAATATAAAACTTTATTTTTGAAAAATAATAGAATCATCTACCTACATTAATTTTTTTTTTTGGGTGACCCATTAAATTTTTTTTATTTGGTTTGGTTCTCGTTGTTTATTTTTTATTCAATGTTATTGCAAGTATATATTTAAACAAAATAGTTATAAAATCATGTAATTTTATAATATATGTTTTACATAATTTTTATTGTACATATTTTGAGATATTAATTATTGAAAATGTGCATTGAATTGTATGTAGAAATGAAATAAGAGAGGTAAATTGGATGGAATGAGTAGTATTTAGGTGAATTAAAATAATTATTAAAACATAGGTGGTTCAGAAAAAAATAAGCAATAATAATAATTTATTTAAAAAACATTTATTTTTTAATAATTAAAAAAAACGAAAAAAACCCAAGAAACAACTTAACCACATATGAAGGTTGGAGGGGTAAGGGTGGTTCAGAAGAAAAAAAAAAAGACTTAAAAAACCATGGAAGGGCTATGGACGAATAGGAAGAGCACACGTGTGAGTAAAAAAGATGTCGGTGTAGTGGTGGACCACATGGCTGGTTGCTGGTTAGTAAGTAGGGAACGCGAGTTAATGAGGCAACGCGGAGAAAGTACTTAGGCTGGGCCCGATTTAAAGCACTTCTCTGGCCCCATGCCCATGTTAGGTGCCGTACACAACATTTTAAATACGGAAACGTAATATATATATTATACATATTTTCTTATAATATATACTCTCTCCGTGTTTTTTTAAGTAGAGTATAACATAAGAATAAGAAAATTGTACGGAATTTAATTTAAGGAACAAAAATATTTTAGTGGAAGTCTTACAACTTTAAAAACATTCTATATATGACAATATATAATAACATTTATTATGAAACACCAAAAAAACTAAAGTGTTACACTTAAAAAGAAACGAATGGAGTATTACATAGTACTTCCTCCGTTTCATTATTTTTTGTTACGGATCCACTCAGTACATATGTCGATACACATTTTTAACGGTTAATAACTTAAATTGTGAACAACGAAAAGTTATAGAAAGTTGATTGTCTAAAACGACGAGATTAGACGAATCTAACAAGATCTCACTTTACTATATTTTTTCTTACATAGGTATGATAAAAATTTGATTCAAATTTAAACGGTGAATAGTGCAAAAAAATCATTGTAACAAAAACATCGAGACGGAGGTAGTATATTTTTTTCGTAATTTTAAAATATCAAACTTTTATAATTTTTATTTGAATTATTAATGATTTAAAATGTGTATTGGACTAGTAAAAAAAATATGCCATACTTTCTCGTAAAAAAATAAAAATAGAGAAAGTATCAATTTTGGGTATAGTGAGTACCTTTCAATTACAATGTATACTTAATTACTTATGAAAGCAAGTACATATATAGAGAGAGTGGTATTAGGGCCGTTTATGTACTTTTTAAGGCCACAGACAAGATTGGCCTAGCCGTATACATAACGTAGTAGAAATGAACTTCAAATTTCTGTGTTTTTCTAAACTCGTTATTACAATTTTCCCTCTTACTTAGGATATTAAGATCTCGATCATCCACCTCTGTATTTCATCCTGTCGGTTCCATATATGGTGGCATAATCATCACAGCCTACATATTTTCATCAGATAAAAGTTAATTGTTCATAGTCTGTAAATTTGGAACTGACTTTTCCTGTATATGTGCTGGTATCCGCCAAAGTTGCCAAATTCACCATAACGTACATGCTTTAGTCAACCCCGTTGTTCAACATTATTTTGGAATCTGATATATGAATTAGTATATCAATATCGGATGATCCCAAAAACGCCTTGGTCGAATTATAAGCAGTGTCGCAACAGATTTGCAACACCTTTCGTTTGGAACACTCTGAACCTAAGCCAAGACAATGTGAATATGGAATAGTTAAGTTCCCAAACATGCTTTTGCAGGTGGCCGGGCTTCACTACATCGAAGCCTTGACTGACTATTGACATATTCGAATTTACAACTGACCATTGAATCCACACAAAAAAAGAAAGCAGAGATAATACAGTGGTAAAATATTCAACATTGTTTTTGATGTGAAAGCTAATTGTTATTATTATTACTCCCTCTGTCCTAGGCAAGATGTCTGGTTTGACTTTTTGTCACTGTTCATTGTTTAACTTTGACTCAACATTATTCCAAGTATATGTTTGAAAAAAATAGTCGAGTTGGATCTTGTTAGAATCATATAATCATGTAGTTATATTTTACACAATTTTTTGTTGTATATATTTTGAGATATTAACGATTGAAAAAGTACATTGGATTGTGTGAAGAAATGAAATAAGCTGTTTTAAATGGGACAGAGGGAGTATTATTTCATGTTAATGCATTCAAATTGATAATCCTCTGTATTATGATTTATGAACATGATGATGATTTATACACGTAGTAGCTCCTCCTCTATGCATCAGCTTGTTGCAAAACATTGTCAAGTAATGAACTTATCAATCTCATTAATATTTCAACATCCAACTAATGTGATTGTATTTAACAAAAGCATTTCCAAAAACAATCACTTTAATTAATATCATCTGGTACCTAATTTTATAATTCCCATCCAATTGGCCATATCTATTATAGAGGCTTACCATCTCTTTACTACTATCTCTTGCTGAGCAACTAACCACCAATATAAATTCAAACTAATAACCCACATCCTCAAATATCAGATCAGGAATTCAAAAAGGCCACTTAAATTGATGATTACAGTGTTCTAAAACTTCTTCAATATATTGTAGAGTCAAAACTGATGAGGCACTAGTCCCCATTGCTGTTGAACCTCAACCTGCAAACACCAAAATTGATCAAAATACATGACAAAATGATGACACCTTAGTTAACTGTGAACTTTAGGATGCATTCCTTTATTCCTACTTTTTAGTTGAATCAAGCAAGCATAAAGAATAAATGAGACACAACAAGTTGACGACCCAGTTCGGCCTTTGGCCTACGTCTGGGGGATACCAATCCAGGTGGATATTTTACTATGTGTTTATCAATAGTGAACAACCACACACACTAGTAAATATGAAAAGTGTCTTCACTCCGAACTTCAAGTGGACAATTGTGGTGACCAAAACCCTCCAGCATTTGGTGTAGAAATCCCCTTCTACTTCAACTCCCAAAGCTACCTGCCTTGAGTTCCACTTGCAGAACCTTGTGAAACACTCCCTCCGAAGTTAGAGAAAATATAGCTTTGAAGTGCAACTTCCTGGTTAAGCCTTGGACTTTCTCCTTAAATGCCTTGTGCAAAAACACTTAAAGAGTTCTAGACACGAATCCAACAAAGGCGTGCCCAAGGCTTCTCGATCTCACAACAACAATCGAAGTCTGCGTACAATGGGTTGTCGATCGAGAGTGATTCAATCTCACAAGGATTTTCTGCTCGAGAGCTTTTCAGAATCGTAAGAAGATGAATAATGAGAACTCTCTACTATTCTTCTTCTGAAAAACTTTTTCTTAAACCCCAAAATCCCACAAGCTGATTTGAATAATTTTGCCATTTTGGGAAATAGCCGTTGGAGGGATTTGGATGTGAGTAACAACTCTATTTCTGAAATCTTCTAACCATAGTTCACGCAGGGGCGTAGGATGCATCAGATGAGGTTCCAAGTCCTAAGTTCAAAAATCGGTTTTGAACTTTCAACAAAACACTTGACTCAACACCTAGTACTTAGTTCTGTTGGTGTTTGTGGCTCACAGCTCGCTTATAAAGTTGTTTTTTTCTTGGGAAAAAGACAAATCTTCTAAATATTTTTATTTTATTTACACAAATCCCAACCTCGTTGTTACAAACCACAACTAAAATTTATGCCTAAGTCCATTTATTATTATACTCCATTCATTCCTATTTGTGTCTTTCAGTTCAATTTAAATAACAAAAATTACATTAATTATCATATAAACTTTCATTTTTACTTTCCAACTATATTACTTAGTAATACTTCTTTCGTTTCAATAGCTCTGCAACATTACATACAGACATGCATGCCGATACATATTTTCAACAATTAATAATTTAAATTGTGTACAATAGAAAAATATAGAAAGTTTATATCCTAAAAGTAGAAGTTTAGACGAATTTAACAAGATCTCACTTAACTATATTTTTTCTTCCATAACTATGATAAAAATTTAAAACAAAATTAAACTGTGAACAATCAAAAATAGCAACGTTGCAAAGCTATTGAAACAGAGGGAGTAAATATTAAGAAATACTACTCCTTCTGTCCCACGAAATTTGGCCACTATTCATTTTTTGGGTGTCCCACGAAATTTGGCCACTTTTCATTTTTAGATAAATTAAAACAATATAAGTTTGATTAGATTTTTATTTGTTGTCAAATTACATTAAAAGTGTTCACTTTTACTATTCTGCACAAATTCCAATGCACTTTTACTTTTCTACCTAAAGTCCTTAGCATTTCTTTAATTCTTAATATTTTAAAATTGGTACAAATAAAAATTGTATAAAATATATATATTATGAAACTACATGATTAGACGATTCTAACAAGATCAAATTTGAATATTTTTCTCTATTGTATCATTACATAATATTAAGTCAAAATTAAACAATAAACAATATCAAAATTCATTAGAATCTTAAACACAAAATGCCTACACCACTTTAACTACTAAACCTCACCACCTAAATTACCGTGCCCAAAAGAAAGTAGCCACATTTCGCGGGACGGAGGGAGTAGCATTTATATAAAGTAAAGAGTAATATAGGGTCTGTTCTACACGCAGCTTTTGGGAGCTTTTGGGAGCTTTTGGTAGCTTTAGCTTTTATTTTAAAACAAAAGCCCCGTTCTGCACACTAGCTTTTAGGAGCTTATGGGAGCTTTTGGAAGCTTCTTTTTAGAAGCTACTTGTAGTAGCTTTAAAAAATAAGCTACTAGCTTATTGTTGAGGAATTACAATTTTATCCCAATAACCAACTCACTACCCAATAGTCTACATAAATGTTTGTCATTTTATGTCATTTCATACATTTTTTGACAGCTACAGCTAGTTGTACAGAACACTTAAATAAAACTGACAGCTACAGCTCCCACAGCTCCCTACAGCTTCAGCTCCCTACAGCTCCAGCTCGCAGCTACAGCTCACAGCTACAGCTCTGCATGCAGAACAGACCCATAGTGAAAATATAGTATAACTATCTATAGCTACATACTCCCTCCATTTTGTTATGTTTGCAACAATGGTATTTTTGCACTATTCACAATTTCATTTGTTTCATATTTTTATCTTAGTTATGGAACAAAAAATATAGTCAAGTGAGATCTTGTTAGATTTATCTAAACTTGTAGTTTTAAAATATCAACTTTCTATATAAATTTTTATTATACACAATTTAAATGATTAATTATTATAAATGTATATCCGTATGTATGCCTGTTTCAAGTGGTGCAAACCCAAAGAAATAGAGATAGTATAAATGACAATTATTAAGTACTTCCTCCGTCTTTATATATTTGTAACATTTGCATAGTTGTTACTATTCACTGAGTAACTTTGATTCAAATTTTTAACACAGTTATACAAGATAAAACATAGTCAAGTGAGATCTTGTTTGATTCGTCTAATCGTGTAGTTTTAGAATATCAAATTTTTATAATTTTTACTTATACAATTTGAGATATTAAACGTTGAAAATGTACATTGCATAACGTGAAATGTAGGAATGTTACAATTTTTAAAAAACAGAGGGAGTAATTCTATTATTTTAAAACACTTTTTTATTTCTAAAGGACTAGCAAAAGGGAATGAAGGAGCATACTGTAAGTAGAACTAATATGTACAAGGTTGGAATTAAATGGAGTCGGTTAGAAGTTAATGGTAGTCCTGTAATTAGAACCGAAAGAGAAGCCCTTTATTACACAAGCTTACATCATGTAAATTCCAAAATCTCGGACCGTAAGCAAAATTTGGTGGAGAGAGCTTCGCCCTTGGCCATCCTTCGCCGAAGCTTCTCTCTTCAGCCTTTCTCTCTTTCTCCTTTTTTTCTCATTTTCTTACAATAATACACAATCTAAGATACGCTTTCATTTCTCACTCAGACATAGTAGATTCTGTGTCTCTGCTGCAACTGAGGTCTGCACAACCTTTTCCCCATTTTGAGAATTTCTTCCGAATAAAAGAAACATTTTTAATTTCGAGGAATATGGACGCCGAATCTTGGCCGCGACTTTCGTCTTCTTATTCTAGGCGCTATCAATCCCGATCAGGTTTGTGGGTTTGGGTTTGGGTTTCATTGTGTAACAATTTTGGGGCTTCTGTTCCAAAGTTCCCTAATTTTATTCCGTTATTGGAGAATTGCGAAAAAAGTTTATTTTAATCAAATTGTTTGGGGATTCTGTCTAGGAAGGGTTTTTTATTTTCCCGAGGAAACGAAGGATGCTGCGAATCGAACTTTAGCGATTCTGTTCCGAGTGTTTAAAATTGCCTGGATGTAACGAAGATTTCATTTTTCTTTTATATGTGGATGGTTAGTTTAAAAGAATCTTGAAAATATTAAACAAATGTTGGTGTTTTTATTGTTCGGTGTTTTAAGGTTTTGGGTAGCTGCTTGCGGAAATGTAAACGAGCAAGAAAAGACAATTATGTGAAATACTTACCTGTGATGAGAATGTGCATATCATGATCAAGAATTTGATTGCCAAGTTATCTCGTTGTTGTTCCTAGTAGTGGAAGTGGTTCTGAGTAGAACTTTAGAGCTGAGATGAACAATGAACTTGGTGATGAGTTTTTGTTATTCAATTTTATTTATTTATTTGAGGATATTCAACAGATGCATATCATGGAGAAGACTATGAAACTGAAGAGGAGCAGAGGCCCGAGTATCTATGCCCATTTTGCGCCGAGGATTTTGATATGGTGGGGCTTTGCTGCCACATTGATGAAGAGCATGCCATTGAAGCTAAGAATGGGGTACATTTCTCATCATTTTTTCCCTTGTGTTTGGCCTTCATTCTTGTGTCTTTGTTTTTGGGTTTTGATTGTATATGTAGTGCTTTTATTAAGATATCAAGAATGCAGAATTAATTCAAGGTTGACGTCAAAGCATTAATGATTTTAGTAGAGTTGATTTTAGAATTAATGCATAAACGAGTAGCAATTTGGGATTTGGAACTTGATCCGGTTTTGGTGGCTTAGATATGTTGTGATTTGTGGATATATGTGGTCGCTGGTATTATGTTTGATGGGGGAGCAGAACAGTTTGGATGATGATTTTGTTTTACTTTCTGAAATAATTGGGAAGAATCTAATCAGATTGTTGATGAGGCTTGTACTTTTAGTTGCACGTATGATGAAAGAATCCTAGCCGTAAAAAAACAAAACTTTTAATGTGTACAACATGCATGATATTTCCTTGTTTATTAATTGTCTTTTACCTTTCGAAGCGTGCAATCAAATTGGATTACGATCATTTTCTGTGAACAATCATTAATTTATGCCACAGCATTTTCCCTTTATCCCTTTATTTACCCTGAACTGCCTGGAAACAGAATTCTTCATAATGTACATGATGCCATTTTCGCTGCATAATTTTAAATTTACAATTCATTTGATTCTTTATCCAATATATGTTTATTTCAATACACCTTGTGGCAACGTGGCAATAAACAACGTTCTGTTTCTTTTCAACTTCTGGAAAGTAGGATAATCAGCTTGCCTGTTCCCTAATAAAAGTGATCAAAGATTCAACTTGAAATTTACAGCGAAAATGCTCGTGCTAGCAATTCTTTGCCTTCAGCATCATTTGTCAAAATTTGTGTGTCGTTTTGCTATGTTGCCAACTTGCCAAGTAGACAAAGTTAAGAATGTCATCAGTTAAGTGCCAAATATACAAAGTTAAGAATGTCCTCAGTACTTATCATGCTCTGGTGGGATAAATTGTTTTTTCCTTTACTTTTTTTTGCTTTATGTTGTCTCCATTAGACTGCCTGCATTTATCAGTTAAGGTTTGCTTTTGCCAAGATATTGTTAAGGTTTGCTTTTGCCAAGATATTAATGCTATCTGACTTTAAATAAACATTCATTGTATCATATGCTTGAGAGAATGTGGCATTATAGCCAAAAAGAACAGTTGATCTGTTGATTTAAACGATGAATTTTTATGTATTGCATTTTGGCTTGCCAATTTCTCCTTTACAGAATGTTGAGAGCCATTGAACGTTTTCACATTCAAGCTCCCTTGATGTAATATATTGTCAAACCATATTATTTCAATGAATCTACTTTTCGAATGATCTTGTTCATTCTTAATTTTTGCCCTTTTTTTACATCCATGCAGGTGTGTCCTGTTTGTGCAAAGAAAGTAGGCTCGGATCTAATTCGCCATCTGACTGTGCAGCACGGAAATATTCTTAAAATATCCTTTTTCCAAATATATGATTTTCCTTTTCTTTATCCTCTTCATTTCTACCTCCTTGCTATATAATGAACATGAATATGTTATTGTATTTGGAATCATATAAGGGTATGCTATTGCCAGAACAGTTCTCCTTGACCTGGATATACGTGCAGCGCAGGAGAAGATACCGCAGAGGAGGGTCGACCTTTTCATTTGCCAACTTGAGAAAAGAATTGAGGGATGGGAATGTGCATTCCTTGCTCGGTGGATCGTCGTTCTTGGTTCCATCCTCTCGGGCGGAGCCCGACCCACTCTTGAGCTCATTTATATCTAATCCACCTGTGGTTGATGAACCTTCCATGGTTAAAACTCTATCTCCAGCTGAGGGCAGCTCAGCGTCCGAAACCTCTGTTAAGAATTTGGCTAATAGGTAAACCTACTTTTCGTCCTCCATAATCCATTGAATCATATTTCCACAATTGGAAGTATTAACCAAATTCTATATACAATTATTATTAGCAGAGTTGTGCAACAGACTCCTCTATCCGATGAAGATCGGAAAGAAAAGGCTCAAAGATGTGAATTTGTTCAGGGGTTGCTCCTGTCGACTTTTCTTGATGACAACTTATGAGCACGTGAACCGGCGCAGAGAGCGAATACTACTAGTTCTGGATTAGATGGGAAGAATCATTGGAGGAGGGAGTTAGACTGTAAGATCAGGGAAAAGGAAAGTGATTTTACTCTGTATCCTGATGTATGACAATCTTAATATTATTATATATATTGTCTATAATAAGAAAAAAAAACCTATGAATGGAGTTGATTTTATCTATAATGTATGCATTACATATGTATTGCTCCTTCCTGTCTGATTAGGCTGTCCATGCAAGCCCTTGTAGGCCTGGTTTGTTGCTGTCTATCTCTTATTGAATTCCTGCAATATTACGAATGCTTAGTTGCTTCGGGTACATGCCTTAGCAAAATGGTTATAAAATTTAGTGCGACTTAGACAATCAATTCGGAAAAATGAAGAGAACCGAAAGTCTGAGAAGCTGTGTTGTTTTATAGAAATTCTTAGGTTTTTTTTTTTTTTCTTCTTCCTCAAATCACGATTTAGCAGATCAGTGGGGATTGATCCCTTCTAGCATTTGAATAATTTTATGAGGGGATTCATGTCGTGTTTGTAATTTGTATTATTGTTTGATGTGGTTTGCATACTTTTGCATGTTTTATGGTTATAATTTAGTACTCACTATATAGTTATTCAAACTCATCTCGGTTCACAAGGGGAGGTGCATTTATTTGAAATACTCTGTTTGTTTGTTTGTTTGTTTTTTTTTTTTTTTTTAATTTGTTTTTTTTTAATAAACATTGACACTTTATGTGTCGCAAATGTGTGTGGGAGCCAAAACCACACATTTGTTTTGTTGTTTATTCCATCCATAATTTATAGTAGTAATATTATAAACTAGGCTATATTATTATTATTAGTATTTCTGGTAAATGAATGAATATTGGCTTGTTAAATGAGGATGGAGGGCATTTCAATTCTGTTTGTTCAATGTAGTACTAGTATTGTTGTATGGTTGTTTTGGATATGTATGAGATACTACTAGACTGATGAGATACTTATGGAAAATATTTGGTGTTAAATAATGGAGGCGTACAAATCATTAATGCTAGCTGGAATGTAAATATGGATGGATGTGTGTGTTGGAGAGAAAGTATAGAACATAATGCAGGTGTGAGTAATAAAACAATAGTATGAAGAAAGTGTCGCATAGAAGCAGTGGAGAAGGAAATGATTATGATGGTATGGTATCCATACCAACTCAGATCTGTGTAATACGTAGTAGTAGGAGTATATGATTTTTGTGGTTCGATCAGTTTGGTTCTGGAACTCCAGCTAGCAGGAGGAATTCAGGATTGATTGATAAAACTAAAATCAGACAAGTAACATCAGTTCCAACATGTCCTCGAATTCACTCTCTCTATTTCTGCCTGAGAGAATCTGAATGCTCCCCCATCTCATCATCCATCCAAGTTCTCGGACGGACGGCGGACCTCACAATATCTCTCATTAAATCTGCAAAAATCCATTTTCTATATCTCAAATTAAATTGTATAAAAATAAAAATTATAAAAGTTTAATATTCTAAAAGTATGTGATTAGACGAATCTAACAATATCTCACTTGACTATATTTTATATCTTATGTAACTGTGCTAAAAAGTTGAATCAAAGTTACTCAATAAATAATGTTTACTGTGCCAATGTTAATAAAATTAAATGACGGAGGGAGTACATCTTTGTGTTGTAGTCGTATGTGGCCCACATCTACTTAAAAAACGCTGCACACAACTGATGATCATCATGAATTGCTCTCCTAAGTCCTAATACATTGAATCTGGACTGATGATATATCAGTAATTGAATGTGGACTGATGATATACCATCACCAATTGAATGTGGACTGATATACCACCAATATCCATTATTATACTATTACCCAAGGAATTGAGTTCACTGGCTCGCCGCCGCCATTGTGATTAAAACTCACTCATGGTAGTCCAGTCCAATCCAGTGAAGGGATCGTCGACCAGTTAGCTAGGTTGGATTTGCTTACAACTTAGTAGTAGTATTATTTAGTTTTTGTTACTGAGAAAGCTAAGTGTTGAGACCCAAATTAGCTAGGCTCAATCAATCGCCCACAAAGGTGTTGCCAAAAACTGGTATCGATTATTGCTGTGATGCATGAATTATATATAACAAGTTCTACAAGGGATGGAGTTATTATATATACATTCATGGATGACCTGGAACTCTCTGCCTTCCATTCTATTTATGAAGGTTTAATTTATTCAAGAGCGACGCACGCATGCGCTGAATGATCAGTTCCAGCATCCAATGCACTAATTAAAATGATATTCAATTTCATAAATGAAACAATTACTTGGCATGCATTTACGTTATCAATACTAAGTATTGTATTGCTGCGGGTATGGATATGGTGCTGAATAAGTGAGATTCAGGAGGTGCTAGTGTGCTGATTCGATGAGATGTCTGCGCCGGGATGAGGTGTGTGCTGAATATTTAATGGTGTTTAGACTGTATAAAAACACTCCGCACTTACAAAACTTATCCGTTTTTAGTCGCATTTCAGTTTTGTCATGATTTGATGATATCCTAGCTAGCTGTTGTTGATCATCATATTTGGATATAAAGGTGTTCAATTCTAATAAATGAACCTTAGCTTATGTTAGTTTTCTTTTTTAAAATCCTCGTTCCAAACATTTTGTATTAGCTAGGATTCAATATTTTTGGTAATAAAATGTCCTAAATTTCAATATTAACCATCCCATCACTTTAATTTGTTACAACTCATTCATTGAGAACAAATGAATGTCCATACAATCCAATTAGGCTGAAGCCACTATACAGCCTGCAAACTTCCTTCACCTCGAAATTTGCTTGATAAAAATTGGATTGTTGATTATCATTGGACCCATGGGCGGATCTACGTGCACTCAAGTGGGCGCATCAGCCGGGAGACGACCATTTAAATTGATAAAAATGATATATTTTTTTTTGATAAACATTGACACCTATGTATCGGCAAACGTGTGTGGGAGCCCAAACCACTGCTTTCATATAGATCTAAACTATTTTCGTTTAATTTTGTAACAATATTAAAACTACTTTCTCGATATGTGATTTGTTGTTGGATCTATATATTTGCATATCTTCAAAGCGTGCATAAAGGTTGGAATTAGAAGTAGCTAGTTAAGGGGTTAATTAGAGTCTCTTCATTAATTAATGAGTACAACATGAAATAATTGAAAAGGATCAATTGAAATAAATAAATAAATAATCATAGCCACCTTTGTGTCTATTTAAGTTCTTTATTCTGCATGAGATCCGAATAATATCTTGATTTTAGTTTATAGTATAGGGACATTAATAAAGGTATCAGAAAACAACCATCGTCTTCGTCTACTATTTAATTATTCTACAGTCAAAGCATTATTCTGTAACCAAAATTTATTCCTCCAACTTGTCACACTATCGAGGCGGCTTGGGTTGATTATTCCTGGAAATTCATAAATAACACTTGAAAATTATTATAGCTAGCCGAAACTGTTGTTAAAATATATATATATATATATATATTTTGCGAGAACAAATTTTAGTCACATACAGATGACAATTTGTATTAGACCCCACTCGAGCAATTATGAGGTATTTGTAGTAGTTGCAGTATACTACTTCCGTCTTATTTAACTTGTTTTTTTTTTTTTAAATTTATTTTTATACACAATTCAATGCACTTTTCAATAGTTAATATCTCAAAATATGTACAACAAAAAATTATATACTTGCAATAAAATCGAGTCAAAGTTACACAATGAACATTGTCAAAAAGTCAAACAAGACAAGTTGGCTGGAACAGAGAGAATAATTTAGTCTAAGTATATGAATTAGGTATGAAACCAAAAAGCTAAGTTGTTTGCCTTTGAATTTTGGTCATGTAAAGGCCAAAAAATGGATAACTTCAAAATATTGGTGCCTCAATTTGGTTTATTTTGCTTAAATATACTATTTTATGATATTTTAGATTTGATTTAATAATTTATTTAATTATATTAACATGCATGATGATAGTCGGCCAATTTTGAGGAATAAAATATAATAAAGCTGTTGAATGGATTGCCAAAACATAGCTCATCAATTAACAACTACTATGAGTATGAGGTAACTCCCATCTGCAATTAAAATATTTTACCATTTTATCTATTCATGTATTTATAATATCTTAGTATGTAATTTAATAACCAATTACTATAAAGATGTCACTGAGTCCTGAGTCTGCCCTTGTGACAAACTAAAGGAAAGTTCTTGTTTTAATTTTTTTTTTCTTTGTTATACTCAGAAGATAATAATGATCGCTGTGCGACTTTGCCCAAGTCTTTGCATGAAGATAAAAGTCACTAAAAAAAAAAATTCATGTTTTTACATTGCTGCTAATTTCAATGTCCTCACTAGTACCATAATATAATTCCACATATTGTTTGTTTGTCCATTTTGTCAAATATAATCATTTATATAAAAAGAAAGACTAAATTTTTTTAATAGTCCACTCGGTCTTATATCCTCTCCTTATCCTTTTGTAATTTATGAAGTATGAGCTCCCAACACTCCCTTTACTAACTTGTATAGGTCGTTCATAAAATGGAATAAAATAAAATAAAATAGAAAAGAATGCAAGTTGGAGTTTTTATATCCCACAAGTTGAACAATAATGAAAAAGAAAATGCAATAATAGAATATGGAAAGACAGATTTAGCCATGGTACCTTGCCCTATAAAATGGGCTCTCGTCCCATACAATTCTCCACACCAAGCAAACTACTTCACTTGTCATTTCTTTTGCTAGCTAGCTCGCTCTTATTTTTAGTTTAATTTCCCCTTTCCTTCTTCCTAGCTCTACTCAAATAGTAGTAGTCATCATGGGTGCTTTCACTTACGAGGAAGAAGTCGTCTCCACCATCCCACCCCACAGGCTGTTCAAATCATTCATCCTCGATGCCGACAACCTCATCCCTAAGGTCATTCCCCAAGCCATCAAGAGCACCGAAATCCTCGAGGGACACGGCGGTCCTGGCACCATCAAAGTCATCCATTTTGGCGAAGGTATACAAACAATATAATTAATAGTTTGAGATCAAAGAATAAATAGTTGATGATCATATTAATGAAGCTAGGGTTAGGGTTAGGGTTGAAGTGATCATGATCAGATGAATTAATGAGTATATGTTTGTTTGTGTATGATAGGGAGCCAGTACAAGAGCGTGAAGCACAGAATCGATGAGATCGATGAGGAACACCACGTGTTCAAGTACAGCGTGATCGAAGGAGATGCCCTGGAGGGAGTGCTGGAGTCGATCTCGTACGTGGTGAAGATCGAGGCAGGTCCGGATGGAGGATCGGTGGTGAAGACGACGAGCGTGTACCACACGAAAGGGGAGGGGCACCACTCGATCACGGAGGAGAAGATCAAGGCTGGGAAAGAAAAGGCGAAGGCCATCTTCAGTGCTATTGAGGCCCACCTCCATGCCCACCCTCATGAATACGTGTAATCACCAATCAGTCCTCCTCTTCATCTTCCTATTTGATGAATTTTCAAACACCCTTGAATTGGCTGGCTTTCAAATTACTACTATTATTACTACTGCTACTGCTAAATAAATGGCATGTCTATGTCATGGCGAGTGATGGGTTTGATTTGAAGTGTGGTTACTACTGTATTTGTTGTTTTTGAAATGGATATGTGTGGTCTCTTTTGTTTTGATTTGATAAATAAGAATATCTATGTATTTATGCAGCAATCCGGTTATGTAATGGACGACTCTGTTTTGTAGTAATAATTTTGCAGTTATGTTTTTGCACATTATTGTTCATGCATCTACCTAGCTGGGGCCGGTTTCGGTGCAGGCCGACTGTAGGTGCTGGCACATTCAAAAGTGATGGGTATGTGTACATGAAGTGACGTGTGAGTATAAAAAAGTGATGGATGAATGTTATTAACAAAAAACTAATAAAAAAAACAAACTACCGTCTATACATCACTTTATAATACCGTCTATACATCACATTATAAGGTTTACTCATCACTTTACAAAGGTCTACACATCATTTTTAGTGTTGTCTGCACCTGCTGTCAATTGTTATGTCATTACAGAAACCGGATTATCCCTAGCTATTCCCTGTCTTGTGACTTGTGAGTGTTAGCTTTATTAATTTTAATAATTCATTAATGGGAATCCTATGGTAAGGTTACTGTCGGAATTATTAAATACTAGTATAATATGACCAAAAATAGTTAATTGGCCTAACGGTGTCAAATTGAACGGGATGAGGAAAAACCTCTAGGGCAACAAATGCCAAAAAACAACACATAAGACACAAAATCAGCAACACATGCTTTCAACTGAAAGAGGAAATCCGAAATAAATGAAACAAAACACAGAAAAAACAAAAAAAAGAAAAGAAAAGAAATTTTATTCATAATTACTAAGTTTTACCGTTTACAGATAGATGGCTTGAAGTTGCCTCAACAATATGGGAATATTGACCCTATGGCCTATATGGGTATATCCTTTCAAAAGATGGTCACATTTTCCAGAATAGTTGACTGAATGAATGTTGGATATATTATTACTACTGAAATTCATCGTGGGATGGGATTTACCTAAAACCATCAATCAGAATTTTCTGTCCTCCTCTCTGTTGTTTTTGGATTGGCCTTATAAGCTGGCTGATCTGAGGTAGGGATTGGCGGATTGCTATTCTATTAGTTTGGCTTATCCAAAAAAAAATAAATAAAAACAGTATGTCAGTGCGATAAATGTTTCTTCCGTTTCTTTCATAAAGATCAAAGGAATAATACTCCACTTAATAAGGGCGTCTGATTTTATTATATAATTAATTAATATAATTCTATACTAGTATATGATCATAAAAGATTAAATAGCTAAGAATATAATTAAATCATTTGAGAACCAAATATATAAAAATATCTCTAATCCACTGTAAAGAGAGCGTATGTTAGTATGTAGTATGTGATTCACCAACCATCATATATATATATATCCTGCTCGCTCGCAGGTGCGCTGTGAAGAGTAGTGTGAAGTAGCTGGTAGCTGGCTTCTTGGTCAGAATTGATGTGCACTACATGTACAGTATATAGTAGTAGTACTAAATTAATTATTTAAATGAAGCTAATATTTAATTCTTGATGTTTTGTCGTCTTTTAAGTTCATTACCGTGGGTGACGATAAAGTCATGATTTTATGGTAGGGACATTAAATTATAATAATAATAATAATACTCGGTTATGCATGTACCTAATTTCTAAATGAAATGAAATCAACAGGGCTATTGGTTCATTATTACGTTTTTGAAAAATATTATCCATATCCGACAGCCCAAATTATTAATAATTGCTCTCTATCTATAAATCCATGTCGATCGTCCTTATGATTAAGCATATTCTCAATGAATTGAGATGCCATAGCACCCTTGTACAGTACATGATTCTGATTCACCCCGGCGGCCCCCAACTGGAATAATTGCCACTAAACCAAATTAAACCTACTACCCCTCCCTAGTTCAAAATAATTAATACACTAATATTGTACCGTGGGAACACCCATTTGTTATACATTCTGACGTGTTTATATTAATCTCTAAAATTATGGATATTCAAAGGTAGGGTCTTTATTTATGGATTTTAGAAATTTAAGCCATCTATCTATCTATCTATCTACTCCACAATTGACTTATCATTTACTTTTTGTTAATTGGGTATGAAACCAAAAGATCTTTGCTTTTGAATGTAATTGATCCATGATGATGTACATGCATACGGGAAAAAAATATCGATAACTTCCAAAAATTGGTGCCAAGTATCAAAATGAATTAGTATTTCAAATTGATTTATTTGCCTAAATTCCTTTTATCATCATCCATTATTATTATATTATCATTATTCGAAAGTATGGGATAACCTGAAATTTCAATAGTAATGGTCCAGTCAGCAGTGAAGCCGTGTAGGTGCTGCTGCACGTTAATGTTGACTAAAAACATAGATGCTTTAAATTTTAATTATACTTTTGTATCCCCTTCCCCTTCCCCTTCCCCTTCCCTGTGTTTTGTTTTCTAGCTAGCTTCCAAGCTTCTAAGCTTTCATTTCTTACTTATAATTCATGCCTAACATATTACCACTGCACTCTGCACATAACTCATCAATCATCATCCATCATCTTCAATTCTTATTCTCTTTTTCATGTGCACAAACAATCTCTTTATAACTTTTTCTGACGAAAAAAATGTCATTCAATGTATATATATTGTTCTACTCAGCTTGATCAAATTAGTCGAAATGAAGTTTCAAATGTCAATTATGGGAGGAAAAAAAATGTGTATTACTTAAATATATACACATTAATGTAGAGTATGATTGACGTTGAATCCATATTTAATTCACTTTAAAGTTCTATCTATTAGACTAGAAATAGTCATTAGTCATCGTTTAACCATATAAATTGCTAAATGGCCGGTCAGACACAGATTGATGAACAGCTTTATTAAAATTTGATTGATCACCCCTGTTGAAACTTAATTAAATCATTCCATGCGGGATTTTTTTTTTTTTTTTTTTTTTTTTTTTTTTTTTTTTTTTTTTTTCTGAACAGGCTATAGAGGCTAGTAAAGGGTGGTGAGAGCCCATACCACACAAATTACAAATGATAAAAAGAAGGGATAAGGGTAGGTTGGAGAATTGAACCCCAACCCAACTCATATGTTGGAAGTCGGGTACTTGACCATGAGGGATGCATAATCATGGGTCATGACAAATATTTGTATTCATTAATATAATTGTAAACTTTAAGCCTCTCTTAATAAAAAACTTGTGACCCAAAATGCGAAACTATGCATCTATGTCATCTAAAACATCTTACAATGCAAATCAATTGCTGAATCAAAACATTTCGAAGTGGTGAAGTTCTCTTGCTTTCCAGACAAAAAGATTAGGTGCAATCCATTTAGGGTGAACGCGTTTTGTAAAAGAATTAATTTTCTTTCAAAGACCCCAAAATCTCACAGGGAATTCACCCACAGATCACTACCATACCAAAAAAGCGCATGGCCACATGCCCCAGCGAACCATTATATACAGTAAATGAACTCAAGGGACATCAACCTAAGCTTCAGTTTTTGGCAATGTTAGGAAAATGTTTGAAGATTGAGTATGTATACATAGATTAATAATCATGCCAATTGCCAATCATATAGATAATATTCGTACAATCTGAAAACTTACAAATTCAATTCTGTATTGCTGCCAGGGTTGAAAAGATGCCAACTCGAACCATGAAAAACTCGAAAAGATTCATCAGATGGAGTGCTGATATGAAACTCTTCAGTGAAGGCCCTTGCAGCTAAGATATGCTTTCTTGAATTTGTAACATCCGATACCGGGAAAAGCGAGGCATGCTGCTCGTATGCACTAAAACTATTACCAAAAAGTAAAACATTGCTCAATCGATCCAATGTCCAATTTGCTTCCAATAAATTGTCGTACAGCTCTGCCTCACAGTGTGGCATAAAGAACATAGTAGGCTTTAAAGCTAATCGTCTACCATGCTCATTGACTCCTAGAACTGTACACCCCAAATATGTCAAAACATTTGATTCTGCCAGAGAAATTATTGGGTCGAATACCTCGATTTCTCCAATCCAATTGAACTTTCGCTTCATCAAAATTGCAAGACTAAGTTGCATTCTAGGGGGCTCATACGTTCCGATGCTTCCAATACCATATATCACCATTTTCATCTGTTTCTCCGAGCCCAAAATCTTCAGGCGTCTATCCAACATGTTGGGACTTTGCATTTGTTTAAAGAAAGCACGGAAAAACTCACTAGCCTCAAGTTTCTGAACATAAATCTCCATTCTTTGCTTCAATTTTGATTCTCTCTCCGGGTCTGTTTCAACATCCATTGGAGCCCAGGCTCGCTTGTCTTTCCATTTTTCTGGAATCATGGGCTTGCGAAAAGCCCTGCTTTTCTTCCCTCGACGTGGCAAGACCACAGTCCAGTCTTCTGTCAAATTACATTGTTCTAGGGATTGAGTTTCTGTGGAACCAGCCATGATAATTAGAACTGAATGCTTCCAAGTTCCGATGAATTAGACCGCTGGCAGCACCTGTGAATCCGTCATACAATTTCAGTACACCGTTAGCCTTAATTTTATGCAGTCATTGACAAGTGACAACTACAATATATGAAGTCAATTTCTGAAGAGATGCCAACATATGAAGCAGTACAACAAATGAACCGAGATAATCATTCACATTTGTGTATTTGGGTAACTATAACAAACAAGAAATCATGCGTTCTTCACAGTGGTAACTCGTGTTAAACAAATAAAAACCCCGATCTCTCATTCAAATCGTACAAACAATTTAGCAAATCAGAACCCTAATCTTCTTCAAATCAATCAAAAATCAATCTTCACAAGTCCACTCACTTACTTGAATCGGGACAGCCGATGGAAGCATAAGATGGAGAAGGATGACGGAAACCGGCTGCGCCCGCGGGCAGTGGAGAGGTGGGGCGAGGGAGGCGAAAGGAGGAGGGGACAAGGACGGAAACGGAATGGATAGTGGCAGAAGAGGCGTGGGCTAGGAGGAGAGCTGGAGAATTGGAGGCAGCGCGCAGAGGAAGGGTGGGAGGAATTGCCTTCTGCCGAATTGGTATTTTCGGAAGCAGAAGTCTGAAGGGCCAGGGCCCATGCGGGCACAGCCCACAGGGGGAAATATGATATTGGAGGGCCCAATTATAATAGCTTTATGGGCTTTTAAGTATTGGGTAGTATGTATACAAATTGGGCCTGGCACGTTGCATCTTGTCAATTTTTTTTAAATCACAAGTGGGATTGGCCCAACTACTTCACGAGACAGGATTAGAAGCTTTTGGGACCCACAATTGCGCGTCCTTATCTACCAGGGGGCCCCATGTGCACCGTCAGCACCAGATAACACGAGTAGACGACCACCACTTTTGGCATTTAGTAAGACAAATATACCCTTAATATATTTTTCTGTATTAACAATTTAACAGAAGACCAATCACTTGCTGTTTATTAATTTTGATTAGGATTAGAGGGACAAGTATTATTGTATTTGTCAATGTTGTTAAGATCGGGATCCTATATGGGATCGTTTTTCTGTTTGCAAGATCGGGATCGTAATCGGGATCCTAAGATCTTATGAAATTGCAATAATGAATAAACTTAGTTATGCATACTAACAAGTAAAAGCATTATTTTATGTGTTTATGAATCTTACAAGTTAATTAATACAATACAATACAAAAATATCACAATCAAACATAAAATATTTCCACATACATACATATTTATGTTTTTTTTTACACATTATATATAAGGAATACAAGCTCTTAAGTTTAAAATTAAAGAAACAAGTTATTTTGATCCTAAATCATAAAATACTACAAAAATTTTATGTGTTTAAGAGGGTAAGAAGCGTTTGAGGGAGTATGACCATAAGATCATAACATTCTACTATCAAGATCAGGATCTTATGAATTTTAAGATCCTATAAGGATCGGGATCGTTTTAGAGAGGTGTGATCATAAAATGGTAAGATCCTAAGAGGTGTGATCGTAAAATGGTAAGATCCTAAGATCAGGATCGAGATCTTAACGTATTTGTATTAATAAATGGGATTATGGTAAGGGCATTGGTATGATTTGATTCGATGAAGCCTACGCGTGTTCCATTCTCCTGCACAAATAAATCACGACTCACGAGTGGCATAGTTAAATCCTGCGTCCCTGCCAAAGACTAATAATTTTGGGGGAATTACGTATCGTTTCAACTGCACGCGTCTCAGATTCTCATTATCTGCGGTGCCTTGTCGTCGATTTTGTAGTGGGTAGCCCATGGCAGCTACCACAATGGCGACGGCGGCGGGGGCGGTGGTGCTTCTGTACTATGTCTTTTCCCGGCGGATGTCGTCGCCGGAGGAGGCCGAGGATTTCAGTGATGGAGATTTAGCCAAATCCAAGAGTAAATTGGCGAAGAAGCGGTTGTCGCGGAGGCCAGCTCTGGCGCCCGCTACTTGGTTGGAGACGATCTATACGCTCACAGAGACTCTGAGGTTCACTTACGGGGAGACGCTGGGGAAATGGCCGATCGGTGATCTGGCTTTTGGGATTAAGTATCTGATTAGGAGGCAGGTCCGTCCTTCCCCTATTCCCTCTCTGATAGATTGTTTTATCCTTTTTTGTTGGCTATTGGTGAGATGAAATCGTGTCCACAATTCTACATACCCTATTTTGAATGTTTAGCTTGCTCATACTTGGAGTGTTGCTTTGTGAATGAATTGCCAAAATCTCTTCTTTCGGTTTGTATATGATGAGGCTGCACACATTGAACATGTTCCTGTTTGGTTTGTTTTGTTCTGTGTTTGTTATTAATATTATTATTAGTATGATTTTATTTTAAGGTCTTCAGTGATTGTAAATGGTAAGTGTTGTTTGGTAATGCAATTTTAGTCACAGCGTCTCAGCTACATCAGATGCTTCATTATGCAATTATCTCAAGATAGTTTTGTACAAGGATGATTTTGTACGAGGATGATATTGAGATATGCAGTATAGTTATAGTTGTTGACAAGCGCGTTATAAACATTAGTAGTTCAAATGTGTAATATATGCAATGTTCTTGCAGGGCAATTTACAAGTTGCAAGTGTATATGCTGGTGAAAATTCTAAGCAACTTAGAGGTCCCGAGATTATCGATCAACTGTATTACTTTTTAAGATTGCTTACGCTATGTATGTATTTCTCCAAGAAGCCCTTTCCAGTTTTTCTGGAAACTGCTGGATTTTCAGAAGCAAATGTCCTTCTTCACAAGCCCAAAGCAGGGGTGGGTTGTGCGATTGCTATCATGCACTTCTATTATTTTTGTAGTGTCAGCGAATGGGATTTAATTCTCTAGTTTTTTTTTTTCCCCTGCAGATTCTGAAGCCTGCCTTCACAATTTTACGTGATGAAAACTCGAAGTGCTTCCTTCTCTTGATTCGTGGCACACACAGCATTAAGGATACATTAACTGCAGCAACAGGTGCAGTGGTCCCTTTTCACCTTTCAGTGTTGCATGATGGTGGAATAAGCAATTTGGTCTTGGGGTATGCTCATTGTGGGATGGTTGCTGCGGCTAGGTGGATTGCAAAGTTAAGCACACCAACTTTAATCAAGGCTCTTGAACAAAATCCTGAATATGAAGTGAAGGTGGGAATTGTTCATTTATTCGGATACTCTGCTCTCTGCGACACACACCCACATCATGCTTTAGAATTGTCGTAGATAGAGGGATTCCAAACTCTGACTGAAAAGATTTATTCTGAAATGTTAGACAGCACTATTTGGTATGCCAAAATAAAATGGGTATGTAGAGTGCTGGCTGTACTTTTTAGCCACATGCACATTCTCTTTGTTTCACCTTAAAGCAACCTTGATGTGGTTTCAGATTGTTGGTCATTCACTTGGTGGTGGTACTGCTGCATTGCTAACATACATTCTTCGGGAACAAAAAGAATTGTCAGGATTAACTTGTGTTACTTTTGCACCAGGTATGTTGTTTATTCTACATGTCTTCTATATCAAACACTTCTGTTGTAAAAACAAATATGAAGTTTCTTATTAATATCTTATATATGAATTGCTTTCAGCTGCCTGCATGACATGGGAATTGGCAGAATCAGGGAAGCACTTCATCACCACAATAATCAATGGTTCTGATCTGGTACCGACATTTTCAATTGCTTCTGTGGACAATCTTCGTTCAGAGGTGTGCTGACTCTCTTATTTATCCCAGAATCTTCTAGTAGAAATTCCTTTGTTGTATATTTACGATGGTGGTGTTGGTGGCAAATCTTGTACAACTGTGAAATTCTTCTCTTTGTTTATCAGGTAACTGCATCATCATGGTTAAATGATCTCCGTGATCAAGTTGAGCGCAACAGAGTTTTGAATGTCATTTATCGCTCTGCCAATGCCGTTGGCTCTCGTTTACCTTCAATATCAAATGCTAAAGCAAGGGTTGTAGGGGCAGGTTCACTTTTGCGGCCAGTTTCAAGTGGCACTCAGGTAAGACGTTACATAATCTTGGGCGCATGCAGAGCTTTTAATGAACCTATTTGTTTGAGAGCACAGTTAATTCAACTTGATTCAGCTTATAAAAAACTTCTTTGTATGCTATTCGAATTGAGCAAGATTATGAATCTAGTGAATTTGAGTCTATTTGCGAATACTTGAACTTATTGACGAAACATTTTAATACATCAGAAATTTATATATTTTTAATATTATTTTTTAAGATAAATCAATGCTATCAATTATATTATATTATATTTTAAAATTTCTTTTGAAGAGTAACGTATTTAATTTATTGAGTTTGAATTTGAGCTCTTTTTGAATAAGATAAAAGGAGCGAATTCTGACTCATCCTTATAATAATCGTGCCAAACTGAATGGTTTTTGAATATTATATCAAAACTTAAATACATGGTATTTGGCTTGTAAAAGCTCTAGGCACATACATGGCTTCTTCATAAGATAAATTAGATTGATAGATTCGGACCGTTTGCTGCTTTTGCGTGCTGAGTTGCTACTATGTTTTCTTTCAAACGCAATAGAATATTGTTATTTCTTGATATTTGGTTAAGAGAGAATGCAGCTCTTGATGTAAGCAACTCCTGTACTTGGTGTTGTGATAGGTTGTGATGAAACGAGCACAGTATGTAGCCCAGGCTGTCGTCAAGACGCGCTCTTCCATATCACTATGGACATGTATGGGACCCCGACGCCGTGTTGTGGCCCCTAAACCAATAACGGAAACAGATGACTTGCATGAGGCTTCTTTAATGACTGCGAGAACATCTGAATCTGCTGTAAGCGAAGTAAGAAGCAGCAATTCTGATGAAAACAAGATAGAGTATCATTTTTCAAGCAGTAGTGAGATTGAGCATGATGAGACTGATGAAGAAGACAGACTCATTCAAGAGGACAAAGTAGTTGGCACCTCAACCATTGAGGAGGAGATCACTGAAGGACAGCTGTGGTATGAGCTGGAGAAAGAGCTTCAGAGACAGGAGAGTGAAGTTGATGCCCAGATGCAGGAAGAAGAAGAAGCAGCGGTAGCAAAGGAAATAACTGAAGAGGAGAAAGTATATGCAGGTGCAGTGGAAAGCCACACGCCTATCTCTTCATCCGATGTTTCTGATAACCTTCAATTCTATCCACCGGGCCGATTAATGCATATAGTTTCTGCATCTTCCTCGGAGCCAGATAATCCAGATAATGATGATATGGCCGAGGAAAAGCAAATCGGGATTTATGAGACTCCCAGGGAATTGTACAGTAAACTCCGATTATCAAGAACTATGATAAATGATCATTATATGCCAATGTACAAGAAAATGATGGAATTCTTGATTACACAACTAGAGGATGAATTAGATTCTAGTAATGTGGTCGGTCACATGGAGTGACATATTTTTTACTAAAACCAAAATTGTGAATTATTAAATTAGTGATTTTATTAGTTCTTAGGTGGGGGGCTGTTCTTGTATATGTTCTGGTCTAATCCATGTGTTAAAGTTTGAATTACGAGTTGATCTCTGGAAATTTGGAATGGAGATTTTGTACCTCAGTGAGCTATATGTATAGTAGCCAATAGCCATGGATTGTGTTGAAATGTTGAATCTTTATTTCAATTGTATTATTCACTGCATTTGAGGTTTACATGTGTATATCTCAACTGTTACGACATTCTTAACTGTTTGTGTATATCTCTACATCAGCAGGAAGAAAAGTTACATAGCTGTAACAACACCACATTTTGACATCAACACATCACACAAGTTTCTTGTCTGAACGATGAAAGAAGAGGCAGATGGCTGATGTATCATCCATCACTGCTGCTCTCCCCCTTTGCTTCCATCCACGAACAGCACATTGCACCAACCTCTTTGCTGATTCATTTCTTTCCTGAGTCGAAGCAACAATCCCCACTGCTTCTTCGTTGGAGATCACATCCCAAACCTTACACAGCACCAAAGCTTTAGTTAACAAATTCATACAATTAATCAATTGGAAAACAGTACTGAATATCATCAGCGCATACCCCGTCTGTTGCTAATATGACAAACTGATCATTGCTACTTATGTTTCTCTGTGTTATTTCAGGTTCGGAAATGAGGCCAAACTCCTTGATATAGAAATCCCCAAAGGCTCTTGACACAGCCAAGCCTGGACCTTTTACAGTACGCCCATTTGGCATCCATACCCGGTGCAACCCTGGCTCATCCGGGCAGGAGTATACCCTCCCTCTGGATTGTATTATCCTTTCACTCTCATCTGTGATCAATGGAAATTTTACATTGATTAATCTCACCAAGCTGTGTTAGGAGTTGGGACAATACAGGGAAATAACATAAGAGAATTGCAAAGAGAACTCACCTGGTAAATTTGGTTTGAGGTCTACTGTGAGCTGAGTTGCAACCAAAATTCCATCATCAGATATACTTGCAAGCACAGCTCTTGAGTCTCCAACGTTTGCAACTGTCAGAATATCATCCTGTTGAAAATGGAACACAATCTGCATCTTAAGACAATAGTAAGAGGATAATGGGTGGGTGTTCTCTATGATGCCTGGAAATGGATTAATTACCTGTCTGATTAATGCCAAAGCCGTGCTGCCACTGTAGAATGAGTCGATATGGGGATGCTGACGGATATCTTGATCAACAGCAGCACAAGTCTTGTAATAAGATTGCTTCCATACACCATACTGGTTACAATCTGAGGTGCTCTGTCCATTTACTAGAACAGCTTCCTGCCAACTGCAAAGCAGGGACCGCGGCATTAGTTCTCTCAGAGTCTTCGACACCAGATGACCCCATGGCCCATGTCCATCAAAAACACCACAGAAAACCATGTCTTCTTGGCATCCAAACTCCTGCAAGGAATCAGATTATGCATCCATGAACATAAACAGAGCAGCCAGACAATGGCTTTATGATATTTCATACCTCCCACACGACTACGCTGTCCTGGTTGAACCCTTTATTGCCCCGTCTCGAATAAGCAGAAGCAAGATTTTGACCATTTCTTGCAGTGACACTACCTGAAGAAGTCAGCAGCAGTTTATTCTTCTTTGCCTCTTTTGCCAGGTCAGTTGCAGCTTCCCTTCCAATGTTGCCATGTCTGCCCTTCTTATTGCCTTTCTTATACGAGATGTTCTTCGACAAGGTGTTGAATATGGTGGTAAACTGCACCATCTGCATACAGACAAAAACCAATATTTCAACTCCCTGACAGGCCTTTGGAAACCAAACTACAACCCTAAACTAGGAAATAAAAGTACCTTTGATTGTGCCTGTGTGTATACAAAAACTACTGAACAGGAATTAGGGTGCAAGTCCTTCCACTCTGAGGCCAAATACCTGGCAAAATATGACAGAGATGCAAAGACAGGGATGAGTAAGAAAGCCTACACTCCATTATTGTCTGTTTAATCAAACTATGTAGGGGCCTTATTCACTATAAGCTAGATATATATGCACTGCTAGCAAATTCAACCATGGTTTTATGATGACTGACAAATCAAGACAAAAAGGAAAACAAACTAATAATAATAATCTAATGATTAGTGTAATAATAGAGATATCAAATACGTTAAGACGAGTTGAATACATGTGTTCATAATGGCCAAGCGTTTGTAATATATGACTTACAATTAAAATAAGTAATATCAGGTGATCAACTTGGGATATGTAAACATTGTGGCTGTAATTAAATAAAATATATTGGTGGTTGAGGAGGCATAGTCGGTTATCTGATTACTAGTTTACTATAATCTGCAATTCTTAATGTTATCAGCCCAGTTTTTTTTTTTTTAATTGAAGAGAAGATGAAAATGATGATAGCATAAAAACTAAAAAACAAAAATAATGGGATTAATTTAAGGGTTTTATTTAATTATTATTTTTTTGTATGGAAAACTGTTTATTGACCATTAAGCTTAATAAAGGTAGGCTGCCACAAGTGCCTGTACCTAATCAGACTACCTAATCTCCTTACAAAGCAGGCCTACGTCGATTTAAGGTTATCTGTGTGGACACCATATTGGTCTAACCAAACTGTGTTCTTGTGGCCTTAAATGCATAGTTGACTACACATTTCAACTTTATATACTCATTCTTCTTTTCGAAAAGAACATCAAGTGCTCGCTCAAATGATGCAAAAACCAGAACTAAAATTTACACAGGGTTTTAATTTGGAAACCATAAGTTATCATCCGAGCGGGCCAGGGCGTTGATAAAATAATGCTATACTATATTCATGCTAAATAATGATTGAACACGTTCAGCCCAAACATGGAACCCGTGTCCTGCTCTACTTAAAGCAACTAAAACAATCAAATAGTGAATGCACCAAACTTCAATCTTCAGAACAAATCCAGGCTTAGAAATTGGATATATCAACTTGGCTTCATACACAGACACACATACTGGAAATCAAAATAATAGTAATATTTCCAGGAAGTTCCCACAGAAACCCACAAGGGATCAAAGCAGCATTGAAGGTTTTTCTTTCTTTTTTTTTTCATTTACTGCTAGTTGCTAATACGAGAACGCTAGTCCCACTATGTTGTGCTTTCTCAACCTCTGAAGAATCCATTTTGCAGTGTCAGGTGAAGCAGTTTCTGCATTAACTCATTTGAGCATTTATACGCTCAGCTTGGAAGTCCCTCAATAGCTTCAGTGTCTGATGGTAGAGGTTCATGTCCAATCCATCCACATTTCTGCCAACTCTTGCTTTCAGAATGGTCTGTAATATCAGGTAAACCTCCACTAAACAGGCATAAACAAATAAACATAGTCTAGCATCTCAACGACAGCGCATAAAGAAAACAGGTTTTGAACAATGTAGTTGAATACAGAAACAATGAAGTGCTGACCACTAACCTCATTACTAGGCTTGATATGAAGCTCTCCTATGAACTGATACATAGAGCCCAAGCGTAGACTGAGACTCATGAGCTGTGTATCAATCTTTAGGCTGGCATCTCCATCAACAATTACAGCAACTGCTGTCTCCAAATCATATTCTTGCAGCCTAAAAATTACAATAACAAATAAAATATCCTTCCAGATCCTAACATCGCTATGCAATGCCAAAGTATTGATTCAACATTTAATCCACAATTTCTTTGTTAACCATGCAATGGAAAGAAAACAGATTCTCTCATTCACAAATATAAATTCAATTATGAAAGAACAAAAGCAAAGCAATGGACATTTCTTCAAACCGCAAAGGTCATCCCATTATCATCCCTGTTACAGATTGTCTTACTTTCCAGACTAAGCAAGATATTGCAGAATTAGCTTCTTATTTTCCAAAGAATTTTCCCAAAGTATTCACTTTGTTCCACAATGTACTGTGAAAATGACAACGAAATGACGCAATCATGTATACTACCTATTCCAAATCACATTCCCCAAAATGGATTCTCCTACGCACCCCGCAAAAATGATCCCAAAAAAAATTAGCTTCTAAATCCAAATTCAAGCATTACCAGAGGAGATGCGCTAGAAATAGCAAGAATTAAAAACGTAATGAAAAAGAAAATGAAAGAACTAAAATCCCTACTTTCCAGTTACCCTAAATGAAGCCCCTTGCTTGAATAACGGCGAACACGGATTCAATTCTTGCAACGTTATCAATTCACCGGCGCGAATAGCTGAAGATTCCATTTCAATCACTTGTTCCGCACTCGAACTGTTTGCTTGTGGTTATAGGAAGAACATTCAATTGACTTATATATGAACACGACAGAAGGGTGAAGCCGGAGTTATTAAATTGGGCTTAAGTTTGGTTTGAAGGCCCATTTTCCTGGGAAATATAAATAAGGGGAAAAAATTTCCTTCCACAAATTCAAACTTCCGTCTCATAATAAATATCTCCCTCCCCAAATTCATCGCCCATTTACCTTCCTTCCTTCTTCCTTCTTCCTTCAAGACCTAACCCTAATTTTGAGATTTCGCTAGATTCGATGGAGATTGCCGTGATTTCTGACGCGATTTCATCTATAGCGTACTCAGCGCAGACTTCGGGTTTTTCGAATTTCTTCCTCAATCGTTCGCATAACGTTCTTCCTGTAACCGACGCCTCATCGGATCAGCCGACTCAATCGCAGCAATCGTTCCATGTCTCCGCGCTGTCTCGGCCGGCCACGAGAACGATGACGAAGCCACGCATCCGTAAGAACCGCCGCGTCAAGAGGAAGATCATGGTTGACGACGGCGGAGAGGAGATTGGGTTTTTCCTGTGTGGTGATGGAGGGGATTACAATAACGGCGGCAGATATTTCGGAAGCGGTGGTGGGTGGAATTTCGGGGGGCATGGATGGGCGAATTGGGGAGAACCTTCGGATGATTCAATTTCTGATCCGGCTTTTGATTTTGTTTATGAGGTTTTATGCTGGATCGCGATGTCAAATTGCCTGCATTTCGCGTGCAAAAGAGTGGCACGGTTTGTTTCGGATGGGTTCGGTGATAGGGGAAAAGTTCCAATGCAATTACCTGCTGTCTGCTGAATGGTAAAGATTGAATTGTTATGAAAAATATATTATTAAATGATGTCAAAGCGATGAAAAAGTAGGGAATTTGATTCGTTTTTCTAGCATAAAATCTGTATAATGTGTGTTGTATATATGGATGTGATTAGCTGGCTTGGTATGTATGCATTTCAAATAATTTTATTCCCTGTATATAATGTGATCTTTCTCAATGTCATTAAAGTGGAGTTCTGTTTGGGGAATATGGTGTGTTTAGTTTTGTTTTTTGCAGTTTATATGCTATTTTCTGCCCATTATGTATTTATGTTTACGTAGTTGTAAGGGGGCTATTTTAAAATTGGAATGGTTGAATCCTGAAATTTGAATGAGGATTTATGCAATGGCTGCGGTTGTGAAGCACTATGCTTGTCAATTCTAATCGTTTTGTCTCTACTTTTTTGGGTACATAAAACACATGTTTTCTTAAGGGTAGCCCTGATTCTGGGTTTTGTATGCATAATTCAATTCACCTCAGATTGGCGACAATGTTCCTCATTCATTTCCATGATTTTATGTATTGGTTTTTCTATGACTTGTGCATAACTGCATAAGTAGTTAATGTGGTCACATGGAATACATTTACAGTTACAGCTCTTATTTGCCTGCATTGGAAGTCTGTGACAAGAACTATTGTATGGTGTCATGAAATTACAATCATAGAAATGAGAGTGGAATCTTAGGGTTCCTATTTGTCTAAATTCTTAGGACTATATTGGTTTTCTTTAGTGTCTGCGCGGAGAACCATATTGTCTCTTGTGTTTCTTTATTGATTTTTGTCCAATTTGTCATCCTGCAGTTTGTAAATTTTTTAGCTTGAATTACAGTAGTCATCTTATGGAAATTTGTTGTCCCTTGTCATGGTGTTTGGCCACTATACATATAGAATTTTTTTTTATTTTTTTTTTATTTTTATTTTTATTTTTTTTATGTCAGTTCAAAATAGCCGCCAGCCAGTAAGCATGCTGAATATTTAGTTTCTGTTTGCTACTTCATTGTCATGGCTGGTGTTCTCTGTGTTTTTAGTAGAATCATATTTGGCACACTTTCATTTTGTAATCGAGTGATCATAGTAAATTTTTATACATCCATTTTTTTCTTTAAATTGTTAACGGATGGTTTTGTTCATCTAATGACTTTGAGTTCCTTACTTTGTCATATGGACGTTTCTGTCTACGGATCATAATTTTCCCTGTCTCTGATTGTTTGATTATTACTGTTTCCTGAAAGAAATTTCCTGCCTCTATATATGCTGACAACATTTTTTCTTTACAGTGTCTTTGATCATTGGAAATGCCTTTCATTTTGTATGCCGAAGGTTTGTTGCTTCCTGTGTTTTATTAAAATGTGAACTTGGCAGGGAAGAAGCTTTCTAAGTATTGCTTATTCACCTCATACTGCATATAATAGTAACAAAATGCCTCAACATTAAGCTATACTATACAGTTTGTTTCTTCCAAAGTTTCTGCAATCTGATTTAGTGCACAATACGCTTTTACGCACTCAAAAACTCTCTTTTTAGCTTATCTTCACGGTGTTTCCAATAGTAGAAGGTACATGTTTCTGGTCGACATGGCGTGCAATGTTGTCCACGGGACACAGGAATTCCCATGTAGATGATCAATCAGCATTCAATTGACAATGATTCTTATGGATATAAAGGTTGATGGTCATTCTTCCATAAATCCATGCATACTAACTGTAACTGGCCCACTGCTTCGTAGCCCGTACGTGTCTAAAACTTTAAAAGTCGAAAGACTCAGAGGGTTCATATGAATGATTCATAAAAATGCTTGTAGGCAGTTTTCCTTTTTTGTTATGATCTGGGTTCAAACATTGAACTTTCTTAGTTTCTCGCTCTGTGCCCAAAACTTAGGTAAAATTTTGTGTTAATAATTCGTATATACTCTTTCTGTCTTATTTTATGATGACTAGGGGTGTAAACGAGCCGAGCCGAGCTCGAGCCTGGCTCGGCTCGGCTCGGCTCGATTAAGGAAAAATTCGGCTCGGCTCGAGCTCGAAGCTCGACGAGCTTTAAAAAATTGAGCTCGGCTCGAGCTCGACATAAAAAAGCCGAGTTCGAGCTCGGCTCGAGGCTCGAATAAAGCTCGAGATTTTTCTTTTTTTCTTTCTTTTTTTGTTTTGTTTTGTTTTTTTTTTAACATTGACACTCATATGTTAATAAATATGTGTAGGGCTCAAATTACACAAGTTAAAAAGATGGATAGATGGGACATTACCACTGGACCAGGTCTCCATTCCCAAACTAAGCTCGATATAAAATAAGAATAATTGTCAAATTATTAAATAATGAACTTAAAAACTTGAATGATTGAAGTTTAATAGATTTAATATATGAAACTATTCCTAGTTCCTACTTCTAACCATAAAAAAGAAAAAATAGAAAAGAAAATTTATAGGATTATAAATAGATTATGCACTTACTATGTATAATTGATATGTGTGTGTGTATATATATATATATATATATATATATATTCGAGCCTATTATCGAGCTTTCGAGCCGAGTATTGGTTAGCTCGGCTCGGGCTCATTAACCTTCCGAGCCGATCTCGAACTCGAGTCGAGCCTTTTCGAGTCGAGCTTTGGTCGAGTTTTGATCGAGTCGAGCCCGAATATTTTACGAGCCTATCAGTCTCATTTACACCCCTAATGATGACTAATAAGTTTTATAAGTGTATTCAAACACGTGGTTGTATGGACTATGGTGAGGAGAATCGATTTGGCTTTCTAAGAAAGCATTTTATTAATATTCCTTCTTTCTTCATTAAAAATCTTTTCTATCCAAGTGCAACAAATATTATAATAATAATAATAGAATAAAACTAGAATGAAACCTTGTCTTGCAAGGAGAACTTTGCTTCAACTTCTTTCAAACAATGGTGTTCCCTGTAAGATTCGTGTTTTCCAGCTCTGCTACGGAAGGAATTCTCCTCGTATTATTAGGTTCCTTTTCAAGGTGAGGATTTTGTATTTTATGGTGTTGGATGATTGGACGGATCTCTATTTTAATAACCCACTAAAGTCATATTAAATATATATAAAGATAAATATGAAATAAATCCACAAAAAATCGCGCAAATAATTGCTTCGTATTCATGTTAGAATTTCTAACAAATCTTTTTATGGTAAAATTGCCAAAAACATAAATAACTTTTTCAAAAAAAATTAATAGAAAAACTAAGAAAAGGTTACAGTGAGATTATTTGCACAAAACCTACAATTTGTATTGTTGAAGTGAGCAAAGGCGGGAATTTTTTTCTTTTTTCTAATACTCCAACAGCAGGCAAATTAAGTCATAGTAAGTAGTAGTAGTATAAGATTTTGTCGAGAATTGTGAATTGGGTGGGGGTTGCCGGGTTGCTAATAATCAAAATTTTCTTGGGCTATTTTATACTGTACCATTTCGGACCAATTACTTTCCTTTAAACAGAATTATTATTCAT
The DNA here is from genome assembly GCA_030278955.1 of Hygrophila difformis. Classification (NCBI taxonomy): domain Eukaryota; kingdom Viridiplantae; phylum Streptophyta; class Magnoliopsida; order Lamiales; family Acanthaceae; genus Hygrophila; species Hygrophila difformis. The sequence continues at coordinate 15,869,597 of JAOANR010000007.1, forward strand.
ATTGGGCTTTTGTAAATATGCAGCCAAGTCCTAAGTACTAAATAGGTGCAGGGCGGGGAGTAAACTCTCATAATCTACCATTCATCATCATTAAGGTGCGTTTGGTTGGAGATCTTAGATTACCAGTGAAAATGTGATTGCTGAGAATGTAAGATTACTGGGAATATAAGATTGCTGTGAATCTTATTTTTTAATGTTTTAAGATTATTGCGTTTGGTTAGATTGAGAATATCAGATTTCTAGTTCTAATTAATTTACCATAATATCCCTGAATTTCAATTGAACGAATGTTATAAATATGTCATTTTGCTACACAATAGAAATATTTAAGCCGATTTATTTTTTAAAATATTGAAAATTCTTTATATGTAATTTATTGTGTGATAATTACTTATTTATTGTTTCTAAATCCTTATTATTTTTGTTTTATATATAGAAGAAAAGTAAATTTTAAGAAAATATAAAAATATATATTAAAATATGAGAATATATATATTTTAAAAATATGTTTAAGTAATTTAAAAATTTTCAATTTATTTTTTAAAATTAAATTTCATATATTTATCATTTTTTAGAATACAAATATCTAAATTTATAAATAAAATAAATATAAAAAGTGAGAGTATAAAAGTCAAATTAATATAAAAGTAGGTAAAATGGATGTGATAATCACCTGCCCTCCAGGTGGGAATGTGATTCCCACCTAAAACACCCAACATTCCCACATGAAACATGTCCCGAACCAAATATGGACATTTTTCATTCCCTATCCAAGATTCTCGGTGGGAATCTCAGATCCCCGAACCAAACGCCCCGTAAGGCGTTGAGCAATATAATGGCCACTAGCTGGGTGCGCTTGTACTTCCTCCGTTTCGGTGATATTGCAACATTTACCTTAGATATGTGAGAGCAGCCTCTAGCCTATAATGTTTAGTTGCTCACCCATTCTTCTACAATGTTATTTTCCCAGTGTCCGGTATGCATATTATTGATTCTGAAATACATGGCTGATATATTATAGGTCACTCAAAGATTTATCTCCATGTGGTCGAATGGTTGCACAAACTAATCACATTATCTCCATGTTGCTACTGCTGTAGTGTTGCTCGTTTCATGTTTCATAGTTGCTGATGTATTTTTTTTACTCCATCCGTCCCACTAATAGTGTCCCATTTCTTTTTGGCACGGTATTTTATGTGGGATAATTAGTATTTAATGTAGGGGTAGATTAGTGTTTAAGTGGAAGTAAATTAGGAATTTATGTGATGTAATTTTAATGTATTTAAATTTTTAATTGATTTATTTATGTGTGATGTGATAGTTGTGTGATTGAAATTTTAATATAGTTATTTATTAATGTGATGTGATGGTAGTTGTGTTAAAATATCGAATCAAAGTTATTCAATCAATAGTGTTTACTATGCAAACGTTAATATTTTTAAAAAAATGGAGGGAGTATGTATTTATTTCATAAACGGGAAATGTGATAATTGTAATTGGACGGATCAAAAAGGAAAATGAGACGGAATTAGTGGGACGGAGTGAGTATTATTTTATCGGGTCCTGGGTCGGGTCGGGTCGGGTCCAACCTATTGCTTAGTAATTTTTATTAATTCTTCGGGTCCACGGGTCCACGGGTCTGGGTCCGGGTCCTGTCGGTTCGGGTCTGCTCGGGTCCAATGAATAATACCTTGGGTCTGGGTCGGTTCTTGGGTCCTAGAATTTTTCTCGGGTCGGGTCTTGGGTCCGGCTGGACCCGACCCAGACCCGACCCATTGCCATCCCTAATCTTGTTGGACTCGTCTTATCCTGTAGATTTAGAATATCAATTTTTTATGATTTTTACTTATACACAAATTGAGTTATTAATCGTTAAAAATTTGTATTGAATTGCGTGCAACATGTAAATGTTGCACTTTCACGGAAACAAATGAAGTATTTTATACTCTAGTTAGGGTTGGAAATAGGCTAGGCCAGAGTAGGCTTAGGTCTGAACAGCCTAGGCATGCGTCGATTTTTTAAGACCTTGGCACATTATCTTTTTTTTTTTCCGGTAAGTTGGCACATTATCTTTTAGGTAAATACCAGGGTATCCCCAGGCCACATTGGGCTCATGACTAATCCCTCGAGGATCTGCAATGGCAATTAAGGGCGCCTCTCCCAAAGCAGTTTTTTGCATACACAAGGCTCGAACCCGAGACCTTGCTTAAGCGACTAGAGCCCCCATCCACTCAAGCCAACTGCTGTTGGTGCACATTATCTTTGATATGCCTATTTATTTAAATAGAATAAATAGGTCAGTTTTTAAGAATTTTAAAAGCCTGATTAAGCTTATTTTAAAAATAAATTAATTTGTTATATATATATGCTCGGATGTAATCATAAGGTCCGAAGACATGAATTTGAATACTTTGGCAAGTCGTTATCCACAACTATTTATATATGAAAAAAGTTACAAATATTTTTAAAAAACCTATATAAGATCAAATTAATCATTACTTCTTCATAAAATAATAATAATAATAATAATAATAATAATAATAATAATATATTTCTATACAGTAAACATAAACATATATACTAATAATAATGATAAATATGTCGGTCTTATAGGCATAATAAGCTTTTTAAATAGTCTGGTCTGGCCCGGCCTTCGATAATCAAGGCCATAAGCCCCTGTCTGATAGTCTGACATATTCCTACCCTTACTCCTAGTACCCGTTACTCATGCACGCATGAGTGGTTTGGTTCAGCTCTTTTTCTTGACCAGTACTCGGAGTTGCCCACATTTTTACTATTTGATGGCAAAACACACGATGAGATAGATGGATAAAGAAAAGAGAAATTGATGATATGATCATGCAGCATGTCCTGTGCGATGACTTATTAGAAGATATTACTACATCTACATTAACATTGCAATACTACTATAGTCTACACTAGTATTTTCACCCGCGGTACCCGCGGTTGTTATTAGGTATTCGTATTTCTTAATAAAACATTTGTTATATAACTATTAAATTGAATCGATTACTTTCTGAATTATAGAAAGCAAAAAATCACATAATACGGTTTTGAAATAGACTTAATATAAGCTTTATAATTAGAAGTGGACCTAAATTGGTCAGTCCGCGGGCTGCCCGCCCGCGGACCGACCAATTTAGATCCAATTCAATTGAATTTGTTTTAGTAATAGATATAATAATTTTATTTAAAAATATCATTTCTTATAATTATAATGGGTCCAGTTAGGGTGCAATCAACAAATCCCACAGCACATCAAGGCAGCGATCTGAAGCGTCCATTTAAAATCCAAGGGTTGTAAATGAAAAAGGGTATAATTGTCATAACACAATAATAGTTCATTTTAAAAACAATGCATTTCAGCGATATGACAAGTATTTAGACATGTTATCATATCTAATATTTGGTAACTCTATATTTAGTATGTTATCATATTTATTATTTGGTAAATCATATTAAATATTTGGTAATCCATATCTAATATTTCAAATAATATCTTTTTATAATCAAAGATACGTATCAAATTTATTAATAGATCATTTCAGCGATCTTACCAAAAACAATTAAGTGATGCTATAAAATATATTTCAGGGACCACAAGTAGAGGAATTCAGCGACAGTATCTAGCATAATTCAGCGATGGTACCAAGAATAATTCAGCGACGCAACCTAGAATGATTCAGCGATACTTTATGTGATGCTACCAAAAATAATGAAGGGATGCTATCAAATATATTTCAGCGACATTATCTAGCATAATTCAGCGATGATACCAAGAATAATTCAGCGACGCAACCTAGAATAATTCAGCGATGCTACCAAAAACAATTCTGTGATGCTATCAAAAATAATGAAGGGATGCTATCAAATATATTTCAGCGAGATCAAGTAGAGTAATTCAGCGATGGTACCAAGCAGAATTCAGCGACGCTACCAAGAATGATTCAGCGATGCTACCAAAAACATTTCTGTTATCATATCTAATATTTGGTAAATAATATCATATCTAATATTTGGTAAACCTATATTTAGTATGTTATCATATCTAATATTTGGTAAATAATATCATATCTAATCTAATATTTTCAAATAATCATCAACGAAGGGTAACAAATATATTAATAGATAATTTCAATCATGCTACAAAAAAACAATTTAGTGATGCTATAAAAAATATTTAAGCGACACTATCCTAGAAGAGTTCAGCATTCAGCCACATTACACAGAAGAATTCAGCGACGCTACAAAGAAGAATTCAGCGAGGCTGTCAAGAAGAATTCAGCGAGGCTGTGAAGAAGAATTCAGCGATGCCATGAAGAACAATTCAGCGATGCTATGAAGAACAATTCAGCGACTAAACTAGAATATTTCGGGTACGTTTTCATGAACAATTCAATGACTTTATTTAAAAATATTTCAGCGACGTATATCTATGTATAGCAGCATAATTAAGCAAATTGGAGGGTAGTATGAGATCAATCCTTGAAATGCAAAGAAGAAGAGAAGAAGAACGGAAGAAGAATGGAAGGATTAGCGTTCACAAACTAAATGTAGCAAATTTACTATTTTAACCTTTAAGTTAATCTCAACCATCAATTTATAAATTAAATCAATGGCTGTGAGAAAAAAAGGCCAAATAGGTCCTTTTTCTTTTCCAAAAATCCAAATCAGTCCTTTTTCTATTTTATTACCAAAACAGTCCTCTACAAATGCTAATTATGTCCAAATCAGTCCCTTTTTCACTAATTATACTCTAATTGCTGACGTGACAAGGGTTTTAATTTAAATCTGACACGTGTGCATAATATTAGTCATTTTTCTTTTATATTTTGCCAATTCAGTCCTAAACTTTAGTTTTGTTCTATTTAGCCTTCTACCCCAATCACTCATTTTTATATTAATTGACCTCCAACCTTTCAAATTATTTCATTTTAGGCCCAGAACCTTAAAATTTTTTATCATTACTAATCCATTTATCAAATAAATGCCCAACATATTTTCGTAAATAAAATTAAATACCAAACCTCATACATTGGGTTTGACCGCCTTGTTATCGGATCTTCGAAGTTCCGGATTTAACGGACTCTCTCTAACCATCCGACCGTAACCGATGGTTCATTGGTTCTGGTTTCCTTCAGCAACTATCAGCACAATCATACTTTATGGACAATAAAATTCAGGCTATTTTTTAATATTTTTAATAATATTTTTTAATATTTTTTTCATAAAACCAAGGCTTCCTGTATCCATAACCTTCCAAAAATTCAAGTTAAATCATTACTCAAACATTGCTATATCTTAAGGTAGGATGCAAAGTAAGATTGTGTTGATTGTTGCGGAAGTAAACCAAAATCAATGAACCATCGGTTGCGGTCGGGTGGTTAGAGAGAGTCCGTAAATTCCGGTACTTGGAAGACCCGATAACAAAGCAGTCAAACCCAATGTATTAGGTTTAGTGTTTAATTTTATTTATGGAAGTATGTTGGGCATTTATTTGATAAATTGATTAGTAATAATAAAAAAAATTAAAGGTTCTGGGCCTAAAATGGAATAATTTGAAAGGTTGGAGGTCAATTAATATAAAAATGAGTGATTGGGGTAGAAGGCTAAATAGAACAAAACTAAAGTTTAGGACTGAATTGACAAAATATAAAAGAAAAATGACTAATATTATGCACACGTGTCAGATTTAAATTAAAACCCTTGTCACGTCAGCAATTAGAGTATAATTAGTGAAAAAAGGACTGATTTGGACATAATTAGCATTTGTAGAGGACTGTTTTGGTAATAAAATAGAAAAAGGACTGATTTGGATTTTTGGAAAAGAAAAAGGACTTATTTGACCTTTTTTTCATGGCTGTGATGTACCGCAGTACATCAAGTCAAAATGCTTAGTCGCACCCTAACGGAATTGAATTATAATATACATAAGAAATAACTTTATGGAATATAAATATTGTAAATAAGTCTATGTGTGTATCATTCCAAATGCACAATTGTTAATAATTATAGTAACTATATAATTACTATAACTTATTGTATTAGTATTGTATAAAGGATTTGTTTAAGTTAAATACATAAATACCATTTTTAAATCTTGAAATAATATATAGGTTGTTTATTATATTAGTTGTAAATGAATTTTATGAGTCAACTCATTCCATCCAAATGATAGTATTTTTTTTTTAAAAAAAATATCTTTATAAATTATACAAAGAATACTTTGAAAGTTGGCGGACACATATAAAATATGAATATAGAAATAAACCAAATTTTATACTATATTACAAAACTGACATTTATAGAAATTTAATATACAATATTCACAATTAAAAGAGGGTCTAAATTGGTTAGCCCACATACCCGCGGACTAATTTAGGCCCAATGCTCACAATTTAGGCCCAATGCTTGCAAACCGATTAATTTAGGCCCAATTCATTTAAATATTGGTTTGGTAATCACATATTGGTCAATATTGACTAACAAATAAAAAATAATCACAATATAATTATATAAATTAAGCTATAACAAATCTATGGTAATTTGGTCATTATAAAAATCCTTATGTTATCGTCCACGTAAAAAGTAGTTTTATTAAATAAATAAATAAATAAATAAAGAGCATACACAACAAACTTATAGTACTACTGGTCAATAAAAAAAATATCTACTGGACAATAATGGATGAATATTGGATAGTGAAATTATAATACAATTACTCTTTATTCAAAAGGATAGTTTTTAAAAACAACGATTGAGCAAAAAACCCAAGAAAGAATTTAAAAGTAAACAGATATTAGATTTAAAGATTACATACTAATGAAGTAGGGTTCTTTTAGATTAAAACTAAAGATTATGTGTTTAATTTTTCTTACTTATGTAACTTTTATTTGCCTATAACGATAAATAATAAATAATGGATGAATGTTGGATAGTGAAACAATAGTAAGAAAAAGATAGCGTTTATAACATCTTCAAGAAATGAGAACCGTTTCAAATTAGGTGGCTACCCACCCGCTGACTGACCAATTTAGGTCTAATTCTGTTGAATATTTATTTAAGTTATAGGTATAATAATTTTATTAAAGAAAAATATCATTTAATATACGAATTATCATTGAAATTTAAATTTCAAAAGGTTTTAAAGGTAGTAGACATCCATTGTTGAAAAAGTTCCCTATACTTAATGTGCATGAGAGGATGTATCTTGGAATTTGAGAATTAATTACAAAACTCAAGGGAGAGTGCATAGTAATTGATTACATATGTGTCAGTACCCAGACTAATTGATTACCTATATTCCTATATGCATTTGCAAGTTAATGTCACTTCAGTGAAACCTGCTATAAAAACAAAATATTAGCAGAAAATAAAAACAAAAAAATAAATATTAAAGTCAAATAACTCTATAGCATATAATTATATAAATTTAAAGCAGATAAATAAATTTTATTTTATTTCACGTTTTAATTTGATTTCTTAATATTAATTATCTATTAATACATTATATATGTTTCATTACATTTGATTTTTATTTTAACATGTTTCTTTATTTAATATAATTTGATTTAATTCTTCAATCTATACCTCAAACAATCCTACTTACCTAGAAATATATGGGGTGGAGAGAGAATGAACATAACTGGGGAATAAATGGGTAATATTGGAATACCATTATTAAATTACAGATAGTATAAATGATTTAGGAATACCATTATGAATTAGTGGGATACATGATTCTTTTTCTATTATTTTTATCTTTAGTTTTTAAAACTTTTAATTTAGTGAACAAAAATATAAAGAGATACGGGTCTCAATGCCATTAATAAATATTCCCATTATGTAATAGTTTAGTTTAGGGGTACTTTATGTGTATTTCTTGTCAAAATTTAACAATCAAAAAGAAAATTATAACCATCAAAATGTCTACAATTAATGGTTACTTTAGTCGTGATATTTAAATAGGATCTATAATTAGGGTAGGAATGATTATGTCTAAATATTACTTTAAGTCTTTGATATCTTTTGCACAAACCAATAAGCACAATTATTACCACACATTCTAGCAAATATTACACAAACCAATAAACATAATTATTACCACACAATCTTTCATTTCTACCACTCTTACTTACCAAGAAATATACTTTGGGTGGAGAGAGAATGAACATAATTGGGGGAATAAATGGGTAATCTTGGAACACATTATCAAACGTCAAAAACATTACAGAACGGAGATAGTAGAATTTAATATATATATATATATTATAACATAATAATTATTAAATAAATGAATTATATGATTGAACATAATGTAATGAATAAATTATTAGAATTTTATACTTACCATACGTTATACGCTACTTGTATTCAATTAAAAAAAAAAAAAGAAAAAGCAACAAAAAAAAGAAGGTGTATAAGAGTTCATGGAATAAAATAAGTCATACCGATATTCAGACATTTGACCAAAAAACATATAGTAATTAAGAGTATATGTACGTCTATACATAACATAATTTTACACTCCAAAGCTTCCACCAAAAGCTTTTATAAATAACCAAAACCCCATTTTTTATTTTTTAGAGAAATAATGATTGCAACTTTATTGGAACTTGCACATGACATCTCTCTTTTCCATTTTGAATATTTTATTCAAATTTTTTAGAAATCAAATATACTAATGATATGGGGTTCCAGTGCAAAGCTTCTACCAAAAGCTACTACTCTCTCCATTCCTTTTTAATGGTTGTTTTGGACCAAATTGCACAAACCAATGAGTATAATAATTACTTTAGACATTTATATTTTTGTCCATCATTATGGTGGTTTAGAGTATGGATTGGTTAATTTTAAAAAAATGTGAGATAATGCACAATATTATAGACAAATCATTAATGAGGGTAGAAGGGTAATATTGAAAAATGACAATTATTTTGCAATACTTTTTTATTTCTAAAAAGACAACTAATAACAAATGGAGGGAGTATAAAATAATGCATGCCCAATTTTTTAACCTACTCCAAATTAATTAATTAAGTATATGCATTTGCAATTAATGACATTTTTTTGGAACATACACATCTCTTTTTGTCCATTTTAAATATTTGATTAGATTTATCAAGTCAAATAACAAATCTTTAGAAATTATATAGTATAATAATGATGAGAATCCAAACAATTTAAATTTTAACGATTTCAAATAAATTTAAAATTTTGAATATAGATATTTTTTTAATTTATTTAGTGTAATGGTAAATATAATTTTCATGGGGTATATGTACGTCTACACATAACATAATTTTACACTCCAAAGCTTCCACCAAAAGCTTTTATAAATAACCAAAACCCCATTTTTTATTTTTTAGAGAAATAATGATTGCAACTTTATTGGAACTTGCACATGACATCTCTCTTTTCCATTTTGAATATTTTATTCAAATTTTTTAGAAATCAGATATACTAATGATATGGGGTTCCAGTGCAAAGCTTCTACCAAAAGCTACTACTCCCTCCATTCCTTTTTAATGGTTGTTTTGGACCAAATTGCACAAACCAATGAGTATAATAATTACTTTAGACATTTATATTTTTGTCCATCATTATGGTGGTTTAGAGTATGGATTGGTTAATTTTAAAAAATGTGAGATAATGCACAATATTATAGACAAATCATTAATGAGGGTAGAAGGGTAATATTGAAAAATGACAATTATTTTGCAATACTTTTTTATTTCTAAAAAGACAACTAATAACAAATGGAGGGAGTATAAAATAATGCAGGCCCAATTTTTTAACCTACTCCAAATTAATTAATTAAGTATATGCATTTGCAATTAATGACATTTTTTTGGAACATACACATCTCTTTTTGTCCATTTTAAATATTTGATTAGATTTATCAAGTCAAATAACAAATCTTTAGAAATTATATAGTATAATAATGATGAGAATCCAAACAATTTAAATTTTAACGATTCCAAATAAATTTAAAATTTTGAATATAGATATTTTTTTTAATTTATTTAGTGTAATGGTAAATATAATTTTCATGGGGTATATGTACGTCTACACATAACATAATTTTACACTCCAAAGCTTCCACCAAAAGCTTTTATAAATAACCAAAACCCCATTTTTTATTTTTTAGAGAAATAATGATTGCAACTTTATTGAAACTTGCACATGACATCTCTCTTTTCCATTTTGAATATTTTATTCAAATTTTTTAGAAATCAGATATACTAATGATATGGGGTTCCAGTGCAAAGCTTCTACCAAAAGCTACTACTCCCTCCATTCCTTTTTAATGGTTGTTTTGGACCAAATTGCACAAACCAATGAGTATAATAATTACTTTAGACATTTATATTTTTGTCCATCATTATGGTGGTTTAGAGTATGGATTGGTTAATTTTAAAAAATGTGAGATAATGCACAATATTATAGACAAATCATTAATGAGGGTAGAAGGGTAATATTGAAAAATGACAATTATTTTGCAATACTTTTATATTTCTAAAAAGACAACTAATAACAAATGGAGGGAGTATAAAATAATGCAGGCCCAATTTTTTAACCTACTCCAAATTAATTAATTAAGTATATGCATTTGCAATTAATGACATTTTTTTGGAACATACACATCTCTTTTTGTCCATTTTAAATATTTGATTAGATTTATCAAGTCAAATAACAAATCTTTAGAAATTATAGTATAATAATGATGAGAATCCAAACAATTTAAATTTTAACGATTCCAAATAAATTTAAAATTTTGAATATAGATATTTTTTTAATTTATTTAGTGTAATGGTAAATATAATTTTCATGGGGTATATGTACGTCTACACATAACATAATTTTACACTCCAAAGCTTCCACCAAAAGCTTTTATAAATAACCAAAACCCCATTTTTTATTTTTTAGAGAAATAATGATTGCAACTTTATTGGAACTTGCACATGACATCTCTCTTTTCCATTTTGAATATTTTATTCAAATTTTTTAGAAATCAGATATACTAATGATATGGGGTTCCAGTGCAAAGCTTCTACCAAAAGCTACTACTCCCTCCATTCCTTTTTAATGGTTGTTTTGGACCAAATTGCACAAACCAATGAGTATAATAATTACTTTAGACATTTATATTTTTGTCCATCATTATGGTGGTTTAGAGTATGGATTGGTTAATTTTAAAAAATGTGAGATAATGCACAATATTATAGACAAATCATTAATGAGGGTAGAAGGGTAATATTGAAAAATGACAATTATTTTGCAATACTTTTATATTTCTAAAAAGACAACTAATAACAAATGGAGGGAGTATAAAATAATGCAGGCCCAATTTTTTAACCTACTCCAAATTAATTAATTAAGTATATGCATTTGCAATTAATGACATTTTTTTGGAACATACACATCTCTTTTTGTCCATTTTAAATATTTGATTAGATTTATCAAGTCAAATAACAAATCTTTAGAAATTATATAGTATAATAATGATGAGAATCCAAACAATTTAAATTTTAACGATTCCAAATAAATTTAAAATTTTGAATATAGATATTTTTTTTTAATTTATTTAGTGTAATGGTAAATATAATTTTCATGGGGTATATGTACGTCTACACATAATATAATTTTACACTCCAAAGCTTTCACCAAAAGCTTTTATAAATAACCAAAACCTCATTTTTTATTTTTTAGAGAAATAATGATTGCAACTTTATTGAAACTTGCACATGACATCTCTCTTTTCCATTTTGAATATTTTATTCAAATTTTTTAGAAATCAGATATACTAATGATATGGGGTTCCAGTGCAAAGCTTCTACCAAAAGCTACTACTCCCTCCATTCCTTTTTAATGGTTGTTTTGGACCAAATTGCACAAACCAATGAGTATAATAATTACTTTAGACATTTATATTTTTGTCCATCATTATGGTGGTTTAGAGTATGGATTGGTTAATTTTAAAAAATGTGAGATAATGCACAATATTATAGACAAATCATTAATGAGGGTAGAAGGGTAATATTGAAAAATGACAATTATTTTGCAATACTTTTTTATTTCTAAAAAGACAACTAATAACAAATGGAGGGAGTATAAAATAATGCAGGCCCAATTTTTTAACCTACTCCAAATTAATTAATTAAGTATATGCATTTGCAATTAATGACATTTTTTTGGAACATACACATCTCTTTTTGTCCATTTTAAATATTTGATTAGATTTATCAAGTCAAATAACAAATCTTTAGAAATTATATAGTATAATAATGATGAGAATCCAAACAATTTAAATTTTAACGATTCCAAATAAATTTAAAATTTTGAATATAGATATTTTTTTTTAATTTATTTAGTGTAATGGTAAATATAATTTTCATGGGGTATATGTACGTCTACACATAATATAATTTTACACTCCAAAGCTTTCACCAAAAGCTTTTATAAATAACCAAAACCTCATTTTTTATTTTTTAGAGAAATAATGATTGCAACTTTATTGAAACTTGCACATGACATCTCTCTTTTCCATTTTGAATATTTTATTCAAATTTTTTAGAAATCAGATATACTAATGATATGGGGTTCCAGTGCAAAGCTTCTACCAAAAGCTACTACTCCCTCCATTCCTTTTTAATGGCTGTTTTGGACCAAATTGCACAAACCAATGAGTATAATAATTACTTTAGACATTTATATTTTTGTCCATCATTATGGTGGTTTAGAGTATGGATTGGTTAATTTTAAAAAATGTGAGATAATGCACAATATTATAGACAAATCATTAATGAGGGTAGAAGGGTAATATTGAAAAATGACAATTATTTTGCAATACTTTTATATTTCTAAAAAGACAACTAATAACAAATGGAGGGAGTATAAAATAATGCAGGCCCAATTTTTTAACCTACTCCAAATTAATTAATTAAGTATATGCATTTGCAATTAATGACATTTTTTTGGAACATACACATCTCTTTTTGTCCATTTTAAATATTTGATTAGATTTATCAAGTCAAATAACAAATCTTTAGAAATTATATAGTATAATAATGATGAGAATCCAAACAATTTAAATTTTAACGATTCCAAATAAATTTAAAATTTTGAATATAGATATTTTTTTTAATTTATTTAGTGTAATGGTAAATATAATTTTCATGGGGTATATGTACGTCTACACATAACATAATTTTACACTCCAAAGCTTCCACCAAAAGCTTTTATAAATAACCAAAACCCCATTTTTTATTTTTTAGAGAAATAATGATTGCAACTTTATTGAAACTTGCACATGACATCTCTCTTTTCCATTTTGAATATTTTATTCAAATTTTTTAGAAATCAGATATACTAATGATATGGGGTTCCAGTGCAAAGCTTCTACCAAAAGCTACTACTCCCTCCATTCCTTTTTAATGGTTGTTTTGGACCAAATTGCACAAACCAATGAGTATAATAATTACTTTAGACATTTATATTTTTGTCCATCATTATGGTGGTTTAGAGTATGGATTGGTTAATTTTAAAAAATGTGAGATAATGCACAATATTATAGACAAATCATTAATGAGGGTAGAAGGGTAATATTGAAAAATGACAATTATTTTGCAATACTTTTATATTTCTAAAAAGACAACTAATAACAAATGGAGGGAGTATAAAATAATGCAGGCCCAATTTTTTAACCTACTCCAAATTAATTAATTAAGTATATGCATTTGCAATTAATGACATTTTTTTGGAACATACACATCTCTTTTTGTCCATTTTAAATATTTGATTAGATTTATCAAGTCAAATAACAAATCTTTAGAAATTATAGTATAATAATGATGAGAATCCAAACAATTTAAATTTTAACGATTCCAAATAAATTTAAAATTTTGAATATAGATATTTTTTTAATTTATTTAGTGTAATGGTAAATATAATTTTCATGGGGTATATGTACGTCTACACATAACATAATTTTACACTCCAAAGCTTCCACCAAAAGCTTTTATAAATAACCAAAACCCCATTTTTTATTTTTTAGAGAAATAATGATTGCAACTTTATTGGAACTTGCACATGACATCTCTTTTTTCCATTTTGAATATTTTATTCAAATTTTTTAGAAATCAGATATACTAATGATATGGGGTTCCAGTGCAAAGCTTCTACCAAAAGCTACTACTCCCTCCATTCCTTTTTAATGGTTGTTTTGGACCAAATTGCACAAACCAATGAGTATAATAATTACTTTAGACATTTATATTTTTGTCCATCATTATGGTGGTTTAGAGTATGGATTGGTTAATTTTAAAAAATGTGAGATAATGCACAATATTATAGACAAATCATTAATGAGGGTAGAAGGGTAATATTGAAAAATGACAATTATTTTGCAATACTTTTATATTTCTAAAAAGACAACTAATAACAAATGGAGGGAGTATAAAATAATGCAGGCCCAATTTTTTAACCTACTCCAAATTAATTAATTAAGTATATGCATTTGCAATTAATGACATTTTTTTGGAACATACACATCTCTTTTTGTCCATTTTAAATATTTGATTAGATTTATCAAGTCAAATAACAAATCTTTAGAAATTATATAGTATAATAATGATGAGAATCCAAACAATTTAAATTTTAACGATTCCAAATAAATTTAAAATTTTGAATATAGATATTTTTTTTTAATTTATTTAGTGTAATGGTAAATATAATTTTCATGGGGTATATGTACGTCTACACATAATATAATTTTACACTCCAAAGCTTTCACCAAAAGCTTTTATAAATAACCAAAACCTCATTTTTTATTTTTTAGAGAAATAATGATTGCAACTTTATTGAAACTTGCACATGACATCTCTCTTTTCCATTTTGAATATTTTATTCAAATTTTTTAGAAATCAGATATACTAATGATATGGGGTTCCAGTGCAAAGCTTCTACCAAAAGCTACTACTCCCTCCATTCCTTTTTAATGGTTGTTTTGGACCAAATTGCACAAACCAATGAGTATAATAATTACTTTAGACATTTATATTTTTGTCCATCATTATGGTGGTTTAGAGTATGGATTGGTTAATTTTAAAAAATGTGAGATAATGCACAATATTAAAGTGTCACATATTTAATTTAAAATTAGTGAGAATCCTACATGCAATCAAATACGGATACCAATGCAATCCTACATTTACACGCCAATTCAAATACTTTGGGTTCCCAATGCAATCCTACCTTTACTTCAAATCAGCAATTCAAATATTTGGGATTTCCAATGTAATCTTACATTTACTTTAAATCATCAATTCAAATATTTGGGATTCTCAGTTGCAATGATTATGTTTGAATTTTAGATACCAATTATTTATTTTATATACCCATCTTCCTCATAAATAATTTATTTATATATATATAAAAAATTATATATGCTTTTAAAACTTTGATATGATTTGGATTAGTCTTAAGTTAATTTTAATTTTTGGGATATATGTATTTTTTATGGTAATAATAGATATAATTTGCGTATGTTCCCAAGGTAATTTAAATTTTTTAGATTTTCAAGACATAATTGGACTAAGTTCCAATGCAATTCAAATTTTTGGGGTTCCCAAAGGTAAATCCTGCATTTAATTCAAATAAAATAACTTTACTTCAATATTTTATTGTATCAATTGTACATTTATCCAGAATTGTATCCATCATTACGCACTTGTTACTTTATAAAATCAATCAATAATACTCACTTGAATTTGGCTAAGTTCCCTAGGCAATTTACTTTTTGGAGATTTCAGGCAATTCAAATATTTAGGATTTTCAAAGCCAATTTATGTATCAGGTATTTGAAATCATGAATAATTCATTGGTTTATTTTATTGACTTGTATTAATTATATGATTTCAGCCCGAAAATAAAAAATTAAAAATATTACGTGATTTCCATATGATGAATAATGTAGAAAATGAATATATTTTCATTAGTTTGTAGAATAGATTTTGGTGGGCTTTCTATTGATAGCACATTCATATTATTTAATTGCTTTTTTCTTTTCTATTGATAGCACATTCACTAATAATAGTAATACTTCATTCGACCAACAAATTGACCAACCATATAAAATATATAAGTGTACTTCCCATAAAAGAATAGTACATTTTAATACCATTGGAGAAACCAACTCAACCCAAACCAAAACCAGAAGTGGCAAATATAAGTATATGTTAATACCAATATTTCCATTGATTCATCATCCAAAGAAAAATTTGTATCAACAAATAAAGCACAGAAGCAAAATTATCTTTCCAAGAACAACAAAATTATACTTTTCCTCTGCATTTCGCAAGCAAATGCCTTTTCCAATGCCTCCACCCGGTGCGTCAGTGCATTCTTCTCAAATAACTCTATAATGAAATTCATCATCTTCTCATTCTCTTTCACCATCCTTTGAAGGCGGGCGCCGAACGGTCCACTTTCTCCGATCCGACAAATTGCACATGAATCAGAAACTACCAAGTAAGAAACAACTAAAAAAAATAAAAAAAAATAGCGGATTAAGAACTGGGAAAGGATCCAATTCGATAAATGGCTAAACGACACTCTGAGGTGCAGCCACAGTTATGAAAGAAAAAAACATTATTAGAAAAGAAAAACAGGGAATAATGGTAGTAATAAGACATATAATCCGAGGACTGACATATCAAATTAATTGAAACGAAAATGAGTTGCAACCACCTCAAGATCATCAAGTTCATCAAGATTCTGAAAAGCAATGTTAGAAAGAATGACAGATGATGCTCTATCGAACAGTCTTCCCACTCGAACACTTACATAATCTGTGAAATTGGAAAAACAAATTAGCAAAGGAGGAGGAACTACCAAGCACCAATAGAGGAACCTGCAACAATAGAGGAACCTGTCAGCGGCGAAAGGGAGGGAGGGCGGCCAGCGGCGGAAGAATAGGAAAGTGGTTCTTTGGGAGGAGACGAAAGAATGGAAGACGAAAGGGGAAATAGGGAAAACGAAAAATCGTGTATATTGCTTCCGCATATGAGAAAATGGCTGGAAGGGGGAGCACATATTTATAATGGGGGAGTTAATAGTTAATTTAGGCCATAACAAGTAGTCATTTCCACTTTTGAGCCATAACAAGTTTGAATTATGATTTTAGGCCATAACAAACCACTTTTGTTCAATTTCGGGCCATACAGACTTTTTAAAATAATAATTGAGCCCACCTACTCTCCTTTATTATATTTTGACCCCTCAGTTGACTTATCAACTTTTGCCCTTTTACACTTTGACCCCAAACTTTAGATTTTTCATTAAATTTAATCCAATAACTGCCAATCATGCTTCCGATAATTAAATTAAGCACTAAACTTCATATCTTGGCTTTGACCGCCTTGCTGCCGGGTTTCATAAGCTCCGGGATTTTACGGACTTCCTCCAACCACGCAGCCGCGACCGATGGTTCACCGATTCTTGGCTCCTTCAGCAACAAACAGCACAGTCCTATTTCGTTTCCTACCTAGGACGTATCAAGATATGAATTAAGGGTTTTTAATAATATTATCGGAGTATTTGGGATATTTGGAAGCCTGGATTTTACTGAAGAAATATTAAAAATATTATTCAAACATTATTTCCCCTAATGGAGAAGACAGATACTTAGTTCCTCATGGAGGAAGCAAGACTCTTGGGGATGCTCCCCATAATATTACAGACACAGAAAGGAAAATTTGCAAAAGGAAATATTACAAATGTTTTGAAGAGTTGGGAGGATTTTTCGATGCCTTCCATCTGCTTCAAACTCCTTTATTTATAGGCGCCCGCGGACTTCAGCCCCGGATTCCAATCTTCCTCTAAATCCTTGTGACGTCACTGCGTTCGTCACTTGGCCTTAATTTCCACCGGCTACATTATTGTCCTTTTTTTGAATTATTGCGTTAGGTGGCTTTTGTCAACTTTCCACCTTCTCTTGTCGGCCACCTTCTCTTATGAGTGTTGCCGACACCTCCTTTTCTTTTACATCCAGCTAATCTTACTTTGGCTTGTGAAAGTTTTTTGGACGTTTCTTCCCTTTGTCCTGTTCGGGTCCGGATTTTTTCTGGGTTACCCGGATCTTTGTGCCGAATAGGGGTTTCTCCTGTTCTGCACAATATGGGCATATGTGGTTATCCCATTGGCCAACATGCATCATATTGCATGCCTTTTTTCTGGTAGACTCGGTTGCTGGCAACTTGTTTTCCCAGATGAGTAACCTCTTCTTCTCAAATGAGGTTTCCGCAAACTCTGTGTTTTTCCCTGTTAAAGAATTAACCAGGAACGATCCATTTAAATTGTTTGAGAATATTTTAAACGGATATTTAACCTTTTCCATCTCGGTGAGACAGACCCAGAATCCCCATGCTCGTCGGGTGGAGATTTCATCTTCGCTGATTGAAGATACCAATGGTGCCTTCTCATCCATAGACTTAACTCTGTTGAAGGCAATCATATCAGGTCTTTGTAATTTAATAAATTGAAAGACCGGATAAGAACCTTTTCCGACTATCTCTGGTGCCGCTGAAATGAACTTAAGCTCCAGAATATCTCCTCTTTGCAGGTGCGGGTTGTTCTGCCATGATTCGTGCACCACACTACTTATCCATCCCGGAAGTTTTTCGATTTCCGGAAACCCTGGTGATGTAGTATGAACAGATGCTAATGCTCCAAAGTCATACCACTTCCGAACTTCTTCTGGTTTCGATCCTTCGAGCATCCATACCCTGTTGTATCTCCCGGATGTCTCGATTACTGTTTTGCTAGGGTTAATTCCCTTTTTGGAAACCAGTTGTTCCCATTTTCCTTGGTAGTCCAGTCAGGCAGTAGATAGGACCTTCTCGTCTGAATTAACCTTAGAGGTGCCTGTCATTGGCCTAAGGTTAATTTCTTCCTCTTTCACCCCAGAGGCAGTGGGTTGACTTGAGCTTTCGGAAATGTGACTTTCCTCTTGCTCAACATTTTTGTCGGTATCCGACAATGGTTCCTTTGAAGCAGTGCTTGAATCTGCTTCTTCATATGTGACCACTTTAGCTTTTTGGGCACATTTCTCTTTGTTTACCAGGGAAGCTGACGCTTTCCTGATTGGCTCTAATACTGTTTCCCATAGTGCTGTCATTGCTATATGGGAGGTTCGTATATTGTTGCGGACCATGTCCACATCGCTCTGTTGTATTTGGCCAGCTGCTCGTGCATTGATCTGGAGCTGTCCAAAATGCTTCGATAGCTCCTCTAGGTTTTCTCTGAGGTGCCTGAATCTCGTAATGATGGAATCAGCTTCAAATGCTTCCATCTCTCGTCAAGAAATCTGCAAGAACATTTTCATGAGATTTTATAACATCAATATCATAAGTATAATATTGACATTCAGCTTGCCATCTGATAATACGAGCTTTTTCAATTTTTGATTCAAGTTTATTTTTTAAAAAAGCCCTAACATTAGTATTATCAACTTTTAATACAAATTTCTTTGCAAGTAAGAATAAAGGCCATTTTTTAAATGTTTTCCATACTGCAAAGAATTCCTTCTCGTTAATATGCCAAAGTTTGGCTTGTTGTTCAGTGAACAACCCTCCTGTGTATCTATAAGGTTCTTGACCCGTAGTTGTTTTTCTCATGAGCACTCCTGCCCATCGAAAATCATTGGCGTCTGTGTAGACTACCAGCTCATCCTCATCCTGAGGTATCGCGAGTTTTGGCAAGCTATTACAGACTTGCTTTAGTTCACGAATTCTCTTGGTATGGATTTCTTCCCATTTCCATCTAGAGCTTTCAGTCTCTTTCAGGAGTGGTCTAAAATCCTTTCTATATTTTGCAAGGTCTTTAATAAACATACCCGCAAAATTTACAACTCCTAAGAAACTCTGAAGTTGTTTCTTGTCTTTTAATATATCAGGAAAATTGCGGATTTTCTCCACAATGTGTTCCTGTAACTCTATTCCTGCTTCATCAATTTGAACTCCTAAGAATTCAATTTTGTTAGCAGCGATAGTGGCCTTTTTCTCAGAGAGAACTAGACCTTCCCTGTGACATGCATCATAAAATATTTCAAGATGTTTAATATGCTCTTTAATATTTCGAGATGCAATCAGAATGTCATCTATGTAGACGAACATAAACTCTAGATAATCCTTAAATAGATTATCCATCTTTCTTTGGAATATCTGAGGGGCATTAGAAAGCCCCATTGGCATAACATTCCAAATATATTGCCCTTGTGGGGTGGAGAATGCTGTGAATTTCTTCGACTCATTCTCCATCTTAATCTGATAGAAACCAGATTTGCAATCAAATTTAGAAAACACTTTAGCACCTTTGATGCAATCAATTAAGTGTTCTCTACTCGGAATGTAATAACCATCAAACTGTATTATTTTGTTAATACCTTGATAGTTTATTACCAACCTGGGTTTACCTCTCTTTATTTCACCGTGGTTTCTTACCAAGAATCCAGGGCTACTATAAGCTGAGACTCCAGGCTCGATGAGTTTAAGATCAATATGCTCCTTGATAATTTGCTGCATATCTTTCTTATCCTGCATATTCATTAAGATGGGTTTGTATCGAACATACTCATATTTATATTGTTCTTTTACCTGTAGAGTGGCTTCGATCTTGTTTTTATCCCACCATGCCAGAGGATCCTCGTTAAAGTTTCTCTGGATAAGTCTTTTGACATTTTCGAGGGACAATTTAGTGTCCCCATCAATGTCTAGTGAAGTTATATTTAATGACTTCATTTCCTGCATTGCTTCTTTGAGGTTTATAATTTCCTCAATAGAAGCTTCATCAAATCCTTGCTGTCTAAAAGACAACAAAGCCTTACCAAACTTTCTTTTATCCTGCATTTTTGGATGGGTTAGTTTGGCATCATTATCACCACGTTTGCTGCGAAATAATATAGGCATTAACCTGTTGAATGCCTTTTCCCTGCGCAACACCTGTATCTCATTTCCACAACTTGTGGTAAATATTAACAAATTTCTTTTGTTATCTTGAACATATTTTGTAAAGGATTGTATAAAATTGTTTCCTAACAAAATATCCGCTCCTGTGTCATGAAAGTAAATAGGAGGCGTTTTTACCTTATACCAAGGTGTACCAAATGCTCCTCCAATCATGATATTGGCTTGTCGAATACCCTTATTTAGTACTCAGATTTTTTGGGAAAAATCTCTTCCTGCAATAATGGGTAATGATTCCATAGCTTCGCTAGGGAAAACTCCTGGTTTTGCCGTGCAAATACCTGATCCTGAATCAATATAAGCTGCGAAATATTCTGACTTATATTCTTCATATATTATCCCTACTGAGATATAAATGGAGAATGGACTTGTCATTTAATTCTGATGGTGTGACCCTTCAGATTAAATTCTATACCATTATCCTTTCTTACCCATGGTTTATGATTTTCGAGAAAACTTAATCCCAAAATCATAACCCCATTGTCTTTTCCGGCGGTGCCTAAGACCCTGATCTCGTGTCCTGCAATTTCAATTGTTCCTTCATAGGTTCCAATTGATGGCTGCTGCAAGTAGTATAAGTCATCACATGGAAAACGGTTAATCTTTTCAGTGATGTCGAATATTACTCGTATTTCTTTCCATCCTTTAGGGCATTTTATCTTTATATTATCTACCCCAATGGATTGAGGAGTTAGATCTTTGATGAACTCCTTCCCTTTATATGCCATAATTCTGTCTTCCGAAAAAGACATACGGCTTGCGTACTCAATTCTAGCACTCGTTGATCTGTCTAGAATTGGATGATCTCTTATTTGTATGTCTACTCCTCCTAACCTTGGAATCTGGGTAGGATTTGGAGTCATGACTTTAGCAAATTCCTTGAAAATTCTAGGAATTTCTATATATTCTTTCCTGAGAAATAAGTCAGAATGATGACTATTGGAAAGTGCATAAGAGATTCTATAAGTTATAGAATATGGTATGTTCCCTTCTTTCATCAGATCTTTTCTTTTAAAATCCCGATGAAGGGTTAGAACTCTACTAAAATCTTGGTCAGCTAAGTTATAGGAAATTCTGGGATGTATGTCAAACATTAATTTCCCAGCATATAAATTTCCCACCATAGTTCCAAGAAGACCATCTCTAAGGTTATTGATTCTTCTATCAGTGACTGATAGATGCAATTCAGAATCAATGCCTTCTTTGAAGGTTGCCTTAATTACTACTTCAATGGCTCCTATGTGGATCCATTTCATAGTAATGGCGATTTCCTCCTTCATTCTGCTTAATTCCTCAAGAATTTCTTCTTTAGGAATTAATTGCATATCCATAACATTACAAGTAAGTTCCATAGGAATTGCAAACTCACCTGCACTTACTTTGTAGATGATGTTATGTCTTCTCTGGTTGAGTCCCATCTGGTTAAGAACTCGTCCAATCCCGCCAATTCTGAATCCGTCATATGGGCTGAGGTTGGAATCTTGTCGCATTATTCTTTCCATGGTTCGATTCGAGATCGTCATCCTTGAAAAGAATCCAGACAGGTTTTCAGTGGTCTGAATCATGTCTTCTTCAGTCAGACTCGGTTGAAGATCCATCTGAATATGAGTCCGAGTCACTTCTTAATTCTTCCTCGTAGATGCTTTCATCCGAGGGGATGTCCTCAAACTGATAGACTGGTACCAGCTTTCCATGGTAGACTGCTTCCACGATATCCTCCGTGGCTTCGTGCATTCGTACCTCACGATTCTGAGGGCAATCGGGTGAGATATGACCTCTGGCTCCACACTTCCAACAGTTGCAGTCCTTGAAACTTTCGTTGGCTCGGGTATGGGCCCGTATGAATGTTCTCTTGGACGTCGTTCTCCCCGTGCTCCTTGCTGCTGAGCTGGTTGAACCTTGGGATGAACTCTTCGTCGTTCCCGTTCTTTGTCCAGTTTTGTATGACCTGGCCTTGCTCTTGGACCACCATGCTCTTCTTCTTCGGAATGGAGGTCTTCTGAAACTCCTACTGTATGAGCCCCGACTCTTCTTCTTTTTCCTCTTTTCTCCTGATTCTCCTATAATTGTTGGAAAATCGTTATTTTCACAGCAAAGAGGAGTTCTTTTTATTTTACCTCTTAGTCTCTTGATGTTCTTTTGGGCTGCTGCCTGTTGACACCATTCTCTGAGTTTATCCTTTAAGAAGGACATTCTTCGAGCTATTGAGTCCACTGTACCAGAAGGTACTGTGTACGATTGGATCAACATTTCTCTCCATGGGCTGCAGATCTTTGCAAAGAACATGGGACATGCTACTTCAGCTGTCATTTCGCTCCGAAAATAGTATTTACGAAACCAGTAGATGTATTCGTCTACTGCGCAAATACTTCTTAACTCCATACCCAATAATGCTTGGGTATAGACCTTGATTTTTTCGGTTCTCTGTTCTTCAAAATACCCATCTCCTACAAAATGGGTTTTGAATAAGAGGCCAAATCTTTCACAGATTGTGCTTTTGGATTCTCCCTCGAGTATTTGCTCTTTTAAAGCAGTCGTGGAGTTTTTCCAGCCCAGCTTTGCCGATCCTTCGAGACTCAGCTCTATTAATCTGACAAAGTTTTCTTTATCGAGTTCCAGGGTGGTTGCTGCAATCTTCATTGAAGCTACCCATTCATCGATCAGGTCTTCGATGTTTCGGAAGTCGATAACGTCGAGGTTTAGTGTTATGCCATATGGATTTAATGGTTGTAAAATCGTCTTGGCCCACGGTGTGGATTCTGGTGCTCTACTTGGGTTCCGTCCTGGGTTTCGTCTTGCATTGAGATGCACCTCAGGATACCTGTTCATGTAGAAGTCTGTACTTTCTCTCATTGGGACATCAGGCGGTCCATCGTGGGTCACGTTGGATCCTGATCCTTCCGCATAACCCAATTGAAGAACTTCATTGGGTTTTACATTAACCAGATCCATAATCCCAAGTTGGGAAAATAATTCTGCTAATTCTTGTAGATCTGATATATCTGCCCTGGAAACACTCATTCGACTGTTTTCAGGAGATCGATCATAAGCTCTTCTTGTGATTTCTGCTTTGGAACCATAGTTGCTTTACCCTTTTGATGTAAAGCTTGTACTGGTCCGAATGCATCTCTAATATTGGCTTGGTTATTCTTGGAAGATCCAGGAATATCCTTCTGCCTTTTCTTGATATCCGAAATGTCAAATTTCAGATTCAAAATTTCTTTCTTTAGATCTTGAAATACTTTCAAGATCTCGTATGTTGTCTGATTCAAGTTATCTATTTTCCCAGGTATAATTAATACCTGGTTACCAAAATCTTGAATCGTCTTTTGGATTTCTCTTAAGTCTTTTGATAACTTAGAGCTATCCGGATCAATTTCTTTCCAGTCCGTTCCTCTCATTTTTAGGAAAGAAACTGATTTTGATAATATTTTGTCCATGGGACAAGTTCAAGAAATTCCTTTGGAATTTTCTATTTTTTATTTCCAAAATTTGGAAATAACTTGTGGGTTTCAAATTAATTGAATCCATTAAATAATTAAATCTTCTCCATTAAGAAATAAAATATTATAAATAATATAATTAATATGTTCTTCAATAAAACCTAGGCTCTGATACCAATTTTCAAGCGCATTAGGAGTCATTTATATAGTGAAAAATTAAGTATATTGAGAAAGGACTAAAGTAAATAAAGTCAAACTTCCTTGGGGTATGAATGAAATAAAGAAAAAGTTGTTGGATTCCTTTATTAATTTCAAATTGGTCCTATGGCCTAGATTTTACAAAACTGTGTTTGTTATGGCCTATTTTCATAATTGTAACTTGTTATGGCCTAAAAGCGGAATAGCCTCCTTGTTATGGCCCTTTTTAACATTTAACCCATAATGGGGAGAACAATTTCCACGTCATTGTGGAATTTTTTTATGTTGAAAGTGGTTGTTTTAGTGGGTGAAAGAGAAAGTAATAAAAAATTATTTGGGTGGGGAAAATAAAAGAGGCGGGAAAGTGTGTGTAGAAAGTTATTAATTTATAGTATGTTATAAAGGATTGCTATTTGCTGCTGCCCTATTTGATGCACCAATTTTAAGGTTCATGAATCTTCCCTGTTTCTGTCAAACACCTAATTTATTTATTGTTCATTCCAGCTGATCCAGTAACCGAAACACTTTTTTTTATTACTACTAGTCCATATATATAATATGTACTCCCCTCACATACACATCACCATATAACTTTGATTTTACATTTGTTGGACCGACGTTGCATAACTAGTTAAATACTCCACTATATACTAGTAGTACTTATTTCTTTTCAGTTTTTGTCCAACTGATGTATCGTCGTCTTTTTGGGTCATATACTTCTTCAAATTGCCTGCCTTAATTGGCACATGTGTTTGCGTCCCTTTTCTGGGAAATGAATCAGGCCATATAGATATACTAGTAGTGTACTTTATTATTCAGTGAACACCTTTTAGTGTGGACAGAATCGTTTCATGCTCAGCTCATTGCCATTTGCCCCCTTTGTTTTTTTTATTACAACATCTGGGATTTTGCATTATATTGTGGATTCTTTTTAATACTGTGTAAGTGGAGGATTTATTATACCTTTTACTGTAGTAGGAGTATTTAAAAAAGGAATGGTGGTGTAGCCTCCTGTAGGCGATATTTCCGTTCATGTTGTTGGGCATTTTGATAAGCATAAATAGCATAGCATAGCAAGTTGGGCATTTTGATAAGCATAAATAATCAATCTTGCAAGGATTATTCAAATTATTGTTGAGAAACTCTTCCTTCCTTTTGCATTAATTCTCTTACTTTCATCATATATAGTTGGTACCATAATAATGTACTACTATTATATTCCACCCTCTTGCCCACAAAATAATTCATCAGCACTGCTCCTGCTCGTTTTACTTTTTTCTTTTCTTTTTATATATACTATATGTATTTGTTTTTTAAATAAATAGAAGAACGGAAAATTATAGTTTAATACCCTACTGTCAAAATACTGAGAGTGTAGTACCCCTATACTATTATACTTCAATTGAGATACCTCCCCAACAATTTCGAATTTGTTTCAAAATTAGTTTATGTGAAAAGACCACCATACCCCTGAAGCAAAGAAAGAGTTGAAAAAATGATGGAGGGCAGCAGGGTCTTTCCAACTTTATGTCTTGTCTCCTTGTCTTAAGTTTTGAAACTGTCTGTTTGGGAGTTAATACTCCACCCACGTTCGCCACCACCGCCGGAGGAGTTAAAGAGGAAGCGCCCATTCGGTCTTTAGTTTTGCCCACCATTTTCGTGCGCTGGTTTTCGCCTTCCGTTGGAGAATCGAAGAGTGCAACACGATAAGAGTAAGTACAATCGAAGAGGAAGGGAAGAGCTTTGAAGGTTGATCGATTTTGGTTCTTCAAAGGTAAGAAAATCCGAATTGATTCCGAATTAGTTGTTTACATTCCGCAATATAAATTCCATTGATGTTTTGGGTTGAAGGTTTGTTTTGTGCTTGCGGTTTTGACACTGTAATACCCTGAAAGTTGGCGAAGTTGATAATATTTTTCTAAAATAATAATTTGGTATTATTTCTTAAGAAAATAACTTGAGTTGGGAAAAATAAACTAATATTTTTCAAGATAGAGATTATTTAACAAAATAAATTATTTCCCAAGTCACTAGAGAAATATATTTTCCAAGGAAAATATAGAAAGATGTATCATTATTTTCCAAGGGGAAATATTTTAATTAAAGAGAGATACAGGTTTCCAAGAGAAATATTAAGACGATTATTTTCTAAGGGAAAATAACTTAAAATAAGAAATATATTTTTCAAGGGAAAATATTTTATCAGATAAAAATGAATCTTTGACAATAGTATTAATTAGGTATTATTTTCTAACTAGTTTCCTATTAAATATTGTTAATCTAATTATTTAACATGAAGTTATCAATAGGTTATTGGTAGTAACATGAGATACCTATTTTATAGATCATGGGTTTTCAACCCTAATGTCTACAAGATAATTTTTGCAAAGACAGTAATAAATAAATAATTATAGAGTAAAAAGAATGTAAGTGGTGCAATGAATCAAAACTGTTCAAGAAAATAAACTGTACAATAAATTAATTCAGCTCAATAAAATACAGATTAAGAAAATAAAAATAGATTAGAGCTTATAAGATAAATAATCGTACATGAAATTGGAAAACTTATAAAATGGCAAAGGCAAACCATCGGTTGACATGTAAACAAGAGCATAAAGTAAAACTAATAAAATTAAGGGGACAAGAACTTACATGCTTGGAATAAAATTTGTAAAAAGGTGAAAAGACTTATTTTAGTAAGATTGTACAGCCCAAACACGTATGGCTTCAAGATAATAGTAAAATAAAAACAAAAATAGGAAGTACTTAGTAAAGAAGAAAAAGGAGAAGATACGTAGCATGTATATTAGTAACAAACAAACTGCCATGCATGATGGCGTGTGGCAATGAAGTTTGACAATAACTGTGAAGATAATAAATAATAATAGCACAGTAGCCGACTTCTATGCCTATATAAACCCACCCATCAGAACAATACGAGTTCATTAGCATTCCACACATTACTGCGTGGGGATGAGTGGTGCGGTAGTTCAACTCTAAGAATTTATTAAGCTGTCTTCGGAAGAAACTGTAAGTAGATTTTTTGTTCTGCGGGCTTTGTCCCAAGAGTATTTTGCATGTTTAAATTCCTTTGTGTTTTAATAATTTTAGGGTTTATGCATGCAATTGATTTATGCAGAGGTAATGTCCCATTATATGTTTAACTATTTTTGGGCTAGGCCATGCATGTGGAAAAATAACATTTTCAGTGTATGGCATGTGATTATTGAATTATTATTATGCGGCGTATATCAAAGAGGTAGATATCGTCGTGAGTTATTTCATGGGCTATCCAAGGGATCCCCATGAAGAGGATTGTGTTTGGGCCAAGGGTCTCACAATCAGTTTTTCTAGATGCAAGGTAGGGCCATCCTTGTATACCATAGTTTGACTTCGGTCACTATGTGAGCATGCTAGGTCCTATGAGATACCCCGGGTGTAGACGTCATAGTTGAGCTACATGTGGATTGAACAGTTTAACGGTTTGACATGCCATTTACTGTTGAGTCATATTTATTTATTTTTGTCCAAGGGACAAGAATTTGCTTGCTCAGCCGGTGTGCTGATAAACTCTACTTACTCATTTTTACAGGGTTTGACTTATGTGGATCCTACTAAGAGGCATGGGCACGGGCATGGGTGTCAGATTACTTTATACTAGTTATTTTAAATTATGTTTTATTAGTCATAAATTTGTTTTTTTTTTTAATTGAGATTGTTGTTATTATCATATTTGTAAAGTCTATTATTTTGCCCAAATTAAATATATTCTTTTAAACTCAGTTAACTGTGCTTTCACAAATCCGTTAATAAAAGTCTTATTTTTTTTTTTTTTGCTCTAGTTAGTATGAGAAATTATTTTGTGGTAAAAAGCCCTAATCACCATATTTTGTAAAGTGTATTATATTATTTAAAGGTATATTTTTTATAAATGATAAATCCGTTTAAAGTAGGTTTAGACTTAAATTTAATATTAGCCTTAGCGCTTTTCGATTAAGTTAGCAAATGCAAGGCAAATGCGAGCTTAATCGGGAGGCGTGGCGGTAACAACCCCGGGTTCCCGTTGGTAACTTCCGCTGCAAAACTGATCGTGGAAAACGGGGGTGTTACAGGGTGGTATCAGAGCAGGATTCAAAAACAAAAATCATTTTGGAGTCTAAATCTTTATTTATAGAGTCAGAATCCTACTGATTTTTTTTTTAAAAAAAACATTTTTTTTCGTAGTGTAAAGAAAATTTTTACTTATTTGGGGACGGGTCACTATGCACTTGCATTAGGCACAACTCATGTAGTATTATGTTTGGTAATTGCAATGTATCCATGGTAATATTGTTTGATAGTTGGGAGATAAATAATTTAAGAGATTGTAATCGAAGAGCAATAATTTTAAAAGAGGAGTCCAAGAGGAGATGACTCATAAAAAGAAAGAAATACAGAGATTAGAGGTAGAGTCTATACCAGAAGGCTTGGCAATCGAACATAAGGAAATAATCAATTCCTTGCAAAAAGGAATGAGATATTAAATTGTAAAGAATTCCCTGGTAAACCTCTTTCACCACAGGAAAGTTGGGAATGCTACTAGTATGGAAAAGTTAGACATATTGCTAAAAATTGATACCTCAGGGTAGAGAACCCTAAATAAATTAAATATTTTTGAAACCCGATAATATATTAAATTATCATGCATATAGCAACTATTAAATTTAAAAGGTTTTTGTTAGGCCTTGAGATTCCATACTCATGTGTCCGTTTCAGCTAGTTAAGGAAAATACCGATGAGTTTGTAGCGTGTCGCTTTCTTTTGAGTGCGATGTATGATCTATCTCTTTGACTCACTAACCTCTAGACTAATACCGGGGGATTATTAACATTAGTATGGCCGATAACAACGACCGTCAGAAACAGATAGAGTAGTTAATATTCACTCTTGGAGCAGTGGTTCAAAAACAAGTAGAGAAATGAGAAGGTTAGGGTGATTATATCGAAATGGTTAATAAATTCCAATCACCTCAATATAACGTCCAAGAAAAGCCAACTAAACTAGAAGGGTGGATTGAGTTATTTGAAAAGCTACTCGAGATAGTAGAATGCCCTGTATAACGTAAGATGGGAGTAGCTGCATTCTTCCTAAAAATAATAGCGAATACTTGGTATAGGTTACAACAAGACCGCCAAGTTACGTTGAATGAATTTCAAAGGAGTCCGAGTTAACAATTTTACCCACTCAGCGTAAAACAAAAAAAACAAAAAAAACAAAAAAAAAATTCCAAATATGAAGAGTTTGTTATTCTTCAACAAGGTAGTCAATCCGTACAAGAGTACTGTTCTAAAATTTATGAACTCTCGAGATTTGCTCTAAACCTGATAGCAATGGATCAGACCAAGGCCCAAAAATTTTGCGCTTGGTTCGAACAAGTATATCCGAAAAACGCTCGGTGGGAATAAATTTACAATGTTACAAAAAGTATAAGATCAAACTATAACTTTCGCGGAAGTCAAGGATAATTGTCAAATGAGAGACTTCCAGTAAAACAACAAAATAAGGTACCCTATCCAACCTAATATATAGAACCAATACCCACTCCGTATAACCGACGCAACAAAAGGTATTCAACTCACCAGTGTCTAAAAGGTGAAGAATGTTACTATTGTGGCTTGAAATATCACAGGGCCACAAATTGTCGATTAAGGCTTAAACCTGACCGACTTCGGCCAGATTTGCAAAAAAAAAAAAAGATACATGCTAGAAATACAAAGACTTCAAAATAATAAAGGGGATCAACGGCAACGACCATCTTTCCCTATGAATCCAGAAGTAGTCAATAGAGCTCCAACACACCAAAGTAGACTTAACCAAGGAAGGCTGGACGTAGTCAACCAAGCTGACCTGCACACTATTGAAGACCCCGCCGAAGGTACTTTTGGAAATCAAGATTCTGAAGTTCGTATTTTGTTTGATTCTAGAGCCACTTGTTTGTTCATATCTCGTAGAAGATGGCCCGATTTAGGACTCGATAAACCCATGAGATAAATTTAGGTATTCCTCGCCCAATGGAGCAATTATTAACTACTCAAAATGTTACGAGAAAGTTCCATTTCTCTAATTCAAACAAAAGTTTCGAACAAAAATGCAACCCCACTTTCAACCAAAGAGAGTCAGCGGTCAAGCATTGAACAACTTTTCACGTTCCAAGATAAAGCATACTTGAAAACTGGAACAAAAGATTTGTATCTGCAAAGTCGAGTTTCCCGCTGATCTCATAGAATTTAAGTTACAAGTTTTAATGTTAACTTAAAGATGGATTGGCCCACAAAGTATCAAGTCATCATTAAGTGTGCCCAACAGAAAATACAATGTATGGGCCGAATAATGAACAAATCTTGTACTATATAGAACCCAGAGGACCAAAAAGGAAGGTTATTGCAATAATGCAATCGGTAACACTAGTAAGAAAAGGGAACCCCCTTATCTTTGCTATGTCCGGAATTTGCAAGCCGGAGAAATATGAATAAATAATATTCCGATAGTGCGAGAATATCCCGATGTATTCCTTGCAGATAGAATTTGTTATTGACCTAGTCCTATGTACCAAATTCGTATTAAAAACTTCATACCTAATGGCACCAACTGAAACAAAGGAATTGATGGAGCAACTCGAGGACCTTTTACAAAAATGATACATTCAACTCGATACATCCCCGTAGAGAGAACGTGTACTGTTTGTACGAGGGATGGACAGTGACATGAGGCTCTTTGTTGATTACAGAGGCATCAACGAGATAACAATGAAGAATAAATACATATTACCACGAATTAATGACTCCTTGAACAACTCAAGTGACTCATAATCTTTTCAAAGATCGATTGAGATCCGAATATCACCAACTTAGGATATCCCAAAGATAAGATTTAGAAAACATTGTGGACATTACGAATTTTTCATGACGTCGTTTGGATTAACCAAGCTCCTACGGTATTCATGCCTATCATGAACAATGTGTTCCGAAAACTATTAAATAAATGTATAGTTGTCTTCATTAACGACATAGTAGTCTACTTCAAGAATGAGGAAGAACACGATCAACACCTATGCAAGTCCTGCAAACACTAAAAATCCATCAATTGTATGCCAAATAGTTTAAATGTGACTTTTGGCTAAATAAGGTTGCATTCCTCGGTCACATTGTCTTTACCGTTGGAATATCAGTTGATCCTGCTAAAGTAGCAGCGGTGAATCAATGGCCTGTACCAACTTCACAAATCGAAATAAGAACTTTTCTCGGTTTGGCACGCTACTACAGGAGATTCGTCAAAGAGTTCTCGAAAATTGCAACTTCTCGAAAATTGCGATACCAATAATAAAAACTTTGAAGATTGATCAAAGGTTATATGAACATTCGAATGCAAAACTGCATTCCAAACATTAAAGGAAAGCTAATTACGACACCAGTCCTAACTTTACGCAATGAAAATGACAATTTTGAAATATATAGTGACGCTTTCAAATTTGGACTAGGATGCGTGTGGATGCAGAAAGGGAATGTCATAGCATATGCTTCTCTGCAACAAAGGCAAATGAGAAGAATTATCCAAATCATGATCTGGAATTAGCTAAAGTTGTTTTCCCATGAAGATATGGATGCATTATGAGGACATACGAAGATGTCAAGTATGCAATAACCACAGAAGGCTAAAATATATCTATACTAAAAACAAAAGGAGCTTAAACACGCCGAAGGTGACGATTAAAGATGACAGATAATTATGACTTAGGCATTACATATCACGAGGGAAAGCTAAATCAAGTGGCTGATGCAATAAACCGAAAGTCAAAACATCTGGGTAATTATAAATCTTTCCGCCCGAATTGTACATAGAATTTGGCCTGGTAAGAGTTGAGTATGTACCAAGGCACGCGTACTGAACTAACCAATGCCATCACAATTCGACCAACCATTTTTCACGAAGTCCAAGAAAGACAATCAAGTGAGTCAAGCTAAAAAGGTTATGGCAAAAATAGCTCAAGGTGAATTTATGGATTTTCAAAAGGTGCCTAACTGTCAAAAGGTCAAAGCCGAGCAGAAGAAACCACTTTGATTAGTAAAACCACTCGAAGCCCCAGAATGGAAGCTAGATAGCATTTCCATGGATTTTATCTCTAAGATTACCAAAGACACAAAGAGGAACCAATACAATAAGATGTCGGCAATTGTAGATCGAGAATGTCGTACGAATGCATGTGATTTCTCCAGATATCGTTTCACATTGATATCATCGATTCAACTCGAATTTCTAGGGTAAGTTACAAGAAACTGACGATACTAGGATAAACATTAGCACGACATTTCACCCAACAACCAACGAACAAATTGAAAGAACAATCCAAACTCTTGAAGACATGCTACGAGCTTGCGCCTTAGAATTCCAAGGAAGGTGAGAACATCACCTACGCTAGTGAATTCAGTTATAACAATAGTCATGATGCTAGTATTGGCATGACCCCATTTGAAGCACTATATGGTATGAAGTGCCGAAGACCACTTTGCTGGACTACATGTGAAAATCCAATTCCTATTGGACCACAACTGCTTGAGGAGACAAGGCGTGTGATTGAACAAATCCAACTCAAAATAAAATCCCCTATGATCGATAAACAACATATGCCAACTAGAGAAGGCGAGAGGGCGGATACGAACTAGTTGACAATGTATTATTGTAGATATCACAAATGAAAGGAATGATGCAATTCGGTAAGCGCGATAAGTTAGGCCCGTATCACAACTTAAAAAGCACCATCATGACTTTAAGATAATGATTCCATCAGACATTATTGAACTAGATAGGACTTTACTTATGAAGAGAGACTAATCAAACTCTTAGATACTACAGAGCGAGCCACGAGGCGCCAAGTCATGGTCAAAGTCCAATGGTCAAACGATGACGAGAATGATGCCATGTGGGAAACTGATGCAAAAATACAAGACAACTATCCAGAGCTATTCTTGAAATCGATGCAGCTATAGGGACATAGCTGCGAAAACAAGTGGGGAAAATGTCATACCCCTATAGAGAGTAGGGTAAGAAAATTTTTAATTATGTGCAAGCCTTATCTTATTTTAGTCTTGCAATAGTTATTTGAGTAAACTTCGAGGACGAAGTTTGTATTTAAGGAGGGTAGATTGTAATACCCTGAAAGTTGGCGAAGTTGATAATATTTTTCTAAAATAATAATTTGGTATTATTTCTTAAGAAAATAACTTGAGTTGGGAAAAATAAACTAATATTTTTCAAGATAGAGATTATTTAACAAAATAAATTATTTCCCAAGTCACTAGAGAAATATATTTTCCAAGGAAAATATAGAAAGATGTATCATTATTTTCCAAGGGGAAATATTTTAATTAAAGAGAGATACAGGTTTCCAAGAGAAATATTAAGACGATTATTTTCTAAGGGAAAATAACTTAAAATAAGAAATATATTTTTCAAGGGAAAATATTTTATCAGATAAAAATGAATCTTTGACAATAGTATTAATTAGGTATTATTTTCTAACTAGTTTCCTATTAAATATTGTTAATCTAATTATTTAACATGAAGTTATCAATAGGTTATTGGTAGTAACATGAGATACCTATTTTATAGATCATGGGTTTTCAACCCTAATGTCTACAAGATAATTTTTGCAAAGACAGTAATAAATAAATAATTATAGAGTAAAAAGAATGTAAGTGGTGCAATGAATCAAAACTGTTCAAGAAAATAAACTGTACAATAAATTAATTCAGCTCAATAAAATACAGATTAAGAAAATAAAAATAGATTAGAGCTTATAAGATAAATAATCGTACATGAAATTGGAAAACTTATAAAATGGCAAAGGCAAACCATCGGTTGACATGTAAACAAGAGCATAAAGTAAAACTAATAAAATTAAGGGGACAAGAACTTACATGCTTGGAATAAAATTTGTAAAAAGGTGAAAAGACTTATTTTAGTAAGATTGTACAGCCCAAACACGTATGGCTTCAAGATAATAGTAAAATAAAAACAAAAATAGGAAGTACTTAGTAAAGAAGAAAAAGGAGAAGATACGTAGCATGTATATTAGTAACAAACAAACTGCCATGCATGATGGCGTGTGGCAATGAAGTTTGACAATAACTGTGAAGATAATAAATAATAATAGCACAGTAGCCGACTTCTACGCCTATATAAACCCACCCATCAGAACAATACGAGTTCATTAGCATTCCACACATTACTGCGTGGGGATGAGTGGTGCGGTAGTTCAACTCTAAGAATTTATTAAGCTGTCTTCGGAAGAAACTGTAAGTAGATTTTTTGTTCTGCGGGCTTTGTCCCAAGAGTATTTTGCATGTTTAAATTCCTTTGTGTTTTAATAATTTTAGGGTTTATGCATGCAATTGATTTATGCAGAGGTAATGTCCCATTATATGTTTAACTATTTTTGGGCTAGGCCATGCATGTGGAAAAATAACATTTTCAGTGTATGGCATGTGATTATTGAATTATTATTATGCGGCGTATATCAAAGAGGTAGATATCGTCGTGAGTTATTTCATGGGCTATCCAAGGGATCCCCATGAAGAGGATTGTGTTTGGGCCAAGGGTCTCACAATCAGTTTTTCTAGATGCAAGGTAGGGCCATCCTTGTATACCATAGTTTGACTTCGGTCACTATGTGAGCATGCTAGGTCCTATGAGATACCCCGGATGTAGACGTCATAGTTGAGCTACATGTGGATTGAACAGTTTAACGGTTTGACATGCCATTTACTGTTGAGTCATATTTATTTATTTTTGTCCAAGGGACAAGAATTTGCTTGCTCAGCCGGTGTGCTGATAAACTCTACTTACTCATTTTTACAGGGTTTGACTTATGTGGATCCTACTAAGAGGCATGGGCACGGGCATGGGTGTCAGATTACTTTATACTAGTTATTTTAAATTATGTTTTATTAGTCATAAATTTGTTTTTTTTTTTTAATTGAGATTGTTGTTATTATCATATTTGTAAAGTCTATTATTTTGCCCAAATTAAATATATTCTTTTAAACTCAGTTAACCGTGCTTTCACAAATCCGTTAATAAAAGTCTTATTTATTTTTTTTTTTTTGCTCTAGTTAGTATGAGAAATTATTTTGTGGTAAAAAGCCCTAATCACCATATTTTGTAAAGTGTATTATATTATTTAAAGGTATATTTTTTATAAATGATAAATCCGTTTAAAGTAGGTTTAGACTTAAATTTAATATTAGCCTTAGCGCTTTTCGATTAAGTTAGCAAATGCAAGGCAAATGCGAGCTTAATCGGGAGGCGTGGCGGTAACAACCCCGGGTTCCCGTTGGTAACTTCCGCTGCAAAACTGATCGTGGAAAACGGGGGTGTTACAGACACGTTTATGGTATTTTGAGAATGGGTTTTTGAATGTTTGTTTTATGCTTGCGGTTTTGACATGGGTTTTTGAATGTTTATTTTGTGCTTGCGGTTTTGACACAATTATTGTATTTTGAGAATGGGTTTTGTTAGGGATTGATGTTGGTTGTGTGCTTTCAAAGTAGAGAGTTTATGCGGTTGGGGTGTTTTGAGAAATGGGGTTTTCGTAGAGGGTTTAGGGGGGATTGCGAATTGCCATTTTTTTAAATGCTGATGATGCTGATGATACCACTGTTGATGGTACCAACACCAACCTTACACTGGTGGCTGATACTGCCCTTAGCAATCCGGACACCACCCCCTTCAGGCGGCTGCCCCGAAGACCTCGCACGTTGATCCACCCCCAGTCAACACGGCTGCGCCCACAGCTTCTCGTGTCATTGATCCGGTGCAAATGCAAAGTGCTGGCCCTACCCCGGACACCACTCCCCTTCAGGCGGCTACCCCGAGCACTTCGCACGTTGATCCACCCCCAGTCAACACGGCTGCACCCACCACTCCTCTTGTCAATGATCCGGTCTCGGTGCATAGTGCTGTCCCCACTCAGGACATCCCCGTTCACCCCGATACGCTTTAAGTGTATGCTCCGGTCCCTCTCCGCATTGTCGACACATCGGCCGTACTTGGTTTGCCAGCGAACCCAAAAAATCCCACAGCTACCCCTGATCTCATTGCTCCAGTGGCAATGGCTGGTGCTCCTCCCGTAGGTACTGATGTTCAAAGTTCCGGGGAGGCTGGTGCCCCTTCTGACAAGTCTGGTATTTCTGCTTCTACTGCCGATATTCCACGTCCAATGGACATTGATGCTGACAACGTGGCTGACCCCACGACTTGAACTGTTATGATGTTTCTACTTTTGGATTTGTTGTTGGTTTGAGATGTAGTTTAACTGTTATGGATGCTGCAGGATTGTCGTGTTTGGTTGTTTTTGTCGTCTTGGTGGTTTGGTCGTTTATCGTGTTTAGTTTTATCTGGTACTTCAGTGATGTGTACTAATTGGTAATTCACCATTTTGTTTTAATCTTATGGGATGATGTTAACTGTTAAGGGATAATTACGTGAATTATGTGGAAACAAAAAGCGGGCGAAAATTCCAACACTTCATTTGGCCATTACATGAATTACCCACGCAATTACAAGCACAACACAAACAAAATTTGGTACAACATTTAGAGACCGGTCATGAGTGGTCAAAATTGGGAAGTGTGAGAACGACATAAAGTTACTTTTCAGATATTCTTCTCTGTACTTTGCAGATTGCCTGCAACAAATGAAGTCATGAATTGATGGTTGGTGGTCCCATCTGTACTAATTGAGGGGAAATCCATTGAAACAAAACCGTCCTTCATTTGGTACCAAACTTTCCTAAGATAGGACCATACATGACGAATAGGAATATCACTATGGTTGCTACTGATTCGTTGGCATCCAAGCACTTTAATTTACACTCACAACGCATCCATATGATTGATTATGTTGAATGATGCACAAACAAGCTTCATTAACACATTCCCCTAACCCCGTGTGCCACAACTGTGCATCCAAACACTATGTGAGTAAGGTTCAAACATAATGGTGATATCTCCAAGCAGAGGAGTACATCACAAGAACAATGTCCAGTGTAGTCCAAGTCCTTGTGTGGTGTGTTGTAGGGTAACCATACATCCTATGTACTAAGTTGTTGATTTGAGCTCGTTAATGGCATCCAAGCACTTTAATTTACACTCACAACGCATCCATATGATTGATTATGTTGAATGAGGCACGAACAAGCTTCATTAACACTTTCCCCCAACCCCATGTGCCACAACTATGCATCCAAACACTATGTGAGTAAGGTTCAAACATAATGGTGCTATCAAATTATGAAATTCATGCAGCAACATCAAATAAGAAGCCATCCATAATAAATAAGAACCTGCGAAAGTTACTTCTTTTGCATTTACATGGTATCACGTTTTGAAACCATCCTTACGAAGGATCGTTTCATAAACTGAAACCATATACAAAAATACCACCTATCAAGTCAAATCTGTTCCAGACATGTTCCAAAAAAAAATATTACATGCCAATGTGGTATACCACAGTGTCTGAGCAATCAGCACCAAAGTGACACAGCTGTGTCGTGTGGTCAAAAATATCAAAAATGTGTCGGTATGCGTCCTTACAAGATGCAGGGTCTTCGTTGCGGCATTCACATCAATCCATTTATCATTCGCCTTTCTATAGACATCCGAAAGAAGGTCGGCATCATATATTCGCACAAGATGCACTTCCCCTTCGTAATGACAAAACAGTAACGTCTCTATTCTTTGCATTTCGGCTTCCTCTTGCCCATCTACTTGTTCTTCAATGTCACTCATCCTTCCCCAAGAACCCGTCGCACTATCCCCTACCAAAACCCTTCACAGCCCCGTCCCACTATACCCCTAACCCTCCGACAGCCCTCCTACAACAATCCTAACCCATCGTCGACACCCTTCTCTCCCGTCAAGCTTTCCCCTTCCAAGAACCCTCCTCAAACTCGCCCCAAAACCCTAACCCGTCAGCTCCGAGCTTCACGAAACAGGGGTGTCCCCAACCCTAAGCTTCTACCCTTCCCCCATCCCTACCAAAGCCGGGCGAACGACATTCTCCAACACACTCGCGTGCGAAAATGAAGCTCCACTGGTGTCTCGTTCGATTGTCGCAGGTTGGGGAGGTGAGAGAGACAAATGGGTTATGTGTGTGAGTGAGACAAATTCGTATGTGAGAGTGAGATTCAAAAAACGGCTGCCAACTCCCATAATTACCTGTCAATTCTCTGCCAAAAAGGGAGGGTATTAGTGTCAATTCACCATTTTATTTTAGTTTTGAGTTTCTTTTAGTTAATAGGTCATGAAATCACATGTATATATTTGTTGGGTATCAATACAACATATATTGAGTATAGGGTACTAATACGTAAGACTCATGAGGTGTGGGTACTTTTCAATAACTTTTCCATAAAAGAAACAAAGAAATTTGAGATTAATAGATGTAGATAAAATATAATTATCTTATTCGCTAACTAAGAAAGATATATTTTTTCTTTTAATTGCATTATTCATTTAATGGGATGGGTTTCAGTTTTCAGGTCTTGGTGATGGAGGATTAAATAGGAGTATGTATATCCTTCAAATAAATAAATAGAAGTATATATATATATATATATATATATATATATTTTAAAAAAAAAACAGTTTAGGTGTCAGAACTACTGTCCACTTCACTCCCTCCGTCCCGCGAAATGTGGTCACTTTCTTTTGGGCACGGTAATTTTAGTAGTGGGGTTTAATTAGTAAATAAAGTGGTGTAGGTATTTTGTGTTTAAGATTCTAATGAAGTTTGGTACTGTTTATTGTTTAACTTTGACTTAATATTATGCAATGATACAATTAGAGAAAAATATTCAAGTGTGATCTTGTTAGGATAGTCTAATCGTGTAATTTCATAATATATATTTTATACAATTTTTATTTGTAACAATTTTGAAATATTAAGAATTAAAGAAATGCTAGAGACTTTGTGTAGAAAAATAAAAGTGCATTGGAATTTCTGTAGAATAGTAAAAGTAAACACTTTTAATGTGATTTGAAAATAATTAAAATCCTAATCAAACTTATATTATTTTAATTTATCTAAAAATGGAAAGTGGCCAAATTTCATGGGACACCCCAAAAAAGAATAATAGCCAAATTTCGCGGGACGGATGAAGTAGTAGTTGAAATTAAATTCAGAAGTGTATATACCTTTCGAGGAAAAAAATTGTCGTTTCAACTCTTTATGTATGTCAATGTCCCTTTACTTATTTTAAATTGTTCAAACTCATATTTGTGA
Organism: Hygrophila difformis; assembly: GCA_030278955.1. Classification (NCBI taxonomy): domain Eukaryota; kingdom Viridiplantae; phylum Streptophyta; class Magnoliopsida; order Lamiales; family Acanthaceae; genus Hygrophila; species Hygrophila difformis. The sequence continues at coordinate 15,909,600 of JAOANR010000007.1, forward strand.
ATAATTTATTTTCATTCGGTTTAGTTATAGACAAAGCACTTATCTTTTCACAATTAGAGATAGTATTTCATTATTGTGTGGCCATAAAAAAATCATTTGAAAAGAAAATGATAGTATTGTTTTTTGGGTGAACGTAAAGTACAGCATCGATTAAGGGAAAAAAAAATTGATATCTTCTTGCTTTAAATATATTACAAACAGAAAATATTTCTCCTGAAAGCTTTAAATTAAAATAATTTGGTGCCATGGTTTAGGGGTAAACAAAAATTTATGGGAAAAAATATACTTCTATTTTTTTTTTTGGTAAACATTGGCACCAACGTGTCGGTAAAGATGTGTGGGAGCCCAAGCCACACAAATTACAAATGGATAAAGTGGAAGGATAGAGGTCTGGTGAGAATCGAACTTCCAACCATAAAAGTATGGAACATGACCACTTGGGCCAAGTCTCATTCCCAAAACATATACTTGTATTGTTAAATAGTACATTCCAGATTTCCTCGATAGATTCTAAATATGCCTAAAAGTGTTCAATGTAGTACAAATCGGCCAAAGGTCGGTCAAATTTATTTGAATCATCATGTGTGAAGGGTACGGATAAATAATTTTATCATTACAAAGGAGAGAATATTCACAATAAATTTAGTAGTAGTAAGAATTTGATCATTTTTTAACACCATGAAATGGAAGGGATTGTAAGAGATATCACAAAATATTCAAATCAACTTAGTCAATAGCTCAGGGTCTGTTCTGCACGCAGAGCTGTAGTTGTGAGCTATAACTGCGAGCTGGAGCTGTAAGGAGATATGGGAGCTGTAGCTGTCACTTTTTTTAAGTGTTCTGTATAACTAGCTGTAGCTGTCAAAAAATGTATGAAATGACATAAAATGACAAACTTTTATGTAGACTATTGGATAGTGAGTTGGTTATTGGGTTAAAATTGTAATTGCTCAACAATAAGCTACGAGCTTATTTTTTAAAGTATTACATGTAGCTTCTAAAAAGAAGCTTCCAAAAGCTCCCAAAAGCTAGTGTGCAGAACGGGCTTTTGTTTTAAAATAAAAGCTAAAGCTACCAAAAACTCACAAAAGCAACATGTAGAACAGACCCTTTAATCTAAATCGAATCCAATTTTCAGTTAAGTGAGGATTTCGATTTTACAAATACTTCCTCCGTTTTTTAAAAATTGTAACATTCCTGCATTTCACATTATCCAATGCACATTTTTAACGCTTAATATATCAAATTATGTAAAAGTAAAAATTATAAAAATTTGATATTCTAAAACTACGCGAATAGACGAATCTAACAAGATCTCACTTGACTATGTTTTATCTTGTATAACTATGTTAAAAATTTGAATCAAAGTTACTTAGTGAATAGTAACAACTATGCAAATGTTACAACTTTTAACAAACGGAGGGAGTATTATATTTCAGTATTTATTTGGTTCAAATTTATATTTTAAACAATTATATATTATTTTTTAGTACTATACATATTTTAATAGTATATAATTATATTTCAATAATATATCATTATTTATTTAATTATTTAAATATATAATAAAATACAATTAAAAGTAAAGAGTTAATTACTAAAATATCCACTACAACGAGCTTATATTGATTTTTTTCCTTAAAAAGCTCTTTATTGAAATAAATCACTATACTAAAATTTGTTGAATATAGTGATATACTGTATGTAGATAACACTGAAAGTAACCACCAATTCTGTAACCAAAAAAATTTAATGTAACCAAAAAAGTAACCACCAATTCAATACTTATATGATTTTTTTTTCCTCATAGAGTAATAATCTTAAAGATAAAATCTATACAAATTAAGAATTAAAAAATGAAAACTTCATCATACAACCTTATAGGATTGTACAAAATATTTTTTTTAAGGAGCCACTAAAAGCCTGAAAAATAGATGGTAGGAACACATGGCACACAAATTATAAAGGGAACAAAAGAGAGGGATAGGAGCCCCTGTGAGAATTCGAACCCCCAACTTATAGGTTGGGAGTCGGAAGATTTGACCACTAGGGTAAGTCCCCAACCCCGATTGTACAAAATACTCCATCCGTTTGGAAAAGATAGTTACATTGGTAAAATTGACACTATTCACCTAAACACTTTGATTTGAAGTTTTAACATAGATATACAAGTTAAAAAATAGCCAAGTGAGATCTTGTTAGATTCGTCTCATCTTGTAGTTTTTAAATACCGAAGTTTTAGAATTTTTACTTCTACCGAATTTGAGTTATTAATGGCTTAAATTGTGCATTGGACTGCGTGCTGGGTTGGTCAGTAGCTATCTTAAAAAAACGGAAGAAGTATTTGATTCAAAACACTTACCGCTGAATCAAACAAACTGAATTTCCAATTTACTGAAGATTCTAAGTAAAAATATAAATACTTCATTTAAGTATTTATAGCTTCAAACATAAATATAAATACTTAAAAAATTTAAATTAATCAAACTGAACCCACCCCTGAATGTAGCAAATAGTGACAAGTATTAGAGCCAATTGTGAATGAGACATGACAAGGGCTCTCCCCCACAATGAACAGGGCAAAATTATTGCATGTATTAATACAATATTTCATCTACAATACATGCAACTGGTTCACATACATGCATACATATATTCATTCCAATAGAAAAATACTACACTACTACCACTTGTGTAGTGAGTCCTCAAAGTACTTCAAAAAGTTCAAACCAAAATGCACACACAAGTCCCAAGTCTAACCCATATTCTCCCACACAAAACTAATGTATGTACTCCACTATATTTGCAGTAATAACATACTTTTAACTTAACTAGATTTGCCATGGAAAATTAATAACTTCATTGTTCATACTACTACCTTCTTTCTTTTTTGGTTTTTGTTTTTTTTTTTTTTTTGTTTTTTTTTTTAAGCTGCAAATTCATCCATCATCCATAGATCAATATCCGGACTACAGGTCCCGGAAGCTGGAGCCACCTGAGGCGGGGTATCCGGATCCAGCCCCAAGAAGCTCTCCAAGTTGAACAGCTCATCCTTCATCATCATCTGGCTAGGGTGAGGGTGATACTGCTCCTGAAGCCCCGTCACCGTGCTACACTGATCCGGCGGCCTCTTGCAGAGCCTCTTTGGCGGCGGTGCCGGATCATCGGGAAAATTGAGTTTGGCTTTGGCGCCGCGGATGCGCCTGGCGGCTTCATCGTAGGCTCTGGCTGCCTCCTCCGGCGTACAGAAGGTCCCGAGCCACACCCGGACTCCTTTCCCCGGGTCCCGGATCTCTGCAGCCCATTTCCCCCAAGGCCTTCGCCTTATCCCTCTGTACACACTCTTCCTGCTTTTGGCCTCTCCCTTTTCACTTCCATTTCCTTCTTTGTTTGTCTTCTTTCCACTGGCAATCGAATTTGTGGCCTTCTCCTGCTTCTCCTCGCCTGTATTAAATAACAAGGTAAAAAATATAAAATTACTGTTCGAATGCTTTTTTAGACTTTACGTTAGGGTTTTTTTTTTCAAATTGAAAAAAAAAACCCCAACGTAATGTAAACTCTAAAAAAGCATTCAACTCATACATTCAGATGAATAAACAATCAAACAATCCCTTTTTGTATGCTGAAGAAAAAAGTGGAGGCACTTTTGCTGTCTTTTATTTTTGCTTCATATGTAAACAAAAGGAAAATAAAGATAGATTTTAGGATATCAATCGTTAGTTCATCACACATACACAAATCTATAGAACAAGTATGAGTGACTGATTTCTAAAAATGATTTCTTATTTCAGATCAAACCGAACACACTAAAAATAATTTTTAAAAAGAAGACAAGATTTGGGTGAGCAGCGATCACCTTTATTTGGATTTCGGTTGGCATCGTTGGAGGAGCAGTCGAATTGCCATAACTGAGAAATGGTGTCAAGCTTAGCCCAAAACTCCTGCGCCGTTAACTTGCCCCTTCTTTGCAACAATGGCTCGTCGGCGATGATTGAACCTCCACACATGTTTCTCTTCTCTTTCACTCTTGTCAAAAAGCTATGTAGTAATTTCTTGCAGAAAAGGGGGACTCAGACTGAGACGGAGACAGAGAGAAATGACTGCTTTATAGAGAGAGAGAGAGAGAGATTTGCAATTTTGCAGTTGCAACAATTCGAGAAAAAGGACAAAATCTTAACGCTGATTTAGAGTAATCTAACGGTGAGCAGTGAACCTGGGAGGAATATAGGCCGTAGGATGTTGAGTTGGCCCACATCTGTTTCAAAGGCATTCATCTCATGACTCATCGCATCTAAATCTTTGACTTAATTTACCACTCCCAAAGGCCAAAGAAAGTAAATTACATTTCCATTGAGATGGCAAAAACAATTTTCACTTTTGTAGGCACAAAATTCAAATGGGCATATAGCCATTAAAGCTACACAATCTGCAAATATAAAAATCCAATCTTTGACTAAATGGGAGATGAGACGGGCAAAAAAGTAAAAGTAAAAAATTGATTGATGGTAGTACCGTAGAAGAATTTGACATGTGAACCTCCCATTAGTCCAACTTTCATTGTCCAGCTCATCGATATGCGTATTTGTATCGTTATACGTGTAGGTGTGTACTGTGTAGTCAGTCAGCAAATGTGAGGCACATTTGGCCATTTAAATTTGATGCATCAAAGGTTAAACTATCTGTGAAATGAGGCTACAGTTTCATAAGACAAACATATTGAGTCATAGTAATTAAGATGTGTCTTTCCATCGACAGCTGAATCTTGTATTTTGCTAATTCTACATTGGACTTGCTGGAAGCATTGCTGCTCCTCAAGCTACAACCAGCAGAAACCTTCACATTTACTTTCGACATGGAGGTGGAATTTGTATTCCAATGTAACCTACATCAACATGGGTACAAGCAGATGAAATGATCCCTTTCCCTTTAAGCTTCAGATTGATATCTTGTAGACGTATGTTGCTACACGTTTCCCCTGAGCCGCACATCAGATTCACAGCAACCGGTGATGTTGTGGTTCCTCTGATGTTTTGGTATAGGACATCTCTGATTTCCACTAGAGATGGCTGCAAAAAAGGATATATATATAGAGGCACACACAAATCTTTGTAAGAGAATGATTGTCAGAGTACATATGCTCATGTTTCGGCAACAAAGCTTGTGGAGAGCAAGAACCTTGGACGAATCGGGGCCGTAATTCTGGTCAATGATTATAGGGTTCTTCACATCTTCCATGGTGATATCTGCAAACACGATTTCAGAAGCTTTGCTTGGGTCTGAGTCTGCATACGTCTTGATTCTAACGCCATTTGTGGTGCGGGTTAGGGTGCAGTTTTTCACCAACAGTCCCCGGACATCCAATTCATCGGGGCGTTTTCCAAGGCTCCCGACACTGAATTCAGGATCAAACAAACAAGTTGGAAAGAAACAAATACTATATGTTTGAAATTGTTTGATGGATATGATGATCCTATTATTAATTACCTAATGCCATGGCCAGGTCCACATTTGATCTTAGTGATCGTGACATTGGTCGATCCCTGACCGGCAGAGATACAGTCATCGCCCGTCTGGATAGAGCTCCTAGTCACTTTCACATCCAGGGAGGCGCTTATGTGGATGCCGTCGGTGTTGGGGGAGTCAGGAGGGGCCGTGATCCCAATTCCACGTATAAGAATGCGTTCGCAGTGTGTAACGTGCATGTGGAATCCCATGCTGTTTATGAGCCTGATCGTATTGATATTACCATTGATCACCTTCGTCATGTATAAACTCTGTGCACATTAAACCATCAAATTAGTCCCACCCCTGTCAGGAATCAGGATTTCTAAATCCAGGATCAGTAGTAGCTCACCGCAGGAAGTTTTGAGCAGTTTGGATTTTCATGGCAGTCGTTGTATTTCCAAAAGTTCTGTCCCTGTCCATCGATGGTGCCTCGGCCTGTCAGGAGCAGGCCATTAATCTGGTCGAACGAAATCCATCCCTTATCAGGATATGCGGATAGATCATCAAGAGCCTTGAGAGTTCCTTCCAGCTTAAAAATCATAGGTGCAGGGCCCTTGCAGGGACCCTGGAATATGGTCTCCCCAAGGAGGAAATTTCCCGGGGGGACCAAAAGCATCGATTTCCCATTAAAGTCGCAGGCGGCTCTCCATGCTTGAATGAAAGCCTGCACACAACGAGGGAATCATCACATGTAGCAATTCCCTTGATGAAATGTCTATATACAGGCTTAAGAAAACTGCACTAACCTGGCTGTTATCTTCTTTTGTTCCAGGCTTTGCATCAAAGTCCATAACGTTGAATAATTTTGCATCACGAGTCACCATGTCGTCATCTCCTGCTGCTGCATTGCAAGATATTACAGCGCAACTCAGGATAAGGACGGCAAAGGTGCAGCAGCTGACCGTGCTTGCCATCCTTCAAACTTTAGTCTTCACAATAACTTCCCTTTTTCAGCTCAACGAAAATGATCAACTATATGTCCTCGCATCGTGTGGACACGAGCTCTACTTGCGTTAGTTGAATTTCGCCCGTTTATCAGTTGCCATAACCACCACCATTGGGTCATAACAGACCTAAAACTAAGGGGGAATGTAAACTATTTTTAGGCATCTTAATTTCAAGGGCTGACTTTCCTTTGACAAAATTGGATTGCCTCTCATTTCAGTCATGAAATTTATTAAAGCTACTTTGTAGGAGAGTTATTATAAGGCCTTGATGAATAACTAAGGTTCTTATATCTGCTTTTCCTTAAAATAAAAAAACTTCTCCCTAATGAATGACTTGATGCAACAGTAACAGGATCACAAGTAAAACAGCAAATTGCATAACAACCATTTATTCACTAGAGGACAACAGGAAAGTAAAAACTACACATACAAAGCTCGTTTGCTTGCAGCCATAATAATTTCACAAGTGCTTAGCTTCTATTTTCGACACTACTCTTATAGCCTTATTTGCGATATTTTCTTCGTGCATCGAGGATTACGATCCCACCATACTTCTTGGCAGCTTGGCTGGAATCAATAGTACTCTTTGGAGTAGGAAAGTTTCTCCCAACTGGATATGATTTCTGAGTAGGCTTTTCCTGTGGCAGGCGCTCCTGTCGCCTGTTGCGATTGAAAAACCCTTCGATTATGTCAAATCCCTCCTTCCCAATCTGACCGAGGTTCTTATCCTGATGAGCCATCACAGATGCCTGCAACTAAGAGCTACACCAAATATATGATGTATTTGTGTTTTGTGTTGGATGATGATAATGTTTAGGCGACCAAGGGCCTATATATAGGCTTATTTTCTCCAGTAGAATTTTTTAACCTCTGTCTGTCGAACAGGTAAACTAAAACCACTTCAGGTGAAATTAAATGAGAACCTAACTTAAACAGGAAGGCGGACCATACCAGATTTATTCCTTGTACACACCTTTCATTAGATTTCTTAATCAAATCAAGTGATATTTTGAAGATTCCAAACTAACTTTATAAACTCTACTTCTTAGAATAAATAATTAAACACGCTGCATAGAGGCAACACTTGGCATAATCGATAGATTAACTACATTATTAAATTGGGGAATGTTCTCAAGTTAGATTAATCATGAGCATGGGAGGAGGCAGGAATCTAGACTAGTAAGAATAAACTTAGCTTGTTTAAATATTAGTTCTTGGCTTAATAATCCATAGAAGAATATGGTTTCTTTCAAATAATTGAGACTCCAAGACTGGGAAGTCTGAACAAGAAAAAATCATCTGATCTGCTCACCGAAAGGTAATTATGGAATATGCATGGAGCGCCTAACTACTCCTTTAGTAAACTTTAGTCGCTGAATTCAAAGGGGAATGGAATATTTGGACTGACGGTGTAATATTGACCAAGACTTTAACGTTGGGAACGCGATTTGCTAATAACATATGTGGCATTGTTTTTCTAAATTTGAAGCAATATGAGGTTCCTTTTTCTTCTGGGAAGGGAAGTAAATTCTGGATTAACTCTACTAAACTCTCATGATTGTAAATTATGATTTCTGAATAAAAAACACCTAATGCAAGAAAACGGGGATTCTGATGCTGGATGGATTCCCTTTGGAATAATAATAATTATAGGCTTATTCCATGAAGCATGATTCTCTATTATCCAACCGACCAACAATCAAGTACCATATTTTATAACTGAAAAAATCAGCTTCCTTGCAGATTTGCTGTGCCAAATCTGTGGATTAAGATGCAAAATTCTATCCCTCCACCAAGGTTTGCACTTGTTCTTGCAAATATATTCTTGTCCAGCACTTGGTAAGTATAATATGGAAGTAGGCCTAGTATCTGTGTGAAGTTGCATATATTCAGTACACAGGAAGAGTACATTTGTACTTAAGTTTAAGAATATTTAAACTTGAACTAAAATAGTGGGGTTTTAAGCGTTGTGGCATTGCATACGCTGTGGCCAATGAAAAAAAAAAAATCAAGTACTCCCAAAATTCTGGATTAACATATTTAGGATGCCATTTATGCAATCTGAATGACTGTCTTGTTTGTATGATCCCTAGCCCCTAGGAATCATATTTGAGGAGTAGATAAAAGCTGGACAAATATAATTCATATGAAGAGTACGCATATCAAGATGTTCTGTTAGCGCAAACGCAAAGATTTTCGTAAAGTAGTTAAGCTGTATTATAATTGCATGAGGTACATTCCTACTCATTACAGGAGGAGAAAACTACAGATACATATTGCTATATATGTCATTTTATGACAATTACATATATATGGCATGAGATCATATATAGTGGTCTCAATAGGACATGCTTAAAGGTTTGACAGGACTTAAAGCATGTTATATAGTGTTGTCTTTGAGGTTGGACACCCCATGATATCTTTGGACCTTCCCCTCATTGGCAGAAGCTGGATGGACAAAGCACACCAGAGGTTCCTGGGGTATGTAAGTATAGCGGCAGAGTAGATGATATTCTGACTTGACAGAGGGCTTCTCATAGTGCACATATGTTCCCCTGCTTTCAAAGTGTTTACCGACAGGGGAAGCACTTTCATGGGCAATATAGAGAATGTCTGCCTGGTGACGGGCCATGCCAATATAGTGAGAAAGCTAAGAAACAAACTTGTTAGGGTAAGTTTTAAGAGTTAGGATGAGAGATGTGTTGTGAAGAAAATATTTATACAAGGAGGTTGTGGGAGAATAAGTGCAAAAGGGAACCTAGTTCTTCCTTGTTGAAATCAAATTGAGAATTGAGATTATGCAGATGCTTCTAAATTGGTCTTGGACGACACGGAATAACTTTGACCGAGTTAATCCGTGAAACATGATTCCAGCTGATGAATTCATTAACAATACTAAGTATATGTTAGAGACAGAGCTTGTCTGAACTCTCAGTCTCAACATTATATATTGTACTGTACAAATTAAGATTAGACAGTACCTTATTCCATATTAGTATGTAGTAACCGCTTTTCTTGGTCTTCACATTGGCAACAACTTAGGAAGAAATCGAGGGTCATCGTCCATTGATTCCACATTCCATGTGGTTCCTACCTGCGCTTGTGTAACACACTTATGGCTTATTAGGAGTTTGGTCTGTTTCCTACACATTTTGATACCATTCGAATATCGAACAGCCTACCTGCATTGACCCTACACTAGACTCATTCACAGAGCAATTTTCAACCTGCTTTGACGACCCGAGGAAGAATACACATTCCCATCGTCTAATGTTCATTCAAGAAATGATCTAGTTGTGTTCAGATTAATGTGTTAACAAAACTATTCCATACAGCTGCACCACCTGAACTTATGATCACCGCTTAAGAATTTTGATCAGCAACGATGAAAGGCACAAGTTGATAGATGCAAAAGCCAATGTTGCAGAGTTGATAGGAATTTGGTTCCAATGCCTCATGAGAACAGAATCCCATGGCTACGGAATAATCAAAAGAAAATTGTTCCCTTCCCAGCTTCCTCGTGAGTTTCCGTTGGAATTTCATCCCAATGTTTATGTTTTTTTGAAAGAAACAGGGGCAGGGCAGTCAAAAGGAGAAGTCAATAAAATGCAAGAGTCTTTTTCTTCTTGATGAACAATACGGAGTAATAATTTCTTCTACTCTCAGTTAAAGTGGCCACACAATGGAATCATATTTGTCCTAAGGGAGACAGAGACAATGTCATTTACTTTTGGTGCTCCTATCTTGAAAAACACTCCAGATTTGTCTTACAAATGAACAATTTTACTTCGCTATTTGGACTTTGTGCAAACAAAACTAGCAAAATTATCTGTACGTACGCAAGAGAAAGAAGTCAACACATAGTTGTACAAAAATCTCATTACTTCTTGGAACCTTATAAATTAAGCTCATGCTACATCTCATTCTCATATTGTAAGGAAACCCTTACAATACAGTATTTCTTAAATTTCATTGAAATGTTTTAGAATCCAAGAAAATAAGATATGGGGGCAATTTGTCCCAAAATGTAATTAAATGACCATCACATGTCTTAGAAAAAGAAAAATTGCATGTAGGATCTTGATTGTTACATACTATAACTTATATAACTTGTAGCGTACAAATTCGTTCTGAGCTGTTGGTCGAGGATGCTACTTTCAATGGAATACATTATACACCCCCTTAATTAACTACAGCTACAGATCGAGTACAGAAACACACTTTCTTAAGTGATGATACATCATGTCCAGGTTTAGTCGAGGCGGCCATTTTTATTTATTACCTGGCATAGCTTGCTAATACTCTACTATTGTTATATATACTATAACTCATGATGCATATACTTGTTGCATTCGCATCTTAATTAATAGTAAACAGAGTTCCTCTCCATGGTCGACACACCTTCGCTAAAGTACTGCACCGTCATTTCTTTACCAGACACTGGTTTTACCTGATGCACTGGATTCGCGGGAGCATGGTATTGGTGCTTACAAATTCCAGGCCTTTGAGGGACCATGTGTTGTGGTTTTGGCGCGGTTGCTCTCCCCTTTTTGTTGTAGTACTGCGTTGTCTCCAATATGGAGAACCCTTCCATGCCTATTCTAAGAAGGTCTTCTTTGGATCCCATTCAATTTCTTGCAGGAAACAAAAAGTGTGCGTGTGTTTATGGAAGGACGTTAGAGAAGATAAGGTGTGTTTTTTGCCTTGTCTGATGATTAATTGATAAGGCAAGAGAGCCTTTTATATAGAAGTCTATCATCCTAAGTGAAAGTTGGAAAAGAAATTAATAGAGGAAGAAAAATATCAATCTGTGGGCATCCAGTGGCGATTCCTTTGAGATAAATGTTGCGTTTGTTGTGGCCTTTCCTTTGGAGGGGACTGATACTGAACGATGTAAAGTGAAGAAGAGAATCTATGTCATTTCCTGAGAAGCCTCATCAGTCCTCATGACTATATATTTGTTCAAAGATAATTATAGTTTGAAAGCATACATTCAGAGCCAGTCAGATACATAATCCTTACAAGTTTGAACACTAGTAGTATTTTACAAATACAGTGTAACTAATACATGTCTCAACTATTTTTTGCCATGGTTAATTCTTGGATGATGTCATCGTCATGACAGTATAAGCAATGTTGCTGGTAGGTTATGAATTATGATGCACACAAGAAGATGCACGCTGAGAATAAACCTCTCCTGGTCCCTATGGAATGTGATTCTGTTTTCCTTGGTAATAGTAGAATGGACAAGTAAGGGCCACTCGTAACCAAAATTAACCAGGAGATTTGTTTCATGCATATCTGCTAGTTTTCTGTTGAGGTAAAAACATTGACTCATTTCTTTCGAATCTAATCCCTTTCTTCTTGCACCTTCTCTTCTCTCTCAGAAAATTATTGTGGGGCGGAAAGCCTGCTTTCGGCGAAAGGTGGGTAAACACCTAAACCATGATATATATGATCGATCATTCACGAGTCATGATTCATTCTTTAGTTCCATGTATGTGTTCTCATCCAGTGATCTGATCTGTAAAAATTGTGGCTCATGTCACCTTGTGCATAAGCACAAGCACACTAGGGCCCTGTGAAACCCACTCATCAGGGGCAATCACCGGTCTCAAACACTTCGCCTTAGCCTAGCCATAGCCTGCTAAGCTTGACTTCGTCTGTGTCCCGTGTCTATGCTCAATCAATGCACATGCCTGTCGCCACCCCTACACCTGGATGCCTACCGCCACCCATACACCTGCTTTCGGCATCCGCGTCCGACTTCTGACTTTTGTGCCAGACACCCGCTCCCATTGTGACTTTCTTGTAGCCATACCTCTATGAACCCTCCTATAAATTAGTCACCCCGTTAGAGTAACCAGTGTGGCAGTGCGGCAATCTCTCCACCACCAGTGGAGCAAAACCACCACAATCGCCACTCAGAGTGTGAGTTATCCGAGTGGGTGAGCAAAATACACATGAGTGTGAGTTATTTGAGTTTTTGAGGAAAACCACCAGTGAGCTAGTGAGGAATTATCTGAGTGACATTACCTTTGTGACGTGCTTGAGACCGTTGGCTCTCTCTATGTGTTGGAGGATCTTGGTAATCAATGCGTGTTGCTTGGTGCAAATGGGGATGGGTCCTGAGCCATAAAGATGCTCAGCATCTGAGATTCAGTATCTCTGTTTTGTTTGTTGTTTTCTCCTTTTATTGTTATACTTTGTGTATTGTTATACGCATGTATTTTTATTCTGCTCCTGTTTTCTATGTGTTGTGGTTTGTGTAGATTTGCATAACCGCGGTGCGTACTTAATAGTGGTATGCGTGCAAATTCATAACATGATGCATTACTATTATGGGCTGGTCATGTGGAGGACATATATATGCCCTGCCCTGTTCATGCACGCCTGAGGTATCGTACACATATATGATTTGATTGTCAAAACAGGTTAATTATAGAAGTACAATAATAATTAAACTATTATACTCAATTTTATACTACATACCTAAAACCAAAATTGAATTGAGTTTGAATTTTGAGTTTAAATATTCAAATCTTAAATTTAAGGGGTTTTTTTTTAAAAAAAAGAAAGAAATTGGAGTTAGTTAAAGATAAAATTTAACTTTAGTTTTATTATTTGAACATATTTTTAATTAGGCAATTATAAATTAGAAAATAAAATATAATCATAGTACTATTGTAGTGACGTTAGAAGAAACAGCTCCTGAACTTGGGAAAATTAACACAATTTTCATTTTAGCTAATAAAAGATTGAATCGTCCCACAGGCCACAGCCCTCGATCAAGAGCATCCATTAATTCCTCCTAGTATGATATATTCCAATAAAAATAGTAGCATTAGACACACCTTTAATTTTTAATGTAGACATATACTTCCTCCGTATTTGAATAATGTTAACGTTTGCATAGTAAATACTATTCATTGAGTAAGTTTGATTCGATTTTTTCACACAGTTACATAAGATAAAACATAGTCAAGTGAGATCTTGTTAGATTCGTCTAATCACGTAGTTTTATAATATTAAAGTTTTATAATTTTTTATTTTATAAAATTTGAGATATTACTCTTTAAAAATATGTATTGGATTGCGTGAAAACAAGGAATGTTAAATTTTTTTGAATACGTAGGGGGAGTATTACAGAGATAAGTAATTATATTGAACCTCAATTAATTAGAGGTCGGAATATTCAATAAATAAATTTTATAATTAGAGGTCGGAATCCTTAAAAGTAACGTACATAAGAAAGGAAATTAGTGTACTACTGCAATTTAGAGGGTGTTTGGATGTACGTTCTAAAAAGTGCTGCAGCATTTAGAAAACGGATAATCAGATAATTGTTGTAACAAAACGTGCTGTAGAAAATTAAGTGTTTGGATGAGCTTATGATGTTTCAAATCGCAATAATCAGATAATCATTAAAAAGTGTTTGGATTTGCGTTTTTCATTAGCTCAAAAGGCAACAATATGGTAAAATCTATTTTTGGCTAAACGCAATTTTTTTGCAGCACCAAATTGTAGCTGCAAGAAAATAGCGTTTTCATTCCCTCAAAACGCAAATAATAGATTATTAGAAGTTAGTACACAAACAGTATTAACTGATTATTTGTGTTTTGCAAACGCAATAATCAGATAATCTGTCCCAAAACGCACAAACAAACACCCTCTTAATCAAAGTAACCGTTTTTGGCCATTTATAGAGCTACCCAAATGAAGTCCCAAGTGTCTAACAACAAGCTCATCCAAAAAAAGTGTCCAAACAACAAAAACATTAATTCCTACAAATGCTCTCGTCCTTCCCTTCCAATCTTCACCACCAAATTAAAAACTCTCTCACATTATATCTCTGTCAGGCCACGATGATTACCTAGCTAGTTTCATCTTATTCATATTCCCCTCAGAGCCCTCACGGGGATCAATAAAACTCATGTCCCGGTAAATTAACTAGGATAGATACCGTACCCGCTCAGAGCTCTGCAATAAATCACAATAACATTAATTCATATATTAACACTAGATTATTTTATTTTTGCTTTTTGATTTTTGCTTTTTTTGCATGGTACCTACGTACATATTTATTATAGCAAAAAATATATAGTATAATTAAAATGGGAGATGCTAAAGGCAAGGTAGCAGCAGTAGGGCTGGCATCCATCCTCCTGGTTGCCATGGTGGTGGCCGTCGCCGTCAGCTACAACAAGAAAACTCAAGAAGGCGGCGATGGACATGCCGGCGACATCAATTCCTCCACAAAAGCCGTCCACTCCATTTGCAAACCCACCGATTATAAAGAAACCTGCGAGAAAACCCTCCAGGGCACGAATTCCTCCGATCCCAAGGAGCTCATCAAGGTTGCCTTCAAGGAAACCGTTAAGGATCTCCAGGCGGCCATCAAGAATTCCACTTTATACAAAGATGCCGAATCCGATCCCAGGACCAAATCCGCCCTAGACGTCTGCGAGGAAGTGCTCAACGATTCAGTCGACGATCTGCAGCGATCTTTCGATACGGTGGAGGTTTTTGAAGCCAGTAAAATGAACGAATACATGGAGGATCTCAAGACGTGGCTGAGCGGTGCCATCGATCACCACGAAGCCTGCATCGATGCCTTCGAGAATACCACCGGAGAAACCGGGGAGAAGATGAAGAAATTGTTGAATTCCACCGGGAAAATGCTGAGCAATGGATTGGCCATGGTGGATGGTGTTTCCAACATATTTTCGTCGTTGGGGCTGGAGAGCTTTACCGGGAAGAGACGACTGATGTCGTCGTCCCATCCGCCGCATTTTGTGGATACCGTCAAGAGGAAGCTCATGGCGGCGCCAAAGGCGCCTGTCAAGACGGATATCGTCGTGGCGCAGGATGGCAGCGGCGATTTTAAGACCGTTGGGGCGGCCATCAGTTCGTTGCCGCCGAAGAATAATGCGACGATCACCATTCACGTGAAGGCTGGAATTTACAAGGAGAATGTCACGATCCCGAAGAGGGTGGACAACGTCATCTTGATCGGAGATGGTCCGACGAAGACGAGGATCTCAGCCAACAAGAATTACGCCGACGGCACTCCCACCTATCACACGGCCGTGCTGGGTACGTAATGATGATGACCTATTAATTAATTAGGGTTTATATAAAATTAAATTCCCAAATGTCAATAGATCTGTCTATTAATCATTGATTTCGGTCGCAGCGGTGAATGCGGATGGATTCATGGCCAAGGACATCGGAATCGAGAACACCGCCGGCCCGGAAAAGCACCAGGCTGTCGCCGTTCGCGTTTCCGGCGACAAGGCTGTATTCTTCAATGTCCACATGGATGGCTTCCAGGACACTCTCTACGCTCACAGTTACCGGCAATACTACCGCGACTGCGTCATCACCGGCACGATCGACTTCCTCTTCGGCGACGCCGCCTCCGTGTTCCAAAAGTGCAAGCTGATGGTCCGGAAGCCGATGGCCAACCAGGCGTGTATGGTGACGGCGCAGGGACGCAAGGACAGGCGGAGCATCGGCGCCATCGTTCTCCAAAACTGCGACATCGTGGCTGAGCCGGCGGTGGTGCAGGCGAATCCGCCGGTGAAGGCGTACCTGGGACGGCCGTGGAAGGAATTCTCGAGGACGATCGTAATGCAGAGCTTCATCGACGGGTTCATAGCGCCGGAGGGATGGGCGCCGTGGATGGGGAATTTTGCCCTGGACACACTGTACTACGGGGAGTACCAGAACCGGGGACCCGGGTCGGACCAATCGAAACGGGTAACGTGGAAGGGGATACAGAAGATAACGCCGCAGCTGGCGGAGAGCTTCACTCCGGGGAAATTGTACGCCGGCGACGAGTGGGTAACGAAAGCCGCGGTGCCGTACGTCGCTGGGATGATGCAAGTTTAGGTACTACTAGCAAATAATTTTAGTTAAATTTCTTTTTCTTACTGATTATCAGAAGCAGTAAATAATTGATTACTTATAGTATTAGGCTTTGTATCAAGCAGCAAATTTTTCAACAGAGAAAAACATCACGGAATTGGGATTAGTTATAGACTTATAGTTTGTACATAAATGGCTTTCCCTGGAAACGGGAAAGCTCCCTCAATCTGTACGTCCCGCTGTTGTTTATAAAAGCGACTTGTCACCGAGAAAGAAAAAATAAATAAATAAATACTCCCTCTGTCCCACTTAACTTGTCTTGTTTCACTTTTGCACACAATCCAATGCATTTTTAACGGCTAATATCTTAAAATGTGTACAACAAAAAATTATGTAAAATATATATTATAAAACTACCAATGCATTTTTCAACGGCTAATATCTTAAAATGTGTACAACAAAAAATTATGTAAAATATATATTCTAAAACTACATGATTATACGATTTTAACAAGACCCAACTCGACTATTTTTTTCAAATATATACATGCAATAAAATTGAGTCAAATTAGAATAATGAACAGTGTCAAAAAGTCAAACAGGACACGTTAGCTGGGACTGAGGGAGTAAAAAAAAAAAAAACCATTATCGCTTTTATTTGGCATTTTTATTTTATTTTACAAAGTTCAATAGAAAACGACATTTTTTATGGATCTGGATCTTATGATTTGGATTGTCACGTATTCAGCCATTATGAAAAGCTATAAATCGATTCCCGCCATTCACATATCAATCTTATCTAATACGGAGTACTATAAGATGGTCTTTAGATATTTTAGTTTATTTTATAAAAATGGCAATATATTCCTATTTAATACTTCCTCCATTTCTTTATATTTACCACATTGAGATTTTGAATACTATTCACAGCAGACACTTTCACTTGAAATTTTATCATAGTTATATAAGTTAAAATATAGTCAAATGAGATCTTGTTAGATTCGTCTCGTTGTGTGTAGTTTATTAATATCGAAATTTTAAAATTTTTACTTGTACCGAAATTGAATTATTAATGGTTGAAAATGTGTATTGGACTGCGTGCTGGGTGGGTCCGTAGCAAATAAATAAGAATGGAGGAAGTAGTGCGAACATGTCAACATGTCCGTAGTCCGTACGTGAATGTGGACCACTGATTTCAATCGGACGATCATAAATTGATAAGGGTATAATTTTTTAAAAAATATATAACCGTTTCTTTACTTACCAAAATCACAAAAAATATGTCACTGAGATAAGCATAACATGTCGTTATGTCGCTGAAATATACTATATCAAGTCGCTGAATTATGTTGGCCTTGTCGCTGAATTGCATATGCCATGTTGTTGAAATGGTATGCTCCGTCGCTGAGAACTATGTCGCTGAGAACTATGTTGCTGAAATGTGAATTGCTAAAATGCATAGAACTATGTCGCTAAAATGTATACAATTGTGTCGCTAAAATAAATACAATAATGTCGCTGAATTGCATATGCCATATCGCTGAATTGCGTTGGCCATGTCGCTGAATTGTGAGGCTCCGTCGCTGAGATGCGTTTAAAGTCGCAATGAACTTCAAACGGCTCTAACTTCAAAACGTCACTGAGATGAACACAATAATATCACTGAATTGCATGTGCTGCATCGCTGAATTGAATTGGCTCTGTTGTTGAGTTGTGTATGCTATGTCGCTGAATTGTATAGCTTATGTTGCGAATTTAACAAATTAAATACCTAAAAAAATAAAATTATGAAATTAACCTTACAAATAATTTCAACCATTGGATGATCAACTTGATCAACGGTGGCAATCACCATAGTACAAACTCTGCACCTTAACGCCAACGTTGTTTTATTATTACAGTAAGATATTATTTTTTTTTTGGGTAAGCTACAGTAAGATATTATTAACTGGTAGTAGCAATGAATCATACTTTTATTGCCCGCGAGGAATCCAGAATCTATTAGTTACAACTAACAATTACTAGTAACATTTAACAGTTTTAGAGATAGATGCATGGCAATGCAAAAATTTGATGTATTTATTCAATCAACATTTACTAGTAACATTTACAGATGGCTTGCTATAAATCAACATTTGATTGAATACCACTGCATGTGCACATTATAGCCCATGGTGTATAGAATACTACCTCTTTTTTTTTTTTTTTTTTTTAGAATTCATTTGTCGTATTCATACTACCTATATTCTCTCAATATATCTAATTTCCATCGATATTTTTCTGGATCCATTAGTCTATTTCCATCCATGCTTTCCTAGCTCTCCTATTTTTTCCTTCCGCATCATATTATCTTTCTACATCATCAATCAACTTCATCCCATTTTTATTTCCAATAAAACAATTCAAATTTTTCCACATCATTATTGTAAAGAATTTAAATAAAAAAATATAAGAAAAATCTTTTTAATTAATTTTTTTTACAGAATTATTTAGTTATTTATACTTATAATTATAGTATTTTTAAATTTTTAACAAAAGAGAAAAAAAATGAAAAAAATCATTTTAAAAAAAATAAAAAGTTGCGGCGACAGAGCTCCTCCAATTTGAAGGAGCATTTGCCACATCAGCAATTTGCTGACGTGGCAATGGGGTATGGGGAGCTAAATTTTTTAGCTCTTGATGGAGATGCCCTTATTGTTTGAGATTAGAACGGGAATCACTGAAAAATTAAGGGAAAAATAGGCCCCGGTACCTATGGAAAAAATATTATGAGAGTCAAAGCCCCTCCATTTCAAACATTGTGTTTTAGGCCCTATGTAATAACTTGGAAAATCACATACCAAGAACTTGGTAAACCACATACCACTAACTTGGTACATACATAAGGTAATCGTGGTAAAGCACATACTAAAAACTTGGTAAAGCACATATGGTATATGTGGAATAACTTGGTAAACATCATAATATATTTGTGGTAAAGTGGATACCAATAACCTGGTAAACACCATAGATATTTTTGGTAAAGCACATACCAAGACTTGGTAAATACCACATTGTATATGTGGAATAACTTGGTAAACACAATAAGGTATTTTTGGTAAAGTATATACCAAAAACTTGGTAAATACCATATGGTATCTGTGGTAAACCACGTATCAGTAACATGGTAAGTACTAATATATGGTAGCTATGGTAAAACACATACTAACATAGTGGTAAACTACATATCATTAACCTGGTAAATATCATATAGTATCTAGGTAAGACACATACAATGACGTGGTAAACCAAATCAAATATGTGATGGGGTACAAAGTGTAATAAAATTGGAATGATACCTAAAAAAAAGGAAATTTTTTTTAAAAGGGGTGTGTGCCCTAATTTACCGAAAAATTTAAAGATATGCCCACTATGAATATTTCCAACTGAACTTCCTTGCTGAACCAAACATATGAATCCTCTACTTTATGCAAGATTCTCATTGGAAATGATTCAAACGTCCTTAGTACGGCTTTTTTTTTTTTTTTTTTTTTGAGTTGACACATAATTTTATGTTATACGTGAATATGGGGAAATTCAATAACGTTTTTCTTAAAGAAAAAGGTAATCTCTTAATGCAAGGTAGAGCTAGGCGCTTTGAATTTTTTAATTATAATGTTGTGAATATTTTTTGAGTTTGGTTTTTTATAAGGTGACATTTGGGTTGTACGGGTATAAGTATATTCAAAGCATATAGCATATTGTTTATTTTAGTATATTTGACCCACCTATATACTCCATCCGTCCCACGAATTGTGGCTCGTATTTCTTTTTGGGTTGTCCCACGAATTGTGACCACTTTCCCTTTTTTAATAAATTTAATTAATATAAATATGATTAGAATCTTAATGGTTTCTAAATCGCAATTAAAGTAATCACTTTTACTATTCTGCACAACTCACAATACACTTTTATTTTTCTACACAAAGTCACTTGCATTTCTTTAATTCTTCATATTTTAAAATTGGTACAAATTAAAATTATATAAAATATATATCCTAAATCTAGACGTCAAGACGATTCTAATAAGACCACACTTGAATATTTTTCTCTAATTAAATCATTACAATAATATTTTGTCAAAGTTAAACAATAAAGAAAGCCAAAATTCATTAAAATTTTAAACACAAATACCCACATCACTTTAACCACTAAACCTCACCACACCCCACCACATAAATTACCGTGCCCAAAAGAAACGAGCCACAATTCGCGGGACGGAGGGAGTACTTGTTTAGTAAATATACGAAGTATACTTTATCCGTCATTTAATATTATTAACGTTTGCATAGTAAATACTATTCATTGAGTAAATTTAATTTGATTTTTTTAACACAGTTATACTATAAAATAAATATAGTCAAGTGAGATGTTGTTACTTGTTAGATTCGTCTAATCATATTGTTTTAGAATATTAAACTTTTATAATTTTTACTTTTATACAATTTGAGATATTAATCATTAAATATTTACATTGGATTGTGTATAAACATAAAATGTTAATATTTTTTGGGAAGGAATGGAGTATTAGGAAATAGATCCAATATACTTTTTCTGGTAAGTAGTATATTTGGATTAATATGCTAAATTTTAATACTGTTATAGAAATAACTATCTTTATTTATGTATGTGTACAATAAAATGGTATATGGCTTATTAGCTTGTGTTTATAGTGGAAGTATTGTAATGGAAATTGGGATTAAATGATGAAAGAAAGGAAGTTTAAAAGTGGGATAATAAAATGGATAAAGTGTAATAATTATGGCTATGAAATGAAACAAGTATTAAGCTTGCATAAAATTTTTCTAACTTAACTTCTCAATACATTACATAGGCTATTTATAAACCTTTTTATCCTCTCACTATTTACTAACCTCATAATCAAGGCATATACATTTCAAGACTTTCACATGTCTAACATTATGATCAAGGCATGAACATGGATGTTGAACACTAGACATTCACATGTTTTGTTTACATGCATAATACTCCCCCTTGAATGTCGTCAATACGAAGAATATGCCTCGTTAAAACCTTACTTGGAAAAAACCCAGTGGGAAAAAATCCAAGTGAAGGAAAAAGAGTACAGTATTCTTGTATCAGATGCTCCCCCTGATTTGGACATCATTTTAAATTTCGAAGCCGCCGCATTCCAATTTTCTTCACGAGTTTCTCGAATGTTGCAGTCGGCAATGCCTTGGTAAATAGATCCGCTAAATTATTTTCTGATCGAATTTGTTGCACATCGACTTCACCATTCTTTTGAAGATCATGAGTGTAGAAGAATTTTGGTGAAATATGCTTCGTTCTATCTCCTTTGATATAACCCCCTTTCAACTGGGCTACACAAGCCGAATTATCTTCAAATAAAATTATTGGGGGCATTTGTGGTTCAATGATTAAACCACAACTCTTCAATATATGTTGAGTCATTGACCTCAACCAAACACATTCTCGACTTGCTTCATGGATTGCTAATATTTCGGCATGATTAGAAGAAGTAGCAGTTAGAGTCTGCTTCATTGACCTCCAAGAGATAGCAGTTCCACCACACGTGAAGATATAGCCTGTTTGAGATTTGGCTTTGTGTGGGTCTGATAAATAACCTGCATCGGCATAGCCAATTAACTCATGTCGAGAGTCTTTTGGGTAAAATAACCCAAGATCAATTGTTCCTTGGAGATAGCGAAAAATATGCTTTATGCCTTTCCAATGTCGTTGAGTAGGGCAAGAGCTGAATCTTGCGAGTAGATTGACAGCAAACGCGATATCAGGTCGCGTGTTGTTTGCAAGATACATTAACGCACCAATTGCGCTTAAATATGGGATTTCTGGGCCAAGTTGCTCTTCATTATCTTCTTTTGGCCTAAATGGATCCTTTGCAGGATCAAGTGTCCGAACGACCATTGGATTATTTAGCGGATGAGCATAATCCATTCGAAATTGCTTTAATACCTTTTGGGTATAAGCTGATTGATGAACAAATATGCCCATTTCCAAATGCTCAATTTGTAGGCCAAGGCAAAATTTCGTTTTCCCGAAATCTTTGATTTCAAACTCCTTTTTCAGATATTCGACCGCCTTTTTCAACTCTTCAGGAGTTCCAATTAGATTTAAATCGTCAACATAGACTGCGACGATCACAAATTCTGACCCATTTTTCTTTATAAATACACAAGGGCTGATCGGGTCATTTGTATAGCATTCCTTTATCAAACTTTCACTGAGGCGGTTGTACCACATTCGGCCAGATTGCTTGAGCCCATACAACGATTTTTGCAATTTGATGGAATAATTTTCTCTGGGTTTTGAGTTGCAAGACTCAGGTAATTTAAACCCTTCAGGTATTTTCATATAAATATCATTTTCCAATGAGCCATATAAATATGCAGTAACAACATCCATCAGCCTCATTTCGAGATTTTCTCGTACTGCTAGACTCATTAGATACCTGAATGTTATTCCATCCATAACTGGGGAATATGTTTCCTCAAAATCAATTCCCGGTCGTTGTGAAAAACCTTGGGCTACAAGCCTTGCCTTATATTTGACAATTTCATTATTTTCATTTCTTTTTCTCACAAACACCCATCTGTAGCCAACAGGCTTCACATTTTTTGGTGTTTGGACAATAGGGCCGAACACTTTTCGTTTATTAAGTGAATCTAGTTCAGACTGAATCGCATCTTTCCATTTTGGCCAATCATTTCTTTTCCGACATTCTTCAACTGATCTTGGTTCAGGATCCTCGTTATTTTCCATTACATCGAGTGCAACGTTGTATGCAAAGGCATTATCAACGTTTGTTTCTTTTCGGTTCCAACATTTCCCAGTATTGATATAATTGAAAGAAGTTTCAATAACTTCATTTTCTTCTGGGTGAATATTTTCAGGTTCAACCTTTACGGGGGTTGAATCAATTTCTCCTTCAGGAGTATCATATGTGATTGATTTATCACCCATATGGATAATTTTCTTCTTTCGTGGATTTTTATCCTTGGAACCCAAAGGCCTACCACGCTTCAGGCGTGCAGTAGGTTCATTTGCACTTGGAATTTGTCCTTCTGGGACATTTATATTGGCTGGTGCATTTGCTGCATCATTTATATATGATTTTGTGACTTTAGCAGCATCATTAAAAGCATCGGGTAATTGATTTGCAATTCCCTGCAAATGCACAATTCTTTGAACTTCAAGTTCGCATTGCCTTGTACGAGGATCAAGGAAATCAAATGGACTTTGCCAAGATATTTCCTTTTTCAGTTGATCATTTCCTCCCCCTAATGTCGGGAATTGAGTTTCATCAAAATGACAGTCTGCAAATCTTGCAGTAAATAAATCACCCGTTTTTGGCTCAAGATATTTAATAATCGAGGGTGATTCATACCCGACATATATGCCCAACCTTCTTTGAGGTCCCATTTTTGTGCGTTGTGGTGGCGCAATCGGTACATAAACCGCACACCCAAAAATTCGCAAGTGGGATATATTGGGCTCCTTTCCAAACACAATTTGTGTAGGGGAGTAGCTATGATAGCTTGTCGGCCTTATTTTCACAAGTGCGGCTGCATGCAATATAGCATGTCCCCAAGCAGAAACAGGGAGTCTTGATTTCATTAACAAGGGTCTTGCAATTAATTGCAATCGCTTAATAAATGATTCTGCCAGACCATTTTGCGTGTGCACATGAGGCACAGGATGTTCAACAGTAATTCCAATCGACATGCAGAAATCATCAAATGCATGTGATGTATATTCTCCAGCATTATCAAGGCGTATTTTCTTTATCGGATGATCTGGAAACTGTGCTCGCAATTTTATAATTTGTGCAAGTAATCTTGCGAATGCCAAATTGCGAGTTGATAATAAACAAACGCGTGACCAGCGTGATGACGCATCAATTAATACCATAAGGTACTTGAAAGGTCCACACGGTGGATCAATAGGTCCACATATATCGCCTTGAATTCTTTCTAGGAATGTAGGGGATTCAATTCCCACTTTTACTGGAGATGGTCTGGTTATCAATTTCCCTTGTGAACAGGCTGCACAATTGAACTCATTTGGGTTCAATATCATTTGCCTTTTCAATGTATGGCCATTTGAATTTTCAATAATTCGCCTCAGCATTACACTGCCAGGATGCCCAAGTCTATCGTGCCAGGTAATAAATTCACTAGTAGCTTTCAAGCCTACTAGGTTATGTATTTCTGCGGCACATATTTTTGTATAGTATAAGCCAGAGGAGCAACATGGCAATTTTTCATTCACAAATTTTTTGCCATTTTCAATTCGAGTTATCAAAAGATACTCGTGATCTGCCTCTTTTGAAGTTTCAATGTGATATCCATTTTTTCGAATATCATTGAAGCTCAGTAAATTTCTTCGAGCTTTGCGTGAGAACAAGGCATTTTCAATTGCCATTTTTGTCCCTTTAGGGAGAAATATAACAGCTCTACCGGAGCCTTCAATGCATTTTGCATTACCGCTTATAGTTTTCACTGCGGTCTTTTCCAATTTTAAATTGGAGAAATAGCTTTTGCTTTTCAAAATGCTATGCGTTGTTGCACTGTCAATGAGGCAGATATCATCTCCGACTTTTGAATTTCCAGCATCCATTTCTTTACAAGAATATAAGAATGTTATTAAACACCAGCAATATAAATATTATTAATGCAAAAGCATATTTATATTATACATGGATAATAAAAGGGAAGTACAAGATATCATTATTTATATTAAACATGAATTATAAAAGACAAGTACGAAATATATATATAGCTATATAATATATTATTTGGTAACAGTATCTGGCTCAACAAAATCATCAGCTTCCAGGTGCGTGATATTATCATTTAATATATCATCATAAGTATCATCGTGGGCATTATGGTGTGCTTCAACACCTGGTCTTTCTTTTCGTTTCGAGGCCTGATACAGTTCAGCTAAGTGTTTAGCTGTGTGGCATGTTTGAGCCATATGGCCTTTAATTCCACAACGATCACAAATTTCATCATTTTGTTTATGCTTTCTTGCATAATTTCTTTGTTGTGGTTTGTAAGGCCTTCTGGTATCATATCTGCGATTTTGCTCAAATCGAGGCTTATTTCGATAATTATTTTGACGAGATGATTCACGTCTGCCTCGATTGTGATACCGATTTTGGCCACGATCATCATTTTGATTTTTAAAGTGCCCACGATCACGCACATATTTCGATGATTGAGCCGCGTTCACCTCAGGGAACGGTTTTGCACATGCGGGCCTAGATTCATGATTTCTCAACAACAATAGGCTGTTTTGTTCGGCCAATAATAAGCAGGTGATAAGATCAGAATATCTCTGAAAACCTTTTTGACGGTATGTCTCACTCAATACTGTGTTTTTAGCATGAAACGTAGAATACGTTTTTTCAAGCATTTCTGCTTCAGATATCTTTTGCCCACATAATTGCAATTGGGCCGTAATTTTGAACACAGCGGAATTATATTCCCGGACTGTTTTGAAGTCCTGAAGTCTCAGGTTTGTCCAGTCATCAAGGGCTTTTGGAAGCACCGTCTTTTTAAGATTATCATATCTTTCTTTCAGCTTTTCCCACAATGCCAGTGGGGATTCTACAGTCACGTACTCCATTTTAAGTGCCTCTTCGATATGATGGCACAAGAAAATCATGGCTTTTGCCTGATTTTGATGGCTGGGATTTTTGCCTTCAGCAATAGTATCTTCCAGACCCATTGAAGTAAGATGCATTTTTACATCTCGGGCCCAGGACATAGAATTGATTCCTTCAACGGTTAAGGGAGCAAATTCCTGCTTTGCAAGGTTAGCCATAATCTTATTGAAAGTTTAGAAATAAGAGATTATACCTCAAATGATAATCTGGACAGAGTCTCATCGTGCTGATAACGTGTTATAGAAATAACTATCTTTATTTATGTATGTGTACAATAAAATGGTATATGGCTTATTAGCTTGTGTTTATAGTGGAAGTATTGTAATGGAAATTGGGATTAAATGATGAAAGAAAGGAAGTTTAAAAGTGGGATAATAAAATGGATAAAGTGTAATAATTATGGCTATGAA
Organism: Hygrophila difformis; assembly: GCA_030278955.1. NCBI lineage: Eukaryota > Viridiplantae > Streptophyta > Magnoliopsida > Lamiales > Acanthaceae > Hygrophila > Hygrophila difformis. The sequence goes on from JAOANR010000007.1 coordinate 15,936,044, forward strand.
ATGAAACAAGTATTAAGCTTGCATAAAATTTTTCTAACTTAACTTCTCAATACATTACATAGGCTATTTATAAACCTTTTTATCCTCTCACTATTTACTAACCTCATAATCAAGGCATATACATTTCAAGACTTTCACATGTCTAACCTTATGATCAAGGCATGAACATGGATGTTGAACACTAGACATTCACATGTTTTGTTTACATGCATAATAAATACTACATATTGCAAAATTTTACGAATTTTGTTATCAGCTATTGGTTATCTGCTATTTACTGAACATATTTAAATTAAATATGATATTAGTATCTAGGAGTTAAATCTACTATCTTACTCAGTTACTCTAATATTGTTGTATATGCTATGCTATCTATTTGCATCAAAACAAAGCCATGGTATGATTCCAGATATGGGATATTCATTAGAATTATGTTTCATGAGAACTCTTGTTAAGATACACAGCCATACTCTCTACAGTCTACACCATATCAAGCACTCTTTTATCGTTTTTTTTTTAGAGAGAGAGAGAGATCTTATTACCAGCGTAACTATAGGGATGTCAACTTTACCCGTAGGCTCGGGTAACCCGTCGGGTAATCGGGTATCGGGTAGGGTAGGATAGAGATAATCGGGTAGGGTATTACCCGAAACCGAAATAAATCATATCGGGTGCGGGTAGGGTACGGATTTCATATATTACCCGATTACCCTACCCGATTACCCGATTAAACATATATTTATTTATTTATCTATATATACTTATATATATATAATTTATATTATATATTGAGATATATTTATATGTTTGTTTATTTATTTATTTATTTTTATATTTCAAATTTATTAACGTTTGAGATTGGCAGTAAAAAGATTTATGAATTTTTTACTGAATATTCTTTAAATATTACAATATTTATTTATGTTGCTTTAGTGGTTTCTTTTTTTTTTTTTCGGGAAAATGGAGGGCCGAAGTCATATTATTAATCCAAAACTTGTTTGGTGTGATACAAACCAATAAGGTCGGAGTCTAAAATATCAAACATATACTCCGGGGGACGAACAAAATGTTGTATACCACCTAAAAGAGGATGGCCTCGAAGTAACCAATCAGCCGCGGCATTGCTTTCCCGGGGGACTAGAGAAAACTGGATTTCCTACTGCTAAGAAGTCATACCCTTGATTTGCTTAATCCAAAGGAGAGTCTGGCCAACTACTGGAATATCAGAGTTGATGAGTTCAAAGGCTTCATAGCTATCAGTTTCGACAATCAGCCTTGGAATGTGCATATCCCAAGCCATCTGCATGGTGATCAGGATGGCCTTAACTTCAGCCTGAAGGCAATTCTCAAATTGGTCTCGGACTCGGATTCCTCCTAACCATAAACCCTTAGCATCGCGGATGATACCTCCAGCAAGACCAATAGATCGGCTATAGCTACCATCACAGTTAGCTTTTGTAACACCCCCGTTTCTCTATTCTTAGATCCGCGGCGGAAGCCTCAATTAGGAACCCGGGGTTGTTACCGCCACGCCCCTTAATTAAGCTCGCTTAGGCCTAACCCAGGCTAACTTAATTAGTTGGCGCTAAGGCTAATTAAATTAAATTGCTAACACATGCTTAAAACAATAACTTTATTATTTACAAAATATAATATATCAGAGTTCGCAAAATATGACGACTAAGGCTCGTCGCCCCCAAAAGTAACTTGACATAACATTAAAATATAAATGAAAACTAATAATATGATATATATGTATATATATGTATATATATATTTATTTATTTTACACAAAAGGTTTGATACCCATGCCCGTGCCCATGCATTTAGTCATCTCCACATATGTCAAATCCTGAAAAGAGTGCACATATAATTTATCAGCACACCGGCTGAGTAAATAAATTTGTACTCATGGGACAAAATTAAATATAAAGACTCAAGCAGTAAATGACATGTCAAACCGTTAAAAATTCTGATTCTCTGTGTCATGTTGCTCGACTATGACGTCTACACCCGGGGTATCCCATAGGACCTAACATGCTTTCATAGTGACCGTAATCAAGACTATGAGTATACAAGGGCGGCCCTCCCTTGCAACTAGAACTGATTGTGAGACCCTTGGCCTAACACAATTCTTTTTATAATGCTCTTACGAAGATAACCCCAATTGGAGTATATCCCGTATAATAATATCATCTCAATAATTTACATGCCATACACTGGAAATAAAATTTTTCACATGCATGGCTTAGCCCAAAAATAATTAAACTCATACTAGGGCATTTCCTCTGCATAAATCATTTGCATGAATAATTCTAAATTATTTAAAGCGATAAGGAATTAAACATGCAAAAATTAAATTTTGGGACAACGCCCGCAGAATATAAATTTACTTACTATCCCCCTGACGATAACCTACTGAAATGCTGGGACTGTAACTACTCCGGGACTTCTTCTCCCCACTATTTTTTTTTTCTCACACTCTCTCTCGTTCTCAACTCTTACTGCTCTCTATTATTTCTCATGCTTGGTGCGATTTTATGGCTTCATGAATCCTGCTATTTATAGGCGGAGGAAGAGTTCATCTAGTATTATTTTATTGTTTTAATTGTTCACGGGTATGCATCATGTGATAAAAGTTTTGTCTTTTGTCTTTTCAATTGTTCACGGGTATTGTTTTAATTGTTCATGGCCACCCTAGCCTTCTTTTGTCTTTTCAAATTTTTTTTTTTATTTATATTTTTTTTTTATTTTACTTATTCATTTATTTGGCTCTTTGATAAAAGTTTCAAAACAAGTAGGGTTTGAACACACAACCTTTAAGTTATGAACCCACTTGACTAACCAATTGGTTATCAAAGTCTTTATGTCATATCTTAATTCTAACTAAATTTATTTCAAAATATTAGAATCCTTATTGTTAGTAATTATTTTTACCCATCTATATCTTTAAATCAAATCTTATTTTTTTTTTTTCTAAAATATTACTCTTCCAAACATTTAAACTTTTCCATACTAGAAAATATTCCCTATCATCTACTTTTAAACTTGGAAAAATAGTTCATTGTTTACAACATTCTTTTAATTAAAACCCACTTCCTATTAAATTTTAATTTATAGCAGACAATTAATTATTCTACTATATTTAAATTTAGCGGGTATTACAATCCATCCTCCTTAGAAACAAACTTCGTCCTCGAAGTTCATTTTAAGTCACATAATTACTAAGGAAAAGTAAGGCAAGGTATTGCATAACAAAAGTTTTCTAACCGTACTTGACTTGGGCTGTATAAGTCACATAATTACTAAGGAAAAGTAAGGCAAGGTATTGCATAACAAAAGTTTTCTAACCGTACTTGACTTGGGCTGTAACATTCTCTCCCACTTGATTTCACAGCTATGTCCCCATAGCTGTATCATGTTGAAGGAACAACTCTGGATACTTGCCCTGCATTTCGGCCTCAGTTTCCCACGTGGCATCATTCTCATCATGGTTTGACCATTGTACTTTGACCATGCGAATGACTTTGCGCCTTGTGGCTCGTTCTTTAGTATCCAAGATCCTGACCGGTCTTTCCTCATAAGTAAGGTCTTTGTCGAGTTCGATAAGGTCTGGTTGCACTACCCTTTTTGAATCATGCTGATATTTCTTAAGTTGCGACACATGGAATACGTTATGGACTCGAGACAACTCCTCTGGTAAGTCCAATCGGTATGCCAAGGTACCAACTCGGGCGATAATGTCAAAGGGTCCAATATAACGGGGACTTAGCTTACCTCGTTTTCCGAACCGCATTACGCCCTTCATGGGCGATACTTTGAGCAAAACTTTATCGCCGACTTCGTATTCACCATCACGCCTCTTTTGATCGGCATACGTCTTCTGTCGATCTTGAGCGGCTTTCATCTTTAGTCGAATTTGCTCCACTATTCCTATCGTTTCCTCGATTAATTGTGGCCCAACAGGAATCAGATTTTCGCTTTTAGTCCAACAGAGTGGACTCCGACATTTCCTACCATATAGTGCCTCAAATGGGGCCATGCCAATACTAGCATGATAGCTATTATTATAGCTAAATTCTATAAGTGGTAGGTACTTTTCCCAACTACCCTTGAAATCCAAAACACAGGCTCTCAACATGTCTTCAAGTGTCTGGATCGTCCTTTCAGTTTGACCATCGGTTGTTGGATGAAATGCTGTGCTCATTTTTATTTTTGTTCCGAAAGCCTGTTGGAGTTTCGTCCAGAATGTAGAGACAAATCGACTATCTCTATCTGAGACGATATCTTGGGGAATTCCATGTCTTCGGACTACATTCTCAATATAAGATCTTGCCAACTGATCCATACTCCATGTTTCTTTCATCGGTATGAATATGGCTGTTTTAGTTAATCGATCAACGATTACCCAAATCTTATCATTGCCTTTTGGTGTTTTTGGCAATCCTGACACAAAGTCCATAGAAATGCTATCCCATTTCCATTCTGGAATTTCTAATGGTTTTACTAACCCAAGTGGTTTTCTTCGGTCAGGTTTGACCTTTTGGCACGTCGGACACTTTTCCACAAATTCCGCTACCTCTCGCTTCATTCGTGGCCACCAAAAGACTTTACTTAAGTCCTTGTATAACTTATCCCCACCAGGATGCACAGAATATGGAGTTTCGTGTCCTTCTTCTAATATGCGCCTTTTAAGATCCTCGCAGGCCTTTGGTATACACCATCGACCCTTAAATCGGATAGTGCCATCTTCGTGGATTTGGAACCCTATAGCTCCACCTTGAGCTATTTTTGTCTTAATCCTTTCTAATTTGACATCACCGGGTTGTCCATTTCGAATCTCGTCGAATATAGTCGGTTGTATTGTCATGGAATGAATCTGTTGAGCAGGTGTATCTTTATGTACCAATTCAATACCTAACCGAGCCAATTCCATATATAATGTTGGTGGCAAGATTCGTGTATTATCTAAGGGTCTTGTCTTTCGACTTAGTGCATCTGCCACTTTATTAGCTTTACCCTCATGATAGGTGATACCTAAATCGTAGTCCTTCATCAACTCCAACCACCGTCTCTGTCGCATGTTGAGCTCTTTTTGAGTATAGATGTACTTCAGGCTCTTATGGTCTGTGTATATGTTACATCTCCGTCCGTACAGGTAATGTCTCCATATTTTTAGGGCGAAGACAACTGCAGCCAATTCTAAATCATGAGTCGGGTAATTCTCCTCATGTGGCTTTAGTTGTCGAGAAGCATATGCTATAACCTTCCCTTGTTGCATTAGCACGCATCCCAAGCCAAATTTGGAAGCGTCGCTATAAACTTCAAAATCGCCATCTTCAGTGGGTAAGGTAAGTATTGGTGCCGTGGTCAACATTTCTTTCAAAGTTTGGAATGCAATTTCGCATTCAGGTGTCCAAATCACCTTTGATCCCTTCTTAAGGTTCTGTGTCAGGGGTCGTGCAATTTTTGAGAAATCCTTAACAAACCTCCTGTAATAGCCAGCTAGACCGAGAAAACTCCTTATCTCTGTTTGCGATGTTGGTACAGGCCAGTCTTTTACTGCGGATACCTTGGCTGGGTCAACTGAAATTCCTTCGGCTGAGACGATATGACCAAGGAATGCGACTTTGTCTAGCCAGAAATCACATTTTGACAATTTAGCGTATAACTTGTGATTCCTCAGAGTTTGCAATACTTGATGTAGATGTTGTTCATGCCTCTCCTTGTCTATGGAATACACCAATATGTCGTCAATGAAGACTACTACGCATTTATCCAACAGTTCTCGAAAAACATTATTCATGAGACTCATGAATACTGCTGGGGCATTGGTCAGCCCAAACGACATCACGGTGAACTCGTAATGTCCGTACCGTGTTCTAAATGCCGTTTTTGGGATATCTTCTTTAGCTATCCTTAGCTGGTGATATCCGGACCTTAGATCAATCTTTGAAAACACCTTTGCTCCCTTTAGTTGATCAAATAAGTCATCTATTCGTGGCAAGGGATATTTATTCTTGATGGTTACTTGGTTGAGACCTCTGTAATCGATACAGAGTCTTAGTCCTCCATCTTTTTTTCGTACAAATAGTACAGGTGCTCCCCACGGAGATGTACTAGGACGAATGTATCCTTTTTCTAAAAGATCTTCAAGTTGTTCCCGTAACTCGTTCATCTCTGTTGGTGCCATCCGGTATGGAGCCTTTGATACAGGTTCGGTACCCGGAATCAAATCAATCGTGAATTCTATCTCACGTTCGGGTGGCATTCCCGGAATATCATCTGGGAATACATCAGGATACTCACGTACTACTGGAATATTGTTTATGTCTATCTCTTCTGCTTGAAGGTTCATAAGGTAGCAAATGTAAAGGGGATTTCCTTTTCTCATCAATGTTGCTAACTGCACCCTTGACACAATTTTCGTGGTTGGCTTCTTTGGCTCAGCATAGAAAGAGACACGCTTCCTGTTATCCCCATAAATTGTTATCTTTTGCTGAGAACAATTGATATTGGCTTGGTAACGCGTTAGCCAATCCATTCCTAAGATAATATCAAAATCTTGTAATTCAAATTCTACTAGATTTGCAAGGAACTCGACGTCACAAATACGAATGGGAACTTTTTCGTGATGCTTTGAGCAGCTAACTATCGTTCCGTTGGGCAACGAGATTCTTAGTGTTATCTCCTGAGGGTTATCGAGTCCTAACTCGGGCAATTTACTACGAGATATGAATGAACATGTGGCTCCAGAATCAAATAGAATGCGCACTTTATACCCATTAATTTCGAAAGTACCTTCGATCACATCTCCAGCACCTGGCATGTCAGCTTGGTTTACCACGTTCAACCTTCCTTGATTTGGCCCACCTGGATTCTGTGGGTTTCCACCAGCTGTCCTTTGATTGTTGGGAAATGGAGGCCGTTGTCCTTGATTATTTCCACCAATGCGGGGTCCTTGGGGACAATAATCCTCCTTTCGTAAGTCTGCTCGAATTCGGCTAGGATCGAGTCTTATGCGACAGTCCACCGCCTTGTGTCCCTTTAGTCCACAACGATAGCATTCATCATCCTGAGGACACTGTTGCATAGTGTGCTTTTTATAACAGCGACGGCACGGGGCTGGTATTGGTTCTCCGTTCCGATTGATGCGAAACACCGTACTATTCCAGTTATTCCTTGGGAAATTCCTCATTTGGTTTGGATGATTATCCTTATTCTCTTCAATTTTCCTCTTTCCCTTGTCATGTGGTGCAGATTTGGAGTTTTCTCCTTTATGCTCGTGTCCTTCTACCATCTCGACTGTCATAGCTCGATTATAGACTTTTTGCAAGCTAGTGAATTGCTTCCCTCCAAATGCCTTTCGTATGTTTTTATTCAAGCCAAGCTCAAATTTTTGGGCTTTAGTTTGCTCAGTTGCCACCAGGTCTGGGGCGAACCTCAAGAGTTCTGTAAACTTAGCATAGTATTGTTGAACCGACCGATTACCCTGTTGAAGAGAAATGAATTCTCCATACTTGGCATTCTTGAGGCTGAGTGGATAAAACTGCTCCCTCAAGCTTTTCTGAAACTCTTCCCAAGTTACTTGGCGGTTCTCTTGTGACCTCCACCAAGTGTTTGCAATGCCAGTTAGGAAAAAGGTAGCCACTCCCACCTTTCTTTCATCTGGACATTCAACTGCTTCGAGCAGTTTCTCAAATGACTCAATCCAACCTTCCAGCTTGGCTGGATCTTCTTGTCCAGCATATCGAGGCGGTTGAAACTTATTAACAGCTTCAATAAAATCTCCTTGGGTCTCTCCCTGGCTTTCCCCTTTCTCCGCCTGTTGCCGAACTACTGCTCCAAGGGTGATTAGCAGTTGTTCTATTCGTTGTTGACGATTGTCGTCATCGGCCATACTTGTTATCGCTATCCCTTTCGCCCCTAGTCGATATATGTTAGTTAGTTAGTCACTTAAAAAAAATCAATATAACACACCATACTAGTTTATTCAAAGTCTAGATAATAATAAGGCAAACTTTATTTCATAATACCGAGATGGAGTACAACATTGAAAATTTCCAAGGTTTAAGATAGTCATAATTCTTAATACCGACTTGGGTACAACATTTAAAATTTCCAAGTTTTAAAATAGTTATAACTTTTACTAGTAGTAAACAAACGATAAGCTAGTACTGGGCACCGCGATGAGGGCTGGCACGATGGTACACTGGAGATGGGGTTCGCTGGCGCAAACAGACAACATCTTCATCGGGATCACTTTCTTCGGCACGTGCACCCTGGGCGGATGATCCTGGGAGGCGTCGGAGATCAACAGTAAGGTCTCTATAGAACTTATTAACTTTGTGCCCCCTTCTCTCCATATACGCAATCTCCTTGTTCAGGCGTCTTATGGTATCCAGGTGAAGGCTGACTTGCTCCTTAGTATCCTTCAGCTCCTCTTTCAGTTCGTCTATCTCCTCCACCTGCTCAGCACACAAGTGATCTAGTTCCTCCTTTTCTGTTTCGGCCAAGACCCTTCTATCGTATTCATCTTTATACTTATTTTCGAGTATTAGCTCCTCGTTTATATGTGTCGTAGCCTCTAACGCCAGTCGGTTCCTTAACTGATCATTTTTTGTGCTAAGGTGCTCGGCTCTAGCCCTCTCTCGCTCGCTGGTTTTTATTAATTCTCGAACCAACTCTGGAACTAGTTCGGCTATCCTATTGTTATCCCCCATCTAACAAACAAAATATTCATAAATATTTGCAAATATTAAAAATGATAATAGCATGAACTGTGCCTAATGTCAGTGCATCGTGTCCCCCGAAAATATGCAACAATTCTATTTTAAACCGATAAGAAAACATATTTTACTTTTCCCTTTTTTTAAAAAAAAACATTTTTTTTTTTTCAAATGGGCTCTGATACCACTCTGTAACACCCCCGTTTCTCTATTCTTAGATCCGCGGCGGAAGCCTCAATTAGGAACCCGGGGTTGTTACCGCCACGCCCCTTAATTAAGCTCGCTTAGGCCTAACCCAGGCTAACTTAATTAGTTGGCGCTAAGGCTAATTAAATTAAATTGCTAACACATGCTTAAAACAATAACTTTATTATTTACAAAATATAATATATCAGAGTTCGCAAAATATGACGACTAAGGCTCGTCGCCCCCAAAAGTAACTTGACATAACATTAAAATATAAATGAAAACTAATAATATGATATATATGTATATATATGTATATATATATATTTATTTATTTTACACAAAAGGTTTGATACCCATGCCCGTGCCCATGCATTTAGTCATCTCCACATATGTCAAATCCTGAAAAGAGTGCACATATAATTTATCAGCACACCGGCTGAGTAAATAAATTTGTACTCATGGGACAAAATTAAATATAAAGACTCAAGCAGTAAATGACATGTCAAACCGTTAAAAATTCTGATTCTCTGTGTCATGTTGCTCGACTATGACGTCTACACCCGGGGTATCCCATAGGACCTAACATGCTTTCATAGTGACCGTAATCAAGACTATGAGTATACAAGGGCGGCCCTCCCTTGCAACTAGAACTGATTGTGAGACCCTTGGCCTAACACAATTCTTTTTATAATGCTCTTACGAAGATAACCCCAATTGGAGTATATCCCGTATAATAATATCATCTCAATAATTTACATGCCATACACTGGAAATAAAATTTTTCACATGCATGGCTTAGCCCAAAAATAATTAAACTCATACTAGGGCATTTCCTCTGCATAAATCATTTGCATGAATAATTCTAAATTATTTAAAGCGATAAGGAATTAAACATGCAAAAATTAAATTTTGGGACAACGCCCGCAGAATATAAATTTACTTACTATCCCCCTGACGATAACCTACTGAAATGCTGGGACTGTAACTACTCCGGGACTTCTTCTCCCCACTATTTTTTTTTTCTCACACTCTCTCTCGTTCTCAACTCTTACTGCTCTCTATTATTTCTCATGCTTGGTGCGATTTTATGGCTTCATGAATCCTGCTATTTATAGGCGGAGGAAGAGTTCATCTAGTATTATTTTATTGTTTTAATTGTTCACGGGTATGCATCATGTGATAAAAGTTTTGTCTTTTGTCTTTTCAATTGTTCACGGGTATTGTTTTAATTGTTCATGGCCACCCTAGCCTTCTTTTGTCTTTTCAAATTTTTTTTTTTATTTATATATTTTTTTTTTTTATTTTACTTATTCATTTATTTGGCTCTTTGATAAAAGTTTCAAAACAAGTAGGGTTTGAACACACAACCTTTAAGTTATGAGCCCACTTGACTAACCAATTGGTTATCAAAGTCTTTATGTCATATCTTAATTCTAACTAAATTTATTTCAAAATATTAGAATCCTTATTGTTAGTAATTATTTTTACCCATCTATATCTTTAAATCAAATCTTATTTTTTTTTTTTCTAAAATATTACTCTTCCAAACATTTAAACTTTTCCATACTAGAAAATATTCCCTATCATCTACTTTTAAACTTGGAAAAATAGTTCATTGTTTACAACATTCTTTTAATTAAAACCCACTTCCTATTAAATTTTAATTTATAGCAGACAATTAATTATTCTACTATATTTAAATTTAGCGGGTATTACAGCTTTACTCCATAGGTTAGGAGGACGTTCCCATCTAGTTCTACTAACTTGCCAAGCTTTGACACCAAATAATTTGAGATCACTTCTAGCAACTAGGAACACATTGGTGTACCGGCGAATTTTGGTGTGCACCATCTCCCACCTGATATTATCATGAGCATAGAGCTCTTGACATCGACACTTCCAAATGATCCAAGCTCCAAGTCCAAATAGCGCAGCATGGAAGTCACCAATAAGTTTGCAATTCATAAAGCCAATCCACCCTTTGATATCTGGAGTCCAGAATCCATTGAAAGAGTCGAGCCCAAGCTTTGTCCAAACAGCTGCTGAGGTTGGACAATCTCTGATAGCATGTAAGGTATCTTCCAAACCACCACATTTCCAGCAACAAGGATCAGTCGAAATGTGTCTCTTCCACCTCTCCCATCCTGTGAGCAGCCTATCATGCATTACAAGCCATAAGAAGAACTTAGCACGATGGGGGGCAGGCCATTTCCAAATGCTCCTCCAGTCCGAGCTTCCAGCAACAAGGGATAAGGAACTCCAGTGATCAAGTGTACTGCAGACAGAGAAGATTCCACGACTAGCAGGCTTCCACAGAGGACAATCCTTCTGAGTGCTGGTTGAAGGAGCCGGCTCGAGACTGAGACAATGCATGCCTTCTGGAGTAAGCACCTTATCCAATTCATGCAAGCACCATCCAGCCTCATTAAAGTAAGATTCCACTGAACGATCGAGGTCACTAGCTGCAAGAGGGCGTCCAGCAAAGTCCTGCAAAAAACAACCTTGCTTAGTCCATTTATCCGTCCAAAAAAGGATATCCTTACCATTACCCATCTTCCAGCCAAGCAGGTCATGAAAAGGCTGGGAAAGCGACATCAAGTCTCTTGCAAATGGGGAGAGAGATTGATTATGGTGAATAAATTTATGTCCCTTCCACCCATGTCTTCTCTTCATGACTCTAGTCTAGAGGGTATCTCTAGTCAAAAGCCCCCACCAACTCTTCATGAGTAAAGCATGATTGATTAAGCTAAGCTGCCGGATTCCCAGACCCACATGGTCTTTAGGAGAAGTGATAATGTCCCAAGCCACTAAGTGCGTTTTGTGAGGTCCCCATAAAAAATCTCTGCAAACTTTTTCCATCTCTTTGATAGTCCTCTTAGGAATTTTGGTGACATGCATCACATATTGGGCAGTAGCTAGAAGGACTGATTTGATCAAGGTTGTTCTCCCCGCTAGACTGAGATGACGATGAGCCCATCCATTAAGTTTAGCCTTCATTTTGTCGATCAGGAACCCAAAGTCTTTGTGAGACTTCCGCTCATTAGAAATAGGGATGCCAAGATAGGTCCCTAGATGTTGAAAGCATTGAATCCCCAAAACACTGGAGATAGTATGTCCATCACCATGAGTAACAATCTTGCCAAAACACAACCTGGATTTAGAAGTACTGACATGAAGACCAGACAAGCTACTAAAGTGAGTGAGGATATTCTTTATAACAGTAGCCTGAGCACTGGTAGCCTTGGAGAAAAGCAAGATGTCATCAGCGAAGAAAATGTAAGGAACTTTGAGTCGACCATTATCCCACGAGATTGGCTTCCAGCGACCTTCGTCCACTGCATGAGAAATCATTAGTCCTAATCTTTCCATGCAAAGAATAAAAATGTAAGGAGACATAGGATCTCCCTGGCGAAGACCACGAGAAGGACTGAAAAATGAGGAAGGTCGCCCATTCCACACAACCTGGAAGGATGAAGAAGAAATACAAGACATAATGAGTTTAATGCAAGCAGGAGGAAAACCAAAAAATACAAGGGTGTCTTTAATGAAGTCCCAATTCAATTTATCATATGCCTTTTCCAAGTCCAATTTAAGAATCATGTAGCCTGGTTTAGCATTAGATTTATCTAAGAAATGGCTAATCTCCCGACACAGGATAATATTATCCTGTATAAGACGACCCTTAACAAAGCTGGCCTGTCCATCACTGATCAATCGAGGCATGAACTGAGACATACGGTTGACCAGGATCTTCGTCAGAATTTTGTAAATAACATTGCATAGACTTATAGGCCTAAACTGGGTAACTGATTTGGGGTTGGAGATCTTAGGGATCAGAATGAGTGAAGTTTGATTGATACTAGCCACATTCTTCCTCCCTGAGAAGCAATCAAGCACTAAAGAAAGGACAGAATCTCCAATCACAGACCAATAACGTTGAAAGAACAAAGCGTGAAAACCATCGGGTCCAGGGGCCTTTAAGGGTGCCATGCTCTTCACTGATTTCCAAACCTCATCTTTAGAAGGAGGCTCGATAAGGAATTCACAATCCAGCAGGGATAGGGAAGGGTGATGGAGAGAAGAAATGGGGGCAGGTTGAGTAGTCCGAGGCGTTTCTGTATACAGTTGCTGAAAATAATCAATGACCATTGTGTTAATCTCCTCTTCATCTCTCAAAGTGTTACCAGCAGCATCATCAAGAATAGAGAATGACTTCTTCCTTTGTCTAGCTTTAACAAAACTATGGTAAAAGTTAGTGTTTAGATCACCAGCTAGGTTCCAATCCCTGGTACTTCTTTGTATCCAGCAAACCTCTTCTCTTTCCAAAATTTTGCCCAATTCAGTGCTGAGTTGATGGTGGAGACGCTTAGAAAACTCATTGTTATCCCAATCCATCTGTCTCTCAATTCCTTTTAATCTAGCTCGGATTCGAGCTTTCCTCGAAGTTATATTACTAAAGATTCTATCATTCCAAGCCGAAGCCTCGCTTTGAAGCTTGAGTAAAGAATCCTCAAATGGTAAGTGACGACTCCAGACTGAGCTAACCAATCTGCAGAAACTCGGAAAGCCTTGCCAAGCAGCCTTGTATCTAAAACATCTTCTCATACCATGGCTAAGGTTAGGACTACTATCAGTGATACGAATGAACAATGGGGCATGATCTGAAAGAATTCGAGGAAGCACTTCCACTGTGCTGAAAGGAAATGATGAAAGCCAAGCCTCATTACCGAGCAATCTATCCAGGCGGCGCCTAATGGGGCCTCTAGCCCAAGTAAAAGAATTGCCATAAGTCTTGATCTCCAAAACACCAGCAGCAGAAATCCAATTCCTAAGCTCATCTCCATAGGCATGACTATAACGACCACCTCGAGCTTCATTACTCCTCAAGATGCAATTCAGATCACCTCCAACAAGCCAGGGTTCCTGGCGGCTAGATGCAATCCTGGTAAGTTCCGGCCAGAGCCAAGAACGTCTATACTTGTTAGGAGCAGCATACACCATAGTGAAGAAGGCAACCTCATCATTATCCCTGACACAGAAATCTACGAACTGGGAATGGCTTTCAAGAATTACAACAGAGAGAGATTCCTTCCATAAAATCCAAATGCCACCACTAAAGCCCGAGGCTTCAATTCTGAATGAAAATGGAAAGCCACTTCTACGAATGAAGTTGTCCGCTTGAAAGCCGCTAATACGCGGTTCAAAGATCGCCATAAGATCAATCTTTTTGTTGCTAGACAGATCACGAAACTCCCTTCGAAAGGAAGCCGATGCAGCTCCCTGAACATTCCAACAAGAAAGATTTAAATGCATGTAAAAGACAAAAATAATATAAACAGTCAAGAGACTTAGCCGAATTATGGAGGCACACTGGCCGCTCGCCCTTGTCCATGCAGCTGGTTCTGAGGAAAAACTTCTGATCCATCAACTTCAACTGGAAGAGTTGGCTCAGGTGGTCTGTCGGCCATTTTTCCCCAAAGACTTTTAATCTTTTTGTGGACATGCGTCGAGGGATCCACCACTTGAACAACAGTATGATGATCTGGAGGGAGATTGGTTGGAAGCGTCTTAACCCAAGCGCCGGACGACTGCTTGGACCACAAGGGAGAATGTACTGGGGATACGAAAGTAGGTGACCTCCGTGGACTAGGACTTCTGGCTCTTGGTGAAATAACTCCATCCTCAGCATCCAAGAGGTGAGAAGATGAGGAATGCCGAGGAGACCGTCGACCACGTACACCAGTCTGGAGACTAGAACTTGCACGTTGGTATAATGATGGCTGAGGAACGGCTGGAATCGAAGTGTTACCAGGATCAAGATTCGCATCCATCTCTGGATCGTTCATTAACACATCAAAGCGGTTGTGACCCGAATCTTCTTGAATAGCCATTCTGCCACCACCTGAATTGAATTTCCTCCTTGCTTGCACAAACATCCACGGCCCAAAACCGGTTTTAGCGCTTTGATCATCGGTAGGATGCTGAGCATGTGCGTCTTCCTTCTCCTTATCCGGGATGATTAGATCTGGACAAGTCTTTTGAGTGTGGCCATATTTGCCACAATGGAAGCATACATACTTAATATTCTCATAAACAACACCAATAATCCGATCCCCTATCATCACATTGGGTGTTAAGGGTTTGTCCAATTCAATTTGAACTGCAAGCCTTGCAAAGCAAGCTCGAGCCGTAGTGTCTGTGTTGATGTCCATACTAACCACTTTCCCGATGGATGAGGCTACCCGAAGCAAATATTGCCTATTATAAAGAAACACTGGAATCTTGGGAATCCGTATCCATGTGATGATAGACTTAATTTCATTGACATCAGGATCAAAGTTTTCATCCCATGCTTGGACATGCAAGAAGTGGCCTGCAACCATCCATGGCCCCCCTGTTAAGGCATGAATGGCATCATTCTCCGTCAAGAACCTCACAATATGGTAGCCATTTCCCACATCAATCAGCGGGAGCAATGCGGACACTGGCCAGATTCTTTCCAGCCTAGCTTTCAAGACGCGATAAGAAATATTACGACCAACCACCTTTAACGCCACAACATACTTCCATGGCCGGAGAAGGGTACTCTTGAATGCATCAGATATTTGGAAACGTGGGATCCCATTGAACGTCGTTTGGATAATATCATTGGGGTCACCGGTGAACTCGAGCTCATCATCATCAATAGGAATATGTCGCGGTGTTGTCTTCTTTCTAGCAATCTCACTGTAGAGCGGCCGCAATCGTTTGACAGTCCTACTATCCTGAAGGTCCGGTGGTTCCCCGCCATGATCCGTCATTTCAGTATCACCCATCTTGAATAGGCAGCCGGGTTCTTGGAGGTTTCTTGGAGCAGCCAACTAAAACCCTATATGCCTATCTTTAGTGGTTTCTTTTAAATATTCTTTTAAATTTTGTTCTCGTGCAATAATGAATGTTTTATTTATTTTTTTATGGTGAAAAATAATTTTTTTTCTTTTTTAAAGTTGGGTCGGGTAGAGTCGGTTAACTATGTAATATTTAAGATTTCGGGTACCCGTTTACCCGCGGATAATCCGCATACCCGACGGGTATTACCCGAATCCTACCCGATATTTAATTTTAGGGTAATAGGGTAGGGTAAGGGTAGGATAATTATATTTCGGGTAGTGAGTGGATGTGGCCTACCCGTACCCTACCCTACCCGTTTACATCCCTAACTACGTTAGGTGGTAGCGAGGAAAAAAACAGAGAAGGTAAAACAGGCAGCAGGATGAGGATGATAATTGATATGTGATGATGGCGGGATATGAAATGATAAGTGGGAAGCAGCTCTCGTCGGGTTTCCCTACCACCAAAAGGACATATACTACTTGTGAATTGTCCCGCCACAATAATAATAATAATAATAGAACAAATCCGATCCATCAATAATTCATTCCTCTCACATTTTCCTTTTAAGATTACAACCCATGCACATACGACAATATACACTGTACAAAAATTCCACTACAACGAAAAAAAGAAGCTTATAATTAGCTTTGAGGGGAGGGATAAAACATTTCTATCATGTAATGTAATCCCCCGCGCCACGTGTCCTGAAAGCCGACAGCCACACCCATTGTCGTTTCTTCTCGCGAAACTACGAAGCTGCTTCCTCTGAAATTGACTGACGACGAATAAAGTCTCACCTCGCTGCCTCCTGCTCCTGCTGCTGCTGCACCACCACCACTCGCGGACTCGACTCACTCATTCCGCTTTCCAGGTCCAACTCGGTGCCGCCTACTCGGCTCGTCCCTGCCCCGCGTGCCGCCGGCGATTTCCGCCCCATGCTCAGGATTCTCTTCAGAGCCAACAACCGGCTTCCCGGCAAACTCTGGCAGAATTCGCTCTCCGTCAGGATGCTCGCCGCGGGTGGCACGTCGATTATTCGCACCCCCAATTCCTGCGCTTTCTTCCGATCAACCAATGGTGGCTGCGGTGGAAGCGGAGGAGAAGGAATACTACTACAACCTGATTCCGACGAAACCGCCTTCTCCGCCTGTTGGACAACAACCACCTTCTCCACCGGCGAGCGGCAAAGGGGGCAGGTGGAGTGCGAATGGAACCACATGTCAATACACTCGATGTGGAAGCTGTGGTTGCATTTAGGCAGCAGCCGCACGATTTCCTTGTCCTCAAACTCCGACAGGCACACGGCGCACTCCGTAGACGGCGGCGTCCGCAGCTCCTTCTTGGAGGGCGAGAACAGAAACACCGGCAGGGAATTGAGCACGGTGATATCCAGGCCGCGGTCGACGGCTGCTACGGAATTAGCCGGCACGATCTCCTGGCGGGTGAGGGCGTCAGCCTGGCTGGCTCGGCGCTGGCGGCGGCGCTCAATCTGCCTGCGACGCTCGCGGAGAAGATACCACCTGGCGTAGAGATGGAGGGAGACCATGAAAAGAACGACGGCGAAGAGGACAACAATGGCGCTGAGCATAATTTTGCCGCTCAATGCGTAGCCCTTATCGGGGGCCACATCGACGACCCGCACCTGGTTATTGGAGTTGGAGTGATCGTCCATAGATAATAATAATGAATGAATTAATTTAATTTGGCAGAGGCGAGGAAGGAAGGGATGGGGAAAGAATATAATAAGAGTGATGATGAAGATGAAGAAGATGATGATGGATGGGAATTGAGAGGAAATGAGATATAGAGATAAGAAGAGGGGAGGGAAACCGTGTGCTAAAACTGAATAGGGAAGGGGGGGAAAGAGAAAACGGTATGGTGGGAGGAATTAGGAAGCTTCTTGGGTGCTTCTTGGAGAAATTGTGTAGGGAGATAGAATAGAGACTCATGAAGCTCAAAAGCATGACAATGACATAATAATATGCCCACTCCGTCCCACCTTAAATATCCGGTTTCACTTTTTTTTGACAATGTTTCACTAATTGTAATATAATTGAAAAAATATTAGTAGTTGGGTTTGATATTGTTAGATTTTTTTAAAATTTTATAGTTTTCAAATATACTATATTTTATATAATTTTTATTTTTATATATTTTGATATATTAATGATTGAAAAAGTATATTGGATTGTGTGCATAAGTCAAACAGGACATCTTAAGTGGGACATGGAGAGTAATGTAGTTATTTGTCTAATTGCTCTTATGCATAAAATTCAATATATTTATTTAATATTTTATATCTCAAAATCGGTATGAGGAAATTTTTTATAAAATGTATAGTTTAAACCTATATAATTAGACAATTCTAATAAGACTACACTTCCTTTTTTTCCTTATTGCATCAATTCAAGATAACATTAAGTAAAAATTAAATAATACTACCTCCGTCTCAACATATATGTTACGGATGGTTTTTTTTACATTATTCACTGTTTAACTTTGATTCAAATTTTTAGTATAGCTATATAAGATACAACATAGTCAAGTGAGATCTTGTTAGATTCGTCTAATCTTGTAGTTTTAGACAATGAACTTTTTAGAATTTTTTGTTGTACACAATTTAAGTTATTAACCATTGAAAATGTGTCTCGGCATGCGTGTCGAAAGCCAATGTAACAAAATAATGAGACGGATGAAATAATAATAATAATAATAATAATAATAATAATAATAATTATAATAATAATAATAATAATGACACAATGCAATATATATGTAGTACTCCCTCCGTCCCAATATAAGTGGCCCCTTTCTTTTGGGCACGGGAATTTAGGTAGTGAGATTTAGTAGTTAAAGTGGTGTGAGTAAATTTGACTAAGAGTCTGTTCTGCACGCAGCTTTTGGGAGCTTTTTAGAGCTTTTGGTAGCTTTAGCTTTTATTTCAAAACAAAAGCCCCGTTCTGCACACTAGCTTTTGGTAGCTTTTGGGAGCTTTTGAAAGCTTCTTTTTAGAAGCTACCTGTAGTAGCGTTAAAAAATAAGCTATGAGTTTATTTTTGAGCAATCACAATTTTAACCCAATAACCAACCCACTACCCAATAGTCTACATAAATATTTGTCCTTTTATGTCATTTCATACATTTTTTCACAGTTACAGCTAGTTGTGCAAAACACTTAAATAGAACTGACAGTTACAGCCTCACAGCTCCTTACAGCTCCAGCTCACTAAAGCTCCAGTTTGCAGCTACAGCTCTACATGCAGAACAGACCCTAATTCATCCATCTAATTTATAATGGTTACATTTGAGTTTTAACCATATTTATTATTTAACTTTGACTTAATGTTATCGTAATGATGTAGAAAGACAAAAATAGTCAAGTGTGATCTTGTTGGAATCGTCTAATCGTATAGTTTTAGAATATATATTTTTTATAATTTTTATTTATACCAATTTTGAGATATTAATGGTTAAACATATATAGGGACTTTGTGCAGAAAGTGCAATTGTCATTATTGTGGGGGTTTTTAATCATGTTTATGTTAATCTAATTTACTTAAAAGGGAAAGTGGTCACTTTTAATGGGACACCCGAAAAAGGAATAGTGGCCACTTTTACTGGTACGGAGGGAGTAGTTATATACTACTACTAGTCTACTGCTGCTGTATTATTATCCAATCCAATGGCAGTCCAAAAGTCCACAAGTCTACAAGTCCAAGTCTTATCTATATTGAATTGAATTGGGAGGGGGATTAGTTTTAATTATTAGTTAGCAGTAAACACGGCAAGGTTTGACGCGGGTAGTTGGAAAGCTAATTAAATACCTACTGTACTATAGATGATTAATGACCCAAACAAAGTTGTGGGAAAGCCGGACCGGACCCACTACTTGTTACAATCAGCTAATCTACTACTTGAATGAAGCCCGTTTTTTCTTTTTCTTTTCCTTCTTTCTTTCTTTCTTTCTGTGAGGAAAGTTCATATATAGTGATATTATAATCTTTTTTGTTTTATGCTCTCCAGCGATGTTAATTGCAATTGCTACGTACTGTATTCTACTACTACCTTTACATATAGTATTAGGATTTATTTATTTGGGCCGCTCATGGGCCCAAAAATCTAATCAATTGATGAATTGACATGGCCTAGTAAAATAGCAATGTCTCATTGGGTAATGAGCTGGAAGAATGGCTCAATAACTATCCAATTCTCTCAAGTCATACTATTATATTATGGTACTTCCTCATTTTTCTTATAATTGAAACATGTGAATAGTTACTATTCATAAGTTTAATATAATTTTTTAACTCAGTTATATAAGATAAAACATAGTCAAGTGAGATTTTGTTGGATTTGTCTAATTGTGTAGTTTTAGAACATTAAATTTTTATAATTTTTATTTTTATATAATTTATGATATTATGTGTTAAATGTGTGCATTGGACTGCGTAAAAAACATGAGTGTTACATTTTTTTGAAAAGGGAGGGAGTATTAATTAATAAAGTAGAAGCCAGATTTGGATTGAAGTCAGGAGACAAGAAGAAACAAAGCCGTGTCCCTGTGTTGCTTTGTCCTCAGATTTAGGTGTTTCCAAAACTAAAACTTATTCTACTGAATTTATTATTTATTTATTAGAATTGGATCGCATCAAATCAAATTTCACTGGGCAGTGGAAAGGCTTACAATGGGCTCTTTTTTGGCACATATGGCTGGGCAGAAATGCCACTTGCATGAGAGGGGTCCAAACTTGTGTTGAGTCCACTGTTCGCCAATCTAAATTTCTTGGAGGGACCTTTAGCAACTACTTCACTCGCAGGAGCTGTCACCCGGACTCCCGCCTGGTTATATGGAACCCCCACCAACATCCTGGCCTAATTCTTCATGTTGATGGTAGTTCCCTCGGTAACCCGGGCAAGGCCGGTTATGGTGGAGTTATTCGCGATTGCAACGGCATATGGATGGGGGGATTCTCTGGCTCAGTGGGCTTCTCCTCAAACCTCGTTGCCGAACTGCATGGGATCTGTAATGGTATTAAACGGCTCATTGAGATGGGGTTGAAGAACGTCTGCTGCTACTCCGACTCTATGGAAGCCTTGCACCTTATCCGGAGCGGGGTGGACCCTGGTCATGGCCTCTTTCCATTGGTGAAAACCATCCAGGACCTTCTTACTCCCTACCCGGGCTTTCATTGGTTCCACATTTTGCGCGAAGGGAATTTTGTGGCCGACTCTTTGGCTAAAATTGGGGCTAGGTCGGAGGAGTTCTACACTACTTGGGCCTTTCCCCCGGATGTTGCTCGCCCTCTCCTAACGGCGGATATGGCGGGAACTTGGTTCCCCCGTCACTAGTTGTTTTCCCTTTACTTTTCTTCCTGTCCCCCTCCCCTCTGTAGTTGTTGTTTTGTATTTTTCCTTCCCCGACGCTTTGCGTCCTTTGATCAAAAAAAAAAAAAAATCAAATTAAATTAAAACAATAATAATATCATCCAATAGATAATAAAATACTACTATTATCAAACCAAATTGAATTATACCATACCATATGATCTCAATCAGACCTAATAACCTAGTGATGTTGACTTTTATTACAGCAACTACACAAATCATTAACCCTGTTATAACCACGCCACAATGGTTGATAGGTACATACATATGTAAGTAAGTGTAGTTAGTAAATACAGTAGTAGTAGTAGTAGTAGTACTAGGTAATCCCCCAGTCACGCTGCTAACATATTAAATTAGTTTAAGTACTAGTATGTGGCTCAGATCTCAATTCGCACCTATGAATCTCTCCATTTATAAATAATCATCTTTTCTTTATATTAAAAAGGAAAAAAAAAAGAATATTTAGGGAGTACCATTTATGAATAATATTTTTTTTCAAACAAATGAATTTCCTAATTCTGTTTAGGATTTAAATTAATAGCAGTAGTCCAGTACTCCAGTTAACAACCTTGGTCCAGTCTGCAGGCACAGTGTACAGTGTACATTCTGAACTCACAAATGAATGAACAACCTTGTCCTTTTGTTGAAGTGTTGTGTAGGATAGAGAGGTATGCTGTGTCTGTCTGATGTCTACACTGTACAGTAGTAGTACTAGTATTCTACAATTAAGGAGGTAGAAAAGGTTGATGTGTAAAATTATTTTTTTAAGGAAGATACCATTGTGGGAGGATAAGAGAAAAAAAAATGGGGCAGAGACTTCTCTTCCTGGAAAGAAAAGAGAGAGAATGTGGGAGCGTGAACACACGCAGAACAAACAATAAGCCGTGGCATTACACGCGCGTGGTGTGGGCCATCATCTTTTTAAATGGCGACGAAAAGTAAGATTTTAAAAAAAAATTTAATCGCCCAACAGGAATTAAAAAACAAAAAAAAAACAAGTCGCCAACACCAATAGTATGGAAAGATAATAATGTATAATAATACTCCTCCATCCCATTTAACTTGTCATGTTTCACTTTTACACACAATCCAATGCATTTTTTTATCTATTAATATCTCAAAATATATACAATGAAAAATTATACAAAATATATATTATAAAACTACGTGATCATACGATTCTAACAAGACTCATCTCGACTATTTTTTGCTAAATATATACTTGCAATTAAATTGAGTCAAAGCTGAACAATGAATAGTGTAAAAAAGTCAAACAGGACAAGTGTAGTGGGACGGAGGGAGTATATTAATAAAAAATTTAAGTCGCCACCAAAAAAATTTTAGCTTTTAATTTTATATTATTATAATAACTAATTAATCAATGTATAATAATATATTAATAATTAATTATCAATAAGTATTGTATAATAATAAATAATTAAATAATTTTAATTTAAATAATTTTGTTTTTCGTTTTTGTTTTTTATATTTATTAAATTAAATAATTTTAATTTTCATTATATATAATTTTAAAGAAATGTAGTTGATAAAATAAATGATAATTAAATAAAATGATGTGGGTCCCCTAAATACCTTACTTTTGAGGTAGAAGATTGGGGAGGAATTTTATTTTAGAGGTAGAGGTATTTTATTTTTGAGGTGGCACTGACGTGGCAATAAAAATACCTGATTTTTTGGGTAGAGGGTTGGGGAAGGCCTAAGGCCCTCTCCAATGGAGAGGTATTTGGTGAGATGTACCAAAACTAATACGTGAAGGAGAGGAAGCAAAGCATTGGGAATGGATGAGGTATTTAGGAAGGTAGCAAATTAGCTACCTGGGGTTTGGGGTTTAGGGGTTTAGGGTTTACCCCTAGAATGCCGTGCCAAGCCTACTTTTTTGCAGGCTTTACATTTTTTTTTTTCATTTTGGTAATAACCATTCATTTTACTATCAATTGTTGCATTCTGTCTTTTTTTTTTCAATAAATATTTACATTGTATCCGTTTGATACAAATTTATTTTATTCTTTTTAAAATGTTAAATAATTTAATTAATTAAATGTTAACTAATTTAAATATTTATTTTTTTATTCTTTTTTTCAATAAATATTTACATTTACTATCAAATGTTAAATAATTTAAATAATTAAAAATATTAATTATTATTATTTATTTAAAATTAAATTATTTTTTGTAATTAATAAATTAAAATATAAATGGTATAATAAATATAATAGTGAGTGTACCTCCTAAATACCTACTTTTTGGGTATTATTGTTGGGAGAAGAGTTAGGTATTTAGGTAGATGTATTTAACTTTTGAGGTGACGTGACACCTAAATAGCTGGGGTGGAATGTGTGACCACTGGACGGACACATGACATGATGCAAGTGTGGAATTTAATAATAGTGGAAATCTAAAAAGGGGTTTGTACTGTAGTTGATGTAGTAGTCCAATGAAATTAAAAATGTCCATTGTCCAGTGCTGCTGCTGCATTTACTACTACACTACTAGGGTTTCATCAATTTCATCCTCGACGACCTCAACGCCGCCTCATTATTCCTCCAGCCTCCAATCCTCCATTCTCTCTTCTTCTACACTAATTATATTAACGCCTCATTCATCATCAGCAGGGTGATTGGATTGGCCGCTGCTGGTGCCTGCCTGCACCAACAAATTCAATAATACTAGTACCACATTTTGCATAAATCTAATAATGTCCAACATCAGTCAATCCCCATTTTTCCAACAGCTCCAGGCCCAGCACTTCACCGACTATGGATTTGAGCCTCAAATTGACTACTTCCAGGTTAGTACTAATTTGCTAGTACTACAGTATTAAGTAGTACTTTACTAGTAGTTATTGTTCAGAAAACAACACATACAGTGTCAGATATGTTGAAATGAATGTTGTTGTTGCCTCGCTCGGCAGGAGGTGTTGGAAGAAGCCCGGAAGCAGAGGAGGGAGACAATGTCATCCAGATCCAACAACATTGATATCAACAACTTCAGGCTGCAGAAACCACCCACGTCGTCGTCCAGAGGCGAGTTATTACCTTCCACTTCCAGGAAGATCATCAAAAAGAACAAAAACAAGAAGCAGCGCTGGTGGCGCAACCCCCTTGTGTTTTTCAAGTTCCCTCGCTGGCGGCCGCCTCCTCCTCCTTCCGAGATTATGGGTGGTGCCGCCACTACTACTACTACTGCACCACACCACCACATTCATGCCTCCATATCCGGCCCGCTTTACTTTACCGACAGCATCAGCATGACCACGACCGGTTCGCACATCCCCTACCGGCCGGGGTGGTCCGGGCCGCTGGGGAAGGCTGATGGGGAGATCCCCTACATTAGCCTCAGGGAGCTTGATCTTGATGACGCCGGCGGGAAGTCCAGGACCTCGGGCGCCGCTGCTACACCTATATATCTGGTGACATGAACATGCCATGATGGATTTGGGGACTGGAGCTGATGAGGGAATCCGCCATCCATCTATGGTCTCAATCTCAGACCAGCATTGGGCTTTGACTTTACTTTTTTGGTTTTTGATGATCTAAAAGAAATGTACTAGTAGTATGTGGCCGGCCTTTTTTACTGCAAAGCCGCGTCAATGATGGTTTGGGAATTTACTTTTTTGGCACTTCTTGAATGCAAAGTCATGGATATACTCCCTCCGTTTTTTTTGTTTGCTACGGACCCACGCAGCACGCAATCCAATGTACATTTTAAATCAGTAATAACTCAAGTTCGATGCAAGTAAAAATTCTTAAAGTTTGATATTTAAAAACTACAAGACGAGACGAATCTAACAAGATCTCAATTGACTATATTATAACTTGAATAACTATGATAAAACTTTAAATCAAAGTGATTGTGTGAATAGTGTCAAATTCTCCAATGTAGCTATTATTTAAAAACGGAGGTAGCTATCATTTAAAAAACGGAGGTAGTATGTAGTATTTGTGATGACTTTTCTAGATTCTTAATGCATGGTGTCGTCTGTCTAGATATGGGCATTATTATAAGTATTATATTGACTAGTAAGATGAAAGCTGTATTCATTTTTGGGTTTCCAGAATAGTTAGTTAATGCTCCAATTATATTTGAAGTTTCTTTTGCTTTCCTTGCGAATTTTCGTCTCGTGTTTTGTTCCCATCTCCCCCGGCGGCCTCTTTTCCCATTTTCATGGAATCATATTTATTAGTCTGGTCTACCCGCCGACAATTCTACTAAAAATTGTTATGACCAGGCCAGCCAACACAGGTGATTTATTATACATACTACGCGTCCATGCTGCTGGTATCGTATCACTCAATAATTGAAAGGATTGATTGATTATTCGTCGGTATTTCATCATCATCATCTTTGAACCGTAACTATATGTGCTTAATTCTAAATAGTCAATATAATGAACCACGGCATTTCGCTATAAATCAAATCAGCCAAATTAATTAATTAATTAATTAATTAAAGTGAAACATATGGAGAAAATTGAGCACAGGACGATACCCCTGAAGAATGGGCTCAACATGCACGTGGCTGAGGTTGGGAAAGGCCCTTTAGTCCTCTTCCTCCACGGCTTCCCCGATTTCTGGTACTCTTGGCGCCACCAAATGCTCTTCTTGGCTGACCACGGCTACCGTGCTGTGGCCCCGGACATGAGGGGCTATGGCGACACCTCCGGCGTCCCCCTCAATGATCCTTCCAACTTCACTTCGCTCCACTTGGTGGGGGACGTGATCCTGCTCCTCGACGCAATTGCCGTTGCCCCCAATAATGCAGATAAGGTGTTTGTTGTGGGGCATGATTGGGGAGCTTTTGTTGCCTGGATGCTATGCTTGTACCGACCTGATAGAATCAAGGCCCTGCTCAATTTGGGTGTTTCTTTTCATCCCATTCATCCCCATATAAATGCTGTGGATGTATTTCGCACGTTGTATGGGGATGATCATTATATCTGCAGATTTCAGGTCAGAATATACTATACATTAGTCCATCTGTTCCTCATTGTCTTCTTAAGAATCTCCGCTCGCGTTTGGTAAGAAAAATCAATACATTAATCATGATGTTTCTAAAATAATAATACTACTTCAAGTAAAAGGGAATGGTGGGGCTATAGCTTATGATCAGTAATAATGATTTCTTGATTTTCTTTTGCGAATATGTTTGTATTTTTGAATTGGGCATTGTTGCAACGGACATATTTTCTTATGCAGGAACCTGGTGACATAGAATCTGAATTTGCAAGCATTGGTGTCAGGGAAATTCTCAACTACATCTTTTCATTTCGCTCTCCCGGACCCTATTATTTCCCCAAGGGCAAAAAAGGGTGTTGTAGCTATTCCACTGATAGGGCACCTTGGTTAACCGAAGAGGACCTCCAATATTATGCCACCAAATTCGAGCAGACTGGTTTTACTGGTGCAGTGAATTACTATCGCGTTTTCGGTTTGTAAGTGCTCTCCCCTGTCTGTCTGGTCATCGTAAGAAACTTTGATTTATATTTCAAACATTTTGCATATCTGCATTCCATAATAATCATCACTACGAGTAAAAGTTAAGAGAGTTAGCAAGATTGAAATGTTGATGTCCTGATGCTGCAAAAAACGCAGAAATGGGGAACTGAATGCAGCCTGGGTTGGGGCTCAAGTAAACGTACCGACAAAGTTCATCGTGGGTGATTTAGACCCGAGCTACCATATTCCGGAAGAGAGAGAGTATATACACGGAGGCGGTTTTGGGAAAGTTGTTCCCAAGTTGCAGGATGTGGTGGTGCTGGAAGGCGCCGCACACTTTGTTCATCAAGAAAGACCAGATGAGATCAACCAACACATGTATGATTTTCTGAAGCAATTCTGAGAAATATTTTCGGAAGTAACACACTACTCTTACTTAGACAGAGTTTGGTTGCAGCCTCTGCTGCTGGATATGTCTATTGATTGCTGTCTTTGTTTTGGAAATTTTGAATAACTAATAAAGAATTTTGTCAAGTTCTGATGGTTCCTTTCTGTGTTGTTTTCCTCTCATAGACTTACTTGAGCAGCTTAATAAGTCCTCCTCCTCCATTAAGTTTCCACTTATGTGGGCTGGCTGTGGCAGTAATTGTTTAATGGTTTAATTATTGTACAATAGTATATCAAGTCAAACATAAGATTATTAGTACTTTAAAATAAATTATGGATGACTAATGAATCCAGTAGTACCATGAAATTTCCATCATGCAGTGATGCAGCTGCCAATCCTTGTCTACTCTGCATAACCAGTACAGTACTATCTTATCTCTCTCTACTCTTGTGGAGCTGCTAAAACTAAAATAAATGAATTAAAAACCAATAGTCTTCGTAGATGTCAGCAATCCATAGAGTCCATTTTTCTCTACTCCAAATTTTCTTCCTCCTCCAAAGTCCAAATCCATTTCTATAAAAATTGTAAACCACAAATTCCACAACACACAAGCAAGCTCCAAAAATGGAGAAAATCGAGCACAGCATCGTGCCCGTGAACGGCCTCCAGATGCACGTTGCCCAGATCGGCAATGGCCCTTTGGTCCTCCTCCTCCACGGCTTCCCTGAGCTCTGGTACTCCTGGCGCCACCAGATGCTCTTCCTCGCCCAACACGGTTACCGCGCCGTGGCCCCCGATTTGAGGGGCTACGGCGACACCACCGGCGCCGACCTCCACGACCCTTCCAAGTTCACCCTCATCCACCTGGTCGGCGACCTCATTCAACTCCTCGACGCCATTTCCCCAGACGACCACAAGGTGTTTGTTGTGGGGCATGACTGGGGAGCTCTGGTTGCCTGGAGACTCTGTCTCTACAGGCCCGACAGGGTCAGGGCCCTCGTCAACCTCAGCGTCGCTTTTCAGCCGGTTGAACCACAGAGGAAACTCGTCGCATCTCTCCGGGAAGTGTACGGCGACGATCTCTACATCTGCAGGTTTCAGGTATATGAATATACTAGTAGTAGTATATTTTACTCCTATAATATAAAAACTCTGGAAAATTTACACCTTTATTTATAATACTCCTATCTGTTTGGAGTAGTATTTACAGAAACAGACAAAAGTGAAAAGTTCATAACCAAGTTGTCGAATGATATTATACTCCTCAAAAAACACAAAATTTTTGAGGAGCATCACTAGATCATGAATAGTAAGTAGTTAATTTATATGAACTCGAAGTTTTAGCTGTTCATCCCATTTTTCATTGTTTGAAGTCGAGATTGAGATTTTTGTGCAGGAACCTGGAGATATCGAGGCGGAGTTTGCGAGGGTTGGTGTGAAGGAAGTTTTCAAGTACATTCTTTCGTATCGCGATACGGCTCCATTCTATTTTCCCAAGAGCAAAGAATGCTGCTGCAGCTATGCTGCTGCAGAAAGAGCTCCTTGGTTGACAGAAGAGGACCTCGCCTACTACACAAGTAAATTTGAGCAGACTGGTTTCACCGGCGGTATCAATTATTACCGTGCTTTTGACCTGTAAGTAAAGTGGGACTACTACTACTCCTACTACCTGAGACTGAGTTGTTTTGTTGCTACCTTTTAGTGTGTACATACATTTTGTGTTGACAACTGATGATCAAGTTTGAATCCATATGGTTCTTGATGTTGTTGTCATGATGAAATGAAATGGATGACGGATGCAGGAGCTGGGAACTGGATGCACCGTGGGTTGGGGCACAAGTGAGGGTGCCAGCCAAGTTTGTTGTTGGGGAACACGACCTCACCTATCACCTCCCTGGGATCCAGGACTTCATTCACAATGGCGGCTTCCACAAACACGTCCCCTCCTTGAAGGAAGTGGTCGTCATCCAGGGGGCTGCTCACTTCATCAATCAAGAAAGGCCCCATGAGATCAACCAGCATATCTACCATTTCCTCAAGCAATTCTAAAATGCGATGGAACACAACTGAACTGCAATCAGCCCTTGGATGAGAGAATCTATCTGTCTTTTATTATTATTATGATGATGGAATATAAGTATATGGAGTAATTGCATGTATGGACGTACGGTACGAATGATTAGGAAATAAACCAACCGAAGCCCTGCTTCAATAATTAGTTATGAGAATTGAGAATTGAGTCTTGGGGATGATGACTTAGTCAAGTGGTTAAGTCCCTTGACTTCCAACGAAAGGTTGGAGGTTCGATTCCCCCACCGACCCCCCCTCCTCTTTTTTTATTTTATTTTATAATTGTGTGGTATGGACTCCCAACACCCTCTTCCAGACCGGCTCCTTAAAAAAAATAATATGTGCAACACACAAGTTTGCCGTTTTCGAGCTGTTAGGCCAAATTCAAATAATCACAACGAAAAACAATTGGAAAAAATGGATTATACTACTACTACTACTACCAAGTAGTACTTCACTGTGGTGACAAATTTAATATCCAACCGACACCGGATGGATTCACCAAATTTAATATACTATTATGCCAATATATTTTAAATATCAATTTACACTTTCATCTTCCAAATGAATTATAATTTCATTACATTTCAAATGCATAATATTACACACTCAATCTAAATTAATTCATCTATGAATTCAAAATCTTTCGTACAATCTAAATAAGGCTGAGGGTCCTCTACGCCATTTAATTACTATAGCTGACTGTCATTATATTTTAATCCTCATACAACTCCATGGTTGAAAAATTAGCAGTCTTCTGAATCCATTTACTATACTATCACCGAAAAGTAGTTGGTATGTTCAATAGTTTCTTGCCAATTGTTGGTGACACAATGACAATTAAAAAGAAATAGAGAGAATATTTTATATATTTCTAATTGAAATCGAAACAGTTTCCGATTTGGATATCATTATTATTATTATATAATTAACCTGATTTTAAAATATTATTTTTATCACTCATTAAATATCCGTGAACACTTGAGTAAGCACATTCTATTTTGGTGTTTGACTCATTTAACTTCTCAAATGATTTTTCTAAAAAAAAAAACAAATCCTTAAGATTATAAAGATCAAAAGCCAAAACTCAAAAGGCCACTCTTCTTGAATTGATTCACGTTATATGATTAGTTCATTATCCTGCCTAAAAGCTAATTTCAGGCCCATTATAATCATAAATGGGTAGACCCAAGTGTCCTACAAAATTCTTTTGGGCTGTGCTTCAATGCTGTAAGTATTTTAGATCTTTAATGCTTTGCAAACATACAAGTAACTTGGTGAGGCAACACAAATAATTTGATAATTACACAAACAAAATTAAAATCTTTGAAGCATATGGGATTATGCAACAGAATTATAATTTTAAGTGAAGCATAAAATGCAAAGGCAAGAAATTTAAAAATTTAATACAGTATGTTCTAATGACTGGAGTCAGCAAAGGCCATGCCTGTTTCTTTGACAATTTGATACTACTATTACTATTATTTTCTCCATTGTTCGTTTTGAAGTTAGGTTTGTGTCCCTCTGCCAAACTCATTTTTTCCTTCTGTTGTTTTCTGTCCTATGTAATTTGTAAATACACATGAACAACAGGTTCTTTATTGTGCTATCCTAACAGCCCAGAATGTGGTCATCCGATAGTGACAAAAATCTAACATTAAGAAAAATAAATAAATAAAAGAAAAAGAAAAAGGTTTGAGCTTTGAATTATTAAGACAATTAATAAAGCAACGCAATTAGTACATAAGCCCCATCTTAGAAAGTAGATCACATGCAGCATGGCTAAGTTTGATGGCAACACTTGATCCATAGAGATGATTGGTAATGGTAACCACCTCACTCCTCACATGATGGTGACCTCACTTGTTCCTAGCTATAATCTACTCCATAATTGCCTAATTTTTGCTAAATTAAAGTATCACTTTAACATACTTTTCTCACTCACTAGGAATCTAAACACTAAAAAAAAAAAAAAAAAAAAAAGAAAAAAATTGAGACTTTAATCCAGTATAGAAAACCTAACGTTTCCCCTTCAAACCACCTCGTATTACTGTCAAGGGTTTGCTGTTTTTCAATCTTTTTTCCCCCTTTCTATTTAGAAGCCATTAGGGGGGGATAGTAGAGATTAGGACAATGTCATGTCATAACACCAAGATCCCATGTTATCTCAAGATATATAGTAGTATATGATAAAGCTACCCCAAGCTCACCCAACCTATCACATTAATAAACCTACCATCATGAAGCCATTCTTGTGTTGTGCCCTTCCAGCTTTTTGGTGAGCATGTTTCGCCCTAGTTGGTAGTTTCTTTGAACATCCACGAGCCAACATCACAATGGCTACACTATCACCACATGGATACCTCCATATACAAATATCTTACACCACATGCCAGCCTTGGACAGCAACTTTCCCTACCTAAAATTAAAGTAGAAATAATAGGGAAGATAAGAATAAAGATATGTGTGGCTTCAGCTTCACAAGTGCAGAGAAAAGAAATACTAAAATAAAATCTGCAATTTAGTGACTCATTTACCATCGATATCAATAAGAAATAAATATGTATGAACATGGAGTGGTGAAATCAAGTTTGCAAAATCAGCGTAAATATCAAAATTTGGAGTGGTGAATCTATGTTGTGGGTTGGTTAAATGAGTTAAGAGTTACTAACAGAAGTGGGGCTAAGGCCAACATACATAATTACATTTGTGTTTGCCATCAACCTTCAAGATCATTCCCATTTCATTCCACCTCCACTTCCATCCAATTTATATGGGGACGAACTCCCCACTATCATTCCTTCTTTCTATGTTCAGATTATTAATCAAACTCGTATTGACTTGTATTGGCTGCTTCAAAAGTCATCATTTTCAAGAGTTTTTTTTGTTAGATAATAGGCTTCAAGCAATCGTAAAACATAGCAAGTTCCATGGTTTGAGAATGCAA
The DNA here is from genome assembly GCA_030278955.1 of Hygrophila difformis. Taxonomy (NCBI): domain Eukaryota; kingdom Viridiplantae; phylum Streptophyta; class Magnoliopsida; order Lamiales; family Acanthaceae; genus Hygrophila; species Hygrophila difformis. The sequence continues at coordinate 15,968,081 of JAOANR010000007.1, forward strand.
AGAACATTTTGTGTGCGCACCGGCACATCAAGCACCTGATGTGAATGCCCACACTTTTTTAGCTTAAAATGAGTGAGCTCACTAAAATTAGGTTCATGTGGAAGGAAGAGAAATCATGGTCCATGAGCATAATCTCATTGGCATCTTAATTTTATGAAAGGTGTCTTCATCTCATGTCCTTTCACCAAAAATAAAAAATAAAAAAAATCAAGGAGCACTTTATGCGTGAGAATAATATATGGCAACATACTTACCCTGGTATCATTTTCAATGCAAATATAGCATTGCAGTCCATTCTTCACTACAGCAACAACTGGTCATGAGCATTTAAGGCTAGCTCATTCCTCTCACGCCTCTTTTATCTCATCCAAGGCATATTCTTCACAGGTAAAATGTGCCACAATTGAACAGCAACATCAGCCAACACCTAATTACTTTGGCAATATAGACATAAATTAGACATATTTTTTAAGGAAGGATGCTTGCAATAAACTCATCATATATTTGATATTATGCTATGAGTGGAAATTTCACAATAGATTTCTCCTTAAGGCATAATTCCCCCACCCTACTATTCCACTTTGTGCACCCCATAAAGCAGCAGCAAAATTAGGATACTCTCAAATCTAAAAGCAAAGATTAAAGAAAAGCCAATTGTTAAATCTTTCAGTTTTTAAATCCATGGGTCTGCCTCCAATATTGGGGTACTTTATCTGTTCTGTTGAAATTTCATGTAGAGTTGAGACCAAGTTATGTGGACAATCTAGCAGCAGGATATTTCTCCACTAAACAAGTCCCCTATGTAGCAAGCTAAACATTAGCTAGAGTTTGGAGTTAATGAGAGTACCCCTTGACCAAGCAGAAAACATATCTTTTGAGCAATTTCAATCCTGGTCCTACAGACAAAGTACTACTATACTAAGATCCACATGATCTGCTTTGATGGTATTAGTTTTCCACTAAGATGGTGTATTTTATCCTACAGACTAAAAATCAGAATACTTATTCATTACGCTCCCTGCTCCATCTTTTATTGTCAAAAAAGATACCAAGCAAATTGCATGTGGGGCAATAGAACATTGTTTGATTTAGTGTCAACTTGGTGCAAATTGTCCTTAAAGTGGCTCATGCTTTCCCAAAGATGAGTAAATCCTCAACAATGAGGGTGCAGTTAGTGCAAACTATTGCTTATTTTTCTTCTCATAAATTAAGTCACAGAACAGCCAATGTATTTATTATGAAAATGCCGCATGTAAAAAGAACTCTATAAATATTTTCTATGAACTTCATCGTGAGAATACAGAAGCTGGAGGAGAGAAAAATCATTTTGTAGGTTAAATTGGATGGGAAGACAAATAAGCTGTCGCTGTAGAGAAGATGACCCTTGCCAGATCTTTCCATTTTCAATAAAACTGCATGAGGGTTTTGGGAACAACCAACAGCGTTTTACAGGACCAGATGTTACAAGTTATGGATAGCATGCTTTATCCTTGTAACCCTACTGGCTATGGGGTTTTGAAACTTGAGTGGAAGGTGTAATATGACTAATATCATATTTGAACGGTTGAAAAGAAAAGTTGATGCAATTTGCCACGAGATTACAATAATTATACAGAAGTCCTGATTTGCCACTCATTTGAAGCACATGCATGGTTTCATACAAGTGCTAACATTTCCAATCAACTAATGCATATGGCACAAAACTTACACGTATGTATTCAATCTTTTCTTTAATTTTCCGATCAGAAACAAGGGGCCAGAGTAAATTTGACAGTCAAAAGACGAATGATTAATTGATACCAGTCATTTCAACCAAAGCATGAATTCAATAAAATGGTTTCACAAAATAAAACCAAAAAAGGGGGGTTGGGGGGAAGAAAGTCTATATAGCTATGTTTCCATAAGGCTTAAGTGACGTAAAAAATGGAATTCCACAATGTTATGCAATACTATATTGCATGCATAGTGCGAATGGAATGAAACTCCTGATGGAGGATATCAAATATGAAGCCAACTTGAATATATTGCACCAAAATAACTAAGTAAATAATCTTTTTGGCAGAAGACATAATAAATGATGCAAATGTGAGTAGGCAGCGTGACAGTGTACGAATTAGGTGTATGCATGTGTGTACTTTCATAACTTCAACCTAACTAGCAAGTAAAGGTATAAATAATGTTTACAGAGACAGGGCTTCATGTGGAAACTTTTCTGGACAAGATATGTGGTACAGCTGAACTGGAGGAGGTTTCCTGGTTCTTAGAGATACACCAACATGCAAACACAAGATGGAAGGCTTCTCCTAGTTGGAACACTTAGAGTGTGACATAAACCTGATATGCTCTCCTTTACAGCCACAATAGATTCTTAACATTGACTTGACCAGAGCCATGATGGAGATTAGTATACCACCAGTTCTATTTTAGGTTTGTGAAAAATATCACAAAACTATTAGATAGGTAAAAAGTTAGAAAACAGTTTGATGAAAAACTAAACAGATAAATGACAAATTATGTAATCAACAAGCATATCAGTCAGTTGATAACTACAAACAGTGAAATCATTACTTTTCTAGGGAGTTAATTGGGGGATCATTCTAAACATATGAGAAATCAGACACCACATAAAAATTTAGTTGGGCCAGAAAATATTGGATATGAAATATAAAAAAAAAAAAAAAAAAAACTTCCTAAGTACCATAGGCTTAGTTGATTACTTTCTGTAAGATTCTCTCAGTGGAGGAATTAGATATGCGAGCCTATATTTGGCAAAATGACAAACAGAAGCTTGAGCAGTCTATAATAATAGGATGTTAATCGTAAAGAGTAAAAAACCACAGTCGTACTCGTCCAAGCTCAAAAGAAATGTTTTAAGAAAAACATAAAAGAGACTCGAAAACCCAAGTACCCAACATCTTCAGCCCCTATAAATCACCATCCTGTCCTTTATAGAACCACTTAACACTCTCTTCCAGTGCATGGAGTGACCATGCACATTGAGGTTGCATAAGAGTATATGTGAGCTGTGAGATACTAAGATCCTCATAAAATACAAAAACAACCAAGAGAAATCAACAAAAACGGTGAGATGGACGAAATTGATAGCAAGGAGAACCCGACATTGGTTGAGGTAAAAGCAATTAAGCAAAGTATTTGGAGTATATAATGATATGCAGGATAGTCCTATGAATTTCTTAGTTCAATCCTTCTTTGCTAGGTGATGGAGGAACTAAAGAATATAGCAGACACTGGCGTTCCCATATTAGTTATGGGCATATCAAGTTACCTGAAGAACATGATTTCTGTGGCGTGCATGGGAAGGCTGGGGAGCTTGGAGCTAGCAGGAGGCGCATTAGCCATAGGTTTCACCAACATTACAGGTTACTCTGTGCTTTTCGGCCTTGCCACGGGAATGGAGCCACTATGCAGCCAAGCTTTTGGATCCAAAAACTTCAGCATGGTGTCTCTCACTCTCCAAAGAACAATCACTATGCTACTTTTTGCATCAACACTCATTGGAATGCTTTGGATTTACCTTGAACCTGTCCTCCTATGGCTACACCAAGAACCCCAAGTAGTACATATTGCAAGCAGTTACTGCCGATATGCAATCCCTGATCTTATTGCCAATAGCTTGCTTCATCCTCTGCGTATCTACATACGTAGCAAAGGAACAACGTGGCCACTTCTCTGGTGTACTATGCTGGCAACAATGTTCCATTTTCCAATCACAATCTTCTTTACTTTCTATCAACATCTGGGCATCCAGGGAATTGCAATCTCAACATTTATTTCCAACTTGAACACCGTTCTCCTTATTTTGGGTTATATAACCTATTCTCATCAAGAAAACATGCCTTTCTCAAAATTCTTGGCAACTCCTTCAAGAAAGCCTGGTTTGACAACCTCAGTTTTTGAGGAATGGACAATGCTGCTTCGACTAGCAATCCCTAGTTGCCTGGGTGTCTGTTTAGAATGGTGGTGGTATGAGATCATGACACTTCTAGCAGGGTACCTCCACAAACCCCATGTTGCACTTGCAACATCAGCCATAGTAATACAAACAACATCCCTCATGTACACATTGCCTGCTGCACTTAGTGCATGCATCTCGACCAGAGTGGGAAATGAACTTGGTGCAGGTAGGCCACACAAAGCACGATTGGCAGCTGCAGCAGCCATAGCACTGGCGTTCTCTACATCAGTGTTTGGGTTTCTGCTGACTACCTTAGGAAGAGGAGCATGGAGTAGCATTTTCACAAATGACAATGAAGTTCAACAGTTGACAGTGGCAGTGCTTCCCATTATTGGACTTTGTGAGCTTGCCAATTGTCCACAAACCACTTGTTGTGGTGTCCTGCGTGGAAGCGCCAGGCCGGGGATTGGTGCAGGAATAAACTTTTGCTCATTTTACATGATAGGAACACCAGTGGCAGTAGCTTTGGCCTTTTTCTGGGAACTCGGATTCTCAGGCCTTTGTTTTGGACTTTTAGCAGCTCAGCTGGCCTGCGTAGTATCCATATTGGCAGCTGTTTATAGAACAGATTGGGAGAATGAATCGATGAGAGCACAAGCCTTGGTTGGTGTCAGCCATGAATATATACATGCAGATCCTCTATTGAAATGCGAGGAAGCACCGATTATCTTTGAGTAATGGAGAAAATTTCAAAAGCCAAAAACTCGGTCAAATTAGAGAAACAAGAAGATGAGAAGATGAGTATGTTACTTCAATATGAATATCACAATGACCAGGATACTCATTGTAGAACTGCAAGTACACAGTGAAGCAACTCTTTTGTACTAAAGTGTGTTAGCAAAAAGTCATATAGACTGTCCATGATTCTATGTACATAGCTAGTACTACTGAAGATGATCTTTCCTATCGTACACCTTTATGTGTCGTGACAGCACAGTCCACCATCAGGAATATATGTATCAATAATAGTGTAAATGTCCAGGCAGAAAACCACATTTGATTGCCTCTAAAGTCTAAGGGTCACATTCAATATTTTATGCCAGTTTAGTTTGCGTTGACAAATGACACATTCTTTAATCTTCCAGTGCTAAATATTGACCACGACATCTCTGTAGCTTACCACTTACAAGTGAATGGGGAAAAAAGATATCAAATTGTGTGGAATTGTTTGGTTAAGATAAATAATTATCAACATTTTAGTTGCTAAAAGAATGGAAATTCCTGTTGTCAGTGTCAAGAATGTTACAGAATGACATATTCGGCTATATTATGCTATCTTTCTTATGATCACAATCACATAACAAGTTTCTTCAGATGATTAAATTCATCTTCACATTTCTGTGTGCTCATCGGTCACATCCCACCTTCCAGTCCACAAACATGAACGACACCACCTAAATTTGTGATACAGATCATGATTATGGTTAAAACAACAATCTATTTTTTCTTAGATATCTGCTTGTAATATACACATATAATATATTATACTAAGCTGGTGGAGTATTATATTTGTAGCTTTATTCCTTCAAATAAGTTCAGATAACTGAACAAAACTTGGCATGCCATCTAGTGAAGAGAGCCAGAAGTAAGATATGACTGGAAAAGTAAAAGGAAAAGTGGCTTTTTATAGCGAACTTTCTCAGTGAAATAATTTCATTAATAGCCTCCGAAAGACCGAAGCTAAACCAAAACTTGTTCAATAAAAAGACAGATAACTACAAACTAAAATTTTCTTATATTTGTTATCCATTATTCATTCAGAGCATTGCCGAACAACTGATCTCTCTATACTTGTCCACAGTAATGAAAAATGGCTTGCAGGGCAAAAGAATCAGGCACCCTACAAGGTGGTGAAGAGGGTAATGGTTAGGACGGTGATAACTATGAGCACATGTTGAGTTAATGAGTTTTAGAACAGTGATAGACAAATATAGAAGTCATGAGGGGTGATCGAGTATCGAGTATCGAGCCTGAACAGTAATAAAATTTAAAGTTCGAGCCCGAATTCAACTAGGCTAGATAGTATATAATTTGAATTTAAATTGGCAGTTTTACTTATTATGCTGCAAAATATAAGTTTGTTAGGCTTGATAAAGCTTAAATTGTATCTAATAGTTTTTTTATTTTTATATTTTTAAAATTTAATAGTCTAATCGAGTATCGAGTCGAGTTTTCCTCACCCAGTCATGATTGTTGAATACAAGATTAGTGCATATGAATGTATGCTGTATGCATGATTCATATCTTTTGTATTCACCATTCTTCACTGATGAATAACCAATTTAGCATGCACCAAAAAGAATAGGCATAAGCTGATAAGTATCCTAACTCTACCTGGTCAAGAACTACCAGCTTATTAGCACTACACATTGTAGCAGATTCCAGCGGTGACTCATGATTGTTACCTCAGCAGGTTAAAATACATGTAGCTCAGTTGTTCAATCGTCTGCACTGAATCCTCCCATTTAATCCTTCTAATTTCTATCTTTTTTGGGAAGAGAAGTTAATGCTTCTGATCATTTCATCCACTTTCCAATTACTTTCCTCCTCATTTCTGCCTAGAACCCCTTTTCACACGATACCCCTTAACCTCCATTATTCTAAAAAATAAAGCCGTTTACTGCATATTTCGCAAATGTAGTATTAATATTAAATCCACCCCGCATCATCAACCTAAATCATTCCCCCAAATCCACTCGCTAGCAACTGTTTAATTAAAAATCGAACCATAAATAAGTGAACAAAAATTATAAAAACTAGGCACCGGCATACACACACAACTATATAAATAGATAGAGAGAGAGAGAGAGAGAGAGAGAGAGAGAGAGAGAGAGAGAGAGAGATTCATTACCCAAAAAAAAAAAAGAAAAAACAAAAACAAAAACAAAAACAAAAATGCAAAGGATGGATAACCATTTATCTCAATGCTATTATGCTTCCAAAATAATCAGGCGACTGGTGGGAAAAGAAAAAATCATTCCTTAGGTACATGACTGAAACACTTACTGTTACATCGATAAATGCACAACCTTTTACAAGACGACTGGACAAACACCAGAAATTCCGCTGCTCACAATGCACCACCTGCAACCTAAGAAGGAACAATTAACAGAAAACCAACACATAAAATAAAGTTCAAAGGATTAAGGATCTGAAAGTTTGCCATTCGAGAAGAAACAATGAAATACTGAAAATCGGGGCAGATGGAACAACCCGTAAATCGTAATGATTGAGGCTGAGCTATTGTGCTATGGGCCCTGTTTGGGCGAGGCCCAATAATATTGTGTTTATAATTAATAAATGGGCCGTGGAAAACCGAATTATTGGGTCACTCCTAGGGCTATGCAGATATAACGAGGAAATTTATGATTTTCTTTTTCTTAAATTCAACCATCTCTATTAATTTCATCATATTATTATTACTAGTAAATAGCCCGTCGAGACTCGACGGGTATAATTATATATTTTATCTATAATATATGTACTTATATCATATGAAACTAATAGAGAATATATGATAATTATAATTTAATTAATTTTAAAACTAATATAAAAATCATATTAGACCGTCTTCTTGTGGCTTGTCCTGTACAAACCTAGCATATCAATAAAAATAAATAATAAAATTATATTTTATTTAATTTGGAATTTTATTTAAAATTAAACAAGTTTAAATAATATTAAGCATGATATGAAAATTTTTCTTACAATTTGCTGAAAATTTCACTGTAAACAACGTTTCTTGTAATATCTTGAATTAATTCATCTTAACTAAATATTAATATTCTGAGTCTCATCTTGTTAGTGACACGATATATCACAACATATAACTGTGTATGGCTAAAAACTGGTTTTGGAAGATAGAGTTCAAATATTATTTAATGATTGACATTGACTTTTCTTTATATTCATAGCAAAACAAACTGCGAATGAGAATTGTTTCATCTGAAATCGAATGGAGAATTTGGTTAAATTAGACGGGCTCATAATCATTCTACCAATCAAGAATTTTATACTTTCATGGTTTTCCAAAATTAGTTTAACCTCAATTATATGGTTTCGCATCTTGGTTACTATCAACCTGCTTCCATTGCATAATTTATTTGATGGATATATATACATAAAAAGAATGACTATACAACTCTCATTCAACTTTATTTTATGATTCAGTAGTCCAGAACACTTGATCGTGTTTAGATATTTTGATGGAAGTATTTCATTACCATTAACCATGCTTTCATCTTCTTGACAAATAGAGTTTATTATATTATCCGGAAATATCATATCTGACTACATCTCTAATTTCAATACCGGTTTTACCATCACCTACATCAAGTATCCATATTGCAAATTTTTATATATATATATAAATTTCATTGTAGAAAACATTTCTTATGGTATCTTGAGTTAATCCATTTTAATTAAATATTAATACTTTGATTCCTCTCTTACTAATGACACGAGATATCACAACATATAATTGTTCAAAGCTAAAAATTGGTTTTGAAAAATAAGTTCAACCTTCTTTAAAGATTGACACTGACTTTTGTTTATAATCATAGTAAAACAAAGTGGGAATTTGCTCCTTTAAAATCGAATGAGAATTTGGTTAAATCCGACAGACTTATAATAATTCTATCAAGAATTTTATACTTTCATGGTTTCCCAAGATTATTTAGCCTTAATTGTATGATTCCGCGTATTGTTTATTATCAACGTACTTCTATTGCATAATCTATTTGATGGGTCTATATTCCTAAGAAGCATGACTATACAGCTCTCATTCAATTTTATTTCATGATTCGGTAATCTTGAAAGCTTGATCATACTTTGATATTCTGGTGAAAATATTTCATCGTCATTATATATACTTTCATCATCGTAACAAACACTATTAGAACTGAGATATATCTTTCCATTTGCAAACATATGTTCCATAATGTAATCATTGACCACATCAATATCTCATTTGTAGGGGCTAGTCTAGCAACATCTTTAAAAGAGTCTGGATTTAAAGTGGTACAATTTATATTTTTATATATAATCTCAACAATTGTCGGCTCGTAGAGTTCATAGAAAAATCATCTTGAAATGTCACAACTGATTGTACATCCAGATTAATACCGGTTTTATCAATTACCATCACCTGAATGAAGTATTCATATGCAATTTTTTGGCATATATGAATTTCCTTGTAGACAACATTTCTTATTGTATTTTGAGTTAATCCAGCATAATTGCATATTAATGCTTCGAGTGCCCTCTAAAAACTGGTAGTCCAACATTTTTTAAAGATTGACAATGACTTCTATATATAGTCATAGCAAAACAAATTGCGACTAAGAATTTTCTCCTCTGAAATCGAATGGGAAATTTGGTTAAATCAGATGGGCTCGTAATCATTACACTAATCAAGAGTTTTCATCCCAAATAATAAGCTTTGTTTTAATTAGAAGAGAGGTTAAATCATTTTCTGGGGTAATTTTTTGTAGGTAGAATTCTCATCACAATCTAGTGGAATACCAAATCTACAATGTGCAGTCCTACATCCTGGAAGAAGATGTGATGTTATTCCACTGGATGCTACAAGCAATATAATATCACGCCTCCACGAAGGGCTGAATCTAATGGTTTCCAGATAAATGTATTGTCAATTCCACCACGTAAGGAAAAAAATCCACCCTCACCACTACCAACTGCAGACATTATCTTATTATAAATATTCTTTGCTCATCAATCAACAAAGGTAATAGCTTAGTATGATATGTCGTCATTTTTTTCTTATTATAATATGACTCTTCTAGTATTAGTAGATTCTTTGTTTCAGACGTTAAAAACTTCATCCGGTACCGGCATTCCAGAGAAAAGTTTCAAACTTATAGAATTTGCAGCAATTAGCTTTTCAATTTTTAACAAAGCTAGATTTTTTATTTATTATTCGGTCGATTGCAAATCTGTTAAAACATAGATTAATGAATTCTTTCTTAAAAAATAGATTAAATAAATTTAAATTTCCTTCTTTATTTAATAATGGATATATCGCACCCCAATAATTTTTTATACACCCCATTATTTTATTTATAATATTTTTATGGAAATAATTAATTTATTGTAAACTAATTATTCACATAATATGAATTTTCACAATTTTCTTAATAATTATAAATATTTTATATAATTTTTAATATAATAAAATATAAATAAGTTTCATATTACCACCTCCGTATTCAAATGTGGTTGACATTTGTAAATGTATTACTATTCACAAACAGACTTTCACTTAAAATTTTATCATAGTTATATATACTTGTTAAAATATAACCAAGTGAGATCTTGTTAGATTCGTCTCGTCGTGTAGTTTTTAAGTATCGAACTTTTAAATTTTTTACTTGTACTAAATTTGTGTTATTCATGATTTAAAATGTACACTGAACTGTGTAAAAAGTGGGTCAGTAAAAAATATTTGAATATAGAAGAAGTATTTATATACAGTTAGAATGATATAAGTACATATTAATTATATTATAATATATATTGGAAATGGAAATTCTATATAAAATTAAAATTCAAAATCTTTCAAATCTTTTTAAATTTTAAATTTCAAATCTTTCAAATCCTTTTAAAAGCAAACAATATTGTGAGATTCCGTATAAATTAAAAATTTCATATATTTCAAAAATTGAAAATCTATAATGAATAAATAAATAAATAAGAAATTCTAAAATTAATAAATTTAAAAATGCAAAAATCTATAAAAATTTAAAATTTAAAATGGAGACACTACATTAAATGTAGGATATGTTATTCACTAATGATTTTATTAATATATAGATTACTACCTGTGAGTTATTGACAATAAATGTTGAATTAAAATTCAGTAGTTGACCCAAAATTTTTAGCCCTTTGTAGAGTTTAGCCCGTACATACATGCATGCATATAGATGGATATAGTCTAGATACATTAATCATTGCTATAAATCATATTAATGGAATTGCAGCTTCAACTGCTTTGTATGTGCTGAAAAAAATGGATAGGAACATATATAGATGTGTAAGATAAATGTTTAAATTACACATATATTAAATTAATTAGATAAAGACCTGAATCTTACAGGATATTGATTATGTTGTAATTTTGCGTATGGGTGGTGTAGACTTTCTAGTTCGATACTGTAATACTTTTTTTTTATTTTTTTATTATGAGCCGAAACCAGATAACAATATACTGTAATACATTTGAATATATATAGTAATAACAATGTGAAGTTGGGATTGAGACTTAGACCAAGTGGTTAAGTCCCTGACTTTCAACCTTTATATTGAGGGTTCGATTCCCATCCGGCCCTCTATCCCTCCCTTTTTCCCTTTTTAATTTGTGTGGCATGGACTCCCACCACTTTCCTAGCCTGTATAGGCTATTCAGAAAAGAAAAAAAAAAAAAACAATGTGAAGTTACGACAGAATATTCAAAATTAAATTATTCGGATTAACAATAAACACGGCCGAGTTTGGGAAGCTAATGTGTAGTGTGACAATTTTTTTTGATTTTTTATTGATTGATTAAGATAGATTGTCGATACAAATCATTGATTTGAGCCCTTTTTTATTTTACGAAACCACCATCCTTCGAAATAAATGATTGGTTTTTTTTTTCTTTTTCTTTTTTCTCGATATATATAATTTTAATTTTGATGGTTTAATTTGTAGTAATTTTGATTGTACTCGTATTTTGTCGTGGTGTTGGACTTCTTGTTTTTAATGTAGACATGTAGTGATGCTTCCACTATATACGGATATGATCTGATCCCTATAAAAAGTTGGAACTTGACAAGGAAAGCGATGTTGTCTTTTACTATTTACTAGTAGTAGTATTTCTTTCGCTTTGTATAATCCATGTTGAGTGAGTGGGGGACTTGGACTTGGAGGGTCCAATATCAATATCTGACTTGCCCTTTTTTTCAAGAAAAAGAAAAAAAAAAGAAAAGAAAAGAAGGGGGCCGGGGGGGGGGGGGGTTGGTCCTTAATTACATTAAGTTTTAAAATAATACTTATTATTATACTCGAATACTGAAATTTAATGTTTTAGTTAACTGACAGCAACTCTGTCTGTATAAGACAGAGGTCTCGGGTTCGAGCCTTTGTGTCTGCAGAATTCTGCTTTGGGAGAGACAACCCTTAAATGCCCACCCGATCCTCGAGGGATTAGTCTTTGGTCCAATGTGGCCTGAGGATACCCTGTTATTCACCAAAAAAAACTCTGTCTGTATAAGATGTCCATAACTCCATATACAATAGTAATTTCAAAATGATGGCTTGATTGACCTCTAATTAAAAAAAGAAGAACGTTCGTTTTTAAAAGAAGTTGGGTTTGGATTTTTCTTATACTAGCTCGTATGACATCTGTATTTGTTCAATTGTCAACTTGTATTCAATTTACCCTAACAGTAGCATGTGTACTAACTGACATCTGTATTTTTTTTTTTGGACATGTGTACTAACTGGCTTTATTCAATAACTGGCTTTATAATAACTGGCTAATAATAGTACTTAATAATAATAACTGGCTTTATTGACATGTGTACTACCTCCGTTTTCATGAAAATGAAGCATTTGGTGTTTTGACACTATTCATTATTCGACTTTGATTCACGTTTATACAATAGTTATAGAAAGAAAAACATAGTCAAGTGAGATCTTGTTAAAATTGTCTCATCTCATAGTTTTATAATATCAAATTTTTTTAATTTTTACTTATTTACAATGTGAGTCATTAACTGTTAAAAACATGCATCGGACTGCGTGAGTAGAGTGAATGTTGCACATTCGCAAAAACAGAGGAAGTATTAAAATAAAAGGACTTCTTAAAACCGTTAAAGTTGGATTTGGAGTTATCTTAGTTAGAGCCCGTTTGGATTGGCTTCTAGGGAGGTGCTTTTGGCTTTTGCTTCTGCCAAAAGCACTTGTAGTAGAAATTAGGTGTTTGTTTTGGCTTTTAAAAAAAAACAAAAGCACCTCGAAAAGCGAAAAAAGTGCTTCTGGAAGAAGCAGCCCAGGGGTGCTTCTCCCAAAAGCAGAAGTCAAAAGCACCTCGTAAAATGTGCAAGGACTTAAATACCCCCACTACTTAATATAAATTACACTATAAATATATCTTATTATCATATTAAGTAGCATGTCCTTTTTGGTAATTACCACACTCTAAAAGCACTTTTGATTTTTATTCATCCAAACATATTTTTTAGAAAAAGCCGCTTTTCAAACATTCCATCCAAACACAAAAGTGACATGCTTTTGCTTTTGACTTCTGCTTCTGCTTCTACTTTTGGCTTCTGCTTTTTTCAAAAGTCAATCCAAACGGGCCCTTATACTCCTATGACTTTTAAATTTATTCTCCAATTATTAGAGTTAAACTTTTTCAGCTCCTCAACTCAAAATAAATGGCAGATTTATAGTCGAAATTCCACGCACCAGAGTCCATAGTCCATGTTTTTAACCTATTATTACTACTATAGGACCATCGCTTCTGGCAAAACCGAAACCATAAAATAAGGGGAAAAAAAAAGTCAGAAGAAAAATAAAATACAGGAACCATCGCTTCATTTGAAACCTCTAATATAAAATAATTATTTGTTCAAAATCGACTTCCTTTTCTTAACATTTTTATGTGTCACTAATCATGCCCTGAGTAAAAATATACAAATTGTTCATTTACATGAGAACGAAAGTATAATGAGATGGAGGTAGAACTTCATTAGAAAACCAACATTCTTGGGAAACTCTGTTTTAAAATAGTATTCCCTCCATTTTAAATAAATGTAACATAAAAATTGATACGAGATTTAATACAAGGAATAAAAATATTTTAGTGAAAATTTTTTATCTTTAAAAATATTTTATATATATGATAATACTCCTGTAGATAAAAAGAAAGTATAAGAATTAGAGGAAGTATAAGAATACATGATATTTTATATATATGATAATACTCCTGTAGATATTTACAAGATATTTTAGTATAACATCTAATAAAAAGAAAGTACTATTACACTTAAAAGAAATAGAGGAAGTATAAGAATACACTGTAGATAAAGATGGATGGATCGGATCACCCAATATGGTGGTGGACTCCGGGAGTTCCCAATTATAAACCCCCACCCTAAGATAAGATGGAAAAATAACATCCCAAGTGTCAAAAAAATAAATCATTTACAAAAAAAAACCCTCGTGGGATGAGGACTTAACGCAAGTAATTAAGTCCCTTGATTTCCAACGGAATATTGGAGGTTCGATTCTTCACCGACCCATATTCCTCCTTTTATTTCCCTTTGTAATTGTGTGGCATGGGCTCCCACCACCCCTCAGGCCTTCAATTGCTCTTAAAAAATTAAAAAAACCCTCTCATATACACAAAACGACAAAAACCAAATTTCCCCAAAGTTATAACGAATAGAGTATTATTATTATTATTATTATTATTATTGGAAATTATTTTTAAGAAAAAAAAGAATTACTTCGTATCTTCCTGCTTCCAAGGGTTCTGTCTCCGACGACCCTCTTTCGATTCCGTTTCGGCGATCTTCCACCTGAGTCTACTCCAGCTTCCGCTACAGCATCGACCCACGCTGTCTGCGCATCTCTTCGAATAGAGTACACCTGTGCGGATTCAATCGCAGCCGTTGCTCGCTGAGAGAGTTATTCTTGCGGATTTTACGGCGGACGGCCTGATCAACACTCGAGCTTTGAAGCTTCAAACTGCAGTCTCAATTCGCATATGCTGCTATATTAGTCTGTGGTGCTCGTATTTCTCCAGATCTGAAGCAGCAGCTGCTAATTTGCAAGGCCGTGGACTGGCGAGCTTGGGGAAACGATCTCTTGGCCAGATTGGCTCCGGCCATTCTGTCGCTTCTGCGTTTGCTCCTCTCTCTGTCAGATCTGCCCCCGTCTGCTCTGCTTCTTCTCGTGCCTAGTGTGCTTCATGCTCCAAAGGTATGTCTCTCGTTCCCGCCGCTCTCCCAACGGCCTCCTCCGCCCGTCCTTCACCCGAACCCCCCAGATTGCATCCCGCCGCCAGCCTCTATTCCCAAGTCGTTCAAAGATGCTGCTTACAGTTACTCTCAAATAGATCTCCCTGATGAAATCCCGGACGTCCCGTTCGCTGATTTGGTGGAGACGAATTGGATGGATGACAATCCACTCCTTCCCACGGTTGATTTTCTCCCAGCGGCCATGGATAGATTGTGTGCGCCGTTCATGGATGCTATCGTTGTCAAAGTCCTAGGCAGGCGAATTGGATACCCTCTTCTCAAAGAACGGCTTTTGAGTCTTTGGAAACTGAAGGGTGATGTTGCGATGACCGACACAGCGAAAGGCCATATCATTGTGAAATTCAACCTGCTTGAAGATAAAAAAAAAGTGCTATTCGATGGACCTTGGTCTGTTTTTAATCACCATGTTGCGGTTACTCCGTGGTCAAGAGAATTCTTGAAACCCTCCGCTCAAATCACCAAATCCACTGTCTGGGCGCGGGTTTTGGATTTGGATCCAGTATATTACAATGAAAACTCTCTTGGTATCATTGCTAATATGATAGGGAAGCTCATGAAGATTGATACCACTACCAAGGTCGTCAATAGGGGCCAATTCGCTAGGGTTTCTGTCGAGGTGGATCTCATGAAACCACTAGTCGGGAAGATCCGCGTTGATGGAGAATGGCACTTGGTTGCCAACGAGGGGTTGCATAATATCTGCACAACCTGTGGAAAGTTTCGCCACAAGGTTGGCACATGTGATCATGCAGGCACTGTTCACGTCGCGCATGAGGAGGGTGGCGCGGTGGATGAAGTAATGCCGAAGACTGGACGTGAAGGATCGGGTGCATCCAATGGAACCAGCACGGGGGCTACTATTCCTGCCCACAGCCAGGGTCCTCCGAAGGATCAGCCTGTGAATTGCAATGAGGAGGCCCCAAACACTGGTGCCATGGTCACGGATATTCCAACTTCAACCCATGGAGATTGGATAATGGTGGTAAGGAAGCCGAGACCCTCCCAGGGAAGACCGAAGCAGGTTACACCACTGTCGGATACTAGGCCAGGTGGCCAACAAGCACCGAATGATATTACCAGCAGGTTGCCCCGTCCCAAGCGAGTGGATAAAAAGACCTCCTCGGGATTGGCTCGGCCTCAGTTGGCGAAACCAAATGGTGATAATGGTAAGGCTCCAGCAATTGATACCCTTGCAACAACAAGCTCCGCCAATGATCATGACGCATCCACACCACCTTGGATGAAAGTTAAACGCTCTCGCTCTTAAAAAATGCCTGGTGATACGGGCCAGACGTCTACTAGTAATCCTTTCCTTGCTTTGGAATGGACGCCTCAACACATGGACACAGAAGATGGCGGCGGTGATCCGCAAACTGAACCTTCAACAGGTTCTTAATGATCGGATTTCAAGATTTCTCCATCCTCTCATGGAACGTGTGTGGCGCCATGGGAAGGAATTCGAAACGCCACATTGGAGATGTACTCCGAGGTTTGCAGCCCTCTGTGTTTATTCTCATGGAACCGCAAGGCTCGTTCGATCGCTTGAGGGTCTTCCTTTACCAGCTAGGATACTATGGTGTTCATATTATTGAGAGTGTTGGGAGAGCTGGCGGTTTATGGGTTACTGCTCGCTTGGGCCTGCCACACGCCATCACTATTGTTGGAACGTATGATCGCATGGTAACACTCTCGATTGCTATTGGCCAATCGGCGTGGTACCTGTCTGCAATTTATGCCAACCCCGCCCGGGGTGCACGTGAGGCTGACTGGAATAATCTCCGATTAGCAGCAACTTCCATCCGAGGCCCCTGGGTAGTCATTGGCGATTGGAATGAGATTGAATATTTATCCGAAGCCTATGGAATGGCTCCCTCTGCTAACCACTGTGCTGCATTCCGTGGTCTTCTCCAGGAGTGTGGGTTATCTACGGTGCATACTATTGGTGATTTCTTCACTTGGCAGAAGAACAACTCTGGAGGGAATCTGGCCAGGAAAAGATTGGATCGCGCCGCTGCCAACTTGGAGTGGATTAGCGCCTTTCCCGGTAGCTATGTGGAAGTGCAACCTCGCCGCTGTTCAGACCACAATGCTATAGTCCTTAGATGCTCGCCTCGGCTGTCACCTTGTGTGAACCGGCCGTTTCGGTGGGAGCATGCTTGGACAACGCATCCTCATTATGAATCCATCGTAGATGCTGCCTGGGCTTGGGACCAATCCTCATTAACCATTGATAATGGCCAGAAATGACCATTATTTTCAATCCATTTCCGTGTCTGAAACGGGCATTTGATCGCATTCCGGTTATATTAAATAAGAAAGCAGTAGAATTGGACTGATTTATGCATAATTGTAAAAATATTGAGCTGGTATGAAAAATGCTTAAATTTGTAATTTTATTACACATTTATGTTAGAAAAATCCAAAAACATGAGAAAAAGAAAAGAAAAGAAAAAGGAAACAAAAAGATGGGAAAAGAAATGAAAAACCCACAAAAAGTTGATTTTACAGGATACTACGACGCTAGACACAACTACGACGCTATCCAAGGATAGCGTCGTAGCCTGGTCTAGCGCCGTAGGAGGAAACTGAAGCTGACAATTGAAGAAAGGTGGACGGCGCTAAACATGTATAGCGCCGTAAGCAAGGATAGCGCCGTAAGCTGTCCATTCAGAAACAAAGAGTGTCTTCGGGATGGAAGACTACGACGCTAGACCTATAGCGCCGTACCCAGCTATAACGCCGTACTAAGGCTCAGAATTCAAATTTCAAGGCCTGGGGGCCCATGGGCCTAGGGTTTCCCACCTATATAAGGACGAGTTGACTCCAATGATCACAATCCAGACAACACTCAAACTTGGAGACAACCTAGTGTTCTTGAGGTGTGTAGGTTAGCTAGGTAGTTAGGATTTTATTTTCTTGTATTATTTATATTTATGCCATAGATTAGATTTTTATTATAGACCAGTGTTGTCATTAGCATTTGCTACCCTAGCTAGCCACTTTTACATTATTTCCAGTTTTGTTAAACTCTTATTAAGGCTTGAAATACCCAAATGATGGGTATTATCAAGCCATTTCTTATAAATGGGAAGTTAATCACAAAAAGAGTCCCAAAATCATGAAATGGACATGAGTCCATGGATTTATTGCTTTATTTTGGTTTAATGACCCCTTGGTCACCTTGTTTTACTGTTTTATGTGGGTTTGTGTTTTCACTATTGTTTGTGGAATTTCATGCATGATGTGTTGGTTAAAAACCCTAACTTAGGTTTATGGTTCATTTGTGCTTCATTTTTACTGTTATTTGAGTTTTCCTTGCACTTTATTTTATTTTGATAACTGTTAATGCTTTCTCTTGTCCCCCTTCTTGCATAAAGTGAACCATGAACTTGAAAATAGGGTTAGCAATCGCATAGATTGCATCACCCGAACAACAACATGTTTCTGGGCTAGCTACGACGCTAACCGCCCTACGGCGCTATCCTTGGATAGCGTCGTAGGTGAGGTTTAGCGCCGTAGTTGCCCAGAACTTGAACAAAATTTGTCCTACGGCACTACGCCAACGGCGCTATCCTTGGATAGCGCCGTAATTTTTGTCTAGCGTCGTAGGTCCCCAAAATGCTTAATCTTTCACAAAACCCACTTACGACGCTATATCTACGACGCTATCCTAGGATAGCGTCGTCATTTAGTATATAGCGCCGTACCCTCCAATTTCATCAACACTTCTAAAAACTCACCCTACGACGTTATCATCACGGCGCTATCCTTGGATAGCGCCGCAATATCTGTCTAGCGTCGTAATTGACATTTTCTTGCCAAATTTTCCAATTCTCCATTTTTCTCACTTAACTGATTGGACCTTTATGTTAACATTTTGAGGTTGCAATCCAGAGATTCCAACCCATGATTAATGCAATATAAAGAAGTTTGTTCAATTCCCATTAAAAGATTTTTCTATAAAATTAAACTCTAATGATCTAAGTATATAATCCGGACTGTAATTAATTAATTATGGAATGAGTGATTATTTAGACATAAAGAGCAATTATGGATTTAATTCCATACCCTTGCATGAGAAACCAATGTCTCTCGTACAAGATGACCCAAAAATATTTTCTTTTATTCATTTTGTCTTTTCTGTGTTGTGTGAAACAGCTAGTAAGAGATATAGCAGACCAATGTTGGCGGGTATTCCCACACGGATAAACTAGCTCGTGATCTGTATATTAATTACTAGATGTTATTTTGCATGGTCTGGATAGTGGTCGGTGGAAGCCTTGGCGGTTCGTCCATCCGGGATTATAATAGCTGCTCAGCTGACTCCTATTCGGATACAGTTTCTATTTATATTATCTTAATTTCAAACTTGAATTTCGAGCTGTAATATTATCAAACGGTGTCGATCAACATTGTTTGAATAGTTTTACAGTAAGAAAACATGTAGGTTTTTCTCTCATTTATCAGATAGTAGAAATCTTGGTGATAGCGATCACTATCAATTAAGGTTTTCTGCTGTCTAAAATCATCCCACCTGGAATAGTTAGGACCTGGACAGCAGATGTTTGCAGTCCGGATTATCCTGATTATTTTTGTCATCTTTTTAGCCAAAATAATTTCTTCTCATCTCCGGCTATTTCATCTCTGTGTTTCACATTCTGTCTAAACCCACCTTATATTTTGGGTTATTTAATTTTACACTTCTCTATAAATTTATGCATGATATTATTATGAAGATATTGTGGTCAATATTATTTTGGGATCCTTCCCTTGGACATAGAAGTCTTGATTTTAATCAGATGTCTCATAATAAATTTCCAACAAAAATTCTTCTATAAAATCCGGATCGGAGTAAGGGATAAATTCCACAGTTATGACTGATTCATATCTGACTGGGGATTGATTTTGGGAAATTAGAAGCAGAGTCAGCGATTAGGTCTCACCTAGACTGAAAGGATCTGTGTTTTAATTGAGAGTCTAGTACCTGTTTAGGGAATGATTTTCAAAGATCTATTATTTTCCAAAATTGCTATATGTTGGAAATCTTATATTAAATATTGCACTGACTCAGAGTCCACTTGGATTCAGATGAGGTGTAATAGATAATACTAGAAGAACAACATGTGGGCCTTGGTTATCTTCTAAGGTAGAGTTGAGTTCCTTTCAGCTGCTATCCTCTTCTGCCAAAGCCTATTTTTGAGTCCTGAGTGAGTGCATCCGGAGCGAACTAATTTATTAGTTCGTTTCATTAGTTTGTATCTCATAACCACCCGGAAGGAAGTGAACACTGCGAGCGGTTCACCGAGATCCGGGAATTCTTGATCCACACCCGGTCATCCTGACTGGGGGCTTTCTTTTACTACCAGGGTCAGACTTTCAAAAAACCTCCGAGTGATAGGATTTTAAATGCTTTCTTTACCGCTTTCTTTTAACTGTTTTCTTTAGAGGTCACTCGGTTGTATTGAGAGTTGCGTAACTGCTACTAGGACTGAGAGTTAAGGGATAGTTCAGGGCTTAATTAGAATCTTTGGGCGTGACATGGGGGAATGATAGCAGTACTTGACACTTCAATAAATGATCTGTCAGGTGTTGCTTGTCCACCACAGATGGCTTACATACTCTTGCAAGGCATTGCAAGGGGAGTTATAAATCTGTGGTATCTTAGATTTTGTTGTCTTAAGAGCATGTAAATTCTTACTGTAAGTACCTGTCTGTTAAAGGGAACATAGTACAGAAAGCATGAGAGTTAACTATCTGAATAGATTATCCCAAGCAAAGATCTGTGTAATTAAAATGGAAGTTTAACTGTGTTTTTATCTGAATCTTATCCAATCTTTATTCTTTTCTTCATGTCCCTTCTGTCATATTTTAAATCTGCTTTCTTAGAATAATCTTAACCGCTTTCTTAGAATAATTTTATCGCTTTCTTAGATTAAATTTAATTCGCTTTCTAGAATAATTTTATCTGCTTTATTTTAATTGCTTTCATAGCTTAGCTTTAAATTATGTCAAGTAGTGGATAGTCAAAACACAAACTTGAATCGAGTAACCGAGTGGAAAATCTAAGTAAACGACGTGGGCCCTGCTTCTATCGCACACCCTCCAGAGAACGATCCGGTCTTACTATAAATTACTGCAATTTTTGATACCGTGCGCTTTCGGGCCACAGTTTCTTAACTCGAGTAATAAAAACGTGACAACCTATAAATATATCCCTAATCCTAACTCCGCCATCATAAATTGGTTTCATTGAATAAAAATTGAACACCAGGATTATGATTTTTCAGAAAATACTCATGAAGTGGGAGCTTGTCAAAAGTTTCATGGCAAGGATCTTCAAGGCATGAAATTGTCAGAGATTTCATGCCGGGGAGGTCCATAACGCCGTTTGAACTCAAAGTTTCCCATCATGAGTAATAAAAAGTGAAATATATCCTTAAACCCCTTTCCCATGAATCATAACTCTTTTCATTTAATAAATTCAACCTGGGATATTTTAGAAATACTCGTGTGACGAAATTGTCAAAAGTTTCATGGCGCCGTTGCCGGGGAGGATGCAGCGTCGTTCATTAAGAAAATTACACTCCTGATTACTCATAGCTA
Organism: Hygrophila difformis; assembly: GCA_030278955.1. NCBI lineage: Eukaryota > Viridiplantae > Streptophyta > Magnoliopsida > Lamiales > Acanthaceae > Hygrophila > Hygrophila difformis. Next base: position 15,989,705 of record JAOANR010000007.1, read on the forward strand.
GTTAGTGTAGTTTGTTTATTTATAGCAGAACAGAGAAGTACCCTCAAATTAATTAAACATTTAGAGTACTAAGACTCTAAATGTGGGGATGTTGATTTGAGGAGAAAACCTAACCCATTGGGTATTTATTTGTCTTGCAGGAAATTTCGAACCACAAAAAAGAAGGAGCAGAAAAATCAAGCAGAAAACCAGGTTCCCGGTTGGATTAAATCCATGAATTTGAGAAAATGATCTCGGAAATTAAAGCAATTTAAAATTCGAAATAATTTTGGCAAACAAATGGAATTAATCCAACCTATTTTATGCAAGTTGAATTATTAAGTTAACCCATTAACACTGCAAAAATGTCTTGGACTAAAATTTCTTAAGTCCAAAACAAATAAAACTAACAGAGGCCCGATTTCATCTACTCAGGCCCAGTCCACGTAAATTTTGAAAATTTTCAAAATTGAAGTGCAGCTTTATCCCGCTCTCAACTACGACGCTATTCTCACCTACGACGCTATCCTAGGATAGCGCCGTAGTGGCAGGATAGCGCCGTAGGGCACTTCCCACTCCTCTATTTATATCTCCCTACGACGCAGTCCTTTAGAACGACGTTATCCTAGGATAGCGCCGTACTAAAGGAGTAGCGCCGTAGTGTTTCCTTACCCCTCCACCGCCTTACGGCGCAATCCACTACTACGACGCTATCCTCGGATAGCGCCGTACTAATAGGATAGCGCCGTAGTATCCCTTTTTTCTTTATTTTCTATCTACGATGCTGAACAAGACCACGACGCTATGATAGCGCCGTAAGTCAAGTTCAGCGCCGTAGTCCTTTTCCCCCTTTTATAAATAACCTTTCATCTTCTCCCTCATTCCCACTCTTCGAATTTTCGAACTCCCTCTCCCAAAACCCCTCTTACGAACGAACGCAGAGTTCATTCGCAACACAAACCACCAAAATCCTAAGGGAAACTCCGCCAAAATTTTTGGAAAACCATCGCAATGGCCTCGTCTGCACCGCCTTCACCTCCGTCGCCGTCTAAGGCCGAGAAGCCATGGTAAGCTTTCGCCACTGTTTCGAGATTTCTCACAAGCCCTGTTTCGCGATTTTGAGGTCTCCAATGGATGAACCCGCGGATTCTGTAAATAGAGGCATTAATGTGTGTTTTGCACTTGTGTTTTCTTGATTTTGGGCATTACATCGTATGGGCATTTTGTTTTCACTTTGATGAGTGTTGGCCGAACATGTTTTGGAAGAAGGGTGCATATGCTATTGTTTAGGGCAGGGGAGCATTCGATTATTGTGGGCATTTTGGATTTCTCTAATATTTAGGGTGCTTAGAGAACAGCGGCAGGACTGGGGTTCCAACAGGGGCCATTTCCGCCATTGTTGGGTTTTCAAGTTCTTAGGGTTCTTAGATTTTCACTTGTTTTAGTCTCTATTAGTGTTCTTGTTCTATCTGTTTCATGAAGTCCTATCGTTTTTGCTGAAATCCCTCATGAGAAATTTGTGAAATATGAACTAAGGAATTATGCTAGTGAACACTTGGTTATTTCTGGATGACTTGGTGCTATTAGTTGTCTGTGATGATTACTGGTTGAAGTGAATCATTTATGTGTTCATTTCGAGGTCTTGAGCATGAACGTTTTATGGTGTTAAATCTGAAGTTGAGGAGTAGGGGTGTTTGATCTTGTGTTTTGTTCTATCAAGAGAAGGCATGACCTTGTTGTTTTTGCATGCCACTGAGATCATTAAATGTTGCCTTTCTGTTTTGGCAAACCTGTGTGTATATGTGGCAGTCTGTGTGAAGTTGGTGTGTGTGTTGTTTTAGCAATTCAGTGCGCCCCATGCTTTTTCAGAAAATCCCCTTTTCACAAAAGACAAAAAGGTTGGTAGTATCTTAGTTGACTCATCTTGTTTTTGCTCCCAAATGAGCATAAAGCTAGTACAATAAAATAGCAGTTCTTTTTCATCATGTGGGGCTGTTATTATTTTGAGAAATCCAAAAATGGGACCCATAAAATCCCAATTTCATTAAATAAAAATAAGTCAACTTTTATGAAAAATTGAAATAGTTCAGTTGGGATTGTGAGAGTGTTTTGGACTGTCCATCTCGTTCCATAGCAGATCCATTCGAGCAGATCCAAGCCGCCACACTCCATTTTCGCATTCCTCGATCCGCGATCCATTCCATTCCATCCACTTTCCATTGCACTTTCAACAGTCACCTCGAGATTGTTTAAAATGGGAAGATCAAAATTTTTGGGCCCAATGGCCCATTAAAAATATTTTTGGTCCAATGACCATTTTTCTTTCATTTTGGACCTTTAGTCCATTAAATATTTGGGAGCCCAATGACTCCTAAGTTCTAAGAATAATTTTATCTTTCTTAAAAAAGTCTCAAAACTTGTAAAAAGAAAAATTTACCTCTGCTTTACAATAAAATTTAAGTTGAAGATTTAACAACCTCACATTCACCCCAAAGCTCTAAATGTGAGGATGTTGATTTTCAATTTGAATAACTCTTGCAAAAATTATAAAAACTGGATTTAATACTCTTATATTTTTCAGGGAAAAGTTAGTAGTTGAGTCTCGAGCAGGATTACCTCTTTGCACACAGGACAGAGGGGTCATAGAAAGCTCACAGTTCCGTAAGAAGGTTAACGACTACCGGGAGGCTCTTGAATCAACATATAAGCTGTCAATCGTGAATCAGACCGAAGTGAATTTCAGATTGCCAAAAGGATGGGACAAGCACATCAAGCCTGAGGAAAGGAATTTCAAGGAATTGGGTTTCCAACGGGACTTTTACTACTATCTGTCAAAGTTCTGGGAGAAACAAATGGATGCGACTGCAGATGACATGAAATTTCCAGAAGATGTACACACTGAAAGAATTTTGAGGAGATTTCATGAATTCATGGCCCGATGGGAGAGGCACCAGCATTCAAAGACAATAGACCCCGCCTGCATGGAATTTGACATCATAATGGTGCCCAACAGAGTGGATGAAAGAGTTAAGAAGCAGTTCACAGAAAAGGCGCCCAACCTCAGTCATCTGGTGACTCATGGAATCTTCATGATGCAGAAAGCCCTGCCATTTTTATACAACTCTAGCTTGTTGGAGAACAAAGGTGTGAAGGAGCAGAGATAGTTGACGCAACAAGCAAGGATGAGGCACAGAGAAGTGAGCCACAATCTGAATAGTGCCATCAACAAGGCCATGGCATCAGAGAAGGACAATCAGACTCCAATAGTTAAGAGAATGATAGACTTAACTAAAGAATTCAGGGAGCAGTGGCATGCCTTGATGACGCTATGGGGCACGGGCAGAAAGGACATTACGGAATCTGTCTTAGATAAGGACCTGGTACTGCCAGAGGAGGACTATTTTGACACAATCTTCTTGGAAGATGTGTACAAGCCAACTCACCTCGCTGAGCAGAGACCGCAGGGATTGGCCCAACTCAATGTGCTCAGGGATCAGATCACCGGTTTCATTACGAATACACCTTGGAAGGTGCTGGGGAAGAATCAACGACAGACCTGACTTTTGACTCAGGCCGAGGCTGGAGAATACATCCGAGTCGAATTCGCCCGCGACATGTCTTTTCTGAAGCCAGAGGCCAAGCCAATTATTGAGTCACTGGTCGAAGAAAACAGAATGGATTTCGTGCGCTTCTTGATGGAGATTGATGCTTTCGGGTTGAACTACTGCAACACCGTCAAAGCTAACACTCCGCTATTGTACAAGAGGGAGCACAGAGCCTATTACTGTAATCACATCCGAAAGGTATGGGTGAAGCGACTAAATCGCATCTCCAGTCCCGTTTTCATCAAGAAATATGTGAAAGATGCAGAAAAGAATCTGGGAATTAATGTGGATGAAGGAGAGCGAGAAGGGAGTGTAGACGAGGACGATGTGTTGATCGATCAGTACACGAGTGCTGCGTCACCACCTCAGGTCTTCAATGACGCTAACCCGTTGCCAACCCAACCATCTGTGCAAGCCTCAGCCCTGCCAGCACGAGAGCAAGTACCTGCTACACCTGCTACTGCCACTGTGTCTGAAAGCCATTCTGAACCTCAAGTTCAAACTAGAGGTAAACTGATAAAGCTGGCTGACAAGGAGAAAAGTGGACGGGAACCGGAGCCAAAAGTTGTAATCAGAGAGCCCGAGACCACTACAAGGAAGGCAACTGAACCTGCAGATCCAAATGACAAAGGAAAATGAGTAATGCCACCACCACCTCCTAAACGGAAAGAACAAATTGCTCGAGACGCCGAGATAGCTAGAAAGATGCAAAAAGATGAAAATGCACAGACAGGTGTGCTGGAACAGAAAATGTCTGAAGAGCCGCCCAGTGAAGCCGAGATCTGAGAAAGAATAAGTAGAGAAGAACGGGCAATGCAAGATACAGAAATGATGAAAAATACTGAGAAAGCAAAAGCCGAGGAGGAAAGGAAGAAGAAAGAGATTCATGACAAGGAAATAGCTGAAAGGCTGCAAGCGGAGTTAGAAAGCAGGAAGTCAGGAGAAGCCGAACTAGGAGACGATGAAGAATTGAGAATCATTGGTGGAGTTGAGGGAAAGGGACTGAAAATCAAAGAAGAGCAACCACCTACTTGGACTGGTCCCACTGCTCACGATGCTGCAACCATCCGGGATCACATAAGACAGAATGTTAATGAGCAGATTGAAGCTAGGATTGATGCAGGGGCAGATCAAGAACAGATCAGATACCAAACTGAAGTAGGCCGGATAATCGATCCCCTTGTTGGGACAGCTCGAATTGAAGCAGTAATCGCTCCCGAAACATCATCTGGGCAGAATAAAAGAAGAAGAGTCATGATTGGAGAAAATGACGAACCTGAGGAAAGAGCGGATCCTATTCCACTATCTGAATTGGTAAAGGATAAAGTTGATGAGCAACAAGAAGCTGAGAAAAGACAAAAAGTAAGGGAGGAAAGAGATGCTATCGAAGAAGAACAAGAAAGAAAAGAGGATGAAGGAGAAGCAATGGCTGTAGCAGCATTTTTCACAAAAACAGCCAAGCAAGTTTTGAGGGAAGCTGCAGAACGAAGAGAAAGGGAGGAGGAGGAGGTATCAACTAGTGTTGATCCTTACGTTCCTGTACTTAATTTTACAAAGCCTGTAATGACTGAATACAATACAATGAAAAATGTAATTAGACAGGTTGAGGAGGTAGAAGAGGCTCAGCAGGATGAACTTATGAACGAAGCAGCTCAGGAAGGAGGTGAACCAACCGGGCATGAACCTATCCAGGAGGGGCAAGACGAACCAACTGACTGGCACTCAAGCGAGGATGAATCTGTTGGATCAGTCAGACCTGCCAAATTTTGGGAAGAAACCGGAGTTCGCGCCCGAATGGGAATTCAGAAAATAGAAAACACCAAGATGATCGTAAAGGAGGAAGACGTGATTCGGAAATTCAACGGGAATCCAAAAGCAGTCAAGGCATGTAAGGATCTCTTGGAAAGCATTATACCCAACAAGGGGTTTGCTCCAGAAGCGCTAAGGCACCCCACTGTAGATTTTTGGAGGACGTGGCTTGGATGGGAGCAATTCTTATTACATCATGGAGATCCCGGGTACATGGAGTTGACTAGGGAGTTCTATTGCAACATTAACGTTGCAAGACGAACAACCTGGGTTAGAGGAAAGACAATAGATATATCCCCGGATTATCTAAATAGATTCCTCCAAACACCCAGCTATCAAAGTGAGATACCGGAGGAGGAGATCTTAAGTAGGCGTGGCAAAACAAAGATGAAAGCAACATATCAAGCCATCGCCGACTCCCTGACCAGAACACCAGGCTTGGCAGGAACATTTAGCACATCCAAGCTGAAGATAGAATTCATGCCAACATTCGAATTCTACATGGCTAGAATCCGGCCCAACTCGCACCCCCAGACTACTTCAGGCAGTGTATTGATGGGATTTGCAAAGCTGTGGCATGGGCAAAAACTGAATGTCGGGGAACATATCTTCAGATTCATGACTACACGGATCGAGAAAAAGAATGCTCTCTGCTACCCGAATCTTATTAGAAGAATCTGCGCAGCTCAAGGGGTAGACATGGGAGAATTTGACACTGATGCCTTGGTCATTCTGAATCCTCCTATCCGAGTCCCATCCATGCCAAATCAAGAAAGGATCACGTATGCACTTCCTCCATTCCCAGCTGACTCAAATGTGCAATCTTCGTTCATATCCGGTGAATAAGCACCATCAATTCAACGAAGAGATCCAATGCCTACCCATGCTCCTAAAAGAAGAAGAAAGGCCCGTACTGAGGCGGGACCTTCAACACAAGTGGAAGAGCATCAACATGAGCCAACAGAACCGAGTCCAAGCCAAATTCCTTCATCACCACCGGTTCAGGCCCCTCAGCAGCAAGCTCAGCCCTCCCAAGTCCCTCCTCCAAGCCAGAACGTGTCCCAACATCCTGCTAACTCGAATATAGTCGAGATCGTGAGTTCAATGAACAAAACCATGACAGAGAGTGTCAAGCAGTTGGCAGATGTTATCATTCTGGGGAGGGAAGATGATAGGAGAATCAGAGAAGAGAGAGATAAAAGGAAGGAGGAAGAAAGAGCCGAACAGAGGAGAAGAGAAGATGAATTCAGACTACTCTTGTTGGAAAGAGAAGAAAGGCACTACAGAGAAAGGCTAGAAAGCGAAGAGAGGCAACGGAAGATGATGATGGAGAGTGAAGAACGTCAAAGAAAAATGATGGAAATGGTGATGCAAGCACTCATTCAACAGCTTCCGAAGCCGCCACCTCCGCCAACAGACGATGCTGGGCCTTCAACTCAACCGCGAGAGCCGAAAGAATGAATCTGATCTGCCCCTATTCATTTTTGAGCTTAAATGTAAACATCATATAAGAGAATTTCTGTCGTTTGTGCAAATTCATTCTTATTGCACGAAATCTCTTGTAATTGAATTATTTTCCGCTTTCCAAAAGGGAATTTTGCAGTCCAAAAAAAACAATTTTATTCTTGAAAAAGATGTCTGACAGTCCAAGATGAATAAGTGACTGTCAGGCCAAAAATATGCTGTTGACATGCTCCGTATGTCAGCAGTGCCTCCTTACTGCTTTAAATTAAATAACCAGCGAAAATATGCATAAACCTGTTCTAAATTCACATGTTGAATTTAGGCTTGTGATTAAATTTTCAAACTTTTAAATTGGGATAATATAATTGAGAACATGCATGAAATGAATTCCTAAGGTTTTGAGCTATAAAAATCTAATGATGCGATCAGCTTATTGGGTAATAAATCTGCATGTTAGAGATTTCGATTGAATAAATTGTTAGAATTAAGCTCTGATTAAAACTTGAGAATATTGTGTGACATGAATCAACCCAACCTTGTGAGATTTGAGCCATGAGTCATTTTTACTCATTTAACTTCTTTGATGTGTGAATCAATTTGATTAAAGGAAACTAGAACTTGCAATTGGGACCGATTCAAGACCATGCCGTATTCTCAAAATTGAGCATATGATCGAGGCTAGGGCTGTCAAACGGGCTGGCCCGGCCCGGCCCGGCCCTAACCCACCTCAGCCCACTTTTGAACGGGCCGGTGCGGGGCGGGCCTAATTTCTAACGGGCCGCTGAAATGCTAACCCAGCCCAACCCAAGGCGGGCTGTGGGCCAAAGTGGGCTAGCCCACTATAGAAAAAAACTGTTCTTTTTTTATTTTGCTCTTTCTAATTTTGAACATGTTGACTATCTATGGACTGATATGCATATATTTTTTAGGATTACTTTACCAAAGCCCATCAATAATTTAACATAAATTTTTAGAGCTTCACATCACAAAACACAAAATAGTTGACAAATTACAAGTAGGGCTGTCAAACGGGCTGGCCCGGCCCGGCCCGGCCCTAACCCACCTCAGCCCACTTTTGAACGGGCCGGTGCGGGGCGGGCCTAATTTCTAACGGGCCGCTGAAATGCTAACCCATCCCATAAAAATACCTCACGGGCTGGGCCGGCCCAACGGGCCTAGGCCCGTTTGACAGCCCTAATCGAGGCACCTAGAAAACCCAAATTTTTGGCCTTCTTTTGAAATCCAAACCCAAAAATATTTTTCCTTTAGGATTAACCAATTTGAGCCTTAAGCCTAATTTTTCTTTGAAGCCCTCTATAATATTCCAAGCCTACAAAAAGACCAAAATACTCAAACCCAAGTGTGCAAGAATAAATTCTTTCAAGGCATTAAATTTACGATCATAAGAAATGTATTAATCGGTATGCTGTAAAACGATTCAAAAAAAAAAGAAGAGAGAAGAAAAGAAAAAGAAAAAAAAGCAGAATGTTGAATTCCATTCAACATCAATAAATTGCAAATGACAAAGCAAATTAGACATAGTCTAATATCATGCAATAGAAAAAGAAAATGCAAAAGAAGAAGAAAGAAATAGAGATGATAATAAACTTTAAATAAATATGCCAAGTTATGATAGAATTAATTCTTGTCACTCCTTAGCCCAATAATTTCCATTTCCTACCTATGTTACAACCGTACGCCCCATTACAACCCTTAAATAAAACCTCATGATCTCGATTTGAGGAAATGAGCCGGTGGCGAGTTGGTCTGATTGCAAGCTTATGGGATAATTTAATTAAAATTGATTTTGAGTGTTCATTGATTAAACCCCATTGAGAGTGAGTGAATTTTCCAATTCTCTTATAGTGAGGCTCTGTTTCATTTAAAATGTTCATGTCATCCCTTAATTCTCATTTTTAATCTTTGCATCTTTCAAACATAATATTCATGAAGGGTTGATAATAATGTTTGATTTGTAGGCCCGATGTAGTGAGCAAGTATCATTTCATTAAACACTGCAATCAAGGGAACTTAATACCTGTAGTTTTTGATTGTCTTATCCCAATCCAAAAAGAATGTGATTTATGAAGCCACGAAAATGAATTGAATATGTAGAGTCCGTGTTCCTAGGAACATTGACTCTGACTGCTCGGGGACGATCAGTATTAAATGTGAGGATGTTGATAATGGCCAGAAATGACCATTATTTTCAATCCATTTCCGTGTCTGAAACGGGCATTTGATCACATTCCGGTTATATTAAATAAGAAAGCAGTAGAATTGGACTGATTTATGCATAATTGTAAAAATATTGAGCTGGTATGAAAAATGCTTAAATTTGTAATTTTATTACACATTTATGTTAGAAAAATCCAAAAACATGAGAAAAAGAAAAGAAAAGAAAAAGGAAACAAAAAGATGGGAAAAGAAATGAAAAACCCACAAAAAGTTGATTTTACAGGATACTACGACGCTAGACACAACTACGACGCTATCCAAGGATAGCGTCGTAGCCTGGTCTAGCGCCGTAGGAGGAAACTGAAGCTGACAATTGAAGAAAGGTGGACGGCGCTAAACATGTATAGCGCCGTAAGCAAGGATAGCGCCGTAAGCTGTCCATTCAGAAACAAAGAGTGTCTTCGGGATGGAAGACTACGACGCTAGACCTATAGCGCCGTACCCAGCTATAACGCCGTACTAAGGCTCAGAATTCAAATTTCAAGGCCTGGGGGCCCATGGGCCTAGGGTTTCCCACCTATATAAGGACGAGTTGACTCCAATGATCACAATCCAGACAACACTCAAACTTGGAGACAACCTAGTGTTCTTGAGGTGTGTAGGTTAGCTAGGTAGTTAGGATTTTATTTTCTTGTATTATTTATATTTATGCCATAGATTAGATTTTTATTATAGACCAGTGTTGTCATTAGCATTTGCTACCCTAGCTAGCCACTTTTACATTATTTCCAGTTTTGTTAAACTCTTATTAAGGCTTGAAATACCCAAATGATGGGTATTATCAAGCCATTTCTTATAAATGGGAAGTTAATCACAAAAAGAGTCCCAAAATCATGAAATGGACATGAGTCCATGGATTTATTGCTTTATTTTGGTTTAATGACCCCTTGGTCACCTTGTTTTACTGTTTCATGAAATGGACATGAGACCAATGTTGGCGGGTATTCCCACACGGATAAACTAGCTCGTGATCTGTATATTAATTACTAGATGTTATTTTGCATGGTCTGGATAGTGGTCGGTGGAAGCCTTGGCGGTTCGTCCATCCGGGATTATAATAGCTGCTCAGCTAACTCCTATTCGGATACAGTTTCTATTTATATTATCTTAATTTCAAACCTGAATTTCGAGCTGTAATATTATCAAACGGTGTCGATCAACATTGTTTGAATAGTTTTACAGTAAGAAAACATGTAGGTTTTTCTCTCATTTCTCAGATAGTAGAAATCTTGGTGATAGCGATCACTATCAATTAAGGTTTTCTGCTGTCTAAAATCATCCCACCTGGAATAGTTAGGACCTGGACAGCAGATGTTTGCAGTCCGGATTATCCTGATTATTTTTGTCATCTTTTTAGCCAAAATAATTTCTTCTCATCTCCGGCTATTTCATCTCTGTGTTTCACATTCTGTCTAAACCCACCTTATATTTTGGGTTATTTAATTTTACACTTCTCTATAAATTTATGCATGATATTATTATGAAGATATTGTGGTCAATATTATTTTGGGATCCTTCCCTTGGACATAGAAGTCTTGATTTTAATCAGATGTCTCATAATAAATTTCCAACAAAAATTCTTCTATAAAATCCGGATCGGAGTAAGGGATAAAGTCCACAGTTATGACTGATTCATATCTGACTGGGGATTGATTTTGGGAAATTAGAAGCAGAGTCAGCGATTAGGTCTCACCTAGACTGAAAGGATCTGTGTTTTAATTGAGAATCTAGTACCTGTTTAGGGAATGATTTTCAAAGATCTATTATTTTCCAAAATTGCTATATGTTGGAAATCTTATATTAAATATTGCACTGACTCAGAGTCCACTTGGATTCAGATGAGGTGTAATAGATAATACTAGAAGAACAACATGTGGGCCTTGGTTATCTTCTAAGGTAGGGTTGAGTTCCTTTCAACTGCTATCCTCTTCTGCCAAAGCCTATTTTTGAGTCCTGAGTGAGTGCATCCGGAGCGAACTAATTTATTAGTTCGTTTCATTAATTTGTATCTCATAACCACCCGGAAGGAAGTGAACACTGCGAGCGGTTCACCGAGATCCGGGAATTCTTGATCCACACCCGATCATCCTGACTGGGGGCTTTCTTTTACTACCAGGGTCAGACTTTCAAAAAACCTCCGAGTGATAGGATTTTAAATGCTTTCTTTACCGCTTTCTTTTAACTGTTTTCTTTAGAGGTCACTCGGTTGTATTGAGAGTTGCGTAACTGCTACTAGGACTGAGAGTTAAGGGATAGTTCAGGGCTTAATTAGAATCTTTGAGCGTGACATGGGGGAATGATAGCAGTACTTGACATTTCAATAAATGATCTGTCAGGTGTTGCTTGTCCACCACAGATGGCTTACATACTCTTGCAAGGCATTGCAAGGGGAGTTATAAATCTGTGGTATCTTAGATTTTGTTGTCTTAAGAGCATGTAAATTCTTACTGTAAGTACCTGTCTGTTAAAGGGAACATAGTACAGAAAGCATGAGAGTTAGCTATCTGAATAGATTATCCCAAGCAAAGATCTGTGTAATTAAAATGGAAGTTTAACTGTGTTTTTATCTGAATCTTGTCCAATCTTTATTCTTTTCTTCATGTCCCTTCTGTCATATTTTAAATCTGCTTTCTTAGAATAATCTTAACCGCTTTCTTAGAATAATTTTATCGCTTTCTTAGATTAAATTTAATTCGCTTTCTAGAATAATTTTATCTGCTTTATTTTAATTGCTTTCATAGCTTAGCTTTAAATTATGTCAAGTAGTGGATAGTCAAAACACAAACTTGAATCGAGTAACCGAGTGGAAAATCTTAGTAAACGACGTGGGCCCTGCTTCTATCACACACCCTCCAGTGAACTATCCGGTCTTACTATAAATTACTGCAATTTTTGACACCGTGCGCTTTCGGGCCACAGTTTCTTAACACAAGTAATAAAAACGTGACAACCTATAAATATATCCCTAATCCTAACTCCGCCATCATAAATTGGTTTCATTGAATAAAAATTGAACACCAGGATTATGATTTTTCAGAAAATACTCATGAAGTGGGAGCTTGTCAAAAGTTTCATGGCAAGGATCTTCAAGGCATGAAATTGTCAGAGATTTCATGCCGGGGAGGTCCATAACGCCGTTTGAACTCAAAGTTTCCCATCATGAGTAATAAAAAGTGAAATATATCCTTAAACCCCTTTCCCATGAATCATAACGCTTTTCATTTAATAAATTCAACCTGGGATATTTTAGAAATACTCGTGTGACGAAATTGTCAAAAGTTTCAACCATCCAACTGGACCAAGTTCGCCAATCCTCACTATTTTTTAACATGCACACTTTTGGCAACATTGCAAGACGGAAAAAACGAATTCTTAGAAGATTAGCTGGAGTTCGGAGATGCCTGATTCGGATCGACTCGGCTCAATGGTCCCTGTTAGAATGTCAATTGATGAAGGATTTAGATGATGTTCTTAAACAAGAGGAGATTTTGTGGTACCAAAAATCTAGGGAGAAATGCATTAGACTTGGGGATAAAAATACGAGTTATTTTCATACCAAAACCCGTATTCGGCGCCAGCGTAGTTGCATTCAAGGGTTGGAAATTAACGGTGTTTGGACAACGGATGTGGATACAATCAAAAACCATGCCTTGGGTCACTTCCAATGGCTATTCTCACAACCCACCTCTCCGGTTGCCCCTGCCTCATACCTGTTATCTCTTCCTGCCATCATGGAGGGAGCCAATCTAGGCAATGAAGTCAGCCTGGAAGAAGTAGAGAAGGCAGTAAAGGAGCTTCGCAGTTTCGCGGCGCCCGGGCCCGATGGATTCCCGGCTATATTCTACAAGACATATTGGCACATCATCAAAGGTTCTGTGTTTTCATTCATTTATAATACATTTCAGGATGGATCATTTGAGCCTAACATTGCAGCAACCTTGATTTGCCTCGTGCCTAAAGTTGAAGTGCCTAGAGAAATTCGTCAATTTCGCCCCATTAGCCTTTGTAACATGAGTTACAAAATTTTAACGAAGATCATAGTGAATCGGCTTCGACCCATTTTATGCTCCTACATTGGACCTTATCAGTCGGCCTTCTTGCCAGGGCGTGGGACAGCTAGTAACGCTGTCATCTTGCAAGAAGCGGTCACGACTTTCTCAAACCGCCACAGGAGGTCCAGGGATTTTATTTTGAAGGTGGATCTTGAAAAGGCTTACGAAAATATTTCATGGGACTTCTTAGAGTTGTGCCTGCACGAGATGAGTATCCCTAACACTCTGTTGAGGATCATCATGTTTTGTGTTCGGTCGCCATCATATTCGATTCTTTGGAATGGTTCGACGTCGCCCTCTTTCACTCCGGCGAAAGGCATCCGCCAGGGGGATCCCCTCTCGCCCTATCTCTTTATTATAGTCATGGAAAAGCTGTCGCGATCAATTTTATCCAAGGTGGCCGAGGGAGATTGGACACCGGTGACTCTTATCCGTGGGGCAGCGCCTTTGTCTCACCTCATCTTTGCGGATGACCTACTTTTATTCTCTGCAGCTTCTAGGGAAAGTGCCTCATGTATGGATCAAGTCTTGTCTTGCTTCGCCCTTCATGCTGGTCTTAAAATTAATGTACAGAAGTCGACAGCCCTCGCCTCAGCCGCTGTGCCTCCGGATTTAGCCCATGAGATCTCAAGTATCCTGAATATAAATTTCTCAGACAACTTGGGACGCTATTTGGGCTATCCCGTCATACAGGGTGCTATCCGTAAGTGTCATTTTGACTTCCTCATTGAACGCATGCAGGCGCGCATGAGCTCTTGGAAGCGAGCTCTTCTCAACAAAGCGGGTAGGTTGACCCTTGCTCGTTCAGTCTTAGCTGTGATCCCAACCTATTTGATGCAGCTGTTTTGGTTCCCTTCCTCCACATGTGCTAACATGGACAGGGTCATTCGATCATTCCTCTGGAAGGACTCTCAAGAGCGCGGGTTACACCTGGTAAACTGGAGCAAGCTTGCATTGCCTAGGAAAATGGGAGGGGCGGGTATCCGGTCCAGTCGAAGTATGAACGTGGCGCTTATTGGGAAGCTCCTTGCAGACTATATGTGCCAAACTCCTAAGCCTGCAGTACAGCTTCTGATATCAAAATATGGCAGTGGCAATGGAGTATTTCGCTCTCGGCCAGGATCTTCTCCGATCTTCCGAGCTCTCTCGCGCGTGGCACCATTGCTTGCTGGCGGCTTCAGGATTCGGTTAGGGCCAGGGGACTGCAACGTGTGGCAAGCTCCATGGTTGAAAGGTGGCCCTGTTGGGCCAAGGATACCCTATATCTATATCTCGGAGATTAATCTTAGGGTTAAGGATATCTTTGTGGACAATCAATGGAATTGGGATAACTTGTTTACTCAAGTTCCGGATGACATCAGGATGGAGGCTTGGGAGATGGGACCATTTACACCACACCACCTGGCCGCGGATTTACTGACTTGGGTGGAATCATCGTCTGGTAGTTACACGGCGAGAAGTGGCTATGACTGGCTGTTAAAGGAGAAGGGCTGCGCCCGAGATGGCGAGCGGGCTTGGGTATGGAAAATTGGAGCTGCAGAAAAGGTGTGTTTCCTTCTATGGCTTACGGTACATAATTCTTTACCTACAAATCTGTTGAGGCAATCTAGGAATCTAGCGACGTCGTCGGTGTGTCCTGTGTGTAACGCCCATCAAGAATCCATTTATCACCTATTCTTTGCATGTGAGTGGGCCGCCAATGCATGGTTGATGATTGGTGTGGTAGTAAACTACGACGAGCAAACTTTCCAGACTAACATTGGAGCTTCTCTTCAAGCTATGTCTAAGGACTGGCGTGGGCTTCAATGGGCGTTGCTTTGGGGCATATGGTGTGGGAGAAATGGGGTTTGCTTCAAGGGTGAGCCACCAAAGTTTGAGGTGGTGGTGCGGCAAGCCAGGATATTGGGTGTTGAATTTGATAAAGCATTTTCGCACTCACCTAAAACCCGTAGTACAATATATGTTGGGTGGCATCCCAAACGGTATGGGAGTGTTGTCCTCCATGTGGATGGAAGTTCTCTTGGCAACCCGGGCAAAGCTGGGTTTGGGGGCGTTCTGAGGAGTGATGATGGCTCTTGGATTGAGGGTTTCTCTGGGTCAGTCGGTGTGGCATCGATCTTAGAGGTAGAACTGCATGGGATATGGAGAGGATTACAGAGGCTTCAAGACATGGGGGTGGAACAAGCTTGCTGCTACTCCGACTCTCTTGAGGCTCTTAGACTCATTCAGAAGGATAAGTATATTGATTCCGGCCATAGATTGTTCCCACTAGTCCGGAATATGGTTGACATCTTGGAGCTCAATCCGGGATTCCATTGGTTCCACCTATTCCGTGAAGGCAACTTCGTTGCGGATGCTTTGGCGAAGCGGGGGCGAGCTCTCTTGACTTCTTCACTACTTGGGCGTTCCCTCCGGACGAGATTACACAGCTCCTGGCGAATGACATGACGGGGGTATGCCTCCCTAGGGTGTAACTGCCATTGGTCTCCTTGTTCCCAACCTCTCGGTTGGTTCCTTGTTTTTTCCTAGTGTGATCCTTTTTATTTGTTGCTTTCTTTTCTTTTCTTTAGCCGACGCTCTCTAGCGTCTCTGTTCATCCAAAAAAAGAAAAAAAAAACCGAAACTGGAAATAGATATGCAAATTGATTTAGGGGGAAAATGCCAAATAGGTCATTTTTATTTTCTAAAAATTCAAATCAATTCTTTTTTATTTTATTATCAAAATAGTCCGCTACAAATGTTAATTATGTCCAAATCAGTCCCTTGTTCACTAATTATGCTAATTGCTGACGTGGCAATGGTTTAAATTTAAACCTGACACGTGCGCATAATATTAGGCCTTTTTTTTATCTTTTACCAATTCAGTCATAAACTTTTGTTTTGTTCTATCTAGTCCTCTACCCAAATCAGTCATTTTTATATTAGTTGGTCTCCAACATTTTGAAGTATTTCATTTCAGGCCCAAAACCTTAAATTTTTTTATTACTACTAATCCATTTAATAAATAAATGCCAACATACTTCCGTAAATAAAATTAAACACCAAACCTCATACATTAGGTTTGACTGCCTTGTTACCGGATTTTTCAAGATCGGGGATTTTACGGATTCTCTCTATCCATCCGATCGTAACCGATGGTTCATTGGTTCTGGTTTCATTCAGCAACAATTAACACAATCATACTTTGTTTCCTACCTTAAAACGTAGTAAATGATTTAATTTTAATTTTGTGTAAATGATTTAATTTTACTTTTTGGAAGGTTATGGATGTAGGAAGCATGGACAATAAAACCCAATGCATGAGGTTTGGTGTTTAATTTTATTTACGGAAGTATGTTGGATATTCATTTGATAAATAGATTAGTAATAATAAAAAATTTAAGTTTCTTGGCCTGAAATAAAATAATTTGAAAGGATGAAGGCCAATTAATATAAAAATTACCGATTGGGGTATAGGATTAAATGGAACCAAATAAAAATTTGTGACTGAATTAGTAAAAGATAAAAGAAAAGGGACTAATATTATGTCCACGTGTCAGGTTTAAATTTAAACTCTTGCCATGTTTGTAATTATTAGAGCATAATTAGTGAACAAAATAATTGATTTAAACATAATTAATATTTGTAGCGGACTATTTTGATAATAAAAAAAAAAAAAAAAAACCGATTAGCTAGTATGCAAGGATACGTGGCAGTTAACGAGCACCCCTACCCTTTCCCCCACTACTGCACCCTTTTTTCTGTTCTATTTATTTTTGCCATCTTCACATCAACACCACCTTTGTCCTTGGGCACCTTCCCATTTCCACTTCCACCGCCACACCACCACCACCACCACCGCCCGCCGGGAACTATGAAATGGTGGGACTCAGCGTAATTCTGGATAATCACAAGGAACGTTCTGCAAAACCCAGCCCTCATCATCAGGTCATCAGCAAAGGAAGCTGCTGCAGCATCACAAAACCGCTTTCCCATTCCCCCAATGGATTCTCCTCCTCCTCCTCTTTCTCCAGAAGGAAACCCCTCCCTTCCTTTCTCGACAACTGCTTCCTCTGCACACAGAAATTATCGCCTGCAAAAGACATTTACATGTATAAGTAAGCATCATCAATCATCATATATATCACTTTTTTTATTTTTCTAAACCTAATTATCCCTTAATCGACCCATCCCGCAGTTCTCATCTCGTTCATCGATTAATTAGGGTTTTGATTTATACATAATACTTTTATATGGTAGAGGGGACAAAGCGTTTTGCAGTGAGGAGTGCAGGTGCAGGCAGATATTCATGGACGAAGACGAGGCCAGTGGCTGTTGCTCCACCAGTAGTGGTACTCCTGCAAAGGGCGGTCGTACCGGGGAGTACAGCTGCTCCACCGGTGGTACTCCGTCGTCTTCCGGTCCGTCTTGTGGTGGTGCGGGGAAAAGGCGGAGCGGCAGCCGGCGGAATGCGTTTGCCTACTGATGAGTGAGTGTGTTTTCCGTTTTCCGCTTCTGCCCTCGGCACATTTTTATTTTTTATGACGCTGATAACCCCTTTCCCTTTTGTCCTTCGATGTTTCCTAGAATGAAACCAGGGGTTTTTTTGTAATTTTGCCACGCCTGAAAAATCAATCATCAGGATTCTGCTCTCAGCCCATTGGTTTTGGTATTATTGTGTGAGTGCCCAAAACTGCTGGCGGAGAAAACCAGGAAAATTCCACTCTGTGAATAAATTTTTCACCTGGAAATCATGGAATGATGTTTTGGAATTTTAATTAAGTGGTACCGTAGGGGTAGTAATAATAGTATAATGTACGTATGATTATTGTATGTGATTAATGTACGTATGATTATAGACACACCGGGTATTAGTATTTTGTTAATTAGAATTAGTACTCCTAAATCAACTAGAATGTAGTAGTAGAGTAGTAGTATATTTTAACAACGGTAAATTAAACTCAATATATATTAAACAATCATATGCACATTCAACAATTATGTACACCTCTCCAGTCAAAACTTGGCCCTGAAAAGTAAAATGGGTTAATGTAAGAGTGACACTCTTATACTGCTCTGTGAAGCCAATTTTTATTGTGATTTGAACTGCACAACACCTCTATTATATCTATAAGTAAAGGAAAGTCTTTATTATTACCTTCTCGGTTGATAGCTCCCTATATCCTGAGGTCCGAGGATATGTGTTCTTTCCTATATATATTCTCAGTCATATCATCATGTAAGCTCCTTCATCCTTGGTATTATTCCTCATTTCCTAACTTTCTCTAATAAGTTTCTACCATCATTCTTAAAAGCTTGTTATTTGTAATTAGCTTGGGGAAACTGCCGCCGTAATAAATAGTACTCATCCGTCGCATTTAATATATGCTGCTACTGTTGGGCACGTGAATTGAGATATAGCTAATTTGTGATATATGATGGGTACACATAGCTGTTGGCAGGCCCGGGTTGCAATTGCATGATAGTAAGTTGTGAGCATTAATTATTAGTAATTGATTGATTTATAGATGGGACAAATGTATGGTGGAGCCCTAGTTTTGTTTGTTTGAATTATTATTATTATATTATGAATGAGTATGAATTTAAGTTATGATTTAAGTTATGTAGGGGTTTAAGGGCCAGCGTGAATGAGTGAGTGAGTGAGAGAGTGCAAGACAGACAGCTTCACACCAATCCTCTCTTTCTATCTTGGAAAAGGACATTTTGGACTATGTTTTGTTTTGCCCTTTCTTTTTCTCCATTGGTCTTATCTGTTATCATCATTATTTGTCATTTGTCCAATCACACTCACACCCTAGAGTAAAGTAAAGTAAAAACCATTCACACACAACACGTTTCTAATTTTTGACAGTTTGACACCTCAGTCCACAGATATGGCATTCTCTATCCTTCTTCCTCATCTGTCTTGAGGAGAATAGTATATAATTCACATAGAAGAAGCCCATTCAAGAACTGAATTCACCCCTGTCTGTCAGGATCTCGGCACATTTATTCAGCAGCAGGAAGAAATACCATTTTGTTCACGACATTAGCTTGGCAACTGTCAATTTTATCAAATTCTGAATTTGTAAATTTAGACAGACGTCCTCCAGACCTTCAGTATTCTTATGGTCATTCTATAACTTGGCAACTGTCAATTTGCCTTCATCAGTAGACATCGGTATACTTTAGACAGCAGTAGTCTCAAACATAAATCTTTTGGCACACAATCTAAAGCCTTTGGTTGTTCCCTGAACTGAATAGTTCAATTACTTTTAAATTATTAAGTCAAGAAGGAAACAAACCACTACTTAAAATCTTAAATAATTGCCTGTGACAAACTTCACAATTCATTGGCTGCACATAGTACGCCCATTTATACATCTTTTAAATTTTTTACATGTGGCCCAAAGTTGGGAGTAAAAAGTTTATCCACAATATAGTATATTCCTGTCAAAATAATACTACGTTCCAGCAATTATTTCAACAGTGGAACATTATTTTTTTTTTTAAAAAAAAAAGAACTGTAAAAGAAAATGGTTGACTTTTGAGGAGATCGTTGAATCATATTATGATATATATATAAAAAAATGTTATGGTAACAAGGGACACAAATACTATGAATCAATTACAGTACATGGGTACTATAAAGTCATCATCGGCCGACACTTGACCAGCAGATATGCCAACTTTTCTCAAGTGATTTCATATCAGCTGGCATAATTAACTATGCTATGCATATCTCAACCCTATTCCCAGCATGCCATCACTTGAATCAATAATTTTCAGATTAGGTATTACTGAGGAAACCAACAGCAAAAATCCCATTTCCATTCCACAAAATTGAGATATAGTTTCATGCAAGAAGAGTAGGACATCTGCACACAGTCACACACACCCACACACACATATTCAGGCTTCCATAGAGGATGAACAAATACACTGTATTCCAACTCCAAGCCATCACTGACAAGTCACTAGTTTTGGATTAGCCCAAGACATTTGGTAGAAATAAACGATCTGTGGCATTCTTCAATGCTCCCTCTCAACTCATGGTATCATGAGACTTCTTTAAAATCAACAGGCAAAAGAGAAGCAGCAACAATAAAATTCAATTGTAATGACCCATAACATGTCGAGAGCTTTTTTTTTTTTTTTGGGTTTTTTAATATTTATAAATACGTACAGGAGTTTTCCAAAGAGAGATTTTTAGATAATACGTACAAAGAAAGGCTATATCATTGCCATCATCATCTTCTTCTTATCTTCTTCATCTTTCTTCTTCATCATCATCATCATCATCATCATCATCATTTGTCCCCATCTGGGTCATCCACGACCGCACACCTCACCCAGATTTGAACAAGAGTACTGCTTTGGAGTCCAAATAGAAGTAGACAAAGTGGTTTGTTTCATGAGTCACGTACGAACCTAAAACAGCAATAAGGTGTAAAATGGATTAGATTGCATCTTTAAATACCAAAAACTCAATCCGGTGGTGCTTCTTTTGGCTCTGGATAAACTTAAGAAGATTGAGAACCAGTCAAGGTTTCTTGAATCAATCAGCAAAAGCAAACAAGCTAACACAAGGTTTTATTTGATAAATCCCGTAATTACATAAACTTAATTTTTTATATAACAAGCAAAAGGTATCAATTGAATTGCAATTGAGCACATTTAAATTTTGTAAATTTTGCATGACTTTGTTCAGTTTACCAATTGACACATGCGCACGTGCGCGCACACACACACCCACACCCACAGGAAAAATAATTTAATAAAAAAAGGTGAAAATACCAGAAAACTGGAATAGTGTGTATTGTATAGAAACTCATACTCTGGAACAAAGCTGAGACGACCATGCTACACTTTTTTAAGAAAAGAACGAAGAATTAAAAGACTATAACTGAAAAGTCACCACCAAACGACCGTGCTGTATGCATATGATTTATCAATTGGAAGGACAACTACAATGTACTGTAAAGAAAATTGCACATGTTGTAAAGGAACTTCAAATACAAAAAACACAATAATTCATTTGTCATTATGTTTATTCTGCCAAGTAAAGAGATATCAGGAATTCTTGAAGAGCACATGCCAAAGAGGTAACATTAACACCCAAAGACAAACAAAAAGGCAGGTGAGGTTGGCATTGTAAATGCTGGAAAGATTATTCCATAAACATGTGGCGTGCCAAAGTAATGGCAGACGCAAAATCAATAATTCCAACACCTCCATCATGTATTGGTCTTATATGAAGTCTGAAGACCAGAAATAACCAACAAATGTTAAAACATAATTCTTGCTTCAATGGCTAATATTCTTAAAATGCACTCTGAATTAAGCCAAACAGAAAATATATAGCACAAGAAATTATCTGCCTTCTAGATAATTGATCTTATAAGAATAAAGTTAGATTGCCCTTATGCATTATGTCATGTTATCGCAGAGATTCCAAAAAGATTAATTCTGTTCCCCTTGTTTAAAAGAAACTTCAGGGGTGGGTGGAGGGGTGGAACAGAATGATTCTAGTGAAGGTTGTAGTAACACACTGGTTAAATTATGGAAAGACTACAGAAATGGTGAAAATAACTCTAAATCTTTACCCAACTCATATTGCACTATAACATGCAGTGAACCGCATCTATGCCCATCATTCAAGTTATAAAGTGAGGGTACAATGTGTAGACATAGGAGAAATCCTCGCAAGAATAGCACCCACGTTGCGTATATAAACACATATATGAAGGCAAAATCCTTCTGTCATTATTAACTACCTGTATAACTCAAGCAATGAATATAACAAAGGGAACATTGTTTACCAAATAAATTTTTTTGCTAAGAAGTATCAGCCAGCAACTTTACTAACACTGCACAACTAACAATTGCATCAGAAGATGCAAAGCTAATTGCATGCCAAAGATACAGGGAAGATGGAACGTTGATAAACAATGCTTGATATCAGTAAACTTATACAGTTCACGCTAGGAATTTTCAATGTTATGCATACTTCCAGCAGAATCAAACATTGTAAAATCACAGATTGTTGCGATCCAACTTGGCAACCCCCCCCCCCCCCCCCCCAAAACATGGGTTGAGTTCATACATTATGAAAGCTTTCCTATTCAAGACCTACTACCAATTCCTTTGAAGCCACTACCACTACCGAAGCCGGCTTGCTTCTTTTGGTGTACACTTCGAGATCAAATCGAAAGAATCACAAAAGTGAAAGAAAAAATAACTCCAAAAATGAAAAATCCCCCCAACCCCCAAATTCACACCTAACCTAGTACCAAGCTCTCAGTAACATGAGTCCAAACTTCAGGTCAAACTAACACCATATATATTTCTTCGAAGAGCAACAAAGGAACTATCTAATATACAAGGAAGGAAGAGAATTCATCTAATATACAAGGAATGAACCTACACACTCGAACCTTTGAACTTACATACATATGCAAGCCTAGATCCAATACATAAGAAAGATATTGATTCCAATAGATAATGATAATGGGGCAGTACTTACCGGACATGACGTGTATAAAATTATCCAGTTAGATGAGTCAAATAGAGATCAAAGTTTCCATACAAATCAAATTCCAAAAATTGTTCTTTATGGAAATATTCACTGTCTACATCGTTGGAAATAAACTGGGAAGCAACTCACCAAAATTCTTGCCCACGATGCAATGCCAAGTTGGGCCGTATTTCTTGTCGAACATCTTCTTTATGTTCTCTGCTACATCCTTCTCTACATTATGCGTCTCAAACGCCTAGCGATAAGAAAAGTGCACATACACATGAACACCAACAGAAAAAGGCAAAAACTTAAAAATAGAGCTAAAAAATGTGAAGGGTGAGAATATAGTGAAATCAATTTTGGTGTCTGTAGGATGCAAGGGCAAATTACAGTAATGGCAATGTCTACGGCATCTTTCTGCATGTCATCCTTCATATCTGCACTCTTGATGATAATTTTCTTGGGGGGATTGGATCCGGAGGAGGGTTTCCGATCGTCGGAGGACGTCACTGACGACGCCAGTGCTCCGCCGCCACTTATTTTGGACTCTTCACTCATTATCCCGTGGAATTCTGTACGCCCTTTTGTTTTTTCTTTTTAATTTAAAGAAAAGGATAAAAATCCTATCTTTATTCCCCTCAAACGCAGTCTTCCAGCCGAGTCGTGATGGAGAGGGAGATGGAAAGATGCGCGGAACCTGATCTGTAAAGCTGTGTTTTGTTACTTGGCTGACGCTGGCTTGATTGGGGGATTCTCAATTTCCACTTGTTTTTTTTAAGAAAAAAAATAAAATAAAATCAGGGAATTCGATTTTAAACAGTTCACTCAATTCATATTTTACTTCGAAGCTACAAGGTACGACAGTCCTACGCTGGACTACATGTTTTTGACCTTTGTTTTTTTTGCGCAATGTTTTTGACCTTTGTTGTTCCGTGATTATAATTTATTGCATATATACTTTGGATAATCTACCACTTTTACACTCAAGAGAAACATTTCTTCTGCTCAAAAACAACATTTCTTATGCTCGAAAATAAATATGAAGTCTGATGCTGCTGCTGCTTATTAGGCCTTCTCCACTCCTCTACCTCAAAAAGCAAGTATTTTGACTGCCACATCAGCGCCACCTCAAAAGCAAAATAGATTCACTCCCAATCCTCTACCTTAAAAGCAAGGTATTTTATGGGACCCACTTTATTTAATTTAATTATCATTTATTTTATCATCTACATTTATTTAATTTCCCAAACAACAATTATTTAATTTTCAAAATAAATCATATATAATAAAAATTCACAATTATTTAATTTAATAAATATAAAAAAATTATAAAATCACATTATTGGTGGCGGGCCCCACGCCACACGCGCGTGAGGCCACTCAAGAATATGGTTGAATCGTGTCTTCACACTCCAAAAAAAATGACACGTAATCTTTTCTACCTCCCACTGTGGGAGGCCTTATTGCAAGTTGATTCGAGTTCTGGGGATTTGAATGCTTATATGCTTCCTTTTAAGTTGAATAAATTACCTCTTTACGGCTCTACCCTCCAACCTTTTGTTTTCTCTCTTTTTCTTTGTAGCTGTCATTTAACTTTATGATGCCATGGTAGTTGGTAAGATCGTTAGCTTCATTGTCTGATATTGCTTGTAAACCTGTCATCCATCTAGCTAACAGCCTAACAGTCGTGTCTGAGTTGATGCAGCCACGCTCTCGAGTCTTAGACTTGTAATGTGGCTTGTGGTGAACAAGCGAGTTTTTTTGGCGTAACAAGTGATGAAGACGATATCTAATTATGGATAAAAGTGAAAAAACTAACATTTTCTGCAGAGTCAGAATAGCCTTGCTTCAAAAAGGCATACCCACACGAAGATTAAGAAAATGACAAACAATTGCATTATTTGCTCCAATAAAGTATATGCTGAATGCGTGCACCCGTGTTTGATTATTTTGTTATAGAGATATTATGTCTCTCAAATTTTATGACAGATATATTACGATTTAAGAAACTCTCCTGGTATTTGACTCAGAAGAATCTTGGAAGTGATCAGGGATAATTTGTCTTTAACGAGCATTTATGATGGTCTGGCTTATGAGTTCAAGCTTAACTAAAAATATTGTTTCATCAATTAAATTAATTATAATAACTGCATACTTCACTAGTTTCTACAGTTAAAGAGTATCTATACACAAGTTAGTTCGGTGCATCGTATTTTACAGACATAGATTGATAGGAATGAGAATATAGATAGCAATAGCATACCATTCATTTCTGCGCAGCAACTATTGCTATGCTTCTTCATCGGAGTCCTCAACAACCCTGTTTGTTCTTGCCTTCTTGGCTTGAGGAAGTGCAGTTTCTTCCTCATCTTCTGTATCCTCTGCTGCCATGGATGATGAGTTATCACATACAGGAAGCAACTGGTCACTATCACAGTCTTCTCTTTCATTGCCAGACTCTTCTGGCATATGTGTCTCGGTAGCATCTGAATTGCCACGACCAGCTCCTGCTTCATGGCTTGGATTTGATGCTGCCGCTGGCTCAACTATTCTGAAGTCTCTGGAGGTGCTGCGTTTCGCATGTCTCAATAGATTGACTTTGGTGATCTTACTTAGCTGGATAAGATACTTTTCGTAGTCTTCTATTTGGAATATCAAGTCGGGGATGGATCTATTTTCCCTCTTGATTTTGCTGGCGATTCCTTTAGTTTTGTTATTTTCTTGTTGGTTCTGCAGCCATCCAACCAAAACGAAAACACATTAGTATGACAAACATGTCAGCGGATTTGGAAGTAGCAGGAAGTAAAATATATACCCTTTGCACCTTGGCCACAAAATTATAAATTGGAGCTGTTAATTGCCTGCAAGTTGTTTCTACAAGCCTCTGATACCCACGACTGGGTAAAATTTGTTGGCATCCTTTAGGAGCAATTCGCAGCTTTGATATTCGAGCTAGATTCTTGTAAAATTTTGTTGCCAATCTCAGCAGTTGTTCTGCTTGAGGATCTGCATTTTATTAGGGGTTAGATTGCAACAAAAGCACGCACAAGAAAAGTTCAATCCCAATCTATATAAATAAAATCCATACCCTTCAGGTTCATGGAAACAAAGCACGATAGGATCTTAACAACAGCTTCGGCTCTAGAATACAGTGACTCTTCCAACGTTAATTCAGGAGCCACTTTGTCAGTTTGATTAAAAGAAACACCTTTTTGAGTCGCCATAGTGTATGCCTTCAACCTTGCTGTGATCCACTCCATGTCAACAATAGTTTGTTCAACTGACTGTAGTATTGTGGAAGCTATTGCAGCATCTGTTGATTTGTTTACAACAGGGAATGTTTCGGATAGATCTACTGGACGAGCAGCCTCAGATCCTATGACCTGTAAAAGTTCTGCAGCAATATTTTGGGCAATACCCAAATCCTCTGAAGTTGAACTCAATGTAACAGCAATAAAGATCAAATTTTTTGCAACCTTTGGATTAGATACATGAATCCGTTTGCAGATCTGTGATGCCCAGGATCCAACAAGAGCACTTCTTTGTTCAGGTAACTTGTTGCCAATCATCAGCACTATGTCACATAGGATCTGATAGCATGAATATTTTCAATCACATTACAAAGATAAAAAGAATAGCATTGCACACAGCCAACAGAAACTACGACGTAATTTTTGGATGATTTAGATGGATATCTAAAGCAGAATAAAGATACCTCAGCCCCACGGAAGAAAGAATGTTCAAGAAACTCGTCAAGTAAAGGACTTATAATCCTTTTGATTAATACTTCCTTGCACCTTGTGCTTGGGTCATTAATGCCTTCAGTGGATTTGCATTCATCATCACAGCAAGCAGCATCTGCATCACTAGCTGATGCATCCTCATGCTGAAAGGCAGTGACCAAATCATCAATCAAGCTTTTATACTTTGTGGTGCACAGACTTATTTCAATTAATTTTCTCATGCAAAGCAAGGCCAAATGAATATGTTCCCTTCTATCGTCAGCATCTTTCCTTCCTTTCACTTCTTTCTTGCTAGGATCTATCCCGGACTTTGACAATGGTTTGAGAGACAAAATCAAATTCAGCAATGAGGGCCCAAGGAGATTAATGTCACCATATATCAAAGTCTTCAATGGATCTTCATTTCCAGTAAAAGAAAAGAATTTCAACTGACGCAAGCAGAGATTTAGAACACAAGAAAGAAGTTTAGAATTCTGAGCTGGTGCATTGCCAGAGGAAGATTGGCTGATTTTCTGAGACGACGTGCCATTTTTAGAACGATCAAGTTTCCCCAACTCCAGCGCATATTGCAAGAGCCCATGGATGCTTGAAGTTGCCAAAAGAGGAGTTCGTTCTGGAGACAATTTGGTGCAATCTAAAACAAGTTTATCAGTAGTTTCACTGACACTAGGTCGTACATTTGCTTTCTTAGCTCCAATGCGTTGTTTGACATATGTCTCCACAAGCTCGTGAATCTCAACATATTGAGAAAGCTCCCTTTCGAGTTCCAACTTTGGTGCACCAGCAGCTTCTTCAAATTCAGAAACAACTATGTTCATCACGACTTCAATAATTCCCAATAAAAGTGTAGCTGAACACCTCCTTTTTTCTTCACCTATTGGTGTAGAAACTGAATCTTGATTTTTACCAAGCAGGCCTAACTAACATGCAGTTATAACTGAAATCAGCCTTAACAACCTTTTAGGAGCCAAAAATCAGTGCACAAGGAATATATTTCTCTTTATGCCCAAAAAGTAACCTTATTAATAAGGAAACTGATTGATTGATCACAACGGATGATATTGAAATAGAACGATTACCTTCCCAGTCAACGCTTCTCAGATTTTTTCGGATCTGTGCTAAAGCATTCGAGAAGAACTCTCTAGAAAGTGTTCTCCCAGCCTGATAATATTACATCAATATGTGTGTATGTGAATAAATACCTTGCTGTTTCATACAGATAAGAAAATGGACCCAGAAACACCATACGAAATGGATTGAGATTCGGTACCTCATTTTCCTGAGTGATGGAAAACCCAAAACAAGCCCATGAATATGGAGAATGGTCAGATTTATTTTGCCCTTGAACAAGAAGAATCCAGGAGGCACAAAAGAGAAGGCAGTCAAGTGGCTCTTCAACACAAAAGATTCCATTTTCTTGCTTCACACATTGATCCATTCCCAATGGATTCATCAGATCCTAGAAGGATGATACACTTCAACAAGGATTCTCAACAGGTGAACGTGAAATGAGTGCATTATTGACTAAGCTAAGCTCTTGTAGGAACACAGAAAGGAATAATACAGATCTAAGGTTTTCCAGGATTCATTTTTTATAGCCTAAATTTTATCTATGAATACCTCTTTATAGAAACGCTGGAAGTGGGACAAGAGAAAATCCAAAACGTTGTTGGCAGCTGAGGGATCCACCAGTACAAGCCTCATTAAACCATGGTACAAATTTTCCCTGATGTTGGCCTTAAAAGAAAAGGGTAAGTAAACCAATTGAAAAAAAAAAAAGGAAGAAAATGTCTGCAGGAATGTTGGTGCATCTCTGCATATATATCAGTAATGCATAGTCTAAATATGTGTAGAATGTAACTAATTGTGAACTCTCCCAAATTCTCCAGGAAAGTTAAATATATCAATTTTTAAACTGTATGTCACCAAAGGATTTGGAGAATACAACAGAAGCATATAATCTGATTGCAATAAAGTCATAGGATCTATGAAAGGTAATCAACCATTTAGAGGCACCTGCTGATAGAGGCATCTTTGCAACAAACCACAGAGTTCTTGGAAAAGGTCTGCCCTATTTGGGAGAGGCACATCAGCCTGTTGGCTGCAACTGGCCTGGCTGCTTGATTCTTGAAACGAAAAAAACTCATTTGTTTTTGACTGTTTTTGTGAAAAGATCAGGTCAAAAATGACATTAATGGCTGAAACACGAATTGCATTTTCTTGCTTAAACATAGCTTTCCGAAGAACCAAAATGGTGTAATCCTGCACAATTAACCTAGGAAGATTAAGATAAATTGTTTAAACATTTGATGAATAATGTATTATTGAAAATGGCAATGCAACATAAACTTCATTAATTATGAGCATGTATTCTATTATATAAAGCCTGCGGTCATATATTATATTATTGCAATGCACTGTAGAACTGTAAATAGATCAGTAACATATCCCTTTTCACACGAGTAACAAATCTGACAAGGTAACATGGAGTAGCTCTGTGGTACTTGGCTGAAGAACCAACTCAGAATATATACCTGAAGGTCACGACTTATATTGATCAGAGGGAGAAGAACCTTGACAAGATCATATGAAATCCTATCATTCATGAATGCAAAATAATCCAGCATTTCTTTCAAATGGGATATGAGGGCCAACATTGGATGGGGATGAACCTGGATTAGATACCCCAGCAATCTATAGAGAGCATTACAATAAAATAAGCTCATTAACAGGCACAAAAAATACAAAAGATTGGGAATAAAGCTGAGGGTATGACCTGGTTATAGCAAAGCACTTTTCAGGCTTCAAAGAAAGGATACGGAATTTGCATTGCTCAATTATCTGCATTTGAAAAAATTAAGCTCATGGCCACTTGAACTTTGAAGGTGGTGAATTACAAGCATATTGCAAAATATTCACACTTTCCACAGACAATAGAGAAAAATGACTGCATAAATAGCAGCAGTTTTTAGAGCGGTTTGCGGAAAGAGGATTCCATTTAGAAAGCTCCACTCTCTTTGTGACAGACATCTAACACTTATGTAGGCATATTTTGCTAAATCACTGACCTCATTTCTTGACATATCATGCACTTCAAATAAACATTTCAGCACCTGCGAACCTAGCTCCTCAGTGTACATCAGGCCATCAGATCTTGAATTTTCCTTCTGGCTTCCCTCTTCAACTCCTTCAAGCAATCCAAACCCTAATTGAACTACGCTAGGTATAATGTGTTCTCTTCCATAATGGTTAGCATTCACCTGCAGTAAACAGACTTATGAACAACATGACAACATAAGAATCTATTGAGCTGCTTAACAAATATGATCAAAGAGCTACACAAGCAATAATTGAAAGTGTATCATGCCATCATTCATAGTTTGTGTTGGCAATTAGCTCCAGTTCACTATGGAGCTAATTTTATAACTTTTTTTTTTGGTGAATAACCTGGTATCCCAAGCCAGATTGGACCCAAGACTAATCTCGAGGACCTGCATGGGCAATTAAGGGCGCCTTCCCAAATTATAACTTAATCAAGTGGAGAAAGTAAAAAGAGCTTACAGCCTTAAGAATAGCCTTTTCTATGACTTTCGCATTCTCCAGATATTCCTCCTTCACTTTATCAGATATCCATTTGCAACCTCTGAAGCAGAAAGATGGTCATTGATGTGCAAAAAAATCATACAGTTGTGAAAACCAACTAAAATGCATTGACCATGAAATTAATGGAGGCAACACATATAATTGTAAAACAATAAATCATGCTCTTTCAAATGTGAGTGAATTATCACACCATCACAGTCCTTCAATTCAAGGCATTTACAAATAAAAATCTAGCTCATATCATATACCCATCAAGGGACAAAACATGTCTGAACGAACACACATTTATAATTTGTGACATTTAGATACAAGAAACACATACTTCAAAATAACAGAAATTATACTCACTTTGCACTCTTATAATCTTTATAAGCATTAAACAATGCGGTCTTCAAAACACCAATGGCACTCTCGTTGAACCTTCTAATTCTTGCAAGGGACAACAAAACAGCAACAGTAAAATGATTAAAAGCTCTTGAATCCAACCTCACCAAACTTAAGACCTCCTGCCCCAAAGAAGGATCCTGCTTGACTGCAAAATTAACGTGGAGCAAAACTGTCCCCTCTACTTGCTTCATTATTGAACCACCCTTATTACCCCCAAAATACATCAAAATCCCTTCAATCACCTCTCTCTTGCTAAACCCTTTGGTCACCAATACCAATAGCTGATAAACTAACCCGGGCAAATCCTGCATGTCCACATCAACCCTCATTTTCACAAAAATCTTTTCCAAAAGGCTCCTTTTCCTAACTTTATCTATACACAAACTAATATCCCGAACAATCTCCACCATCTTGATGAAAAACGCCTTGCTCCATTCACATTCGATCAGGGCATCTACAACCGAGTTCACATACTCCGAACCTTTCTCCGCTTCATTCGAGATTCTAACCAATTCAAAACACTTAGGTAGGAGAATCAGAACATGAGCATCCTCCAACTCGTTAATCTGGGGGAGATACGAAGTAATCAAATCAATTACCTTAAGCACTTCTCTAATTTCAACAGAGTCTAAGCACCCCACCAATTGCTGGAGAGTTGAAACAGAATTGCTGTCATGAGGAATTTTATCTGAAGTGAAGAGGTACAGATAGGCCTGGAGGAGCTCCGCAAGGAGGGAGGACACGCCGGAGGAGGCTTGGCGGGAGATTAGGGAAAGCAAACAGGATACATACTCGGAAACCGCAGAAGAAGGGTCGGTAGGCTGGGCGGCGCGTCGGTGGAGAAACGAGATTAGTGATTCGTGAGAAGATTCGGAAATGACGAAGGATGAGGGTTGCGAGGAGACGGGGTAATGCTGGTGTTGTTTGGCGAGGGAGATAATTTCATCGTCCGTTAGCGGCGGCGCAGCGCCGTGGGTAACGGTGGAGGGCATGGTGATTGGTGGTGGTGGTGACTAGTTTTTGGGCGGGAAAATTGATGGATTGAATAAAAATGGCCCTCTAAGCTTAGTGTGGGCTTTTTGTTCTGTTGAAGCCCAAATTATTTATGAAATTAACTTTTTGGGCTAATTAGTTTGTACTAAGATAGATTATCAGTATTACTTCTAAAAAATAAAGAAAAGAATAAAATAATTGTTGCTTAGGGTTGACGCTATATCAAATAGTACAACCATAATACAGCTTTCCCAAAAAAAAAAAGGAAAATACAACCGTTAATACTTAATACAGCACACATTTGCTGTACTATTATTTATACCTCTATATAAATGGGCCAACCGTTACTACTACTCGAGTTGCTCTCTCTTTTCCCTCTGCTTTTCTTTCGTTTCTCCCAGGTTTTGGTGTTCATTTTATTTCGTCAATGTCGTTCGGAACAAGAACAAGGGCCGTCTTTCTTCTTCTCTGATTTGCTCTCTCTTTATTTATTTATTTATTTTTTTCAATTCTCGTCTTCCCTTGAACACTTGGGATTTGCGAGAAAAAGCGAGGGTTTCGGTTCTTCGGTAAACAAGAATCCCACATTATCTCCGCTGAATTTTATTTGGTTTTCTTGATTTCTTTTGGGCTCTTGGTTTATTGCTTATTTGTTTTCTTCCAGAATTTAGTCGGAAGGCTTTTTTTAATTTCTTGATTTTATATTCTTCAACGCAGATGGGTTTCAATAAAGACTTCGCATTTCTCTCACTCCGGTTCCTGGTTCCCTATCCAAATTTCAGTCTTTCAAGATTTCATCCTCTTGATTGGTATCGGATGTTCGGAAGATTCGGCAACCCACTTAGTTGTGTTTGTCTGCTCTGAATTTTCGAGTTGTTTCAAGATGCTCTCTTCTTGAACGCGGGTTTCTTGATTTTCCTTGAAACTAGTGTGATCACTCTCCATCCATTTTCTATTTATTCTTGGTCTTGAGATTTCTGTCCCTTTAATCCTTTTTCAATTGGTCCGATTTTATTTTTATTTTTATTTTTTCAATTGATTCAGAAGATTTGACACACCAAGAAAGTAAAAGAATGACAGAAGCTTGGCCAGATCATTATGTATCCATGATATCCCCTCGCCCCAAAATTTTAACCAAGTGCTGCCCACTGAGCATTGGAAGATAGCCAAATTATTTCTAACGTCATCCATCATATTTCTTGGCACAACAGTCCACAGGTGAAGCTCCTAACAACAATGGGGAAAAAGCTGAGATAATGGTGGAAATCCAATGACTGAACTCAAATAAACCTAAAGGGGGCAACTGGACCATTTCCGTTGTGCATCTGATTGATATGCCGTTGACAACAATTATATGGACCTGGGGCCCAAAGCTTTTGGCTTGAAAGTTCTATAAAAGGTTGGACTTTGGAGATGAAGAAGGCAAGCACATAGAGTTGACACAGGTCCGTTAGCATATTCATTTGTGCACTTAGATACCTAAATCTTTGTGTGTTTATATGATTTCGTTCTAAGTAAAATCACCGAATGTGGCATTAAACAAAAACAAAATTATAAAAAGCAAACCCATTCCTAGGTAAGGCCGACCGACGCAGGTCAATCTAATTTCATGATTTAGATTGCATGCAACCCATTATATGCAGCCTAATGTTTTCATGGTTAAATCTCGCACCTTTTATTTCAACAATTTTGTTTGATTATTTTTGACAAAACTGATTGATATTTTCTTTCCCCTTTTTTTTTTTTTTTTTCTCCTTTCGAGGTGAAATGAGATGGACATATTTTAAGCGGATTCATACGCGGTAAGTGCAAAAAAATATTTACTCTAGTATATTTGCTTAATTTATTTTTCATCAAATAGAATTAACAACGAATGTCACTGATAGAAGCCCATTCCAAGGCCTGACCATGTGGTTTGTAGGTAAATCTAGTTTTATGGTTTAATTTGGATTGCATGCAACTGATGTGCACCCTGATGCGGCTACTTTTCATATCTTAAGAACCTTGTGAAGTCTTTTTTTTTCCCTTCATATTGCACACTTTAAAATCATGTTATTTTAAATTTATTGACCATATTTTTACTACATTTTCAGCAGGCTATGCATAGTAAATACTTCACTTTGTGTTGATTTTTATTTTTACTTGCTTTTCAAATGTCTTTTTCAAAATAAAAAACGAACTTATGTGGTAATTAAAAAAGCAAACCCATTTCTTTGCGTGTACATTCGGATGGCATGCCAATCTAGTTTCATGATCTAGATTGTATGCAACCAATTATGTGCACCCGTAGTGTGGACGCTTTTTCTGTTGATCTTTTGTAAAAATATTGTTAAGTCTTACCCCTAAATCCAACCCTTTTGTGTAATTGTTGTTGGCAATTTTCTAATTTGACAAGTTTTCTTTTTTTTTTTTTCTAGGTATGACACTGGAATAAATACTTTTACTATTCTGCATTGCAAATTTACACTAATTTCTTTTGCTCTTTATTCTAGTATATTTGCTTTATTTTTTTAATTTATTTTATTTTATTTTTTATTTTTTTAACAGACTTATCGGTGAATGTGGGATGATAGAAAACCATAGAAAAGCAACCTCATTTCTAGGCATGGCCATACAATAGCATGTCAATCTAACATTATAGTTTGGATTGCATGCGACTGATAGTGTACCGCCGCGATGTTGCTACTTTTCATATTGGTTTATTTTAGAATAGTAGTGCAACTTTTTTATTCCAATAATGTTGTATTATTTTTGTTAAGAAATTGTATTGCCAATTTTTTCTTGTTCATGATTCCTGGAGACATGATATTTAGAGGAAGATTTTCAGTAAACTCATGTGTGCATGCGAATACTTCACTCTTTTTTTTTTCCTTCTTTTAATGTTTGTTTTAGTCTGTTTTTGCTTTAAAATGCATTTTCTAAATATAAGTAACGAATAATGAATATCAGCATAAAAATCAGACCATTTCTAGGCTTGGCCATTCGGATGGCATGTCAATCTAGTTTATGGTTTAGATGGCATGCAACCGCTATGTGCAGTTGTAATAGGGCTGCTTTTATGTCGATTTTTCATTAGAAAACATTGTTAAGTCTTATACCCTAAATCTATCTATTTCGTTAATTATTGTTGACAATACCTGTTGCCAATTATTTTTCCCTTGACAGGACTTTTGAAAATAAAAGTTAGTAGATTCCTGCTATTCTTATTCAGTATTCTTTTTCTTTTCTTTTCTTTTTTTTCACTTTACTTTTAGTATATTTGTTCTTTTTTTTATTTAAAAAAAGTTGTTTTTTAAAAAATATTGAACACTTATCAACAAATATGTTTTATAGAAAAACATAAATTCAACAAATTTTCTATGTATGGCCAATGGATTGCATGTCAATCTAGTTTAATGATTTGAATTGCATGCGGCTGAATGATAATGTGCAGCTGTCAAGTGGCTACTTTTCATATTGGTTTTTCTTGAGAACAATGCTAAGTCTCATTTTTCCATAGCCCTTTTAAATGCAATATATTTCTTTTATCATTTAGAAAAATTCATTGACATTTTTGTGTTTTTTCCCCTTTTTGACTCATGAGATTTTGGAGGAACATTTTCCAGATTCATGTGTACATGGTAAATACTTCACGCTTTGTCTTTGTTTTGTTTTATATTTCTATATTTGCTTTTAAAATGTCAGTTTTGAATAAAATCAACAAATATGGCATCAAAGATGCAGAAACATTTCTTACCATAGCCATTATGCCATGTTAGTTTAACTTCATGATTTTGATTACATATGACAGGTGCACCTGAATGTTGATTTTTCATAAGAATAATGTTAAGTCTCATATCCCTAAATCCGACAAGTTTGTTCAATTATTGTTGATTGAACTCGTTCACCATTGTTTTTTCCTTTTTTATAGGTGACATGGCGCTTGAAGAAATATTTTCAGTAGATTTCTAACTTGGAGGTTGGTTAATGCTAAAGTCATGTTCTATGATACTGGATTTTCAGAGTTTTACACATGCATACCTGTGGGGCCTTCCCTCTATCTATATGTCAGTGGTGGTTCTGTCAAGTGACTGTAGCGATACAATCTTATCCTTCTGCAGTTGCGTGCCACTGGCCAGCAACAGCTTCCTGAACCTAGGCTTTTTGTGCATGTCAATCTAATTTCATGATTTAGATTACATGCAACTGATTATATGCAGCCTAATGTTTTCATGGTAGTGTTTTCATAACAATGATGTTATGTCTCATAACTTTAAATTCAACAATTTTGTTTAATTATTGTTGAAAAAACTGATTGATATTTTTTTCCTTCTCGAGGTGAAATGAGACGGACATATTTTAAGCGGATTCATATGCAGTAAGTGCAAAAAATCTTTACTCTAGTATATTTGCTTAATTTATTTTTCATCAAAAAGCATTATCAACGAATGTCACTGATAGAGCCCATTCCAAGGCATGGCCGTGTAGATTGTCGGTAAATCTTGTTTTATGGTTTAATTTGGATTGCATGCAACTGATGTGCACCCTGATGCGGCTACTTTTCATGTCTTTAGAACCTTGTTAAGTCTTTTTTTTTTCCACCTTCATATTGCACCCTTTAAAATCAAATAGTTCTGTTTTAATATTGTTAAACAAAATTTATTGACCATTTTCTTTTACCGATGACATATGACATTTGGAGTAACATTTTCAGCAGGCTATAAATAGTAAATACTTCACTTTGTGTTGATTTGTATTTTTACTTGCTTTTCAAATGTCTTTTTCAAAATAAAACCAAACTTATGTGGCAATTAAAAAAGCAAACCCATTTCTTTGCATGTAAATTCGGATGGCATGCCAATCTAGTTTCATGATCTAGATTGTATGCAACCAATTATGTGCACCCCTAGTATGGGCGCTTTTTCTGTTGATCTTTCGTAAAAATATTGTTAAGTCTTACCCCTAAATCCAACCCTTTTGTGTAATTGTTGTTGGCAAATTTCTAATTTGACAGGTTTTCTTCTCTCTTTCTTCTAGGTATGAAACTGGAATAAATACTACTTTCACTAGGTTTCTGCATAGCAAATTTACTTCAATAATTTTTAATTTTTAATTTTTTTAACAAACTTATCGGTGAATGTGGGATGATAGAAAACCATAGCAAGCAACCTCATTTCTAGGCATGGCCATACGATAGCATGTCAATCTAACATTATAGTTTGGATCGCATGCGACCGATAGTGTGCCGCCGCGATGTTGCTACTTTTCATATTGGTTTATTTTAGAATAATAGTACAGCTTTTTTATTCCAATAATATTATGTTATTTTTTAAGAGATTTTATTGCCAATTTTTTCTTGTTCATGATTCCTGGAGACATGATATTTAGAGGAAGATTTTCAGTAGACTCGTGTGTACATTTTCCTTTTCTTTATATTTGTTTTATTCTGTTTGCTTTAAAATGCATTTTCAAAATATAAGTAATGGATCATGAATATCAGCATAGAAAGCAGACCCATTTCAAGGCTTGGCCATTCGGATGGCATGTCAATCTAGTTTATGGCTTAGGTGGCATGCAACCGTTATGTGCAGTCGTAATAGGGCTGTTTTTATGTCGATTTTTCATTAGAAAACATTGTTAAGTCTCATATCCTAAATGGCTAAATCTATCTATTTCGTTAATTATTAATTATTGTTGACAATACCTATTGCAAATTATTTTCCCTTTAACAGGACTTTTGAAAATAAAAATTAGTAGATTCCTGCTATTTTTATTCACTATCTTCTTCTTCTTCTTCTTTTTTTTTTTTTTTTGTTTTACTTTAGTATATTTGTTTTTTTAAGAAAAAAATTGTTTTAAAAAAAATATTGAAGACTTATCAACGAATGTGTT
The DNA here is from genome assembly GCA_030278955.1 of Hygrophila difformis. Taxonomy (NCBI): domain Eukaryota; kingdom Viridiplantae; phylum Streptophyta; class Magnoliopsida; order Lamiales; family Acanthaceae; genus Hygrophila; species Hygrophila difformis. The sequence goes on from JAOANR010000007.1 coordinate 16,026,948, forward strand.
ATATAGAAAAACATATATATATATATACACATAAATTCAACAAATTTTCTATGTATGGCCATATGGATTGTATGTTAATCTAGTTTTATGATTTGAATTGCATGCGGCTGACTGATAATGTGCAGCTGTCAAGTGGCTACTTTTCATATTGGTTTTTCTTGAGAACAATGCTAAGTCTTATTTTTTCTTAGCCCTTTTAAATGCAATATTTTCTTTTTATTATTATTAGCAAAATTCATTGACATTTTTCTGTTTTTTTCCCTTTGTTGATTTATGAGAATTGGAGGAGCATTTTCAGCAGATTCATGTGTACATGGTAAATACTTCACGCTTTGTGTTTGTTTTGCTCTTTATTCTAGTATTTGCTTTATTTTATTTTATTTTTAAGTTTTTTTAACAAACTTATTGGTGAATGTGGGTTGATAGAAAACCATAGAAAAGCAACCTCATTTCTAGTCATGGCCATACGATAGCATGTCAATCTAACATTATAGTTTGGATTGCAAGCGACTGAGTGTGCTGCCGCGATGTTGCTACTTTCAACATTCATTTATTTTAGAATAATTGTGCAGCTTTTTTTATTCCAATAATATTGTATTATTTTGTTAAGAAAATATATTGCCAATTTTCTCTTGTTCATGATTCCTGGAGACATGATATTTAGAGGAAGATTTTCAGTAGACTCATGTGTGCATGCCAATACTTTTCTTTTTTTTTTCCTTGTCTTTAGGTTTGTTTTATTCTATTTTCGCTTTAAAATGCATTTTCTAAATATAAGTAATGAATAATGAATATCAGCATAAAAAGCAGACCCATTTCTAGGCTTGGCCATTCGGATGGCATGTCAATCTAGTTTATGGCTTAGATGGCATGCAACCGTTATGTGCAGTCGTAATAGGGCTGCTTTTATGTCGATTTTCATGGGGGAAAAAAAAACATTGTTAAGTCTCATACCCTAAATCTATCAATTTCGTTAATTATTGTTGACAATACCTGTTGCAAATTATTTTTCCTTTGATTGGACTTTTGAAAATAAAAATTAGTAGATTCCTGCTATTCTTATTCACTATCTTTTTATTTTTTTTCAATTTTTGCTTTACTTTAGTATTTTTTTTTTAAGAAAAAATTGTTTTAAAAAAATATTGAAGACTTTTCAACAAATATGTTATATAGAAAAACATATATATATATACATACATAAATTCAACCAATTTTCTATGTATGGCCATATGGATTGCATGTCAATCTAGTTTTATGATTTGAATTGCATGCGGCTGACTGATAATGTGCAGCTGTTACGTGGCTACTTTTCATATTGGTTTTTCTTGAGAACAATGCTAAGTCTCATTTTCTCCTAGCCCTTTTAAATGCAATTTTTGTTATTATTATGATTATTAGCAAAATTCATTGACATTTTTGTGTTTTTCCCCTTGTTGACTCGTGAGATTTGGAGGAACATTTTCAGCAGATTCATGTGTACATGGTAAATACTTCACGCTTTGTGTTTGTTTTGTTCTATATTTCTATATTTGCATTTCAAATGTCATTTTTGAATAAAATCAACAAATGTGGCATTAAAGATGCAGAAACATTTCTTAGCATAGCCATTATGCCATGTTAGTTTAATTTCATGATTTTGATAACATATGACAGGTGCACCCGAATGTTGATTTTTCATAAGAATAATGTTAAGTCTCATACCCCTAAATCCAACAAGTTTGTTCAATTATTGTTGATTGAACTCGTTGACCATTGTTATTTTTCCTTTATACAGGTGACATGGCGCTTGAAGAAATATTTTCAGTAGATTTTTAACTTGGAGGTTGGTTAATGCTAAAGTCATGTTCTATGATACTGGATTTTCAGAGTTTTACACATGCATACCTGTGGGGCCTGCCCTCTATATGTCACTGGTGGTTCTGTCAAGTGAGTGTAGTGATACAATCTTGTCCTTCTGCAGTTGCATGCCACTGGTCAGCAACAGCTTCCTGAACTTATTGTGGATAAGCTAAAGAAGAAATTGGAGGTGCAAGGATATGAATCCTGAGCTTAATATACAGTGGAGGAGAGAGAGCTGTTAGTATTTTACATTTGAATGTCTATTGTCTGCTGTTTACTTGAGTATAATAGTTGTTTTAAAGCTTGATACAATAAGTAATTTCCCAGGATCATTTTCCTATGTTCCTTTACTTATTCTCTTTTTATATTTTGATAGTCAACAGGTAAACAATGTTGGTGCATATGATTTGGTTACCCAACTAAGGCCCAAGCATAATTTAAGTCTAAAATTTTTCTTTATATTTCTTAAGAGAAACCTTATGGTTGTGTTGTGGTTTCCAGGGCTTCAGGAAAGCAATTATTCTATTAAATTGACTTGAATACTATGGGATCGAGAGATTGATCTATCTAGCACCCAAGGTGGTAACAATTGCAAGTACTAGATAGACTATGGTGATGTCGAATTTTCATCTAGAATATACTCCAGGAGCAACTTGATCCTATTGCAGATGAAAGCATTCTGAACAGTGATCCCATCCCCGGGGAGTGAGCTGTACTTTGTCACATGCCGAGTTAAAGAGCTTTTTATTAACCCCTTTCTTCTGTATGTGTGATATTAATTTGAACCATTGGTTATGATTTGCAGGAGGAAAGATGAAAGAGCGCTATATAATTTTTTTGGCATGTAAACTGCTGCTGAAGTAAGAAATTTTTTTGTCGGAATCACAATATCCCATCTGCTCCTCACATTTGATTTCGAAGATTCCTTTTGTTTATACAGTATTACAGTTCTCTAATTGCTAGTGTTGGTGTTTTCCAATGTAGAGGATGTTGCGGAGCTTCCTTTGGTTGCTACTGCAGCTGATATTCCCCCGGAAGGTGAGTGTTACATAATAAGAGATTAAAGAAATGTTCCCTTTGTACCTAAGATTTAGTAATATATTAATATCATGAAAAGTCCCTTTGTCCCGTATTAGATATATGCTTCATTTTAGTGATTTCTCAAGTCATTCGTGTAATTTATTATACTAACTACTTACTGAGTTCTAACCAGTGCTGAATTTCTTTTCTTATGTTTAGTTGTGCCTCATATGTAATATACAACTCAGTCTTTTTACAGGGTATTTTTAAGCGTAATTTCTTCCTCAGATGAGGAATGGGCCAAGCCGACCCGTTTTTGGCTCATAAAGTGCATTTGCTAGCCTAAAGGTGGTTTTGAGGATATTTTTATCCTTTGTGAAATGTGTAAGGTCTTATTCTTCCTGCTTCACACCATGCTGAAGTGATGTGCAAGAAAAGAACAAATTTATTTATAATGAGTAGACAAGAGATAAGAATGTGCGTGCACACACGCATATAATCATGTGTGTATATAGGTATGTATATATATAGAACTTTCCATGTCTATTGCAAAAACCCTCTCTTAATTTGCAAGCCCCACATCTCATCTGTTGTATTTCATTATTTGTTTTTGCACAGATGGCAGCAATGTATCCAAGCTTGACATCCAATATGCAACAATCAATTTATGAAAAAAGGGTTTTGTGTTCAAAAGCATCAATATTGTTTCTACCTATGCTGGTATGTTTACTATTTGATTCTTCATTTTTATATGATTCACTTCTAACATATACGTAGAGTTTATACCAATCAATACAGAAGAAAGAGAACATGAACTGAAGGCGAAGGAAATAATTGGGATTTTACAATGCCTAAATGTCTGTCTTTCTTTGTATTCCATCATCACAGAATCACTCAAACTGAGATGACATAGCATCTTTCCATAAAAGAAAATGTGGTATTCATTTTGGAAGAAGTTAATTTCCAAGTTTTTATATTGCCCTTTCAAGGAAATGTAGAAACATAATCCAAAGAAAGGAATGCTCAACAAAAAGAAAACTTAAAATTGAGGCAAGCTAGGTATGATTCGAACTCAGATAGAAGAATTTGAGGATCTTCATGTAGCAAGCTTGGATGCAACTGATCAGTATCTGGTATTCATTTCGAATGGAAAAAATGCAGGCAAGTAATTTAGGTTAATCTCAATTCGTGTCTCATGGCCTTCAAGTTGGTATTTAAATGAAAGTAACGGCTTGTTAACTGAGAAAGGACTTGTACTTTGTCAGATTCCATTGTGGGCATCAGAAGAAGGCTAGCCAGAGAGTGGATGGGGCGATTCTTTGGGATTGTCATGTTATTGGTATCCAAGCTAATTATATTATACTGTTATCTGATTAAAGCTGAATCAGTTTCTCAATAATATGGAAAAAGTGGTTTCACTATAATATTACATATTGATGTTTCTTGCATGAAAGAGAAGAAAACAACTTTGCCCTATTTTGTCTGGGATTTTGATTCAAGCCCTCCCAATTCCTTCTTTACTTACCTCATATGTAGCAGATGTTTCTTGGCCCTCATTTCAGTAAATAAGAATAATTAGAAGTTGTCCTAAATATATCAAAGGACACTTTTCTCTCTTTTTTTTTTCCAAAAAAAAAATAATTATAATTATGCTATCGAATATCACTTCTTTTGTCTGAATAACTGTATGTAGTGATAATCATACCTTTCTTGGTTTATTTTATTCTTCACTCAAGGGATTTTATTTATTTTTCTTGCATAGCATTCTTTTCTATGGATTATGTTTCTACATTTCCTTCATAATCATATGTTTTTTTTTTCATGGTGATTAGGGGTTGTGGGGATTAACATTTTTTTAAACTATGATTACCAAAGTGTTTTTTTTGAGGAGAAAATATCTAATGACTAAATCACCCCAATACAATAGATAATAATGGATGGTTGTGCGCCACTGCCAATGTGGCCTGATAAATATACTACCACTTCATATAACTATATTAAAAATACTTATATTTATTTGACATTTTGCTATACATAACCATAAAACATATGAGATCTCATAACACTACACAGAGGTGCCACCAGATAATCAGTTCTGCATTACTCTTAACATGTAATGGCTTCACCTGTTATTCCGTAATTTGAGCCACCAAATAATCAGCTGTGACAATTACCCTTTCTTATTGTTTTTATTGTTTTCAGGTTTAGCTTTTAGCTCTTTTGAAGTGCGCGTTGCAATGAAGTTCTTTGATCTCTTTGAGGCTGGTGAATCTAAAAAGTATGTATATCCAGCGTGTATATTGGGTGTCAGTTCATGATTATTTTTTTTAAAATTTTCAATATTATTTATTTTGAAAACACACATACCAAGTTAACTCTACATCATCATAATCTGATCTTTCTGTACCCGCTTTCTGTCCATGGAACAAAGAAATATCAATCTGAATAAATTAGTTTTCATTCACACAATTGACAAATAATGAATAGGAGAAAATGACATTTTGTTGAAATCAATATGAGTTGACATTGTTTCTGGGCATTATTTCCGCCTATATTATGTTTGTTCCTCTCATGATGGTATTCTCATTTGCAGATATGCATTTAGGTGTCATCTTAAATCAGAATTGGTAAAGGATATTGTGTACCCTGTTTGCATTTGTAAGTCCTACCATGCTTGAAGTTGTGTTGCCACATTTCACACTAAGATGTTGAATGAGAGCCCCCTATTTTCTTTTTAGTGCCTATCTTACATTGTCAAAAGGCTTCGATGTAGCTCTGATACTTTTGCAGCAGCAGGTTATGATGGTTATGTCGATGTGTGGGGTGGAGTATAGGTAGGCCTTACTGAATCACATTTGAACAGTGGATGATACTTATGGTCATCTGCCAACAATAAAATTTTGTTGCAGCTGTACTTGGCCTGCTGATTAATAAGGGGCAATCATTTTTATGTAATGAAACGTTGCGTTAATGTGTTTAAAACTTTGCAGAGGACCAGAACTGTATCTTTGTTCTCCTGAAAAAACAAAAGCTGGTGGAATGGTGGATGTACTTGGTGATGGGTAAACCTGAATTGACACTCAGAAAGTAGAACCTGAAAATAGCATTTGTCTGATTCGTACACCGAGATGCGTTCAGGTGATGGGAAGTATTTTATTGCCCTCAATTTCTTCTGTATGATTCAGTAGTTCATAATCTTTAATTCTTCGACTTCCTTCATTCAATCAGAGCCCTCCTATATTTGTTTAGTTCTTTTACTTACAGATTGCTTATATGACCGCTAAATCACAACCAGATAGAAATGGTTTGTTATTCTGATTAATAAACGATCAAAGAATGTTTATTTTTTCATTTGACTTGTGAGAAATGTGTCATTTGAAACGTATCCACATTCATAGTAGATCCTTGTTTCATGAGGTTGCTTTCAATAGACAAGATCCTCTATGTTTTTCCCATAAGACAACTTAGATGTGCATTTACAACAGTAAATTTTAGTGTTTGCTCCCCTCCTCTTTGAACTAATTGGTCTTTTGTGGTTGCTCATCTTTGTTGCTGACATAATCATAATTCAATCATTTCATTTACCCTCACTATGACTTGTCTGTCTCTTCTTTCCAAGATCAATTCGATGTTCCTTTATTTTGCTGAAGATTGGTGTTAAAGTCAGAGTTGATTTCATCTAATTACATCTTGTTTTATGACATTTGATATGGATTCTGTAAGTGCACCATAATATCTGAAACCAACCATCCTCCCATTTTTCTAACTCACTATACTAACATTTTAGTTAATTATATTGAAATATTTTTTTTATGACTTTTCATTTTTCTAACAATATTTGAATTGTAATTGTATTATAAGACAGAAGGAGCATTGAAGTAACCCAGATACTTGAATCCGAGCAGCCTGCATAAACCTTTCCCTGCCCCACTGTGATGCATTTCGCACATTTGTTCTTGAACACATCCTTAGCCTTCCTTGATGCATCAATTACCTGAAGACAAGGTCTTTGAGCAAGCTGATCAGGTTAAACTAACAAAACTGTGCACATTTTTGTAATTTACATTCCTATGTTATAGCTTTGGGAAATTATGAAAATCAGCCCACTGCTGGAATCTTCATCGTTATACTTCAATGAGGGTTTACATTCTGGAGCATTTTGCATATCTAAAAAGGGCAAGTTGAAAACATGATAAATCAGCCATTTATCCAATGCATCCTTACAATGACTACCTTAATAGTCTTGTCAGGAGAACCACTCACAGCCCTCCTATTTTTTTACTTGCAGATTCTGATATGTCAGTAAATCACAATCATGATTAAAAATGGTTTGTTATTCTGGCCAATAAATGCTCACAAAATTTTGTTTTAATTTTTCATTTGACTGGTGAGAAATGTGTCATTTGAAACGTATCCACATTAGCACATTCATAATAGATCCTTGGTTCGTGAGGTTGCTTTCAATGGACAAGATCCTCTATGTTTCTCCCATAAGACAACTTAGATGTACATTTACAACAGTAAATTTAGTGGTTGCTCCCCTTCCTCTTTGAACTAATTGGTCTTTTGTGGTTTGCTCCCTTTTGACTTGGCTGTCTCTACTTTCCAAGATCAATTCGAAGTTCCTTTATTTTGCTGAAGATTGGTGTTAGATTAAGATTTTATCTCAGCTAACTACATCTTTTCAGTTGACATTTGATATGGACTTTGTAAGTACACCATAATATCTGAAACCAACCGTCCTCCCATTTTTCTAACTCACTGTACGAAAACTTAAGTTAATTATATTGAAATATTTTATTTTCTATGATTCTTCATTTTTGTTGCCATAAGATGTGACACTTCCCTTTACATGATGTTTTCCTGTAGCCTTTTGCTCAATCCGAGACGCTCTCATCCTATATTGCTAAACGTCATTATTGTTTTAATCTTCATAATGGTTTTAATCTTCACCTTCTTACATGCATGAAAAGGATGATGAATGTGAAATTAGTTTTAAAAATTGGGACACAAACTGAAGTTGTTTGTGGAGATATCATTGGCAGTGTCGCGCTGCATATAATTGGATTTGCACAGACATTCAAGAGCAGCAGAGCTGATCTGGCTTGGTTTCTACTCTTTGTTATGAATCATTGCAGTTCTGTTCTCTTATCTCCAGTTATGATCTTTGTTTTGCTATTTATTGTTCTTCATCCTGTAAATTTGCTTCCGGAAGACCAATGCACACAATTCTGAATTTGATGATGTGCAATCTGACAAATGGAAATATATATCTTTAAACCCATTTAGCTATTGGTTTAGAAGTGAGAAATTAAGTGAAGCATTGTTCTAAATTTGTAGCTAGCGGCATGCTTGGCATATGACCATTGGAGTTTGTTACTTTCTTTAATGGTGGGCTACTTTTTTATGATTGTTCTCGTATTTAAATATCTAACGTTGATTGCCATCAATAGTATTATGTATTCTAATATTCGAAGACTTACAGGATTGGAGATCTGATCCTGTTGTGCTGAACTTGAGGAGGGTTTTAAACTTTTTGAAGATCATCACTTTGAATGCCAGGTGAATTTTCATTACATTGATTGCCAATGTTCAACTTCAATTTTACGTTAAATGGCTTAAGGTGAAGAATATCTTGATTTGTGTACAACTCAAAACCTGCACAAAACTTTCTCATGCCTCATATATTCGAATACTTCCTATATGCTTATGCTACCATTATTTTATTTAATGTCTACTTACATTTCTGCTTTCGTTTTCTTTCTTTCTTTGGAGATTTTGCTTTTATCCGTTTCTCCTTCCGCGGCTCATGTTTTATTTTCTGTCTTACATACTCTCCTCCGTCTCACTTAAAATCTCTTGTTTGATTTCTGCATATAACTCAATACACTTTTTTTTTATCGTTAATATCTCAAAATATATAGAACTAAAAATTATGTTAAATACTAGTATATTCAAAAACTATACGATAAGATGAATCTAACAAGATTGAATTCGACTATTTTCTTCAAATATATATTTATAATAATATATATATATATATATATTTTTGCTGAACAGCCTATACAAGCTAAGGAAATGGTGGGAGCCCATGCCACATAATTACAAAGGGAAAAAGGGGAGGGATAGGGGCCGGGTGGGAATCGAACCCTCAACCTAATGGTTGAGAGCTAGTGGCTTAACCACTTGGGCTAAGTCCCAATTCCCATATTTATAATAATATTGAGTCCAAGTTGAACAATTAACAATGTCAAAAAGTCAAAACATGACTTTTCTACTGGGAGGGAGGGAGTACTTGCTAGAGTCCACTTTCCTTGATCTTACTGGTTTGTTCTTTGTAATGCTTTTATGCTAGTTTTCTAATTGGATTGCTCTTGTTTCTTCCTCAAAGAAATTATAAAGATAAAAAGCTAAGGTTTTTTTAAGGAAAAATTATTTGTTAGTACCATTTTATTATTATTACTTTCAATTTGTTAAGTGATAGAATAAAATGCTTTTAATAATAAAGAAAATTACTAAAAGAAAAAAGAACTTTGAGAATACATACTATGAATTTAATTGGTTTGTGTCTATTTTATTTTATTTTTTTGTAAAAGTATCGTTTTTTAGAATATATTTATATTTATATTTTATATATAGTCGATAAAAAAAAATGGTAAAATAAAACTAGAGCGGGAACACAAATTATTTCCCCAGAAATTAGAATACATTATTATTGATTGATACTTTGATAGTGGAAAGAAAAGGACGAAAGAGAGTTTTCAGATCCCCATGTGTGGGTGTCTTATAATAATATAGTAGTAGTGTTGAATGAAATTTTGCCAACGGATAATAATGTAAGAAACCTCGAAGATGCTCTTTGTCATTATTTAGACTAAAATTTTACTCTTATGGGATGTGAAAACATAAATACAATAAGTACTAGTAGTAAATAAACAATCAATTCATGCCCATTGCCATATGAGTTATGACAAGTAGTGGGACAAATAGTCAATTGCACATCATTATTAAATTCTAAATTCTATTCTATTCTATTCTATGCCGCTATATAAACAAATAGGCAACATGGGCAAGATAGCAAATTAATTTCCTCATGTCCCCAAAGCTTCCCAAGTGTTGAGCAAAAATGCATGTCTCATCTATTATACTAATGCTCTCTAGGCAAAAATGTTCTTTCATCCACACTTCATATATAGAAAAAAAAAAAAAAGAAAAAAAAAAGAAAAAAAAACAGACATTTTATGCCGCTTTAGTTAACATATAAATATGTCTAATTTTATATGTACCCCGTTTTAATGTATAAAAATAAATCCGTTTTAATTAAACCCTGATCGTAATTAATTCCAGAGTAGGTTTAAGAAATTTCTTACTTTACCCACAAAAGTCTTATTAGAGTTTTAGGGTACTTTAATTTTGAAGTGCAAGGAGATTAAAAACACAGTGTGATAATTAAAACTTATCTAAATAATTCGATGTGTCAAACATGCATGGGCCTGTTTGGATGACAGTAGATCATAGAGCATATTGCCAACTAGCATATTTGACCTCCCAATGTGATCTTTTTTTGTGTTTGGTAAGCAGTAGATTAATAGAGCATATTGGGCCCAATCTCCTCAAATCTCATATGCTTGGTTTTGAAGCATATTAACAAGCAGATTGCACAATCCCCTAAAATACCCTTTCATCTTTTCTAAATATGCCATCTGTTGATTGATATAGGGTCCAGTTAGGGTGCAATCAACAAATCCCACAGCACATCAAGGCAGCGATCTGAAGCGTCCATTTAAAATCCAAGGGTTGTAAATGAAAAAGGGTATAATTGTCATAACACAATAATAGTTCATTTTAAAAACAATGCATTTCAGCGATATGACAAGTATTTAGACATGTTATCATATCTAATATTTGGTAACTCTATATTTAGTATGTTATCATATTTATTATTTGGTAAATCATATTAAATATTTGGTAATCCATATCTAATATTTCAAATAATATCTTTTTATAATCAAAGATACGTATCAAATTTATTAATAGATCATTTCAGCGATCTTACCAAAAACAATTAAGTGATGCTATAAAATATATTTCAGGGACCACAAGTAGAGGAATTCAGCGACAGTATCTAGCATAATTCAGCGATGGTACCAAGAATAATTCAGCGACGCAACCTAGAATGATTCAGCGATACTTTATGTGATGCTACCAAAAATAATGAAGGGATGCTATCAAATATATTTCAGCGACCGTATCTAGCATAATTCAGCGATGATACCAAGAATAATTCAGCGACGCAACCTAGAATAATTCAGCGATGCTACCAAAAACAATTCTGTGATGCTATCAAAAATAATGAAGGGATGCTATCAAATATATTTCAGCGAGATCAAGTAGAGTAATTCAGCGATGGTACCAAGCAGAATTCAGCGACGCTACCAAGAATGATTCAGCGATGCTACCAAAAACATTTCTGTTATCATATCTAATATTTGGTAAATAATATCATATCTAATATTTGGTAAACCTATATTTAGTATGTTATCATATCTAATATTTGGTAAATAATATCATATCTAATCTAATATTTTCAAATAATCATCAACGAATGGTAACAAATATATTAATAGATAATTTCAATCATGCTACAAAAAAACAATTTAGTGATGCTATAAAAAATATTTAAGCGACACTATCCTAGAAGAGTTCAACATTCAGCCACATTACACAGAAGAATTCAGCGACGCTACAAAGAAGAATTCAGCGAGGCTGTCAAGAAGAATTCAGCGAGGCTGTGAAGAAGAATTCAGCGATGCCATGAAGAACAATTCAGCGATGCTATGAAGAACAATTCAGCGACTCAACTAGAATATTTCGGGTACGTTTTCATGAACAATTCAATGACTTTATTTAAAAATATTTCAGCGACGTATATCTATGTATAGCAGCATAATTAAGCAAATTGGAGGGTAGTATGAGATCAATCCTTGAAATGCAAAGAAGAAGAGAAGAAGAACGGAAGAAGAATGGAAGGATTAGCGTTCACAAACTAAATGTAGCAAATTTACTATTTTAACCTTTAAGTTAATCTCAACCATCAATTTATAAATTAAATCAATGGCTGCGATGTACCGCAATACATCAAGTCAAAATGCTTAGTCGCACCCTAACGGAATTGATTGATATATATTGATCTACCAAACACCTTTAATTAAATCTACTATTAATATATGCTGGTCAAATCTACTGTTCAAATCTACTTATTAAATCTACTATCTGCTTCTGCTATTTGATTGATGAAGAATCAAGATTGAGCATTTCCTTCATGCGTCGTCGTGTACATAATTTTTTTTTCTTTATTTTTCTATAATTTGCGCCATGCACATATGAGGTTCCCAGCACTAAGAACTCCGGATGACAGAAATGCAGATCCACACCGTTAATTGGACGGTGCAGGCGGTGGACGAGTGGCGTGGATCATCTGGTTCTAAGATCCTAGCACCTCGTAAAACAAATTAGTACCGTAATTTTCAAAGTTACTGCAGGCTGCGTTGTTTTCCAACAAGAAAGATGTTTTTTTTTTTAAAAAAAACAAAACGAACAGTGTAAATAAATAAACAAAAATGATAAACCATCAATTATGAAACAAACAGTATACTCACATTTTATTTAGAAAATGTAGTAAAAAATAAAAATGGCTGTTGCTTCTCTTTTGTGTAGTGTGTCAGCCTGCGAGATGCTTTGCTGTGTGCCCGTAGCGTTTGGAATTTGTATCCGTCCCAAGTGAGATGACCATGCCAAGTTCGGCACTGTTTGGAAATTGGGTCAGGAAAAATATCTTGCAGCAGCTTGACCCACTCCCTCTCTACTTCCAATTCCCATTTTCCCGTTCCTGATTTCTCAAATGACCCGGGCTATTTACACTACTTGATTTACTAACATCACCCCACCCTCATTTTCTGTTACCCAAAATGCCCCTAGCAGCAAAATTATTAAAAGGAAAAAAGAGAAAACACGTACCCAACAATTGCTGTATACACCCCAACCCTAATCCCAAACACTTTCCCCTGGACAAACTTTCTTCTATCCTGAGTCCTGACAGCTTCAACCCTTTGAAGAAAAAACCCCACCTATCAAAATCAAATTTGAAGAACATGGCTAGCTGGAGAAGAAGACCAGGACAAACAAGAAGAAAAACGCAACGACCATGGATAGGAGTCCATGTAAACTCTGCCTCTATTTTCTTTGTCTCTACCCTGGCCCTTGTTGTCATTTATCCCAATTCTGCAAACCCTAATTTCTAGCTACACTAGATTGTAATGAGTGTTTGGCTTTCTTTTTTAGGGGTTGGAGAAGATGTTGTTCGGCCCTGGTGTGATGGACACACTTGGTGTTGTTCGGCCTTGGTTGCCAGACGCGGCGAGGGATGCACGGCGATGGGTGTCGAACGCCTAGGAGACCGAGCGGCGTCGAGTGCCGAACTCCCTAGCTAGTGTGCGGCCATGAACGTCGTACGTACTTTGTGTCATGCAGCGTCGGGTGCCGAAACTCCGCGCACGCTGAACAACCATGTCTGCCGAACGGGTTCACCCTGTTTGATCATTGTGAGTTCTTTTGAGCAGATATTACTTTTCTTTGATAATTTCGATTGGTAGTTGTATAGGTGAACACATTTAAGCGTGTGTGTTAGAGTCATGTTTGCTTTCAGTTTCATGTAGATCATTCGGTTGGTCTTCACTTCTTTGATTGGTTGTAAGTTTGACTATTTATAATTAGCTTGTCACAGTCTTGTTGGTCGCCAATCTTGTTGGTTTCATAATTGGCCAAATTTTTCAATCTTGTGATAGTTTTTCAATAAATGGGTGACACATGTATATAATCATAGTTAATAGTAAAATGTCCATTTAGCTTCACCAAGTCAGTGTATGTATATTTGTTGATCTTTTAGTTATGCTTTTTTTAATTACTCAGGTACCTGTAGTTTGTCTGGGTGAGAGGTGCTACATATTGACGTTAGGGAATTTTTGAAAGATCAGTAGATTTGGCCAATGGTACTTTTTATTGCTCTGTTGCATGTCTTACTGATGAGCTTTGTGATTGTGGAATATTAGAATGTTCTTAAATGTTTGCTTATTTCCCTTGCTCTATTATTGACAATGACAGATAATCACAGCTCTAGTGCAATGTCTCTCTGAAGATTGTCTAGTTCGGGAGGTTGTAAATACCGTCAAATGTCTGGTTCATCTGTCTTAATGTAAGCTATCATTAATGTACTTTTCTACTGCATTTGAATATTGTGTTTATCCTCTTCATTGTGCTTCAGATCATGCGGAATTTAATTACTTAAATAGCAGTTTTGCGGGGTCCAGATTCTTCACAACTAGAAGCACCTTCTACATCAGGCTGCTGCTACAATAACCACAACCAGCAAGCGTCATCTGATGACCAGACTATTAGATGTGATGGATTGAATTGTGATCAATTGGTCATGGCACAGAATCGGGGTTTACTAGAACTGTCTCGAGTGGATGAAGTACAAGGAGAATTTATATATTATGATCAACAGCTCCTCAACAATGTTGTTTCAAGAAAATGAAGTAGAAGGAGAACTTATTGTAACCCGTGAATTTTCATGAGCCAATGTTATTTATTGTACACTCAATAGTCAATACCAATTGAATTAGAGTTTCTTATGTTGGTGTGCTTGTATTTTAGATCGATGGGATTCACCGACATCAAAATTCCCAGATGAATTTCACTCTTGAGCTATATAAATACCCTTCAATTGTCCCTATTTTCTTGATGCTAAATTTTATGCTTCAGCATTTCCTGTTTTCTATGCTAAAGCGTCAATATTTAGGTCAGTACATGAATGTTTGCATTTCCCAGCAATTTGGTTGTTTAATGTGATTGATAAAAGTGAATAATCATAATTGTATACATGTCAAATACGAGCTCTTTCTCATTTCCTTAACAAAATCATCATCCTACATTTATTTAAATAAATTAACTTAGTACAGAACTAGAACAACAAACACCACATTACAGAAACATTCATATGCATAAAAGAACACCATTCCGATAAGTAACAGGAGCAGTAAATTTGGAATTGAAATTTGAATATAAGAGAATCCCATGAGCAACAACTTAAAACAAAACACAAGCATCTGGCCTAACAAAATATTTTCTCGTGACATTTGTGTTCAGAACTTAGAAGCAACAAAAATGTAGTATAGGATACAAGAGTAACGCTATCTCCACATCAAAGAAACAAAGCAATCTGTTGGCGGCGGTTGTCTTCCATTAAAGAATCCAGGCTACATTACAAATATGAGAACCAACTCCCAAAGTGACTGAAACAACCTAGAAATTTCCCACAGAAAAAAGGTGGAGTCAGACACAAAAACAAAGTCATGGTTCAGATTCTCAAATTGTCATTGTTTATACAAAATTCTGAGACGTTGAATAGAGGTTTATTCCACGAAAAGAAATTACCATAGATTCATGTTCTGCTCTCTTCTTCTCTTTTGAACTATCTTGCCAACAGATAAAATGCTCTTCGTAGAAATCAGTTCAGGGAAAATCTGTAGATAAGAGACACATTCTGTAACAATGAAATGCTTTTCGTACCATTCTGACCAGTCCAATCTATAGCAGGAAGAGCCCAACCTATATATATATATATACATATATGTAAGTATCTAATGAAACATTACATTTCATATAGCAGGGGGAAAAAAAGAAACAGAAATCAACTGAACAACAAGCATTGCACCCAAACTAAGCACCATTGTGAAACAACTCCCATGTAAATTGTAAACAACTCCACCCTTGGCCCAATCTCGTACATATAATTGCATTCCCTGCAACTTGACTTTTCAAAGTATCCTATTTTACACCGAATCATCCCATCGTTGAGACGTACATGTCAAGGCATGAAAAAAAACCACACAACAGATCATGTGAGTAAAAGAACTACATTATCATTAAGCACTAAAGCATAAATAATGAACAAGATAAAGAACTTGGAAATAGTATACCCAAAAAGCAAATAATTTTGGATGATAACTCAACAGTGTAGCTCTCAACTTTGCTTTTCTGAAAGAGATTTCTTCTAAAATCACCTTTATGAGAAATAAAAATTGGGAATAGATTGTTCGGCCAAGATGGCCGAACAGGGTGAAAGCTGTGCGGCTGTGTCGGCCGCACAGCATGAGCATTGAACGGCGCCCGTAGCCGCCCAATCAGTTAGGCGCGCGGCACTCGCAGCCGAACGTATCCCTAAGTGCACGGCGCATAGCGCCGCACAACACTTAGTGCGTACAGCACACCAGGGCCGAACAGCCCTGTCTTCCACGCCCAACCAAAACTTGCTGCCTTCTTCCCCAACCCCCAAATTCAATTTCAACGTACCCAAACATAAATTAACTTTTACTAAATATAATGTGCTACTAATGAAAGCTTTAAAAATATAAATAATGGAGTTCTACACCAAATTGGAAAATCAAAATTGAAATGTAATGCACTTCTAACGTCTAGGTTTATACGGGGCAAGTAACAAATACGGAGTATATGGTTTCTCTCAGATGGCAGTTAGTCTTCTTCGATATTATAAAGCTTCGGCTCCAGTGATTACTCTTCTTCTTGGATGGTGGTAGCGTGCTTCTTGGGTATGCAAGAAGGAGAAGTGGAGAACGTACGTTTCTTTTTCTTCCTTGGCTTTTCTCGAAGCATTCTTCACAGAACACTCGAACGAACGCGATGGTTTAGGATGTTGGGCAATTTTTGTTTGTGGGGGTGTATGTTAGTGTGGTGTATTGGGGGTGGGGTGAGTATTTTAGACTGTTTGCTAATTGGTTTTTTAAAATTAAGGGTAGGTATGTAATTTAGAAGGGTGTGTATTTAGAATAAGGTTAGTTTTTAATTTTTTTAGTGTGGTGAATTTAGTAATGGGGTGATGTTAGAAATTTGAGGAGTATGAATAGCGGGCGTCTTCTCAAATTCCCTCCTCTTGGTTTTTTTTTTACACCCCCAAACATGGCCCATTTGTAAGCCGTAGCCTTGCCCTTCTGCTTCCCTTGTAGTATTTCATTACACCACCAGGTCAGTCTGGTTTCCACGTGCCCTCGGCCCCCTGAAAAATATACCCCTCTCTCTAATCTCTCTTCTAGTCTCTCTCCGTCTCCCTTCTTCATAGTAACTTGAATGCCCCTCTGGTACAAAGGTGGAATCTTTCAAGGCTGAAAATGGCGATGGAAGTTGTGCAGGAGGAAATCGGGGATGGCAATATGCAATGCACCAATCACCCGTACAAGAACAGCGCTCCTGGAGGGATCTGCGCATTCTGTCTTCAGGAAAAGCTGGGAAAGCTCGTCTCTTCATCCTTCTCCGTAGCGTTTCTCCCTTCATCTTCTTCCTCTTCTTCTCCGTCTTTTAGATCTGAGGTCGGCGCCGCTGCCGCCTTCCAGGCCCGCCGCATTGCTGCTTCTTCCTCTTCCTCATCCGTCAGTTCTCATCAAGTCAGAGACAACGACTGTGCCAGTGCCTACAATGGTTACAACAGCAGCTGCAACATAAGGAGGTCAAGATTGCCCTTTGTGCTGACCAACAAGAAGAAGACAAAGAAGGAAGGAGCAGCTCCCGGCGGGGGCCCGGATTCCGGCAGCATTGTCTTTAAGAGAAGCAAATCCACGGCGACTCCGAGAAGGGGAGGCATGATGCATTTCATGGATGCAAGAAATTACAGCAGTACTGCTGAAGATAGCAACAGCAGGAGGAGATTCTGGTCATTTCTTTACACGTCAAACTCAAAGCAGCAGCAGCACCATTCCACTAGTAAGAAAAGTGACGACACCACCCACTCTAAAGATTCAAACTTTACATCCTCCACACACGCTGCGGCGGCGGTTGCAGCAGTTCCATCGAGGGAGAAGAGTTTTGTGGTGGTGGAGGAGAATGAGAGCCCTGATGAGGCGGCATTTGACAGGAAGGTTTCGAGATCCAGATCCGTAGGGTGTGGGAGCAGGAGGGACCTATTTGAGAGGATTTCAAATGGGTTCGGCGACTGCACTCTCCGCAGAGTGGAGTCACAGAGGGAAGGGAAGGTGAAAAACCCCCAATCATCCAACAGAAACGGGAATGGATCATCAGCGTCGTCGTCTTCCTCCTCACAGGACTGCATCAAGGAAAGAGTGAGATGTGGTGGGATATTCAGTGGCTTTATCATCACATCATCCTCAAGTTCTTCCTCATCTTCTTCATATTTGGTTCCAGAGGAGAACAACAATGTCAATGGAAATGGGAAGCCTTCTTCATCCTCAACAATTACAGCTGTGAAGAGTATTTCCCATGGCAGGAGCAGGAGCTGGGGATGGGCACTGGCGAGTCCCATCAGGGCTTTAGGGAAGACTTCTTCAGGTAAAAGGCCTGCTGCTGCTGCTGCCGGTATTATTGCCTCAAACAAGAATGCCACTCCCAACCTGGCTGCAATTCCTTCACTGTTAGCCGTCGGCGGCTGAGTAAATCACCATCTTAAACTACTGCACAATATTATGATTTTGATTAATTTTCACTTCCATCTTGTGTGCACTCTGCTGCTTCTGTGGAATATGTGATATGTCAATTTGTTTATTACAGTTTGAGTATGCTTTTTTCAATTACTATGATTTAGATCCAATCTGCAATCAAGTCTGGTCTGGTTTGGTCGTCTGCGTTGTATTGTTTGGAGTAATCTTTTTGTATATGAAATGGTGTCGTATGTGTATGAGATTGATGAGATATTTGGGAAATAAATTAAATGGGGATATGATCCAAAGTGGAAGGGCTTTTTGAATGGTAATCATATTGACTTGGGGCCTTGATTGTTGATATGATTGATCACATAAATGCATAGATGGAAAAAGTGGGGGTTGGTGAAGAGCTTGGGGGGATATGAATACATGTCCCCATCAAGGAGGCTCTCCAGGGAGTGTGAGCCATATGAGAAAGCCAAGAATTAATAAAGATTTGATATCACATGTCACTAGCCCAACATGTGCAGTTGTGCAAGGAGATTACATGGGTGTCCCATGTTATGCCTTTGTCTAATCATATCCACAAGCATAATTACAAAAGGCAGGAAGGGAGAGGAAATAAGAAAATCAACCTCAAGTTTAGAGTCAAAAGTGATGCACATGTTTGTTGGACACTAGACACATAATAAATTTGAAAGGTCTTCATCAGTTTAATCTACAGTAGCACTCGTGTACTCTTGCACCAGGTTGATCCATCCTTCTTCAAGCCTAGTTGTTCCAACACACACAATCCAACGCAATAATCATCTTTGAACCAGTAAAAATGAAGTGACATTTTTTTTATCAAATTAGCAAAGCAATTAGGTATGGTCCATGGGGGTGATATTGAACTTTTGAGTTATAGTAAAAGGGTAGATGTGAGGGGGTGGGGTGCAACCCATGAGGACAGTAGTAGTAGCATTCAATTTATAAGCAGCACATGGGTGTGTTGTAGTCCAAATAAAACGAGGCATGAATAGAATACAACACACAAGAGTGGTGGTATCAGACTTATTATAATGTGGGGGGTGGGTGCAGTGGTGACTGACTGGCCATTATTATTACTCCCTCCGTCTCGTGTAAGATGTCTTGTTTAACTTTTTGGCACTGTTCATTGTTTAACTTTGATTCAATTTTATTGCAAATATATATTTGAAAAAAATAGTCGAGTTTGGTCTTGTTAAAATCGTATAATCATGTAGTTTTATAATATATATTTTACATAATTTTTCGTTGTACCTATTTTGAGATATTAACGGTTAAAAAGTGTATTGGATTGTGTACAGAAATCAAACAAGACATCTTAAATGGAACTGATCGAGTATTATTTTGCTGAGGTGATTGAAGACCGAATACTCTGGTAGTATTATTTGCTACCAAAATTCAGAACTTCACACTGCAGTGTAATTACTACTGCTACTGCCATAAAACCACTGCATTCATTATTAAATACTCGCTCTATTATTCCTTAATAGATACTGTTTCTTTCAACTCCACTCCAATAACCCAATTAAACTCTTGGGGAATAAATGTCTAGGAATAGTATTGTTCGAGCTAAAGAGCAATATTGAAAATAATAATAATAATATAAACATTTAATCAAGGAAGAATGGTGCTTGATCACGACATCAAACATTCAAATTCGCATCCTCTGAATTGGATTAGAATTTAGATATCTGCAGATTCATGCATGTACTTTTAGGTATAAATAAAAATAACTCACTCCTAAGGAAGGAATGAACTTTAGAGGGAATGAAGGGAAAAAGGGATAAGAATGCAAGACTTGTTGGATTGTGGTGTCTGTCCGATTTCAGACACGGACCACAAGGAGGACAGTGCTAAATTATGACAAGTCCTTTGCGGGCACGGACTCTGCACTCTGCAGTTGTATTTTTGTAGGTTCCCCACCCCCAAGGACCAAAGCAAGCCAAGTTGCCAAAAACTAGCATAATGTTAATGTAGGAGTAGTATTTACTCATATATATATATATATATAGCGCATATTACGTATATAGCCATAGATCAATCAATTGCTTAAATAATTCATACATTGACGAACTTGAACTGTGAAGAAAACAAGCAAGCAACCCATACATACTGAATTATAATCGACTATTGATGTGCCCGTTTGTGTACTTATGTAATAATTGCAGGCCTACTGACTAGTAATAGTATATATATGGGACAAAGACAAATAGGGCAGGACATGCAAGTGAAGAGGGCATTAATGGGATCGTGAGGACTTAAGGAAGCAGAAGCTTATGGATTGGACACACAAAGTAATTAAAAGTTGGATGGATAATACACAACTATGTGATTCATGATATATGAATTAATATATAAGCTTTGTATTGTATAAGACTGATTTTATTCAATAATGTGCATGTAGATGTAGGGGCCCTTTTTAATTTTTATTGGAGTATACTACTTACATGTATATTAATATTTGTAGTATTACTATATAGTAGTACTTCTCTTTTTATATAATTTTGATTTTGAAATGGGATCCAAGGAACCACTTTGTGAAGGGTTGAGGAGGACCCCTTTCACCTCTACTATTTCTACAATAATAACAATAATAATAATAATAATAATAATAATAATAATAATAATAATAATAATAATAATAATAATAATAATAATAATAATAATAATAATAATAATAAAAGAAAAAAGAGATAGCAGTAGCAGACGAGAATGAGGTGCAGCAGGGGACACCCCATAATTTGATGTAGATTTGTGGTATTCATATCTTGCCATGTTTGTGGACCCTTAGAATTTAATACCTTGTCTTCCATTTCTTTCTTTTCTTTTTAAGCTCTGAAGTTGGTCCCTATCATTCTTCATAATAGTCCACTCCAATGGTTTATATATTCTCTTCTGTAATTTACTCACTAATATAATTGTTCGCTTCCTCTTGGGTTGAAGTTGGATACATCTACTTCGATGATTATTTAATTAATACTGTAATAAATTTTATTTGAGGTGTGTTAATAGACATGATTTTGTAAGTACAGTAAAGTTTTAATTCAAGAATGCCACATTGTAGAGGGATGATGGAATACCCTAATTTAGGAAGTTGGGTTTGGAAGCCTTGTTTTGGACTCAAGTCTGCATATTCTTAGGATCCTAAAGTGAATTCAAATTCAAGGAAGTAGGAAACTAGAAAACTGTATGTTTTGATAATCCAATCTAAGCTATATATGCAAATTAACAAGAAATGAAAGCCCAGAAACAGTGTACAATTAGCATTGAAAAAAGGGGTGCCTAAAACGTCTCAAAGATGAATATATCTAAAGGTGTTGTAAATGTACTAACAAGGAACAACTCGGACATTACATATTCTAACCGCTGCTGACATTTATTCCTTAAGAAGATGGTATGGTACTACATTTGCCTTCTCTGCTGCTGTGCTGCTTCAGTTATTAGTAAGTACTCTATTATATTACATTCATTTTTTTTCTCGATCCCATATGTGTCTTTCTGTGTGTGTGTGTGTGTGTATACCAAGTTGTTGTGGAGTATGCCGTTTGATCCCTATTCTACGGAGGTGCCACTCGTGTCGCTTTCTTCGCCAAATATGCGCTGCCTGAAATCGCTCACCATTTTAGGAAGGCCCTCCCTCAGGGAGACGTTTGGTTGCCACCCAAGGAGACGTTTGGCCTTGGAAATGTCCGGCTTCCTCTTGTGTGGATCGTCCTCCGTGTTTGGCCTGAACTCAATCTTTGCATTTGGATCAATTGTGTCCTGCACTACCTGTGCAGATAGAATGAAACATACTCTTCAGATGTCTACTTCTGCTGTTGTACCTGTTCTGTTCATCAGGCATGATACATGTCGTATGGTACTCCTGTAGTAGGAGCACGCGTACCTTGGCAAGCTCGAGCATGGTGAATTCGCCAGGGTTTCCTAGGTTGAAAGGGCCTACATGATCGCCTTCCATTAATCTCATCAAACCGTCCACCTGTGTCACAGTTTAAGGTTGCAATAGAATCTCATGTTCATTTCTTGCCTAGTGAACCGATAGTGTTCAAGATTGAATCCTAGGAGTGGATGGTTTTCGTGTTATTTTACCAAGTCTGAGACATATTGGAAGCTTCTGGTTTGTTTCCCGTCGCCATAAACAGTCAGGGGCTCCTTCCTTAATGCCTGAAAAAAGTTTGTCAATCCAAATGTTAGTACTAAACAAAAATCATCAATGCCTGACAGCAGAAAGTAAGTAGAGTACTTCAGATTCTTGGACAGAACCTGAGCAACAAAGTTGCTGACGACACGACCATCATCGATACACATCCGTGGTCCATACGTGTTAAAAATCCTCGCGATTCTTACCTAAGATGCAATTACAGTCTCAGATAGTTGTGATGACAATATGACATGCTAAAAGTGAAAACTGCAATGAAATGCTTTGCCATGTCTTGTTACCTCAACATTAAGTCCTCTATGGTAGTCCATGGACAGTGTCTCGGCTGTTCGCTTTCCTTCATCATAGCAACTCCGGACGCCTGTCCAGAAGCCAAAGCCAGTTCAGCTAAAATGCTGCTGCTTTCTGTTAGGAAAAAACACCAAATTAAGCCAGGCTGGCGACTCACCAATGGGATTCACATTCCCCCAATAGGACTCAGCCTGCGGATGCTGCAATGGATCGCCGTACACTTCACTGGTGCTTGTAAGCAAGAAACGTGCGCCGACCCTCTTTGCTAGGCCCAACATGTTCAATGTCCCCATCACATTTGTCTTGTGATCTCTAGAAACTATAGTCAAGGAAGAATTTTCCAAAGATGTACTGTCCTAAACAGATTTATAGCAACCAGAATGTTCAGAGGAGCATTGTAAAGGATATAATGGTCTTGACAGGGTTGAACTTGTAATGCACTGGGGATGCAGGACATGCTAAATGGTAGATCTGATCGACTTCTAGCAAGATAGGCTCTACTACATCGTGTCGTATGAGTTCAAATCTTGGATTCCCATAATGGTGCAGAAGATTTTCCTTGCGCCCTGTGAAGAAGTTATCGACCACAATCACACTGTCTCCACGGGCTATCAGACGGTCCACCAAATGGCTCCCGACAAAACCAGCTCCGCCTGTCACCACAACCCTCAAGCCTTTGCTTTTTAGCCCCAAAGGAACCTTTCCACCTGCATTGTTGCATTCTGTAAAATGAAAACCTTGCTGCAGATGTTGTAAGAAGAACAAGGACTTGTTTTGGTTTATACATCTGAGACTGGACTTCTCATATCATCAGTACACATTTTATGGGTTAAACACAAACACATGATTTCAGCAATGCAGCCAACAAAAGACATACAACAGGAAAATATTTTGTGGCAAAAGTCTTACACAAGATGATAAGCATGAATGGAACAAAATGGAGGAAATGTCAAAACAAAGTGTCCTGTATAGAATCAAAGAGACCAAAAACCATAATGTTCCTCAGAATACCTGCATTGGCATGACTAAATCCTTCAGTGTTTTCGAAGGCAATTTGGCGAGGAACCTTAGAAGACACATCGGAGGAAGAGATTGAACTCTTTTCCGGAGAAGAATTGGAAGGCACAGCATTGAAAACCAGGCACGCCACGACAACCCCAATCAAAAGACAAACAAATCTTTGTTTTTGAACAATGTACCTGAAAGGATACCCTGCTGAAAATTTATTGTGATGCGTCTTAATGTGGCTCTTCCTTAACTCCCGATCAGTGGCCATTTTATTCTCCTAAATATATATTTCCCCTTAAAGATAAATTATTGAGATAAATGAAACGAATGAAGATTGAAACTCAGGAGGAAATAAATTTGATGGAGATGGATGTGCATATTTATGTAAAAATACAAATTATGGCTAGAGATACATTACATATGTGTGTATATGGGAGTGTGTGTTGTTTTTGAAGAAAGACGAAATGATGGAAAGACATGAGATCTAAGCTTTTGCAGGAAATTTCGGCAAGAGATGGTTGTCTGGAGCGTGACTCTTGCTATTTTCTGTTTCATGTTTTATATAGTAATGATTTATTGCCTCTTGTTTTCAACAGAATTTCCTTACTAAAATTAGTCAGGAGATGTGAGAAAAGTAGAAAAAAACCTCTGCTTCATCAAAACAAGGAGTTTAATTTCTTGATTATATATAGCAAATGGATTTCCTTTAAGGACAGTGGTCAAAGGAAATCAACCATTTTTGTGGTTCATAAGTCCATACTGAGACAACCAATGTGAACTGACAAGATCATCTTATTCAAGCTTGAAATCACTATTACATACATCCTTGTTGAAAACAAAAAGTGACTTTACTATTTTCATTTATTATGGTAGGTATTAATCAATTTACACTGCAAACATGTAATTGTACAAAATGATTTACCAAACACTATCGATTAATATCTACACAAAACTTCACTGACTTCTGCAAGGAGATCACACGATTGCTGCAGCCTGCAGACTCTTGTAAATCCTCCTAAAGAGGGATCCACCCCTGTCATTTCAGAATGCAAATTATTTTTATAGGTTATCCATGTAATGAGGCGATGCACATCAAAAATAGAAGAGCGTTGGACTGATCGAAGTACCTTTATCATTCCCTTCTCAGTGCCACAGAGAATCATGTCATTGGCTGAGAGTAGACTCGATATCTTGCTTCCTGCGGATAGTCTTCCAACTTTGTGCTGTGTTCCTCTCAGCCATATCTGCACTCCCACACAAATGATTGCAATCTCAGTTGTTTGCAAACAAGTTATTGGTAAATATGCATGCAGCATTGTTTATCAAAAAAGTTATGTATGGTCTGAAGTACTGTCATTGTCTCATTGAACTGATTTATACAAATATTTGTTGATGGTGTTCAAGGTTGAGAGGTGTTCATTACCTGTAAGCTGCTCATTGATGAACTGCAATTTAAATATATGAAATCTTCAACTACTTCCATTGCAAGAATGCTTGATCCCTTTTCCGGTAATATGGATATTTGTGGCTTGATGCCTCTTCTCCAATCCTGCATTTCTTGTTATGTCCACAATATACTAAAAGAATAAGCTTAAAGACAACCACAAACGTTTATTACCTTCGTCTTTGAGCCCTCAACAACTGAGGTTGCACTATATAACCAGTCTTTGTATATGGAAACTGAGCTTATGGTCTTGTTTTGGATCCAACTTTTTGTGGCTGCTTTAATCTCTTGCTGTCGGTTATTTATTATTGTCAACTCCTGGATTAAATATGTGTCACTACTGATTGTTTTGGTTTGTAATTGTATTATAAAACAAGAGGAGCATGGATGCAACCTGGATACTTGAATCCGAGCAGCCTGCATAAACCTTTCCCTGCCCCACTGTGATGCATTTCGCACGTTTGTTCTTGAATGCATCCTTAGCCTTCCTTGATGCATCAATAATCTGAAACAAGGCATTTGAGAAAGCTGATCAGGTTAAACTAACAAAGCTGTGCACATTTTGTAATTTACATTCCTATGTTGTTGTAATGGTTACCTTCACTTTGTAGCTTTGGGAAATTATAAATATCAGTTCACCGCTGGAATCTATGCTTCGAATACATTCCTTCGTCGTTATTATTTCAATGCAGTTAATGTTTTTCTGGAGCATTTTCCATATCTACAAAAGATCAAGTTCAAAACATGATACATCAGCCATTTATCCAATTCATCCTTACAAGGGATGAATGACGCAGACTACCTTAATAGTCTTGTCAGCAGAACCACTCAAGAGGCAATTCCCTGGTTCGTATAGCGCAAAGCATGTTACAGCCTTTCTGTGTTCTTTCATCTCCTTAACAAGTGTAGCTGCCTGTCCCTTGATGTCCCAAACCTGTAATAAATATATATCAACCTCATCATCCTATGCACCATAGGAAACAGTTGGGGTTCAGACGAACAGATAGCAGACCTTAATCACACCATCAGAATGTCCACTGCACAGATGTCCTTTGTAGAAAATAAGGGCTGTCACAGATCCATTACACTTGTTTCCTATCTCAAGCACTTGACTGTGGACGCAAGATATACGCTGATTTCACCATTTTGTTTTAAATCAAGTTAGTATCAATCTTCAAACGTAAAAAAACATGGACCATTTACCCAAGATAGTAATAAGAATTCTCTACCAAACTTCACTCACCCATTTATTAGGTTGGAAATAGTCCGCCACTTTCAGCAACTCTTCAGCCATCCAGGTGACATTTGACAGACGTCTAAGAGATTCTCTCACCCCTTCTGATAGGCTAATTATTTTCCTCATCCCTGAGATAGTAGAGTTGTATTACAGCTTGAACTTAAAGGAAAAGTCACTGCCTTTTAGGATAGTGATGATTACCTCTCCCAGAAGTGTAGTTATAAATACACAGACAGGCCAAGAGCCTTTCTTCGAGCTCCAAACCGGGATGCACATACTGTTCAACGGTATGTAGAATGATATCTGACGCTGCATGCCTCAATTCATCCGGCCCTTTCACTAGTTCACACCCAAGCCAGGCAGTTGCTATCAGACAGTCGCGGGATACTCTTCTTATCTTGCTCTTAAGTCCCTTGTCCAATGCATGGAAGACAGGTGTCCCAAGATGCAGTATCCGCTGCGCGATTTTGCTGCACCAGGGATCTAATCCAGCATCCTGTGATGCATTTTTGTGTTTATTTCTAAAGAAAGGAAATCAGGGTCTTATGAAAAGAGATGTTTTTTACTTCCGAGAATTCTTCCTGAATTTACCTGTAGGCATTGATCAAGGAAATCATAGTTCTTGATCAAGTTCCTATGAAATGCTGAGCTCAATCCTGTCTTTTTCACCAGCCATGCCATTGTATACGGCTCCCCTGCCCAAGAGTAAGTTCCACCAAGATTTGCCAGAATGAAGGCTGACAAAGCCTGTGTTGCAGGGGAGTCTTCACACGTGAGTGACTCAAAGATCGCCTCTGCAGCCTCTTCCCTATAAATGGACTTTGCGGACGTGTCTTCCTGAAAATATTTCAATTGGATTTAAAACAAGCAAACACTCAATCTTAAAGACAAAGCAATTTGCTACATGATAAAATAAAAAAATGTATCTTTTCTGTAAAGACTTACAAGTAATTCTAACTGAAGTAGCAAATTTGCTGCAAGAAGCCTGTACTCCGGTTCAGAGTTCTGCGTAAGAAGGAATAAGGCGCACAAATTGTTGATGCTTCCGTGTTTCTGAATCTGCTCCAACAAGCCAATGGATGATGACCTGTTACAAAAGTTTTTCAAGCAACTGTTATATTAGCCCTGAAAGATGCATGCAGACAAAGTTATAAAACTCGAGGTTGAGGATTGTTTCAAACCGTGGCATTCTGTGCAGTTCATTGAAGAACTCAAGTGCAATGGATGCTGCACGCTTTTGGTTGCTCCACAGCAGAGACACGAAAGCAGCCACAGGAGAATACTCCGACAGGTATTTTCTGCATTTCTTGTCAAACCTCATGCACTTGACAAGTATAGCAGCCAAGGATATGTACTCATCAAGGTTGTCCTTCCTCGGCACTTGCAAGAGACCAGAGAGTACTCTCGGAGAGCTGATTGCTGCCAAATGCGAACTGTTCGTCTCATAGTCAAATGCACTCACAAGCACCTCAATGATCATCAATGATGCAGCAGGAGGCGTAAGAAGGAGCGACGTGAACTCCACCTTGTAACTATTTGAGGTGCACACCACCTCCACAAGACAAGGTAAAAGCTCCAGCGTTTTGATCTCTGCGGGAGATGGATTTATCAGGTAGATAAGGATGACAGCTTCGTGTACATTTCGTTTGAGGGCTGTTGCCAAATCATATAGCTGCAGTCCTTTCCTCTTGATGTCGTCTATGACCGATCTGTTTGCTGTAACAATAGTTGATAGTATCGCTACAGATGTTCTGACTACCCTCTCCTCCTTGGATGTTGAAATGGCCATCAGAAGTTGATCTAATATGATGTCCTTCAGAAGGGAATACTTTAGTCCTGATTTGTTGCTAAGTATGTCATATATCGTCTTAATCTCAACCGTGCAGTCATCGTCGCTGTTTCCTAATTCCTCCGTGAAGCATAACTTTGAAATGATCTTCTCAAGCAATCCACTCTGTTCAATGAAAAGACTCTCGTCTGGTTGGACATGAACTTCCGGCCTGCAGCTGTAGCTTTTCTTCATCCTTGTGGAACTCCTGTGGTGACTGTGTTTGGTTAACTGAGAATTTTTCAAAGAAATTGAGCTGATACTATGATGCCTTTGAAGCTTCTCTTCCTCGTCTATTAAGGCACCCGAGGGAGCATAGCGATCCGTCTTTCTCAGGGCTAATGCGGATACATCTGTATCACAGAATGAAGTGGAGAAACTTCTGGAAATGCACTCCATGGCTTTTGTTTCCTTCACTTGTTCTTGCATTTGAAATGAGAGTGTCCTCTCCGGCTTTGACATGGAACACGGCACTTGTGAAATCCTGCTATAGCCACATCATTAGTAGAGGAAAACTACAGCATTTGGTCCCTATCAACACCACCTAATAATTGAATGGGTGCAGTTACCATGATAATGAGCTGTACTGATTAAGAGCTTCTGCTTGATTCTGTTCTGCATCAAGTCTTTCACATCTCAATGAAGTGATGGTATCTTCCGAATAATCCTAAACACAGAATGCATTCAAAATGACACTTCAGGTAGGAAACTAGAAACACTCTAGACAGTGCTCTGATGATCCATTGATCCTGTTTGTAGAGGAAATACCTGAGGAAAGCCTTCTTCCTCGGAAGAGCAGCTGCGTGAATGAACAGATGTTGGAGAATCCGGCTGTGATTCCGTCAGAATATCTTTCAGGCACTTGATGGTTGAGCTTCCTGTAGCTTCTTTATTAACACCAGGCTCGTCTGAATGCAGCACCACATTCCTCTGTGTTCTGAGTTTTTTCGATAGACTAGTGGCAACAGGCTCTTCATATTCTCCAACAGCGACGTATTCTTGAGTACTAGGAAGGCTCATCATCTTACCAAACTGCATCGATTTCCTTTCAAGTTGAATATCAGAACGAAAAATGCTACGCAAACAAGATTTCCCAAAAAAAAAAAAAAAGGAACTTTCTATTTTATGCACTACTTAGGTTTCTGTTATGGCTGTCTTTTGATAAAAGGAACTCGAGCACATAATGAAGCACAAGCAGTTCAATGTACTTACGTTTCGCGACGCCCTTAACCTGGTTCTGTATTCGTTAGGATTCTGGGAATCAATGCTTCTGGACCTCTGAATCCTGTTCCTGATCATCAAATGAGAAATTTGATAAGCCTTTATTAAAACCACAGAAAGGGGGGGGTTGCAGCATTGTTAGGACACTCACAAGCTATACTCTGAAAATCCCTCCTCCGAATACACACAACTGCCACGATTTCCACTGGGAACGCTCCCATTGGACATGATCTGATAGTACATTAGCCAAGGCTTATACCTTCTCGCCATCCATCTCATCATATCATCAGCCTTCGCCTCATCATACTGGCAGAGGCTGCCCGACATTGCTCTCCTGCTGCCGTACGATCTCTCAACGGTATGCTTAAAGACCAGAGGCCAGAGACACTGCCAGATCCCGGGAGCAAATTCAGTGCACACAAGCCTTGGAGACACTGCAACGGCCTGAAGAAAATGCACAGCGACCTGCCACTCATTATTTCTGAGCAGTTCAACCACAGACAGGTAGAAATAGGCGCAGCAGACCAAGAAACTATTTGGTATCCCCAACGTGGCCCCATTCTCATCCAATGATGCGGGTATCTGAAGCATTTTCTCAGAACCCTCCAGTCCGATTGTCCTCTCCTCCTCACAAGTGGCCTCACTAGCTGCCTCGGTGCTGTCTATCCCCCAATAAAGATTGGACAGCACCGAATGCTCGGAGAATTCGAAGAACTCCTGTGCCTGAATTTTGAGCCTGGAAGTGCACTTCAATTTCAGGGCTCTTTGGGCTTCATGCTTCCCAAGAATTGACTGCATATGCTGGTTGATTATGCTCACCAGTGACTTAACCGATTCGATGTCGAGCTTATGATTGGTGTTGGGAAAATCCAAAGGGGATTCAGAAGGGGCTGAAGCCATTGGATTGTGTGACATGTTCTTGGCCTCATCAAGGGGAAGAGGAGAAGAAGAAGAATGTTTCAGGACAGATAAAGAATGAGACAGATTGTGTGTGTTTATTTGCTCAGTACTTGAGTGTCTGGTTGGGGTTAAAACAATAGTGCCAATTTCCAGTTAGGTGCAACAATTCTACCCTTCATTTTGCAATTATTGATCAGTCATTACAGGGTTTTTTTATATTAATCAAAAAATAATGTTCTTGCGGTACAAAGACTCCACCTTTTTTGCTGTATTTGGAATGGGCAGTCCGGCAGAATGGTTTCTAGTTGCCCAATTTTGTCATTATGGGTCTTTTCTTGTTTGCTTTAATTTTGTATATCCCCTTTTAGATCTACTTAAATTAAGTTAAGAAAAAAATTCTTACATGGTGGTGCAATAAATAGTAGAGCCACATGGTGACCAATTGAAGCATGACTTGTCAGAAAGGAGAATTACACAGTTGGCCCCATCTTGTGCAATAAAATTTAATGCTTTGGAGGAAAAAAAAAAAAAAAAAAAAAAAAAAAAAAAAAAAAAAAAAAGAGAATTGTTAGAAGATACACACAACTACTCCCCGGAAAATTAGAATTGTATTTATGATCCACGGCCACAACCATTAGGCCCTAGAAACCCCATGAAAATGTGGGCCAAATTTCACTTGCACTACAAGAATTTTCTGTTTTAGCGACCGAAAAAATTTAGTAAAATTCGGTAGCTAAAGGGGTTAGCGACCGAATTTGCGACCGAGATTCGTTAGCAACCATAATTTTAGCGACCGAAACTCGTTAGCTACCACAATTTTAGCGACCGAATCCGGATTTTTTCTAGTAGTGTTGGTGTAGATAGAGTGTGTGATGACTCATTGGTTCACAAGTATGTGTTTGTATGCGTAGGTGTATGGGTGGGTGGATGTGTCCCAAGATTAATGATCTTTTGTATGGGTGTGATGAAGAAGGCCAAACGAGGCTGTAATGAAAGGGACTTGACCCGAGCCATTGCTAGTTGCTACAAACCCAATCCCTCATTGGATCCCTTTTTCAAGAATTTGTCTTCCAAGAAATTCGATTGTTGAACTCATTTTTATATGAGATTATTCATGAATCCAAGAATTTGAGTTTAGAATGGTTATTCAAAATTGAACATAAATTGTTTCTTTATAATAATTGAATCGCTTTTAATTAAAGCCAAGGGAGGAAAGTACAAATAAATATTATAGTTAAATCATTTTACTATAATGTTTTAATTAAATTTGTGGGCACTATAGTATTTTATGAAATTATTTAATTTGAATTCATTTTCTAAAGTTCATGATGTTGAACAAGTCCTAGTAGGCATATAATTGTAGTCAATTAAAGTTTAATTCCCTGATGAACTCGATCAATTATTTAAATCGATGCTCGGACCCGGTTCCTATGTTGAATGCAAGACATTCGGTATTTATTGAAGTGTTGAAATATTATTTAAAAATATTGAATTGTTACTCAGAAGGGTTTAATCTATATTTTTAATAATTAACTAATTAATGTTGAAAATACTTATTCAGTATTTTTAAATGTATATTCACCGCTTATAAGTAACAGTTCACATTTTAGCAAATACTGAATCGGAACCTATCCATTAATTTTATACTCATTAAATAACTGGAGTGTTGATCACTTAATGGACAATAATTGGAGTGTTGATCACTTAATGGACAGTAATAATTTTGGCTTTGGATAGGGTGTTGAATGAGTGATAGTCAGCAGGTGCTGATCCGGTGAAGTGTGAGTTGTGTATTTAATGATGTCTAGGCTAGGGGTGATATCGAGTCGAGTCGAGCCCGAGTAGTTAACTACTTGAGCTTGACTTGATGGGGAAATATCACTACTCGAGCTCGAGCTCGAGTCGAGTAGTGATTCTCGAGCTCGAGTAGCTTGATTTTTTTTTTCTGGATTAGGCCCTTTATCTTATAATTCTTCTGTTTTTTATAAGTGTTACGGACTCACTCAGTACGCAGTCCAATGCATATTTTAAACAATTAATAACTCAAATTCGGTACAAGTAAAAATTCTAAAAGTTCGATATTAAAAAACTACACGACGAGACGAATCTAACAAGATCTCACTTGGCTATATTTTAACTTGTATAAATATGATAAAACTTTAAGTCAAAGTGTTTGTGTGAATAGTGTCATATTTCAACATGTATTTATTCAAGAACGAATGAAATTATTATGAGTTTTTGAGCCGTTTGACCTTTTCTATTTTGTGTTTTATTCATTATCAATAGAAGCCAATCAAAAGATCAGATTCATTTAAATAAATTTACAATTGTTTATTACTAATTTGAAACATACATTTTATACACAAGCACAATTTTTTTGTTTATTCCAAATATTTTTTTACACGGTAGCCAAAAAGACATCAATCCTTTGTGACGAGTATGACTTTAATTGGTTTAAAAAATTGGATTGCGACAAAAAGACATATTAAAAAGCTCATGGCAATAGAAACATACTGCACTAAATAAAAAAAATATGAAGTATCAATTTAAATTTGTGAGTAAAATAACGTGTTCCGTCAATTACTTGGAATATTCCAATTATAATTACTGATATGGAATCTCAAATGCCAATAAAAAATTCACTGGGATGATAGGGTGGTATATGAGGAAATTGATTTTTTTTAAAGCATATGAAAAAATTGATGAATCCATAAATGGATAGAGAAAACAAAATGTTTAAATATTGATATGGCCTTGTGAGAATATGAAATGGGCTTATAATATTTTGATTATAATTATTGATATGGGATTGTGGGAATTTTTAAATATAAAATAAAATATAGAAAAATTAATTAATAAATGAGTACTCGACTCGACTCGACTACTCGACGAGTACTCGATACTCGACGAGTATCATATTCTTCTACTCGAGCTTGAGCTCGATACTCGATTAGAATACTCGATACTCGACTCGACTCGAATTTTTCGAGTACGAGTCGAGCTTTTTCCGAGTCAAGTGCCGAGTCGAGTTCGAGTAGCACTACTCGTTAATCACCCCTACACTAGGCTGTATAAGACATTCAGCACATACAAAACACTCATTCAGTACATATAAAACACTCATTCAGCACTTTCAATAGGTATTGATTCATCACCCAAACCAAATCCGATAAATTTTACATAATGCTGGTTATTTATTGTAAATATCTAAATGTAAACTCTTGTTCAACAACTTTTATATATAAAAAAATTTCGTAATTATCAATTTTGAAAATTTTCTCGGAATTCAATTTACAAAATCCTCTAAAAAAATTTACCTAGAAATTTAATGGAGTACTACACTGGACTTGATGTTACCCTAATCTAAAACTCTATACCCAAAACTCATGCACAAAGCATAACAACATGTGATATGTGACCTAATATTAGTTGTCAATTGTACTAAGAACTAATATGTACTTATGTGGAAAAAAACTATATCCATAGGGCCAATATTGATGCGTCGAATCGATCTAATTTTGTGGGTCATGACACCCCATATCAAAACGGGGATGCAGGCGCTCGTCTGTCTGTCACGGGCACTCCAAACTTTTTATGGTCCCATTCTCTTACATATAGATATATAGCAGAGACACACACACACACACACCCCCACTTACTTATAATTATCAATTTAATTCATTCGAACTCACATGATGTAATAATAGTTGTAATATTCACAAATCGAAAAGTATATATAACAAGACAAATTCCCTTTCTGCATGTTTTTCCTACAACATATACACCACTAGACCCCAACTAAAGCTCACACAACTTTTGTCCCAACTTAAAAAAAACATAGCAACTATTCATTGAAATGCCTAGCTGCATTATTGCCAATCATGCAGGCATACATAGCACTCGAAGATTGTATTTTTGTTTGTGTGGTGCAAAGCCCAAGAAATTTTTTTACTAGCTTTGGTTATAGCATATGTTTTATTTTAAAATATTAGTATATGTATTTGTTTTAAAAAGAATAGGAAGTGGTATTTAAGCTAGTATATTGGGGCCTTAGTTTGGACCATAGTTGTTAAGATCTCGATCCTGATCTTAGGATCTTACGATTTTACGATCACACATCTCTAAAACGATCCCGATCCTTGTAGGATCTTAAAATTCGTAAGATTCCGATACTGATAGTAGAATGTTACGATCTTATGGTCATACTCCCTCAAACGCTTCTACGATCTTACCCTCTTAAACGCATAAAATTTTTCTAGTATTTTATGATTTGGGATCAAAATAACTTGTTTATTTTAATTTTAAACTTAAGAGCTTGTATTCCTTATGTATGATATGTAAAAAAACATAATATGTATGTATGTGGAAATATTTTATGTTTAATTGTAATATTTTTATATTGTATTGTATTAATTAACTTACAAGATTCATAAACACACAAAATAATGCTTTTACTTGTTAGTATGCATAATTGAGTTTATCCATTATTGTAATTTCATAAGATTTTAGGATCCCGATTCGATCCTACGATTCCGATCTTGCAAAGAGAAAAACGATCCCATAGGATCCCGATCTTAATAACCTTGGTTTGGACTATAAGTGGACCCTAGAAAGCTTTAATCACAAGACTAGCTAGTCTTTTCATTAAAAATATTAACAATAATAATAGTAATAAAATGGTTCCATATCTTTGTTTTGTGGAAAAATCAATTATGTGAACATGAGGCCAGGAAGCCCGTGAAGGAATTTTTACGATTGGCATTGTTTGTATTTATTCATGAAAAGTGTAACAGCGATCATCACTAATAATGCCATGTTATTCAACAAATTGTGACTCGAGTTCCCATTCAAAAGTAATGTGTGATTAAAAAAAAATAATTAAAATAAAAAATAGGGACTTTATTATAAGAAATAGAAATAGATTGAAGCCACGGTATAGAAAATTAGACCGAATACCGTACTTCTTACATCATATATATACTTTGAATTTTTCTAAACTACCACAGAAAATTTCGTCATAAAAAATTACTCTCTACGTTCTTTTTTAGTTGTCTTTTTAGCAAATATTACACAAACCAAGAAACATAATTATTACCACACAATTTTCATTTATACCCCTCTCACTTACCAAGAAATGTACTTGGGTGGAGAGTGAATGAATATTATTGGAGAATAAATGGGTAATATTAGAAAACTTTCATAGAAATATCCAAAATAACAATTATTGTGGAATACTTTTTCATCTCTAAAAAGACTACTAGTATTTTGGAAGGGAGGGAGTATAGTAATAGAATAAGTAAGAATTGTTCAACACATTAAATAAGGGAAAAAAAAAGGCCAAATACATCCGTTTTCTTTTCAAAAAAGTCAAATCGGTCCTTTTTTAATTTTATTGCCGATTTAGTCCACTACATATGCTAATTATATCTATTTTAGTCCAAAAATCACTAATCCTTCCTAGGACGCTGACGTGACATTGATTTATTTCGGTCCTTTTCATTCTTAAAGGCGGTTCAAGATTAAACACAATGAGACAAAAGGCATGTGACTGTCCTTTTCATTCTCCGGCCCTCAGTTTTGAGCCAAACGTCCCCATTATCGTTTCTTTGTTGCCGGAATTTAAATATGCGCCGCGGGATTAGGGTTCGAATTGGGGTGCTGCGATATGGGAGGTGATTGAAATGAAGGGCTTCGAATTGGGGGTGATTGAAAAGAAGGGCTTCGAATTGGGGGTGCTGCAATATGGGAGGTGATTGAAATTAGAGTCGGGTCGGGTTGCACACTTATTTGGCAAACACGTCGGAGTGGCAGCAATTCAAAACAGATCCGGCGTGTATGGTTTAGAATAAATCATTGACACATCAGCATCCTAGGAAGGATTAGTGATTTTTGGACTAAAGTGGATATAATTAGCATAGGTAGCGGACTAAATCGGCCATAAAATTAAAAAAGGACCGATTTGACTTTTTTTGAAAGAAAACGGATGTATTTGGCATTTTTTCTCATTAAATAATTCGAAACAATGTGGACCTACATATGTGGCACATATGACATATCCACTTGAAAATGGACCGAAATGGGCCACGCCCTCTTAAATATTTACGATGTATAGCCCAATCTTAATCGGTCGTGTCTAATCAGCCCATTTTCTGCAGCAACACTATAAACGAGTAGTACACAACTTATAAATACTCGTATAGTATTTGTTTTTTTTTCCCCCTTTCTTATTCATATAATTTCATTTTCAACTGTGGCAGGTTGTGAATAAAACAAAAATATCCACAAAGTAGTTAGCAGATGCTCATCAAGAGCGGTAATAATAACTATAATAATTTGCATGCACGCATGCATGACTTGCTTTGATTCCCACTTAAATAATTAATTCCAAAACAATACTATCCACCACCTAATTCCTCAACCAAATTTAATTTTTTTTCTTCTAAAACGAAAACCCCTTCTCTAAGCTTGTTTTCCATTTCCATTCAATCATTGATGCATAATAAGAATCACAACACCACACACCACCAATGCTTACAACAAATCATCTTCACTTGTTCAAAATCTCCCAAAGCCCCATCAATTGCATCCACTCCCACACTCCTTTCATCCTCTCCTATTTACTTCTAACAACACTAATACTTCTGTCCCAATCCCACAATGTCCAGCTTGCCTATCAAAATAAATATTTGCCAAACGGGGAGCCAACAATCCCCACACACTCCAATTTCCTAAAGGGAAGGAGGAGAGTGATGTGGTGCGGGCATGACCCGGGAGTGTGTTTGAACCCGGTCAAGAACCCGTGGGGAGGGTCCACATGCTGTTTCCAGAGGTATTGCAAAGACACCCGGAATGACCCGAATCATTGTGGGGTGTGCGGGCGGGTTTGTGGGTTCGGGTGGGCCTGCTGCGGTGGGAAATGTGTGGACACTAGAAATGATCGTTTGCATTGTGGGGCTTGCTTTGAGGTGTGTACTGGTGGGGATCGAAGTTGCTCTTATTCTATGTGTGACTATGGAGGGTAATTCTAGCTAGTCTTTATTATTTCTTGTAATTTGTCTTTACTTTTTTGTATGTTTGTTTGTTCTTTGCTGATATAATTAAATTATTGTTGTCGGTTCAAAACAAACAAAGAATTGGCTCAGGCAACATTAATCCCGATTTAGGATTAGAATATTTCACAGTAGAGTTGTTTACATGTGTTCAAATTAAATGAAACAAAAACGCATTAGCTTGAATTTATTATCTATGTTGCCATATCCATATATATTCATTTTCATTAGTTTATTACAGTATTTTTTTTCAAACAATAAATCGTATATTCATATATATATGCAATTAGTTCGTTTGTTGTATATTTTCATTATTAAACAAAAGATCAATGCATCTTAACAACACAGTTAGTGTTTAGTGATCAAAGTTTTCATTTGGATTATTCGGCCCCTCATGAAAGCCCATTTTGATTGAATTTATTACTTATATTACTTAGATTAGATGTCTTAAATTGTACTCCTAGTGTCTTTTTTTTCGGGGTAAATTGTACTCCTAGTTTAATTTAAATTGTCCAGAAAAAAATAAATAAATAAATAACTCAACAGGAAAAGGAAAAGAGGGGAAAAAAGATAAGTAATCATCATGAAAATAAAGAAATAACTACTACGTACATTATTCAGCAATTGAAATTAGAGTCAACTTTAGTTAATTAAAATAAGTAAAAAGAAAAAGTAAAGAAACAGGTGAATATAAAAAGTAGACAGTGTGAAAATAACAAAATGGGTTTTGAAAGGAAGCCCAACCCCCAACGTCTGTTGTTGTTTTCTTTCTTTGTTGAATTTTCCCTTTAGTAACTAAAACAGACACACACAAACCAAATCCGCGAAAGCGAACCCAAACCCATTCCCAACGCTCCTCATCACTTCTCCCAACTCCCATCCATGAATTCCAGAATGATCGAAGATCGCCGCGCCGGACCTCCGCACGCCGCCATATTCGCCGTCGTCGTACTCCTCGTTTTAGTCGTGCCTACATTATTGGGTGATCAAGGCGAGGCGTTGACGGAGTTCATCGCCGAGACGCTCAGTCCGGTAGGTATGCTCCTCCTCCCCATCCTCCTCCTCCTAACCATCCAATTCCTCTCCTCCGACAGCGGATCCTACATCGCCGGCATCTTTTCCGCCCGCGAGCCCAACAATATCCCCCGACTCAGCGGATCGCCGATCGGAGTCGGCCTCGTGCTCCTCCTAGTCCTGTTTCTCCTCTACAGCAGAGTCTCGATCTTCGGCGGCGATGAAGATTCCGGCGACTGATGAGTGACGGTTCCAACTTCGATCTGAGAACAGTGCATGGATTTTTGAATTTTTTGAAGTTCTATTTTTATTTTTCCTTTAGAAATACCATATCCCTTTTGTGTTTTTTTTCCACACTTGATATTTGTTGGTAAATTACGCGTTCCAGCAATTTTATACTCCTACTCTCCACTATAGTTTTTCGTCCGCGTTATATTGTACGGGCGAGGGAATTGTGAACTGGTGATCGTATATTTGGGCGGTAATTTTGAAATTACCTATATGGGCCTGATATTGACTATTTTGAACACGTCCATGTGCAATGCAATAATAATGTTGAATTTCGAGGACACTTTCTTCAGTTTTGTTTATACTATTTTATTTATAGTTTTATACTACTCTGTTTATTTCTATTTAATAATACGATCACATCATTTGCTTTTCACATTTAATTCAAGATTGTATAATTTTCTCCAATTATTTGTACTGTATTAACTACACTGACAATTATTGTAATTAAAAAAAATACCCTAGATTTATACACACACTATACACACACACACACACACTTTATTGGAATATAGAGGGCCTTTTGTCTTTCACCTGTTGTGTCGGTCATATTAGCGCTTTCGTTTCTGCTCTGCCCGGCCAAAACTAACACACGTTTTTAGGCAAATTAGTTTTCTGTTTCTCGAAGGCATTTAAACATTAGAACTGTTTACATTTCCTGTTCCTGAAAATTGAAAATATACTACTCCATAATTCCATGCACATTATACAGTTAAAATGGAACACTAATATTGGCCATATTGGGCAAGAGGAAGTATTATTCAGTGATTAATACTTCCAACACTTGCCACAACATGACAACAGTGGTTTACAATTGGCATTAGCGGCCATGAACATTTGTCAGGCATCAACATTTTATTGTTCCTAGTTCCTACAGATTTGCCAACACTAATACACTATGTGCATATCAGTACATGTTATATTTTCAGGTTGATATGAATCAGGAAGTTGCAATCAGTTCTCATCATCAGAATCAAATGTTTGTCTCCTCCTCAAAGATTCCAGTATCTCAGCTGCCCTGTCTCCACCAGCAGCACTGCCTTCCCTTACCTGGGATTTCAGCTTTGGGACGCTCATTGCGCTGTGGGGTGTCGAAACACCATTGTTGACATCTTTCAGCACGGACCGTGCAGTAGCTGCTGCTCTTGCATCTGCCATGGCAGATGCCAATTTAGAATTGCTGAGAAGCTTGTTGGGGACAGTGTTCTTTTGTGTATTGGCGTTTGGATCCTTTTGGACAAGGGGCGATCGATATGCCTCTGACCTCTTCATGGTTGCCACTGCATCAGCAGCTGTTGTCTTGGCTTTCATGGATTCATATCTCTGCATGTCATATATCAGTTCTTTTTGGAGTTGTTTATCAGCGACTAAGAGATCATCAATCTCGTTCTTGTAATCCTTGAGGAGGATTCTTAGGCATTCCATGAGGGAACCAATGAGAGGACTGTTTTTGCTCTCTAGTAGTCGTTTGAGCTCCGTGAAGATAGGGATCGCATTCTGTATCAGCCCCTTTCGAACTGCTTGAGTGATGGCTCTTCCTTTGGAGGCAGCTGCAGCTGCGGCACCTCCACCATCTTCTTCAACATCAGCCGTCTCAGATGATGAACTGTTGTTAGCTTGAATTCGGATGTCTTTACTGGACAAGATGAGGAAAGCATCCTGATTGATTGGAACATTCAGTGTCAATCTAGTGATATAAAATTGACACTACAGCCGAAGAAAGGAAAAGAACCAGGAGTG
The DNA here is from genome assembly GCA_030278955.1 of Hygrophila difformis. Lineage (NCBI taxonomy): Eukaryota > Viridiplantae > Streptophyta > Magnoliopsida > Lamiales > Acanthaceae > Hygrophila > Hygrophila difformis. Next base: position 16,067,519 of record JAOANR010000007.1, read on the forward strand.
CAGAAGTTACCTGAAGAACTGACTGCCCGGTACTATCTTCAAGAGAAAGCATACCATCAGATGCAGCAGCAAGAATCTCAGCACATACTTTGGCAAATGTGGCCAGGAGGTGCTCGGGCGCCATTTGTTTCAGCAACGTGGCATAGATGTGCATTCTTTGGGATCTTGATTTATCATCATTTCCTCTGAGGACAAAAATACCAAGTCATGTATGATGATCGCAGTTAGTTACATTCCAGTTAAAGTTCGAGATATGACAGACAAACCTAATTGAGAAAAGTTTGTTGTCATTGCGCGAACTGCTGGAATTACTACGCCCTGTATGCGCATTGCAGTCATTCAAAACAAAGATGGATTCGACAAAGCTGTTGTAAGCTAAAAGCGGTGCTTTTGCTGCATACATAAGCCACAGAGAAAACAAGGTTACAGACCGAATGGACAGACTTTTATTTGTGAGTAATAAATCAAGCACCTTTTAAAATGTTTCCAAATAGGAAATCAGCCAGTTGCCTAATTTTCTCTGAATCATCGACTAAGCATAGGAGAAATCTAAGGAAAAGCACTCCCCTCCACTTCACATAGTCCCTCTACACAGAAACAAAATTATCTATTAAAAGACCCTGGTATAGCTGGAATAGCTTAGCCCCTGCAATAATAAGTTGCAAACCATAAATTGCTTTTTGACAAGGAATGTGTACCTGTAATAACCTGGACAGTAGGATAAATGTTTGCCTTCTTACGAGTTCACAAGGATCTCGCAAGCACTTTGTGATCTTCGACATATAACTGTAGGGCATCATCAAAATTAGATTTCAAGATCCTCCAAAAGCAAATGAATGTAATGCAAGATCCAGAAGTATTCTTAGATGCACATTCTAGCCTCACCAATCAACCATGGCAGTATATCGCACACAAAAATCTGCCATCATGACAACAATGTTATTCCTAAGTGCTGCACAGTCGCTGGTGTCAAGCTCCTGTAGAATAGTTATCTGATATTGGTAACTGGAGAGAAAAAACTGTTCAATATGTTTAACACCTGGTATTCATCTATTGGCATATTTTCATGGCGATATTTCTGGTTGTAAGTTATAAGAAACCAACATTTTGAGCATGATAATGAGTTAGAAAAATACCTGCACAAAAAGGGGAAGATATCTCTTTGCAAGCTTCCCATCAGCTAGGCAAATCTTCCCCATAGTTAGCCATGCTTGTATATACAAGGGCAGAGCAACCTGCTTTACGGGAGCTACAGGTCCTGGCAGCTTGCCTGGTTTTGGGCTAGAACTTCCTGAAGTGATGATGGTGTGTATGGCTGGAACTACAGCATTCAAATTTACTAAAGGACAGGCAATAACTAGTGAACCTATTGTGTAAACAGCAATAACTGCTCGGGATAATAACTTTGATTCTATACAGCTTGAAGCCATCTGTGGTGTAAGAAGAGAGCTCCCCCTACTAGAATCAGATATTTTCGACATGTACAGTTCTAAGACTTGGGAAGCTTTAGAATAAAGCTGATTTACCCATCTCATTACTAGGGAATTTCCCTCCTCCTGATTTAAAGCTTTTCGGATGCACAAGGTTTTGAGTGCTTTTACATGAGCATTAACCTGATGTAAGATTTTGTGCAATGTATAAGGGAGATGCCTAAATTGCAAAATTAGTTGCATATATAAATCCAATTTCATATACCTCTGTGCAATGCAAGTCGAATCTTTCGAGTTGTTTGAGAAAGTTTTGTGCTAGATCAGCTGCAGGTTCAGGAGGTAGCTCCATTGAAACATTAGAAATTGTTTGCAAGAGAAATACACGATCTGCAACCCAAGCAACGGAACTAAATTCTGATTCAACCATTTCTTTTTCACCAGATCCCTTTTCCAAAGTGTGTGGAGGTTCACTATCTGGTTTAAACTTGTCAAAAAGCTGCCAATGATGATGAAGAAACTCCCAATCAATGGCTTTTGACAGAAATGCAGATATTTCCGACAGCAAAAACCAGGCACCTGGGGGTGCAGTCCACTTCTCCATCGACACAGAATGGTTTAGCCACTGGGATTCAGATGTTCTGATGATATTTTGAAGCGATGTAGCAATCTTTGTCTTGAGCTTTCTCTGTTTCCCCAGGCTTGAACAGATCTTCTTCACCCAAGGCAACACCTCTCCGTGGCAAACCTCTTCCAGGAGTCCTCCTACAGCCCCTACAGGATCCATCTCACCTTCCAAACCTGAACTCTTTTGTGAACATTCAGATCCAGCCCTTGATACGCGATCAAGAACGAGTTCCAGAAAGAGGTTTGCACATTCTTCTTGAATGCTAGTTTCATTGTCAGCAATTAAACGCGGAATAGAATGCATCCATTCCTTGGTCACAATGCGGTTAGAATACTTCCTAAAGGCCTACAGATAAGAACACAGATTAAAATTTGGGAATGAAGGTAACACAAAGTTAAATTGCTACAGGCGAAACAATAACAGGAGAATGCAATCAAAACTAGCACCCAAGAAAAATAAATAACTAGAAACAGGTAGAGCTTGGACATGAAATTCACCTCAGAAAGAGCTGCAATTGCCACCTTCCTAATGCTGACAAGTGGATCGGAACAAGCCACACCTACTGTCTTTAGCAACTCTTCATCAAGTTCACCTCCTAAAAGTGCTGTTAACTTGGATATTAGTATAAGGGCTGCCCTTCTTACAGCAGCTTTCTCATCCATACAACGGAGTTTAAGAAACTTGTTAACCCCATCAATCCCCTCAATCCCAACTTCCATCACTTGTTTCAACACCATTCTACTTTTGTCATTCTCAGAGAACGATATCAATATCTGAGCCAAATTTGTTAAAGCTCTAGCTCTAATCCCAGCTGTAGAATCCGAGCAACGCTGAATCAATGCTTTCAACAGCCTTAAACCCCATGGATTTTCATCTCCATCGACCATCTCCAATCCGAAAGGACCCCTCAGAGTTACCAAGAGAGCAAGAATTAAATCCACCGACAAAAGCCTGAAGTGCCCCTTCCCTTGGCTCAACTTGATAACATATTCAGCAAAGCTGACCTGATACTCCAAATCCAAAGTCTTAATAATATCCATGATGGAATCGACTGCAAAAGCCCTCAATTCAGCTTTCTCGGGAGCTTTCTGTACCAAATACTTCGGCATGTTTGCAACAGCTTTCATTACATCATCACAACTTTGACCAATCCCAACCATACTATCAGTAACAAACCCCAAAGCGAAGCTCCTCAACTGTGATTTATTCAACAAGATTAGAGGGGTCAATGCCTTCAAAATTTCAGCTGCAGTATCCCCCTGGTTTCCATGCTCCACCTTCAATGCTTCAAGCAAAATCAGCGAATCCAGGTCACATAACCTCCTGAAATTTCCCAAATTTCCCCATAGCTCTCCACCAGTAATGGGAATCTCACACATTGTCTGAACCAGAGCCTTTAAACAATCCGGAAACCGGTCCAAATGCACTAAATGCATTACCTTCTCCAACTGCTCGAGCAAAAGGAATAAATCTTTGGCATTACATCCTCCCTCTTCCCCATCATTCCCAGATGTATCTACACTATCAACCTTACTTTTACTTACCCCAACATTCTTCCTTCCCTTCTTCTTTCGACCTGTATTTTGTGACACACACCCTTCCTTCGGAGCTAGAGAAGGGCTTTTAACGGCCAAACGTATTACTCGAAGGAGATTGAGAAAAGCCATGGGAGTAAACAATGTGAAAACAGGGGAATTTGGGGATAATAGAAGTGAGAGATAAACTTTGGAAGCCTGAATGGACATGCTACAGCTGAGACCATAATCCATGGCTGAAGAAATTGCATTCGTCAGTGAACTCAGCGAAACATTTCTCGCAGACAGTTCATTGTAAAAATTTTCCATATCAATTAAATCGTGGGTCTTGAGCGTGTAATCCAACAGAGCATAAAAATCCCTTAGAAAAGACTGCGATATCGGTACCTGGGCTTCGAGATCTGCAGCAATCCGGGCGATAATTTCGTCCATGGTTGAACTTGGGACGAATCGTCACGACGGTGGGGGACGGTGGTGGATCCGCGGAGGGGCGAAAAATGAAAATTGGCGACGTCTTTCAATTCTGCTGTTTTCCCGCTTTGAAATTTAACTTGATTTCAAAACGACTCCGTGTTGTGACACGTGTCGTCTTTTTTTGTTTTTTTAAAAATTGCTCTGATAAAATTGGCTCAACTGGTGCTCACAAGGCAATTTGGCAACAAATTGGGAATTAGGGTTCCTAATGATTATGAATATGAAAACCCGTTCTCCTTTCCCACAACCTCTTGTGCATAATCCTTTCCCGCAATCCACCATCTCTAGCGATTACCCGACGCCTGAATCTCCGTTATCACGTTGGTCTTGCTGATTTTGATTCGTTAATCGGAATATATGATGGCATTTGTTGAATCCAAATTGGTTAATTATCTCTTGTTCAAACAGTCAGTGAGTGAATTGAATCTTTAATTTATTTAATGGATTCAGATAGAATAGTTAAATATGACCAAATATGTAATGAGATATTATATGCAAATTACTATACATTTTTAGGACAAATATAAATAAATCGCAATTCACAAACAGTGAGGGGCTGTTGTAAGTTGTAACTCAAACACTGTGACGACAAGAAGTGGACGCTTAAAGCTAAAGCGATATTTTGAATTCGAGTAGAAGTGCACTACAAGCCTTTAAGGTTTTTTCTTCTTCTGTTTAGTAAACATCTTGTTCTAACTTCTGACATAATTTAATATGAACAAATCATTGCTCTAACATATGGTCATAAAAATAACTAGTAAATAAATCCGACTAGGTTTCGGGACCATAAGATTGGCCTTCACATGAAATAATAACCATAGCTACTCAACTTTTCTTGAAAAGTACATACTAGTATTAGTAATAAAATATCGCAACCAAAAGCAAATGATAGAAAAAGATTTTACTCAACTGTACAGTCACATTCCACAGAAACAAATTTCACACTATTTAAATCATCACCCCAACCATTTGAAAATGTTGTTTTATGGAACTTTTTACGGAGTAGTATAATTTATCACTACTTCTATTATTGTCGAGTCATGTTCCGAAACTCCGAATAGTTTCAAAAACAGCCCCTGTAACATTTTTAACTTTTAAATTGGATTTTTTTTTTTTTGTTTGAATGAGGAATATTCAATGATATGATCTGATGCATCAGTAGATATGATCAAGCACAATTATTTACGATATATATTAGTGATATATAATAAAGTATATAAATATCAAAATATGATTAATAGATACTAGTAAAAGGTTTCAGACGTAATATTACCTTTGTGTGTTATTATAATACTCCTACATTCGTTCTTTTTTAAATGATACGGACTCACATTTCACGTAATTCAATATACGTTTTTAATCATCAATAACTCAAATTGCATACAAGTAAAAATTATATAAAAAAAAATTGATATTCTTAATTGATGCGATTAGACGAATCTACCAATATCTTATATAATTGTATTAAAAACTCAAATTAAAGTTACTCAATGAAACAGTGACAAACCTCCAGTGTATCCAAAATGAACTGTGGTAAAATTGTAGAGATACTAAAACTGTCTTCATCGATTTTATCATTAGAAAATGTATCAGGTTTAATACAATCTAATTTAAAATTGTCACATCATGCCCATTTTAATAAAAACATAAGCGGGTTAATTTATTCTCCATAAAATTATTTGTGAATAAGTTTTTTAAATATCATTATAACCACCAAGTGGGTGAGAAAGAGTGGGGAACGAGTCATGCAGCATAAATTATATTGTGACATGGCATGGAACAAATTCAATACGTAAAATTAAAGGGTCACGTCACAAGTCAATTAAAAATACGGGCTGCCCAAGGCACCACATGTATAGGAAATTAAATTAAAATTAAGTACAAACCCACCATAGCAAATTATTTAAATTTTGGTACAAAACCACCATCATATCATAGTCCATCATATGTGTGTGTAAGTGTGTTTATACGTTGGAATCTATGTGTGTTATATAGTGGAATCTATGAGGTGTTTATTCTTTTTTCTCAATAATATTTAATTGTGTTATTTTACTTATTCAAAAAGTAAAATTATCCAATAAATGTATTTCTTATAAATAAATTAATTAAGAAAGAAAAAAAAAACTTAATTATAGGTGCATTGGATCTGGATGTGAATAGAACTGAATTTACAAGCAAATAGTAAATGTTACTCCATCCATCCCGTGAAATGTGACACGTTTTTTTTTAGCACGGTAATTTATGCGTTGGGGTTTAGTGGTTAAAATATTGTGTATTTGTATTTAAAATTTTAATGAATTTTTAATTTGTTTATTATTTAACTTTGTTTATATTTTATATAATTTTTATTTGTACCCATCTTGAGATGTGAAGAATTAAAGAAATGTAAGGGATTTGTGTAGAAAAATAAAAGTGTATTGAGAGTTATACAGAATAATTAAAGTAATTACTTTTAATGGAATTTTAGAAATCATTACGATTCTAATCATACTTATATTAATTTAATTTATCTAAAAATGGAAATGTGTCAAATTTCGTGGGATAAATCAAAAAAAATACGTGTCACATTTCGGGGATAGAGGGAGTAGTATTAAAGAAACAGGATTCCCCATCCCTCCTATCATGTTTGAAAAGCAACTCATCTACGTACATTAGACTTCCTCCGTATTTTATTAATTATAACGTTTGCATAATAAACACTATTCATTAAGTAATTTTGATTTGATTTTTTCACACAGTTACATAAGATAAAACATAGTCAAGTGAGATCTTGTTAAATTCGTCTAATCACATAGTTTTATAAAAAAAAAAATTATAAAACTTTTAAATACGGAGAGAGTATATAATGTTAGCAGGATTCCAAATCTGGAAATGGCGCCATATGGAAATATGATCTCGTGGACTTGTTGGATGAAACGCTGTATTAGTTTAGGGTTTCCAGTCCATTCAAACCAAAAGGCAGCCATGATAAGTTACATTGCTTTTCCTCACCATTACAGATTCAACCTAATACAGGGTTTTCACACAACAGGATTCTTGCAGAAAATCGGGCACCCTTTAATCATGCAATGCAAAAGCGACAACTTTTTTTTTTTTTGGAGGAGCCATTGAAGGCCTGGAAAGGGTGGTGGGAGCCCATGCCACACAATTACAAAGGGGAAATAAAGGGAGGGATAGGGGGCCGGTGGGAATCGAACCTCCAACCTTCCGTTGGAAGTCAAGAGACTTAACCGCTTGGGCTAGGTCCTCATCCCAAAGCGACAACTTTTTAATCATATATGTCGACAAAAGGAAATTCAATTGTAGATTATTTTGTGAAGAGAGGTTGATATTGAGGGTTAGATTTTTATTGCCTATAGGTGATCTGGCAGATCTGCTTTTATTAGTATACTCCATCCGTCCCACTAATTTTGTGTCATTTTCTTTATTGATCCGTCCCATTACAATTGTTACATTCTCTTTTAGGAAATAATTAATACTTTAATTACCAAAATCTCTCTAATCACGTCACATCAATAAAGAAATATACTTCCTCTTTTTTTTTTATTTGCTACGGACCCACGTAGCACGCAGTCCAATACATATTTTAAACCATTAATAACTCAAATTCGGTACAAGTAAAAATTCTAAAATTTCGATATGTAAAAACTACAAGACGAGACGAATCTAACAAGATCTTACTTGGTTATATTTTAACTTGTATAAGTATGATAAAACTTCAAGTCAAAATGTTTGTGTGAATAATGTCGTTTTTCCAAACGTATCTATCTTTTCTAAACGGAGGAAGTATTAAAATTTCAAACACACAACTATCACATCACACATAAAAAATCAATTAAAAATTCAAATCTATTCAAATAACATCACATAAATTCCTAATGGAAAAAATGCCAATATAGTCATTTTTTTACAAAAAAGCCAAATCGGTCATTTTTTAAATTTTTTGGCCCAATTGGTCCGCTACATATACTAATAAAAACTACAAGACGAGACGAATCTAACAAGATCTCACTTGGTTATATTTTAACTTGTATAAGTATGATAAAACTTCAAGTCAAAATGTTTGTGTGAATAATGTCGTTTTTCCAAACGTATCTATCTTTTCTAAACGGAGGAAGTATTAAAATTTCAAACACACAACTATCACATCACACATAAAAAATCAATTAAAAATTCAAATCTATTCAAATAACATCACATAAATTCCTAATGGAAAAAATGCCAATATAGTCATTTTTTTACAAAAAAGCCAAATCGGTCATTTTTTTAATTTTTTGGCCCAATTGGTCCGCTACATATACTAATTACGTCTCAATCGGTCCTTCACCCACTAATTATGCCCTAATTATGCATTTTAGGCCAAATCAGTCCTTTTTTTTTTCAAAAATCTAAATTGGTTCATTATTAATTTTTGTCCCCTTTCATGCAGTTCAATGCACATTTCAAATCACTAATAACTCAAATTCGATATAAGTAAAAATTCTAAGATTTCGATATTTATTATAAACTAAACAACGAGACGAATTTAACAAGATCCTACTTGGCTCATTTTAATTTGTATATCTAGGTCCGTCTCGTCGTGTTAATAACGGACCTAGATATATAAGTTAAAATGAGCCAAGTAGGATCTTGTTAGATTCGTCTCGTCGTGTAATTTATAAATATCAAAATTTTAGAATTTTTACATATATCAAATTTTATTTATTAACACGACGAGACAGACCTAGATATACAAATTAAAATGAGCCAAGTAGAATTTTGTTAGATTCGTCTCGTCGTTTAGTTTATAGTAAATATCGAATTTTTAGAATTTTTACCTATATCAAATTTGATTTATTAGTGGTTTGAAATGTGCATTGAACTGCATGAAATGATGCAAAAATTAATAATGGACCAATTTAGATTTTTGAAAAAAGGAACTGATTTGGCAAAAAATATGTAATTAGGGCATAATTAGTGGGTGGATGACCGATTGAGATGTAATTAGTATATGTAGCGGATCAATTGGGCCAAAAAAACAAAAAAATGGCTGATTTAGCTTTTTTGTTAAAAAAAAAGGACTATATTGGCCTTTTTTTTCAATTCCTAATTCACATTCACTTTAAACACTAATTTGCCCTTACATTAAATACTAATCATCCCCACATAAAATACCGTGCCCAAAAATTTTGGGATATTATTAGCGGGACGTAGGGAGTAGTTTGTTATTGTGGTCACCTCGAGCCATGCACCCACGCTATTCTATACTCCATCGGTGTCTTTTATAACTCTATCATTTGCATAGTATTCATTAAGTAATTTTGATTCAATTTTTTGCATGATTATACAAGATAAAATATACTAGTTGTTAGATTCGTCTAATCGCGTAGTTTTAGAATATCAAATTTTTACTTATATAAAATTTGAGATATTAATGATTGAAAATATACATTAAATTGCATGCTGTGCAGAAATAGAGATCTTAAATATAAAAAAAAAACGTAGGGAGTATATAATCAATCTTCCTATACAGAAATAAATAAATAAATAAATAAAAATAAAAAAAACAGTACTGTAAAATAGATGGGCACTTGTGATTTTGATGGTAGGATTTTCGGTGGTCACATGTACAAAATGATTGTGCAATTTATTGGCAATTGTATACACACTCATCATTAATCCAACAGTGAACACAACAAAACAAATGGGTTGTTTGTGAGGTAATTAATCCCTAAGCTCTTACAATTCCATTTCCATATCCACAAATAAATTCAAACAGCCTCGCCGTCCTACAAGCATGTTTTTTGTTTTCTTGCTCCATCACCATTGATTGATCCCACACCTAATAATTAATAAACAATCTCACTTATTGATTCCTTGAAACAAAAATCCAGAATCTGTTCATTTTGTGTCTCAATCATCTGAAACAGAATCCAATGTAGTAAGTCAGAATTCTACTAGTCATTACATGAGTCTCCTGCAAATTGTGGTCAAGCATACCTCATTTGTCACAAAGTTCTTTGCTACATTCTTGGCGGTTCCTCGGAGTCCAACGCCCAACGTTAACTACGTTCAGCCTTACATTCATTCTGGACTTCAAGTCCATGGAGCCCAACCCCCATAACTTCCTGGGCTCTCCGCTTGCAATTTATGTCATTTGGGAAAGTGATCAAATTACTCAAGGACCCCACGAAATTAAGTGTACATAATGTTCAGACACCAGGGGTAGACTTGCCATTTCAGATTTTTCAAGTCCCTTTATTTTATTTGCCCGGACAAAATTGCCGCATCTGCAGTTCTGCACTGCATTATTAAAATTTAAAATGTAAAATTGTACTACTATATAATATATATATACTACTCCCTTCCCACGAAGTTTGACACATATTCATTATTTGGGTGTCCCACAAAGTTTGACACATTTCCATTTTTAGATAAATTAAATTAATATAAATTTTATTAGAATTTTAATTATTGTCAAATTCCATTAAAAGTAATCACTTTTCCTATTCTACACAAATTCCAATACAATTTTACTTTTCTACACAAAGTCCCTTGTATTTCTTTAATTCTTAATATTTCAAAATTGGTACAGATAAAAATTGTGTAAAATATATATTCTAAAACTACACGATTAGACGATTCTAACAAGACCACACTTGATTATTTTTCTCTAATTACATCATTACGGTAACATTAAATCAAAGTTAACTAATTAACAACATCAAAATTTATTAGAATCTTAAATATAAATACTCACACCATTTTAACTACTAAACCCCATCACCTAAATTACCGTGCCCAAAAGAAAAGTGTCAAACTTCGCGGGACGGAGGGAGTACTACATTTCATTTGTACGGTTATCACCCCCTACAAAAATATAATTCCATTCCATGTTTAAAACAAATATTAGTCCATTTATCTATTTGTATTGATCGGGTGATTGGTGTGACATTTATATGGTTTAATTAATCATAAGTATTTCTTAATTATTATTATTATTGCATCATCTCATGGCCCCCATATAAATTACACTTGCATGAATTGTTTTCTTCACATACTTTTACGTTAATTAGTTTAATTTTTTATGAAATAATCAACTCATTTAATTATTTGCACGCAATCGCATTAAGTAAACTCTGTTTTCTTTCTTTCTTTTTTTTTTTAACTTTGAATAATTATCATTTTTTCCCTTATATGCAAACTCCTAAAAATAATTATTTTAGATAATAATATGGAATGTTTCACATCAAATGATGATGTGGGTCGATTACACCCTTCTACAAAGAAAAGGGTTATACCAGATAAAATCAAATCCATTTATACGAAATAAGGTGAAAAGTTTGGTGGTGTCCAAATCAAATAATGAAAGGTTTTGGTCGCAAAACAGTATTAAAATTATTGATATTTCATATTCATTATTATTAGAGTTGATATTTCACCACATAATTGGCCAACACCGTTTTAAAATATATACGATATGATGTATTTCAATTTGAGACACTGTTTATGATATAATTTTGACTCATTTTTTAAATTAAATCTATATAAAAAATAGTTAATGACATGTTGAATTCATCTAATTATGTAGTTTTATAATATACACTTTTTTAAAATAATTTATACTTATACATAATTTCATTTATGGATTAATAATTTTTAATGTGTATTGAATGGCGTAAAAATTGAATTCAGAGTAGGTATTACAATCAAGTGTAGACTGTAGTAGTATATATTTATTTTCATTTCATATTCACGTATTAATCTGATAATCAGATATTGAATTCACAATGAAGTTATCATTCCCGTGACAGTTTTTTCTCTCACTATTATTATTATTATTATTATTATTATTATTATTATTATTATTATTATTTATTTTTGGCGTAGATATTATTATCATTTTTTTACTTGAATTAAAATATTAGGAGTATATATAGGGAGTATTTTTTTTTTGGATGAGCCACTGAAGGCCTGGGAAAGGTGTGGTAGGAGCCCATGCCACACAATTACAAAGGGGAATAAAGGGGAGGGATAGGGGGGCCGGTGGGAATCGAACCTCCAACATTTCTGTTGGAAGTCAGGGGACTTAACCACTTGGGCTAAGTCCTCATCCCTATAGGGAGTATTAGGGGTCTGTTCTGCACGCAGCTTTTGGGAGCTTTTGGAAGCTTTTGGTAGCTTTAGCTTTTATTTTAAAACAAAAGCTCCGTTCTGCACACTAGCTTTTAGGAGCTTATGGGAGCTTTTGGAAGCTTCTTTTTAGAAGCTACTTGTAGTAGCTTTAAAAAATAAGCTCCTAGCTTATTGTTGAGCAATTACAATTTTATCCCAATAACTAACTAACTACCCAATAGTCTACATTAATGTTTGTCCTTTTATGTCATTTCATACATTTTTTGACAGCTACAGCTAGTTGTACAGAACACTTAAATAAAACTGACAGCTACAGCTCCCTACAGCTTCAGCTCGCAGCTACAGCTCACAGCTACAGCTCTGCGTGCAGAACAGACCCTAAATACTACTAATTTTAGTATAAAATAAAAAAATTGGTGTACTCTTGTAGGAAAATTAAGTGACAAAACTCAAATTGTTATGCGGTTAATTTTCATAGAAGTTTGAGGAATCTTATCCCTTGGCCTTGCGCATTACATATTTACATTATACCTACAAAACAATATATTTTATCCATATTATTTTATTTTCTCAAATTGTAGTGTAATCGTGTGTAAATGAATTAATTGATCATCTATCTAATCTAGAATTTTAAAGTGGGCAAAAGGATATTTGATGAAGTTTTAGGATCAAACCATTTAATTATAATGGATGGAGTAATAGATGTTCAATTGAATATTTCGATAAAATAATTGTCCGCAAATCATATTCATTACTGTTAAGTATTGCACATTACGAATTAATTTTGAATTGGAAGACGATATACATTGTGGATGTTTGAGAATCAGCAGATCTGCCATCAGATAGCAGATTTGGAGAGCAGATTGTGAGACAATTCTCTCTCCGGATCCGCTATCCGCTAGCGGATCCGGCGGCTCCCAAACATCCCCATTATCTTTCTAGCAATAACAAAGTTTTGATAATTTTGAATGCAATCATGTAATTATGATACCAACAATTTCCTATTTTAGGGAATGAGACTTGACCGGTGGTCATTGGGGATTGCAATGGGTCCGGATCAAAACCAAGAACCGAGAAAGACTCGAGCTCGGGTCGGGTCTTGGGTCTTATAAAAATGGCCCCAGAACCAACCCGTTGCCATCCCTAAGGATGGCAATGGGTCCGGGTCAGACCCGGAATCGAACCAAACCCGAGCCCTGGATCGGGTCTTGGGTCTTGGTGGAACCGACCCACACTCGACTCATTGCCATCCCTAGTGGTCATGTCTTTCCTTTAAATCAACAGTTAGTTGTTCAATTCACACTCATGTCTCTGTCTTTAAACCATAGATTGGTTGTTTGATTCACACCTGATCCCTTATTCATTCCCTTTATTCCCTTCTAATTTGTATGGTTTGAACTCACATATTTTTACCGACACATAGGTGTCAATATATATATTTTTTTTAAAAAAACAAATTTCTACTTCAAAGTGTGGGATGCAGTTTTGGCGGAGGTAAAACTATTTTCTCATTTTTACACGAGCCGTTTAATTTCAAAAAAATGACCGAACCCATTCATTATTACTGCGGGTAATAAATAAATTAATGGATACATGAAAAATAAAATAAAAACTTATTTTGTCTGTTAAATGGAAAGGAAAGGGGAAAATGTGGATTCATTCATTCATATACGTATGTGTTGTGTAAAATACCCTTACGCATATATATTCATCATTGCCTGACGCTCCATTGATCCATTCCGCTCTCTCAAGCAATCTCAACAACGTTTGCGGAATATATTTGGGTTGCCTGCTTTCTTTTTCATTTTGTGTTTCCGTGATTTCTCAGATCTCCGGGTTTCGTGGTGATGTGATTTTGATTCAGGTATGCTGATGGGTTATAGTTTATTTATTTATTTGTTTTTGGTCGATTGCGGATTTTGTTTTTGTAGCATTTGTTAATTGTTGATTTATTGGGGATGATTGTTGTTAGGGTTGCATTTTGGTTAAAGAATTGGGAAATTGGAGATTATCGGTGGGATTTTCAGGAAGATTGGAATGCATTCCTGTTCTTGAGAGAAGCACTTGAATGTGCTGCGTTGGTTTCGCTTTTCTCTTCCCCTTCGTATGTCCCTTTTTTTTTTTTTACTCTTTATGAGTTTTTGCCGCCTCCGGTTAATCCATCGCAATTGGTTGGTTGATTTGAAATTTTGTGTGCTGGTTGGATACATTTGTTGATTGATTGAGTTTTGTTGTGTATTTATTTGTTGAAGTGTTGCGAAGTAGATCTTGAAGTTGGCTCCTCAAAAGAGATCCATGCGCCACGTGGGTGGCCAGATGCAGCAGAGCAGTGCGGCTGCGGCAACCGCTCTCTATGATAATGCCGGACCAGGGGTTTCCGGTGGAGATGCGGGGGATGCCGTGATGGCAAGGTGGCTGCAGTCTGCTGGGTTGCAGCATCTGGCCTCTCCAATGGCATCTAATGTGGTTGATCATCGCCTGCTCCCTAACCTCCTAATGCAGGTAAAAGTTTGTCCGAGAATGGTATCTCATTCTGGTTTTGTTAATAATATATCTAGTTTACTGTACTTTATGCAAGAAGTCTTCCCCTTCCTTTGGGAGTATAGGACTGTAGGATCTGTTGGCATTATAGTGGAAGTGTATGCTTGTACCATGACGGGGATGATGATCTTGCCCTTCTGGAACAGATTTCAAAGTACTATGTTACATTGCCTGTCTAACTGTATTCCCCTTTGCTTGATTAGGAGAGATCAGTGAGAGTGTTTTGTATGTTGTTTTCTTGTGCACATCTATCATTGGAATTGATTAATTCGGTAACTTTATGATGCATGAAGGGCTATGGGCCTCAGTCTGCTGAAGAGAAACAAAGGCTTTTCAAATTAATGAGGAATCTCAACTTCAATGGCGAAGCTGTTTCTGAGTCTTATACTTCAAGTGCCCAAAATTCTGGTGCATTTGCTCTGTCAGATGGATTTTACTCTCCTGAATTTAGGGGGGATTTTGGTGCTGGACTTTTGGATTTACATGCAATGGATGACACAGAGCTCTTATCTGATGTGCGCTACACTACATTATTCACTTTGAAACTTTGCATTTCTGTAGAAAATTGTATTAGTCCAGATCGGTGGCTGACAATAAATCTCATTTCAGCATGTTATCTCAGACCCATTTGAGCCTTCACCTTTTATGCCTGCCATGACCAAAGCCTTTGAAAGTGACATTGAGGAGACAACCAGCAGGCAGCAGAGAGGGCAGACAGATACTGAACATCCTGCTGGACTGCCTTCTAATGATAAAGAGAACAGCACAAGGGAAAATAATGTGGCTAAGATTAAAGTTGTGGTATGTTGCATCTTTTTTGTTGCTTTGGATTGGTTGTAAATATGCGCTGTTCAAGTCTTTGGTTTTACTAACGTGAAATAAAAAATTTGCATTTTCATTTTGTATTTAGGTGCGCAAGAGGCCTTTGAACAAGAAGGAAATTTCTCGTAAAGAGGATGATATTGTGACTGTCACTGACGATGCCTATTTGACTGTTCATGAGCCCAAAGTGAAGGTCCTGAAATGATTATAGCATTTAAGTTCTCTTTGATCTGTTGAGTATGATTTTTATGGGTTTACATTCTCTAATATCTTGTAATTTCATTGTGTTGCAAATTCATAACTCAAGTTTGATTATCATGATTAAGGTTGACTTGACTGCATATGTGGAGAAGCATGAGTTCTGCTTTGATGCGGTTCTGGATGAGCATGTGACGAATGATGAGGTAATAACTTCCTCTGTAATAAGTCTATCACCCATTACTTCAACTTATTTAATTGAGTTCAGTAATTTCTCTAAAGTGTTCCCTTTGTTACACACTCACAGTTGATATTGTTAAAAATACTTTCTCCGTCACACATTATAGGCAAGATTAAATTTTAGTGTGGTTTTTAAAGATGGCAGAGAAATGAGATATTTTATTAGTGGAGAAGAGAAAATATAGTCGTATCTTTTTTAATGGTAAGGGAGGTAAAAGGAACAATGAAAGGAGATCTTGCATTTATTTTTAAACAACAAAAACAGGAAAGTGTTGCATTTATTTAGAGATACAGGGAGTATCATTTTGTTTCCTGTTTCCTCATTTATTCAGTGTTTCGCTGTTGTTTGTTCTTTGTAAGTTTCTTCTGTTTTATTTTATTTTAAATCCCTCTCTGTATTTAATCAGGTATACCGGACTACTGTGGAGCCAATTATACCCACCATTTTTCAACGTACGAAAGCAACATGCTTTGCATATGGTCAGACAGGTACGCAATTGTTGCCCTTCGTTAAACACATGTAGGCTTGGTCATTAAGGTTTTCTGCCAATGCTGTTTTATCTAGGAAGTTAATGTTGTTCACTCGTTCCAGTATGGAGAGATTATTGCTAATAAAATTTGAGCATTCTTAAACAATTTATTTGGAAGTAGTCAAGTAGGTGGTTTTGTCCCTGACTTGACTAAATTGTTGTGTGGTTTCCTGTGCAAGCGACACAACTGCTGCAAATTTCCTTATGGCTTTAATGCATGTTTAAATGTGATTTGATCCTAATGAAATATGTGGTTTTTTATTTTTGGTTTAATCTTAGGGAGTGGTAAGACATACACCATGCAGCCATTACCTCTTAGAGCAGCAGAAGATCTTGTCAGATATGTACGCCAGCCTGTCTATCGTAATCAAAGATTCAAGCTATGGCTCAGCTATTTTGAGATATATGGGGGAAAGCTTTTTGATCTTCTCAGTGATAGAAAGTTAATATTCAAACTTGGTTTTCTTGTATAGAAGATTGTGGTCCTTTATCTTTGATAATAATTATGTTCTAACATTTTATTACTGAGAACTTTGGTCAAAATATGCTTTTTATATAGACCAAAATAACACTTGCTCAGATATATTAAATCTAAAATGCATGTGCGTATCTATTATTGTGTTGTTCTTGTACTCATGTTGGAATTTTCTCATGTAGGAAATTATGCATGAGAGAGGATGGTAGACAACAAGTATGCATTGTTGGGCTGCAGGAATTTGAAGTGTCAGATGTTCCTATTGTCAAAGAATACATTGAGAAGGGAAATGCAGCCAGAAGCACTGGTTCCACAGGTGCTAATGAGGAGTCCTCGAGATCACATGCAATATTGCAACTAGTTGTGAAGAAACACCCAGAGGTGAAAGAATCCAAGAGGAATAATAATGTGAATGATGCAAATGAACCCAGGAGTGGGAAGGTTGTTGGGAAGATTTCTTTTATTGATCTTGCAGGTAGTGAGAGAGGTGCTGATACTACAGATAATGATCGGCAAACACGGTATTAACTTTTCAATCGTTTCCAGGCAATGAACTCTGTGATTCGCATGCTACTACTTATATTCTTTAGGAGAGTGAAAATACTTGATTGCCTGTGTCCTTTTTATGCTTTCACTATCATTATCCATGTCCCAATCTTCCTTCAAGACATGGTACTATGGTAAATGAAATGTTGATTTCTTAAGTGGAGTATAGATGTAAATTTAGTAACTTCGATAGTTCTATGTTACCAATTTCTTTCCATTATTTACATCACAATGTGGTTGGCCCGAATATGCATTATACATTAGGATTATACTAATTACTAGTCTGATATGGAGTATAAAATACTGCTCCTTCAGTTATGCTACACAGGTATTTGTCATCTAGTATCTGCACTGGTTACAGTTAATGTTATTTGTGTTATAGATCATTTCACTATTCTTCCTTGGTGTACCTTAATTGTACTGATGAACTACCATAAGGTAAAAATGCCTCTGCTTGTCTGATGTATGTATTGAAAGAGTGTCAATCACCAATCAGTTGTTGTGTATAAGTCAGAAATGATTTGTTGTTTGACAGTGGTCCTAATGCAAGAAGTTTTGAGTTAGGGAAAATTTTCTTTCTAATTGCAATTGAATGAATCATGGGCAAAAGCATATGGGTAGATCCTGTAGATAAGTGCCCCATGCTTGGTGAATATGGGCTTAGATTATTTTAACTGATACCAGGTTTTCTTGAGGATATCAATATAAGTATTTCTCTGGCCAGCTTGAGTCAGCTTTTTGTCTTTTCTGGTTCTTAGCTTCCTTTTTGTTTCTATACAGGATTGAAGGAGCAGAAATCAACAAAAGTCTACTGGCGCTGAAGGAGTGCATTCGTGCTCTTGACAATGACCAGCTTCATATCCCATTTCGTGGAAGCAAACTAACGGAGGTGCTCCGTGATTCCTTTGTTGGCAATTCAAAGACTGTTATGATCTCTTGCATTTCTCCAAATGCTGGTTCATGCGAGCATACTCTTAATACTTTGAGATATGCTGATCGGTAAGAATGTTTTTCAATTAAACAGTGATGCTGCCCTGCTCCTGAATTATGTAGTGTGTGCTAAGTAATAAATATATGGTGTTCACAGGGTTAAAAGTCTTTCCAAAAGTGGAAATTCTAGGAAGGACCAATCCAGTTTGCCATCAACAGGCAAGGAATCTTCATCAGCTCCTACTTCATCTGTTGTTGCTGAATCAGAAGATGTTTTTGAGCAACCTCATGAATTTAAGGTATTAGACACTAATAGGAAGGTGTCAGACAAGGAACCTTCTTTCAAATTGCCTGTTGATGATGAGAGACAACCCCCCAGCTTTTCCTCCAATTTTAACATTAATGGTGGTGATGAAAGTGGGGTGACTGCTGGTGGCATCGAACGAGAAAGATTGGACCCTAGAAATGCTGCAAAGTGTTCTACCAGCCAGAAGACTCTCCCAGTTGGCTTCTACCAGAGTTCAGCTAATATAGAGGAGAGGACTCATAAAGTGTCCCCACCTCGGCAAAAAGCTCACAGGGACGAAAGACCGGAAAAGCTGGGATATGGTTCAAGAAAGGACACAGATACTTCTGATATGCCAACCACTAATTATAAGCAGCAAAGTATCAGCAGCTCTAATGCAAGTACTACCGGTGGAAGTAGGCAGTATGAATCTGAGCTGGCTCCTGATGGACGCATCAATGAGATACTTGAGGTTTTTTTTTTGCACTATCAAAATTAATATATATTTTGCTCTCATTTTAGGTGTATACAATCTTGTATTAAGTGTTTTCTCAATGCAGGAAGAAGAGGCTCTCATTGCAGCCCACAGAAAAGAGATAGAAGATACTATGGAGATAGTTCGTGAAGTAAGTTATACCTTTCCTCCATTCTATTTCGGTGCTCCATATCAACATTGCTGGGTGCATATGACAAAGCTCTAAATCTTAGTTTCGCTCTTCACTTCACTATCAGTTCCTTCTTTGAATGCCAAATCTCATTTCTCAAGTAACCAACAAACAGATGACTATTTAAGAAAGAAATTTTTCTGTGTTTTGACGTGTTTGCATTACATCTCTAGGAAATGAAACTATTGGCAGAAGTGGATCAACCAGGCAGCCATATTGACAACTACGTGACACAACTTAGTTTCGTGCTTTCTCGCAAAGCAGCTAGCCTGGTCAGTCTTCAAGCTCGCCTAGCTAGATTCCAACACCGCCTGAAAGAACAGGAGATACTGAGTCGAAAGAGGGTACCCCGCTAAATTCCAATACCTTTACGTGCCAAAGAAAAAATGTTTCTTGTTTACATGTACGTATTGTAGATTACTATTGCCACCAAGTATACATACAAATTACCTGGTGAAGTTTGTTGTATTTGTGAAGCAGAAAAGGAAAAGAAAAACACATGATGAAAATGTTGTGAATTTGGGACTAACCAGTATTTCATTTGTTTTCAAACACGAGCTCTGCCACAAAACTGGAACTCTTGTTTCTGTAATTGTGTTGGACTATTTTCTCTCCTTTTTTAACCTGTGCTATTGTATTTATCATTTTTGAGCTGTAAGTCAAGCCCCCATTGTATATAGAAATTCAGGTGCCTAGGAATGTCGTACAACAGCCCAACTCAGTGATTGTAAATCGGAAGGGGTCATATGTAGCATAGCCTAACTGAGGCTGGGCATTGCTCAATGATCACTATCAAGCCAACCGGCTCAAAAACTACCGTAGAATGAGATTCTCGCTTCCTTGGGCTGTTCATCTGAATCATATACTACTACTACTTTGAAAGATGCACATTTTGCGTGAGACAAATTGAGGAATCATAAATTCGTAACCATGCACTTCTGTAATAGTAGACCGAGAATTATACACACAAATATGTGCGCCACCTAATTTCACCAACTTATCTTAGAATGCAATTTTTAATTTTCAAAATCCAATGGTTTCATTACAGTTTGCACTTTGCTGGCAGCTGAAGATGAGTGCAGCAAGTAATAACAATAGCACAAGAGTCTGCAGCAAAAATTGTGCCAGGGAAACGACTGGAAAGGGTGAGAATCTTCCTGCATCAATTTCTTCTTAAAGCTTTCACAAGCCCGATGATCTGTTGGTATACTCTTTCACCAACGCTCCAAAAAGCGACGAACGCTCCAGCAGCCTTGCCGGACTTTCAAACTCCTTGGCCCATCCTGCCAAGAAATATCACAATCCCAGAAAGGATGTCATTTAGGCAACCACATTATCTGTCCAGTCTCGTAATTAAGTCTTGTAATTCCGTCTGCAGTAAGAATTAGTGCATGAAAGAAGGAACTTACCATCATCCATGACCAAGACTCTGTCGCAGTCGATGACTGAGGGGATTCTGTGGGCAATGGTGATTATGGTGCACTCGGAGAAGTCTTGCCGGATGATCCTTTGAATGACTACATCTGTCTGGGAATCAACAGAGGCAGTCGCTTCATCCATGAACAAAACCTTGCTACTTTTCAGCATCACCCTTCCCAAACACAGGAGTTGTCGCTGCCCTACGCTCCAGTTTTCTCCTGAGTCGACCACTGTGGATGTATAGCCACACAGTTTTTTGTCAGTTTCACAGACAGAAGACGAGGATGGAATGTGAGAACGAGATCATAAGACAAGACAGGGGACCTGATGAATCCAGTTTGTCGGGCTTGGCTGACACTACTTCCTTCAGTTGGCAACGTTCGAGGCTCTAAACAGAAATTAACAGATGAGATTGACAGAAGAATGAGGATGATGCACATCAATCTAACCAAGGAACTGGAATCGTACGTAACTTCTGATTTATCTTGCACATACCTTCCATATTTCATCGTCAGAATACAAGCCAAGTGGATCAATGTTGCTCCTAACAGTTCCCTCAAACAGGACAGGCTCCTGAGGGATGATCCCGAATCGAGACCTGAGGTCATGAAGGCCTAGATTACACGTATTAAGCCCATCGATCACTATACTCCCAGAATACGGTTCTATCAGCCTAAAGAACACTTGGATCAGCGTTGTCTTCCCACTTCCTGTTCGGCCAACAACACCAATCTTCTCACCTCCGTTGATGGTTAGTGAAATTCCCTTAAGTACCATAGGAGTGTTATCGCGATACCTCACCTGAAAGCCACATTGCACAGGTTGTTACCTAAGTGGCCAAGATCATGAGATGTCTACTTGTCGCTCAACTCCTATCGTCCATACAAACAAGCATAGAAAATTATTTGAATACGATGTAAAATGGGAACACTGGAATACCTTCAGGTCCTTTATGGCGATCTCCCCGCGACTTGGCCATTCTGCAGAGACTGGAAAATCTGTTTTCCTCCATTCGGCTTCAGATGGAATGTTTATGAATTGCTTTATTCTCTCCACAGACACCATTCTGTTCTCGAGGTAGGAACCGAGATAGACAGCCCAGTATAGTACCGCATTGAGTGGCAAACCATACGAAAGAGCCAATCCAACATATTCTGGTGGACAACACCACAACAAAATGGCTTAAAAGGTTTCTTTTTTATCTGCTGTGGTAGGATAATCTATCAAACTCTTGTTTGTTACCTGGTTTTATGAAGGTAGTCGGCAAGAGGATCAGGAAAACGGTGACGACACACAGAACAAAGCTCCCAATCAACTCAAGCCGGAAGCCCAACCACTCATTCGATGCGCTGTTGTGGAAACTCATCGTCAAATTTAAGTTCACCTTGTCAAGATTTTCCTGAAAGAATCTGTCCTCCTTTCTGAAGCTACGGATAGTCATGACACCAGATATTGTCTCAGAGAAATGATGGATAATTGGAGCTTTAGTAATTTGATCTAGCCTTGTCAGCTCACGAGCCGTTGCAATATAGTACCCCTGCGTTGCACAACGATCAAAAAGATTTATACAACGGCGTAAACAAGCATGGCAAGAGCTAAGATTGTATGTACCTGATACCAAATATTGAGCCAAATCAGTGGAATTATGAGCACTGCTGTAGGCCAGGCATACTGACATGTCATGATCAGTATGCCGATCAATGAAATGTATAGCACGATCGAAACATTCAGGAAGATTGGAATCACGATATCCACGTTGGTTTGATCAGATGAAGCCTGTGAACCAAACAGACGTCAGTCAGAACAAAGTGTCCAATAAAGTACTAGTGTAAGATACATTAGGCAGGCTGTTTGAGATTTACGCGGCTTAATACTCTTCCGGAAGGAGTTGTATCAAAGAACGACATTGGAGCATGAAGAATGCTGTTCAATATCTGATTGAAAAAGCTTTGGCATGTTTTGAGGCACATATGTGCCATAAATATCGATCTTGCTGCCAAGAAAATGCACGATATGCCTGCTATGGCTGAGTAGACTCCATTGAATGTAGATGCTACGAAATTCTGTCCTGAAGTCTCGTAGGCCAGCCAATAATCGCTCGACATTTGGGACAACTGCCACAGTAGGGAAACAAGCATCACGGCTGTTATTCCCCACCATCCATATGCCTCGGTGCAGTACTGCTTATAGACACCTAAACTGACACGACCTGTTTCCCTCTCTTCATCCTCAATGAGCTTTGAGCTGCCCTTATCAGCAGCCTTGGATTCCTCTCTTTCGCCATTAAGTTCGCTCTGGCCGGAAGCATTTTTGGGGGAAGAAACTTGTCTCTCTGATAAATCGTCTGCTTGTTTGGCACCTGTGCTGGGAACTGCAGTGCTTGTTTCTACTAATCCCATGGAGGTCTCATGGGCTGCAACAAGTGCACTGAAATCAAGTTCTGATTGACGAAGTTCTTCATACTTCCCGGACTGCACGATTTTGCCCTCTCTCATGACCTTATAACCACAACAATCCATAAACATTGTAAGAACAATATCAAGCCACACGAATTACACAAGTGGTACACTATTTCCATCATTCTTACCAATATCAAATCTGCATTGTGGAGGAAGTCGACCTGATGGGTGACAAGTAGAATCGTTTTGTCCTTAAGAGCTCCCCTCAGGCATTCCTGCTCGAAAAGCAATGTAAAAAAGGAGCTGATTCACGAACTGACATTACTAAGCAGGAGGAGGAGACGCGGCGTCATAAAGCAAAGAAAAGTTATCTCAACCTTAAATATTTCAGTTCCTGTATGAGCATCAACAGCACTGAATATGTCATCCAGCAGATAGATATCACAGTCTTGATACACGGCCCTGGCAAGCTGTACTCGCTGCTTCTGTCCTCCGCTAAGGTTAATGCCGCGCTCACCAATCTCTGTTTGATCACCATGTTCCATGATTTCCAAATCCTTTTCAAGAGCACACACTTTTATCGCATTCTTGTACCTCTCTTCATCCATAGGTGAACCGAACAGGATGTTTTCTTTGATTGTCGCGTTCTGTATCCACGACGTCTGTGCCACATATGCAGTAGTCCCACAAACCCTGACCTGTGTGGACAATTATCCTCATCCTGTTTAGAAATAACCCGCAAAGCGTTGTAATGATGGAGCTCAAGCTAATAATCCCTGCTCAGTGCTTACCTTTCCTGAAGTTTTACGAAGCTCGCCGAGAACTGATGCCAGTAAAGAAGATTTCCCTGATCCTACCGTTCCCACAATTGCTGCAAGATCACCCTTGTTTATCTCGAAATTTATACCTTCTAGAACATGGCTGGCCCCTTCATCATCCCAAGCAAAGGTCCCGTCTCTGACCTCCACAGCAACTCTACCGTCGCACCCTTCCTCCCTCTCAACAGTTCCGCCATCCAATTCATGGCTCGTCAGGTAGCTATCCAACCTCCCCAACGATATGACGGCTTGTGAAACCGAGATGAGCGTCTGCGGAAAATTCTGAATCGGCTCCTGCAATATACTGAAAACCGACGTTGCAGTGAACACAGTTGCAGCATCAAGAGACACTCCCACAAGAGTCGCGACTCCGAACGTGAGTGCAGATATAGCAAGACGGATGCTCCACAGCAGGATCAAGTTCCCCGAAATTAAGTACATGAACTTGCTGAGCCAACCGTACTCCAACTGCCGCGCCGCCTGAATTTTCCTGCAGAAGTGTTCTTCCCAAGCCTGGAACTTTATCACCCGCATGTTGTTGAGAAGTTCGGTCGTGGCTTTCATCCTCAGGTCCCGATTCATCATCACATTGAACTGAAATGAGTTGTTCTTGCGCGTGATCACCAGCGTCAGGAACATAATGCCGGAAACTGCAGCCAGAGAGACGACTACTGAGACTCCAATGTATATGTACAGCAGCAGTAAGGCTATTCCGACTTGAAACGGCATCATCCAGAGAGTGTGCAGCTGATAGACCAAATCGGAGAGCTGCTGGCAGTCGACGGCCATGTAATTCACGATGTGGCCTACTCCGTGAGCCTGTCTCGAGGAGCACGACAGTCTGAGCCCTTTCTTGTACAGCGCGGTTATCAGAGTGGAGCGAATAAGCATCCCGAGTTTTTGCGAGAGGAAATTGAACTGATGGGAGCTGATTACTTCAATCACTTTTGAAATGAAGAGGATCAGAACTAGGTAAAACCCTCGAGACAAATTGCTTCTGTCCCCTTCACTGAAACTGACGAAGCTTTGGATTAGTACCGGACCGACGTACATGACGGCCAGACGAACGACTGCCAGGAAGCCCGTGAAGGCGAGATCCTTCCAGAAGCATCTAAGCAGCATTGTTCGTACTGGATTCTTGGAGTTCTCTTGAGGCTTAGGCCAGTGCACCTCAAAAAGATCGGACATTGTTTTTGCCTGATGATCATATGGAAGGGAAGGAACTTCATCCATCTTTAGAGGAGCCTTATACCCTTTCCTGAGGATTGGATTCATCCAATGCCACGAAGCTCGGGACAACAAGGAAGCTGTGGCATATCCACAGATGTTAGTAGAATCCAGACAATCGACTGCATCCGCCGCTGATCTCGAATTCCCATTAGCATCACCATCTTCTCCAACAGGCCAATAACTGATCCCGGATGATCCTCTGACAGCAACAATGAACAGAAAAGCGTACAACGGGAAGCTTGCCAAGGAAAACACATCATCTACTTTCACATTAGGATCATCGACATTTTGACTGTGGAGGAACAGTAAACGAACGAGGGCTGCCGTTGCAAACAAAGACGCAACAATCAAATTCACTCCCCAATACGTACGGAGAGGGAGTGAATGAGAGACCGCTCCAAATTTTCTCTCCCGAGACATGAGATACAAAACCGTAACATTGGTCAATGCCTGAAACAATCTGAACAGAACCTCTACCAAATCCCACTGCGATCCTACCCCTTGGCTTAAGGCCAATATGCTGAGAACAAAGTAGGCTAATGATAATAGAGCCGTCGCTCCAAAAGAAACTTTAAACCACAAACTGATTTTGGAATCAGTGATTTCATTTCCTAGAAGAGGTTTGGCAAGGGATGAAGGTCCCGAATTTCGATGAGCAAGGAATCTAGAATACAGACTCCTCATTGCTAGTACTGTAAGGGTAAGCAGGAAAACAGCATCAACAACAGACGACAGAATTCTTTGGGGACATGGTGAGAGGAAAACGAATTCCAGCCACCGGAGCGGCAGAGAAGTGGAATCATGTGAAGATTGAACGACGGACGCGGAACATTCAAGGGACGTAAGCAGAGAAACAGAAGACATGATCACAGTACCGGGAATCCTGTGATCCCGTCGTCTGCATAAGAAGAATATACAGCACAAGATTAAACAACTCTAGAAGATGATCAGAAATGAGTACTGGAAATTCATATTTAGAGGAAAAGAAAGGATAACAGGGGCACTCGGACAGCAGTCAATGGCTAATAATTTTGAAATGGTCGTACTTTGAAATTTGGAGAATCCATACACAAGATTTTGTGGTTTACCATAAAATAATACTCCTACTACTACATGGGCCAGGGGACTATTGTTTGGAGTCTACTGAAGTCGTGCACCAACCTCAGAAATATGTTTCAACCTTTCCAAAGCCAATGGCCAAAAGATTTAAGCAAGGGACAGTCATGATGGAGACGATGAAGAGAATAATTGAAAGTGTGACAAATCAGTCATAATTATTACGGCATATTCTCAAAATTTTGGTTTTGGAAAGATTTAGACAGGTATTCCAGTAAGAAAGTGTAGTGATGAATTTGAGGATGGAAAATTTGGCGATTTGTGTTTGTCGGGCTAGGCAAATTAACATGGACTACACTACTATCACTAATACTCCAACGAATCACCACCAAACTTCAATTATTGGAAACTTCTTTCTGTGGCTCACCTCAACGTTATTCACGCATGGAGTAGTATTATTTCCCATTTTAAAAAGTTTCCCCATCAATCATTCAATGTTCTATTTTTTTTTCTTTTTTTGAAGAGCATTCAATGTTCCATTAGGAGTTAGGACAGTGAATAACATTAAATACTTCTTTTTTTGGAAGAATAACATTAAATACTTAAAACGTACAGTAGTACATATATATAAATATACCCTACCATAGGGTATTTAAAAAGTTTACACAAGAGTCAAGAGGCAATAAAACTTTAGACACAATTTATGAACCCTTTGTTTACTGAATTTAATTTTTATCCTCTAAAATTAACTTCATAATTTATTAATATACTTCCTCCGTCTCACTATTTTTGTTATGGATTCACCCAGCACGTATGCCGATACACGTTTTTAACGGTTAATAACTTAAATTGTGTACAATAAAAAGTTATAAAAAGTTAATTATCTAAAACTATAAGATTATACGAATCTAACAAGATCCATTTCCACTTAACTATGTTTTTTCTTACATAGCTATGATAAAAATTTGAAAATTAAACAGGAAATAGTGCCAAAAAACCATCCGTAACAAAAACATCGAGACAGGTGTATTAAAAAGTAAGAGCTATTATATTTTTTTTTATTCATTTTTAAATTATCAACTTAAAATTGAATATGGTGTGATGAATCTAGTGCAGCATATACTAACATTAGCATATGCACAAACCAAATACAGCAGTGTCAGTCATAACTCATATGATAGGATGAGACATATATATGCTGTAGCTATTTCTTTTTTCTTTTTTTTTTTTTGGGAAAATAAGAGCAATTTAATTTGGATGTGCTTTTAATTCTGGCATCATCGGCAGTCTGCAGTCTTCACCGTCTCTTAGGCATCCAATTCACTATATCATTCACTACCTGCAATTCACCATTGTAGCGACAAAAGTTGAAATAGCAAAAAGAATTCAAGCTTCTTCTGTCACTACCGGGAAATGTAATAATTATTTGCAGCTTTTGATGTTTTTTAATTTAGAATTTTGATTATAAAAAATAAAAATGAATTAAATTATATGTAATGAAAAATAAATAATGGAGTAATAATGAAATGTGGATCCATGCATATAGTAAAAGTTGGGTAGTGTTTTTGTGAAAAAATTTAATGATATACTCCCTCCGTTTTTTTTTTATTTGCTACGGACCCACGCAGCACGCAGTCCAATGTACATTTTAAATCAGTAATAACTCAAGTTCGGTACAAGTAAAAATTCTAAAAGTTCGATATTTAAAAACTACAAGACGAGACGAATCTAACAAGATCTCAATTGACTATATTTTAACTTGAATAACTATGATAAAACTTCAAGTCAAAGTGATTGTGTGAATAGTGTCAAATTCTCCAACGTAGCTATCATTTAAAAACGGAAGTAGTATATAATAAAGTAGATAAATACTGCGCATGTGTACCAAAAAATGGGGTAGAATTTTGATTGTTACACTGAGCTGCAGCTGGCTGCCACAACGTCACACATGTGCTGCCATATACCTAGAGTTGTAAATAGAACAAACTGTTCGTGGGTTGAGCTCGTTTTGACGCTTGTTCGTTCGTTAACAGCTCGTTCGGTAAGTTAAACGAACAGAGCTCAAACACATAATTTGGTTTGTGTGTTCGTTCGTTAAGTTCGCGAACAGTTCGAAATTCTTTTTTAATGGAATATATATTATAAAAATAAAAATTTTATCTAGTTGTTCTTTCCATTTTTTATTTTTTTTTAATTTCACATTTCTCTCATAAATTATATTACAATATACATTACATTTTCACACCTAATTTAATTCTAAAACAAATAAATTTATTAATAAAATAAATGGTTCGTTAACTGAGCTCGACTAGGCTCGTGTTCGTTCGTTATTAGCTCGCTCGTAAGGTTAAACGAACAGAGCTCAAACATGAAAATTGGCTCGTTAAGATTTTTGGTTCGGTTCGTGTTCGTTCGTTAAGCTTAACGAATAGAGCTCAAACACTTGAAGCTCGGTTTGGTTCGGCTCGTTTACAACTCTACATATACCAGGGAAATTGGCTAATATATTTAATACTTACTACTTTCATTTTTATTACCAAATAAAATATTGCATATAATAAAACAAAATGTACACATGTTTTTTTTGGTAAATAGTGGCACTCATGTGTCGGCAAAGGTGTGTGAGAGCCCAAACCACACAAATTACAAAGAGGGATAAAGGGGAGGGGATAGGGGCCAGGTGGGGATCGAACTCCCAACCTATGGTTGAGAGAATGGGGACTTGACCACTAAGGTAAGTCCCCAACCCCATTTATTTATTTTTGACTTTCATGACATTGTAATAATAATAATAATAATAATAATATTATTATTATTATTATTATTATTATTATTATTATTATTATTATTATTTAATATTTTTAATAGTAAAACAGAATGAAATGATTGAAATGAGTAGGTGCCACCCCATTTATTTAGATGCTCTCCCACCTTTATTTATGTAGGTGACCATGTTCCATATAGGCCACAACATTATTGTAACTAAAACAGTTGACTCTCAGGCCATAATGGAAGAATTAATGTGACCAACCGAGAAGAATTAATGTGACAAATTATATAGAAAATTTGATGTAAAATTCTCACTGCTGTACCTGAATTAAGTAGATAATAGTTTGGATTTTTGAAGCATCATTTATACTATGAAGGGATAGAATTTTATATCATGCCCCCCTTTCTCTTTATATACGTCATACAATATCCAATGCAAGAACATTGTTCACTTTTGAAAAACTTCTAGTATTATCTTATTATAAGATGTTTCATCTTCAATAAAATTCTATTCCCTATTATTTCATTGTTAAAATATGTATATATATATCTATATCCATAAAATATTTGAATTGTATGTCCAAGTATATTTTGGCTGCTGACGTGTTTTGCCAGACATAATTTTTACATAATTGAGGTGGCTTCGATGAATGACTATTTAGTACTCTGGTATTCAGGATTTATATAGGAAATTTGTTAGATAGATACATATAGTTTAGCTACAAGAAGATATCAGCACATCAAATGTTTATATGATTCTGCAGTGTCATTGTGTCAAGACCAAGTGAAGCTCCAGATCCTGAAATCATGGAATCTATGATATATGAGTCACATTTTTATCTTCTTTCACAAATTTTGCGGCAAAACAATCAGACGAAGCAAGGGCAAAGCATTAAGACAGACCTTGAGATATGATGATCAAATAAGCTGCACGACAGCAGCAACTCGCAAGGCACCATCTTGAAGGAGATCACCAAGCTCATCAAATAACAAGGCCGTTCGCCAGCCCCATCCCTTGGGTGCTTTCGGAAGCAGTGTTCCTGTTTGCTTGTGGCTTCCGAAAACCATCACTTCTCGCTTTGATGGGCATATCAGCTGGAATAAGGGTTGAAGAAAGTTGCCAATGAAGCATTATGGCGCCCTAGACTACCGTTGTTATACCTCTGTATGTTGAAAATGGGCGTAGAGAGCTTACCTGATATCTAGCAGTGACCTTTTCCCTAGAATCGACATACATATGAACCTGCGGTGAGGGAAGGGAGATGCAATATGGACCATATTATGTTTCATACTGTGTAAGCTTATCCATAGAAAATAGAACTGACTGTTTATTTTTGTGAAATTAAATATAAAATCGTGCAAGAACCAGTTTACCCACTATATCAGCTACAAAATACACCGTGTTTGCAGTACAAGTGCATTTTGGATTGCCAAATAACTATTCTAAGTACCTTCCTGAGGGGATCACAGATCTCCACCTTCCGTCGATGAAGAAACAGCCCTGAATGACAGATGATAAAAACAAGAACATCAATTAATAGATTTACTGCAAAACAAAAGGATTATAATTAGATGGCAAGATTTAGGAAAATACCAAGAGTGCGGCGTCCTTGAAGATCTTCATCGCTGAAAGCCTGAACTGTAACCTACAGGCCAAAGATCAAATATTTATGGGAAATTCAAAAGAATCATAAGCCAAAAAACAAAAACAGAAACAAATAAATTTCTTGTTTTCAAACCTTCCACAAGGAACCTGCATAATATGCTTCTGGAGAGTGCTTAACTTGGCCATTAGCAAGTCTAAGGACATCCTGAAACTCAACCCTGAAAACACCAGTGGAGGGTGATCAGATAATGTAGAAAGCATTATATCCCAGAAGAAAACATCTAAATCTCTTATTCCAGAAGAAAGACACTCCAAGTTTCATCATAATAAACCAGATAAGGACAAGTAAATATATATTCAACTTCAGTGCATAATGCATATGTCCTGCTATTGGGAAAATGGATAGAAAAAATGGCCACAGATTCCTCATAAAACAGAAAGAGTGACAGGACTGATCATGGAACCTTCATAAAGAGTTAAAATGTGCAGTCAACACTAATTAACACAATAAAAAAAATTCTTAAGTAGCTTTTGAAGTGAAAGGTCACAGTGAGTGTGGCAGTAGAGCCATAGCTTACGCAAAACGAAAAGGTGGAAAGTGACTCAAAGGTGTCTTCAGATCCAGTGATATAGAGCTATTAGCATTCTCCCACTCAATACCCATGGTGTGCTCGGTTGAGTCAATCAATTGCATAGTAACACCATTGGTACTTGACCCAGCACTAAAGGATCCTGCTAGCCTGCTTGACGCACCTGTTTCATCTTCTCTTCCCATTTCAACAACATGAACATTAGCGACATCATTTGGTCCCTGACTGAGCCCAAACAGAGCTGTTAAACCATCCCCTGCAAGGTCACTGTTGTCAATTCTAGTCTCTGAGTCATCATTAGGTGGTTGTTGGTTGTTTCGGTTGCCAATACCAAATGGGACACGAGAAAAGACATAACGAGTTGGTGGCCAAGCAGCAGCAGGTACAAATGTAGTTCCACGTCCAATGCCAGCCAGACCATCAATAGGGCTCCTATCATGAACACGAACAGGCCTAAAGACACCATTTCTATCTGGCGGAGCAGAACTTGTAACATAAACATGCCCCATGTCACTAGGGGGCAGATTATTATGATCATCATCTTGCACATAGTATCCGCCAGTTGAAACACCAATTGAATACCCATATTGTTGTCTGCATGCACATACCATATTCATGCGGCTGCAGTTTTTGCATGTATCTGCACCAATTTCTTGCACTCTCTGGCTTAAGAGCATCTATGAAACATGTACAAATAGAGTAGGATAAATGAATTCCGTAAAAAAATAAGGGTATTGCAAATAAAATTATTATGTTTGCATTGAAACTCATATGAGTCTTATTTTCTAGAGACTTTATTGCAATGATAATTGGGCAATGATATAAACCTATTATTACCTATAAGTAAACTATCCAAAATAAGAAACATGATTTCTAATACTAGAAAATATGATTAAACATAACATTATTATATATCTTATTCTAAATATAATTCTTAAACACTTCTGCTTAGGTTCAGCTTAGATACGAGAAGAATTCAACCTGCAACAAAGTTACCCAAACCACATCAAATAGCAGAGGTCGTAAAAACTTGAAAACCTTAAAAACTGTTGTATGGAAAAAAAATTAATAATAAAAAAATATATAAAAAAACACCCTGTGGTGGTATAGAAAACAAGGAGGCACCATAGGGAAAACATTGGGACTCTAATACCATGCTGAAAATAAACTATTTCATCTGCCTACTGAACCTCGTAAAAGAGTATCTTATCTACGGGGACATCACGACAACACGACTTGGGAATATGATATAATCATAGCTAAATTTAAAGTTATAAAGACTCTTAAGTTTAAAAAGGAAGAAACTGAACTCTAAATATATTAACGAATATTGCAAGATATCCAATTCTAAAGATAGTTTAACAAACTGTATTGAGAAGTTAATCAACTTGCAGAATCAAAAAGCTGCAACACAAAAAAAAATAATAATAATATTAGAACTGGCTAATTTAACTCGCAATGATACAATAACTATAATCATGACAAAGATGATGATAGTATGTTGCTGTAGGTTTTTAAGTTCCTTGACATAGTAAGAACATGATTAAAATACATTATCAGAATCAATACCATACCTGCAACCACAAACCATCATTCACTGCTTTGCAGGGGAAGTCCATTTCTTCAAGATGTTTTCTGGCATTCAAGAGTGCCTCAAAAGTCATGTTGCAATACAAAAGAGAGCCCCCCTCAAAGATGTTGACGAAAGAATCATAATCTTCTCTGCTCATTCTATATTGCTGTTTTAGGCAAGTTTTCAACTCTCTTCTACTAACAATCCTCCCACCCCATGTTAGAGATGACATATTGCCTCTTTCAAATTCACTGGGCATTAGCACATTACTGGAAGAGTTCACTGATATGCAGCGCATTTGATCTCCTGGAGGGCAACTACTGTTCATTTGGTAGCAAGAATCTTCATCTGATGGCCCTTCAAAGTTAAAACCTTTGTCTGCTGATCCACTCATTCCAGCACTAATGTGTACATTTAGATAAGAGCTTGAGGCACTAGGGTAATCCACGTAAAATGTTTGACTTTCTAAAGGTCTTTCAATGTTAAAATTGTATCTCGATTCCAAATTGGATTCATGGCACGTTTGTGTCCTATCAATATCAGAATTGGAATCCACAACAGATTCTGCAACCTCAATAGGAATATTACGCGCAGTGTCCTGGCTTTCAAACTCATCTGTTGAATTTTGGTGTTGTCGTTCAGTTTTCAACAAGTTGATTACACTCTCTTCTGGCAGGTTTTCCTTGTTTACTGGGGAAGAATCAGAGTGTTTTCTTGATACATGTTCACAACTTGAACTTTGTTGCTCGCAATGTTCTGCTTTGTGAAGAGCTCCTTTGGCAAGAAATGCATATAATGCCAATTCAAACCTTCATAAAAGGATATATATATATATATATATATACACATATGTACAATAGATTATCCTCAGCCGTGCAAAAAAAAAGTACTACTACAGTTATAAAAGTGAGGTCTACCGTTTCTCTTCATTGGGTACCCATAGCTCATCTGAGGTAAGCAATGTAAGTAATGTTTGAGCAGAAAGTTTAGGAAGCACCTGACACAGAATGGAGGTTATATAAAGCTTCAAATGGAATTATCTCTTATTAGAAAACATGAAGCCAATGGTTGAAATATTTACCTCTTTCAATTCTCGAGCTCCACTTTGGCAGAGATAGCCCCAGCATGCCCTTTTTACTCGTTCTCCATGTTCTCCATAATCTTGATTTTCAGCAAATACCTATGTTGCAGTGAATGTGATTAAATACTGAATAATTTACATCAGACTAAATGAAGTATTCAATAATGAAAATTCCATTGACCTGATACGTCAAGAAGTTTGTAGACCACAAATCAGCAATGATGAAATCTGTGCAAATTGTGCATAAATCCTGCATGTAAAATTTCATATAGTAAAGGCACATAAAAGGCCAAAGTGATTATCCACATAGGCTAATGACACAATGTTGTAAACATGCCATCAGATCATTCATAAGAAACGCAGTCTTCCCAGGAATAATTGTAAAGAGTGGCTATCCTAAATGCACAAGGTGAGAACACCATTGATGGGGTGAGTTACAATAAAGCTAGAACTGCTCTACTGATTCAAACCCCCCCAAGGGAAAAAAAAATCTCTGCTAAATTTGAGGCACCAAAAAGCTAGGATTGTGTTCGGTTCTGTTTCCTAAAGTACATAACACCATGAATTAATGTTTCTCAAAGCACACATAAGAGTTGAAATTATATCATAGATGAGCATAAACATATACAACCTTCACTCAGATTCAGTGGATGTTTATATACTAGGTGATGACTGAATTCCACCTTATGACTACGATATAACCCAAGCGAACACTGGTGGATGAAGAAAGTCTTGAGTTAAAGTTTCCAAACCACACTTTCTGTTAGAAGCGAAAAGACCATCACGCCTTTGAAAAATAAGCTGCAATTTCTTGGCCAACTTCATACAGAACTAAATAATTTCGGGACCATGAAAATCAGTAAACAACACA
Organism: Hygrophila difformis; assembly: GCA_030278955.1. Classification (NCBI taxonomy): domain Eukaryota; kingdom Viridiplantae; phylum Streptophyta; class Magnoliopsida; order Lamiales; family Acanthaceae; genus Hygrophila; species Hygrophila difformis. The sequence goes on from JAOANR010000007.1 coordinate 16,102,343, forward strand.
TAATCAAAACATGTTCTGACTAAGTTGCCCTAAAACAGAATGGGAAGGAGTCTGCTTCATCAATTTAATATCATTAGAATTCAGCTAGATCTTTTAAATCTGCAACAGCAAACTACCTGTATAGTTACATTACCTGAAGGTCAAGAAACGATGCGGCAGCCAACACTCGAAATGCATTAGCATCATTGAGCTTCGGATAATGTCCATAAAGATAAGCCAATGCTATCTCCATTGCTTCACCATTTACATTTTTATCATCAACATGCAAAGTCAAGACTGGAGCATTGGCTTCTTTCCATGGACCCTGAAGCATGTTCCTGCACACCACAGTATTATGAACCAAAGCACTGATTTTGGACATTTAAGGAATAAACTAGTGCAGAGTGAAGGGGGAAAACCCCTAATACCAGAAAATATAATTTGTTCATTCCTTCAATTTCATAAATATTTAAGCATTTTTAATTTGAAGATGAGAAACGCACTCTGAAAGTAACTGCCTTAATGTCAGAAAAGCAAGTTGCAAAATTTAGAAGTTTAAAGATTGCAAACTACTTCCAAATCATGTCGTGTCCTCAAGTTCAAGCACACAGTTCTCTTATTTAACCATACAAACAAATCAATATTAAGTAATCGCTTCCAGGAAATTTTGCCTTCGCACCATATGAATTAAACACGGCTGCTGATGAGTGCTTCTATGCACCTGCGGTCCAAAATACGCTTGAAAATTGGATCAACTCAAACTTTAGCATGACTATGTTATGTTATTAGCTATAATATATCTTTCATGCATTGCCCTGCGTTTGTTATTTGTTATTATTGGTCCTCTTACATCATCTCTGTTCATTTGAGTTTTTGAATGATCATCCCGCTTCATTGCCTCCCATTGCATAAAGAAAAGACAAGCAACGGTTGTTCCTAGCTTCTGGTCAACTAGTCTTGATATAAGCTCAAAAATATTTAAATTCTCAGAAGTCATAACTATATTATCACTTCCTAGTTAATGTGATAAAACAATAACCAAAATATTCGAATATTAGCATAGGAGGTCAATGAGAACTATAAGGCAAGCTACAGAATTGAATGATAAGTATTCAAAGCATAAGTCAAGTCAAATTAGATCAAATAAGTGTGCACGGCCTAAGAGATTAAGGCCTTCTTCACTTTTATGGATCCAAACTAATCATATATTATTCTTTTAAAAGATACATGCTCATCACTACCTATAAGGGCAATACTACAATCTAAATGAACTAAGTCACTGGATGGTAAATGAATAGGGGGAAAAATGAATCTAATAAGACTTTATCCAAGCCATAAAACTAAAACATGGCCGTGAAGATCATACAAGCGCTAATAAAACAGCAAGCTCTAACGAAGTTTATTACCAAAAAAAGAAGAAAAACACACACACACACACACACACACACACAAGAAAAAACGTTCATTCAGCGAAATTGAATCTGTATTACAGTGCGAATAACGCTTTATCCTTGAAATTCTACCACTATAAAGTTTAGTTCACTCAAGTTTCAGTTCCCACTGCAGCTCAACAGAATCAACTCTAGACAGCAAGAACAATAATTTAATTCAAAACCCAAACACAGTAGATCCCACCTTGCAAAGCCATTACATAATAATTCAAACCCAAACAAGAGTTTCAATAATGTCTGAATTCAAGATTGCGGTTTTCTTTTAAAGGGGGAGAAAGTACGAGGACGTGGGCGTACCGGAAGTAAGAACTCCGGGAGAGTATGAGGCGATGGAGATGGTACGTAGACCCCATAGCAGTTAAAACAACGTCTGAGAAAACACCATTACTAAACCCTTGCAATTGAATGTGATCACAGAGTGACGCCAGGTTGCAATCCACTGTCGTCCGGCGCATCTCTCCTACTCCGCCTCGCCTCTCTTCAGTCGCACTGCTGTCACCGACGTCCGGATGCGAGGGCTCCTTTGTCATTTCCACGGGCCCGCCGCCCTCCCGACGGTTGTTCCGGTGATTGTATTGCCTCATAGCGTAGCGCTGCGACGGGGATGTTGCCAATACCTGAGATGGACTATGCTAACGCGCATCCCGTGATTACGATGGCGCAAACAGATATGCGGTAGTTTGATGTATGCGAAGGTCGGAAGTGGGATTACCTGAGTGTGACAGTGTCCCAATTTTGGGAATTTAATGGGTGTCTTCGGCAAGAAAGGAGTGAAAAGTAAATTAATTTTTTGTACAAAGCCCTTGCACTTATAAGATATTAAAAACAGTCGGAAATCGTTTTAATTCAAATAGCAAATCGACCAGATTCTCGGCAAAACCCTTCCCTCCGCCATAGTTTAATCTCGGATCTCCATTCTCCAACCCACAAGAATGAGGGCATTCTCCATCAACCGAGGTAAAGCTTTAATAAAAAAAATGGTTTCTTGTTATTCTTTTTATGGGATATTGTAGGACAATGAATCAGGAATATGATAGTTGATCTTTTCCCAAAATGGTATGATGCAATCTATAACAGCATGTTAGGCCTTCTCTGCAGAGCTCGTAGACTCGGCGAAGCTATTGAGTTGTTTGAACAGATGGAGCAGAACGGGGCTGTTCCATGTGCAATTGCTTATAACACCATGATCATGGTTTAGGGATTTGCTAGAAGATTTGATGAGGCATATAGTTCGTTGGAGAGACAAAGGTTGAACAATTGTGATCGCGTACAATAGTTTATTTGGATGCCTTGGAAAGAAAGGTTGATCAATATGTAAAGCTAACAATGCTTAGTCCATCTTTCAGGCCTTGGATTCGGCATGGAAGAGTCAATGAAGCTTATAGATTGTATGAGCAGATGTTAGATTCTGATGAGACGCCGGATGCAATTGTCTATACATCCCTTATTATCAGGAACTTTTTAAAATGTGTAAGAAATGGTGATGGCCATACGGTTTATAAGGAATGGATACGCAAAGGTGTCACTGACCTTACACTCCTGAACACATATATGGATTGTGTTTTCAAAGTAGGTGAGACTGAGGAAGTCAGAGCTTTGTTCAATGAGATTAAGACCAAGTTTACTCCTGATGCAAGGAGTTATTCAGTTCTTACTCATGGCATCGTAAAGGCTGGGTTTGGAAATTAAAGGTGGGTAGAATCGACGAAGCATACCTCATCATAGAGGAAATAATGCAAACGACTATTAATGCCGAATGTCCAGGCATGGAATTGCTTACTTGATGCACTTGTGAAGGCAGCAGAAAGAGATGATGCCCTTGTTTGCTGGAGTCTGGAACTCAATGAAGGATTTGGAATGCACTCCTAACGTTATAACGTACAACATCATTATAAATAGACTGTTCAAAACTCGAAGATTCAACAAAGCTTTTGTGCTTTGGCAGGAAATGCAGAAACATGGGTTGAAACCTAATGTCATCACATATTTTACCGTGATATGTGAGCTTGCTAAAGCTGGAAATATATTGGATGCTGAAAAACTCTTCGATAGATTCTATGCAAGTGGCGGCATACCTGATAGAAGGGTTTAGCATGGCGAGTAAGGCAATGGAAGAAGCTTCTAAGCTATTTGAAGCAAGAAACCAGGTTGTAGCAAAGCTGAATAAGGGAAACAGCTAAATCACAGCATGCTTCGAAGATCATCATGGTAATAATAGTGGTCGCAGCTTTATCTTTCTAATTTTTGTTATTAATTAACGTGTTACCCAAGTGAGTATTTCATGTTAAAAATTCAATGCAGATGCGATTCCAAAGTTAATCGTGAGACGTTAATAATTCTCTTTAACTTCTTTGAACCAGTATTAAACAGACCGAATGGGAGGAAACTGAACCGTAGAGAACCGGACGTCCAAAAATGACCGTTGCGACTTGCCAGCAGTATTTGAAACCTTTCCATCCCCAAAAAGAATTTCAAATTCACAAATGACCGTTGCGTAATTCTTCACTTACCTTTTTCCCCATCGTTCGAACTCGATCTCGTCTTATATCACTCCTCCCAAATCCCTTTTCTTCTCACAGAAAAGGCTCTACCATCTCTCCCTCGGATTTGATCGATATACTCTCTATTGCTCCCAGAAATTTTGCAGGAAATCAATGGCGTTGAGGTCTCTCGACAATGCGTTGCCAATCGCTGCTGAAAGGCCCAAAAAGCAAGCAAAAATCTCTGCCGCAGCTTTGAAAGAGAAGCAATTGCCTGATGTTAGCGTCAATGATGAAAACAAAATGCCTCTGCCGCAGACGGTGTCTGCCGAGGCTTCGATTGAATATCTCCCCTCCGAAAATCTGGAAGCATTTCTAGATCCTGCTATTAAGATTCAGGTTTCTTTCTATTTTACTAGAAATTTCCTGTCCCCTCCCCGCCCCCCACCTTTTTTCTTTCTTTCTGGATTTTGATTTTTTTGCTTCTCCTCAGGGTCTGGTTGGAGTATTGGAGTCAAAGGATTGGTTGAAGGTTTGCGAATCGTTGAATGATACAAGGCGGTTAGCGATACATCACTCAGGTCTCTTGCAGCCAATTCTGTAAGTTCAATTAAACCCTAAATTCTCTTTTCCTGGGTTAATTTTTTGTACACTCTTTTGAGTTTAGCCACTTATCGTAGACGTCCTGATTGAATTCAGGAATCAGGTGCTGCCGGTAATTGTAAAAGCGATCAAGAACCCTAGAAGTGCACTATGCAAGACCTCAATAATGGCCGCTTCAGACATATTCAAGGCCTTCGGTGAAAAGCTACTTGAATCCCCTTCTGAAGCCTTCAACCAGTTGGTAAACAACCACCACCATCTCCATTTTCTCCATATCCATCTAATTTTCCCATGCCTCTGAATCTCCTCATCCCCTTTGTTCCCAAAACAGTTGTTGCAGCTGCTGCTAAAAGCTTCCCAAGACAAGAAATTCGTGTGTGAAGAAGCCAACAAGGCGTTATCAGCAATGGTGGACTCCATTGCGCCGGTTTCTTTGCTCCACAAGCTCAGTGGATATGTTTCCCATACCAACCTGAGAGTCAGAGCCAAAGCTGCAATATCCATCTCTAACTGTGTCTCCAAAATGGTATGCAATATAATGGCCATATCAATGTCAATAATACTGTTTCATGACATTTTCACTAGTTCGTGAATTGACCTGTAACCGCATGCTTTGGCAATGTTGCTTAGGATTTAAAAGGCATGGAAGAATTCGGGCTGGCTGGGTTGATCAAAATGGCATCAAATTTGTTGAATGACAAACTGCCTGAGGCAAGGGAGGCAGCACGGGGGATGGTGCTTGTGTTGTATGGAGCAAGCACAGAGAGTGTGGATGAGAAACAGGAGTCATGGCAGGTGTTTTGCCAGGCTAATTTGCCAGCCATTGATGCTCAGGCAATGGTTAAACTTGTTAGTTCTTGATGTTCTTTGTTTGGATCAGTAAACAGCACTTATTTCTATAGTATTTGTAACGTAGATAGGGTTTTGTTTGATTTGATTGATCCCTTCATGTAAAACTCATGGTTTAGATGATCTATCATCATCATAATGCCGTTATTTGTTTTCATTTGCTGCTGAATATTTTTCATTTTTGTGAACTTTGCTATTTTCTTATCGGGGAAATTATTAATGTGAAAATTATTCACTTAAATAAAATGCAATAAGTTAAACCTACCAAATAAACAAAGTGAATGCATATTCACTATTGAGAAATTTGGAATTTGGTAGTTCGGAAGGCCAACCAAACCGATATTTCTCCATATGTGCTAATCACGTAGTAACTTTTAATCAGTTCAACTACAGTTATACAATTGTGCTATTCACAAAATTCGAACTTAACCTTTTATAGCTTCATGAAGTATAATTTATATAATCTTATGTTCAATTAAAAAAAAAATCAAATAGGAGTAATTTATATTATCACAAGATTCGAATTTGTACAACTTCAAATTTGTTCTAAAAATTACTTCCTCCGTTTTTTTTTTATGTTCTCCTTTTGAATAGTATAAACTATTTCATTAAGTAACTTTGATTCATCTTTTTATCACAGTTATATAAGATAAAACATAGTCAAGTGAGATGTTGTTGGATTCATCTAATCGCGTAGTTTTAGAATATCAAAATTTATTAATTTTTACTTATATATAATATGAAATATTCATGATTGAAAATGTGCATTGGATTGCGTGCAGTGCATAATGAGTGAAGTTAAAAAAAAAAGAAAAAAAAAGAAGGGAGTAAAACATTCACCTAAAACTTGTAAATATCATGGTCGTTTATACAACCTTCAAATTTTTCACATTTTATATTTTAGGGCATGCCCTGGCTTGTAGTTAAGCAATACTTTCATATGTGTGCATTTTTAATGAAATATAAGGGCTTGTTTTAATTTTACTATTTATAAAAACTTAGAAACAATCCAATGCATTTTTTCAAACGTTTGTATCTCAAAATATATAATAAAAAATTTATGTAAAATATACTTCCTCCGTTTTTTTTAAAGGTTACACTTCTCATTTGTACGTATGCCAATGCACATTTTCAACGATTAATAACTCAAATTTGGTACAAGTAAAAATTCTAAAAATTTGATATTTAAAAACTACAAGATGAGACGAATCCAACAAGATCTCACTTGACTATATTTTGTATTCTATAACTATAACAAAAATAGAAGTCAAAGTACTACAATAAACATAAAAAAAGTCAAAACGTAACCTTTAAAAAAATGGAGCTAGGGAGTAGTATATTCTAAAACTATATAATTATACGATTCTAACAAGATCCAACTCGACTATTTTTTGTCAAATTTATATACTTTTAATAACATTGACTCAAAGTTAGTTAAACAATTAACAGTATCAAAAAGTTAAATAAGACAGCTTAGTTGAGACGAAGAGAGTATTAAGTTACTACCTCGGTATTCATAGGTTTGTACCCTTTCACATATGCACGCATGTCGATGTACATTTTCAATAATTAATAATTTAAATTGTATACAATAATAAATTATATAAAGTTGATATTCTAAAATTAAAAATTTAAATGAATCAAATAAAATATCACTTAAATTTATTTTTTTCTTTTATAACCATGATAGCTTTGAAATAAAATTAAAAGGTGAACAAAACTAAACCCTAAAAAACCACGTTGCATGAATACCGAGGGAGTATAAGACAAGGTTTCCAATGTGCAGGTATAAATCACGTGGGGCACGTGCCATCCATAATTTTAAAAACAACCAAAAGGAACACAAACCAAGCCTTTTGCCTTATCCCCACCAGCCACACCACCTGCGAGTCTGTGACCAAAATCCTTACATGGTGCAACATCCATGTAATGCCATATGTTTCTTCCTGTCACCACTCACTATACTTACTCTGTTGTCCGAACCCCACACAACCACACCCTCAGGCCTCAAGTCTCATTCCTCAACCAAACAAGACAAACATCCAAACCCGAATCGCAGGAAACCCCCAAAACACAAACCCTAATCACCACATAAAAAATCCAATCTTTTCCGATGCCAAGACTGGGCACTCTCCACCATAATAAACCCACCTCTGTTTCCTCGCCTTTTCAGAGACAGCCCATAATTATTATGAATAATAAACAATAACACATGCATACAAAACTAAGATGAAACCTAAAGTTTGAACCATTCATGGATTCAAGAATCTATGGTGTCCCCTTGTCCGCCACTCCGGTGGCCCCAAAGGCTGCCGCTTCTTTCACCAACGCTGCTGCTGCTGCTGCTTCTGCTGCACCAGGTATTAGAGCCCCTCTCACTATTGATGATTCTGATTTTGAGTATTCTAGCCGTAGAAATAGCATGACTAGTAGCTATGGCAGTGGTGAATCCGAGGGCTTTTTGAGTGGTGATGATGATTTTGAAAGTGCATCCGAAATTCCTAACTTGCCTCGTAAAAATGAAGTTAGTTTTGGGGAAGCTCACTCTGTTAAGGATTATGCATTTTCCGGGCCTTCTGTGATTAAACCAAATGGATTAACGCGGCAACTAAGTAGTACTGTCAGAGCAAATGCGTTCCATAGGGAGAATTCAGTTGAAGAGCTTGCTCGGGAACGTGATAGTGTCAGTTTCAGTGGGAATACATTGGTTAGACCTGTGATAAGGGATTCGGATGGAAGAATGAGTGAGGTTGTTGGAAATGTTGATGATTCTGATTATTCAGGTGATGAAATTGTGGAGGATGAGCTTAATGTTTTGACTAACGGCAGTTCTGCGCCTCTTTTGGGTGTGAAGGATGAGGAAATTTCAGAAAGTGAGAATATCCCAGTCATTGAGACAAAAGCTGTGCTGGTGGAGAAGTTGCAAGTTCCAGTTGCGAAGATATCTCTAGATAGCGACTATGACTCCGAGGACAGTGTGGTTTCGGAAGATGATGGTTTCTCAGATGTCAAAGTTTCAAGCACTGGAATTCTTCTTAGACTTGATAGCACCCCTAAAGCTCAACTCACAGATGTTGGTCAAGGGGATGATGAACATGATTTAAAACCTGACAATGCTTCTGATACGGAGTTTGGCAAGGAGATGGTGACTAGCGATCATGATTTGGGGTCTGAGGATGAATTGGAGCACTTTGGTGTGGATGGCCGTTCTATTGACATTGTTCCATCTGATGTGATCCTAGATAAAGAAATTGATGCTAATGCTTTGGTCACTGGTGAGGAACATAATCCCAAGTTTAAACTAGAGCAGAATGAGGATGACGTGCATTTAGATGAGGAAATTCGGGAGATTGATGTAATAAGTGATCTGAGGAAGTGTGCAGATTTGATTTATCAAAGAGGGCACTCTGACCTTGGAAGTATTTTTTCTGCTGTTTCCACTGCAGAACTGAGTTGCTCGTACGGAACAGAACTCATGGAACATGGTGTCACTGAATTGGGATATGGAAACAGCAGCTTTGGGTCAGCTTTTGCTGAAGAAAACCACAGTTCCAAATCTGTAGGGGAGCAGAATGGTGATCTTATGCATTTCAATGAGGAAATTCAAGATATAGATGCAATCAGTTATCAGGAGAAATGTGTGGATTTGATTGATAAAACTGAATCCACTGTGTTTAGAAGTATTCCTTTTGCTGATTCAGGAGAAGCACAGGGTTGCCTGTCTGGAACGGTTAATTTAATGGAACCTGGTGTTACTGAATTGGGTGAATGCATCAGCAAGTTTGGGGATGCTTCTACTGATGATGGGGACCAGAATAACAGTCACACTGCATCAGCCTTTACTGACTCTTCTGAGTTTTCAGAACTATCTGAGGCTCTTGCAGCAAATGTACCGGCAGATGTATCTCATGACAATATTCTTTTGAAATCAGATAAGGAAACAAACAAGGCAGCCAAAAGTAGCAAACAATTATCTGAGGTGGTTGAGCCGAATCCTGATTTTCTGTCTGGTGGAGAAGGTTTTGTGGATCAACTGGAAGTGATTGATGATCAGATTGTCAAATATTCAGATGACAGAGTGGGTGCAAGTGCCGATGAACTTTTGTCTGTTAATGGACTAGAAGGCTGCTCAAATGATCTTAGCTCCATTTTCCACTCCACGAGATCCAGTGCTGAAGCAAGAAGGCATAATCTTTATGATACTTCCTCATTGAATGGTGAATTTGAAGAAGCTTCAAGTGGAGCAGAGAAGAAGCAGCTTGAGAAAATACAGCAGATGCGAGTAAAATATTTGCAACTTCTGCACCGTTTGGGCTGCTCTTCTAATGATTCGGTAGCGTCCAAGGTTTTGTACCTTCTTACAGTTGCGAAGGAGAGGATTTCTTGCCAAACGTACCATCTTGGATCTACCAGAAAGGCAGCCATGGAACTTGGAGCATCGAAAAGTGATAGTTTGGACTTCTCAATATGCATCCTGGTCATTGGAAAAACCGGAGTTGGTAAGAGTTCAACCATTAATTCCATTTTTGGAGAACAGAAAACTGTGGTTAATGCATTTGAGCCTGCCACTACTTCTGTTAAAGAAATTATTGGTACAATTGATGGAGTGAAACTTAGGGTCATCGACACCCCAGGTCTTAGAACTTCTTTGGTAGATGAGCACATTAATCGAAAAGTTTTGTTATCAGTTAAGAGAGTAATGCGAAAATTCCCACCCGATGTTATTCTATATGTTGACCGGCTAGATGCACATACCAGTGACCTGAATGATTTATCTATGCTGAAGTCAGTTTCCTCTTGTCTTGGTTCAACAATGTGGCAAAAGTCTATTGTTGTTTTGACCCATGCAATTGCAATGCCTCCAGATGGACCTGACGGGTGCCCTATAAGCCATGAGACGTTTGTAGCAGGGCAATCCTTGTCTGTTCAGCAGCTTATAAGCCATTCAGCTGGGGAATTTCTGAAAGCGAATCCTGGTTACATGATGCCGACAAGTCTAGTTGAAAATCATCCATTTCCTGAGAAGAATGAGCATGTTGAGAGACTGCCATTCCATGGTGGAAGTTGGAAATCACATTTGCTACTTTTGTGTTACTCAATTAAGACTTTATCAGAAGTGAGTTCTGTGGTCACTCTTCAGAACCCTTTAGATATGAGGAAGATTTTTGGTTTACGCATTCATTCCCCTTCCCTATCCTGCTTCCCGTCTTCATTGTCGCAGCCTAATGCTCATCCAAAACTGTATAATGATCAAAACGGGGAGAGAATTATTGGCAAAGATGATACTTGTTTGGAGGGAGATGTGAATGAAGAAAATCGAAGGCAACAGACTGTACGCATTCCAGTACGAAATATGCCTCTCCAACCTTCATTTGATGGAGACGGGCCTTTCACTTCCCGTGTTATGGAATTATCTTCCCTGCTTCTTACAAAGCTGATCTTTAACGCCAATCGATGGAGCCATGGCTATGGTTTTGATGACAGCAGTGTACCACCGGTGGCAGTTCTGGACATACACACTGTCAAAACTGAATTCAGGAGCTTCAAAAGGAATGAAGCTGCAGCTGAGGTATCCCTTGCCTTTCTCAACGAAAATGAGGCGCTGGAATTCCAAGTCAAGGACCATATTCCTGTTGGTGAACGGTTAGCATTGTCAGGAAATGCTGGAGTTATTGCATCTCAAAATGATGCAGCCTGTGCTGCAAGCGTGGAATTATGCAGGGCGTACCGAGATTATCCAATCTCACTGGGGCTGTCTGTTGTGAAGTATGGAGGTGATCTCACATGCGGATGCAGCATGCGGTCCAAGATTTCTGTTGGCAGGAGTTCCAAATTGAACATCGGGGCCGGTCTGAACAACAAACTAAATGGGCGCATTTCGATAAAGATGAGCTGTTCAGACCAGCTGCACATTGCTGCTCTAGCACTCCTTCCAGTTGCCAAAGCCATATTGGAGAAAGTTTTCCCACGATTTGCCAAGGATCCCTTGGCATAGGTGTTGCTGTTAGGAAGAAGTTGAAATTCAAAAATGTTTCTTCATTTGATGCATTGTTTGTATTGGCTTTCAGCATTTGTATACATGGAAAGTTTCACCGACTCTGCAAAGGCGCACATATTGGAAAATTGATTTTGTGATGCTTACATTGTGGTGGTTGTTCAACAGACACAGCCATTCTGTGTTGTTCCAGCATACTTTCACTAGTGTGAAAATACAAAGAGGTTCAAGAATCATACTCATTTTGCATCTCACATTTCAGTTGCCACAACGATTCTAACATCTTAGAGTTGTAAGGAAATTTTGATAGAATCAAAACTTCTTCCCACACTTTAAACCTATTTAGTTATTTATATTTGATTTTGTTAGAAAAACATTGACTTAAATAAGAGGTGTTTTTGTTAAATTAAGCCAATTGACATAGATTTGTTCCTATCTAATTATGATTTCTGAACAAAGAGGTTTTTTTGTTATAAGGACAGACAAATGGGAGGGGTAAGAGCTGTAGAAATTTGTACCCCTAATATTGAGGGAGTTGAAAGGTTTGGTCATTATGCCAAAGCATTACTCCCTAATGGAATTAGAGTTATCATTTTATAAATAAAATTTATTTATTTTTCTCATATAATTAAGTTTAGCTCCAAAGAAGTGCCATTGGGATGTGAAACTAAATTTTTTTGAATGGATTGTCAAACAGCCCAACCCTAGGCCATGAATTTCTACTGTACAAAGAGTTTAATGTCCAGTTTTCACAAGATTGATGTCCTAAAAGCCCACTTTGGATGGCAAGGGCCAAGACCCGAGAGCACTTGCAGTCTGCAGAGGTCGAAATAGGAGTATTTGTGGTTGATGGAACATTTGAAGCAAATAAGCAATGGTTGAGTTTGTAAGGACAACCTCGTATACGTCTAGTGCCCAGACTCAAGCCACTGCCCTGCCCATTCATTTTATTATCCACAAACCAAAATCCAAAAGAACACAGCAAGAAACTTCAATTTCAAACGACGAGTCAAATGCCGCAATTCTTCTCCATGCCTTCAATTACGATGTAAACGCAAATGGAATCTACCCGCTTCATTAACCCCTCAACTCCCGCAAATTTATACTCCCTCACTAAAATGGCTGTGCACAACTCTTCTTACAGGGTAAAGATATGCTCTTTTTTGCACTGTGGTCAGTGGTCATTGGCAGAAAATTCTATATGTTTCTGCACTCTTTTCTTCTTGAAAGAGTGTTGAGTTTCTTCTTTTTTTCTACCACACCTTTTGTAAGTGTTGGAAAATTCTTTTCCTGGAAATCAGATTAGCCAGTTCCTCAAAACTTGGCAATCAAAAACGCTGATATGGAAAAAGGTTAAATTTTTGTGTAATATGTGGCTGTGGAATTGGATTGGATGATTTGTGGAGTTTTTATTTTGGGTTAGAATGTTTCTGTTTTTGTCTCTACAAGCCGAGATGCGTGTCAATAAATTATGTGCAATAAGTTTGCGCTCTACTATGAGAAAGAAAGATGGGGGAAAGAGCTCGCTGGCCTGGTATATATCGATCTCAGGGATGAAAACACACAGATGCTTTCCTAAATGGCTGAGAAGAAAAGTGAAGGAAAAGGGCTCATATTCTATTCAACAGGGGCTTGGATGTATATTCATTTTAGAATAACTCTGCATATCAAGTGTTTGCTGCATCGCCTCTTCACTTTCTTCTCAAAGTTCGTTGCCCTAGTCTGGTGTTATTTTAGCTGCTGGCAGCAAAGTTGCAATATTTTCTCTTGACATAAATTTTTCTTGAATATTAAGGCCGTGAAGCGTATGTGAGATATAAAAGTGTTCATTATTGTTGCTTTTCTTATAGTTGGAACATCTAATACGGTATCTTTAATTTGCTCAGGCGCTGTCGCTGAAAAATTGCTCATCTTTTAGGAATGCAACTGCCTTTGGCTTCTTGAATTTAAGAAGAAGCTCGTCAGTGAAAATCTTGTCACTTTTACCTGCCACATGCTATTCAACAGGCTCTGATGTAGGATATAGCTCATCCTCAAAACGAAGGTCACGTGGACCTGTCATGGCAGCCATGAAAAAATCTGAAGGTTGTCAAGGCCTTTAAATTACACAGTGCAGGCTGTAATTTATGTTGGATGGTTATGCATTTCACTTGTCTATTTTCTTTTTTTCCTGAACTGATGAGAATTCATGTGTCCAGGGGAAAGGCAGGCGGATGGAAAGTATAAGCACACTGTTGAGCTCCCTCGCACTGCCTTTGGCTTAAGAGCAAATTCAGTTGTAAGGGAACCTGAAATACAGAAAATTTGGGAAGAAAATCAGGTGTATAAGAGGGTTTCCAGTAGGAATACTGGAGTAAGTTATCTGTGGCCTTTTGTATTGAATATAATTATTGGTATTCTGTTGATTCATTTCTATATCTGGTAATTGAGTTCTTCCTGTTGCCAATCACTCTGGCAGGGCAATTTTGTACTTCATGATGGTCCTCCTTATGCCAATGGTGATCTACACATGGGTCATGCTTTAAATAAAATTCTGAAGGATATTATCAATCGTTATAAGGTAAGCATGGATTAGTATATTTTATTAAGTCCTTGGATCCTACAAACCAAAACTCATATTTTGTCTATTGTCACAATCAAGAATGAACTTTTATGTGAATCTCTAGATAACTTTGTGCATTTGCATTTCCATAATGCATAAAATCTCTCATGTTTGTGCTTTGAGCATTTTTATGCTGGCTCTTACATGCTGCACGTGCCATCCTCATGTAGTCATGTGCACTCTAAAGTTTGTGTTAATCAGTTTATCATCTTTCTATCAGCTTCTTCAGAACTTTCAAGTTCATTATGTGCCTGGCTGGGATTGTCATGGCTTACCAATCGAATTGAAAGGCAAGTGTTAATTCTCGATTATTTATTTATTTATTTTTCTCTGGATTATTTGGCCGATGTAAAATTTCCTTCCCATTGCATGTTACACTGACATGACCAAATAAAATTACTGGCCGGCAAGTCTTGAGGAAGAGATACAGACAATTGTTATGTGTAGTGTATCCATTACCGTTAATCAGTTTACCAGACACAACTCTGATTGCAAAGGTCTGAAGTTTGGGACCATGTAAATTAACACAACTATGTCTAATCTTTTGTTTTTCACTGCTGAATTAGTTCTTGATTAAGTTAGAACACCCTGTGTTAGTAATTTGTCTTTTTGAGTGTTTAGTCTCTTCTGTCATCTTATCCACTGCCTTTTTTTCCACATTATTACTACTGGATTAATTCTTAGGGTATAACACTTATAAGATATGGTTTTGCCCATAGTTGGTTTTATTGTTGAAATACTGATCATAGCATTAATTTTCTCTTGCCTCAGAGTTTTAAGGGTGTGCATGGGAAGCTACAGTATTTGTAGGGATATATCATAGATCTATCATTTATTTCAGTTTTGCAGTCACTGGATCAGGAAGCTAGAAAGGAGTTGACACCAACAAAACTGAGGGCAAAAGCAGCCAAATTTGCCAAATCAACTGTCAAGAATCAAATGACAGCATTTAAGGTAGGGATTTAGTATCATACAATGTGGGAAAAAGAGGTGCTATATCACTTTTGTTTCAGCAGCAAAGCAGAAGTTTCATCTTAGAATCTCAATGTTTCTATATGCGTGAATTCTATATGATGCTCTGACCTTGACTCTCCTATATAAATCTTAATTGAATTATATTGGTTGTAATTTAAGGCTTTCCATCTTGGACTACATATATTCGAGTTATATAGTTTTTGAAGAAAGAGGCAAAATATGTGATGTAATCCCAATCTTCATTTTCATGGAAAATATTCACTTTAATGTCCTTTGGATAGTAGGAAGTACTCCGTACTAACATTGCTTGGGCAACTTTTTATTATTATTATTATCATTATTATTATTATTATTATTATTATTATTATTATTATTTTGTTTTTTTTAATGGTTTCAGAGATATGGCATATGGGGAGATTGGGATCATCCATATCTAACTCTTGATCCAGAGTATGAAGCTGCTCAGGTAGATATTATCACTATCCTTTGTCTTGTTTGTAGATTTTGAGCAAATTATGAAAAATCATAAAACTATAGGTTGAGCCTTAGTCACCTTTACATTTTAGTTTAATTTTCATTGTATTTTATGCTTTATGGCTCTTTAAGTTGTTTCATCATATTGACTACTTCATCCACCTCTTATTTCTCAACTATACTAGATTGAAGTGTTTGGACAAATGGCTTTGCAAGGATATATCTACCGAGGCAGGAAACCAGTTCATTGGAGCCCCTCATCTCGAACTGCTCTTGCCGAAGCTGAATTGGAGGTATCAATCTTTTGGCTTCTATCTATCTCATTAGTTACACACTACACATGCATCAAAAACAAATTAAAACTGTAGGGGATAAATGAAAAAATACTTGAACATAGCAGCTTTCTAGCTGAAAATTAAATAATATTTACTCTGTTTTTTGATTTATATTGCAGTATCCTGAGGGGCATGTTTCAAAGAGCATGTATGCCATCTTCAGATTAGTTAGTGCCCCTGCCTCATGTAAATTGCTGGATGATTTCGTTCCCAATATGGGCTTGGCGATTTGGACCACTACTCCATGGACCATTCCAGCTAATGCTGGTAACTTTCTGTTATTCTGTTCATGCAAAGTTTGTTTTCTAGTAGTATCTTTTTTCCCCTCAGTTCAATTGGAGGTATTTTATGCGTACTTAATGGTCACTTCCCAAAGTGCTGCACCCTGAGGCATCTGGAAATGTCTTACTTGTGGAAAGAATAAATTAATAAGATCAATAGCTGTTGGAGTTTTTTCAACTTAAGAAATCGGTGTATTTTGTTACTGAAATGAACTGTCTTTGTTTGAATTTTTTTTTTTTTTTTTAAAAAAAAAATTATAATGACAAAAGATATCAAGAGATGGCTATTCTTTCATCATAAGTCTGGATGCTTTTTAATCATATTATATGAGTGCATTATTTCAGTGGCATGTCAGATACCCAACATCTTGTGCAACAATATGCACAAAGCTAGTTTTCTATGTGTAGTCCCCTGCAGGTGAAATAATAGCTTGAGCTGGATTACATTGTCTATTGATAGCGTCTAACATATCTTCTACTTTTTATAGGAAGGAGGTTTTATGTTGCATGATTCTGTAGGGGAGATTTAGTGTCCTGAATTCTGCTGACCCTGTATGGGACTTTGATTTTTCGTTTCTGATGTCTGTTTAATGGGTACTCCATCCAAGTAGTATTTAGTATGGAATCTAAGATCCACTTATTTTTTATCCTTTATGTTAATTGCATTCTATTTGCATTTCAGTACTCCTGGCATAGACCAACTGTTGATGTGTTCTATTGAAGTATATATTTGGTTTGCTGCTGTGAATTGATGATTTTTTACAACACATTTATTTTGTTTTGTTTCCACTGAGCACACTATATGCTTTGAAAAGCTAAGAACTTGACATTTTGTCTTCAGCTGTTGCTGTCAATCCCAAGCTTCAATATGCTGTTGTTGGAGTTGATTCCGGTTCTGAGGATATAACTTTATCTTCATCCAATAAGGAGAAAAAGCTTGGTAATGTGTTCAAGGAAAACAAAAATCTGCACTTAGTTGTTGCACTAGAACTTGTACCAGCTCTAGAAGCAAAATGGGGCTTGAAGCTCACTGTGAAGGCAACACTTACCGGTGCAGAACTTGAAAATTGCAGGTTCTTTATCTACTATTGTTTTCTACTATTATATTAAGTCTGAGAGTGGTAGAAGAACTACTGTGGTCTGTCACAAAATCGAACTTTCAAATCTAACTATCTTCTAATTTAACAATAAAAAAATTTAAATGGGCTCCTTCCTGAACATCATATCTTCTTTTGCAAGACTAATGTCTTAACAAGCAGGCTACACCACCTCATTTGTAACGCCAAAAGAATGTAATAATATATATATATATATGTATACATATATATTTATATATATAATACAAAGACATGTCCATTTTACTGTAGCACTTAAATGTAATTATACTAGTTTTCTATGGCTAAGCCCCAATATATAATTTATCACTATAATTTTAAATTCATTATGTTTGCTTTGTATTGAAGCAAATAATAAAGTTTTGATAAAAAAATATAATAGAGGACTCTATCTAAACTATATTGTGTATAATCTATTATTTATGCACAGAGTGTACTTTGTTTACTGTATAATGCGACAAACTATAGTTCAGCACTTAAGTGAACTTTGCAATGATAATATTAGTATTCCTTTGTGCCCACACTCAGCATTTTAAATGCTTAAGTGGAAAATCATAAGTGTTGAAAACATGTCATATTAAAACAACTAGATAACTTTTGTTCTTGTATACCATTTTTAGTATAATGTTGCTGTGATTCCATCTTCTCTCATTCTATTAGCAAGTTTCTTTCTTGTGCTGAACAACCATAATCACATGAAAGATTGGATGCACAAGTGTGATTTGTTGATAGATGCATTTTAAGTGAACATGGGACATACTGTAACTGGTTAGAATATATTTATAGTGATTGCTCTGATCCCTCCTCAATCTCTCCACCTACAAAACAAAACCTCAGGAAATAGATGTCTTCCGACTTGTTGGATGATGACTGCATTTGGAAAATATTGTGTTTAGCGTTTAGCTTTTGGAAGACTAAAAATTCCTTCAAAAGCTATAAATACCAAACACTTGTTTCACTCTAACCGCTCAGCTGTAAAAGTTAATCTCTCTCAAATTTTAGCTTTTCAAACTCTAATACTAAACACCAGCAACTAAAACTATCTCAATTAAAACTTTTTTTTAAATCATTAATTAGACACACCAAACTCTAAGCCCTAAACTCTAATTATTTCCCGAACTAAACCAATATCATGCATTCATGCTATAACCTGAAATATGTGATCATGTATTCATGTCAATCTTGCTTCAATGGCTCAGATATGTACATCCCATCGAAAGCAGAGAATGCCCAGTTGTTATCGGTGGGGATTATATCACTACGGAGTCTGGTACTGGATTAGTTCATACTGCTCCTGGCCATGGTCAAGAAGATTATGTGACTGGCCTTAAATATGGCTTGCCTGTTCTTTCCCCTGTGGATGATGATGGAATATTTACTGAAGAAGCTGGCCAATTCAAAGGTCTTAATGTGCTTGGTGATGGCAATACTGCTGTTATTGCATGTTTGGACGAAAAGTTATCACTGATCATGGTTGAGCCTTACAGTAAGTTAACTTCTGTTAGTGAACTCTTTCCTTCCGGCATATCATATGAAACAAAATGGTAGGTGTTTGATATGGACTCTGACACTTGAAAAATTCAGAACACAAGTATCCATATGATTGGCGAACAAAGAAACCAACAATTTTCAGGGCAACTGAACAATGGTTTGCTTCAGTGGAAGGTTTCCGTAAGGCCGCAATGGATTCAATCAACCAAGTAACTTGGATTCCCCCACAGGTTTGATAACCATCCTCTTTGGTTCCTTAATATTAGGGGGTGTTGAAAACTGATTTTACTGTGTTTTCTGGTTATCTTTTGTTCAGCGGAAATTGTGTTGGAATAATATTATCTGGGATTGAATAGTTCTCTTTGATCTATCATTGTGTTTTACCTTTTCAAGCTGTTCTGTACTGAAGAAGTAATCTGTCCTATTGACAGGCAGAAAATCGAATTTCTTCCATGACATCAAGCCGTTCTGATTGGTGTATTTCCCGGCAAAGAACTTGGGGTGTACCCATTCCAGTTTTTTATCATGTGGAGTCTAAGGAGCCATTGATGAATTCGGAAACTATTGATCATATTAAGTGTAAAGCGATCTGCCTGATAAATTTTATTTATCATCTACACGTTCATTTCATGCTATTAATTAATTTTTTGCTGCTTCTAGATCATAATATTGCATTTATGACTAAAATAGATCTATGTAGTTGTTACTTAAAAATGTTAACCTTAACATAATCGTGAAGGTGTTATGTTGTACAACTGAGCCTGCACAGGGCCATCTTTTGATATGATTCATTCCTTTTGACAGCTATAATATCACAGAAAGGAAGTGATGCATGGTGGTACATGAAGGTAGAGGAATTACTTCCAGAAAAATACCGTAGTGATGCATCAAACTATGAAAAAGGAACAGATACAATGGATGTTTGGTTTGACTCCGGTATGCAATAATTCTATTGTTTATTGGTAAAAAGGACTCTTAAACTTCGTCATGCCTACCTATTCTTCTGTGTGGACAGTAGTTCTTCCCAGTCTTGATGGAAATTATGTGTCATACTCATTTGTCATTTACCAAATTACTTCCCAGTCTTGCATTTGTCATTTGTAAAACTAAAGAAGTTTTTCTGTTGAGTTAATTAGATATCTTCTACTTCTTGTTTCTGAATGGCTCACACTATTTATTGTGTTCACATATTTGTGGGAATTCGCCCCTTTTTTCTGTCTTCCAAATTCAAATTTGCTAGAAGTTTCCATGTCGAGATAGCTTTTCTTCTGTTACTTGGTGTGTGATTTTAGTATATATTACATTGGTTTTAGAATGTGCTTCTACCCAACATTTTGTTTTAAAGATGACATGTAAAAGGTACAAATGCACTGTTGGTGTAGGCTGTTCTGTAAGTGCTAAGGTTGCAGTTATGGACTAGAGTGAAGTCCCTATATACCTTTCCCCTAAGTTGCCACTCTTCTGGAAAATAAAAAATTCATATGAATGATGCAATGGAGTATTTTAAGATTATCTGATGAAAAATTGGATTGTCATGATTTTTTATTGTTTTTTCTTTTTCATGCATCCTTGCTGTGGAAAAGATCTTACGCAAAAGCCTGAGGACACAATTTTTAATTCCAATAGATTATTTTAGGTTCTTCATGGGCTGCTGTGCTGGGGACAAGAAGTGGTCTTAGTTATCCTGCAGATTTGTATCTTGAGGGTACAGATCAGCATCGTGGCTGGTTCCAGAGTTCATTGCTGACAAGTGTTGCTACAAATGGTAAAAAATAAGACAGTTGTCGTTTGTAGGAATGTCTTTCGTAGAGGGATCTTTCTAAATTCTAATAATTTTTTCCTGTTGATCTTTTCAACTCCATCAACATAACAAGTATGAGCATAAATAGCTAATAAAGTTCTAAATCGATCCATCCAATTAAGGCATCAGCATCCGCTCCAGTAAACTTGCCTATAACTTGCTGCAAATAGGCATGGAGTTTTTACCAAAATATTTATTATGACTATACGGCAGTCCTTTTAGTTCAAGTTGAGATATCTCCATCAATTCCTACACTACACTGTATTGCAGGAAAGGCTCCGTATCGTGGTGTTGTTACTCATGGATTTGTACTTGACGAGAAGGGTTTCAAGATGAGTAAATCTCTAGGAAATGTCGTCGACCCAAGAACTGTGATTGAAGGAGGAAAAGATCAGAAGGTAGTACATTGGATAGAGTACTTCTTGAGGGTGAGGGTGTCCTAATTGAAATTATATAAAATTCTTAACTAATGATTGTTTTGGTATCTTGATCAGGATGCCTTTGGTGCTGATGTACTTCGGCTCTGGGTTTCCAGTGTAGATTATACTGGCGATGTGTTGATTGGGCCTACAGTCCTTCGTCAAATGTCAGACATATACCGGAAATTAAGAGGAACCTTGAGGTTTCTTTTGGGAAACTTGCATGATTGGAAAGTAAGCCTTCTCTTGATGCTCAAGTTTATCGCCATATTGGATTAGATACACCTTTCTTTGCTTCAGTTATGAATTTTAATGTTTTTCACAGGCTGATTATGCCATTCCATATAATGAGCTTCCAATGATAGATCAATATGCATTATTTCAACTTGAAAATGTTACGACGAACATCAAAGAGAGCTATGACAACTATCAGTTCTTTAAAATTTTTCAGGTATGTTCCGCCCCAATGCGATCCATACAGTTTTCTACACGCATCATTGCTTTACAGGACTTTCTAAGAACTAGTAAAGAACTCTCCTAAACATCAAGTCCACGACGAATTGTTCCTTGAGATACCTCAATTGAACTAATTGATTTAACTGGAATTTTACACCAAACATATATTCTTGAGAACTTCTGATCAACACTTTCGATAGCATGGTTCCAAAGTTCTCTATTTCTAATTCATATCCCTTTCATTCTTTGCAGATCATTCAACGGTTTGTTGTTGTTGATCTCTCAAACTTCTACCTGGATGTAGCCAAAGATCGACTTTATGTGGGGTAAGTGCTCATCATCAAGTAAATATAGCTGTGTATTATTTTCTTCATACATCATTATCAGGCAATTGGAAATCTTTCTTCTACCAAAGTTTCATTTTAGAGGTAGTGCCAGTATTGACAGAAATACTAAGAACATACAACCGCGTGGGCTTAAATCATAGTAAGAATTTTTTTTTTTTTCTTGTTCAAAGGGGAACCAGCAGTTCTACAAGGAGGAGTTGCCAAACAGTCCTTGCTGAACATCTACTCTCTATTGTGAGAGTTGTCGCTCCAATTTTGCCGCATCTGGCAGAGGATGTGTGGCAAAATCTTCCTTTCCCATTCACGAAAGAAGATGGCGAAACTGCAAAATTTGTATTTGAGTCGGGATGGCCTGCGTCAAATGAAAGGCACGTAGCTTTCCCTGAAGAAGAGGTTAATTTCTGGGGAACAATTCTTGAGGTAGCGACGATTTGTATTCTTGGATTAGATCATTTTGATATGCAAATATTCTTATGCTTTTATTTATTACTATAATTGATTTGATATTTGAGTTGCATATCTATTGCGCTACTGCTGACACTTTAGCATGTTTTATTTCTGCTACCTTTCGTAATCGCTCTTTTTTTACACGTTTTTGCCAGCTGAGAACCGAGGTAAACAAAGTTCTTGAGGCTGCTCGTACTGCGAAGTTGATTGGTTCAAGTTTAGAAGCGAAAGTGTACCTTCATTCATCCGATGCTGACCTGGTTTCGAGATTCAGGGACATGTGTGCATCAGACAATGATGCTGACACATTGCATCGCATATTTATTACATCTCAGGTAAAACTTTGATCTGCCACTGTCCTAACATTAGACAATCTTACCCTTGAATTTCATCCACACTATATTTGGCTTTGATGATTAATCCAATTAATCTGGGAGAACCTTGGTGTAGGGTTCTTCTATGGTGTTGCACGCGGGAACCCCAAGCCACTTGATTCAACTTGAGTTTATAACACCATTCAGAACCTAAGACTTTACTGAAAAGCCAAAAGCCCTTCATTAATGAAGATTGTTTAGTAACGAAAGAGCGTCTTTAGTTAATTAATTGAGTCTGAATGTCTTGAGCATCGAACAGGAAACACACGCCTGTCATTTTAAATTTCTGTTTTACCGGATAACAGCTTCAGTTTCACCAACATTACATTATATTTGCAGGTGGAGATTCTTCCATCGCTGGACAATGTGAGCGAGGATGATATACCTTGTACCGGAGAGTACCTCACTCCAAATAACAAGATTTGGATAGGTGTGTCGCGTGCGGATGGTTTGAAATGCGAAAGGTGCTGGAATTTCTCGGGTCAAGTTGGCAACTATGATGACCACCCCACGCTCTGTGGTCGTTGTCACAGCATCATCAGCCAGCCAATGCCAGCTATGGCTGCAGCAAGTTAGAGACTTCTCACAGGGACATAACACAGGACATCCTCCTCGGTTATATCTTGCTGCATAAGGCAACACTAATCAGGAAGTACGAAGAGGTTTTTATTTTTCTGACAGGTGAAGACACTTGTGCCTACCGAGTCTTGAGCAAGGGATAATAAGATGATCTCAGCTCAGCACAATCCTGTTTGCTGCTTGTTGAAGCCTAATTCTTTCAGTTTTATGTTGTCAATTGAAACTTGGATAAACACAAATATTTCAAGAAAGCTGCAAATACATCTGTTTCAGGATTGCTAGACATTTATTGTATTTGGAGCTCCATATGATAAAATAGATACATCAAATTGTAAAATAGTCATAATTTTTCATCATGGAGGATGCATATACTCAAGTTATCCGACTACGTTCAGGAGCAAATATAAACATTCAGGGCCCATGGGTACTGCACCATAATTGATAATACATCATGCTTGTTGGGGAGCAAATATAATCAATCAGCGCCACTGGGTCCTGAACCATATATAATGCATCATGCTTGTTGAAGAACAAACATAAACATTCGATGTCGTTGGGTACTGAACACAATATGTTTGTTGCTAGATGTACATCTCCTATTTTCCCCCTTTCCAAATATTCAAGTCTCAAACTAGTTAACAAATAAATCTAGGCTTAATTTTGGTAAAATAGCGAGAGCACGAGTTGAGCACTGACTTAGCCTACTCGTGTTAACACCCTAAGAGTCCCATTGAAAAAAACAATCCTACCTCAGCGCCAACTTCTTCCAAATAAATTTCAATATGATGAAAAGCCATTATTTATTTGCCTCAATGAAAGATGTACATGTAAGACGTTAGATGTCAGTAATAATCAAATGATGAGAGAAGCAAACTGGAATACTTACAACAGACTAGTTCAATGAGTTTTTGATCGTAATAAACCTCACCCCACGCATTACAGTGTTGCAGCTGTGGTGAGAGCTCTCCCATCAAAGGGATAAAATACAGCGTGTCATGGAGCTCCAACTGAAAATTATAATGCCTGTAACAAATCTGAAACCTCTTCATCCTGGGCGCTTAGCTGCAGGTCCTGCATTAAGCAATTATAGCCCACTGTAAACCATGCCAGCAAAATCCAAGCAACAAAAAAACACAGAATAGAAGCCACACCAGTTGGGAGATTGTATTTACAAGATCATTAATTGAAACATTTGCTCCTCTTCCCAACTATGGCATTTTTCGATTCAAATGATGGGTGCACAGTTTGTACCTGCGTTTGAAACAGAGTATGCGGTTGCTCCTCTTGCGACAGAGTATATGATTGGGATTGAGATAGCCGGTAGTAGGGTTCCTTGAGATCAAATTTTCCGGATGACGTCTGGAGTATTCCTCCTAGTTCGGCACCAGGACCCCACATTTTAACTAATGGTATAAATGACAGGATCAGCAAAAGGACAAAATGACAAAATCAGAAAAATGAAAAGATTTGTGTAAGAGGAAGGGATTAAGATAAGCATTAAAAGCAAACCTGACAGTGTTAAGTTAAGAGTATAACTCTGAGCTTTATGGGCTACCATTAAAAGCTGGCCAGTTATCTCTTGGCCCGGCATTACATAAAGGGGTTGGGATAGGACACAACGTAGTTGATACCAGTGTGTTGTAGGTGCACCTGGAGCGGTGGTAAGCCACCTTTGTACAGCACTGTTGATATAATTTGATACTCAGCCCATAATCTAGAAGTACAATTTTGATAAATGTCCAATTATGTGTGTACACCACACAAAACTATTACCTTCCATCAAACAACACATCGAACCAACAAGCCAATCCATGTACCCTGGTGCCAAAGGATGATGTAAACCTCAATGGAATGTCAATTTCATACAAATCTTCCTCCTGTAATTGACGTTTTAGACTTTAGTTAGTTTGCTGACATATTAAAAATTTCGCATCTTTTGTGTTGTGTCCAAGCTCTAGGGAAAGCAAACATACAACAAATTACTAAACTTCCAAATAAATCAAAATTCCCCTAATAATCAAGAGACACAGAACAAATCTCCTAGTTGAACTCTCAGTTTGAATAAATTTTTAGCATAGACAATTATATGAAATTCACTTTGAACATCAAGATATAGCCAATAATTTGTGCCCAAGCATAAAATTCAAACTTATCTTTTAGACAAGGGAGCCTTTCTAAAATACCATAGCATAGACAAAACAATCCTCAAGGCAGCACACTCAGTTGCACAGCACAAGTAGTGCAGTTTCACATAACAATTCAAGTTGAGTACCAAGGATTTTGAGCACAGTTCAAGATCTTAATGAGTCGAGCCCAACCATGATTCAAAATTTTCAAGTGTGAATTTGAGTGCAAGAAGCTCAGCTCAATTATAAACAAATTTGAGCATTATTGCGCTTTATAAGTATACTAATTTTTTTTAAGTGTATTTATAAAATTAAACCTCTTTGATAAGCCTAATCAAACTAAATCAAGTCTAATTGAATACCAATAAACTGGGGTGATACTTTTACAAGCCACACCAAGCCGAGTTTGAGGGCAACGTTTACTTTAACAGCACTATTTATAGCTATCCTTCGAAGAGTAGGGCAAGCATTAAGTTGACTTCGACATTGCATGTATATTTGTTAGAATGATGTTTACCTTTGAAGAAGTGAAGTCTATCACATGGGAGATAGTAGGAGCAACTAACAATCTAGGATCGAAAGCATCAACCACTGGCTGCAATGTTAGATGAGGCAAAAGAGATTATTAGTATGATAAACAGACCAGCATATTACTGCCTGTAATGCATCGAATTGGGAGCAGTAAGTTGAAAAAGAAAGGAGCGAAAAATCGAATGTGATAATATAGGGGAATAATTATATTATAATGTTTAGAATCGGTGAAGGTTTGTCATTACATCAAGAAAACAACCATGAGCAAAATTCTACTCCCTCGCACCGACAATTGAATAGAACAGAGGGAGCATCATGTTGCTAACTAGTGCATATTTATTGTTTACTGGTAACGGTAACAAGATGCCAAATTGTAATGTGCACAAACTCATTGCTCTTCTAACTGGATTCCTTAAATGAAATATGTTAGAGTTTATTGGGCTTAGCCCATTAGGGTTTTAAGTTTTATCTATATATATCTTGTATTAGGTGGAAGAAAATTCTCTTCACATGGTATCAGAGCCGGCCCTAGCTCTAGCTCTGCTAGGGTTTCGCTCCTCTTTCACCTCCGCCGTTCGGAGGCCGCCGCCGTCGAGGGGAGGCCGGAGATGGAGACTGAGCGTGCCGCCGGAGAGGGAAGCCGTTGCCGCGCCCGTGGAAGCCGCCGCTGTTGCTTGCTGCTTCCGCGAGGGGCGCCTCGCCGCTGGAGGGTGTCGCCGTCGTCTATCGTCGCCGCCCGCCGTCGCTTGGAGACCGAACACGCCGCCGTCGCTCACATCCCGGAGTTCTTCGTCGCCGTCGCGGAGGGAGGAGGGAGGCTGCTCGAGGAGGCGCCGCGCCTACCCGCTGCCGCTGCCGCTGCTCGCCCGCCTGCTGCCGGAGCCGGATGGAGACGTCGCCACCGCCCGAAGCCTCGCCGCTGCCATCTGCTCAGTCGGAGGAAAGGAGAGGGAGCCGTCAGCTCTGCTCGCCGTTGTCGCCGGACCGAGCAAGGGAGGAGGCTGGAGAGAGAACCCGCCGCCGCCGCCCGCCTGTCCCATCTCTTGCCGTTGACAGTGCCGCCTCCTCCGGCCGCCGTGCGCTGCTCCCAGCGCCTTCAACTGTGCGCTGCTCCCAGCGCCGCCGGCCGCTCCTATGTCGATGGCTCCTTTCTAAATCCCTTCGGGGACCTCGTATTCCATACACTTGTAACAAGCTTGGATCATATATGCTCCAGCTTGAGGGGGAGTGTTAGAGTTTATTGGGCTTAGCCCATTAGGGTTTTAAGTTTTATCTATATATATCTTGTATTAGTTTGAAGTTGAATGATACACTTGTAACAAGCTTGGATCATATATGCTCCAGCTTGAGGGGGAGTGTTAGAGTTTATTGGGCTTAGCCCATTAGGGTTTTAAGTTTTATCTATATATATCTTGTATTAGTTTGAAGTTGAATGAGGTGGAAGAAAATTCTCTTCACAAAATAGAACATAGTTAGATGTAATAGTAACAACATAAATGGTGATTACTGTCCACT
Organism: Hygrophila difformis; assembly: GCA_030278955.1. Lineage (NCBI taxonomy): Eukaryota > Viridiplantae > Streptophyta > Magnoliopsida > Lamiales > Acanthaceae > Hygrophila > Hygrophila difformis. The sequence goes on from JAOANR010000007.1 coordinate 16,129,568, forward strand.
GAATCTATATCTTTGCCTTTGGTGGAAGGATCGCTACAGACAGATGCTAGATAGTGCTATATCACAAAAATATTTGGAATATTGTGGCGTGTATTGTATCTTAGACAAGAAAGATAATATGCCTTAAGAATACTATCTTAATATTTAATATAAATAGATAAATTGAATTTCATGCTTGGAGAGACGTCAGTGTAGAGCCAAAATGATCTGCCTTGCAAGTCACTAAAGTGGAAATCTATGCATCATTTACATATGATAAAAGCACGGTAAAACATAAAAGATTTTTGAAAACTCACATTAGCGCCATTAGTAGAAAAAAGCAAAAGCAATAAGAACTGAACCTGTGAGAAGTATCCTTCAACAGCGGTATTGTGTAAAGAAGTCAAGTTAACGCCATAGTAATTTTGTTGCTGCCAAAACAAAGCCTGTTGGAAAAAACACAGAAGCAAAAATAAATCCTCTATTTCAGTGGTGGAAAGATTTTTGCTTTTCACTATTGTTTAATAAACACAAGAAATTCAATGAAGAAGTTGAACTGCCACAAAAAACTTTTTTCCCGATAACTACGGTTACTCAAACAAGCCCATTCCCTTCAGAGAACCATAACAAGGAATCAATGATCAACTAAACAAGCATGCCCAAGTTTTCCCTAGAAGAAAAATAGAGAGAACACTTTTGAGAAGCAAGCTAACCTTATTTACGATTTCCACATACAAGTATTCATCACTGAATGGTGCCATGTGAATTCTACAGGAGAAAAGAACCCCAAATATCAGACATAGAAAACTACTGCATGCAAATACCAGTAATGTTCAACAGAAATAACACGCCAAGTGATACTCATAGAGTAGACGAAGAAGTTGCACGAAAAAACTAACTAGCAATTAAATTTGGAATTAGAAAAGCTAGTAACCCTTGACTGAAAAGAAACAGAGATCGAGAGAAAAATGTCTTCCAACTTAACAAATGCATACGCTATATGTGTAATACTTATGTTTATTAGCTAAATTCGCATGAAATATTACCTTCAAAATAGTTCAACAGGATGCCTCATCAAGGTTGCCGAATTAAATGAAGGCACCATGATGAAGATCCAGTAAATAATCTTAAACGTCATTATTTCAAGGAAACTCTATGAAGATACATAGAGAGAAAGTTAACATGAGAAACATATGAAACATCCTCTAACTATAGAACTTATAGGAAAAAAAAAAAAAAAAAAAAAAAAAAAAAAAAAAACATATTTTAAGCAGTACATTAAACAGATAATAGCCGTAGCTACAGGTCATACAGCAAAACTAAATAAGTGGGAAAAATACTCTACTAAATTTTCAATCAAGAGTAACTTGATACACAAACAAATCCTCTTAATAGAGATGGATACGAACAAGGAAAACAACTGTTAGAATAATTAGGACAGAAATCAACCACATTCACCTTCCTATAGCTGGAAACATTTTTCCATTTGGAACAAGGAATCTCTCTCTTGCTATTATGTACGACTCTAGCATCCTTTCATTTATTAGCAGAGTGCCTGCATGACAAATTCAGTGGATCAATAAATGCCATCTAATCTTATCCACCAAGCTAAGGCATGGTGTTAGGGAGAGACATACCCATAGGTTCAGATATTAAAATATCTGCTCTCTCAGGTAATTCAACCTCTTCAACTTTGCCCTTAATTACCTATTCAACAAACAGAAGTCCGAAACCGATAAGAGAAGTAGTATGGCTAATCTGACAAAGCAGTAGAGTCTCACAAAACAAAACCCACTGTTATTCTTTGACCAAGCAACGGATTCCCAGCTATGAGTTTACGAGCATAATCTGCCATCTCTGATGCTTCAACAGCATAAACATGTTTTGCACCAGCCTGAGACAATGTTGTATAAAAATCAGACTCTGTCAATTTACAGTGATATTGTAAGCATTTTGCATTTGAGAATGTGTACTTCAGAACCTGAGCAGCAAATAATGACAAGATGCCACTACCAGCACCAACATCAACAACTACACGATCAATAAAATCAACACGGTTCTCAAGGACAGCAGCATAATATGTCCCTGAAACAAAATTTCAATCAAATCATCCATCCATACAATTCTAATTTAGTAAAGTTAAAACTGTTCAGTAGAAGCTCTTGAATCTAAGATTCACTTAATGGACGATCAATACATCACATCCTTCATGAAAACTAAGGATATAATAGAAATGCATGAAAAATAAAAATAAAAAAAGTATTTAACAGATTGACATACAAGAAAGTAAAGTAACCTGTCCTAACATAGTCCTGCAACATATTTTGCTGATGTAGAAGCTGTCCATAGTAATGAAAGTACATTTTGGCAGAAGATGCTTCTATTTTGTCATCAAACTTGTTCTTGGATGTTGATACTTTTCCACTAGTTAGAGAAGATCCTAGAAAGAAAAGGAAGATACATGAACCAGGCCTATGACATATTCCAAGAATACTAGACATGCAAACAAAAAGGATACAGACTGCTGACGTTTATCTAAACTCAAATTGCTAATTACAGACTGACATGAGTGGAGCACCAAAATGGCAGACAATACTGTGTACCAAGCAACAAGAAGGCCATTGATGATAGTCCATTAAAACTTGATACATGACACGCTCAATGTGCAGAGTATTCTTTTTACAATGTTACTATACTGAGCATTATATCCTCATACAAAATGTTAAACAAACATGTGCTGTTAGCTTTGCAGAGATCGATCATGATATTTGATGCATGAATAGTCGCCATGGTCCAGTGACCATTAACGCATATTCTTTCAAGTATGAGAATGCAAGGCGCATGCTACCTATTGAAACGTTATCATAAGTCTGGATGGTCCCATGATTAATGACCATATCATACAACGCATTCAAGAAGAATGTATACTGTGAGAAATGCATTGCAACATTTGGTGTACAATAGCACCATGTTCTTTACCAGACAGACCAAATGACCATGTAGAACATTTGGTATGCAAATGTAGCAAGAATACTGCAAAAGAGAAAACGAAAAGTTTTGAATTGGAAATCAGAACAACTAACATATAGGACAACAGACTACCAACCTTGAACAATCACCTTCGCCTTCCATTTATCAAATGCACAATGGAAAGCCTTACTTTCCTCCTCACTTCTAAATTGTATGGTTATTCCCTTGGAAAAAACTTTCTGATTCACAAGACAGTAGTCAATTAAAAATAGGGAGAGTTTACAAACCTTTGTACTGTCATAGGGAAATAAAATGATATCCTCTTGAATTGGTAAAAACCATAGGAAATCCTATGAGATTGTCTTTGGGTAATAAATATATCAGCATACCATTAAGAGTTTCGTGGTTTTCTTATACATAATATACATGTAGGTTGAAGGAAAGAGACAAAATAGGTACACATTTGGGAGCACATAGCCCAGTGGCATGCAGATATCCTGAACAATTAAAAAAAGAACTACAGATGCATCTTTATTGAAAATAAGTTACAAAGTTAGTTCCGTACCTCTTCATTGCATTCGGAAGCTTCGGAAATGCACAGCGATTGATACATGCCAAGCTTGAAAAGCTGGAAAACAACAGAAAAAAAAAAAGAAAATAAACCATCATAACAAACTCGCGCACAAGAAAAGGGGAACAAGAAAAACAACATAAAACCCGAGCTATCCGGTTTTTAAACAAGTATAATCAATTCACAATACAGAATTCCAAAATTAATAAATAAACACGTTTACAATGACAGTTAACCGTTTTACGTAAACTGCAACCGTCCTGTACGCCAATAAGAATGAGTTCCAGCATTTTGCATCACCAAGCTTTTAAGAAGTTGCAATATTGAGAGTCTTTTCCTTAAGACCGTACTCTTTTGCCGCGAAATTCGAGAATTTGAAGAAGAATCAATTCTAATAGTAATTAAATACTCAAGAACATATGAGTTCTACTCACGTAAACATTAATTCCAAAAAAGAATGGCTAACTCCTCGAGAACAGCACACCTTCACTCTCTGCTTCATTGATCCTACCCTCCACCTCTACAAACTCATACTCAAACAAGCAACGAAAACTTCCGCCAAGAAAATACAAGTAGCACAGTTAAAAGAACAAATATTTTCGAACCTGGCATCTGCGGAGATCGAATTGAACCGAATAACACGAATCAGTCTCGTCTCCGAATCGCAGATAGTCCGAGCAAAGCCGCGCCAACAGCGGCGGCGAAGAGCTCCCGGGAATTGCAAGTTGCGAAATTGAAGCCACAAAAAGATCTTGGTACTTTGGACTGGTAGTGTCCATTGAATTATATGTTCACACTGCTGTAAGCAGTGAACAAAACTCGAAATCAAGGTCTACAGAGTTAGGGTTCCCAGTGGCGCCGAGACTCGAGAGCAAAAGAAAGAGGCTCAGAGGTGCAGACGGAGGGAAATGGCTTTGCAGTGATTTGGTGCATTGGTGGCGTCGATGAAGGCATAATGGGATGCTATGGTGTGGCTGGTGCAGTACCACAAAGGTGCGATCAATGACGCGGCATCGCCTGATTGGTTGGATTTCTGCACCTCGTTTGGATGCTTGGATTTTGTTCTCGTAATTGTACAAAATTTGAGTTGTGTGCACTGTACAGTAGCACCCGACAGGACACTAGTGTACAAAGCCTTTAATTTTGGTAAAGAGTACAAAGCCTTTAATTGATAGTACTTGCTCCGAATAAATACCAAAAATATCTGGTATCAACGCTATTTAATCAATTTAAATATTTAATTAATAGAGTATCTCAATAATTTAATTGGATTTCTAACCCCAAATAAGTTAATTTAATTGGATTTTTTTCTAACTGATAAAATAATTTAATTGGATTCCGAGCAGTATATACACAGGCCCTGTTTGGCAAAATAGTTAAATGAAATTAGCTTATTCTAGGTAATTTGAACTTAATTAGCTTATTTAAAAGGATAAAATAACTTAAAACAATATTCAATCAGCTCTTTTTGAAACCGCTGCAAATAGCAGTATTTTGGATTTTAGCTTATTATAGGCAAAAAGTTAGTCTCGAAATTGTCAAACAACTAATTTTAACTAATTATTACTCACATAATCAGTTAACAGCTAACAGCTAATTCCCAAACATTTTGAAATAAACTAAAATGATTAAGTAAATGACTTTATTACGCATACTATACATTAAATCAGAACCATTGGATTGATCTTTATTAGTTTCAAAATATAAAATCTTTATTATTTCTATGTTTATTATAATTTAAATTATCAATTATTGATTTTAAGCAAAAGTTTCGAGTTTGAACATTTGAGTATGCAGAATTCTGTTTTGAGAGAGTTAATACTTTAATGCTAGAGATATACAGTATATATATATATATATATAAACTTTCTAAAATATATTAAATAACTTGGAAAACAAAAATATGTCACTAAAAGAGGAAGTTAGACAACGGTAGTATATTACTCCCTCCATCTCATTAAAAGTGATCACTTTCTTTTGAGCACGTGAATTTAGATTGTGATGTTTAGTAGTAAAAATAGTGTGAGTAAATGTGACTAATCCATCCATTTAATTTATAATGGTTACATTTGACTTTTAAGCATATTTATTATTTAACTTTGACTTAATGTTATCGTAATGCAGAAAGAAAAAAATAGTCAAATGTGGTCTTGTTGAAATCGTCTAATCGTATAGTTTTAGAATATATATTTTATATAATTTTTATTTATACTCATTTTGAGATATTAATGGTTAGACATATATATGAACTTTGTGCAGAAAGTACCATTGTCATTATTGTGCTGTTTTTAATTATGTTTATATTAATCTAATTTGCTTAAAAAGGAAAGTGGTCAACTTTATTGGGACACTCAAAAAAGGAATAGTTGCCACTTTTTATGAGACGGGGAGTATGTTGCAGTAACTCATGAATTTTTGGAATGGAATAAAGTTAAAAGTGATGGGGAAAAAAAAGAGCTGAGAATGAATTAGCTTTGTGCTTTTCTTGCTTTCAGTGCTTTCGCTATTTCCGCAAGGAACAAAGTGCCAGCCAAACATTTGTTATTCTCACACAGTCGGTCACATTTCTTGATTTGACATTTCAGACGATGGGACACATACTCTGAAGAAGTATTTGTAAGCTCTGTATTGCCCCACCAGGTTTAGTAGCCAAGTTTCATCTCATCACTCATCACCAAATGAAATACTCCCTCCATAACCCTAACAAGATCTTGCTCCATTTTTTTCATGGAAAAATATTTCTATGTACCTATAATGAGTAGTTGAGTACTAGTATATTAAAACATGTATAAATAAATTCTTTATAAATTAGTAGATCACATAAACCCCAAAGGAATCAACTTTTTTGTGAACCGGGAACGCAAGTCCAAACTGGTAAGTTTTGATTACCCAATTCAGGAACCCTCCAACTCATACATTGTAATATGGAGTACTTCATTTGCATCCCAACCACACCAAACACTAGGAATCCAGTAAAGGGTAAATAGACCAACGGTGTACTGGAGTGTAATATTATGATACAAGTTTAAAGCCATTGACAAGGAGAACTTGTTCAAAGAAGAAGACAGTTTAACTCAAACCAACATTTGAACCATCGGGAAATACACTGCACGCAGGAAACTGTCCCTTGGCATCGTGGGAGCCCCAGCACAGTTTCTAGCTTTTGCTCGGACACAGGCCATTTCATTTTAGACTGGTCTGAGGTGCAGGGGCTTTGATGGTGCACACAAGGATCGTGGAGGCACCAAGATGACGAGGGGAACTTATTTGTTCTGCAAGAAACACACAGGATCGTGCAATAACTACACAAAGCATGGAACACCGGAAACTCTATCTAAAATGTGCAACATTTTCACAGTTCTAAAAAGCACTTGCATAAACAATGTCATTACGGCAAGTATACATTTCAGCATTCACACTGTCCGACAAACTCAAAAAAAAAAAAAAACAAAAACAAAAACCAGCATGATTGATCAGCTAACCATAGGCTCATGGAAGAACCGCAGATTACAAAGGCGAAGCTCTAAAATAAACCTACAAGCTTTTGAATTGGCAATATATCCTTTCATTGAGATTAATATAACTTTGAAATTTATTACAGAAATAATGACACCAGATAATTGGTATACTAATACACCATCGGGAGATTGAAGCTCGCATAACAATGAAAAAACAACAAGAGGAAAAATAGAACATATTCAGACAAAACCATGGAAGAATCCTAAGAGGCACAGCAGCTTTGAATCCATTCCTACTTTTGTTATATGCATTTAGAATATCATCATACCTTCGCGGCCTTAAATGTAGGGTGAAGCAACCCGAGTTCATCACCCACTTCAAGAGGATTGCTCGTCTCATTACGAACTCTCTTCACTCTTCTACTAGCAAGAGTCTTATGAGTAAATCCATACATCTGCAGAATCTGATTATCCCCAAAGTTGAACGCCCGATCCATTTGCTTCAAGCACCTCTCCACCGGATAATCCCCAAACTTGCCACAAGGCTTGCAACCCACAAAGTGAGTGACAAGAGGCCACCTATGATCACCAAGGCCAGGGTGATAATTCTCGATCATTTCCTCATACCTATCAACCAAAATTCCCCAATATCCGTGCAAATAATATGCGTTCTCAAGATAAACCTTGTCGCCCCATTTCTCCCTCTGCGTTGCCAGAATATACACCATAGCAGACTGATCATCAGCCTCGAAAACAGGCCTACCCTTTAGCTCCCTCGTCAATATTTTCCCTGCCTCTTCCCTAATCTTCCCCTTAGGCCCCATCGGAGCCAATGTATCCAGAAGATCCAAAGACCATTGGCAATTCCTCAGCAAGAAACTACCGGTGTTCAAACCAATCCAATTCTTCTCATCGTATACCATCTCGTTCCACCCGTGCATCACCAAATTATAATCCTTGTACCTTTTCCATGGCAACTCAAATGCCATATCAGTGAACATCGCATCACTGTCCATCCACCATAGAAACTCCACCTCTGGATGCGAAAGCAAAAGCTTCCGAATCAAAGGCAACTTCGCCCAAAACCCAGCCATTTCAGCATCCAACAAAGCCATGTTGTAGAAAATCTCAACCCCGTGAAGCCTGCAGTAATCAATCTTGTTCTTTATCGATTTCAGTAAGTAATGATCGCCAACGGGATTTTCGCAGGGTTTCGGCGAAGATCCAGTAACCAGCAAAACCCTAGGTTTATTCTCGGCGATGAAATTGGGGAAATTGGAATGCTCGCGAAGCCATTCACCTCTCTGCTCATCCCAATCCGAAATCTTCGGCCCGAGCGTGTAGGGTTGAGAAGGATCGCGCTTGAATTCAGGGACACCATCGTCCTCGTCTTTCAAAATCTTAGTGATATCAAATTCCGCATAGTTGTTGCTCCCATTCTCCGTACTTCCACTAGACGACTTCTGCTCCCCCTGCGATGACGTGGACAACGCCGTCGAAGTCTCCTCCAACACGCGCCGCGGCTCCACGCGCTTGCGGATGAACGAAAATGTCTCCCGGATATCGTCCAAGTCCTTTTCCGGCGTCCCGAATTTCCCGGCGCCGAGATTCGCACGCAGAACGATCACAGTAAGGCAAAGGCACAGGAGAGTTAACTTACCCTGGCGGAAGAGGCGCTGGATCTGCCTCAAACGGCGCTCGCCGAGGACCCGACCCAGCATATTGCGGTTCGGATTCCTTCTGCCCCTAAAACCCTTGAATCCTTCACTGCAGTCGATGGATGTGAATCGGAGATGAAGCTCCCAACACCCGATTTATAAAATTAAAGCTCTCTTTCAAGCAAAATGATGCAACTGCGGATCTAGGGGTTTGGGGTTTCGCCCCAAATCAATTCGAGGAAGTCAGAGACGCGGGAATATTCGGGAAAATGGGATCTGTTGGTAATGGGTGTCGGTGAAGAATGCGAATGCAAGGAGGTGGAGGAGGTGATAATGCGGATTGCGACGGCACCGCTGAAAGGGGATCGAACTCAGGGAAACTTAAGGAAGCACCTGGCCTATGGATTAGTGGATTGATCCACTGCATTGGTCCGCCTTACGAATACTGTGGATTTTGTATGGTGTTGGGGTCCCGGGATCCGATAAGGACAAGGTAATTATATGGTTTAATTGTCGGGATTTATTTGTAAGTTATTTATGTAATTACGCGTAGAGATAGTTACGTGCCACAAAGTGGGACCCTTCCAATTATTTATAGCTGGAACTAGTTGTTGTTTTTCAATTATTCATCAATTCTAAATTGTTGGAAAAAGAAAAGTTTACAGAAACCATGCATGCATCAGCAATTCAGCATATATGTAAATTCAATTAAATTATGAGGTTTTTCACTTGGCGGTCAATCGTATACGGCGAATCGGGTTATTACTGTAGTACAGGCTACTTAGAATTTGCTGTATTTCTCCGACCCCCATTTACAAATTTACATTAATTTTTAAAATATATACTCCTTTCTCCGTCCCACGAAGTTTGACACATATTACTTTTTGGGTGTCCCACTAAATTTGACACATTTCCATTTTTAGATAAATTAAATTAATATAAGTTTGATTAAAATTTTAATTATTGTCAAATCCCATTAAAAGTAATCACTTTTACTATTCTGCACAAATTCCAATAAAATTTTACTATTCTACACAAAATTTCTTATATTTCTTTAATTCTTAATATTTCAAAATTGGTACAGATAAAAATTGTATAAAAAAATATTCTAAAACTACATGATTAGACGATTCTAACAAGACCATAATTGATTATTTTTCTCTAGTTACATCATTACGATAACATTAAATCAAAGTTAAATGATAAACAATATCAAAATTTATTAGAATTTTAAATACAAACACTCACAACACTTTAACTACTAAACCACACTACCTAAATTACTGTGCCCAAAAGAAACGTGTCAAACTTCGCGGGAGGGATTACTTTTTTTTCTTAATCGTTTATTCAAATACCCCTAATAGTCAAGCTAAAAATACCCCTAGCAGGTTTGATAATTGTTGTGAAAGGAATTAGGCAATGCAAAATGCTGCTGGCAAATGTCATACTATCATTTAGATCGATACAGTTGTTTTTTTTTTTTTTTTAAACATTGACACCCATGTGTCGGCAAAGGTGTGTGGGAGTCCAAGCCACACAAATTTACAAAGGGGGACAAAGGGGAGGGATAGGGGCTGGGTAGGGATCGAACCCCCAACCTATTGGTTGGGAGCAGGGGACTTAACCACTAGGATAAGTCCCCAACCCTAGATCGATACAGTTGTTGTTTACCCAATAATATATATTTAGATTAAACATGTTTATTTATTTATTTTTTATGAGCCGTTGAAAACTGGGATAGGGATGGTGGATGGATAGGTGGTTGGTGGGGATTCGGATCTCCAACATTCCATTGGAAGTCCTCACTCCTCATCCCCATTAAACATGTTTATTGATATACATCATGTTTTTCTTTAGTTTTTTTTTTTTTTTTTTTTTTTTTTTTTTTTTTTTTTTTGGAAAAGATGTTTTTCTTTAGTTATGTTTATATTATAAAAGATAGTACTATTAGGTAAACAACTTTTTATTACTATGGTAACAAATCTTTTACTATATATTTGAATTTGAAGTCCAGTATATGAAGTATATTATTGCCAATCAGTTGTCGCCAAATTCCATATTTATTTAATTTGATAGATTCCAACTAAACAAGCACATAAATTCTTAATTATTTTTATTATTATTTATTTATTTATTTATTGGGGGCAATTTATACGTTTTAGTCTTGTAAGTTGTAATTATGAAAACGAGAAATGAGAAACCAGCACTACCTAACCTAAAATGCCAAATGGTCGACCACTATATGAGAACGTTGGATTGTACAACCTTGGAAATTTCTACTTCCAACTTTTGAATTTTGTTAATTTAATGTTGTTCAAAGTCCAATTAAGGACACGTACACCTACCTCATTTTGTTACCTCATTTTGTTTGGTTGCTTGGGTTTCTTCCACCCTCCTCCTCCTCCTCCCTGAGTAAAAAATAGCGTGAACTGCTAATGCAGAGGATTCGTTAAGTAATAGGAAAAAGGATAATAGGATTACTTCGTCACTTACTTATTTTACGATTAGAAGAGAATAGTAATACACAGACCACAGTGGAGTGGTCCATCGAAACATGTCAACAGATTGGGCTCTGATGTAGCCCAATTACTGAAGCCCGGCCCATATCTAATAATTCAAAATTTTCAATTTAGCGTTTTACGAATCCCGTCTATTCATTTGGGCGTCTCCAAATTTCTGGGGCAGATTTCAAATTGAGCACCAGCTTTCAAATTTCTCTCGATTGAACATCTCGATTGCAGATTTCACCGTCATTTTCAGGGGAATGGTAATTTAATTTTCGAATTCTTCGTCTGGATTCTTTTCGTTTTAAGACCCTAGATCATGCGTTTGAACTTACGGTTAACTTTAGCATTTTGGAGGCGATTTTGTTGCCGATAATTCATGATGTTGCGTAATGGCTGATATATTGTTGTATATCTTTATGTTGATTTTGTTTTGTTTTATTTATTTATTTATATTTTTGTTGGCATTTTGGAGGGGATCTCCAGAGACCGATATTGTTGTGTTAGGTTTCAATTTTTCAATTATTGGATATGTGGAGGTTGTGTACCATTGATTTGCGATTGATCTGTTTGCATTGCTGTTGATTGGAAGGGCTGAATTGAGTTCTATGCCATTTTCGTTTTGAATTTGGGAATTCATTTGTTCATAACTGTAATAATGTGTGTACGATGTGATGCATTTCTAACTATAATATTGGCTAGCTCACCTTTCTAAACTTCTGTGAGTGAGAAATCTGGGATGAGTTTTGTGTCATGAAGTCATTTTTTTAACTTGATTTAAAAATTTACATATAATGAGAGATTGGTTGGGTAATTTAAATTTCGATCATTGGTTTGGCTGGGATAGTTGCCAGTTGCTAATTTTTTGTATTCATTCTGTGTCCTGGTGTTCTTACTTGCAGGAAGGAGCTGATAATACCAAGCAAAGCACTGCCGATATGACGGCGTTTGTAAGTTCCATTTTATGAATTCTTACAGCTTTGAATAGCATTACTTGTCATCTTTATTAACTTGTGGAAGTATGGATAGTCTTATTCTTATTTTTTCCTTTAGTTGAATGTGTGTGTATGTTTCTTATCATCATTTCCCCATTTTTATTCTACTTTTTGCTGAGAATGAGATGGTGGCCATTAATGTACATACTTTTAGTAGAGAATGATTGATGAACTAATAGTTTGCTTTCAACCATGTTAGGTGCAAAACCTTCTTCAGCAAATGGTAAGTAACTGAAATCAACTTTGTCTTCCTTCATTGTGCTTGACTCTGAGCATCCTTACCATTTTCCACTTTCTTTGCAGCAATCCAGGTTTCAAACAATGTCGGAATCCATCATCACTAAAAATATCCTTATGCCATTCATTTTACTTTTCATATGTATACATGATCGACCTTTTCTTTTGCACTCCAGATAATGATATGTTTCATGAAACAGAGCATAAACTATAGCCTTATTTCCTGCTGTTTTCTGTTAAAGCCTTTATGGTACAGAGCTTGCCCATAAAATTGGTGAATGAAAGGCAAAATTGTTTATGTATCTCTCTTTTCTGATCAATACTATGATAGTGTGTTCCTTGACCTCATGGTACTTGATGAGATGGGAAATCGGATTGATGAACTGGAGCAGAGCATCAACGACCTTAGAGCAGAGATGGGTCAAGAAGGTTCTCCCTTGAAGGCTAGAGATGATTCTGAAGATAATTGACGAAACAAGGATTCTGAATGTCCTTTTCGCTCGTGTGTGATCTGTTGGCCATAAAAATCGTACTTTTTTTTCCCTCTCCCGGCCATCTCCAGTCCCATTGCTTATCATTCATGGTTTAGTCTATTATACATTTTCACGTATTCAAGTGTCTTCTTAAACTATACTATTTGATTGAAGTAACATGAATTTTGTGTCCCGTTGTGTTTATGTTTTAATTGCTGTTTTTTATATGTTGAACATGAAATATGCCAATTTGCATTGCTCTTTGGTAGTGTAATAGTGCAAAGTCTCTCTATCTCTCTCTCTCATAGCAAGTTGGTTATTAACATGCTATTTGTGCCTTATTGGATGCACATGGCATTGTTGAAATTTGATGAAGCAATTTTAGCAACATCGATACTCTGCTTATTGACTAAACATATCCTATTGTTGGGCCATTCAACAATGTGAATAATGCTTCAATAATTCATTAAGGCCCTTTTATATTATGCAGGTTTTACATTTGGTGTTCTAAATGTGGTTGTACTATAATTAAATCAAGTTATCCCCTATGGACTATGGTAATAAAATACTCCAGGAAGTTAAACAAGTGTGTATAAAAAGGGGCTGCCCAACTTTGACCAACTGGCTATATCACTGCATTGGAGATTGAACTTATTTAAAAACTTCTTAGCCAGATTTTCTTTTGAGTGTATGCTTGCAGATTGCTTTATTTAATGTACTATACCCTTCTCGTACAATATAATTACTCCGAGTTTATGACTTTGATAATACATCCAAATATGAATTACTACTAATATAGTACTAGGCTGCCGTGCACATTAACGATGTACTATAAAGTAAACGGCGTTGGTGATAAATATTCAATGGCCGTGACTACCAAAAGGCTACAACATGATTTATAAAGTAAAATAGTGTTGTTGCCAATAATGTAACAGGTTGTTTGCATGATTTATTTATTTATTTTTGCTGTTTACATAAGAAAAAAGTTAATCGCACTATCTTTATTATAAACAGTATGATGATGATGATGATGAATATTGTAAGAAAGGACTTTAATTTATACGATAAGTAAAAATGTAAGATAGTAGGACGATGATATTGTTAACCCCAATATTTTAAGCCCGACAAATTAGGCCCAATGGATTTAGTCCAATCCATTTTCCGAGAGGCCCAATCCAAAGGCCCATTAAGCTAAGCCCAATCGAGAAGCCCGGTCCAATTTGTGAGTTATCCGGATAATGACCAAGTGATGAGATGCCGCCATCTAGTTCAAGATTTATCCGATGACCAAGTGGTGGTGAATAGCTGGCTAGACATTGGAGAGAATTTCGCAACATTGGTAGAATGGCAGCAGATTTGGAAGTCAGCCATCATCCATGGAGAAGAGATCACGGCAGCATTAATGAGGCGCCATCAAGGGAGAATTTAATGGGATGTTACCAAGCCTGGCAGCTTACCCATTCTAGGTGTCGTAGTCTGCCTCTATTAATACAACATTAGTGGCATCTCAAAGGGCACCTACACACACCCTAGAGGAATCGCACTTTAATATTTTTACTTTCTGCAAATTTTCTTTCTGCAAGTTCTTCCTTGTTTTCTTCCATTCCGTAATTTCTTGTTCCTTTACAGCTTTTATTTAAGTTTCTGTAATCCCATTCCTCAATCCTTGTAATCATTCTTCATCAATATCAATCGACGAAAATTCTTGGTTAACAAATTGGCACGCCCAGTGGGACACGAGATTGAGACCATATCCGCTTAGGAGTGTATGCTACTTAGATCTGGATGAGTAGTAAGGGACTTGACTCAAAAATTCGAAAAAATGTCGCTACAAGAGAGCACATGGGTTAGAACATCCTCTGAGAACGCCGATAATACGGCGAGCACTTCTCAACCACAACAGGGAACAATGCGAATCCCTACCCTATTTGAGCAAATGCGGCTATCGATGACTGAATCGATGGCCGAATTCATGCCTTTACTCACAAGGCACCTAATGGATGTGTTGCGGCCTGCCATGGCCGACCAAATTGACAAGATATGTGGATCATTATGTACTCAACAAGATGGATCTGCTCCAGCACATGGCACTATTGTGCCGCCATGTCCAGGGCCGTCTGGCGGCCCACAGCGGAGTTGGGGAATCACACTTGGCCAGCCGCCATTCCCGGAGTCCGGAGGCCTGGCCACTTTGCCCCCATTCCCATATCAGGCCACCTATGCTTTCACTCCTGCGGCACCTAGCATGCCGAACTTCGGTTATGCGGCACCTCCCGTGCCGATGTATGCTTCATCAAGCTGCTTGATGGCGGCCAGCGCTATACCAGGCTGTGCGACAATCCCCGATGCATCCGGCATGGCACCACGTCAAGCGACGGCAGTGCCCCTAAACCCTAGTTGGATGCCGCCGACGGAAAGGGGGCAGGCACCACAGCCATATGAAGTGGCTTTGACACCTTCCATGCCTCCCACATCTGCTATGCCTGTACCGGCGCCCGCACCAAACCCTAGTTGGATGTCGCCGGCGCAAGGGAGGCAAGCACCACAGCCATATGGAGTGGCTTTGACACCTCCTACGCCTCCCACAGCCGCCATGCCAGTAGCGTCTCTCCCACCGAACCCTAGTCCGATGCCGCCAACGCTAGGGGGGCAGGCGCCACAACTATGTGGAGTGGCCGCGACACCTGCCACACTTCCAGCCGCCATGCCTCCTACACAGGCACCGGCGGTCTCGCCCGAGTTGCTGGCAGACGTAATGCAGCAACATTTTGGGATTCAACTAAGGCCGATGGAGCGGCCTACATATAGGAAGCCATACCCTGATTGGGTAGACACTATGCAGCCGTACCCCAGGGGCTTCAAGATGCCCGAGTTCACCACCTTCTCAGGGGATGATGGCAAGTCCACTGTAGAACATGTGGGCAGGTTTACTGCTCAATGTGGCGAAGCAGCGGCCAACGATTGGCTGAAGCTAAGGTTGTTCAGCTCATCTCTGACTGGACCTGCATTTACATGGTTTGCTTCCTTGCGGCCTAACTCAATTCAAAACTGGGCCGATCTCGAACGGGCATTCCATGACAGGTTTTACACGCCACTGTCACAGGTGAGTCTCGCGGACTTAACTAATGCCAAACAGTTTACCAATGAGGCAGCAAGTACATTCATTAATAGATTACAGCGACTCAAGAGCCGATGCACAATGGTGGTCCCTGATAGGGAGATAACCAACGTTGCAGTGGCAAATATGTTGCCAAAACTGAAAGAGCATTTAATGGTGCAGGATTCCACTAATCTTGCCCAGCTGGCCGAGAGAGCGGCCCGCTTGGAAAAGTTCCTTGATGAACAAGATGAGAAGCGTCTACCTATACACGGAACTCGTTTTGAGGAATTGAAACACGATAAAAAGGAAAACGAACCAAGGATGGTGGCTAATGCAGTAACCATGGGTAGTAAAAACCCTGGCTAGTAGCCCTGAAACACCATCGACAGCGGCCATGGAGGCCGAATAGTTGCTGGCGTATGAGTGGCGGCCTGAATGATGATGGCGCCTGGCTGAGGATGGTGGCCTCACTGACCACGCGTGAAGGTGGAGGCCTGGGCAAAAGCCAATGGCGGCCGGGCGAAAGCGAATGGCGGTTTGTGCCCCCAGGATGGCGGCTGGAAGCTGAGTGGCGGCCTGAGTTCTCTGCTGGCGGCCCGAACTGATGAGGATGGCGGCTGGCGGCATCCAAGCTGGCGGCGAGATGGGGGGCTGGCGGCGCATGGCAAGGCCAAGGCTGGCGGCTGGCGGCCAGGCTGGGCACTCATGTGCTTGGCGGCGTTCGAAGACTCCTGGCGCAGGCTGGCGGCCTCAAGCAGAGAGTTGGCGGCCCGTGATGGTCTGGCGGCGCATGGCAAGGCCAAGGCTGGCGGCTGGCGGCCAGGCTGGGTACTCATGTGCTTGGCGGCGTTCGAAGACTCCTGGCGCAGGCTGGCGGCTGGCGGCCTCAAGCAGAGAGTTGGCGGCCCGTGATGGTCTGGCGGCGCACGGCAGGGCCAAGGCTGGCGGCTGGCGGCTGGCGGCCAGGCTGCACACTCAAGGGCTTGGCGGCGTTGGCTTGCGGCGTTGGAAGAGTCTGGAGCACGCTGGCGGCTGGCGGCTTCAAGCAGAGAAGTTGGTGGCCCGTGATGTTCTGGCGGCGCACGACAAGGGCAAGGCTGGCGGCTGGTGGCGTTTGAAGACTCTGGCGCGAGGCTGGCGGCCAAAGAGAGATGTTGGCGGCCCGTGCTTGGCGGCGCAAGAGCTGCCTGGACGGCTGGCAGCCAAGGTGATGCTGGCGGCCCAAGTGATCAAAGCTGGCGCCCGAAGAGAGATGCTGGCGGCCCGTGCTTGGCGGCGCCTGGCTGGCAGCCAAGGTGATGCTGGCGGCCCGGGGTGGCGTCCCGAACAGATGGTGGCCTGGAGCCGGAGCTGGCGGCCGGAGATGAGGCTGGCGGCCCAAGTGATCAAAGCTGGCGGCCGAAGAGAGATGCTGGCGGCCGGAGATGAGGCTGGCGGCCCAAGTGATCAAGCTGGCGGCCAAAGAGAGATGTTGGCGGCCTGGCTGGCAGCCAAGGTGATGCTGGCGGCCCGGGGTGGCGTCCCGAACAGATGGCGGCCTGGAGCTGGATGGCTGGCGGCCCAAGTGATCAAAGCTGGCGGCCGAAGAGATGCTGGCGGCCCGTGCCTGGCGGCGCAAGAGCTGGCGGCGAAGGTGGCTGGCGGCTGGGCAATGCTGGCAGCCGAGCAAGGCAAGGCTGGCGGCCCGTGGAGATGCTGGCGGCCGGGCGACGCTTGGCGGCTCGTGGAGCTGTTGGCGGCACTCGAGCGAAGCTGGCGGCCGAGCGAGGCAAGGCTGGCGGCCAGGTGATGCTGGCGGCCCGTGGAGATGCTGGCGGCTGGGCGACGCTGGCGGCAAGCAACAGTTGGCGGCTGGAGCGTGGCTGGCGGCCAGGGCAATGCCTGGCGCTCAATAGACCAGCGCTTGAAGACTCCTGGAATAAGCTTAATGGGTCAGGCTTGTGATTCAAACGCGCAGATCTGTCTTAAAATGCTAATCAGACAAATTGCGCGAGGGGGCATCTGTTAACCCCAATATTTTAAGCCCGACAAATTAGGTCCAATGGATTTAGTCCAATCCATTTTCCGAGAGGCCCAATCCAAAGGCCCATTAAGCTAAGCCCAATCGAGAAGCCCGGTCCAATTTGTGAGTTATCCGGATAATGACCAAGTGATGAGATGCCGCCATCTAGTTCAAGATTTATCCGATGACCAAGTGGTGGTGAATAGCTGGCTAGACATTGGAGAGAATCTCGCAACATTGGTAGAATGGCAGCTGATTTGGAAGTCAGCCATCATCCATGGAGAAGAGATCACGGCAGCATTAATGAGGCGCCATCAAGGGAGAATTTCATGGGATGTTACCAAGCCTGGCAGCTTACCCATTCTAGGTGTCGTAGTCTGCCTCTATTAATACAACATTAGTGGCATCTCAAAGGGCACCTACACACACCCTAGAGGAATCGCACTTTAATATTTTTACTTTCTGCAAATTTTCTTTCTGCAAGTTCTTCCTTGTTTTCTTCCATTCCGTAATTTCTTGTTCCTTTACAGCTTTTATTTAAGTTTCTGTAATCCCATTCCTCAATCCTTGTAATCATTCTTCATCAATATCAATCGACGAAAATTCTTGGTTAACAGATATATATGAACAATTGAAAATCATCAATAATCATGAGTAATTAATAAGCCGCCTGTTGCATCTATCTCTCCCTCGCCCTAGTGATCATTGTGGCGCATGAATCATGATTATGAGGTTTGGTTTGTCCATGCAATTAAGGTTCGGTGAACTAAGGTTTGTAATTAGTGTAAATATGTGCAAAATGTCTACTGTCTGGCAGCTTACCGGTCACTGGACATGTACAGTCGTACTACTATTTGTTTAGTTTTAGTTTTAATCAATCCCATAACATAAAAAAGAAACCAAACCAAGAAAAAAAAAAGGAAAGAAAAGGAAAAAGAAACATAAGCTAGCAAAAATCAGAAACTTATACTATATACTTGACTTTTTTTAATGTGGAGTTGGTAATTAAACGTGCCCTCATTGAGTTTTAGAGATATATATATTGAGATAGTGTAACAAATTTATAATTCTACAACTAGTTAGTAGTACTAATTTGTAGTTGAAGACAGCAGTTTATTATACCCAGAATCAATTAATCATCATATCCCAGAAGGAAAAATAGGTTACTCTAGCTACATATCTAATCATATTCTAGACACCAATTGTTTAGAAAATATGTTTTTCTCGCCATTGTTATTCATTTATTATTATTATTATTATTATTATTATTATTATTATTATTATTATTATTATTGTTTTTTTACAACTACGTACAAGACGTTCTACTTATAGATATAGTGAGTATACATGCCACAAAAATTGTTATAAAAAAAAAATGAAAGAAGCAATGGGAGCCAATCTTACACAAATTGATTATATAGATGAAAAATAAATAGAACGGCAATGGCAGGTGAGATTTAAGCCCCTAACTTCACTGGAAGCTAAGAATTCAGACATCAAAACTATTAACTAATATAATCAATTATACAAATTATAAAAAAAGAAAAGAAAAGAAGAAGCCATTTTTATATTAAAAAAAAATATACATATTTTTTTATACACACCTTATATAAATAAATTAGATCAAAATTATAAAAAATGATTAAAGATAAATGATAAGAGACTTCAATACTTAACAGGGGAGTGAGCGAGGGATGTCAATCCACTTTAGTTATTACTCATCATATACATTATTTATTTGTAAAATAAATTATACTACTAAAACCCTACCCCTAAATAACTAAATCTAATGACAATATCCATAGGGTTATCCTATCATTTTCCAACTTAATCATACATTGAATTATATATACTTTGATGAATTTAATGAAAACATCAAATTTAAATTTTGTCAATATATACATTAAATTTTTTTTATATTGCAAGCTAAGTTTGATTTGATCTCTTACTCAAGAACGAGAGGATCATGCATTCCAATGGGCTGCCAAGGAATTCTACGAGCACCTCTCGGTTTAGTTTATGTCATCTAGCTTAGCTAGTAGTAGTATTTTCCATGTCAATCTCTTCAATTTTGCTTTCAAAATTTCAACCTAAGTTTGAACCAGTCACTTTCCCATTATCCCACTTATATTTATTTTTTAATCCAACTCTCACCTTAAAAACACCAAAAATATTCTTGTATTGGCATCAAACTCGTGTTCACATTACAAAAGTAGAAACACAAAATGAAATTTAAATGAAAGGACTTGTATCATATAGTCCAATTAATATACTACTATAATAGTAACAGACAGGCTGTCATCAATTAAATTATAATTCTTGCATGTCTTTTATCACAAGATTCAATGTCGATCAAACAACATGTCGTGTGGTGGCCACACGCCCTTTTTGTTTTTTTTTGTTTTTTTTTTTAATTGTTTCCACATGAAGAATTTTAGTGCGTTCCAAGGTTTAAATTAAAAATAAAATCACATCGATCTATCCTTTTCACTTAGCTTGCATGTTTTATTTAATGTTTTGGTGGTCAATTTTTTCTTTCTCCCACTGTATGAATGGTAACTAGAATAATTTTATTTCTGACAATTTTGCTCTGTTATTTTGCTTAAAAACCCTAATCATTTATTGGAATTCGTTAAGCTAGTCAGCATGAAACACGATTCCTTATGGGTCAATTAGATGGTGCTTAGTGCACAATTTTAAAATTTTACTTTTATTACGTGTTTTAATTACTGCAGTTATAAAAATATGTTTTACATATGAACTAGTAATTTGACAGATGGATTTAGGTAAAACTGAGAATTTTTAGTAAGAAAAGGACTGAAAATTGATGCATATGAAAGCAACATTATTATATTGTGATAATTACATATATATATATATAATATAAAGAAGAAATTAATAAAGGGGTAAAATATCGTTGTACTTCATTTGTGGTAGCTTTGCTTATTGTTACGACTTTATAAGACTCCAACTTATTTTAAACGGTAAATAAAAATTACTATATTAAATCATAAAGTCTAATTGACGCATAATATTATCTAGTTATTTGTAAATGCCATATATAAATATTCAGTTGAATTCCTCGCTCCATATTAAGATTATGGTAGGCTATCAAGCCAAAAAAAAAAAGAAAATTTACCTTGGTGGTTTTATTACAAATAGAAAGGTGGAAGTGTAGACCACTTTTTATTGTTAGCCAAGTTCCTAATTATATTTCCTTGTCAAAAAGTTTAATACACACGCAACTTTTTGTCATTGAAAATATATTTGGGCCATCTATCGAATGAGTTCAAAAAATCTTACTCGGAGATAAGACTATATACCTTATATATATAATACTACTATATTAATGTTAAATGATAAAAAAAAAAAAAAGAAAAAGTAATCGTTTATACAAATTAGTAAATTGGGATGGTTCATTTTTCAATAGAAACTTTTAATAGGTTACGTTGGATATGGAGAATGACTCATCCAATTTAACCCTTTATGTAAACATGCCTTCATCAGAGATTATTCTATATGCTAGCTTTCGCATTAATTAAAGGTGGCATTAATTTTATTTGTTTTAAAAGATACGAGGAAATTTTATTAATTACTACCTCCGTTTTCATATGTTCTTGACGTTTAGTAATGTGTTACTATTCACCTACAGACTTTCACTTAAAATTTTATCATGGTTATACAAGTTAAAATATAGTCAAGTGAGATCTTGTTAGATTCGTCTTATCGAGTAGTTTTTAAATATCGAACTTTTAGAATTTTTACTTGTACCGAACTTGAGTTATTAATGGTTTAAAATGTGCATTGGATTGCGTGAAAAGTTGGTATGTAAAAAAGATTTGAAAACGGAGGAAGTATTAGCTATTAGCTGTTTAATTAAAAGTGGAAAAACTATATATATAGGGCTTTTAATTAGCAATCTCATCAGGGTTTGAACAATACGCGTTGAATCAATTTTCTACTAGTAGCAATCATAATATAGTACTCCCTCCGTCCCGCGAAATATGGCTACTTTCTTTTGGGCACGGTAATTTAGGTAGTGGGGTTTAGTAGTTAAAGTGGTGTAGGCATTTTGTGTTTAAGATTCTAATGAATTTTGATATTGTTTATTGTTTAACTTTGACTTAATATTATGTAATGATACAATTAGAGAAAAATATTCATGTTTGATCTTGTTAGAATCGTCTAATTGTGTAGTTTCATAATATATATTTTATACAATTTTTATTTGTATCAATTTTAAAATATTAAGAATTAAAGAAATGCTAGGGACTTTGGGTAGAAAAGTAAAATTGCATTGGAATTTGTGCAGAATAGTAAAAGTGAACACTTTTAATGCAATTTGACAACAATTAAAATTCAAATCAAACTTATATTATTTTAATTTATCTAAAAATGGAAAGTGGCCAAATTTCATGGGACACCCCAAAAAAAATAGTGGCCAAATTTCATGGGACGTAGGGAGTACTAATTTCTTCCTCAAATTAAAAACCTTAATTATTATTAGTAATATTGCATTAAAATAATTATAAAGCGTATAAGGGTAGTACTCCAACACACAGGTCCCTATAAATAGAAGCCCCCAATGGCTTGTGTCCTCCACACTATACCATTACCATCATCATCTAAATTTGTTTCTTACTACAACACTACAAATTAACTTCATTACAGCAATATATATAATTAATGGCTCCTCCACTCAACAATAACTTGTTAGTTTGCTTGGGCTTCCTCTTTGCTCTTCACACCCTCCTTTCTTCCTCTACTGCTCTTACATCCCTGACACCTGATTTTTACCTCAAAACCTGCCCCTCTGCTGAAACCATTGTCAAGAACGTCGTCGACCTTGCTTACAAAAATGATTCAGGCACTGCCCCTGCCCTTTTGAGACTCCACTTCCACGATTGCTTTGTTCGGGTATATATACCTCCTCATTACTCTATCTATATATATTTATATATCTATTTCCTCCTTTTTGTTTTTGGTGATTGATTGATAAGGTTACTTTATGATCATTCTTACAGGGTTGTGATGCCTCAATCCTGCTGGATTCGACGCCCTCCCAGAAGGCCGAAAAGGAAAGCCCAGCCAACAAAGGCATAGCCGGTTTCGAAGTCATCGACGCCGCCAAATCCCTAATCGAGGCCAAATGCCCCGGCATTGTCTCCTGTTCCGACATCCTCGCCCTTGCCGCCCGCGACAGCATCTTCCTCGCCGGCGGGCTTCACTACCCCGTCCCCCTCGGCCGCCGCGACGGCCGCATCTCTCTGATCACCGATCCCGCCAGGAACCTGCCGGGCGAATTCATGGACGTCCAGCAGCTGAAGCTGAATTTCGCCAAGAAAGGCCTGTCGTTGGCGGAAATGGTGACGCTGTCGGGCGCTCACACCATCGGGGATTCCCACTGCTCTTCCTTCACGAGGCGGCTCTACTCGTTCAACGCGACCCACACGCAGGACCCGACGCTGGACGCCGCTTATGCGGAGCTGCTGAAAGCGCAGTGCCTGAAGAATGCGGCGACGGATCCCGTGGTGTCGTTGGACCCAACGACGCCGGTGAAGTTCGACGAGGTGTATTACAAGAACCTACAGGGGAAGAAGGGGCTGCTGTTTTCGGACCAGGTGCTGTGGGAGACACCAGGGACGAATGGGATGGTGAGGAGGAACGGGGCGAATCCTGGGATTTGGGGTGCGGAGTTTGCGCGGGCGATGGTGAAGATGGGGTCGATTGAGGTTCACAGCGGGAATCGGGGAGAGATCAGGAAGAAGTGCAGGGTTGTCAACTGATATGATGATTAGCGATGGTGTGTAATAATTAATACTAGTAGAATATAATACAGTCACAATGAGTACGTACTGGTGTCTCGTGTGCTGCGTCTGTTTTTGTTTAATGTTTTTTTGTTTTGGGTTCGGATTTGTGTCCACTTTCCAGAGTTACTCTTGCTTGCATAGTTGCATTCACGTGTTATTGTTTTACCCTTTACAAATTATACTACACATACGTGTATTGTAGTACTTTAATTTGCGTGTTATATTCATTTGAAATGTCCCATTTTCTATTTTGGTACGTCCCACTTCAATTGTCACGTTTCTTTATTTAGAAAATTTGTACTCCTTCAAATAAATATCACATCAACTATTTACTACACTTTAACACAATAATTCATTCTATCTAAAATACCATGTCTAAAAAAATGTGATATCTGAAATGGGTCAGAGCGAGTATTTCAAAAGGCTCATCAGGTTATTACTATATACCTAATACCCCCATATGTCACAGGTCATTTTTGGTCAAACTATAATAATAGAGTTTATAGTCCAAATTAAAGCCCAGAATCTAAATTAACAATTATGATTAGCAAGTGGTTTGGAATACGTACATTATAATGTGAAAATATCAATTGTTTCCTTACCCATATCTTCTTCCTACCAATTAAAAATCGATCCACAAAATGGTTACGTTAATTGCTCTGAATTTCAATCTGATCAATGAAACAATAATCACAGGAATCGATCACAAACAAGAAGATGTCGATCAACACATGTATCCCACATTTCTTAATTCTTTGAAAATTACACTTTTGCTTCATCTAGGGTGATTAATGATATAGCCACTCGTACTCCACTCAGGACTCGGTTTGGAAAAAAAATTCGATTATTACTTGACTATCGCTACTCGACTCGAGTTCGAGCTTGCATATCTATCAGTCAAGTCAAGCTCAAGTATCATAGTACTCGAGCTCGATAACAACATTAGCTTCATGTACTGTTGTATTCCGAAAATACTACTAGAAAATACTTATTCGATATGTTGTAGAGTATCATGGAAGAATAATACTAGTAAATCGGAGTAGTAATTTTTATTTATTTATATTTTCTTTAGTGACATTTCATTAATGTTAGGAGTTTGGATTAATAAACATTTATTTAATTTGAGGAACAAAATTCGAAAAGCGAATGCTCGCTGTGACTACAAAATGTTTCAGTCTCTCAACAATGAACCAACTTATTTAATTTCAGTTTTACAGTACTATTATTAAAAATATATACCGTATTAATTTCCGTTGAGGATGCGAATTAGGGCTTACGACCACATTTCCTAGCTCGTTTACGTACTAAAGTGTTCTCTGACCTATTCTATACAACTACAACAATGCCTATTTTCATCTTCTCTTTTCTTTCTTTCTTTCTATTTTTTTTTTATAAAAATAACCAAAAATATAAAATACTACTTAATATAATTAATATTGAATTCGTCCGATATGTGTACTAAATTCCACGACTTTAAAAATAATGTATACTTGATATATGTATATATATATATTATATTACAACTCAGACTATATATATATGTATATTATATTACAACTCAAACTTGAACCCAAAACAATTGAGATGTTTGGGCGTCAGCAGATTTGTTAGCAGATATCAGATTCGAAGAGAAAATTGTGAGAAAATATGATGTTTCAATCCACTATATGTTTGTGAATATACTGACATCCAAACATGATCAATATCTCTGTAATAATAGGCCAAGCCATGCATGCTCAGCAGTCCCAATTGAATCGATCGATAACAGAATCTTTGAAAATATTTTACTCCAGCTGTTAATTATTCCACATAAATACTTTAAAAATATGACCATGCATGTGGTCATTAATTTTCATTACTATCCATTTATAACTTTAACAACGTGACAACTCGCGTTTAATTAAATAATCAGACTTTCAACAACTCCGAACTAATTACTAGCTATAAGTATTATTTTGGATAATAATGACCCTAACTAAAATTTCAGAATGAAAAATCCAATTTTTGTAGAATGAAAAATCCAATTTTGCTTTGACCCGTTAACTAATTGAGGAAAACATGATCATCCATTTCAAATTCCAGTGGGCTGATAGTGATATGCAAATCCGATGGCCCTTTTTAATTATATGATTTGAAATTATTTTTTCTAAAAGGTAGCATAATTTAATTTATTGTGATTTTTTTTTTTTGATAGTTCTCGATATTCCGTAGCATAATTAATTTTTTTCTTCAAAGTTTTTATTTTTTATTTTTTATTTTTTATTTTTTTTTTGTGTTACAGCCAATTAAGGCTAGGAAAAAGAAACAAGAAAATTGCAAAGAAGGTAAATAAAAGTAAAATCAGACAAAAAATAATCCTGAATGTCTAGTAACAAGGGAACCATGTGCCTGCCGCGTCCGCCGCTACTAATGATCTCACTTGGTCCAGCGGAAATGCCCATGTGGTATAGAATAGCTCTATTTCAGCCCTAAGTTTAGCCAAGTAGTCCTCCACTTGATTACCTTCCCTAAGGATATGCTCGAATCTACACTGTTGGAATTCTGTTTTAAGATCTGCAATCCTTTTAATGTATGCCGCAAGCGTGTGATGGTCATCGACTGGAGATTGAATCAGTCGTAAAGCTTCAACAGAATCACTAAAGCTTCAAAGAATTAATCATAATCTCTTAAAATTTAGACGACTTGATGCTATGTATAAATGAATTTTAGAATATATAGAATATATATACATTACATTCTTTCAATTTATTAAGAGAATATTAATAAGTCAGAGTCATGTTGGAGAGGCATGCATGATCGGTTCCGTATAAATTTTTAATCATTAATTACTCAAATTACGTATAGTAAATAAAAATTATAAAAAAATTAATATTTTAAAATTGTAATGAGATGAATTTAACAATATAAAATGACTATGCTTTTCTTTATATAACAATAATAATATAAAAAAAGAGTTATAGTTAATTAATAAATAGTGTTAAACATTGAATGGCTCGTAAAAACTATTCATCAAATAAATTAACAAAAATAAGTGAAAATAAAAATACCCAAAGTATCACCGACCGTGTTGGTGTCAACCATCCAAGTTTGAAGTAGTCATGGTCTTAATTCATTCCCTAATTAAATCCATTATTAAACCCAAGACAAGATTTGAGTTTAAAAAAAAGTACACCAATTGTACGTCGTGCTTGTATTGGAATTGTAATGAAATCAAAGACGACGTGTTCTAACTAGGAAACAACCAATTAGTCCAGTTAATTAGCATACAGACTGTCATCTCAATTATATTAAATAAATACTGTTGAATGCATACATGTCTGTTCTCGCAATGTTCAAATCTTCAAATGTGACACTTGAGGATAATCAGTAATATTCAATCGTATGGACGCCACACGCACTTCCATTTCTCTATTCATTATTTATTCCCAAATTGCCAATTGCCCATATATAATATTAATTCTTTCACCGTGTATAATTTGGAGATTTTTCTTTCTTTTTCTTTTTAAAAAATATTCTTCCGCCAACGAATCAGCTGCGGTTGGAAGAGCCTTCTTCAACACCCTCAATTATTAATTAGAGTCTTCCATTTATAAATTTAATAAATAAAAAAAATTTTAACTTGTTTCATGATTATCATTCAATAATAATAATAACAACCAAAATAATGATAATAATGCTATTGCAACTAAAGATATTTGTTTGATTTAATTAATTATGAGATGTTGAGTTTAACTTTAAAATTGTTGAATTTATTCAATAACATATACTCCCTCTGTCCCGCTAAAAACGACTCATTTCTTTTGGGCATGGTGTTTTATGTAGAAATAGTGAGTATTTAATATAAGAGTAGATTAGTATTAAAGTAGAGGTAAATTAGGAATTTATATGATGTGATGGTAATGAATTTGAATTTTTAATTGATTTATTTATGTGTGATGTGATAGTTGTGTGTTTGAAATATTAATAAATTTATTTATTGATGTGATATGATAGGGTGAGTTTGAATTAATTATTTCCTGAAAAGGAAATGAGATAATTGATGTGGGATGAACCAAAATAAAAAGTGAGACAGAATTAATGAGACGGAAGGAGTAGTATATTTTTTAAATCTCACCGAACGTTATCTTTAAAAGAAAATTTCATGTTAGCTATCGAATTAATTCGGAGGCTAAACCCCTTATAGGTAATCATGAGTTTAAGTCGCAGATTGCTAAATAACATAAAAAAAAGTTTATACTAACGGTACAATTTTTTTAATTTTCTTTCCATCCTAAAAGAATTGCATCTCTTCTCCAACATAAATTTTCTTTACCACTATTAGTTATTGTAAGTTTTTGAATACTGATTTTTAATCATTAATAAAACTAGAGTGGAATTTTAAAAGTAAAGACTTAATTACTCGTCATAGAATACGACAATCATTTTCCCAACTAACATTTAAAATATAGCCACCTTGCTTACTAGTGTATTAATAGTAGTACTCCCTCCGTTTTTCAAAAAATGTAACAATCCTGTTTTTCACGCAATCCAATGCATATATTTAACACATAATATCTCAAATTGTATAAAAATAAAAATTATAAAAATTTGATATTTTAAAACTATGCGATTAGACGAATCCAACAAGATCTCACTTGACTATGTTTTATCTTATATAACTGTATTAAAAAATTGAATCAAACTTACTTAATGAATAGTACTAACTATTCACATGTTTCAATTATAAAAAAAATGGAGGAAGTATAAGATTTCATATAGGGGATGTTTGGGAGTCAGCAGATCCGCTAGCAGATAGCAGATTTGGAGAGAGAACTGTGAGATGATATGCTCTTTCAATATGCTATATGCTATCAAATATGCTTGCTCCCAAACATACCCATAGTATAATACTCACCCATCCCATGTTAATATAATAGATTCGTCTTGATTTTACTAATGGATCACAATTATATAGTTATAAAATATATATTAGTCTTCTTCGAATCATCTAATCACTTAATTTTAAATATATATAAATTTTATTTGTATATAAATATAACTAATTTGATATATTAACCGTTAAAATAATGTATTAAATAAAGTCTCGAGTCAAATAGATTTAATATATACTTCCTCTGTTTCCATGAAAGTGCAACATTTACCTGTTGCACGCAGTTCAATACATATTTTTAATGATTAATAACTCAAACTGTGTACAAGTAAAAATTATAAAAAGTTGATATTCTAAAACTACATGATAAGACGAATCCAACAAGATCTCACTTGACTATGTTTTTCTTTGTATAACTATTATAAAAATTTGAATCAAAGTTAAACAATAAATAGTAGCAAAAAGGTAAATATTGCAATATCACGGAAACTAGGGGTGTTAATGAGCCAGGGTAGTTCACGAACAGTTCGAGCTCGGTTCGGTCAAAGTTCGGTCAAAATTCGACTCGAATAGGCTCGACTCGAGTTCGAGTTCGACTCGAATAATTTACAAACCAAGCCGAACACATTTGAGTTCGGCTCGAAAAACTCGCGAACGGGCTCGTGTTCTATTAACTTATAATACAAATCTCATACTACAATGCATGTCTTTTGAAATGTATTGTACTAATACTATATTTGTTTAGACTTTAAAATAAATTAAATAAATTTAGAGTCTATGACTATTTTTCCGACATGTCTACCCTATGCAATTAATGCATCTCCTTTTAAAGGAGTGTGAAATGAAAGAAGTATTTATTTATTAGTAAATATATTTATTTTTATACATACATATATTTATTAGCAAATATAGAGGTTATATAAAATATTAAAAGTTAAAGTGTGTGTGGATCAAATATGACATAATTTATTGGGATAGATGGAATAATTTTTAAATTATAAATAAATTTTTAAAATTATTTAAATATATAGATTAAATAAAATATACATAATTTATATGCAATATATATTAAATATAATTTTTTTTATAAATTATGTGAAAATGAAAAATGAGACTGTTCGAGCTCGGCTCGATTTCGTCAAATCTCTGTCAATGCTCGGCTCGAATTCTTACGAGCTCAAGCCGAGCTCACCAGTGTTCGGTCTCAGTTCGGCTCGTTAACACCCCTAACGGAAACGGAGGAAGTATGTTACAACGGAGGGAATATAAGACATTATATTATAATATTAAAGTTTTTTTAAGTAAAGTATTAAAGTTAAATATACTGCAATTTAATTGGCCACGGCCCCCCTTTTCCCAAAATATATATATATATATATATATATATTCTGCAATTTTTTCTTGTAAAATGGTTGGTTCACAGGCCTTATATGGCTTCCAAAAAAAAAGTTAAGAAGGTTATGGTTATTTTTAAAGATATGCATGCATGGTTTTTCTTTAAAAAAAAAAAAGTAAACTAGTAGTATATTTTTGTAAATTTGATATGTGGATCATTTTTTTCAATGGATTAGCATATCGCAATAAACCAAGTCAAAGTCCTAAACCCCTAGATTTTCACAAATTCAGTCTTCTATAAATTGCAGTCCCCCAAGCTCGTCTTCTCCACTACAAACCATTTCAATTCCTTTCAATCTCTCTAGCTTAGCTACATCAATTTTATCGCTAGCTTCTTGCAGCTATCATCATTTGGTCCAAGAATGGTGAAGTTGTTAGCTTCTTGCTTAGGGTTCTTCTTCGCCCTCCATATTCTGTCTTCCTCCGCGCTTACATCACTGAGACCTGATTTTTATCAGAAAACTTGTCCCTCCGCTGAAACCATCGTGAGGAACGTGGTGGAGCAAGCTTATAACCAGGATTCAGGCAACTCTCCTGCCCTCATCAGATTACACTTCCACGATTGCTTTGTTCGGGTATGCATCATGTCTACCTTCACTACTCACTACTGTCTGCATACATTTCATACGAGTATACAGTATACTTGTTTATTAAAAGATCAATTATATATAGAGGACTTTGCTGGAAGTTTAAATTAAGCAATAGTACTATTATTGTGATTATTGTCACAGGGGTGTGATGGTTCAATCCTGCTGGATTCTACACCCTCCCAAAAGGCCGAAAAGGAAAGTCCAAGCAACAAAGGCGTAGCCGGTTTCGAAATTATCGACTCCGCCAAAACCCTAATCGAAGCCACATGTCCCGGCACTGTATCCTGTTCCGACATCCTCGCCCTGGCCGCCCGCGACAGCGTCCTCCTCGCCGGCGGACTTCGGTACACCGTCCCCCTCGGCCGCCGCGACGGCCGTGTTTCTCTGATCGCCGATCCCCCCCAGAACCTGCCGGGCGCATTCATGGACGTCCAGCAGCTGAAGCAGAATTTCGCCAAGAAAGGCCTGTCCCTGGCGGAAATGGTGACGCTGTCGGGAGTTCATTCGATCGGGGATTCCCATTGTTCTTCCTTCACGAGACGGCTGTACTCTTTCAACGCGACGAGCGCGCAGGATCCGACGCTGGACGCTGCGTATGCGGAGCGGCTTAAAGGGCAGTGCCCGAAGAATGCGGCGGTGGATGGGCTGGCGTCATTGGATGCAACGACGCCGGTGAAGCTGGACGAGGTTTATTACAAGAACCTGATGGAGAAGAAAGGGCTGCTGTTTTCTGACCAGGTGCTGTGGGAAACCCCCGGGACGAATGGGATGGTGAAGAGGAACGGGGCGAACCCTGCGTTTTGGGCTTCTGAGTTTGCGAAGGCGATGGTGAAGATGGGATCCATTGATGTTCTCACCGGGAACATGGGAGAGATCAGAAAGAATTGCAGGATTGTGAATTAATTGAATTCTGCTGCTGCTGCATGTCGTAATATTCTTTTTGTGTGTGTGAGTTTTATTACTGGTGTTGTTCAATTCTTGAGTTGAGCTTTGTATTTTTAATTTGATGGCGCGTGTATCCCCCCTGTTTCATTTCATATTTACCCAAATTCAATTTTGAATAATAATACTCCTTCGTCCCACTACATTTGTCCTGTTTGACTTTTTTACACTGTTCATTGTTCAGCATTGACTCAACTTTATTGCAAGTATATATTTAGAGAAAAATAGTCGAGTTGGTCTTGTTAGAATCGTATGATCATGTAGTTTTATAATATATATTTTGCATAATTTTTCATTGTACATATTTTGAGATATTAACAGTTGAAAAAGTGCATTGGATTGTGTGCAAAAATGAAATAAGACAAGTTAAATGGGACGGAGTGAGTAATAATAATGTGATTACTGGATTGTTTTCTAACTAGTCCATGGGCCGGGGAAATTAGAGAAGGGGTCCCCTCCAAAACTATCATTTGGGTCAAGGACCCCTATTTGGAGGTATTACACTTAGGGACCTCTAGTTTGTAAATAGTTTACAATATTCTTAATCCACTAATTTAATTAGTCTAACAGAAAAAGACAAAAATACCCTCAAGTTGGAAAATACAAACATGGCAACCTACAGAGTACTTAAACGGTAATAAATAAAAGCAAAACGTGGTAAACTTCAGACAGAACGTGGTAATATGATGGTAAAATATGGTAAATAGATAACTTAGAACGTGGTAACATGATGGTAAATAGTTCACTGGTTGACATAGAACAAAGTGCACGGTCTGTTGGACGGTGTTTTAGACCGTCCCTTAACCGTCTAGAATATTCTGTCAGTCCTCGCGGGACAGCCTCCTTGTTGTGTATTGCTAATTAATTTGTGGTAAGTCGAGTACTAACCTGGTAACTAATAAATGCAAATATGGTAATCTCTATATGTATAGAGTGGTAAACTACAAAGGAAAAATGTGGTAAACAAGAAAGAAATAATTCTGGAGTTTTGGACGGAACGCGGACGGTTTTGCGTAACCGTCCCCATAATTCACATGCACTGCAGTAGGGTCAACACGGTCGACAGACGATTGCCCATTAGAGTGGTAACTCATTACCGTATACATTGGTAATAATTATATTCCAATGTGGTAAATGTGTAGTCATATATATGGTAAAGAATTATACTCCAACGTGGTAAATGTGTACTCATATGTATGATAAAGAATTATCTCCAATGTGGTAAATGTGGAGTCATATGTATGGTAAAGAGATATTACAATGTGGTAAATGTGTAGTTATATATACGGTAAAGAGTTATACCCCAATATGGTAAATGTGTAGTCATGTATATGGTAAAGAATTATTCTCGGTAAATGTGTATTTATATACTATATGGTAAAGAATTATGCCCCAATGTGGTAAATGTGTTGTCATATACTCCCTCCATAGTCAAAAGATTATAACATTTATGGATTTAATATTAAAAGTGAAAATGAAAATAATTTAATATTCTAAAACTATGTGATTAGATTAGTAACAATATTTCACTTAACTGTATTTTATCCTATATTACTATGTCAAAAAGTCAAAACAAAGTAATCCAATGAATAGTTGATACTATGCAAATGTTAAAATCTTTTGAATTACGGAGGAAGTATATGATAAAGAATTATATTCCAATGTGGTAAATTTGTGAGCTTTTACGTGGTAATGTATTACAATGTATTGTTGTACCATGTTGGTCAAATATGTGGTAAATTTAGGGTTTACGGTGTAAGAGATTAGGCGGTAAGTCATCAAATAAGATCGCGGGAACCATATAGCAGCCATGTGGTACACCTCATATAATAGACGTGGTAAAATACTTAGCAGACACATGGCAAGTGAATCGGGTTTAGGGTTTGCAAACGAACCGAATCGAACTGAATATTGTAGTATTTCATTTGATTTGTTAAGTTTTACAAATAATATGGAATCGAATCGAATCGAATTATTCTATAAGGTAATTTAATACCTAAAAATTTTAATTATTGAAATTAAACATTTAGTTCAATTTATATCACATTTAATACTTTAAATTCATATATAAATATTTTTATATTAATTAGTAAATATAGTTATTAAAAATAAATTTTAAATTATCTAAAAAATTAATTTATATATTTATATATTATTTTATACAGTATAAAACAAAATGTTGAATCGAATATCGAATCGAATCAAATATTATTCGAATAATTTCGAATCAAATCACGAATCGAATAAAAAAAATATTTGATTCATTCGCAACTCTAGTTCCAATCCGATGTTGTATCCTTAAATGTTGCGGGCAACATCAATCCAACGACGGAGGTTAACTGACATGTATTGTCTACAACATAGGTTTAAACGTGAGTTCGTAATAGTTGACATGGTTTGTCAATATAATGATGTACACTAAGCCATGAATTGATATAAAGAAATAGCTACATATGCATAATCATGATCCAAATGTATATGTAAGCCGGAGTCACCATCGTGCACGCTATTATGAAACTTTTATTTCAGTCAATAGTACTGACAATTTAAAATCCATTCTGAACATACCAATTCAATATCATTAAGAAATCATTCGTATTTACGTTTTTTTTATAGATGCACTTAATTCTCGCTAGTAGCCAGAACTTGTCATGAAATGGAATTTTTCAAGCATATTCCCTTGCGAGGTACTCTTGCTACCCATCTATAGATCGCCACCACACGTGTATTGCAAAAGAGCAGATTATAAAACATGGTAACGAAAAGTGAATGACGTGGTAGCAAATAACAGGTAATGGTGGTAAATGAGGCTTGCAGAAGGTGGTAAGACATAAACTATGCTTTTGGTAATAGATATGTCAATGGGGTAATGGGGGGAAGGACGGTCCTTTTAAACCGTCCTTGCACCGATAACATACCAAAAATGATTTATAATTTTTTACTACTATTATGTGGTAAGAAATAAGTATGGATTGTGGTAGACATTTAGGCATAAGTGTGGTAAGCTTGTATGCTTAAGGATGGTAAAGCGTAAGGGCATATATGTGGTAACTAATTTGCCCATGACACGGTAAAGCGTTTTAGGCAATCGTGTGGTAAAGTTTTAGGACTAATTATGGTAAAAGGTTATACATGAACGCCGCAAACATTATAAGTGTTACCACGCACTATATCAAACATTATTATTGGCTCACTCATTATATCACTTACAATCAACCATGTTTGGTTTTACCATATATTATTTATAATGTTTACCATGCACAATGTGGGTTTTTACCATGTTCAACCTATATATCAAAATTAGCATGGACGGGCCATGGTTACCGTTCGTAGACCGTCCAAACTAAGCTGTGAAAAGCAGAAACCCGGGACGGTCATAGGAACGGTCCAAAACGACCATCCCCTCCACCGTGCTCTTTTAAAAGTTTCAGAAAAATAATAGGTTACCATCTTCGTGCTCACTCGATTACCACATTATAAGATAACAAGTTACCATAAAGGAATATTGTTGGACCACTTTTTTACTTGGCTGGTTACCACATATTTAAAATCCAATCTTATAAAGCCAACATCTACCATTACATACAATCAAAATCCAATATTCTTAACATCCACTTTCCACTATCCAAAATCTAATGACCCAAAACATATAATGCCCAAACATCCAAAATCCAACATCGAATTACACATAGTAATGTTCTTTCCAACTTTGAGGGACAAACAATAATTTGTAGACTGAGAACACGATCAACTTTGACGGGAAAACATAGAAATGTTCTTTCCAAGTTCAGGCTTTTTTGAGAATTTCATGGCACCAAATGAATCCATCTGCAAACCAACATAGTGAAATGGGATAAAGGAAATTTCAAAATTTTCAACAAATGGGTAGAAAGAGGTACAAAAAAAATAACAACAATGAAAATAACACAAATTTGAAATTATAAAAGCACATATGTATCCAAGGTGACAACAGTAAGGTACATCACATCTTCATGAAAATAGAGATGCGTATATAGCCTCTTTAGATCATTACAAACTAAGGGTCAAAATGACACTAAACTACAGACACTGTGTTGTTTGCAATATACAGTAGTAAAATATACCCCAGGAAGCATTTATGCAGGACAAATTGCCTTCTACTCAAGTCCAATATTCCCACTATACTGATCAAGACAATTCTTCTAACATTTTTATCATCCTTCTTAATCTTAAAGCAAAAGGGAAAGATGCTACTAATGAAATGTAACAATACAAGAACTTCAAATCAATAATATTGTATACACTAATCAATGAATTCAAACAAACTGCTAATGCACAGAAACTGAAGAAAGACTTGTTGTAAATCACCCCATTATTATATAGAGAACAACCAAGAAAGCCTAAAACAAAAAAAGATTATTTGGGCGTAACATTCTAAAGGTCTATATTTAGACACATTATTAAAAATTCAAAGGAAAAAAAAGTATGGTTCAACATAAACTCTTACAACTCCTAAACACCTAAACCTCAATATTTATTGTATTTTCCTCAACACTCAATTGTCCATATCTACATCTCACAACTCATAATCTTACAATATACGTTCAAACATTTCATAACACTACAATTCATCACTTAGCCCAACAATGAACGCACAATTTGGGGATTTTCAAAAATCTATGCCAATGTGACATTTCATCGAACACATAACGTGCAAAATATATTCACAATAATTCATCAAAATCACTTCACCACAAAATCACCAAATCAAAACAAATCAAAATATTCCCACAAAAATCATTCCAACTAACAATTTACCCACTCACACAATTCAATCTACTCCCACAAAACAACAATGCAACTCACATTTTTCATTCAAAAATCACATTGAAATTACCCATACCTATGGTCCCTTGCTCGGCCCCTTCCAATACTTCGAGTCTTCTCTTCGGTGGCATTATTGCTTCAAAATGTTTGGTTAGGTCGAAATGCTCTTCACCCAATAACAGGATTCTCTTCGTTCCCTTCCCTCTCTTGGACGGTAGCTACTCTCCCCATTTCCACCGGTTCTATCGTTCTTCCTCCTTCTAGGGCTTTCTTTGAAATGAATGCCTTGTTGAAATCAGGGCTAACCTCGAACACGTCTCGATCAACCCACTGTACTCTTCGTTCTGGCTGCTCCGATAATCTTCTCGGCCCTTCTTTGCTCTCTCTTTCTTCCCTCTGTGGTTCGTGTGTTTGAAGTGTTTGGATTAATGTCATGTTTATTTGTTAATTATATTAGGGAAAAAGAGGGTCCTAATGACAAAGTCAAAGTATTGGAGAGGGTCCTCTTTACAATAATATGCCTTGGGGTCTTTTAAAAATAGAAACATAATAAAATGGGTCCTTGACTCTAAAAAAACCCCAAGTCAAATAGTATATGGGTTCATGGCTGTGACCCAATCTTTTGGGCCTTGCAGATTACTGGCCCAATCATTTCTCCCTTCCAAATCTTATCACTCACTTATAATCTGGCAATTCCTTTGTTAGCCCTAGTTTCACTGATTCGTGATCATTTCGGGATCATATTATTGTTTTGTTTTTGGTGATTTCTCTGACTTTTTGGTTGTGAATTTTATTGTGGTATCTTGTGAATGGGATTAATATTTATGTATGTAATCGCGGGTGTGCTTGTAGCAGTTTCATATGCATTGGGGATTCTCTGCAGTTGGTGATCGCCGCTGCCTATTCAGATTCATGATGCAATATTTTTTAGTGTCTAATACTCTAATTAGGGATGATTGTGCATTTGTGATAATTGTAAAATACTATTAGTAAATTTTAATTCTTTTAATGCTTCAATTAGGTTGATTTATTCTAATGGTGATCCATGAGTTCAGCTTAAAACATGGCATTTACTGCAGGGTGGGGGTGAGTAGCGGCGTTTGTGATCCACTCTTTTTGCCCACTTAATTATGTTTCATAAACAGGGCTTTTAGATGAGAGGAGCTCCTACTGCTGGTGGATTCTTATATTTGTTACTTTTGCCAGTGGATTTCATTTACAAGCGGTGTCAAGCGGTGTAATCCCAATTCATTCATACTGTGTTTCTGAACTCAGAATAGATCCAACCACAACTACTGGCTACTGCAGTGACTTGATTTTCTAATTTGTTATTGTTTTGCAGTAGCACAACACTAGTCTCTGACTCTCTGTGTACCTCTGTTCATGTTGATTGCATAATTCCTGGAATGAAAATAGATGACATGGTTGAACGTCCCAATTTCTCACTTGAAAAGGGAACTCATTCCATCCTGTTATTGACTTAATTGTCCCTTCAGAACAGATTCATGGGGGTGCAAATAATCAAGATATATAGTACTCCTATGCAGTAGTACTAGTGTTGAAACGGTTGTGTGACACCAGCACAATGTCCACACAAATGGAGCAAAAAAAACATGTCTGAAATGTGTGATGGGGTTGAAGACATGGATGAATTGGAATAGTTGGGAGTGGAGGGGGGAAGGTCTTGGATATTTCCATTTCCATTTCCATTTCCACAGAGCAATCTATACTGAAAAGGGAGTGAAGGAAATAATACTATATGCCTTCTTCATCAGGTATCATTCCTTGTCTTTCCTTTTCTTTTTACACCAAATGAATGAATGGTCACAATGAACCCGCTGTTCCCTGCCTTAGATTCTCTCTTTCCAATTGGCCTGATGCCCAACTTCTGTTGTCAACTTGTGTCTTGTGGGATGCACAGCACATGCATGAGGATTGAGGCATCTCATTATATTTGGATACTTAAGGGGTGTTTGGAATGGTTTTTTTTTTTTTTTTTTTTTTTTTTTAAGTACTTTTTGCTTTTGCTTCTGTCGAAAGCATTTTTAATGAAAAATAGTGTTTATTTTGGCTTTTTTAAAAAAATAAAAGCACTTCAAAAAGCTACAAAAGTGCTTCTGGGAGCTTCTCCGAAAATCAGAAGCCAAAAGCACATAGTAACGTGTGCAGACACATCCAAACACACTTTTGAAAAAAGCTACTTTTCAAACATTCCATCCAAACACGAAAGTTACCTGCTTATGCTTTTGGCTTTCACTTCTGATTCTATTTTTTTTCAAGAGCCAATCCATACGGACATTTTTTTAAATGGGTGTTTGGATAAGCTGCAGGAAAATGGATTATCTGATTATTGCGTTTTGAAAACGCAATAATCAAATAATCAGTTTCATATCACTTATCCAAACACCTAGTGCTTTGTGCTTTTCGCTTTCTTTAAAAATTTGGCAAATTTCTTGCCCTATCATGTCTTCAAATTATATACTAGTATATTTATTTCGTCTCCTGATTTCAACAATAAATATCTATTAAAATTGAACTCCATAATTATTTTAAAGATAATTTGAATTCAAACTTAAATTCGCCTGCATATCTAGACAAATTGAACACTGATTTATTTTTTTTAGAAAAAAGAAAAAAAAAAAAGCAAAACATGAACTTCAATAGTAGTCTATAATTATTTGAAATTACAATCATAAAAATCATAATTAACAAAGTACTAGTACTATGTGTTGTCGAATTTGTGACATCTCTTGATATAAAACACATTCAATGGTGAGTTGGATCTTTCGCGGAAGAATTGCCTTGGTTTGGTCATTGGTGGTATCAAGGTTTGTGAGTTCTCAAAGTTGCGAAATGGGGTAAGATATCATTCTGCGGAATTGGATCTTGATTGTATGATGAAGTCTATGAACAGAAACAAACAAATCTTCCTTAGACAGACAAATCCTTTTTCATATACATATGTTTAAGGCCCAATTAACGTGCAATGACTGATTTATTTATTTATTGGCATAGACTTGAGAAATACGAGGCTGCAGTCCGTCGGTGATGAATATGTCCAAGTTTGGTTGGGTAATAGAAATAATTGAGCCAAACTCAAATCTATTGGCGAATGGCAGGCAGGCAGGCAATTAGGTCCTCAGTTGTTAGTAGTATTTATTTGAGCAGTAGAATAGAAGAGGAGGAGGTCCTCAGTTGTGTCCTGGCCCAAAACAGTCTCTTTTACCATATGTCAAAATCACGGGCCATATCTTTTTATAGATGGCTTGTTCAAAAACTCCAAAAAGGTGACATTGAGGACGAAAGCAACCTAAGGAAAGAAAAACAAGTTGACCACCTAAACTAATTCTCCTGTAAATGTATGAACCACGAATAATAGCTTAAAACCACAGGTACAGAATATTGTACGTACCATCCAACAACATACTGCATTTGAATGGATTCTAAACTAGGGGTGAGGAATACTCGACTCGATTAGACTATTACTCACTCTGTCCCATGTAAGACGTCTTGTTTGACTTTTTGGTACTGTTCATTGTTCAACTCTGACTCAATATTATTGTAGGTATATATTTAAAAAAATAGTCAAGTTCCGTCTTGTTTGATTCGTCTAATCGTATAGTTTTAGAATATATATTTTACATAATTTTTACTTGTATATATTTGTGAGTTATTAACGATTAAAAAAGTGCATTGGATTGTGTCCAGAAGTCAAACAGGACATCTTAGTTGGGACAGAGGAAGTAAATTTTAAAAATATAAAAATAGAAAAACTATTAGTTACTACAACTTCAGCTTTCTTAAGCCTAACAAACTTATATTTTGCAACATAATAAGTAAAACTGCCAACTAAAATTCACATTATATACTATATAGTCTA
Organism: Hygrophila difformis; assembly: GCA_030278955.1. Taxonomy (NCBI): domain Eukaryota; kingdom Viridiplantae; phylum Streptophyta; class Magnoliopsida; order Lamiales; family Acanthaceae; genus Hygrophila; species Hygrophila difformis. Next base: position 16,169,808 of record JAOANR010000007.1, read on the forward strand.
GTTAAATTCAGGCTTGAACTTTAATTTTTGTTACTGTTCAAGCTCGATACTCTATACTCGATCACAATCTAAACTCCATGTCCTCATCACACCTCACCCCACTCCTTTCCTTTCTTGTACAACTTCCACCATCTCCCCCATATTTTTGTTTTAAAACATACTCCTTCCCTTATTGACGACGACCACAACAACAACAACAACAATAACAACAACAACAACAACAACAACAACAACAATAATAATAATAATAATAATAATAATAATATAAGGAAAATAAAATGTCCCTCCCCTCCAATTATATTTACGAAAATGTCCTCTATTAATTTACTAAAATGTCATTTTCTCGTATTTTATCTTTTATTTCTTCATTCTTTTTTTTTATGTTTTTATTGCTGTTGTTTTTCTTTTTAGACGCTGAATTCAGCTAAAGATTGGGGGGAGTCCATACATACAAATAACAAAAAAAATAAAGGGAAGAAATATATAAGGGTCAGGTGGATAATCGAATTCACAACCATAAAAATTAGAAGGCATAAACTTGTCCACTTTGATAGTCCTCGTTCCCGGAGATACTTTCCGTTGGTTTCACTACCTCAATAATAATAAGTATAATACTATTTATTAGGGCATTGACAAAATTTAGAATCTTACACATTTAATATGAAATACACCTTTAATTGGCACCCATTATGAAAAATTGTTGAATGAACAATTCCAGGTAGGTTGATTTATTAATTTTTGTGTTGAAATTAACATAATATTTGTAAATTATTATATTTTAAAATTCCACCTCTTTAATTTTTCTCGGCAATAATTATATTAACTATGGAGTATAATATAATATACAAATGAATAGAAATTGGGCATTCCCTCTTGTAAACGTCTCAGAATTCTATCCAATTACAATTGCAGAATTAAAAGTAATTAGTCAGAGCCTTCTCTCATGATCATCTTGAGATGAGACTTATTTTATGCCATCACCAACAAAACTCTCCTATTTTTTTTTTTTCCTAACTCTCATATTTTTTCCCACCACATCATATTTTATTTCTTCCACATCATTAATTAACTTTATCTCATTTTTATTTCTAATAAAACAACTCAATATTTTTCCACATCATTATTGTAAAGAATTTAAATAAAAAATATAAGAAAAATCTTTTTAATTAATTTTGTTTTTACAGAATTATTTAATTATTTATATTTATAATTATTGTATTTTAAAATTTAAAAAAAAACAAAAAAAAAGTGAAAACAAAACAGGAAAAAAAAAACTGCAAAAGCTGCCGGGCACAGTGTGCCCCGACAGTGCTCCTCCAAATGGAGGAGCATGCGCCACCTCAGCGCATTACTGACGTGGCGCTGGACAGGGGAGAGCTAAAAATTTTAGCTCTCCCCATTGGAGATGGCCTATGTTTCATGATTTCCAATCACACCTAGCCCTTATCACTCCCTTTTATTCCCTTTATATTGTGTGGTATGGGCTCCCACCACCATTTTCTATCCTAAATAGGTACAAAGACTTTGAGTCTTTTTTCTTAAATAAATATCCTACACACACAAAAGTTAATGAAATTTGGTGTAGCGATGCGCAAACAATAATTATTAGTCATTTATTATGTTTTATAATTTAAATGATTACTAATATTTAACTTTTCGGATAATAATTTAATAATTATACATAAGCTTTATTAAATTACCTTTATGACGTTGTTATTCACTGTGATTTTGTTTCTGTTTTTCTTCTTGCTGTTCTTTTTACATAAAATGAATGAATTCCAACGGATTTATATATATATATATATATATATATATATACTTTTTTTCAGCGAGTTTGTTTATATCTTTTACGGATTTTTCCAAGAGTTTAGCGTGTCTATATTTTGTATCTTTGGTTTATGCCTATTTTTTTTAAAAAAAAATTGTGTTTGCATTTATGTGTTTTTATAAAGAACCAAGTATATGATGTTATTTTATGAATTGTATTGCAATTTTCTGTTGCTTGATTTTCGTGTGTTTATGAATCTTTGTATATGAATGATATTGTTCTATTTGTACTGCAACCACTATGATAAATGAGTTTATATAAAATAAATACTAAGAAGAAAGAATTTATTAAAAAAAATACAAATCATTATTTGATTATTTAATCTCCTTAAGTAAATGATGACACAGTTTAAAAAAAAAAAAAAAGAAAAAAAGAGAAGAAGAAAAGAATAGCAAAAGTGATTTAGTTTCTAGTTTTGATTGTGTTCTTCCATATGGTTGTGGTTAATTATGATTGGTTAAGAAGAAAGAACACAGGAAATTTCCCCTAGTCTAGTTTCTGACTGATAAGGATGTTTGTTGAAAGACGAAATAAAAAAGTGTACAAGTTGCCAACTCGGGTTGTTTTGTTTTTATACAAATACACCTACATCTCCTAACTCCTAATTATTGATTCTTCTATCAGCCACTCATTAAACCCCTTTTTCTCCTCCAATTTTTTTTACCCACTTTTTATCTCATACTTGCTCCATTTTTTAATACTACCTCCATTCTTTTTTATTTGCACATTTTGACTTTTGTCACTATTCATTGAGTAGCTTTGACTCGACTTTTTAATACAATTATATAAGATAAAATCTAGTCAAGTGAGATCTTGTTGGATTCGTCTAATCGCATAGATTTAGAATATCAAATTTGCATAATTTTCACTTGTGTGGAATTTGAGTTATTACGGATAGCACGTAGTTTAATACATATTTTAAATCATTAATCACTTAAGTTCGGTACAATTAAAAATTCTAAAAGTTCGATATCTAAAAACTACTACAAGACAAGACAAATCTAACAAGATTCCACTCGGCTATATTCTGACTTGTATAACTATGATAAAACTTTAAGTCAAAGTGTTTGTGTGAATAATGCCACATTTAAAAATGTAGCAATCTTTCACAAACATAGGCATGCTATGTTTGGGAAATAATTGGAGTTTAGCGTATGGAGTTTAGAGTATAGAGTCTGGAGTTTGAAATTAATAGTGAAAAATAGTTTTAAATTGAGGTAATTTTAAATAATGGTGTTTGGTAATGCAATTTTAAATTATAGTTTAGATTAAAGTTTGAAAAACTAAAAGTTGGGGGAGAGTAACGTTTAGAGTTTAGAGTATAGAGTATAAATTTGGTGGTTACTTAAATTAATATTTACTATATATATATATATGTTTTTATGCTATTTTTAGTATATATTTCAAAAGCTAACGTCAACTGCGGCCACAGTATTTTAAAAATTTTCACTAGAGTATTTTAAAAAATTTCACTTTGAATCTCATTGGATTAATTTTTCTTTTCTTTTCTTTCCTTTTTTTTTTTTTTTTTCAGTTTTAGTTCTGCCATTAGTTTTTAACAAAAACAGGGATTTGGATATTAGTGGGGTCATAAAACTTATACAAAATTATTTTTTTTTGAAAATTGCTAAGTAACCGGAAACCCATTTTGAAATACTACAATCCATTTATATTCTTTTTTTTTTGATCTCCACAAATATTCAAAAACAGTTTAATTTGACAGAAATAAAAATGGAAATTTCGAAACATCGGACAAAAATTTAAAAAAAAATAAAAAATTATGGAACCAACCACTCTTTTCAAACCAGCCTAAAAATTACTCATACAGTCATACTACAGTAGTACTTCCTCCATTTTCCTTTATTTTCCCTATCGGGGTTTTTAGCACTATTCACACATATATTTTAATTTAAAGTTTTATCATATATATACAAATTAAAATATAGTCAAGTGGAATCTTGTTAGATTCATCTCGTCGTGTAGTTTTTAAATATCGAATTTCTAGAATTTTTATTTTTTTTGGGAAGATGTAGAATTTTTATTTGTATTAAATTTTAATTATTAATAGTTTAAAATATACATTTGAGCGGTGCGCTGGATGAATCTATAACAAATAAAAAAAAAATCAGATGAAGTACGATATACTTCATACACCTTAGGGTTCAGGTCCTATTCTTAGGCCAGATAATTACATTAATTTAATTTAATTATACACACACAATAAGACTCTGCCCCTTCCCCAAAATGCCCACACAAGAAAAATGGAAAGGGATGGCCTTTGATCCAACAAAGTGAAGAGAAGAAGCAAAAAGAAGAAAAGGAGTGGAGAATGTTTGGCATCTGGAAAAGGGAGACTTTAATTCAGTCCAGAGAAGAACAACAACAACAAGAAGAAAAGGCATCATCACTTTCTCTGTGCCCCCCCATAAATAAAACTTGGCCTCTCATTCACAAAGTCGCCGCCATTGGTGAATCTTCAACCGTTTTGACCTCCACTCGAGCCATACACTTCACCCCCACCCCACCAAGACCAACCTCCTCTATATTTTAGCCAATCAATCCCTTTCTCCAATCCTTCCCCCCTCTTTCTTTAATACACCTGAGTAGGATTTACCTTTATTGCAATTTTTCACACAGTCTATGCACTCGTTTTACTATTCCTTCCCGTTTGAAATTTCAGAGCTTTTTTGCTCCACAAGTATGTGTTTGTCCTTGAGATAGCATTTCAAGGAATTTTTGGAGAATTCTTGGCTGAAGGCGAGGTGGGTTGTTTTTTTTTTATTGCTTTCTTGGGTTAATCTTTGTTAATCCGATTTGGCCTGTCTTTGGGATTATCGAAACTTGCATTTTCTTGGGCTTTTATTCAGATTTTTGATGGAAATAGTGGATTAAATCCGTAGAAGGAAACACTGAAGAGAGTTTCTCATCGTTTGGGTGTTACCTGTCTCAATAATTCATCTGAATAGTGGCATGTTTTCAACTTATAAGACTTTGGAACAATTAGAAATGTTCATCTAATGGATATCATCCTTCTGATGTGGACCATGGATGTTGGGGGTTGTGATAATATGATCTTTACTGCAGTTTTTGGAGGAAAAAAATCAAAGAACTGTTTTTCCTTTGAGCAGCTTGCAAAATATTGTAGATTTCTGGCGACAAAGAGGATTTACTCACTTATGAGATAGAGTATATGACAAATTTCAGAAAATCCTAGTCCTTTTATACATCCAGACTGACTTAACATAGAATGTGATGTAGTTTTCTTGGGAGGTTTTTCTTTTGAATTTTTTTGTCATATTAAGTGTTTGATGATGAAAGTGTTTCTCTTGATATTCCAATTTATTTCTTCCCTGAAAAAATTTCCAGTATGTACTTCTTGTATGATTGACAATGAATATGAATTCATTTGTTATATCTTATAGTGTTGTTGACTGCTGCAGTTTCTATGCACTGGATGTTAGCTTTTCTTTTTTGTTAATTAGATATGATGAGTGGGGAAATACCAAATGGTTCTGAAGGAGAAATTAAAGTTAGTTTTGGATATCGTTGGGATCGCAAGGATGATTCATGGGACAGATCAAATAATGTTGACATTCCTTCTGCTATTCAACTCCGGAGATCCAGTAGTTCCTTCTCTTGTCTCTCTGGTGCTGCATTGAGTGCCAATGCTACGTTGGCAAATACAAATATCTGCAATGGTGTGATTGGGTCTGAAATATTGCCAAATTTGGACTCCCCTACTTCATTCCGTCGGATTTCATCTTCACAAAAGTTGGATTTTTTGTCATCATCTCTTCACAGTAGCATGTCAAACTTGAGTTTCAGTCCATCCTCATCAAGTGAGATGCTCGATAATGATTCCAATTTGCCGAATTCCATGAGTGCTCCAGCAGAAACCAATAGTTTTCTCAATACAATGGAAGTACAAATTGCTGGTGGTGCTGCTGGTGAAGACAGAGTGCAAGCTGTTTGTTCTGAAGAGAATGGTTGGCTTTTCTGTGCAATCTATGATGGCTTCAACGGAAGGGATGCAGCTGATTTCCTTGCCGTAAGATTGTATGAAAAAGTTGCATTCCACCTTAGCCTTTTGGAATGTGATGTTAATCAGGAGTCAACTGGAGCATCCAATTGTGCACATCTATCAAACAATCCCTTCATTGGTAGTGCTGACAATACGGGTGAAAATGAAAATGTGGAAAGTTCTTATGAGCAGAGTATTCTCAACAGCCTTCAGCAGGCTCTCAATCTAGCAGAGGCCGAATTTCTTCGCATGGTCGAACAAGAAATGGATGACCGTCCTGATTTGGTATCTATAGGATCTTGTGTGTTGCTTGTTCTACTCCATGGAAAAAACTTGTACTTGGTCAGTGTTGGTGATAGTCGAGCTGTGTTGGCAACATACGGGAAAGGGGTAAATGTAAATGACACTGAAGCACTACAAGCAATTCAGCTCACTGATATTCATTCCGTTGATGATGAAGATGAGAGAATCCGACTTCTGAATGATCATCCAGAGGACCCCTCTGTAATTGTGCATGGAAAAGTGAAAGGAAAGCTAAAGGTCTCAAGGGCTTTTGGCGTTGGCTACTTGAAGAAGGTAAAACAATCTTATTAGGTGTTCATCTCTTAAATGATTACAAGTAAATTATCTTGCTTTTACTTAAAATGATTTCTTTTAAATGGAATTGACTTGCATTCATGATTATATCTGTTCATCTCCTGCAGAAAGAAATGAATGATGCTTTGATGGGTATTCTTCGAGTCCGTAATCTCATAAGTCCACCGTACATATCCTTGGAACCTTCAGTAGCTGTACACAAGGTCTCCTATTCCGACCACTTTGTTGTGCTCGGAAGTGATGGCTTATTCGACTTTTTCAGCAACAATGAAGTCGTACAGCTTGTCCATTTATACATACTTAGAAATCCAGCCGGCGATCCAGCTAAATTTCTGGTCGAGCAGCTCGTTGCAAGAGCTGCGAATTCAGCAGGTACATACATATCACCATTTCTTTCATTACCTCTTTAAAAATAGCCATTCACTAACCCTCATTTGTTGTTTCTGGAGTGGAAAATGTCTTTGAACAAACAGGTGGCTGATGCATAGTTGTTAACATTCTAATATTCTCTATTTGCTTCCAGTTGACCAACTTGATAATTGCATATACCACCACCACCATTCACACAATTCAATAAACATCTTTTTTTTGTAACTTTCGTTTTCGAGTATTGACTTAATACACCACTTGATATAAAATTCATCGAAGACTATGTGCCCAAAAATGCTTACGATGTTAACCGGATTAAAATATCTCGAACATCTCATTCAATTTCCCACTTGCCTAATTTCTTACCAAAGATCATTTGTCCCCTAGTGAAAGAATCTAAACTTGTATATATTTTAATCAAACTCTGTGAGGTCATCTTACTCATCTACATAAAAATAATCGAACACTTGACAATTGTTTTTGTATCCTGTTGGGTTTTCTATGTACTTGCCTCATAATTTATTGTCTGCGTCATATTTCCAGGTTTTAGTATGGAAGAGCTGATGAGTATCCCAGCTGGCCGAAGGAGGAAATATCATGATGATGTCACGGTTATCGTAATTGTTTTGGGGACTAATAAACGCACTTCGAAGGCATCAACGTGCCTATGAAACAGCTGAGTCGAATCCAACCCTGTCCTAATTAAATTTCTCGGAAATATTATTTCGTATTTCATGCTGCTGCTGCTGCTGCATACTAGCTTTCACTTGGTCTGTGAATAGTTCGATGAAATATGCAGTTGTGTTGGATGCTATGTAATGTAGAATCTTGTATTGTTGGTATAGACGTTGCATTCTTGCCGTTGGATGAAACAACTCTTACATACAGTTTATGATACATCGGTCAAGAGGCTTGACAATGAAGTTTTTTGAATAAGTGGAATCTTTCCTTATATAAAAAAGCTATTACACACCACTTCAGTAGCGAGAATATGTTGTTTATTTGTTCGAAACAAGTGGTTTAGCATTGTCTCGTCAGGGATGCTTTTTCGTTTATGCTCGATTCCATTTGGTGGTGCACATCTTAGATGCTTGCCGTGGTCCTTTCAAGATTTTGAAGGGTAGACGATGTTTTATGCCTTTCGTACGCAATTGGCTTGTTTAAGCTTTTGTTGTGCTCTCAAAGGACGCACCTTTGGAGTTTTTGGGTAAAGGCTTTTAATGAATGATCTCATTGAGTTGCATTTCTAGCTCGTTCTGTTATTCTTGTTTTGGGGGAGTTATTATTATTACACTCAAGAGCTCTCTATTCCTACAGTGATGGGAGATGATAGTCGAGTATATGTACATCTCTCAAACCCTTTTGAGTATAAAATGATGTACCTCCCTCGTATGATGATAAAAGACTGGATTTTGAAATGATATTTGATTCACAAATTTTTTGATACTACGGAAGCATTACATTCACTGATGCACCCAACTTCACTGGTGTTTGGCGGGCGCCCTCTTGACTCTTGTTGCAACTTCTTGCTTGTACTATTTGAGTTGCACTTTCTGATAGAAATGGAGACATCAGTATATTGTCAGATACTAAACCCTACTAATAAACAGCGCTGCAACTAATTCAATATCTGCTTCTGTTCAATTCTTTTTCAAAAGGGAAACGCCTGATGCCAAGAAAGCTTTTCAACTTTTATGACAAGCTCAGATTGGATTTGCATTGCGACACTCATTATATATATATAGTCTGGTAAAGCTTTAGAACAATTCCAATTGCCATGTCATGTGTGTTCAAGGGAAGTCAAAATTTGAAATGGGTTCCTTCAATATACTACCTCTGTTTTTTTTTTTTTAATTGCTCCATTTCAATCACTATTTTCAATTAGCCGACTTTGGATGATTTTATATGATTTGTTATAAAAAAAATAGTAAAGTAATAATGAAAGTAGAGATTACAAACTACAAAACTCATGTTAATTAGACTTACCTTCAAAATCATTATCTAACCTAACCAAATAGAGCTCCAAAGTCAGCTAGTTGAAAACAGTAATTGGAATGGAACAATTAAAAAAGAACGGCGAAAGTATATAATAATGTGGTGGTTGTGTTTGGATTTGGGACTACTACTAATAATAATCAACAAAGATTACTTACTTAGCATGCAAAAGTTTTGTGAATATTCTGCTTTAATTTCATAGGCCAGGCCTTCTTTATATATTCGCTTTTTATTTATATTTTTAAAACGAACCATTATAACTCATTGAAACTAAACCCAGAAGAATTATAGTACAAGAAACTAAAAACAAGTGTTCCCGCGATTAATCTAATTAACGAATTATTAATTGATTGAGGTAGGATTTAGGAACCTTTAAGCAGCCTAACCGATCCTTGAATTCTATCGAGTCCTATAATTAAAACGATTTCATTGCCTTTGTGTATGCATGATCCTATTTTGAGAGAGAGAATCCTTCAATGCTCATCAATCCTCGAGTGATTAATTCAATAATTAAGACCTTGGATACCTAATAAAAATTATTCAATCCACATTATATTGCAGTAGTACTGTATAATTTTTATATATATGTGCCTCAGCTCATCAGCTGATCCCACTAAAAAGTTGATAAATCCCTTAGCTATACAAATTCATTGAAGATAAAAACTGAGAATTATTTAGTGACCACTAATAACGAGAAAAGTGGGTAGTCTAATCTATAGAGAATAAAGGAACACCCAATAACCACCATACCCTAAAAGCCAACTTTGTTTTGAATATCAAGATTGCTTAAAAGTTAAAAATCCCTTTTTCAAGGGCATATCTACATATTATAAATATACACACATTAGATAGATTATATTCGTTCCTATAAACAATAGTACAAGTCTACTGCAGAAATATTGTAAGTAAATATACTATTAGATGATATGTACGATCACCATTGGTAGCAGTTTTAGGGCCAATTTGTTCATATGTACTGAATTACTAAACATAAAACATGCACAATATAATTATTGCTTGAAATTTTCAGTGAGCACAAGTAACATTAATTTGATATTGTTAATGAGTGATTGAAGTGGAATCCATCCATCATGATTAAATTCGTAACCTTATGAAACACTTTATCATATACTCTCGTAACCTTATGAAACACTTTATCATATACTCCCTCCGTTTAGAAAAGATAGCTACATTGGTAAAATTGGCACTATTCACCTTAACACTTTGATTTGAAGTTTTATCATAGTTATACAAGTTAAAATATAGCCAAGTGAGATCTTGTTAGATTCGTCTCATATCGTAGTTTTTAAATATCGAACTTTTAGAATTTTTACTTCTACCGAATTTGAGTTATTAATGATTTAAAATGTGCATTGGACTATGTGCTGGGTGGGTTCGTAGCTATCTTTAAAAAACGGAGGAAGTATATAAATCTAGCTAAATCCTAAACTCCCAGTGTAATAATTTCTAAGAACTCTAGCTAGCTAGGATTTAATGATCAAACTCCAATTTAAATCATGCATGCCAATAACCATATATATATATATATATAATATTCGATCTCATGCACATATATATATATATATCCATAGATGATGAGTCATAGACCATATATATATATATATCATCATCATCTGAGCTCTAATTAACTCACATGATGCAGCATCCATTAGGGTTCTCATCACTCAAAATCTCGAACGAATCCAACGGTGTAGCAGGTCGCATCATCGTCATCGGATAACCACCGCCCTCCGCATAATGCGTGTAGGCCGCCGCCGATGATGCCATCGGTGCATGGTAGTACCCCATCGATGGGGCCATTGGATTATTCGCCACCGCGTTGTAGCTCACCACGTACCCTTGTGGCGGCGCCGGAGGGTAATGGTGCACATTCTGATCAAACGTATGCCCAGCAGCTGGATTTATCTGATCCACCATCTCCGAAAAACCTACCTTATTATTACTGTGAGTGTTCGCAGCCCCAGGACCTGGACCAGGACCCGAACCTGCGCCGGCACCGCCTTTACTCTTCCCTTTCTTTTTCTTTTTTTTCTTTTTACCACCGCCGCCGCCTGCGGCCTGACCTCCTCCACCGCCCTTTGTTTCCGGAGGCTTCTCCATGGTAGCATTTTCTGGCGGCCTGTTGTCATCGAAGCCTACGAATCTGACAGATGTCCCTGGGGTGATGCCGCCATGAATCCTTGGAGAACTGATCCTCATCACCTTATGATGAGGTGGATCATTGCATCCTGCAGGGTTAGTAGTATTGTCATCGTTTTCGTCATCTCCGTCGCTGTTTTCGTCCTTTTGGGCTGGGGGTTTCTCTTTCTCTACTGGGGCGGCGGCGCAAAGCTCAGCATGCTTTCCGGCCTTGAGGAGCTTCCTGACGAGGGTTTGTCCATCAATGTTGCCCGTGACTATAACTTTCTGCTGCTGGGGATCAACGCTGGTCGTGTAAACACCTGATGAGAAAAGAAAAAAAACAAATTGTTAAAAGAGAAAATCTTAAGGAAAATAAGTGTGAGGTAGATTAAGGTGTATTGAAAGAATATATATGTATGAATAGGAGCGGTAGTGGTAGTGGTAGACCTTCAATGGAGTGGAGTACTTTCTTGACCTTTCTTTTGCAGCCCTGGCAGTGGATGGAAACCCTGAGGACCCATGTCTGCAAATTAATTAATTAAATAGCATTACTACTTATTACAGATAGATCAGGAATTGATCGAGAAGAAAGTGACTAACCTGGTAGTGAAGAGGGGGCTGTTGTGGAGGTGGAGTGGGTTCTTCTGCTGCTGCTTGTCCTCCTCCTCCTCCTCCTGACGACGACGACGATGCCATCTATCTGTGAGAGAGAGAGAGAGAGAGAGAGAGAAGTGGAGGGAGTATGAGCAGTAAGTGTGAGATTTGTTGTGAAATTAGATGAAAGATGCATGATGATGAGATGCTCCATCCATATTACTGTGCAATAGCATCTTTTGTTTTTAGTCTTTAATTTTATGGAAAAAAAGGATTATTTGGTCCATTTTCTTTCCAAAATATCCAAATCGGTCCGTTAGTAATTTTTAGCCCCATATAGTTCCATACGTTTGCTAATTTTTTTTCCAATTTGGTCCTAATTACGTAATTAGCTAGCCTAAGGTCGCTGACGTGGCCGAAGTAAATCTCATTTTACATTCACGGTGGCCAATCTGGAGTCTCCACACATAACACACCAAATTAATAAATGTTTGAAATAAATATTTGAAGACAGCCATAACATATCACTACTCTAATAAATACTCTAGGCTTTAGTGGGTCAATTGAACCCTTCTTTACTGGGATGATGGACATAGTTTCTACATGATTCGCATTGAGCCCTCATTGGAGTTACCCAACCATAAAGAAACAACAACCATTCACAACAATAACATAGGAGTTTTGGTCAACAACTAACGCAGCGCATTTTCTTTTCGGTCTCGGTGGTTTTGATGTTTCTCAAGAATATGAAGACCAATTGTGATATATAATGCCTGCAAATGAATTGTTGGTGTTTTTTTATGGGTTGGGTAACCTCAATAAGGAATGACACAATGCGAACCAAGTAGAAACTATGTCCATCATCCCAGTGAAAAATGGTTCAATTGACCCGCTAGAGTCATTTTTTAGAGTAGTGATGTGTTAATTGTTATGACAGCCTTCAAACATTTATTAAAATAATGTGTTATGTGTGGGGACTCCAAATTTGTCATGGTATATGTAAAATGTGATATACTTCGGTCATATCAGCAACCTCATGCTAATTACATAATTATAACCGAATTGAAAAAATTAGCAAACGTAGAGGACTATATGGGGCAAAAAATTAGTAACAGAATTTAGACATTTTGGAAAGAAAAAGGACTAAAAAATAATTTTTTCCTTAATTTTATACTACTAGTATAAACTTCCTCCGTTCCTAAATAAATGCTACGGACTCATATTTCACGCAATCCAATACACTTTTTAAATCCGTAATAACTCGAATTCCATACAAGTAAAAATTATTAAAATTTGATATTCTAAATCTATGCGATTAGAAGAATCTAACAAGATACCACTTGACTATATTTTATCTTATATAATTGTATTAAAAATTCGAGTCAAAACTACTCAATGAACAGTGACTAAAATCAAAACGTGCAAATAAAAAATAACGGAGGTAGTATTAATTAACATTATCTTTTTTTCATACTCTAGTATTTGCGGATAATTTTGAGAGCTCCTGGTGTTAATGCCCATGCCCCACGCCCACCTGGATCTGATCTTACCATTTGTTATCATATCAAATTCTACTCTACTCCTAATACTCCCTCCGTTTTTTTTTTATCTTCTCCCTTTGAATAGTAGAAATTATTCATTAAGTAACGTTGATTCATCTTTTTATCATACTTATATAAGATAAAACATAGTCAAGTGAGATGTTGTTGGATTCGTCTAATCACGTAGTTTTAGAATATCAAATTTTTATAATTTTTACTTATATATAATATGAGATATTGATGATTGAAAATGTGCATTGGATTGCGTGCAGTGCAGGATGGGTGAAGTAAAAAAAAAACGGAGGGAGTAGTACTTACTACCATTTTTATAAATATAAAAATAATAATATTGTACGTGCATGGAGAGGTGATAGAGGATAGGACGACAGTACTTATAATTCTCAACACAAAAATGATTTTGATCCATTGCACTGCACGTCGTCAAATCTAAAATCCAACCAAATGAAGTACTACATTCCATGGAGGAGCTATCACCCAACCCCGCCCCCCTGTTACTTTAATAATACTACATTCCATGGGAATTGCTAAAGTAACTTTCGTTTTTTTTTAAAAAAAAAAAAAAAAAATATGTGCAGTCATTTGTTTCATTCTCGATCAAAAATCAAAATAATTGGATTTGGTTGGCTGGAGAGGGGTAGAACTAATAAATGAATGGCTGAATTTTGTTTTGTTTGCGCTTCCCTTATCCAAGATTGAATTCTTTTATGGGGTGATGCCAAACGGAAAAGGCTTTTTGCCCTTTTTCATAGGCCTGACATATGAAAAATACTAAGTAAACAAGAGTGATCCTTTTTATTCACATTCACATTCACGTTTAAAATTGGACATCACATGTACATTAATTGAGACCCTCGTCAGAAAGAGATCGAATTTACAAGAAATAGCTTCCAAAGACAAACATGTAATGTTCTGGCTACCATCGAACTTCGATCATCTTTAATATTGATCAACTAGTGAGAAAAGAAATGGAATTAACCAAACCTTCATTTTCAGCCGCCGTTTCAGAGTCTAAATTAAGACTAAAGTTGAAAAAAATATGTACTCCCTCCGTCCCATCTCAAATGTCCCATTTGACTTTTTGACACTGTTCATTGTTCAACTTTGACTCGGGATTATTGTAAATATATATTTGCAAAAAATAGTCGAGTTCGGTCTTGTTAGATTCGTCTAATCATATAGTTTTAGAATATATGTTTTATATAATTTTTACTTGTATATATTTTGAGATATTAACAAATTAAAAAGTGCATTGGATTGTGTGCAGAAATGAAATGAGACATTTCAAATGGGACAGAGGGAGTATTAAAAAACATCTAAAGGAATCATATTGCTAGAGAGTGCAACAAGACGGCAGATATTCTTGTTAGAAGGAGCAATTCTATTTTTGGGGTTGAACGTTTGGATACACCCCTGATTACATTTTGGATTCATTGTCAGCAGATTTGGCTGGCTCTTGTAACTTGTTCCAATCACTTGAACAAGATTGGCTGCGGCCCTCCTTTCTTCCGAAAAAAAAAAAAAAACATCTAAAGAAGACAACCAACCATAACTTCTGTTTTGTTTTGTTTTATGTAACTCCTTCTCAAGACCGGTCCTAACATTCTAGGGGCCCTAGGTAAAATAAAATAATAATACTAGGTCCCAGTTTTTTTTTTTTGGTGCACATCCGGGTATCCCCATGCATGATGCATCATCGAACCCAACACTAATCACTCAGGGATCTGTTGACATTGAAAGGTTATCACTCCCAAAAAAGAATTTTACATATATAAAACTCGAACTCGAAACTTTTACTTAAGATAATATGTACCGGTTGAATTGAAATATCTTAAAAAATAAAAGTTTGTCAATATAAATGATTTTTTCTTATGTTTATAAAACGTAATAATTTTTTGTGAAGAAACTAAATGAGAAATTAATGGTTAATTTTGCTCTAATAAAAGACAAAAATATAAAGAATTAAGTGAAAATTTAATATCATAGCAACAAAAAAATATTATTAAAATTTAAAAATAAATTTAGCCCCATTTTAAACGGGGCTCTAGGCAATTGCACTTCTTGCCACCTCTCAGGACCGGCCCTGCTCCTTATAAAGTTTCTCCAGTAGTGGAAGAAAATGGAAAATAATTAAATCAAGATATAAACATGCTCAGACTGAAAGAACTCCATGGATACACGAGCCCAAATACAGAAAGCATTTCTCGGCCAAGGTCAGAGATTGAAAATTACAAAAAACGTTTGCTCATGACTAGAGAAAATGGCAAACATCTCGAAAATTATACTGTTGTAACGAATTCAAGGAGTCACCAAGGGAGTTTAGCTTGGCTAATACACGGGTTTTCAGGATAAAACTTCATCTTATCCATGAGTTGTCATTATCATCTTACTCTAAATGTTGTGCTTGCTCCTTGATTTCAAGGTCTTTTGGATCCGTAAGATCAGTGTTGTCTTCTGAACCATCCTGCAGCTGTAAATATATAGTGTCATCAGACGAATGGCCTCATAAAAACTCCGAAAGAAGGTATTATGGTACTTTAGTAACCAACCCCAAATTTCTTTAGGTTGAATGAAACATCTTCTTGCTGCTGCTGGAGAGTGGTCTTTAGAACTTGAAATTCCTTTTCATTTACCCACAGAACAAGAATGTGTTATAATACAAGTTAACCAAGAAATAGAATACATAAATAATAGTATACGAACTCCACTTACAGTTTGGAGTTGCTCCACTTCAGTATTCAGAGATTTCTTGAGTTCTGAAAGTTCCTATATCAACACAATACGCAGCAGAAGTTGAATAACATTGGCAGGATTTCATGAACTTCACAAATGAAGAAAATTTGCAACTATTAATTGTGTACTCGGACAATTTCTCACAAATCAATGTTTAGATAATAAAAAAAATAATACACATTATGGCCAGAGAAACTAAAACATAAAAAATAAGTAAATAAATAAATAACCCATTTACTACATCTTAGGACCTTCGAGGATATTAACATCTGGTCATGCATTCAGTTTTTACAATTCATCTTCTGGTATCCATCGAGCGATATAAATTTTATACAACCCCTCTACTTTCTCCAACATATTTGTTTCTTCGGATTAACACACATATAAAGTCCGTTTGATAGGTCTTATTAGCATCTTACCAGAGCAAATAAGACCTAACAAACAGGGGCATACTGTATAAAGTCAACAGTCAACAGTCATTTATTGATGGAGTAATATATAAGGATCTTTTGCTTCAAACTGGTTTTTGTGTTTCAAAAGTCGTTCTATTAAAGATCAGGCATGATAAGTGATGATACATATTTGTAAGATGGTGAATTAAACTCATCCAACTTTCAAACTAAATGGTGGATTGAGAAATTCAGTGAACATGGGCAAAAAACTCATGCCTTAAATCAAGAATTGTATTGCAATACATATGCTCTACAAACAAATAGCAAGTTCACAACATCGTACATCGAACAGGGACGTTGCCATCAATAAAATCCAACATTATTTAAAGAAATTGATCTACACTTACATTTTGGTAAACCTTGACCTGAGTGTCCAACCTCGTTCTCCAATTTTGCAGGTCCTAAATTGTGAAGGGAAAAAAAAGTTACGAAACATAATACTGCACCCAAGGGGAAATTTAGTGATCACGCACAAATTTATTCATTTTTTTCAGAGTTAGAAGTCAATAACCATGACAGTTCACAAAATGGCAACAATATTCAACCTTAGGCAATCAATAAGATCAACATCGTCTCCTACATGTGAAGAACTCACTAGCTAGTTCGAATCTCAACAAGGCTATCACAAGTTTCAAACTAGATGATCAACAAGGGGTGTGGTTGGCTGCCAACCCAACTTATTTATTACTCATTCGCACATATCTGTTTATACTAAAATCATTATAACGAACTGATTAAAAGTAATTGAAAAATGACACTTGTACCAGGGTTAACAAACACTCGGTCTATCTATCATTTTCCAATCAACAAATAGGAACTAAAAGTGCATCGAAACAAACAGTAACACTTAAAACCCAACTATAACCTGCTTCAGATTTTGCATTCGAGTGCGAAGCTCCTTTCTCGATTCCGTCAATTCCTGTCAATTCACATTATAAATATCTTCGAACTCGAGCAACATTAATTAATTTTAAAAAAAAAATCGCAAACGCACCGCGATCTTAGGGCTAATCGGCGTGGCATTCTCCTTCCTCTACGGAAACCAAAAATGTGAGATTATAGCGAAAGGAGGTGTAGTGCAACTAAATTCAGAGAATTCATTAGTCTTACCTCAGAAGGAAGTGGAAGTGGAAGAGGAAGTTCGGTAGGGGGAGCCGAATCGGACGCTTCCATGGGAAAAAGGAGTAGATCGGAGAAAACTTGAAAATGTGAAGGGATTGCAGGCGACAGCGTTGAGTGTGAGAAGGCGGAAATAAAGGAATCAATGCTATCACCAATCGCTCTCGAGCTTTCAATTTCCGTTCCTCTTGTTTCTGAGGCGGTTTTATTTTTAAACTCAAAAGGGTTTTTCTTTTTTCTTATCCTTTTTCCTTTTCTCATTTTTATTTTTTTTGAAAAACGAAACAGGATATTTTCTTCTTGGTAACCACTAACGAGGTGGAGTTTTCTGGAACCTCTAATTTCTTTTTCTTTATGAATGTCACCGTAAGAATTGTGTTAATTAATTTATAAATTTTTATTTTTAATTTGAACTAAATTCTTTGGTAATAAATATACCTATAAATAATACTTCCTCCATCCACACGATGTGCAGTCCAATATATATTTTAAATCAGTAATAATTTAAGCTCAATATAAATAAAAATTCTGAAAGTTTGATATTTTAAAACTATAAGACAAGATGAATTTAATAAGATCTCACTTGGCTATATTTCAACTTGTATAAATATAATAAAAATTGAAATCAAAGCAGTCGAATGAATAGTGTCATAATTTACAATATTGTAAATATTAGAGAACGGATGATTAAATAAGCTAAAAGATAATATTAAAAAAATATAATATAAATATATAAAACGATAATTATTGTAGAATTATTTTTTTCATTTTTTAATGATGAGAGAAACATGGACGATGGCATGGAGCCATGGACTGATGGAGGACTCAGGAGGACTGTGGCAGTATCCGGACACAAAGCCAGAAAAAGGTACGATTTTGAACTCTGAAGAATGATGTGCATTATCAAATTCTTCTTAGTGGGCCTAGCCCGTATTTGAACCGACGCCGGCTCAAATTAATTTTACTGGCCCACATGAAGGCCCATTTGTCGAAGTAAAATACAGGATGAAATTTCCATATTTAATGTCAAATTGTAGTTTTAAATCGTTTCTTTATTTATATTAAATTATACTAGAAGTAATCTTTTTGACTTTCTTATAGTATATATATAACGTGTCGAGCAATATTCCACAGTTATGACCACATTGTTTTTCTTCTTTTTTTTTTTTCAATTAAAATGGGTTATCTTTTGTAATTTTTGCTGATATTCATTTACTTAACATTGGGTTAAAAAGTCTTGGTTTGCCTAACTCATCGAACTTGTGAAATTTCTCTTTTTGAAAATTTTTATTTATTGTACGTACGCCACTCTTTAGACTTTAAATTGCCTAACCAGTGAATTTTATTTCCAAAAAAGCTGCATTTTAAGAAAAATAAATTGATTAAGAATCTACACCAGAAAAGGTCTCCCTTTACTGTATAATATATATAGTGCACCACATTAATATTGTAGCTTATGTACCACGGAATACTATTATTTTGTGGACCAAGGCATTGGCTATACCGAGTTTTCTATACTTTCATATTATAATGAGTTTATCATTCTTTTTGGGACACGGGGCCAAAAATTCGAGGAAGAAAAGAAAAATCCAAAAGCGTAACGGAAAAAAAAAAAGAAGAAGAAAAAAGAATATATATACATATAGGTATGCCTTATGAATTAATATGGCAATCCTCAAATTGATCCTAAGTTCTTAAATTAACGTATTGAAATATATTTAAGAATAAGTTAAATGCAAATAATAGTTAAATAACACAAGACATAATGAGCAATAGAGATTATGTGCAGAATAACACTTTGAATGCAGGCTCAGTAATGCTGTCCAAGGCTCTTTTGTGATGTGGTGCTACCAATACATCACAAAAATATTGTATTCATCACATAATAACACTTCCCAATACCATCACGAAAATTGTCATATCCATACATGCGTCCTAAACATCAATATGCACGTATAGTCAGCTGCACCCTAAGATCAACCCATAATGGGACCAGTATGTTTCGTTTGTGCACATACATAGAGAGACT
Source organism: Hygrophila difformis (assembly GCA_030278955.1). Taxonomy (NCBI): domain Eukaryota; kingdom Viridiplantae; phylum Streptophyta; class Magnoliopsida; order Lamiales; family Acanthaceae; genus Hygrophila; species Hygrophila difformis. The sequence continues at coordinate 16,189,246 of JAOANR010000007.1, forward strand.
ACATGCCAATGTATAGTAATTAGGTGTTAAATTAAGTAGCTAGGTTAAGATTTTGGGTATCTCTATATATCAAACTCCTCTTATGAACACCTCTCCCTCTTCGCTTGCTATCCTACAAAGTTCTTACATTATATCTTCAATTCATTTTTATTAATATGAGTTTTTTGTATTTATGTGAACATATGTGATGAGGGCACAACTATCCCTAGCTTATACTATATGGAAAGGACCAAGGGAATTAATTACCTAAAGGAAAAATTTCCATGTCCATATGGGTCAAATTCAATAATGTATTTATCGATCGTGTGTTGTTATAATTAAGAAATTTTTGAAATAAGTGCTATGTGTAATGCATACATTGCATATGAATAAATAGAATTGGGCCATATAGGTGGAATGAAAGGATAAAGTATCTTATGTAAGGCAATCAAAATGAACAATCCATATGAGCATCTTTGTCAAAATTAGAATACTCTTTCTTGTCGTACTTAATTAAGATTCTCTGCGTATTTTCGTTTATGAAAATTAATAAATCATCAGTTAAGATTATGAAGTTTCCATTACATAGAACCAAACTAAGAATAAAGCAAAAGATTGTGAAATTCAAAGTTACTAAAAATTAACACTCTCAATTCAAATGAGAACAATCCAAATCCAAACTATATACATATCAAACTCAGCTCAAACCAATATAGGAGTAATTACAACTCCCAAATTCCAACATTAAGATAAAAAACACACCCTAGCTAAGACCCAATTCAACAGAAAATATACCACACATACATATATTCAAACAACAATCTCTCTTTTTTCTTACAAGACCTAAACACAAACCTTGTCCGAACATTACAACAAACCAAATATGCTCCACTCCCAAGCTTCAAATTTTTTTTGCCAACTAAAAAACCTACCATCAAAGACATCAACTCCAAAAGGGCCTTTCTGAATATACCGTCTTCACTCGATCACTTCCTCATTGCGAAATATCCCTCACTTCAAATTCATTGCGATTCTTGACAACGATATCATACATGTGCATAGACTTGAACCTACTGAAGTCCTTGGGGAGGGAAATGAGGTGAACTGTGGACCTCTTGTGGAACTGAAGGAGCTCGGGATCATCGTAGTACCTCTCCCACCCCAAAGACAGCAACTTGCTCTCAAGAACCGAGTACGATGTCATTGGCTCATTGGAAGACACATGGACCAAGACCTTCTTGCTGTGGCACTCCCCGGCATTCTCCACCAGGCGAACCACGCCATTCTTGAACACCCAAACCCCAGACATTGTGTGTGTATATATGTGGTGGAATGTATTTAAGATTGTCTTTAAGAATGTATGAATTTAGTTGTAAGAAAGGGGGTGAACATGTGAGGTATATATATAGTGGATATGTATGTGTGCTGGCTGCCTGGCTATATAGAATTGTTTTGCCCTTTTGCCCATTTTCTGCTTTTTTTTCATTTTTAAAAGTGTGAAATATATTAATGGTGAATATATATATGTATATATAATATGTATGTATGTACACACAAGCTAATGAGCAAACAGGATAGCTAAATACGGCATTGAATATTTGTTCTATTGGCAAATGGGAACAAGGTTCTTTCCTTTTAAATAAAAGAGGGTTTTGCTTTGTATCTGATTTGCAAGCATCACAAGTGTTTAATAATGTTGGATTTTTTTTTTGTCTTAATGGGTTCTCAAGAACCTTCTGATATATATACTTTATATTCTTTATATGTGAATTAAAGACTAATAATTTAATAGATATAGATACACAAGTATATATATAAAGTATATATGTTGATGAGACACATCTTTTTGAATGAATCTATTCCTGTCCCTATACTATAATGTACGTATGCATATTGTCCTAAACCACTTGCCCAAGACTGCATCTTGATAGCTAGCAAAAAAAGATATATAAAATTAAAGAGAGAATAATCCCCATCTCATTTTTTGTGTGTGTTTTACACTTTTCTTGCATTTGTGTTTTCGTGGGGTACGTTAGGGGATCATGGGGATTTGTTTACGAGAATATAATTAAAGGCGAATATTGATCATAATCATTTAGAAAAATAAACATTTTAATAAGGTACCTAGCTATATACGTTTTGAAGGAGAAGCTCATATTTTTTTCCCTTGCAACTCCCAGATTAGATTTATGGTATTACATAGAATGAAGTACAAATTGTAGCTGTACGATACCATGGCTAGCTACCAGGCATCACTTCCACACCACAATATTTGATGCTATTTTCTTCACAAAATATATATGGATTGCCATCCTAAATTTAAATTAGGGTTTAATTATATTTTATTTTGTTCATTGTATCCTTTGCTATTATAATTAATATAGGGTTCTCTCTCTCTCTCTCTCTCTCTCATTCATTTGCAGCACATGCATGTCCTTGATTGCAATTAAACTACCTTGTTTGTTGGACAGAAACATTATCAATTGCTAGCGAGCAATCAAAACTAAACAACAAAATGCTGCAAATATATATATATATATATATATATATATATATGAAAAGAATATTTGTATCAGGAACTATTTTATGGACATGAAATCTGTGTATTTGTGAGCAATCAAAATCAAAGTAAAGAAGGGACAAATCAAGAACTCATTGCTCATTTTCTCCCATACCTTGGGGATAGGGTAAGTCGTCGGGAAATTAAAAATCACACCATATAATAATTGAATCAAAAATATTTACTTATACAGGCATATGTCCAACTGATCAATTCTGATTCTCTCCCTGTGTGTGAGTGAGTGTACTGTGTATGTATAATGTAAATATTTGTGTGTATGTATGTAGATACATCTGAGAATTTCGATAGCAACTCTGGAAAATTCTCGGCATATATAGTAATTCTCATCACTGATGAGGACAAATGTTTTAGATATTCATTCCTCAATTTCCTCAAAACCAATTCATTGCAGTATATCTTGGCACAATTTAACTAGGAGGCCAGTAGGCCACGAATCTGTTTTTAAAGGAGAAGCCTAGAGCCATGTTCCATTTTCCCTCGATCGTCGGCGGCGATGATCTGTCCAACTTGTTCTGGAATTTCCCAAATATATTTACCAACCAACATTTTCCAACAAATTAGTATAGTACTAATGTATTGCAAAAAGGATGCCTTAGTTTTGGGATTTGTTTTTCTCGGAAGATAAACAAAACCTGGAATTGCTGCAGTGGATAGAATAGAATAGAACAGGATCGGATAGAAGAATCCAGTGGCAATTTAATGGTGGGTATGGTGAATTGAGTGTCCATAACTATCTGTACGTATGTAGCGTTAAAACAAACAAAAAAAAAAGGACAGATGACATACAAGATTTGGACAGAGACAAAAACAGTAGTAAGACGCTGGCTTCTCTATCTGACACATACAGATACAGATACACAGCAACTGTACTATATGTATGATGTATCACCTTCTTCATTATGGGATGATATATCGTTGACCCCCATGCATCATCCTATCCTGCAGATGGTGGGTGTGGCTAGAAGAGGAAACTAGTTAGTTCCCATTCAACTCTAGCTGCTCATCATATAATTAACTTCTCGATCTCAACTGTTTAATTATTATTGGTCTTAACTTATTAGCATTTTCTTATAAGTGCAAACGTATATATGTTTCTATCCATCCTGCTGCCGATCCCACGGCCACGGTACCAATTAAGGTCGTCGAAAAAAGTTTGGAAAACCGGAATGAATGAATGAATGAATGAAGAATTCTAATTTTTATCACTCAATTATGCATGTATTTCAGAAAATTCAATGAAGTAAGTAATAAGTAGTTACGTAGGTATAATTTGATTTGTGGCAGTGACTTGGTGAGATGGAAGAATACGTATAGAATAATTTTTGAGAAAATTATAGTATAATGTACTACATGAGTGACGATTGCTTTCTCAGAATAGGGTTTTTAGTCCACGTATGGATACATGCAATGTGTTAGGAGTAATATATACTACTAATTACTTTACTAGCTAGTGTTTAATTAGTTATTATTATGAAGAAGTATAAATAAATAAATAGGAGGTGAGGAAACGTATGGCAATAGAATTGGAAGGCCAAGATTGTCGTGCAGTGATGGAATTGAGGGGAATCTCCAATTATATTACTATCATTGCTTATTCTGAGAACCAAGTTAGAATCCCAAAAATGCATATTATGCCGCATGGATACCCCTTTTATTATAAATTGACATATACTATCAAACACAGACACCAGAGGAACAAATTTAATTCATTTCATTTCTGTACCAATAATTCTGAGGATCTTCTTCTCAATAAAACCCTAGGTGATATATATATATTTATATGTAAGTATTTCTTAATTGTTTTAGCTATGGCGAATTAATATCACAAAGACGAACAATGCATAATTAAGAACAATTAATTATAATACACATGGACATACAGACGGGTTATGGATAGTAATGGTTACAAATTAAATAGAATACCTTGATCGATCACAATAATGTTGTTGTTGTATGGATATATGGATGGATTATAATAATAAGGATAATGTTTTCACTTCGTTAGGATTGGGGTCGATGATTATATCACGAGTCCTTTATTATAATCCTTAATTGATTGGATTATAACGAACCTCAAAGTGTGATGATCGAGATAAAAAAAAAAATTAAAAAAAAAATGCAATACTTTGTAGTTACTAGTCAGTACCTCCTGATGGCTATATTTAATTTACACATCATTAACACATACAACTTCGATTATCAGAAAAGAAATAATGACACCACACCAATCTTTTAAATATTAAAACTCTAACGAACGGAGGGAGGATATTTAATCCAACAATTATTATATATATATTCATCAAATCACGTTTCAAATTCATCTATTAAAACTAAAGATGTTGGGAATAACGCTCACCATGCAATTAAGATTTAAACCAAAACCTAGTGATAAAGCAAGATTCTAATGTATCCACAAACTGGAAAGAATATGACAAGCTAGACTCAATTCATGAGTTGTCAAAACCTCACACATGAGATCGACAAATTAATTCCTTTTTACTGTTACCTCGGCAATATAATAATACCCTTTGTGATTGCTCGATCGTCTTCTCGATCGAGAATAATTGTCAGAATTATAATGCGTGTCACCTTTTAACCCGAAAGATGAAAAATAAAAAAATTAATTTTAAATTTGGGTTCAACAATTAATTCCATCCTTTAATTTGCAATTTTGTCTTTGTCAATTCAAATATATATATCCGAATCTACACAAGCGCATATCACCAATCATTTTCAATGATCCATACGTAGACACGACTTTTTAAAGAAAATTTCATTATGCATATCTATGTCGCCTAGCTATTTCATTCTACATTATATATATTCTAGAATTTGTGAAAGGTCACACAAACTCACATTCATATAATGGTATGCATGTGAAGAAGTATAAATTTTGGAGGATGTTTACTTGTAATACTCTCTATATCCAGTTTATTTTATCTATTTTTTTTCTTAACACACCGTTCGATCCACTTTCTTAATACTAATATATCAAAATATATAATTAAGTAAAAAAAAAAATACTCCTATAAAATATACTATATCTGAATTCATAATTCATAAGTCCCTAAATATAACATATATGATCAAAATTCATAAGTCCCTAGCGAAAAACAGTACGAAAAGAATATTAAGGATCTTTTTCCGGTTTCCTCACGTAAGTACAAATTAAGAATTTTGTTTCGTATAAATAGTACTCCCTCCGTTTTTTTTTTGTTTGCTACGGACCCACGCAGCACGCAGTCCAATGTACATTTTAAATCAGTAATAACTCAAGTTCGGTATAAGTAAAAATTCTAAAAGTTCGATATTTAAAAACTACAAGACGAGACGAATCTAACAAGATCTCAATTGACTATATTTTAACTTGAATAATTATGATAAAACTTCAAGTCAAAGTGATTGTGTGAATAGTGTCAAATTTTCCAACGTAGCTATCATTTAAAAACGGAGGGAGTATATGTAAAAACATACTCATAACGTGAGTACTTCAAGACTTCAAATAATTAGAGTATGACGTGGCCATTTCTTGATCCGCCACTTCAATATAATTTGTGTTGGCACTACCACGTCAGCTTGGTTTTTGGCCTTTCAGCAGGGAAAAAGAGAAACACAAAAGACAAAATCTTTTTATTAGAAAATAACGACATACAGTATATATGTTCTTTTGGAAAGTAACGATACGTAGGATTGCTTGTTATAATTAAGTTTCTACACAATATACAAGCACCAGATTTTGGGAATCAATAATTACGGTTCTTGTTGTATACTAGTAACATATATAAAGTGAAAGTGGATGTATTATTTTCACGTACTTGTTTGGTTTTGATTTTGATTCTCTAAATTGAAGTTATTAATCCCTCCCTCCCGTTATTTACATCCCAAAACTTTTGGAACGGTATTTTATGTGGTGTTTGTTTAGTTTTAAAGTAGGGGTAGAAAGTATTTATAGTAGGGCCGGGTAAATTAGAGATTTATGTGATGTGATAGTAGTAAGTTTAAATTTTTAATTGATTAATTTATTGATTTGGGACAGAGTGAGACATAAATAATGAGACGGATGGAGTACAATTTTACATTGACGCACTAAGCTAACTACAATACTACATACTCCCTCCGTTTTTTTTTAAAGTTATGTTTGCATAGTAATTACTATTCATTGAGTAGCTTTAATTCAACTTTTTAACACAATTATATAAGATAAAATATAGTCAAGTGGGATCTTGTTAGATTCATCTAATCGCATAGATTTAGAATATCAAATTTTTTTTTATACTTTTTACTTTTATACAATTTAAGATATTAAGCATTAAAAATGTGTATTGGATTGCGTGAAAACATGAAGTGTAACCTTTAAAAAAAACTGAAGGGAGTATCATTTAAGAATTCGAGTAGTGCATTGGTTTGTAATCTGTATTTAGTTTGTTATATCTTCCCATACATTAACTAATTCTTAGAAAATAATATTTCTTTTTTAAACTGTTTAATTTATATATAATTTGGAAATATATATATAAGCCTTATTGATGAAGAAAGGGAATTATAAATAAATTAATTTATTTGTCATGCTTTTATTGTTTTTTTCTTTCTTCATTCATTCTTTTTTTGTATACTTTTATATTATTAATCAAAGGAATGGAATTTCTCCACTAATAAGAACACCTTTATATTGTGAAAAATGAACTGTTAATACAAATTTAGTTCAAAATGGGTGGGTGAATCTATTCTCCCAGACATTAAAAAGGAGTGCATATGTTTGTTTGGGTATGAAGGGAATATCAAGGCAAAAAGGGATGAATTAAATTTCTATGATTAGGTTTAAATGCTCAAAATTATGGAATAAAATTTGCATAATTGGGAATAAAGCTACTATTAACTTTAGAATGAAGGATTTATTCCATTCCATTCCAAAAAGCATAAATATAATTAAACAAGGATTCGCCTAATCTATTTTATCCTCTAATTTAATTTGTTGATAATGACTAAACTTTGAGGTTTGGCATCATTTTGCTTCAAATACTGACACGTGTCTTGTGGGGTTATAATTACTTAAATAAAAAAAACTAAATATTACTTGCTTGAGCTAATTGTTATTTAGGGTTTGTTCTGCACGCAACTTTTGGGAGTTTTTGGTAGTTTTAGCTTTTATTTCAAAACAAAGCCCCGTTCTGTACACTAGCTTTTGAGAGTTTTTGGGAGCTTTCGAAGCCACTTTCCAAATTTAATTATTTTTTCTCTTCAAATTATAATTTTTGACAACTACACTCAGCTACAACTACTTGTACCGAACACTTATGCAAAACTGATAGCTACAGCTCCCAACAGCTATAGCTCCCTACAGCTGCAACTCGCAGCTACAGTCCGTAGCTACAGTTCGACGTGCAGAACGGATCCTTAATATTTTTATAGAGGTAATAAAATTGAGGAAAAGTTTGCATTTTATATATGTTTTATATCCCCTATTCTTCTGCTATTCATATCTCATTCCTCTAGAAAGGTTAATTTTAAAGCATTTCAATTTTGTACTAATACACTAAATCTCCTTAATAAATGCTAAAACAGATTTTATTTTTTATATTTTTTTTTTAAAAAAGCATTAATTTGGGATGGAGATAATGCTTTATAAATTAAGAATTAAGTAGTAGACTAGTAGTAATAATTTCTACTAGAAATTATTCGGGTACCCGACACTATCGGGTTTCCAAAATGGCTACCCGACCCCGACCCGCATAAGACCGGGTACCCGATATTCGGGTACCCGACTTTGTCGGGTCGGGTTGATCGGGTACCCGAGTATATATTTTATTTATTTAGTTTTACTTTTTATAAAAATACAATGACTAACCTAAATTGCACAATTTGTTCAAAAAAAACTAAGATTACTAATATTTAAGCAAATATATAGGTATATTCATCTATATTGTTATTAAATAATAATAACTATCAATTTTTTAAAAAAAAAATATTATAAAATTTCAATTTTATTTATTATTATTAATGTTATCTTATTTATTAGTATTATTTAATTAAATTTTAGTGTTCAATGCCATTATTTATTAAAATAAAAAATATAACTCATCAAAGTTATTTACAATTCTTGAAATTTATTATCATACCATGTTCAAGGTTAATTATCCATTATTAATTCTAAAAAAAATCAATATATGAGACTTCACAAATTTTTAAAGCTTATACATGGCTTTTCACCACATAGAATAAAATACTAATCCTACTAATTATAAAATAAATATAAATATTGTAAAGCAAAATAAATATTAGAAAATAAATATTAAAATCTATTTATTTATTTATTTTGTCGGGTACCCGATACCCGATCGGGTACCCGACCATAAACCCGACACCCGACCCGACAGCTAGTGTCGGGTTCGGGTACCCGAAATGTCGGGTTTTTAATATCAAAACCCGACAAAACCCGAACCCGACATGTCGGGTTCGGGTCGGGTACCCGATACCCGACAAAAAATGCCCACCCCTAATTTCTAGATACATTTGCACCAGATGGAGAGAGAATGCTAAACATTCTCCGGCCTCACATGTGGAATTATGCATTCCTAAACAATTGGAAAATCAACATCTGTTTTTATTTTGAAAAAATTATCTTCTTATTTCGGATCACATAAATATTGTAAATAAAATACACGTACCAAAATAATCGGTCCCATAACATAAAAAGTTGCTAAACATATTCTCATATACGTTTGTATATATATCATGCATATCATGACAATGCACAGATAGAAAAAATAATTAAATAGTAATCACATCACATACTTATACTATAATTCTAAAATTTTGAACTTTTGAATAACTTTGAGCTATTTTACCTACTAGCTAGTATAATAACATTATCTCATTGGTATTTTCCTTTAGACAAAAACACCATTGTTGCAATTAAGGGTGTAAATGATACTGATAGGCTCGTGAATTGTTCGAGCTCGGCTCGGTCAAAATTCGGTTCAAGCTCGACTCGAAATGGCTCGGTTCGAGCTCGAACTCGGCTCGTAACACACATGATCTCAAGCCGAGCCAACCACTATTCGGCTCGAAAGCTCGATAATAGGCTCGATTTATTTTTATACATATATTTATTATTATTAAATATAGAAATTATATAAAATATTAAAAGTATAGTAGTATTATTATTGTTTATATCTTTTAATTTTTAAATTAAAAATATATTATTAATTAAATATATATTTTTAAAATTACTATTTAATATGTAGATTAGACGATTAAATATAATTAAATATATACAATATATTAAATATAATCTTTTATAAATTATGTAAGAATGAAAATGATACTAGTTCGAGCTCGGCTCGACTCGGTCAAAGCTCGGTCAATGCTCGGCTCGAAGTAGCTCGGTCAACGCTTGGCTTGGTCAAAGCTCGGCTCGAATTCTTATGAGCTCAAGCCGAGCTTACCACTATTCGGGCTCGGCTCGGCTCGTTTACACCCCTAGTTGCAATAATATAAGCGCAACAAAGATTATTTGTTGTCAGCAGAACAAGAAGAAAAGTTAGTGAGGAAAATTCACTTTTTGTCCCATATTATTTTCTCTCAACCAATTTTGGTCCCAAGATTATAAAATTTCTATTTTTGGTCCCATTAGATAACTAGTTTTTTCACTTTTGGTCCCTTGATCTATTTTTTAAGAAAAAAAACCATATGTGGTCAATATGCAATTTTTTAAAAATTTTATTTATTTGCAAAATGCCCCTATCCAATTAAAAACCATAACTCATTTAATTAAATTCAAATTTATTCATTTGTACAAAATAAAATTACTTTTGAATTTATTAGAAAATAATATTTATTAAATAATAAAATTGTAATTTTTAAAAATATTGATTATAATATTATACTATTTAACAAAAAAATATTGATTAAAATATTATATTTAACAAATTTCATAAAATATGTATATTAAAAAAATTACAATATTATTATTTAAAAAAATTACAATTTTATTATTTAAAATAAATATTATTTTTAAATATTATTCAAAAATAATTTTATTTTGTACAAATGAATAAATTTTAATTTAATTAAATGAGTTATGATTTTTAATTTGGATAGGGGCATTTTGCAAATAAACAAAATTTTAAAAAATGCACATTAAACCCATATGATTTTTTTCCTTAAAAAATAGACTAAGGGACCAAAATTGGAAAAAATAGTTATCTAATGGGACCAAAAGTGGAAATTTTATAAACTTGGGACCGAAAGTGTGTGAGAGAAAAATCTATGTGACCAAAAGTGGATTTTCCCCAAAGTTAGTAGTAATATTGTTTACCCTTAATCCAAAGGGTTGAAATTAATTGCAAGATGGGCAATTTATCTAGCAGAGGATCTTTGCCAATTACTATTACCTCAGGCACTGCAGAAGCAGAAAAGTATGCAGTAACTGTAAGACCTTGTTTAGCATTTCAGCAGAGAATATGAATGTGAGCCCTGTGCCTGGGAAACAATAATTCATCAGAAAATGCAAACTTGGAGCAATTTGAATTCCTAAAAGAAGAGTTCCAAGACAATTCAAGATAAATTAAAGCATTAAAAGGCACATATGGTTACTGTGAAATTGTAGTATTAAGTCATTAAAAATGCTAAGGTTTAGACAGATTTAATGATCACCGATCAGCTGCACAAGGATCCCGTGATAACATCATAAGAAATGAATCAATCAACAGTTTCAAGATACGACGTCCTACCATTATATGGAGTGGAATTCAGAACATACAATCACACTTCAGACTGCAAGCATCGCAACCATTACATAGAGTCATAGACAAAGCAATTAGTATGCTGTAATTCTACTCCTGATCTGAGCTGTATATGCTAGAGTGAAAAGATAAAACCAAACTGAAGCACCACACTCGAATAAAAGCCTTCTTGTACATCATAAACAAGAAACTGAGATATCAACCACACATGCCAAAGAGGTGGCAATCCATAAATTAAATTTAAAACAGCAAATGATTTGTAGTAAAGATCAAATCATCAAGCACGCAGCACATACTGACCCAAAAATGCACCCTCAATCCTCAACTCAAGCAACATGAAAATATGTGAACAGAATAAAGAAGTCATTAGATGTAATAGTCTCACTAGGAAGATATTCTGATATTGCATTGCCAAATTAAAAAATCCAGCAATCACTTTGATCATCTAAAATGATAGCCAAAATAACATAAGACAATAATATCTCAAAACTCAGAACCACAAGATAATTATCTATTTTTAACACCAAAATTAACAAGAATCCACCAGAAAAGCAACTATATCCCAAAATTCAAAACCACACCAAAGATTTTCTCTTTATTTAATAAGAATCCATGCACAACAATCCCATGACTATGAGGATCCATGTTCCTACAATCCACTGTTACTCTGCCTCTGCGCCGCAGCACCCAATCCCAACGGCACATGATCGTTCACCAGTGAATGTTATATGTAATCCTACTAGCCCACCCTTGACCCCTCCTTTCACCACGCTGTTACCGTACAAAACACTCATCTCCAAAGTAGGCTTCAGTCATTAATTTATGATTGGCATTGGCAAATGGCAACCAACAGATTCAAGCAGTGGAGTGTGAGACGAAACTTGCCGGGTTCCGCGAATTCACCGATTTGCGTCCCGTGCGAGTCGCGCTTGATTTTGGTGGCCCTTTTGACCAGAGATTCTTCTGGAGGCAGAAGCAGTGTCGGGCGGGGTTCGCATCGGATGTTCATACGATGGGATTTTCACATATGAGTTTTGGTTCGCCTGCTTGTTTGCTTGTACTCATAATTGGGCCTCATTTGGGGCCATAATATGGGCTTTGTTGTATAGTAATTTGGGCTAACCCAGAATATACTATAAAGATTTTGATTTAAGTTTGATAGAATTTGAAATCTAGTTTAATTTTTTTGGTACATTGACACTTAAGTATGGGCAAAAGGTATATAAGAGCACAAGCCACACAAATTATAATGATATAAAGGGGAGGGATAGAGGGTTGGGTAGAAAATCGAACCCCAACCATAAGGTTGGAAATCGGGGGCTTGACCACAAGTCCTCATCCCCAAATCTAACGCTTATTCAAGCGAAAATCAAACCCTGGGTTGGAAATCGGGACTTAACCACATGTCCTCATCCCCAAATCTAACGCTTAAATAAGCGATTAAAAATTGATTATGATTGATAAATATGAAAATATTAAGTATTGAATATATCTCTTTTTATATTTGAATATATAATTTTTATATACCAAAGCCTTGTAAATTAAATTAAATATTAATTTTATTTGTTATTCTACATATGAATTTGTGTGGCGACTCTTTTAATTCGCCAACGTTCTAGCATTAAAAGAAAAACAATTATTGAATTAAACAAGAGAAGCAATATGTAACATATATTAAAATTAATTATTAGATTACTATAATTCAAGTTTGAATTTGATTTTACGTATTTGTGGAAGAAAGAGAAATTATATATATATATATATATCAATGAAATGAAAGAAAATTGAAGTGAGAAATGAAAAGGTTGGTTGCCAAAAATATTGACCTAACTAGTAGCTAGTATTCTGATTTCTTTTTTCTTTTTTCTTTTTTCTTTTTGGCGGTAGTATTCTGAATTTCTGATACACTTAAATGAAAAATGAAATGTAGTAGTAGTAGTATTTATACTTATTTTATTTTATGTAAATTAAAAGCGTGTAAGATATATATAGTGGAGAATGGAGGTGGTGGTGGTGGCGGTGGCGGCGCCATGAAATTAAAGAGTAGTATGTTTATGTATATACGAGCGTACTGTTGTGCTGAATTAATTAGGCAATAATAATACTACTTATTATAATTAATCTGCACATGTGCACAGCACTATTATGTTATGTATATGAAGGGGATGTAAATTATATTCAATACCTAGCTACATAAAATCTTGTATATATTGGATATCACGTACGCCCTCGATCAAATTTTTTAATTACTTACCATGCAATTCTATATATAGTATGACGCCTAATATAACCTCATGCTCATCAATAATATAATAACACTACAAAATTTTCGTTATTGGTGGATGCCATTGAATGTCCTCGTCTAAAGATTTCTGTTCCCAAAAAAACGTAAAAAGAAAAAGAGAATTGTAGTGTAATTAAAATAGATGCCCCATGGAAGTACCCTTTGTAAGTTTATGGAGTATCATTCATCACCGTATCATATTTGGGATGTGGGGAATTAAGGTTATGAATGAATATGAAAAACAAACAATTCCTTAATTAGCTAGCTTCAAATCACAAGAAATACTACTGTCATCGATTTGCATCATACTAAGCTAGTAACAAATTAAAATGTGTGCACAGATATCATCTGGTACGCTGCAGCATAATGCACTAGGACCATGAACAACAACAATAGCAATAATTTTTCGGCACCAACCAAAATAATGTTGCACAATGAATCTTTGATCGATCTTGCATCAATCCCATTATAATTGATAGTAAGTACTCAACATTTTCACATATACTATACAGTTCAATAAACATTGACATATCACATATATATATCCACACACATACAGATTATTGCTGCTGAAATAATATCCAAATCCCATATATAGAACACAATTGAATTATGGTACCACAATGTAGTATCCACTAGCATATTCAAACATCAATCCACCTTTCAATTGCCACTTCTACGTATCTATAGGAATGAATATATAATTCTCACCCACGAAATATGGATCTGCTGCAAATCATATTATCACGAGAACGCCAATCCGCCGATTATACCACCCACCAGACCCGCCCCTAGCCCCAGCCCTAACTTGCTCTTCCCAGCCGGAGGTGGAGGCGCCGCCGCCTGGTAACCACCAGCGTAGTACCCTGGTTGCGCCTGAGCCTGATACCAGTATCCTGGCGGAGGAGTCGCCGGATATCCATACGTCGCTGGAGGAGCAGCTTCGTATGCGTATCTTGGCGGAGGGGTCGCCGCTGGATATACGTATCCAGGAGGCGGTGGGTACTGATAATAATTTCCTCCCGCCGCCGCCGCCGATTGGTACAAGTGCGACGCCCCTGCAGGTTGAGGAAAGCTCGGAATCTGTCCGGCCTGATAAGCCGGGGCAGGCGCAGTACAAAAATATTCCATCGGAGGAGCGGATGGAACCGCCGATCCGTACTGCAGAGCCGCCGCCGCGGGGCTGCCGGTGGCTATATCGCTGAATCTGTACGAAACGTTGAGCACGCCCTTAGGTTTTCCGTTGGGTCTCCTGACTTGATAGCTGACGGGTAGTTTCCCGTCGGCGGAGGAGGCCTTGGGCGGTCGAGAATCGAGGAGATCCTTAATCTGGACGCGGACTTCGCCGATTGGTTTGTCGCCCAAAGCGCGGGCGCAGACGAGCTTGATGTCGAGGGTGAGGCGGTTGACCTGCAGCTCCGCCTCATCGACGACGAACTTCATGGGGAAATTCCAGATGGGGTGGGAGCCGCCGTCGCGGTCAGCCGTGGACTTGGTTTTCTGGTCGTTGTGGTTGCCGCCGCCGGAGATGGAGAAGACGGCGTAAACGACCATCTTATCGAACAAGTTGACGTTGTGAAGCTCCTTGGCGGAGAGAAGATCAATCTCCAGAGTACGATACTTCATTGCTGTTGATTGAATCTCGAAATTCGGGGAATTAGGGAATTGAAAAATTCTAGCTAGGGCTTGAGGAGTGAGGAAGAAATAGGAAGACCGGAGGGTAATTAAGGCGCTCTCCAGGTGAATGAATGTAACAATAAGAAAATAATCAAATACTGCTACTTATTTGGTTCGTGAATGAATATTACACTACGAATGGAGCATATACTACAGTACATTTTATTATAGCAACTATCTGCTACTCCCTCCGTTCCTTTTTAGTTGTCTCTTTCAGCTCAATTTCAATAACCAATGTTTGCATTAATTAACTCATAAATTTATATTTTTACCCTTGAACTAAATTCATTCTTAATAAATGTCAACAAATAGCATTTATATAAATTGAAGGGCAATATAGTAAAAACATAGCATAACTACCTATAACTACCTAAAAATGACAACTATTTTGGAACATTTTTTACTCTCTAAAAAGACAACTAAAAAAGGAACGGAGGGAGTATTACATTATTATTCAAAAAATGCATATCCAAACAGGCTCTAGTGTTTTAATAAGAAATTTAAATCAAATTTATCATTATTGCATTTTCAATATACAATAATCAAATAATGTGTATTTTTCTTGCAACTTAGCCGTTAAACTGATTATTTACATTTTAAAAACATAATAATCAAATAATATATTTTCTTGGAATTTAGCAAAGAGATAATTTTAGTATAATCAATAATCTAATCAATAATTTATTTATTTTTTAGTTCACCAAAAAAAAATTATTTATTTTTTTGTTCTATTTTTATTTTATTCGTTAATCATTTTTATCTAGTGTTATCGAAATCATATAAAGAAAAAATATAGACAAAATAGATTCGTATATTCAAATGAATTTAAATATATTTTATATTCTATATACTATACGTATTAATATTTAAACGAATCATTAAATTATGTACTCAAAAGATCTATGAATAATATTTATGTGAATTAAATGACAGTATTAAAAAAAATATAATATAAATATTTAAAATAATACTTATAAGTTTGAAATGTATTTTTATTTATAAAATAGCATGTATAAAAGAAAAAATAAAGGTATTTAATTAAGAAGAGGCCGACAAATCAGTGGTCCAATGAGTCTGATAAGAATATTATGTCATGTTTGACTAATTAGAGTTTAGCGCTTGAAATTTAGAGTTTGGAATTAATTAATAATAAAAAATAGTTTTAAATTGGATATTTTAAGCAATAATATTTGGTAATAAATTTTAAATTAAAATTAGAAATGATGTTGGAGTTCTAAAAACTACTAAAAGTGAGGAGAAATGAACGTTTAGAATTTAAAATTTAGAGATTAAAATTTAGTGATTATTAAAGCTAAATATTTTTTAGTATATATTTTAAAACTAAATTTGGAAATTAAAAAATTTAACGATGTTGTTAAATTATTTTTAATATATATTTTAAAGGCAGCCTCAGCGGATCATAGTTTTTTTTTTTTTTTTTTGGAGGAGCCATTGAAGGCCTGGAAAGGGGTGGTGGGAGCCCATGCCACACAATTACAAAGGGGAAATAAAGGGAGGGATAGTATGAAAATAAAAGATAAATTCAACTTACAATTGTTTACATTTTTCGCATTCAATATGAGTATAATTTAAGACTATTGACTAAATCCAACTCAAAATAACAAATCAATAGTATGTTTCGATTCCCTGCATTTCAAGTTTATAATTCACAACTTCCTATGATATATATCAAATGGCTAATTCATCGCCTGTAGTTGGTTTTCGATTTCCACTCGAATCCATTTGCTTTTGGGTCTAAAGTTTGAACCCGCTAGAAACTAAAGCTTTTTTTAAAAAAAAATAAAATTCAACCTATTAAATTCAACTATATTTCAAATCGAATATTACAATTAATCGACCATCTAAAAAGACATGAGAAATTCCTTTTAGTTAAAAGAATGTATATAAACCAAAAAAACATCTACTCAAGATTGTTCGAGCTATTGATATATAATGGGATGGCGAAACCAAGAATTTCAATAAGGAGGGGCCAATTTCATGAAAAAAAATTCACACAAAAAGTAACCCAAAACTAAATGCAAACTATTTTAAAATATCGTTATACAAAATAAAATGCAAATCTAACTTCAAATTGAGGGAGAAGAATGCCCACAATCAACATGTGGTAATTGTAATATTTGAGACACCATATTTTGAAACCTTTGCAAAATAGCTTCATTTTCAATTTTCAAAGCGAAAAACCCATTTTATTTGCGAAAAAGTAAAGAAAAAAACTTATCGAGATGGAGATGGATAGCAGTTAGCAGTTAGAAGTTACTCCTATTTTTTACTTTTCTTTGTTTATTGCATTATTAAAACTTCAAACTCATAGTTTAGAAAATAACTAGACTTTGAAATTTAATTTGTAATGATGATGAATTGGTGATGAAATGCAAAAAAACTAGTGGAGGGAAAGATGGTACAAAACATAATAGAGCAAACTAGCTTTAATTCAATATAAATGGACCAAAGAACTATTGGACTACATATAATTTTGGCTTGTTAGAATTTAAAAGAACAAATAAAATTTAAAAGAAGAAATAATTCACAAGGGATGACCAATTAATATAAGTATATGTGTATGGTATTTATACTATATACTTTAATTTGTGGCCAATTTTAAGGAGGGGCCTAGGCCATTCCTATGGCATTAGTAGTTTCGCCCCTGATGGGACTAGTATATTTATTGACATACTACATCCGTTCTTGAATGTTTCTTACATTAAATAAGGTGTCACTATTCACACACAGATTTTTACTTAAAGTTTTATTATAGTTATACAAGTTAAAATATAGCTAAATGGGATCTTGTTAGATTCGTCTTGTCGTGTAGTTTGTAAATATGTAACTTTTAAAATTTTTATATATATCGAACTTAAGTTATTGATAATTTAAAATGTGCATTGAACAGCGTGACGGGTGGGCCTGTCAAAAACAAATGAAAACGGAGCTACCTCCGTTCTCGAATGTTTTTGACGTTTGATAATGAGGTACTATTCATACACAGACTTTCATTTAAAGTTTTATCATAGTTATACATGTTAAAATATAGTCCAGTGGGATCTTGTTAGATTCGTCTTGTCGCGTAGTTTTTAAATATCAAACTTTTAGAATTTTTACTTGTATCGAACTTGAGTTATTAATGGTTTAAAATGTGTATTGAACTGCGTGAAAAGTGGGTCTGTCAAAAACATTCAAGAACGGAGGAAGTATTTAATAGAGATGGTGTAAATAATAAATAGCCTTCTTGATTATAAATTATAATGCGTGTGTATATATATATATATATATATAAATATGTTTTTTTTTTTACATTATTTTACATTTCGATTAATTACATAAAAATCTTTCTTAACTCGCTAGCTAGTATCTAGGCAAGGTATCTAGCTGCTTTTTTTTAAAAAAAAAAATTTCTTCTGTAGGCAAAGATAAAGTTAAAATTATAAATATGAATATATGATGAAAGGTGTAATAACTCGCTAGCTAGTAATTAAGTGTTATTTTTTTTCCTTAAAATATTACTGCTATGGTCTAATTTATGTCACTAAAATAAAATTGGCACTTACTGAAAAGACGAAATTTAAAAGGATACAAATGCCCTAGTGTTAATAAAATTCCAAGGCAAGGGTGATCATATGAAAAATCAAAACGTGGCAAAATTTTAATACTCCAACGTTTTGTGATCTTTCACGTACTATATACTACTACCTTCGTTCCCTAATATTTGTCACGGATGCATATTTCACGCAATCTAATATACATTTTCAATCCGTAATAACTCAAATTGTATATAAGTAAAAATTATAAAAATTTGATATGCTAAATCTATGCGATTAGATGAATCCAACAAGATCCCAGTTGACTATATTTTATATTATATAAATGTATTAAAAAGTCGAATCAAAATTACTCAATGAACAGTGACAAAACCCTCAACGTGACAATTATTTAGTAACGGAGAAAGTATTAATATATATATAAATATATATATATATATATATATATGTATATATAACGATGATGTATAAATTGAAATAGATGAAATTATTACCGATTGGATTTGACGTGCATGGTGATATATAAATGTAAGGTAATAGAAGTAAAAGTAATAGCCAATATAGTAGGGCAGAATATTAATGGGTCACTTTAATTACATGAAAGTTACAGCGTGGACAATAGTCTTCGGGTTTTCTATATATATCTATATAATGTTTGAACATGTCAAACTCAAATGTAGTAGTAGTAGTATATTAAATATACAAATTCCCCTATATGAAGTATATGTCTAGTTGCTTTCTACAATAAATAAATAAATAAACATTTGTTTGTTTAGCTTCCCATCTTTAATTCCGTTTTGGATTACGCGTTTTATGAGTTTTTTAATTTTATTTAATTTAAATTATTTTAGTTTGGTAGTTGTTGCCTTAATTATTAGGTGGTCTAAGCACTTCAAAACCCTAACAAGGGTTTATGCATGGATTTAGATTTATTAATGATTTTCTATGCTTTGACAGTGATTTTCTTTATTACGAGTTTTGCATTAATTCATACTTAACTTTACTTTCTCGTCTCCCTTGTTGTGATGAAAATATTCATGTTTTCTTGAAGAAGAAGAAAAAAATATGTAGATATATCATGTACGTATTAAGCCTTTACGTTAACAAAAAAGAAAAAAAAAATTGATAATTATTAAGAGAATTGGGTTTGTTAAATTAATTAGACCCTTCACCCCTTACGTTTGAATCCTCTCCATCCATCCCCTCATTATTTTTTTTTAATTACTAAAGTATATTTTTGTCACTTTTTTTGGTAACAATATATATATATTTTTTTTGTCACTTTGAACATTCGAAATTTCCATAATTTTTTTTAAAGAGTAACTGGACGTATATATGTATTATATCTAAATTATGTTCTTTTTTTTTTCTAATACAGTGTATATGTTTCATCTGTAATTTTAAAATTCTAATATTTTTATAATAAACGGTACACTATTTATGGAGTAAGTTTGATTCGATTTTTTAACACAATTATATAAGATAAAACATAGTCAATTGAAATGTTAGATCATCTAATCACATAATTTTATAATTTTTTATATAAAAAATGAGATATAATTCTTTAAAAATATGTATTAAATTACGTAAGATTATTAAATTTAGAACTTTTAAATTACGGAGGAGGAGGGAGTATTATATGAGGATGAAGTGAAATGACAGTAATTATATCTAATGGACTAATGGAGAGTAGGGAGTAATGAAAATGTGGTGTGGTGTGGTGTGGGCTTTCTAGATAATTGGGCCTCAGGAGGCTGAATTGTGAATGTGTGTGACCTTTCACAACTTGAAAAAGTGGAAGCGGAAGCATACATGTCTCTAAATTGAAAATTATTACTATTGGGTTGAACCCTCCTAAGTCCTTACTCCCTCCGTTTAGCAAAATGCTCAAATACAAGAAAATTAATCATTACTTTCTATTTTTTCAATTTTATCCTCCACACTTTTAGTCATAAATTTGCTAGGATTGGAGGGTTTTTTATTGGGAGAGAGAATGTATTTATGAGATTAAAGGGTAATAGTGGAAAAATATGATATAAATATATAGAATGATAATTATTTTGAAATATTTTTTGATTTCAATTAAAACGGAACCGGAAGTATTATTAATGGTACGGATGATGAATGACAGATGGAATTTATGATGTTTATCCTTAAAAGGAAAAAAAAAAAAAAACAATAATAATTAAGTTTGGAGCATGGTTCTTGGTCCATTTGTGTGGTCAAAATAAATGACATGTCAAAGAGTATAGAATGGAATAAACTTGTAACCCAGACAGCTAACGAGCAAAGAAAGACACGTAGGCTGTGCAGGTTCACAATTCATTCATTCTTACAAGATGATCCAAGAATTGCTCTTTCGTCTATTACTACATTGCTAGTATTCGTATTTCCATCGCCGTTCATTGATTCTTTCAGTTGCAGTATAACAGTATTGTATTCTTCTATGTATCCCATCTCCAATGGATAACCAAATATGACCCTTTCTTTTCATTTTCACTGTTCAATTGCAAGACCCAAAAAATCTCCTCCCCTCTTTTGGACACAAGCCCTAGAAATTCGGGATTTTGTTGAACCTATAAAGGGTTTCTTCTGGAATTCTTTTGACTCTACCCGTATACTGTAGTCACCCCGATTCTTCCATGTCTCCCTTCTCTCCGCCTCCATTCTCTGCAGGTTTCCATCGGGTTTTTAATCCGTCGGTTTGATTGTTTTATACCTCAATTTTTGTTTTTATTTATCGCTCCAAGAAGTACATCCCTAATTGTCGAATTTGGGGGCCCGTTTCCTTCAATTTTATGGGATGATTGTGTATCTTTGTATGGAAACGTTGATTGGTTGCATTGTGTGTTATGCTTTTCACGTTGTGATGTGATGCTTCTCGATGGCTGGTGAATTTTTTGGTGGCAAAATTGGATTTAATAAATGGGAGTTTATATGTTTATATTGGCAGATTTTCTGAGGAGTGGATGGTGAAGGAGAGAATGGCAGAGACGGATCAATTAAAACGGGCTTTGATCGACGCCTCTGCCGGTGCGATTTCTGGTGCTGTTTCGAGGACTGTAACATCACCGCTTGATGTGATTAAAATCAGATTTCAGGTTGGAAATTGTTTTCACTTTACATGCGAGGTTGTGTTTGTTTGTTTGTTTGTTTTGTTTTGTTTTTTTTTTTTTGTTTTTTTTTTGTTTTTTTTTTTTGTTTTTTTTTTTTAAGTGTGGTTTTGGTTTCTGCAAATCATTTGTGTTCTGTTGTTCTTCTTGATTGTGTGTTCACCGTGAATTGCCGTTGGGCACCTTTCCGGTTAAGAAAATAATGTACATTTTGTGTTGAAGAGTACCAAATTTGTGCTAGTGATGTCTGCAGGTTCAATTGGAACCCACTACAAGATGGGAGTTGCTTCGACGAAATTTGTATGGCCAATCAAAATATACTGGTATGCTGCAAGCAACCAAGGACATATTTAGGGAGGAAGGCCTATCGGTATTTGTTCTCTATGAATTTGGTCTGTCAATTTGACTGTGGTTACGTGCCTTGATGGGGTTGGGAAATGAAATTCATGCTATATTGATTGAGCTATGTTCTTGTTTGTTTATGTCGTATGTATGTGTGTATTTCTTCTCATACATTTTCATAGAACCCAAATTTTCCTTGCTTTGATTTTATTGCTTGAAACAGGGTTTTTGGAGGGGTAACGTCCCAGCCCTGCTTATGGTCATGCCATATACTGCAATACAATTCACAGTTTTGCACAAAGTGCACTCAATTGTTTCTGGTAATTCTATGACAGGTTCGCCTTGTTTCCTGCTCCTCTTTTACTTTTATTTTTGTTCTTGGTTTTTTTGTGTTAGTTCTTTTCTATTTTTGAGATTTTGATAATAGGCAATGGTACCTTATAAACAGTGGATTTGTATTTTTTTTTTATATTCTTTTTAAATAAGGTAATAAGGTTGAAATGTGCTATTTTATGGTTGAATGCTAAGTTTCTTGATAGAAATATTAATGATGCCAAACTGCCTGAGGATCCTATGTTATATCTTTTATTGTTTTTCTTACGAGGTCTTTATATTTATGTTTATGCATTTCTTGAAATATACTGTAACTTTAAATACTTTTGCCCCTGGAGTGATTCGCTGCTATTATTGGTCCTCAATGCCCAATTCCTTTTTATGACGTTTGGTACCTTTCTATGTTCTCTTTGCAGAAATAAGTCCTTATATTTCTTATGTTAGTGGGGCCGTAGCAGGATCTGTTGCCACCATTGGAACATATCCATTTGATCTCCTAAGAACTATATTAGCTTCTCAAGGGGAGCCAAAGGTATGGGGCACTACAGTTGCACCTAAGTTGCATGATAGCTCTTTTTACAACTTTAGAATCCAATGCTGCAAATTTTGAGCAGTCTGCAGTTGTGGAGCAAATAAAATGGATTTTCTATTCTTGTCATAGTTCTTTTGGCTATTGTTTCTTACATAACAAAGTCATTCGGGTCCATTTAACCACTAACTAGAGCTGTTATTTTAATTAGTAACCCTAGAATAGAAATATAGTGAATATTAGTTCTATCATATGGTTTCATGACCATAGAATTATTGTTTATCTTGATTCGAGAATTCAGAAAATGCGTACAATATCATATTTCTTGTGCTATGATCTGTTTCCAATCGAACGAAGCCAATCCATGATGTCCTAACTGCTCTTCTTTGTTATACACTCAATTTTATCTAATTTTGTGAATTGGCTTCCTGTTTTCTTGAATTTTTCAATCTAAAGCTTAAAATCAATGACTTTTGTGATCTGTGGTAAATAACAATCTGAAACTAACGTGTTTTGCTTGTGATAAGGTTTACCCAAACATGAGATCTGCATTTGTTAATATTCTTGAAACCCGTGGTATTCGAGGTCTGTATTATGGATTGACTCCTACACTGGTAGAGATAGTTCCTTATGCTGCATTGCATTTTGGAACTTACGACACGTTCAAGCGTTGGATGATGGTAATCTCTCTCTCTCTCTCTCTCTCTCTCTCTCTCTCTCTCTCTCTCTCTCTCTCTCTCTCTCTCTCTCACACACACAAACACACAGCTCCCTGCCGCCACCAGCAGTCCACATACACTGTGCTAGAGTCTGCATTTATCCGGATAACGGTATCAGTGAGTCCGCTTGCTTCAGTTTTTTATGTGCTTCAGATTTTTATGTTATGGAGCATTTGATGAAACTTTCATTAATTTGAGGTATAATTTATCTTTCCAATTTTAGTTTTGATTTAAGTGATTGTAAAGACTGCGTTGATTGTACTTGTCATTTGATATGCAACTGAGATCGATATGCGGAGCCTTTCCATATATTTTATCAATAATGTAGTTTTTTTCCTAATACTCTGAACATCCACCATTTGATTCCATTGATGAAAAACAGAGTTGCTATCCACCGTACATCATTTTTTACACTGTCTAGTGTATGCCGTGGTTGATTTCTATTATATTTTAGCCAAGATTATTGAACGTTTGAATGTTTTGAATTTGCTTCTTTGTCTGATTCTTATAGGCTTGGAATCATCATAGAGCTCCTTACTCTGTGGATGGTGATGACTCCCTCTCTGGCATCCAGGTTTTCTTTTGTG
The DNA here is from genome assembly GCA_030278955.1 of Hygrophila difformis. Taxonomy (NCBI): domain Eukaryota; kingdom Viridiplantae; phylum Streptophyta; class Magnoliopsida; order Lamiales; family Acanthaceae; genus Hygrophila; species Hygrophila difformis. The sequence goes on from JAOANR010000007.1 coordinate 16,213,691, forward strand.
GATTAGCTGCTGGAATGTGTGCGAAAGTTGTTTGTCATCCGCTCGATGTTGTCAAGAAGAGGTTTCAGGTATGGTATCACCTCAGATTCAAGAGCCAATTTGGATTTCAGAAAAATAAGACACCATCAATTTGGTATTGTCACAGTTCCTTACTTATATCCTAACATATTAAGGTCTAAATGACATGAAATCCCAGGCTAATGTTCATAAAACTGAAGTTCAAAAAAAAAATTGAAGTTAAACCTTCAGAAATTGAATTTCTGTAACCCTGAAATCTAATACTACTATACAAGAACTACAAGTAGAACTTAATTTTGTACTCAGTTTTACTGCAGAAGTTGAATCCACTTAAATCAATTAGTATGCTTTAAGTTTTGAATGTAGTTAGCATTGTTCATTAAGACAGTTTCTGGAATATCATTTAGCTTCATCCTGTTTCGAGAGCACATAACTCAGACAACTGACAAAATTTGAACCATGCCCTCATAATTACCCAACATGTCAAAGGAAGTTTATGCTCGACCAAACATTCCTTTCCAATTTCCACTTTCCTTTCTTACCCCGTCATAGGTAGAGCTGAAACTATATATTCACTTGCAGATTGAAGGACTGCAAAGGGATCCAAGATATGGAGCTCGAGTCGAGCACCGAGCCTATAGAAATATGCACGATGCCATGTATCGAATCTTGCAAGCAGAGGGCATGGCTGGTCTCTATAAGGGCTTTCTCCCGTCCATTGTCAAAGCTGCACCTGCCAGTGCCGTAACCTTTGTTGCTTACGAGTTTATTGCGGAATGGTTAGAGTTCCTCACTACTTAAGTTCAATTTTTTTTTTTTTTTATTTTTTTTTTTTTGGGTTTGGTATTTTAATCATTTGTTTAGTTAGCAGCAGTTCATTCTTTTGGATCTTATAAATAGAGATTGTTTGTAGGCATTATTGATATATAGCCATAAAAGCAACAAACTTAGGGAGGAATTATTTTAGACACTCTGATGAGGTGGTGTATTTGCTACATTTTTGTGTTAAATACATGTTCTTATTACAAGTATTCAGTATATTGACAATGCTTGAATATTCTCAAAGATTCTCTCAAGGATTGTCTTGGCTGTTTCTGAATCAAGGTTTGCAATTGTCTCTGTCCTCTTGTACATTTGAAATTGTTAAAGTTGCTTAATGTCATTTTTATAAGTCGAGGTTACAGTAAATTAAACACAAATTCACAATTTGACAATATAATACAGTGTGTATGCACACGGTATTAAACTACACTCCACTATGTACTATATTAATTATATATATTGGCAATTGTATCATTTATTTATTTATTTATTGTGGACAAAAAGGATCACAACATAGTGACCAAAGTGGAATCATCCAATGAGTACTTGAACATAGGGTTTTGTTCCCCAGAAAAGGGGAACTGGTCCTTGTCTGATACTGAGTGTAGTATATAAAATTAATGGGAACATGGACATACCTGTATTATGCGATGATCAACTTGAAGTTTTATTTTCTTTTGCCTCATTTTTTTCATTTTGAGAAGTGGAATCAACTTATTTAATTGATCTTCTTGTTACCATCTATGTACTATATATCACGCACTTCTAAAAGTTTGGTATTTTAGAACTACAAAATAAGACAAATCAAACAAGATTTTACATGACTATATTTTTATTGTATAACTTGATATAAAAATCGAAGTCAAAGTACTATAATGAACAGCAACAAAAGTCTTTAATATTTAAAAAAATGGAGGGAGTATATGGTATTAGCGATTCATAATATTCTTGTAACTATTTATGGACACGTTGTACATATGTTTAATATTAATATCTTAAAATATGTATAAATCACAATTATACAAAATATATTAGACTGATATAACAAAACTAAACTTGACTATATTTTTCTCTTATATAATTATATTAACATTGAGGTAATAAATAAAATAGGCCACCAGAAGGAGTCATTTCCACTTTTGGGCCACCATATTTTGATTTAGTGAAAGAGGCCATTAGAAGGATTTGGGGCCTGAATTTAGGCCATTGGGCTGGAATTCGGGCCACGATGACCTAAAAATGAAAATGACTCATTCTGTTGGCCTATTTTAGTTTTTTTGAATTATTTTTTATTTTATGTAATTAAAATAAATAATACACATTCCGTGACATTATTTATGTCCTACTTTCTTTTTTTCTTGTTCCAATATTTTTTATTTCATTTCCATTTTAAAAATAATTAAGTATTAATTGACAAACATACCCATGCCCGAAAAATTCCTTACATTTAATACTAATTATTCCTACATAAAATACCATGTCCGAAAATTTTGGGATATTTATAATAAAATCTGTTTATTTTTACTTTCTACTCCCTCCGTCCCATTTAAGATGTCTTGTTTGATTTCTGCACACAATCCAATGCACTTTTTAAATCGATCATATTTCAAAATATATATAAGTAAAAATTATGTGAAATATATATTCTAAAACTATACGATTAGACGAATTTAATAAGACCGAACTCGACTATTTTTTTCCAAATATTTACTTGCAATAATATTGAGACAAAGTTAAACAATGAACAGTACCAAAAAGTCAAACAGGACGTCTGAAGTGGGACGGAGGGAGTAATTTATTTGAATATGTATTTGTTTTACTTATTTTATAATATATTTGAATTAATATTCATTTTATTTCTTATATTACTCCCTCCGTCCTATTAATAGTGTTAAATAAAGGTACCTTAAAAATTTATATAATGTGATTGTAATGAGCTATAATTTTAAATTTTTTTTTTGAGGAGCCAATGAAGGCCTGGAACGGGTGGTGGGAACCCAAGCCACACAATTACAAAGGGGAGGGATAGGGGACCAGGTGGGGATTCGAACCCCAACCTATAGGTTGGAGTTGGGGGCTTACCACTGGAGTAAGTGCTCAACCCCACAATTTTAATTTATTTATTTATTTGTGATTACTGATATGTGGTTATAGGGTGGACTGAAATTATTAATGGTAGTAGATAATTTGAAAGTTTAATATATTTATTTATTAATGTGAGGTAATGGATAGGTTTGACGATTAATATTTAATTTTTTTTAAAATGAAAATGAAATAAAAATATTGGAACAAGGAAAAAAAAGAAAGTATGACATAAATAATGACACAGAATGGGTATTATTTATTTTAATTACATAAAATAAAAAAATAATTGAAAAAAATTAAAATAAGCCACCAGAAGTAGTCATTTCCACTTTTAGGCCATCTCGGCCCGAATTCCAGCCCAATGGCCTAAATTCAGGCCCGAAATCTTTCTAGTGGCCTATTTTCCTAAATCAAAATATCGTGGCCCAAAAGTGGAAATGACTCATTCTAGTGGCCTATTTTAGTTATTACCTCTATTAACATTATATAAAAGTTGATTAAGAAACATTATCAAAATTCAAAATAAGATACTACTATTTTTTGGAGGTAGGGAGTGTTAATCATATATTAGCTAGGGGTGGGCAAAATATTCGAATCGATTCGCTGAACCGCAAAATCGAATTGAAACCGAACCAAATTTTCGGTTAACCGAGGACCCCGGTTCAAATACAAATACTACAATTAAGTATTTGTCCGGTTCAAATACAAATACAAATACTTTAATTTTTTTCCCGATTAATCGAACCGAACCGAATATATTTCTTGTGTTTAAAAAAAAATTATATATATTGTATATATTATACATATTTAATGGTACATAATTATATACCAATAACATATATTATTATTTATTTAATTCTTTAAGTATATAATAAAATAAATATTAAAAGTAAAGATAATTATCAAAAATATGTCCTATATTGATTTTTTGCCCTTAAGAATACTCATTACTGAAATAGACACTAGATTAAGATTTTTTAAATATACTAATATATTTTGATAACATTAAAAGGAACCACCAATTCGATAATTATATGATTTTTTAAAAATTGTATTGTAATAACCTCAAATATATACCTACAAAAGGTTAAGAATTAAGAAATGAAGATTTGATTATAAAGTTTAATAGACTTTGATAAAATATTCGAACCGAATCGTTTAACCGCTGAACCGAATCGAAACCGAACCCCCGGTTAACCGATGAGTCCGGTTCCAAATTCAAATACTTCATCTAAGTATTTGTCCGGTTCAAATACAAATACAAATACCTCAAAAACTCAGGATAACCGAACCCTGTCCACCCCTAATATTAGCTGGTTGGTAGTAATTAATTCACACCATTTATAGTGTTCTGTAAGGAGGGACAGGATTAGTGGAAACATGAGTATTTTATGTGGCCTTATTGGATTGGGGGTTTGGGGCTTGAATGAATAACTAAAATTAAAATCACAAGACAATATAGTAAGATGATAGTATATACTATTGCTTTGTCCTACGACATTGGAACTCTTGCCCTCTTTGGTATTCAATTCTTTACTGTATAACTTAAGTATATAGTATTAATTAATGTCCACATGCAAATATAATGAATCTATATATATAAAAATAATTTACCACATGGAATATTCACAATGATTATGGATGCCAAAGAATCACACCTGCCTGATTAGGCCATAAATTCATGAAGGGGTAAATTCATTTGAATCAATTGAATAAGATCGATCATTCTATTAATTAAGCGGCAATGTTTTATCGGGAAACACAGTGCAGGGTCAGGGTCAATCTGTTTTTATGCTTTTATACGTGGATATATTTTATATTTATATGATTATATATATGTAATAACCTTCTTTGACAGAAAAGGAGTAAAAATACCAAGACTTTCGATTAACACTTTCATTTCACTGTAAGAGACTATTAATTACAGATCCGTCTTTTCTCGGTAGCTTTTATAAGTCGTACAGTGTTTAAGCTTTTTTTGGCGCCCGCCCGCGAATACATATCCAAATTCACAGACATTTACTTACAAATAAGAAAGGTACCCAGCATGAAATACTGAGTAATGTTCTTACAACAAAATGTACGGTAATCATATTTGATGACAAGGAAAATGTCCAGTCATAAATAATTAATTTATATAGTACTCACTCCGTTTTTTTTTTGTTAGCTACTGTTGACTAATGAGTACTGTTCACTTATATTTTGACTTAAAGTTTTCTCATGGTTATACAAGTTAAAATATAGCCAAGTGTGATCTTGTTAAATTCGTCTCTGTCTTGTAGATTTTAAATATCGAACTTTTAAAATTTTTACATGTACCGAATTTGAATTATTAATGATTTAAAATGTGCATTGGACTTGAGTGGGTCTATAGCTATCTTAAAAAAAAGGAGGAAGTATTCGATATGGGTAATGCGTTAATGTATGAAGTCGTCATCCATGTGTGTCTATAATAAGTACTAGTCCGGTTATATACTTTTAAGAAATTAAAGTGGGTAATAATACACTACTACACCAATGATTTATTCGCTAGCTTTGAAGATTCTAGGCTTCGCCAATCCGATAAAGACCCTAATTATTTTATACCTAATTTATAAGTTGTTGGCAAGGCAGCCTCACATGCCACAATTACTGAAAGCTAAAGACACACCACCGTTCACATATAAACCCAATCAGACACACACACAAACCTAACATACAAATCTATACTAGTTTGACCAAAACACACACACAAAAACAACACGAATTCATGTCTGTTTCCCACACCAATAACCCCACAACCTCCAAGCCGCCCTCACTAATGGAGGACAATTATAACTCGGATCAAGCTCCTCCCAGCCCAACAAACGAGCAGCAGCAGGACAGGCTGCTGCCGATCGCCAACGTCGGCCGGATCATGAAGCAGATCCTCCCCTCCAATGCAAAGATCTCCAAGGAATCCAAGGAGACCATGCAGGAATGCGTGTCTGAATTCATAGGGTTTGTGACCAGTGAGGCATCCGAGAGGTGCCGCAAGGAGAGGCGGAAGACGGTCAATGGGGACGACATCTGCTGGGCTATGGAGACCCTAGGGTTTGATGACTATGCTCCTCCACTGAAGAGGTACTTGAACAGGTATAGACAGCTTGAAGATCAAAGGACAAATAATCAGAATAGGAGGAGCAACAATAGCAGTGAAGAAGCTATGGTGGAGAACTTGTTTTTGAATAAAAGTGATCAGTAGTAGTCGGGGCGCAAACAGCGGAGAAATATACATATATGTGCAGAGGAAAAGATTTGGGATTGTTTTTGCCAACGCTGCGGTAAGGAATATCGATTCTAAGAGCTAGCCCTAATTCTTCTGTCCAAGAATTGATGGAATGGATACTTCTAATTAGTTTCTCCCTTCTCTTCACTTTCTTTTCATTGAGCTTCAAAATGAAGCCTAGTGGAATTAATTATACTCTGGGTGAGAAATTAAAGACCTGGTTTTTTCTTTTCATTTTGGTTAGTTTTTGTGTAATTGTATTGACGGCTGTCCTGTTCAGATTTTGGGGGATTTGGTAATTAGTTAGGGTCTTCTTTTCTGTTCATGGTTTGTAATTTTGGATCTGCTTAAATAGGTTCCAGGATTCCATTATCTATGTGATTTGATCCTGCAATTTTCATGAGATCTTTGATATAGAATGTTTCTGTTTCCTTAGCCTTTTCCTTTCAATCTTCTTCACTTGATAAAGAAACACGCCTCTGAACATACAAAACATGAGATCTACAGGCTAAATAAATGTTCAGATATTGGCAATTTCAAGAATGTTTCTTGTGTTTTTAATTTGTGTACAAAGAATATACTTCTCTTTTTTTTTTTTTTTATAATTTTTTTCCATTCCATGTATAACTGATTGCTATATTATTAATTTACATAGGGACATCATGCATGGTCATTGTCACATAAATAGATGTGTACTATATATCATCAATCCTCTCAACATACTTATATAGCTCCAAAATCAAATAATGATTTCTCACTAAATTAATGTTTATATATTCCTCAGATATGTTCAAGGCTTATCCATGGAACCTAACTTAGTTTGTCTCTTTTATTGAAAATTGATATTTCTTTTCTTAACAATGATCAGAGCAGACGGCACAAAGAACATGAAATCTTAAACGTAGCTAGCAATCAACAAGAAAATATACTACTTTTGTAGTGTACTAATTTGATTTGGGTTGTACCTGTAAGTCAATAATCAAAGTTAAGATCTTTGTTGAATCTCAGAAACTCCCTCCATCTCCAAGCCTGCATTCGTTTCCACTCCAAAAGTTGATGCACCATCTGATGATTCATAGCAATTGATGTTTTCGCCACAGTATCAGTGATGATCGTGAATTATTATTCATAACTATCACTCCAAGCAGGTAAAACAGAAAAAATAAAAAATAAAAATCCAAAACCCATCCGAAGAACCCAAGCTGAAGAAATGCTTTAGTGTCGACGACTGTCGACAATTCTGGTACAATACCTCCACGAATAATTACAAAATTGTGACAGATACTGAATTCCATGCACCTCAGCCCGACAAAGTTGATGATGCATTTGTGTATGTGTATATATAATCTATGAAAATTGATCGTGGAGAAATTAAGATTGAGAATTCCCCCACGAGGCCACGAATATTCACTTCCTGAATTTTTTTCCCCGTGGGTGCTTTTGTGGAATACTTTAGCGTAGACGATTTCTCGGCAGCGCCCTTAATAATATCGCTACATTCAACTGCAGGAGAGGTGTTCGACGAAATTCCTAATCCAGGAAGGCTACATGCGGATGATGGAGAGAATTACTTTGTTTCAATTTTATTTTGGCGAACGAGAACAATTGGTGGTAGAAATTCGAATCCTAAGAAGTAAAAAGACTCGGCATACGTGAAGCCTCTCTAACAACAATTGAGACTCATATAAGAATTTATCCAACAATAACTAAAAGTGATTCCAACACAATTTTTTGTTTTTTTGCGATACATCAAGCAAGGCTAGGAAAGGTAACACAATTTGTGTTGTGGATTCAGTGGCGGATCTAGGAAATTTGCTTCGGTAGGTCAGTTTTTTATAATTAATATAATTAATGTTAATATAATATATATAAAAGTACGAAACATTAAATTCAAAGTCATACGAAATATGATACATCAAGTATTTATATCAAAATAACTATAATTGTTCACGACGGATTCTCATATTTTGATATTGTTGTACAATACATTAATGCTGACTCGTAAACCAATCACGTTCTATCGTGAGCAAACAATCATTTAATAATTGATCTCTCATGTTATTCCGCAATTTATTTTTGACAGTAGTCATTGCTGAAAAAGCTCGTTCTACTATTGTTGTTGCCATGAGAAGAAGTAATATCAACTTCAGAAGTAAATACACCTTCGAAAAAAAAATAATGGGCTTGACACGTTTAATGCAATATAATATAAGTGTGCTTGAAAAATACAGTAAAATATCAAATACACCTCAGCAAGAAATAAAAAAATAATACATTACATATTTAATGAGCTTGATAAATATAAGTGTGTATGTGTTGGGCATTAAAACTAAGGGGTGTATTCGATTCAAATTTTTATGGAGTTTAAAAAGTCGGTGGATTTAGAAAGTACATGGATTCGAGTTGGTTGATTTTGTATAAACTCCATATAGAGTTTGGCTGACTTGTATAACATCCGTAGAAATCTTTGATTTTGTATAAGATATTTTTTAAGAGAATCCATTAAAATATATGAAAAATTAAAATACATATATGGTTGAATACCTCAAAATGTTTAAAGATTTTTTAAAATCTATTGTTGAATACCTCTAGATTTGTAAAAACTTTTTAAAATCAGTGTTGAATACCTCTATATATTTTTAAAGATTTTTTAAAATCTAAACTGAATATACCCAAACTTTAAAAATCCAAAAAAATCTAAATTTTTCAAAACTGAGTTATTAATACTTAAAAAAATAATGTTTTAAAAATAAAATAGAAAAATAGAAAAATTGGTCATCTATGGTGGGTCAATTGAGCCACCTTGACCAATAGTGGATCTGCCCATGTGTGGATTAATCTATATATAATTTAAGAGGTAATAACTAAAATAGGCCACCAGAATGAGTCATTTCCACTTTTTTGCCACCATATTTTGATTTAGGGAAATAGGCCATTAGAAGGATTTTGGGCCTGAATTTAGGTCATTGGGCTGGAATCCGGGCCGCGATGGCCTAAAAGTGGAAATGACTCCTTCTGGTGGCCTATTTTAGTGTTTTTGAATTATTTTTTAATTTTATGTAATTAAAATAAATAATATTCATTCTGTACCATTATTTATGTCCTACTTTCTTTTTTTTTTCTTGTTCCAATTTTTTTATTCCATTTTAAAAATAATTAAATATTAATTGTCAAACATACACATGTACGAAAAATTTCTTGCATTTAATACTAATTATTCCCCATAAAATACCATGACCGAAAATTTTGGAATACTTATAATAAAATATGTTTATTTTTACTTTATAATAAATTTGAATATGTATTTATTTTACTTATTTTATAATATATTTGAATTAATATTTATTTTATTTTTATATTACTCCCTTCATCCTATTAATAGTGTTAAGAAAAGGTAACTTAAAAATTTATATAATGTGATTGTAATGAGAAGTATAATTTTTTTTTGGAGGAGCCATTGGAGGCCTAGAACGGGTGGTGGGACCTAAGCCACACAATTACAAAGGGAACAAAGGGGAGGAATAGGTGGCCGGGTGGGGATTCGAACCCCCAACTTATAGATTGAAAGTTCGGGGACTTACCACTGGAGTAAGTCCCCAACACCACAATTTTAATTTAGTTATTTATTTTTGATTTACTCATATGTGTCTGTAGGGTAGACTGCAATTATTAATGGTAGTGGGTAATTTGAAAGTTATATATTTATTTATTAATGTGAGGCGATGGGTAGGTTTGACGATTAATATTTAATTAGTTTTTAAAATGAAAATGAAAAAAAATATTGGAACAAGAAAAAAAAAGAAAGTATGGCATAAATAATGACACATAATGAATATTATTTATTTTAATTAAATAAAATAAAATAATAATTGAAAAAAACTAAAATAGGCCACCAGAAGTAATCATTTCCAGTTTTAGGCCATCGCAGCCCGAATTCCAGCCCAATTGCCTAAATTCAGGCCCAAAATCCTTCTAATGACATATTTTCCTAAATCAAAATATCATGGCCCAAAAGTGGAAATGACTCCTTCTGGTGGCCTATTTTAGTTATTACCTCTTTTATGCATTTTTAATCGTTAATATATTAAAATATGTATATCTAAGTGAAATATATATTCTAAAATTATACGATTAGTCGAATCGAATAAGACTGGTCAGACTAATTTTTTCCTCAAATATATATTTAAAATAAAAATGAATAAAATTTAAATAATGAATTATAGGGAAAAAAAAAGTAAAATAAGACATACTATATAATAAAGGGGATATTTTTTCCCCCAACTTTTAGGAAAGTGAAAGAAAAAAGATAAGTATCTACATTAATACTCCCTGGTTAATTATTTTACTTTCCCTTAATTTTATTAGAATAATTATAATATAATCATATAATAAGAAAATACGAATTCGTATTTTCTATTGATATTGTTAAATCCCCCAATCGTTTTATAATATTTATATTTATATGTTTTATAAGCTATTAATTATTAAATAAATATATTTAATTTCGTATCAAACAAAGAGATGGAGTGAGTAATTATTTCCTTCCTCTTTTCCCTGCTCCGTCATCCCCTTGGGCCTTGGCCCCAATTATATATCAGAATATTTGGTATTCACTAAAAAAATCAAAAAAAAAAAAAAAGAAAAGGAAAATAATAATTACTTCACTTGTGGACTGGTAAACGTATTCGTCCGGTTCAAATACAAATATAAATATTTTAATTTTTTTCCCCCATTAATCGAACCGAACCGAACCGAATATATTTATTTTATTTTAAAAGTTATATATATTGTAAATATTATAGACATTTGATGGTATAAAATTATATATAGATAATATACAAATATTTGAACCAAATCATGTAACTGTTAAATCTTTGAGTTTCGTAGATTTTAAATATTTGAACCAAATCATGTAACTGTTAAATCTTTGAGTTTCGTAGATTTTAAATATTTGAACCAATTCGTTTAACTGTTAAATCGAATTGAAACCGAACCTCGGTTAATCGAGGACTCCGATTACAAATACAAATACTGAAATGAAATATTTGTTCGGTTCAAATACAAATACAAATACCTGAAAAATTCAGGTTAACCGAACTGTGCCCACCCTAAACGAAATTACATAAAGTTTTGGGGTCAAATACGAAATATGTAAACTTTTAACTCTATTTGTAGAAAAAAATATAGAGAGAGAGATATTTATATCTAATCTACTTCATATATATGTATGATTGATATAACGAACCTTAATTACTATACTATTGTGAGAGAAACCGGAAAAAGGGCTGCGAGGAAGCTGATGTTTTGAAGACGTTGGAGATTCACATCAGACCCAGGACATCGCAATCTTAGGTATAGCTTCTCTCTAAAGTATAATTACAGAAAGTATTGTGGTATGCATAGCAGCCACTGCATTTTCCCCGTATTTATGCGAGTTATCAGCTAAAAATATATGTGCGCGATGGGTTTGTCCCATCGATGTTGGATTATTGTGATTGTGTTTTCTGGATAGCTACGAATCTTGATGCCGTAGTAGTAGCTGCTGGGACTTGCGTTTGATTGCAAAGTTGCATTCTTGGGGTTTGGGTTAGGGTTTGTGTTGCTTATGGTGCGATTCTACTTGTTTTAAAAAATTTAGTAGGGTTTCGTTTTTCAAATTTATGCGTTTGTGGGTTCTTTAATGGCGTCTGTGATTGCTTGCTATATTTCTTTTGAATATTTATGGATGGTATAGAAATGGTGTTTGGGTTGGAATGAAGAATGTAGACATTGTATAAAGCTTATAAACTGATTAAGGGTTCGTTTGAAGATTTTAGAATGAGAAAATAAAAGAACAGTATTGATGAATCAGAAAAGAAAGGAAAGGACTTTGTTTCTGTCCTAATCTTTTTGGATAACTTTTAAGATAGATATAAATGAAGAATCTTTCACTGCTTTTTTTGTGGCCATGGAATTATTGACAACTGGAATCAGGCGAATCAGTCATAACTCCGATTTTGTCGTTTACCTCTGGTTCAAAAGTTCCAGCATTTGGATTTAACACTTAAATAATTTAGTTGGTTAACTATTAAAAGGACTATTTAATAGAAAATTGAGTTATTACTGATTCACTCTTCAGCATTATTGTTTCATGGTGCATATGTGATATTAATTAGTGTTATTAGGAACTAACTGCACATGAGTTTTCAGATTAGATCAATGGCCGATAAAAATTAATGGCTTGCCTTTTGAGTACTAAGTAAGCCTTTTTCCCTCTTATGGTGAGTTTCCTCTTCATGGATCTTGGGAGCTCGGGGTGTAGTATTGGGAACTATTGTGCCTGTTTACATTGGTTTATTCATCGTTCACCGGTTTTCTTTAACCACACTCTCCAAATTGTATTCGAATGAAACACTTCTTCAGAATTTTGGTTAGCAAGGAATTTTAGTGTCTACCTAACCAGTCTTTTTTCCACTAAGGTGCTTTGGGCCACATTAGTCTTGTGTCTGTAATCCCTAACTTTGATTTTATTGTGAATGTGATTTGTAAGGCTCTTTAGCGAGACTGAACTAATTTACTATTTGATTGTACTTTACTCTCTGTCATTGTGATATGTGTGATTGCCCTCATTAGTTTTGATAGTTGTTACTCTGACTGTTGCTTGCTATTAACTCAGTTCGTTGCTTGTCCATCAATGGCAGGTTCTGCCTGGAGGTCACTGGGAGCTTTCTGTTGATATTTGTCTGGTGCAGAAGATAACCATGAATCAGCGCAATATTATTGATTTAGATCAAGGATGGGACTTTATGCAGAAAGGGATTACTAAACTGAAAAATATTCTAGAAGGATTACCGGAGCCACAGTTCAGCTCGGAGGATTACATGATGCTCTACACGTACTATCTGCACTACATTAACACATGATTTTGTGTTGTTAAGTTCCCATTTAAATATGACTTTCTTTGATTATGTTTTTAGGACAATATACAACATGTGTACTCAAAAGCCTCCGCATGATTATTCTCAGCAGTTATATGACAAGTACCGTGAGTCGTTTGAAGAGTACATCACATCAACGGTAAGGATGAATTATAATGTTCTGGCACTGCATTACAATGTCTTGTGTGTATATGTGCAATCCTCATATGATTTTGGTGCCTAATATATGATATTGTCATTGTCAAATGCCAAATTCAGTTTCTGGTTGCCTTTTTTAAAGAAAATTTTGTGGGGCTAACTGATATTTGGATCCTAGCACCCTGCATTGCAGACAGTGGGCATGGCTATATTTTATAATTGATTTATTATGATATTTGTACTTCACTTTTCTGTTCTTCATCTAGGTGCTTCCTGCTTTACGGGAGAAACATGATGAATTCATGTTGAGAGAACTTGTAAAAAGATGGTCAAATCATAAAATCATGGTGCGGTGGCTTTCAAGGTTTTTCCATTATCTTGACCGTTACTTCATCGCAAGAAGGTCACTTCCACCACTAAAAGAAGTTGGGCTAACATGCTTCCGAGACCTGGTAAATTACTGTATTCCACCTTGGATTCTGATTTCCTTAGGTGTCCTGTTTTGTTGAATAATTTTTTTTTTTTTCCTGGAAAATGGATTAACTCAAATTTTTTTAGAAGGTTTGAGCATTGCTTGTTCCTGAAGTTCCCGAAATTTTGTTCAATTTCTCAGGTATATCAGGAGTTAAATGGAAAAGTAAGAGATGCAGTCATATCTCTGGTATGTTCATGTTATTGATTGTCTTTCATTGATGTATATCGCCCTGTTTTGAGGTTCTGATGTGTTCTCTTCTCATCAGATTGATCAAGAGCGGGAAGGAGAGCAGATAGATCGAGCTTTATTGAAAAATGTATTGGATATTTTCGTTGAAATTGGAATGGGACAGATGGATTATTATGAGAATGACTTTGAAGCAGCAATGTTGAAGGACTCAGCAGCCTACTATTCACGGAAGGCTTCTAACTGGATCTTGGATGATTCATGTCCAGACTATATGTTGAAAGTAATAGATCTGTTTCAGTTCATATCCCTCATTATGCCCACATGCACATAGAATGTAACACATTAAGGAGATGGTTGAATCATGTACCACGCCACTTTCGTAACTGGTTTTACTTTAATGAAAATATAGGCAGAGGAGTGCTTGAAACGAGAAAAGGATAGGGTTGCACATTATCTTCATTCAAGCAGTGAGACCAAGCTTCTTGAGGTTTGTTATATCCTTTTGATGTTGCTCACAGTTAATTGCCCAAAGTGTGTCTGATTCATTTACTTATTCTCTAATGTGGTTGTGTTTAATATGTGCTTTTGAGTCCAATAGAAAGTACAGAATGAGTTGTTGTCTGTTTATGCCACCCAACTACTAGAGAAGGAGCATTCAGGGTGCCATGCGTTGCTTAGGGATGACAAGGTACCTGAACTATGGAACTGTCTTGTATGAATTTGGATGCTCTATCTGAGCTGAAACTGTTTTAATAAATACTGGTATGCTTTTCTCACCAGGTTGGGGATTTGTCAAGGATGTATAGGCTCTTTTCCAAAATTCCTCGTGGTTTGGAGCCAGTTGCAAATATTTTTAAGCAGGTTTCTGATAAAAAAAATTTCATGCAACTCATTTTTTGCTAATTTGATATAAACATATTTAATCCTTTCCCAACTGCAGCATGTTACAACCGAAGGTACTGCTCTGGTAAAACAAGCAGAAGATGCTGCAAGCAACAAAAAGGTTGGTCTTTCCTAAAATATCCTTTAGTTGTTAAGTTGATTTCTTTGTGTGGGACCTGTATTTGGTAACAGGTGATACTATCATACTATTAAAGCTTCATGTTTCTTGTTCTCAATTTAGGTTTAAATGGTAATTTATTCAATAGGCAAGAGAGTTTACTCAATGTCATTGGGTCTTGGTCTTCATATATCGGAAGTTTTCGATTTACTTATCTGATTAAAGAAAAAATAGGACTGTACCCTAAATGGTTTATGCCTTAATTAGATATTGAATATTTACTTTAATTTTCTAAGTACATATTTCTACAAATGAGAGTTTTTGTTTCAATATAAGTCTAAGAAAGAGAGGCCACAATGCCTATCTAACAAGGCTCCATATACAATTACAGAAGATCAAATGTTTAGTTGGTCATTTTAACCTTGCTGGGTTAGTATATTTTTCTTCCAAAAATTTTGCATTATTTTCTGAAGTAAGTTCATTAGAATTTTATAATAAGTTCTTCTGAAACATAGGATAAAAAAATATCCCATTTTTTTTTTTCTATTTTGATTCCAATCCAAATTAATTGCTTGAAAGGCTATCTAGGGATAACATTCGTGCTGAGCATTCAACATAATCAAGCTATAGAGTATAGCTGTCTGGGAAACACCGTTATTAGGTGCTTGTTTCATTTATCATGTGTAGATATCTGAAACCCTGACCGATCATATCATATAGAATGGTTTTAGCTTTTTCTTTCCCAAGAAATGAGTACTCTTTCTAAGAATCTGAATGATAATTCAAGAAAATAACATTGACCCTCCATTACATTATGACATTGTGCTGGAGTGGATCATTAACTTGAAATGGTTCCTGTCTATAGATTTGCTTATTTGAGAATATATATATATACATATATATATGTATGTATGTATAATGTTAGAAAGGTTTCTTTTGCAGGCAGAAAAGAAAGATATTGTGGGATTGCAAGAACAGGTGCCTTCTGAGTTTTGTCAAACTTCTTTATCTGTATGGTGCCTCAATAAAATTAACCCATCTTTTCACAGATATTTGTGAGAAAAGTAATTGACCTCCATGACAAGTTCATGGCTTACGTGAATGATTGTTTCCAAAATCACACTCTTTTCCACAAGGTTAGCCTATTAATTTTCACCAAATTCTCCTTTGCGTGCCCTTTGTTCCAGCAATAAATGGTTTCTCCCATTATATAGGCTCTGAAAGAGGCATTTGAAGTCTTTTGCAACAAAGGTGTTGCTGGAAGTTCTAGTGCTGAACTTCTTGCTACATTTTGTGACAACATTCTTAAGAAGGGTGGAAGTGAAAAATTAAGTGATGAAGCCATTGAAGAAACGCTGGAGAAGGTGCATTTCATGAACATCTCAATATTAAGGCTGTATAAATTGGTTGTAGCCTGTTCTTATCTGAGTTTTACATTACAAATATTCTGCAGGTGGTAAAGTTACTTGCTTATATCAGCGATAAGGATTTATTTGCCGAATTCTATAGGTAAGAGTCCCTACATTATAATGCAGGGGTGTATGGTGTTGCTAGAGATTGCTTTATGTCTAATCATTTTCAACATCGTCGGTGACAGGAAAAAGCTTGCACGCCGCTTGCTCTTTGATAAAAGTGCTAATGATGAGCATGAGAGAAGTATCCTGACAAAGTTGAAGCAGCAATGTGGTGGCCAATTTACCTCCAAAATGGAGGGGATGGTTAGCCTCATACTATTGCGTAGTTTGTATTGGCAGTGACAGGTTACATATTGTTTTCAATTTATTGCTTTGTTAAACTTCAGGTCACAGACTTGACACTAGCCAGAGAAAATCAAGCCAGCTTTGAGGAATATCTTAACAATAATCCAGCTGCTACAAATCCAGGGATCGACTTGACAGTGACTGTCCTCACCACTGGTTTCTGGCCAAGTTATAAGTCGTTTGATCTTAACCTTCCAGCTGAGATGGTATGCTTATGATCCGAATTTTGTTGTACAAAGCATCATATCCCCGACTTTTAATTTACTCTTTGATATTTTATTGTAGGTCAAATGTGTGGAAGTATTCAGAGAATTCTACCAGACAAAGACAAAGCACAGAAAACTCACATGGATATATTCTTTGGGCACATGTAACATCAATGGGAAATTTGAACCGAAAACAATAGAGCTGATTGTGACCACCTATCAGGTTATTTGGAGGGAATGAGATATTTTCTGATTCAAGTCTCATTCCTGTAGTTTGATTAATTGTTGACTTTGGCTTTGATTCTCTTTTCCAGGCTGCTGCTCTACTGCTGTTCAATACCTCGGATAGATTAAGTTACCAGGAAATCATGACTCAATTGAACTTGTCAGATGATGATGTTGTTAGGCTGCTTCATTCACTTTCTTGTGCTAAGTACAAGATTCTGAACAAAGAACCAAGCAGCAAAACAATTTCTCCTACTGACGTGTTTGAGTTTAACTTAAAGTTCACTGACAAAATGAGAAGAATCAAGGTAGTTAATGCCATTCCCTGTATGTGTTTCTTTCTTTTCCCCTTTTGGTGTTGAGGGAATTATCAGCTGGGAGGGAAAAAGACTAGTCATTTTGGTAAAACTGGCCTACTCGGGAAGAGTATGAATTGTGTGTTTGATTTTGTCAACAATTTCCAAATGTGTTTATTTCTACATGCTTAATATATGATGACTAATTTTTCAGATCCCTCTCCCGCCTGTGGATGAGAAAAAGAAGGTTATTGAGGATGTTGATAAAGACCGGCGATACGCCATTGATGCTTCAATTGTTCGCATCATGAAAAGTAGGAAAGTCCTGGGCTACCAGCAATTGGTTATGGAATGCGTCGAGCAGTTAGGTCGTATGTTTAAGGTAACTATAACATGTTCCCTACTATTTCTCTGTGTTTATATGCGAGTTCCCCCATCACCGACCAAAATTATCCTCCTTTGTCTAGCCTGACGTGAAAGCAATCAAAAAGAGGATCGAAGATCTGATCACTCGAGACTATCTGGAAAGAGACAAGGAAAACCCCAACTTATTCAAGTACTTGGCATGATTCAAAGTTTCAAACCAGCCAGTGCTCAAAGTGCTCAAGCCGCTGTAAATTCTGCCATATGTTTCTGTTTTGGATTTTTATGGTGACAAATCTTGTACATTTTAATGGCCCCTTTGATTCCATTTGAGGGTCACCCCACAAATGGTGATGTTGAGGAAGAGGTGTGCCTGAGAGTTTTGTGCTGTGAGACACAGTTATGTAAGTTATTGGCTTCTCCTCTATCTAGATTCAGCAAGGATAGCTTGCTGAACCCAACTGACCTGTTTAAATTTATGCCAATTATTGGAAAAGATTTTCCATCATTATGCAACAAAAATTCCATTAACTGATTTTCTTTATTATTTTCTTTTTTTGTTTAATTTCATTTAGCTGTTGAAATAATTTTTTTCAGTCGGCCAGTATATTGGATCCCTTTGGTCCAGTAACACAGCCATGACCATCTAGCTTGGCCTTTCATTTACGAAATGTTAAGATTTCCATGATATCAGTTTCCAGTAAGATGTGTGGGATCTTGTCATGACTCATGAACTACTATGTGTTTTCTTTTTCTTTTTTTTTAAAAAAAAAAATATTATGAGACTTGAGATTGGGTTTATTGTGTCTTTTATTATTTGTGATGGTTATGTGGTTGAATCAGTTGTACTGGTCTCTTGTTTCCAGCTTTGAAGATCTCATAAGGCTTCTGATTAGAAGTGTTCATCACTTCACTCCCGTGTTCAGGTTTGATGTTTGCTTCGTATCACTTCACTTGGGACATTGAAATTTATGTCTGAATTAGGTGATGTACTAAAGTAGTCACCGAATATCATGAGGGACTGTTGGGATCAGTTGAGGATATGCATGAGTTATCTGCCTTTTTTTTTTCTTTTTTTTTTTAATGTGTATTTGACATTGGCAACTGAACATGATATACCTAGCTAGCATTGGTACATGGATACAGCTGCTACCGAATGTTCGAAACAATAACTGATGCATCTCTCTAGTACAGTATGTGTGTTATAAACTTGTGTTTACTACATTGCTTATTTGCTTGTATAGTTGTATAAAAGCACATGTATTGGTGTGGTGGTAAAAAAAAAGCACAAATTTGGAGACAAGATCTCATATGATTAGGTGATATTCCTCTCATTTGAGAAATGGTAATGGTTGATGTCAACATGCATTTTCTTTACACAACTAGTTTAGTGGGGTTGGCAATTATTCTTACTAATTAAATAAAACCCATAACAAGCACATTCCTCCCCCTCCATCATTCTTTCTGTTTTTATTTTTTACTATTTTTCTTCACATTGTAAGATGATCTCATGCCTATTGTTACTCTACCCCTTGGCTTCTCTTGAAATATTCATATGGTTTTGCAATTTATGCTGTTTTTAACCTAACCTCAAGTTTGGCGTTGGTTGATGGAACGATTTTCTACTTATATGTACCCTGTCCTGTATTTTATAGAAATCTTATGCTGTAGTAATATTTATATGTTGTATTATATGCTTATTTTAACAAGTGTGAATATTATCAATTCATGATTACAGTCAAAACTACACTCAAAAGGCATTATTAATTTCACATTGACAAGTCACAATATCATCAAGTCCACCACATGAGAAAACGATGACTGGCAGTCATATTTCTTGGAACTTACTCCTATTACGAGTGTGTTATAATATACTGTGTGGTAGTATATCTTTTTCCTATAATTTTTAGTGGTTCCAAACGGCCTTCCCGTTATATGCCAATTACTCCAATTTAGTAATCTGAAGATTTTGGGGCTTCAAAATTCAAATCACTCGCTCGACAATACTATAATTTAGAGTTTTTTGGGCTCGTGAGAATCGAATCGAACCATTTGGGCTACGTCCTCATCCCCACATAATATAATTTAATTAATCCTTCATTGTAGTAATTGTTTAATTTTGAATTCAACACTGGTAACTTATATACCACGACCACGAGCGCCTCTGGTCGTCGTCTTCTTCTTTCTTTCTTTTTTTGTTTTTTTCTCCCTGGGTATGATCGCATACCCCCTCTCTCATTCAGTTATCGTTAAATTGCTAATATCGGCAAGTGTTTGTTCAAGTGCTCAAATTATCTTAAGAATAATTGGTGCAATTGGGGATATATGGACAGAACTACTTCCTCCATTCTTTAAGTAATTTTGATTCAAGTTTTTAATATAATTATATATGATAAAATATAGTCAAATGAGATCTTGTTGGATTCCTCTAATCTCATAAATTTATAATATCAAATTTTGTTTGTATGCCATTTGAGTCATTGAGGATTAAAAATATATATTGAATTGCGTGAAATATGGATCCGTGTCATTTAAGAAGGAACAGAGGTAGAGGTAAGTATTAAAAAAAAATTGTACCCGTCGTAGTACCGAACAAAAGTAACCCAAATGAGATGTGATATATGTAATGAAAAGGTAGCAATTAGCAAAGATAAAAACTACTCCCTCCGTCCCACGAAATTTGACCACTATTCTTTTTTGGGGTGTCCCACGAAATTTGGTCACTTTCTATTTTTAGATAAATTAAAATAATATAAATTTGATTAGAATTTTAATCAGAGGCCCACTATTCTCACTCTCCCACTTTCTAAATTCACCCCACCCCAAATTTCCCATACCCAAATTGCCCCTTACTAATTCAAACATTAAAAAAAAATTAAATTTTATTATTCTAAATCCACCCCACCCTCCAATATTTAAAAAAATACATTACACCCTATTATTCTAAATTCACCCCACTCCCAAACATATCAAATTCACCCCAAACCCCTTCTTCCAACACTTAAACCCTAACATATTCTCTACTTTCACCCAAAATAATACCACCACAAAAAATGAAAAAACACAAGGATTAATTGTCAAGATTCAAAGAAGAAGTGAAGGTGGAGTCATTAGCTAACAAATGGAGGAAGGAAAAGCACTTTGGAATGTAGAGGTAATGCTCCAAAAACCTTGAAATTCGTCAACTTCGCACAGATCGTTCGGCACTGGTCATCCGTGCACGTTGCATGACGCACGGTAGGTCTCGCCGTGCAGGACACAAGGCGCACGGTAGGTCTTGCCGTGCAAGACACATGACGCACGGCACAATGTGTCGTGCATGACTCAACACGCATGGCAGACCAGGCCGCGCGAGACACATGGCGCACGGCAGCATCTGCCGTGCCCTACACACTTCGCACGGTCATGTCTGCCGTGCACTCTGTTCTGCAATTTTTTTTTTGGGTTTTCATGATATATTTGTTTTTTATACGCAGGCTACTCCCCAAGCTGAGACTATATGTAGTGATGCACCGACTGAAGAATGTCCCATTGGAAATGAGCTAAGCATTGACGTCATTGACGAAGATTTCACACATGTGTTCACAACTCAAACATTATATAAGACTAGAGATGATGTAGTGCAATTGGTTCAAAATACAGGGTTGGAACATCAGATGGTAGTGACCATCAAGAGATCAGATATGGGTGGGCGAACTAGGGTGGGGCGTATATACCTTGCGTGTGAACGTGGCGGGAAGTACAAACAGTCGAAGAAAAAACGGGATAAGTGTGTTGTAGTTGGAGAAGGTAGTGATGGATGTGATGGTGAGAGCGTGAAGGGTGTTCGTAGACGGGAAGGGGAAACAAAGAAATGCGGGTGTCCATTTTTTATAAAGACAACACAAGTGCACATTGATGGACCATGGAAAGTGGAGGTCTTGAAAGCTGTCCACAACCACCCTCTTGCGAAATATTTTGAAGGACGTGCTTTCGTGCAGAGGTTGACAAAACCGGAGGAAGAGTTGGTGGTGGACCTATCGTTGCAACAGGTGAGAGCGAAGGTGGTCCTAAAGGAATTGAAGGCAAAGTTCCCCAACAACGTGTCATCTGTGAAGACAATCTACAATGCGCGACAGAAACATAGATTGAACGAGAGAGCAGGACGAGCTCAGCTGCAATATTTATTGGGAAAGTTGGATGAGCACAACTATCATTGCCATCACCGCAGAAATGAAGCCACAAGTGAAGTGAGAGATTTATTCTTTGCCCATCCCACCGGTATTGAGCTACTGCGTGCATTTCCACATGTGCTATTGATGGACTGTACATACAAAACTAATGTGTACAAATTTCCTTTGCTGGAGATAGTCGGTGCGTCATCTACTGTATTGACCTTTTATGTTGCTTGTGTCTATATGGAGGCGGAGAAGGAGGATAATTACACATGGGCACTTGAGACTCTGCGAACAATAATGGATGGACACTGTTTCCCAAAGGTGGTGGTCACTGATAGGGAATTGGCCCTTGTGAATGCAATTGAGAGAGTATTTCCTGATGCTGCACAGTTCTTATGCACCTGGCACATAACTAAGAATATTGCTGTGAATTGCAAGAAACACATACCAACAAAGCCGATGTGGGATGCATTTATGGCACAGTGGAAAAATGTGATTGAGGCTGATACCGAAAAGATGTTCAAGGAACAATTGAACCGCTTCTGTAATGACTATGCAAACGTTCCAAAGGCGGTTGATTATTGTTTGAGGCAATGGCTGGAGCCGTACAGTAAGAGATTTTGTTCATATGCAACAAACAAGGTCATGCACTACGGGCACAATACTACGAATCAGTTAGTATTATAAGTGTATATATTTAATTAAATGTGATACGGGCAAAAATTTTCGACCCTTGATGATATTTGGATGTTTGTTTTAACTCATGCATGTTTTTTTAGGGCCGAGAGTCATCATGCCATGTTCAAGCAGCAACTAGGTTCAAGTATGGGGACTTTTGAGACTTGTTGGGAAACCTTTCATACATTGATGGTAAATGTGCAACAAGCAGTTAAGCAATCATTTGAGAAGAGTATGTACAAGCATGCGACGAGGTACAGAAGTGTTGTTTTTAAGGATCTTCGAGGATTTGTGTCAACCCGCGCTTTGGATAAAATTGTTGAGGTGATAAAATGGCTACCGGAGGGTGTGATGGATGCAGAGTTATGTGGGTGCGTTATGCGGACCAGTATGGGTCTCCCATGTCCTCACGAGATTTCAGAATACGTTACGAAGAAGCTACCCATTCCACTAGATCGGGTTGATGATTTTTGGAAGAAATTAGATATGTCACCTCTTTATGTGGCCGGTGTTAAACAAGATCCAATTCCAGACATCGAAAAATTGTTTAAAAGCACAAAGGAGAAATTTGATGCTTTGGATTATGCGGGCAAAAAGTTGTTGTTGAGGAAGATGCAGGAGTTGGTAAACCCCAGTACTACTTCGTTGAATGAGCCATCCGAAAAAATCCGAACACGAGGTAGACCAAAGAACTCCAAGAAAAAAGATTCCACTAAGAGGGATCCCAGCGCATTTGAGTTGGTGGATAGCTGTTCGCCGGTAGGTTCTGGTGTAGTTTATGCTGCGGGGCCGGTTGCAGCAGTCCCGTTTTTCTCATCTGTCGGGCGACCTCCGAAACATAAGGTGAAATTTAGCATTATATGTTTATAAGATAAATGTGTAACTTTTTGTAATTTCACATAATGCTGGTGTTTTTCTACAGGCTGTTCGAGGTAAGAGGAATAGAAATTGGCCGGTTGAGCTAGAGAAATATGCACCACCGCATTTCGACAGTTACATCACAGATGTGAAAGACGTACGACCGGATGGGCACTGTGGCTTTCGGTCTATCGCAGAGTTGTTGACAATTGGTGAAGATCAATGGCGCACTGTGAGGTCCGATTTGATACAGCATCTCGATCAGTATACAGCCTTGTATCAGCAATTGTTTGTATTGAGGTCCGTTGAGCACGTTCGTGGTGTGCTAAACCACTTTGGTGACACAGTTGGTCCAGAAGGATGGTTCACCATACCCGAGATGGGTCATTTAGTTGCATCCAGGTATAATGTGGCTTTGGCCGTATTGACACGAGGTGGATCACATACGTATTTGCCTCTCCTCACAGGACCAGAAGCGATTCAGAGGACATTTTGTATTGCATTTGTGAATAACAACCATTTCATGGCGGTAAGTAAACACTTAAAATATGCTTTATTTACATTGGTTACATATTGTGATTACTGATACTTGTTCCATAATTTTATGACCTTAGGTATACTTAGCCCATGGGTCCCCATTGCCACCAGTCCTCGAGCATTGGAGGTAGTTCCACGCTCCGGCAGCTTCTGCATGGGGGGAACTGTTCCAACATCGTTTCGACGGGTATACTAGCTCATGTGCCTCAAGGCCGTCTTCAGGCGAGACTGTACACTTAGATGAGAACCCCGATTACTTCAAGAAACTCAATTTCACATTTTGATATGTATGAATGTGTTGTTTGATAAGTAGTAATGTATCTATGGGTTGTTATGTGAAAACTGGTTGTTATGTGAAAACTGGAAATGTTGAAAAAATGTGGAAATTGGAAACTGGAAACAGACCGCACGGCAGCTCAGGCCGTGCGGTGTTCAACGCGCACGGCAACCCCTGCCGTGCGCAACTCTAAGTGCACGGTCAGCATGGCCGTGCGACTCTCTCCTCGCACGGCAGAAATGGCCGTGCGCCAGGGCCCCCGCACGGTGAGAATTGCCTCTGCGCTCTTCATGGTGCACGGCAATCGTTGCCGTGCTTTCTTCATGTTGCACGGCATGCCTTGCCGTGCAGTCTGATGGAATAGTTGAAAAATGTGTTGTACAGGCGAAAAAAAACATGCTCAGAATGGTGAAAACTGTTACTCAGAAACAACACCAAAACACATACATATAATAATCAGATTGAACGTCAGAATATTCCAAACAGTGACATCACCAGAAACATCTGTAAATATCCACTACATGATAAAACCAGTCTAAAAATATAAAATATCATCATCCCGATGGTCCAGCGCCATCATCACCACCTAGAATGCGATGTATGTGCTGTAAAATATCGTGCAGTACGTCACCATCATGCTGATCCAAGTATGGGTCCATGTACTCCCGTGCTGAATGGCACCGCACAACATACGGTACAGGCATCACGTATGGATGTGCCCTCGCATGATCTCGTCCGACCCGCGGGTGAGAATGTGTAGCGTACCAAGCTGTATAAGCTGGATCACACTCCTGATCATAATGCACGGCTCTACCCCTACGAGCGGCATTCAGGACCATGTGATCCCAACGGCCAAATGGCTCGCCCAATCGGTACACCTGGTTCGGGTCGCCAGCTACCGCCTCCTCCCCGTCAGCTGCAAATGCAGGTGGTGGTATGGTCTGGACATGCCCTAGCTGACGAAGAACACGGTCAGGCATATAGGGCTCAACAATGTCGCCCGCAGATATGTACCCCTGAAACCATGACACCTCTGGCTGTGGGTACACCGCACGCATCGTCCTGTAAGGATCAAAGACAACCTAAAATTGAAATGGTTAGTATGTATTATTAAATATTATTTCAAATATGAGAAAATGATTTACCAAAATAATACCTGGTCGAATGTCAACTCGTCGATCGTCTCTCACCAGGCTCTGACTCGTTCGATGGTCACAGCGCCCTGACCCGATGGTGACCACCGACGGCACAGTGGATCGTGGACTGTATAGTGGGGATCCTCGGCCGGTCTCGCGAGGGTGGGGAAGTGCTCATAAGTCCAAGCCTGTTAAAAGGTTAGGTACATGTAACAGTAGTGAATGGTGATAATAATATGTATCTATCAAAATATATCGGTTTACCTCGAGCAAAGTCCAACACCCGACGACCTGCTTCGTTTTGTTTTTAGATGCAAGGCCCAGTTGCCTATATAGATAGGCAAGGACTACAGCTCCCCAAGCGTAGTCCTGTATGCGCCCAAAACGACCAAGAAACTCCAACCAGTTCACGGACACTCGCGACCCACTCTTGTTTGGGAATAATACTGTCCCAAACACGTAGAGAAGGTATGCGCGAGCACTCTGTTTCGCGACCCGACGATCACGCGACACTGCCCCATCATTGAATCTTTCCCAAAGCCACGTCAGTCCAATTACTTGACCACGTACCTTCCCCATCTTAGCCTCCACAAGCTCCGGAGGTGCTCCCAGAGCATCGGAAACCTCCTAGGGTGTGTATGCTGAATCCGCTGCAAACATAAATATTAATTAAACACGCAAAAATAATAAAATATAAACAATTTAAAAGGTATATCTTACCGCTCCGACGCGATACAACCAGAGGACATGTAACAGGGAGACCAAGCAGACAAAACACATCATCAAGCGTGATGGTCATCTCTCCGAAGGGCATATGGAATGTGTTTGTCTCCGGATGCCACCTCTCGATAAACGCCGAAATCAAATTCTTGTTCGGCGTTCCATAACAGATGTGTCGCATCCGGTGCAGCCCGCATGTGCCGATATAACGGATGAAACGTCTCGTCGACCTATGCTCTTCGTCGAATTCCCATGCTAGCAACTTCGTAACATGGCTATGGAACCTCAGAGGCGGCCGCTCACGTCCGTTCGTATGCGACATGGGCTCTAAACTGTGGTAACAGAGGTGGGGAGATGTGGTCGTTGTTGTCCTCCTCCTCAGCCTGTGGAGCGGGTGCAGCGGGAACCGGATCCTCGCCACGGTCGCCGGACCGCTCCTCGCGTCGGTCGTCTGCCTGCTCTCCGGGGTGGTCGTCACCCTGATCCTCGTGCCGGTCCTCACCCTGATCCTCGTGATGTGTCTCGTCCCCTACCATGTAATGCTCGTCAACCTGCTCGTCCTGATATGGTATCATGTCAGTCCCCTGAACAGGTGCGTCGTCAACCACGGCCTCTCGCTCCCGGGCACGTTCGGCCCGAGCCGAAGCAGTGGTCCGTCTACGGGTCCGGAAATATGTAACAACTGTGAATCAAAACAAGAAGAGTGTTAATATATGATAATATGTAATACAAGGAATAACCAAGAAAAAAAAAAAACACAGAACAGACCGCGCGGCAGGCCGTCGCCGCGCGGCACCAGCACTCGGCAAGTGCCGAGTGCTGCACGGCACATGGTGCCGTGCGCCGTGCATATTGCACGGCACCATGTGCCGCACGCCGTGCCTTGCGCACGACGTGCTTTGCCGTGCACGCAGAGGCGTGCACGGCGCACCAGGTCCGAACGGACCTGGTGCCAGCAAGTTCACCATCTTCAGTGAACTTGCTCAAAAATGTTATCAATCTAAAATAAAATGCAATTAAATGCTTCCTATCTACAATGTGATACATAATTTAACAATTCTAACACTATAATTCAAAATCTATTACAAATGGGTTGATTAAAATTTTAAACATCATACCTCTCTCCATGCGTGAGTGAGAATAGTTGATGTGTATTTAGGAGATTCCTTCTTCTTGCTTCAAAACCAATCCTTAAGATCAAGAACAAACAAGCTGTCCCAACCAGAGTTCACGAACGTTTTTTTTTTTTTTTTTTTTTTTGGTTTCTTCAAGTGAACGGTAGAGAGGGTGGGGTGAGTGGTGGGGTGAGTAATTGGGTGGGATGGTGGGGTGATTTTAGAATGTGGGGTGATTGGGTATTATTTTGAGATAATAACTAAAATAGGCCACCAGAAGGAGTCATTTCCACTTTTGGGCCACTATATTTTGATTTAGGAAAATGAGCCATTAGAAGGATTTCGGTCCTGAATTTAGGCCATTGGGCTGGAATTCGGGTCGCGATGGCCTAAAAGTGGAAATTACTCCTTTTGGTGGCCTATTTTGGTTTTTTCAATTATTTTTTACTTTATGTAATTAAAATAATTAATACTCATTCTATGCCATTATTTATGTCCTACTTTTTTTTCTTGTTCCAACATTTTTTTTAATTTTCATTTTGAAAAATAATTAAATATTAATCGTCAAACTTATCAATCACATCACATTAATAAATAAATATATTAAACTTTCAAACCCACTACCATTAATTATTTTAATCCATATTACAACCACTATCAGTAAATCACATATAAATAAATAAATTAAAATTTTAAACTCATTGTAATCGCATTATATAAACTCTTAAGTTAACTTTTATTACAATCACATTATATAAAAGGTAACTTAAGAATTTATATAATGTGATTGTAATGAATTTATAATTTTAATTTATTTATTTATGTGTGATTTAATCATATATGGTTGTAGGTTGGATTGTAATATTAATGGTATTGAGTTTGTAAGTTTAATATATTTATTTATTAATGCTATATGATGGGAAGGTTTGACAATTAATATTTAATTATTTTTAAAATATAAATGAAATAAAAATATTGGAACAAGAAAAAAAAGTATGACATAAATAATGACACGAAATGAGTATTATTTATTTTAACTACATAAAATAAAAAAATAATTCAGAAAAACTAAAATAGACCATCAGAAGGAGTCGATTTCCACTTTTAAGCCATTCCGGCCCGAATTCCAGCCCAATGACCTAAATT
Organism: Hygrophila difformis; assembly: GCA_030278955.1. Classification (NCBI taxonomy): domain Eukaryota; kingdom Viridiplantae; phylum Streptophyta; class Magnoliopsida; order Lamiales; family Acanthaceae; genus Hygrophila; species Hygrophila difformis. Next base: position 16,242,056 of record JAOANR010000007.1, read on the forward strand.
CAAGCCCGAAATCCTTCTGATGGCTTATTTCCCTAAATCAAAATATCATGGCCCAAAAGTGGAAATGACTCCTTCTGGTGGCCTATTTTAGTTATTACCTCTATTATTTTTGTAGTTGGATATTATTTTTGTATTGAAGGGTATTTGGGTAATTGAGGGTGGGGTGATTTTAGAATGTGGTGACTTTTTTAAGTTTTTAAGTGGGGTGAATTTAGAGTTGGGGTGAATCAAGTAAACTAGCAAGTCTAAATAGCCGGCCTCTTTTAAATATTCTCAAATCACATTAAAAGTGTTCAATTTTACTATTCTGCACAAGTTCCAATGCACTTTTACTTTTTTTTACACAAAGTCCCTAGCATTTCTTTAATTCTTAATATTTCAAAATTTGTACAAATAAAAATTGTATAAAATATATATTATGAAACTACACGTTTAGACGATTTTAACAAGATCACACTTGAATATTTTTCCCTAATTGTATCATTACATAATATTAAGTCAAAGTTAAACAATAATCAATATAAAAATTCATTAGAATCTTAAACACAAGCCTACACTATTTAACTACAAAATTCCACTATCTAAATTACCTAAATTACGTGCCAAAAAAAATAGTCAAATTTCACGTGACGGAGGAGTAGTACACATACACATACACATGTACATATGTCTGCCATACTTAGCAGTGGGATGAAGCTGGAAGTGGAACAATCAAGACATGACAGATATCTAACCAATCAGTTCGCCGCCCCTTTTGCTTGCTTCTTCCAGGTTCCAACTTCACTTCAAATCTGCATTAAATTCCGCTACAATAGTGACAGGTACACTAGCAAACTGTGTTGCTACTGTACTTGTTTCTTGTAGTTATCAAAATGCTACATACGCCCTTTTGTTTGTGCACGTTTTCTAGGTCTACACCTTTGTCCCTCTCAGTGTTGATTTTAGTTCTTCAAATCTTGGACGCTTTAATAATGCGCTTAAGCTGTTTGTCAAAAGTCCTCAGTTGCCCTGAAAGATATGTTCACTCAAATTATTTTGCTGATAGATTCTACAGTATGTATAGCATGTATGGATGCTTACATATGTCTCTATGTATCATAATTGTGCCCATACCCTTCCTTTTTCTAAGATTGATTTGACGTTGTTTTCAAAAGGAATAGTTCTTTGAAAGCCATTTTTAGATTTTTATTTTTAAAATTCTAACAAGTAGACAGAGAACCATTTACTTTAGTGATATGGTGGGATTCATTTCTTCTTGAACTCCACAAACAAGCTATTTGCAGTTTCATCACTAAAAATCTTCCTCAATCATTACATATTCAACTAATGCTTTAAGAAATGGAACATTTTTTATTTAGTTCATGAATTTCTTAGCTTCTTGTACATCTGCCAATTGTTTTTGCAAAAACTTGTCTTCTCTGTTCATATTTTTGACTAACCTTACAAGCTGAAGTTATAAGAATGGCTCTTGATAACCAATCGAGTAGGAGATAGTACTGATATTTTGATACTACTACATTCGTCTCATTATAATTGTTATGGACCCACCTGACACGTATGCTGATACATATTTTTAATGGTTAATAACTTAAATTGTGTACGATAAAAAATTATAAAAAGTTGATATTCTAAAACTACAAGATTAGACGAATCTAACAAGATCTCACTTGACTATATTTTTTCTTACATAACTATGATAAAAAAATTCGAATCAAACTTAAACAGTGAATAGTGCCAAAAAGTCAAACGTAACCATCAAACTGAGACGGAGGAGGAAGTATAAATTTTAGCGCTTTATAAGCACGTATCTACGACATTCTTACACTACAGTGCTTGGTTTTTATTGATTTTCTTGGAAGAATAAGAGAAAAGTTTTCTTAGGAACATGAGACTGGACATGAAGCCTAGTTGCTTAGTTGGTGCATTTTTCCACACCTATTTGTAACAAGTTGGAAACAGACAGACATGAGGGTGGGTGGGCTCACTTCTCCCCCCCTCCACTCACCAAAAAGCAACCCTTTTTCGTCAATGGAAGCCATTGGTTTTTTCTCTCCTTTTTTTTTTTTTTTTACCTGTGATGCAAAACATGGGGTACATGATTGTGGTGATGCACCTTGATTTCCCGCATCATTACACACTACTTTTTTCTCCCCACCTTGGAATCTTGTAGGGGCATAAGTGAAAGGTTTCTATATCCTCCGTTGGAATCTCATTTATAAATGAACGCACACTAGAATATTACACTACAAAAATTTTGCGGGTAGAGGACAAAAGGATTTTGTCATCTAACTCACGAGGCGACACAAACAAGATTATGAAATACGTCAGGTGACGAAAACCAAATATACTATTGCTAGGAAAAGCTTGAGCACATAATGCTTGAATTGATTTGGCATTCCATAAGTGTTGGAAGATATCAAGACTGGTTATGGTTGTAATATTGAAAGTAGTGAAATGTTGAGGAAATTGAAAAACCAGTTGAGGCTCATGCTTGGATCTCCTTTAATCAAATTCACTCTTCTTCTTATGGCTCTATTGATGCTCATAGACATCACAATGAAAAAAGTTACTACAGTGACACCTCAAAAAGCATCGTTAAAAGTGTCACTGACCATAAAATTATTGTCTAGTTTTAATTTTTGCAATTATTCATTGATCAATTGACTTTATTCTACCATAAATTAAATTTATACAGTCAAGTTTGATTTTGTTAGATTCATCTAATCACATAACTTTAAAATACATACTTTCTTATTTCCAATCTTTTGTGATTGGAAGAGTATTTGTGCATCTATGCCACGATGTGCAAAGGGTCCCGACCTTGGGATTTGCTCTGGAATGTGCGTGAGCGCAAAGTTCACTTTTTTACTAGGTCATCAAATTCAAACCCACCAAATAAAGTACTAATTTTTTTTTTCTCTGACGTTTTAATCAATAATCATCATATCATTATAAAGAATCCCGTCTCTCAAATTAAATGCCTTTACAAAAAAAAAAAACATACTTCTCTCTCTTAAAATATTTCTCATTGGCATTTTAAAATCCAACTAAAATCCCTATTTGATTGAATAATTAAAGCACATTTTTTACAACAGGGAAAAAAATACTTCATCCGTTCTTGAATGTTTTTTTACGTCCAAACTTTTCACGCAGTTCAATACACATTTTAAATCATTAATAATTCAAGTTCGATGGAAGTAAAAATTCTAAAAGTTCGATATTTAAAAACTATACGACGAGATGAATCTAACAAAATCTCACTTGATTATATTTTAACTTGTATAGCTATATTAAAACTTTATATGAAAATCTATATGTAAATAGTAACATATTTTCAAGTGTAAACATCATTAACCCGACCCCACATGCTTCCATTCATTATTGAACTCCAACAAAGTTGATTCGATATCATACATCAGAATTGATTACATACATCATACACAACTTGCACTGATCTGTTAACATCATCTTTTACAAGTTCCCTAAGACACACACTGACATTGATGTCCCTATAGAGTATAGATTATACTATTATTTTACTTTAATTAGTTCAAAATCACTTCTAATTAATTTTGGCAAACTCCAGTGTTTTCTTGCCCTGAAGCTTGTTGGTTACATAGTGTTTGCTGTATTCTCCATGGTTGTATCTTCTGTATTTGCAGGGGTTCTTCTCACTTACCAGCTCTTCCATGGGACCCACCTCAATGTCATAGCTTGGAGCATAGAATGTTACAATAGACAGCCTATCCTTTTCCCTGTCAGTCACTGCTCTATGCTCCACACTCTTGTACCTTCCATTGGTCAGAACCTGATTTTGCGTCTTAAGGTGATAAGTAAATGCAAACAAATTAGGAAAGAAAAGAAAAATGTGTTATACTGTAATATGCATACATACCTCTATGGTGTCACCAATATTGATGACAAGAGCATTGGGGATAGGCCGGACCGGTATCCATTTACTGTCTTTAAGTATCTGAAGCCCAACTGAACTTCCCTTTCCCTGTTGTAGAACTGTGAGTGCACTTCCATCTGAGTGAGGGCTTAGCCCCAATACAAGGTCTGGTCTAGGACAAGGTGGATAGTAGTTCATTCTTACAGCCTGAACTGCCACACCAAACATGCGGTCAAAAACATCCTCATTTAAGCAGAGAGTGATGGCTATGTACTTGAGTAGATTCTTGCAGAGTTTCCTCACTTCTCTGGAGTACATGTCCACAGTTTCACTGTAACAGAGAACAATAAAAGTAAAAAAAAAAAAAAAAAAAAAAAAAAAAGGTTTTCAATAACTGATTGTTAAGTGCTGAATTATGGTTGTATTAGGGGATTGATGTTAGTTAGACCTGAAATCATGTGGCTTTGTTGGCCAGAGTTTGAGGTTCCTTAGGTAGTGTGGTTCCAGTCCAAGTGCAAACATGTTGCACCAGTCCAGTTTCTGGTCTTCCGAGAAGACGAACGCCTGTCCGTATCCCTGGACCGTCCCCGGGATCATTGGATACTTCTGTTTCTCCTCCAAAGGCATCATGAAGAACTCTGTGGCTACTTTCTCTATTCTTTCCAGCAAATCCATCTCAACTCCATGGTTGATCACCTGCCAAGAATACACAACAACAGCAGTTTCCTGTCGTTAAATAATCGAAAACATCTTTCTTTTTTTTTTTCACCTTCCTTTCTATCTTAAATTAGGAAATTGAGGAAAGACTCTCTCATCATTACCTGGAAGAACCCCCATTCCTGACAAGAAGTCATGAGCTTCAGTATCTCACACCTGAACTCATCTTTGCTCCCTTCAACAAGTTTCGATAAATCGATGACAGGAATCACATCAGATGAATATGGAATGGCCCTGTCAAGAGCTGGTCTTTCTATAATGTCCCTGATGAACCTTTCAGGAATTTGTGATGGTTTGTTATTTCTAAGTTCTTGGACATCATCAATGTGGCCTACTTTGATATCAGAAATTGGGGCTGGAGACATTCTGTATGTGAAAGTGTTTCAAGAGAACGTGGAGATGTGTAGCAAAGTCGAGAGAAAAAATGCTGCTCTGGTTTGGAGCCATTGAGTTGAGAAACTGTGCCTATTTATAGGAGGAGGAAGAAGCGTCATTTTTTGGATCCTTCTTTTATTTTCTGTTTATGTGATGTACTATTGCTGCACTTTATTGAATTTTTCGGCGGTGCATGTTAATTTGGTTTCTGTTCACAAAGTATAATCAAATCTTAGCATTTGATTAGATCAGCAATTAGGAAAAGTTAGCAGTAGCAATCATAATGATTGGCACTAAACCTGATTTTCTAATTCTATTGGGCTTTGATTTGGAGTCTTGGGAGTGTGTGACCAAAACAGTTAGCAAGTATAACTGATATTTATATAAAAAAAATTTGGTGATATGCGTTATTTGCTCATTAGTATTATGAATATATCAAAGTGGAAGCCTCGTGCTTGAAATCTTGAATGTGTAGTGCCACGAGCCACACATTTGTGATGACGACATTTTGTCTTTGTGAGAAAAATAAAAATCACCCTTATGTAAGAAAGCATGTTGGAAGAATTAATCAAGTGATCAATTTAAATTTTACTTTACATGATATGTTCATTCGACAGAGGAATTTTTATTACTTAATGAAAGGGTGATCTAAAATAAGGGTTTTTTTTTTTAATTTTTTGAAAAAAATGTACTATGTACACAACTCGTCTTTGGGATGGCCCATCCTTGTAAGAGTTTAGAGCAACAAATAAGTTAAATCATTTTGGAGCTCATGTTCTTGGGATGAGTTGCAGCTATTAACCCCGTGATATGCACTATCCACACTCTAAACCAATATACTAGTACTATTAGTTACTACTCCCTCCGTTTTCAAAAATTGAAACAGACCCACAGTTCACGCAGCCCAAGACATATTTTAAATCATTAATAATTTAAATTCGGTACAAGTATAAATTTTAAAAGTTGGATATTTAAAAACTACTTGACGAGACGAATCTAATAAGATATTACTTGGCTATATTTTAACTTGTATAACAATGACAACTTTAAATCAAAGTACAAAAGTGAATAGTACTAAATTTCCCAATGTTTCAATTTATAAGAACGGAGTAACTACTTACCACACAAAGTGCATTTGAAGCTTATCAAAATCTCAAATTTGTTTAGGAAAGTGGGTTGAAATAATGGGAGATAGAAAGTACAGATGGTTGTCCCTAGCTAGTGATGGTAATTAAAGAGGTAGCTAGTGATGGGTGATGGTGGTGGTAGAATATAGTACTTCCTCCGTTTTCATGAAAGTGCAACATTCACACATTGCACGCAGTTCAATGCATGTTTTTAACTACTAATAATTCAAATTGTGTACAAGTAAAAATTATAAAAAGTTGATATTCTAAAACTACATGATAAGACGAGTCTAACAAGATCTCACTTGACTATATTTTTTCTTGTATAACTATGATAAAAATTTAAGTCAATGTTAAACAATGAATAGTAGCAAACAGCGAAATGTTGCAATATCTCAAAAACGGAGGAAGTAATAGGAGTGATAGTCTGTAGTAGGATCACACAATTAGGCCTGTTTGTTTTGAGTTGCGAAAAAAGAAGTCAGTGGAAGAAGGTGAAGGAGGGAGAAGGAGAATTCAAAAGCAAAAACAGTTCAAATAATTGTTTGGATGAATATTATTAAAGTTACTTTTCAACGGAAACATGTTTGGATGAATTGTACGTAGAAGGACTTTTGATATATTAAAATTACTAAAATGGACATAAATATTATAAGGATATTTATAATTAATTTTATTTCCTTTTTAAATAGGGTTATTTTTGTATTTTTATTACTAAATGACTTCTCATTTTTAAAAAAGTAACCCTCTACCTACTTTGAAAAAAAATTAGAATTTTAACTTTTGCTTCTCCTTTTATTTTTTTAAAAAAAAGTCAAAACAAACAGTTAAAAAAATTCAAAAGGATTTTTAAAAGAAGCAAAAGTCAAAAGGAGAAAAAAATTAAGGCAAAACAAACCGGCTCTTAGCCTCCATGTTTGTTGTACATTATTGTCCCCATTTCAACAGACCACATCAAGTGATTGCTGTCATCACCAATTCATCTTTCTCCTCTCCCTTCCTCATGCAATACTTTCAATTTGGGCCATCATATCATTCACCAATGCTCAAATAATTGATGCATTTTTCTACTGTATTTTTTCTCCTTCAGTCACATACATCATACATGCACACAAATTCACCCCCATATACAATTTACTTTATTGTATTAAGGTTGTTAATGTTGTTGAAATGAAGATGATGAGGATGATGATAAAAATTGATTAGTAAATATTGAGACGATATTTCACAAAGGAAGAATAAGGTAAAAGAGATTTGGGTTTATTGAAAGAAACGATCTGAAAGAAACTACTCCTATTTATGTAGGAGGCTTGATTTATTATTGCTCCCAATTCCCACAAATCATTTTAATTCGATTTTATATAAAAAAAAAATAAAAAAATACTACTACTAGTATAAGTATTGTACTAATATGTCAAACTACTTTTTTTCATGAATTTGTCCTTTCTGCGCATTATTTATTCATTGGTACTAAAAAGGTAACTTTTCTTGACCACTTGGCCGAAGCATTACTTTTGAAAGTGGCGTTTACAATGTCACCTCTATTTTACATTATATGCAACTTGAAGAGGTTTTGTTGTCTGCAACTGCAAGGCTTTGAAGAAATGAAGACTCGGCAGAAATTAATTACTACTATATGTATGATGACAATGGTAATTTGGCAGAGACAGTGTAAGTTGCACGAATTATTTTCATTACAAAATGAAAATCCAATATACATTCATTTTATTCTTGTTCATGATCATGTCAAAAGAGACACTACTACCATGAAAAAGACAAATAACGTTTCATGATTCATGTGAATTGAACACCAAACATCAATAGTGGTAATCTATTTGTATTTGCACGTCTTTCTACATACAATAGCCTTATAAGAGGGTGTTTGTTTGTGCGTTTTGTGACAGATTGTCTGATTATTGCGTTTGCAAATGCAAGTTAATCATGTTCGTGTATTAACTTCCAATAATATATTATTTGCGTTTTGAGGGAATGAAAACGCTCTTTTCTTGCGGTTACATTTTGGTGTTGCAACAAAAATGCATTTAGCGAAAAATAAATTTTACCATATTGTCGCCTTTTGAGGTAATGAAAAACACAAACCCAAACACTTTTTTAATGATTATCTGATTATTGCGATTTGAAACAACATCAGCTCATCGAAACACTTAATTATCTGTTTTCTAAATGCTGCAACACTTTTTAAAATGCTCATCCAAACACCCTCTAAGTTAAATACACCACCAGGTGAATTTAACTAGAAAAATTGTGTTAAAGAGTCATGTGTGTGGGCTCAAGAATTTTTAAATACTTAGCAGGAATAAGACAAGATACTAGTATATTGTAAACTGTACAAATGATTTGCATGCATTAAGAAGTGAATGGAACACTACTGCATTATTTTCAACATGACCAGTCATGTCATGAAGCTAACTACTACTGCATTATTTTCAACACTACTAAATACTCCCTCCGTCCCAGCAAACTTGTCTGGTTTGACTTTTTAACACTGTTCATTGTTCCACTTTGACTGAATTTTATTGGAAAATATATTTGAGAAAAATAGTCGAATTTGGTCTTGTTAGATTCGTCTAATCGTATAGTTTTAGAAAATACACTTTACATAATTTTTAGTCGTATATATTATGAGATATTAACGGTTAAAAAAGTGCATTGGATTGTGTGCAGAAGTCAAACAAGACAAGTTAGTTGGGACAGAGGGAGTACTAAATTACTAATACAGTTAATGAAGTTTGGCTTTGTGCTACTTGAGGTCAAATTACTTTTTAATAAATCAATGTACTGCAAATTTGCTTCCTCAAATTCAACTATTTGTGCCGAGTCTACTATCTTAGATTCAATTCTCAAACTACGGATTATCTAAAACATTAAAGTATAAAAAAAAAAAAAAAATGAAAGCTTGCTTGCTGAGCTCAATATCTAGTTACTGTGACCTCACAGATGGTACTGCTACTGCACAAAGTGCGTTCAGCTTATGCCCTAATTAATGATGCTGAGGTCCTAATGGTTACTAAAAGAATAATGGTGTGTATCAATCCATTTTGTACAAATTTACAGGAATCCAGTCGACGGCCAAAATGTTCAGCTCTTTTATCACCAGCATATATGTATGTGCTTCTCTCCATGGCTCATCCCACAAAGTAGAATGCATAATTCAAACACCAAAAGTCTCTCATAGCTCAGTAGAAGTCTCTCCTTCTTCAAGCTCAGCAGGCTGTGGAAATTGGAATCATCCCTGCCCAACTTCCTTAACCCTAAATTATAACAACAAAATCCTGACTCTAATCCTCCTTCCCCACAAAACCCTCAATTTTCCTCAAACCCCAAACCCAATCTGTGTATCCTGAAATCCAGCATATCACTCCACAATTCAATGATCCCACTTCAAGAAAATACACTGCACCCCAATTCCCAAAACAAACCCACAATAGCCCCCTCAATTTCCCCAAAACCAGAACCGGGGGGAAAAAAAAAAAACAAAACAAAAGGAAGAAAGAAAGAAACCTATCACAAACTCAATTCGATCAGCAGAGGAGGGGAGTTCAAAATTCATCCTTGCAAACATCGACAAATTGAGAATATTCAATTCCATAAAAATTCGAATTCATCACGACCCGAGCAGGTGGCGAAGCAAAGAGAGATGTGGGGCTCCTTCGTCACTTTCCTCGAGAATTCTCAATTCTTCTTGTGCTACACCTCAATTTGCCCACTCGGGTTTTGTTGATAGTAGTAATTCCGTTCGGTATTCAACGTATAAGCCATTAGGGCTGCTAATGGGCTTCCGTTCCTATTAAAAGGTAGTGGGCTGCTGAACTGACTACAGCAAACATTTAAAAACGGGCCTAATCCAATGAATTTGAGATGGCCCAATTCACTGATTGAACACTCTTTCTTCTTCTTTTTTTAAATTAAATTTTTAAAAAGAATACCAGACTGAAAATAGTTCTAATTTTCGATATGATATAATATGGAAAAAATGACAAATTAGTCCTTTTTCTTTTCAAAAAATCCAAATCAGTCATTTTTCTATTTTATTACCAAAATAGTCTGCTACAAATGCTAATTATGTCCAAATCAGTCACTTGTTCACTAATTATGCTCTAATTACTGACGTGGCAAGGGTTTAAATTTAAACCTACCACATGGGCATAATATTAGTCATTTTTCTTTGATCTTTTACCAATTTAGTCATAAACTTTTGTTTTGTTCCATTTAGTCATCTACCCAAATCAGTCATTTTTATATTAATTTGTCTCCAAGCGGTTAAGTCCCTTAACTTCCAACGGAAGGTTGGAGGTTCGATTCCCACCGGCCCCCTATCCCTCCCTTTAATTTCCCTTTGTAATTGTGTGGCATGGGCTCCCACCACCCCTTTCCAGGCCTTCAATGGCTCCTCCAAAAAAAAAAAAAAAAAATTGTCTCCAACCTTTCAAATTATTTCATTTTAGGTCCAGAACCTTAAATTTTTTATTACTACTAATCCATTTATCAAATAAATGCCAACATAGTTCCGTAAATAAAATTAAACACCAAACTTCATACACTGGGTTTGACTACATTGTTACCGGATCTTCCAAGTTCTCGGATTTTACGGACTCTCTCTAACCACCCAACCATAACAGATGGTTCATTAATTCTGGTTTCCTTCAGCAACAATTAGCACAATCATATTTTGTTTCATACCTTATAACGTAGAAAAGTTTGAGTAAATGATTTAACAAGGCAGTCGGTTGCAGTCGGGTGGTTAGAGAGAATCCGTAAAATTCCGGTACTTGGAAGACCCGATAACAAGGCAGTCAAACCCAATGTATGAGGTTTAGTGTTAAATTTTATTTACAAAAGTATGTTGGACATTTATTTGATAAATAGATTAGTAACAATAAAAAAAATTAAGATTCTGGGCCTGAAATGAAATAATTTGAAAGGTTGGAGGCTAATTAATATAAAAAAGACTGATTTGAGTAGATGACTAAGGCTTAGTTTGGTAAAACTTCAGAGTTTAGAGTTTAGAGTTCTGAGTTTTGAGTTTAGGGTTTAGAGTTTGGAGATTAGAGATTGGATTTTGTTTTTTCTAATTTAAGTGTTTGGTGTTTACTTTTAAAGTTGAGCTACTGGAAAATAAAATTACATAAATAACCTTTAGGGGCTAATAAAAAAAAATTATTACCATTAAATATATATTCCAATTAATCTCCATTCTGCATGACTTATGATGACATGAACTAAAACATCATATTTAAATCTCATGAACTCAACTTCAAATTTCAATTTTATTTACAATAAACGTCCAATCGTCCTTGAACACGGGATCAATGGCCATTAGCATATGTTCCTCATCGCACTGGCAACATAATTGATTCCTTCAAAATTTCACATTTTATAATAAGCAACAAAACCAAATAAGCAATTACACAAAATCACTAAAGAAACAATTACACAACACGTAGTACAACCAAATAAGCAATTACACAAAATCACTAAAGAAACAACAAACACTATATTCAAATTGCTAGAAATATATCAACAAAACCAATATTTGAACCAATTGCATTCATTATGGAGACAAAACAATATTTCAACCATCTGCTTTCGGTTCGGCAGATGTTTCAATCTTTGTGATCCCATTTTTTCGGTTTGTGATCCCAATTGTTTCAATTACCGGGTACACCATAAAACAACATCACATCATCATTCCTTTTTGTTATTCCATGTCCATGCCAAAGCAGTAGTGCACAGATGATCTCATTCATTGCTAGCATGGGAATGCATAATGAAAGCTTGTAGGGGCTTTGAACTTGCCAGCAAGGTAACCAAAATCAAACTATGAAAATGTGAAATAGGACAACAGACAGAAGAATTTTCCTCAACACAATCATCTGTAGGGTGCTCTACTGTGATTCAAACAAGGACACTATCAAATGGAGATGCATCTTTCCTTCATCAACAAAATTCTGTCCGGTATCCTACAAAATTAAAGCAGTAAGAGTACATCAAGCTGTAGGCAAATATATCTATATAGATTCCAGATATGCACCAAACATACTATAGCTTGAAAATAAATAATGTTACAAATCAAAAATACATTATCAATGTCCTAAGCCACACTTGGAACATGTTTTATTCTCATATGATTTAACATACCAATAATGCAATGGGAACATATTTCCAACAAGGCTAGGAAGCATTTATCAACAGACAATATTATTGATAATTTTAGAATCTATTTTAAAATTGACAAATTCTTTAAAGCACATCAACATTTTGCTCATCTACATCTCCACCAAGTCTATATTTCCTCATGTTCTCGTATCTACCCACTATGGAGGATTTCTTTATTTACCAAGTGTATCTCATAATTAATAAAACTAAATAGCAGCTGAATTACCATGTATACTCAGAATGATTACATTGTTGAAAAACCAAAAGATGAACAGACATAACTCAATTAATTCCCGTGATTAAGACAAGAATGCTTGAATATTTTTCAGGTGCAATTCGTCGAACAACTTAGGTGCAGGAGGAAACAAACCTAACCTTAGTCTTCTGCATCATACAATCGAATGCAAGAGGGGAAACCAAAAAAAGAAAAAGAAGAAGCCCACCTTCGTTGATTAATTGAATCAAAATAGCGATATTGTGTACAAGAATACATGGGAACAACAAGAATTGCTTGGAAGGTTTGAAATTGATGAGTTTCTTCATGCTAGAATTTCATGGATACAATAGGAATTTTACATTCACAACGCCAATATAGATTCGGAACGCTGGGGGTAGGGAGCGTTGGACGTTTAGCGTCTTCTATGAGCGTTGGCGTCTTCAACCATTGCAATTTCCGGCATCCAAACGAGCATCGTGCGTTTAGCGTTGGAATTGGGCGTTTAGCGTTGTAAACGCTCATCCCAAACGGACAATGGTACAAAACAAAAGTTTAGGACTGATTTAGACATAATTAGCATTTGTAGCGGACTATTTTGGTAATAAAATAGAAAAAATACTGATTTGAATTTTTGGAAAATAAAAATGACTTATTTGGCATTTTTTCCGATATAATATCAGTAAGATTTCAGTATTGTACGTTATGAATTTTTTAAATATATATTTCAATATAATTTTGCATCCCAATCCACTTTCAACAAAAACAATAATAAGATTCACTTCACTCTGCAATTGCAATTAAGGTCATTGCACCTCAGATTCCTGGGTCCTCCAGCTTTGTTGGTTTTAGTATCCAAAATTTTAGGTCATACCGTCACAGTACTAATATTTTTTACTGTCCAAACTTGACTCAACAACATGAATTACCTTATCCCTTTTTGTTTATTGTTTTTTTTTTTTTTTTTTTTCAAGTGAATGTTTATTTTACATTATGCATTCTTGAAAATCTGCAATATTGATCAAGTGGTGAAATTAACAGGCCAAGTATGAGTAAATATCACACCTGAGGCATAGGCGAACAAGAATAACGCAGTATGATATTCGGAGGACATAATGCAAATGCATTATTTTCGTTTCATATTAATTAATTATTTTTTTGCACGTTTTTTTTTTTTTTACCAAATTTTTCATCTTACAATCCATTCTTTCTCCTAGTTTTTTAAGCTACATTATTTTACCAAATAAAAAAATATTACAATTATTTTGAAACATTGAAAAAAACCATCCATTAATTTGGAATGAAACTAGTTATTTTCATATATAAATCAAATTACAAAACAAAGAGAATATATATATGTTTTTTTTTTTTTGAAAACCTTGCAGTACGTTGTCCGCTGAAATTTACAAATTAAAATGCACATTATTTAAATTGGTTGATTTTAAAAAAGCTGTTTTCTATTTTTCCACTATTTAAAGTGTGTGTTCCAAACTTCCTAATCCCTATAATATGCTTTCTATATTTTTATTTTTTTAATGATCTATTTGCATAATTATTAGTATGATTTGTTTTCTGAATTCGGTTTTTTTTTTAAAAAAAAAATTTATAAGTATGATTCATTGACTGATTTTTATATAATTTTTCCAGAAAAATTTATAAAAATATTGTTATAATTTTAAAATTTATATATTAAAAAATAGAATTGTGTAATTTTAACATTTTAAAATATTAAATTATTATTTATATTTTATTATTTAAATTATTACTAATAAATAAAACTATATTTTGAATTAGGATAGATAAAAATTGCTGTAGTTGTTAAATACCACTAGTACTAATAATAGTAGTACTGTACTAGTGTTTAACAAAAAAAATCGCATTTAGATCCAATTTAATTTTAAAAATAAAAAATACTAAAAGACAAAAAATAAAAGGTCAGAGAGTATGCTGACTTGACAACTGAAGGGAATCTTAAGGTGATGTGGGACCAATGTAATGATTTCTTCCCTGCACATAATTTTTCCCCAAACAAAAAAAATCCCAAAACGGGAATATTTAGGGTTAGGGCTAAAGTTACTGACGACGATTTTTCATATACATGTAGCTTCAATTCTCCACAAATTATGAAATAGTTGCCTTTTTGATGCAATCTACCTTCCATACGTTGTTAATTTGTCTTGCTGCCTTCCCACAGGTTCGAAATCGATTCTGCTTTTTGTGGTTCAGTGATTCCTTTTAGCGTTACCTCTGCGTATTTTTTTTTCTTTTCTTCTGCAGCAGATTCAAAGAAGGCTGCATCTCTAGATCAAAATTGCAGTTTTAAAAAAGTAAAATTTGAACGTTTCTTCAAATTACGAGCTTCAGTTTGATGGGTTTCTTCGTTTTTGGGATTGCTGCTTGTTCCCGTTGAATTATTGCTTGAATTTATTCGTGCCTGTTGAATCTGTTGCAATATGCAAATCGTAGGGTCTCTGTTGGGGGATTGCATGTTCCTGGCTAGTTGAATTTCGAAGGAGTCAATGAATCCTGTTGTGATGGATTATTCGCGCGAAAGTGGGATGGTATTGATTCCTACCCGTTTTGTGTGGCCTTATGGTGGGAGAGCTGTGTACATCGCTGGCTCATTTACGGGGTGAGAGTTAATTGTCATTTGAAGCTCACTAGTCATCCTACGGCCATTATGTTTTCTCAATAGCCCTTGTTTATGAGTTGTAAATTGTGTATGGGCTGTGAATGCTTAAAAAAGGTGGAGGCAATGGGCAATGACACCAGTGGAGGGTTCGAATACCGTGTTTCAGACCATCTGCACCCTGCCTACGGGTTATCATCAGGTTGGTGCTATACTTTAGTCAATGGTTGCATTTTTTAATTTTTCCCCTAAGTTTCCTTGAGTAACGTTGATGAGAAAGCCACGAGTTATTTTTGTATTTTGCTTTTGCTCTATCTTATTTTATTTTATTTTTTAAAATCTCTAGAAGTGCTACATTTTCCATGTTCATATGTTTGCTAGTGGATTTTGTTGTATTTTTTAATCCTGAATTCACATGCACATCTCAGATATGCAGGATCATGGTC
Source organism: Hygrophila difformis (assembly GCA_030278955.1). Taxonomy (NCBI): domain Eukaryota; kingdom Viridiplantae; phylum Streptophyta; class Magnoliopsida; order Lamiales; family Acanthaceae; genus Hygrophila; species Hygrophila difformis. The sequence goes on from JAOANR010000007.1 coordinate 16,257,633, forward strand.
TACTAATAAGAAGTGTAATTGTGTCCCTGTTTGTGATTATTGCCCCCTTATTTTTCTTGCCCTCAATGTCTTGAGCAGTGATGCTGAATGGTTATCAACACTGGAGGTTTTTTATGTTTCCACTTTGTGTTGTCAGTTGTGTGATTGAAATAATGATTTTATACAGTTCATGAATCATTAATTCAGATTTTGAGAGGCTGAAATATTATGATGGCTTGTTGAGGGTTTTGGATGGCAATTTTTTAAAGGAAATGCTCATCTTTAAATGTAGAATATTATGACAAGTCTTATAAATTACAACGCTTTGGTGTTTATTCAACCAAACAAGCATTATAACATGCCAGTATGCAAATTAGATTTGATGGCATGGGAGAGGGATTCTGGAGGTTTAGCTGCAACTAATACACTTATTAAACGACCATGTGGAATTTGTTGGTGATCACATTTGTGTTCAACAAGTAATTAATTCTGGTTTATACTTGAAATCCATATCCAGAAAGTCAAAGTAGTGGGGGTGTATGGATCATGCAGTCCAGGAGGGCTGATTTGTGGATGAGTCCATTCATCTTTTTTCTATATATTGGCTCTTCTAATTGGGATCTTTGATCTTTCTCACTTTAATCTTTATATGCTTGACTTGGCAGTTCAGATGATCTCGAGAGAAGAATTGAAAACTTTATATGTATTACACCTGAGAAGAATTGAGAACTAGAGAATGGGAGTGATATCTTTAAAGAGGTTTTGAGGAATGAATGAATGATTACATTGTATTTGGAAGTTTTGCAAGTTGATGTGGGACTAAAGGAGCTGAATATTACCCTAAGTCATCTGTTGTTACAAAGCTATTTACTTTGGTGTTGACTCTTTAACTCTATGCTTAAATACCAACTTTATTACTTATGTTAGACAAGTTTGTTTTAGAACTCATATACGTGCTTGTTATAGCTTGGTGGTGATCACTAAGAACAGAATACCAGAACATGCTATATTTATAAAATCATCTCACTTATTGTCTATTTTGTAGTTAAAATCAAACTGATAACTTTGTAAAATTTTCTCCCATGTAATTTAAACTATCTTACTGTTATGTAGACTCTAAATATTCATACACATGCTCAAAACATGCCAAGAGAGAGGGGGGGGGGGGGGGGGGGTGAAGAAGCAAATTATTCATCACTGTTTATACTAGATGCCAGCGTTACTTTCCACCAAAAAAAAAATATATTACCAGGTGTGATCTCAGTCCTATCGAGGAATGAACATGTGATTCTCAGATGAGAGTTCCTGATATGGAAAACCATGGAATCCAGAAACTTGCAAACAGATGAAATGACAATATGTTTTTGCAACTATTTGTTGAATATTTTCATGTCTTTTCACACAAATGTTACTTTTTGTAGTATAAATTTGTGGTTGATGGAGAATGGAGACATGATGAGCACCAACCTTATATTAGCAGTAACATTGGAACAGTCAACACTATCCTATTACCTCCAAGTCCTTCAGCTCCAAACCCACAAACACTTTCCCTGGGCCCTGCTTCCAGCATGGATGTAGATAATGAGGCCTTTCAACGTGTGGTATGATATCACTCTAAAGGCCTTGGTACTTTTTCTTCTTTATGCTTTTATCATGGTTCTCCGATTTGAGCACATGTGCGATGAAAATCTAGAGTAAATGGGGTATCTCTTTTAGTTATTATCGTCGTTGTTGTTGTTTTATTATTATTATTATTTGTCGCTTGTTTAGGTATAATGCCATTTCATTACAGTCTCTCTCCCTGAAAAATACATTATTGCTAGTTGCAAGTTGTAGTCTTGATTAGTTGAATGACAAGTATTCACTAGATGTCTGAAACAAGAACTGTTGAATTTCGTTTAAAAAAAAGGAATCAATATTTTGATGAGAAGGAACGCCAGATATAGATTTGGAACCTGAAAATGTTTCAGTTTATATTCAATTTGGTTTCTACCATAGTTAACTTTGAATCTTTGCAGGCTTTGCTACTTCGAGGTCAGAGATTATTCTGTGGTCCCTGGAATGATTAATTGTACCCAAAGAAGAGAGAGAGAGAGGGAGAGAGAAAATTGAATAACTATTTCTCTGTTTTGTCTTGTTCACAGGTTCGAGTGTCAGATAGTCCTTTGTCACCAGAGTCTCTTCCTATGATATCTGACGCAGATTTAAATGTTTCTCAGCATCGAATATCCGAATTTTTGTCGGCACACAGGGCTTATGAGTTGCTCCCTGAATCTGGGAAGGTCGGGATGATCATTTTCTCTTTTCTTTTTTTTTTTTCTTCTTTTTTTAAAGTGCTAGCTTTCTCATTCAATTCTGTGTTTTTTGTTATTTACCTGATTACTGAATTATATGTAGGTCATTGCATTGGATGTAGACCTGCCCGTCAAGCAGGCATTTCATATTCTGCATGAGCAGGTACATTGTTAGGAATTGATGGGGTTGAAATCTCTGCAAGGCCCCTTTGAATAAATAAGTCCTGTTCATTACTGTTTCTAATGTCTAAGAAGTGGTTTACCTTTTATTTCAAGAACTGGAAGCAGCATCTTGTATTTCAAATATAGCTAGGGTTTAGGGTTTAGACATTATCCCATTGTTTGCCATTTTCTGCAGGAATGAGAATTATATTTGGTTGATGATATGATTGATATCCTTTTCCTCTGCTGTTGGTGCCTTCTGTTTTTTCATGGATATTTGGAGAATTAATGTCACTGATTTTTGCATTTACTGAGTCCCATTGATCTTTGCTGCCTCGTAACAAAATATCTGTTTGGTGCTTATGTTGCTGCATACATCTGTTCTTTCCTGTCCCACCTTTGTGAAATAAGCTAACTTTTTTCCAGGGAATCTCTGTGGCTCCTTTATGGGACTTCTCAAAGAGCAAATTTGTTGGAGTTCTCAGTGCGCTGGATTTTATTTTGATTATGAGAGAGGTATTAAACAAAATTTTGTGTTGAAGTTATTGTTTATAAATATAGTTGATATTGATTTAGCTTATATCCCCTTTCCTTGCCTTTTATTCGTTTCTTCTGGTTTGTGTTCAATATCTATGGCATGCTGTTCTTTGCTTGTATTTCAATTTTGCATGGTTACCTTTTGTCGGATAGTGTTCCTTTGTGGCTTCTCATTTGTTAATAACTAGTTTGGTTCTTGGATTCCTGAAAGGAGACATTTTTCATTATTAGTGATTAAACAAAGTCTCAAAAAACGATGGGGGAAAAAAAAACAAACTTCTTGTGATATTATATGTCTGGAACTCATTGTATGGTAGTTACTGTCTTCTAGTGTGGGCTCTCATTTAAACATGTTTGGATATTTGTAGTACTATCCATTTTAATATCCTTGTCCAATGAATGGGTAACGGTTTTCTTATATTGATAGATGGCTTTGTTATGAGATATGTGCAATTTAAACCGGAAGATCCACTTGGTATATGTGAATGAACAATATTGATTGTATGACATTTTTACAAGGATATTGACAACCATGAAAGTTTCAATGCTCATTTTGAGAGTTTATTCTCCTGGATATTAAAATATCAGCACTTCTTGATATTTAATTGCTGGACCACTGTTTTTGCATGCAAACCTTTGTAACCACACTTCAATTTCTAGTAAGGTTCTTTAATGTCGTTTCATTTTAGCAACATGTGTCAAGAATTTATTCGGGGCAGATACTATCCTCGCTGGACTGACTTGTGAGTTGAAGTAAATTGGTAGTGTGTTGTAAAGGTGATAATCAATGCTGATTACTGTTACTTTTATCTTTTGAAAAACGACAATCTTTTCTTAGGGGTTGGTAAGATGCTCATTCCTATTTACTGGTTTCTATAGGGTGAATTCTTAGAAATATGTGCCCTTGATATTCTCAACATGTGACAGCTTGGCAATCATGGGTCCAATATGACCGAGGAAGAGCTAGAGACGCACACGATTTCTGCATGGAAAGAAGCTAAATTGTATCTAAATAATCAAGTTAATGGTCTAGGGCATGCTGTTTCAAGTCGACTTGTACAAGTAAGCCTACATACATTGTGCTGAATAGTAGCATGTATTTTGCAGGCGAAACAGGTTAGATATTTTGGTGCATGGGGATGGAAATTTGGATTATTGGATTACTTATTCTGCTGTTAGTGTTAATGCTGTTCATCTTCCGTGCAACTAAATCTGATCAGATATTATGCGAAAACATAGTTTGCCTTATTTTATTGGATTGTTGAAACACTCCACATACTTGGGAACAGTTTCAGCTTTGTTACCTTCTTCTGATATTGGCGTGATTCCTGGGCATTTGTGTGGTTTTCTTCTAAGTTGAGAAGAGGGCAAGTGTCAGTTAATGAAAAATAATAGTAGGGCTCTTCGATGGCTACTGTAAGTATGCTGCTATTGTGCTCTACATAGGTGCAGTGAATGTTGGGTTACCCAGATTGGCTCTGCTATTTTGACATATTTTATTTAGTTGTGTAACAAGTAAAATATTCTCATAGATTATAAAACAATGCTATTATTTCATGCTAACCTAGTGGGAATTCAGGCTGGGCCTGATGACAATTTGAAGGACGTTGCTTTGAAGATTTTGCAAAATGGTGTTACCACAGTTCCCATTATTCATTCTTCTTCACTTGATGCATCACATCCACATCTGTTGCATCTTGCTTCTCTTTCAGGAATACTAAAATGTGAGGAACTTAACCAGCTACTTTTCTCTATGATCATATGGTTATGTTATGCAATTTAATTCGAGGAATATAAATATTGTTGATTTTATTGCTTTACAGGTATTTGCCGTTTTTTCAAGCATTCACCAAGCTCATTGCCTGTACTTCAGTTCCCACTTTGCTCACTCCCTATGGGCACTTGGGTACCAAAAATTGGAGAGCCAAATCGACGGCCATTGGCAAGGATGAGACTAAATTCTTCCCTTAGTGCAGCATTGGATTTAATGATTCAAGGTATCTGCTGGATTAAAAATTAATTAAGAATGTGTCAGAGCCGTTATCGTCCCTTTTGTCCTCATCCTTCACTTTTTTTTCTAACCTTCTGATCTAGAACCAGTCCACTAATTTATTCCTTTAGAATTCTCTTCCCTGGGTGATGAAATACACTTCTCTTTTGGTATGATGCCAGAGAATTGAGTCTGACTAATGAATTTGATGACGAAATTGTTCCTGGTATGTGCATTGGACATTGTAGGCAGAGTTCTGATGGAAGTTAGTGTTATATTTAGCAAACTATATGAAAATGGACAGACTGTGAAATTACACTCCAAAATGCATGATGGTGTTTGGATACTTATTGATATATTATTCTTTACAGAACATGTTAGTTCCATACCAATCGTTGATGAGAACGACTCTGTGTTGGATGTGTATTCACGAAGGTTAGTATTGCATGCTGTTAACCATGCTTGTGTTATGTAAATTAAATGTTCGAACACATGATCAAAGTATTTTTCTTTCTTGCAGTGACATAACTTCTTTGGCCAAAGACAAAGTTTATGCACACATTAATCTCGAAGAAACTACTATTCATCAAGTAACAAAATCAATCTCTTAGCATTGCAGATCAATAAATTTATATTAATGTTCCCGAACTTTCTTATGTTTACAGTTCTCCATTCATACAGGGGCACGATAGACAATGATATAATGTAGTCGGAAATGCATTTTATCATGGCTATATGCAAAATACTTGCTAATTCTTAACACGTTGGCATTCCCCATGGGAAAGCTAGTTTTGCAGTATCCCTTAGTCAAAGTATGAAAGCCATGATTAATTTAAAAAGGGATTAGCCGTGATAGAATTTTTCTCAAGGCTAGTTTTATGATTAAAACCCTGGATAAATTGTTAATGGCACGAGCATTTATTGCTTCAATATGTTGGTTGTGTGAATTATGCGCTCTTGCAAGTGTAAATTGTGATATGGGAAGTTGAGTGAAGTTCTGAGGGCATTTTCAATTAGGTTGGTTAGACTAGAAACTTGAGAAAGCAAATACTTTTCATACATATGGGAACTATGATTGGGATGATACTATGTTGATCAGTTTCTCTGATTGTGGCCACTCCTTGAATATAGGCATTACAATACCGTGACGACCCCTTTTCAATGTATGGGTACAACAATCAAAGATGCCATATGTGCTTGAGGACCGATCCACTCCATAAAGTCTTAGAGAAATTAGCCCAGCCAGGTTTCCTTTCAAGTTATCCTTCATAATCATAAATCAATTATTCATACAACTGGTACAGCAAAAAAATTATTCATACAACTGCACTTTTGATGTTTCTAAACCATATAAGCAGGTGTTAGACGGCTTGTTGTCGTTGAAGCTGGAAGCAAGCGCATTGAAGGTATCATTTCACTGAGTGATGTTTTCTGGTTTCTCTTGGGTAGTTGATGAACAACGACAATCACATCAATGGTATCTGTTATGTAAATGATTGGATTTTTCTGCTCATTAATGGCCGGGCTTAAGTTAATAGGCACAGAGATTAGAAATTTACATAGATACTGGGGTTTGCATTGATATGCTGGCTTCTCTTGAGTTGTCGTCGCCAAATTTGAGCAAAGATTATGGGAGAAAGTACAGGGCGACTGTCATTACCTTCTACTGTCAAATGTTGGATACTAATAAGCGAAGGACAATTGGATGATTCGAGTCTTGTTTTCTTAGTTCCCCTCACCCCCCACCCCCACAAAGCATTATATATATTGTTTGGTTTTCTGATTAGTTTTGTCTGGACCCCACCCGATTCTTGTGGCGATACATTTTGTTTCTGTTGAATACTAGAGAAATCATCATCTAATGTTTTTATGTTGTTGAAAAGAAACAAATAAAAAATGACGCACCTGCTTTGGAGATGGAGAGATATTACGCATGTACATTAGGGATTGTGGCTACTGGCTATCGAAAGTCCCTTGCTTGGGATTATGTCTCTAGGCAAAAATGTTTGGCCATCCAAACAATGAATTTAATTTGCAGAGAAACATATCTAATGTGATTTGGTTCTGTACATGTACTGGTCGGCTATGGTGTATAAAATGTAAAGTCACAGGCATTGCTAGTTTCTCATTCGAAGTGATTGCTTATGATTGGAAAATGGCAACTTGAACATACGTTGGCCCTGACATTACAGTTGAAGATAAATGGTTGCTATTTAGAGTAAAGAAATAACCAAACTAATTGACAAACTCATAACAATGACAGAGTGTATAATAAGCTTGTATGCAGAATTGTAGATACTCCTACATACAGAATTATCTAAGATTTTTGCTAAATGAGTTTAATGATTGGCACCTTGAAGATGATCAGTTGTACCGGTTTTCGAAGGTTGAGACCGGATAAGGCAATGTTGCAAGGTAAGCAATGTTGGGCCTTCTATACTTTACAGTGAGTATTGTCGACCCTGGAAGCAACCAACATACTCACTCACAATGAGAAATATTTCAAATCTTGAGCATAGTACTCAAGTCAGTCTATTGGAATCTATCGTGGAATCAAAAGATGAGAAATTTAAACGCTCAAATTCTATCAATTCAAATCGGACATGTCTGGCATGAAGGGGGAACAAATCTGCTGATTATCTTGTCGAACATGGAAGAAAAAGCAGCTAGGCCACTGGAAGTCCATTGGTTGATTGTACAGCTCGAGAAATGCACAGATTGTGCTGATTATCTTGTGTGCAAACTCCCAACGGATTGTCTGAGTTCTCTACACAACTGGCTACAGGTTAGCTCCAGTCAGCTGCTTCCCAATTCCCAGTGCATTGTCCAAACTTCCTTCTGATGAATTTCTACTCAACCGAGTCTTTGATCAAAACTTCGATTGGTAAAAAAGATTTTTTTGAATTTCCAATATATATTTTTGACAATCTCTGATGGAGCTTGTCCATACTCCATACATTGAACCAATTTTACAAATTATTATCAAAACTTCGCAACCAACATACTTGAGAATCTCAAGCATGTCATGCATCCAGAATAAGAAGTTTGAACTCAACATAGCCTATGCTTTGAAATTGCATCGATCCATTAGACCTAGTTGAAGGGCAACGATAGTGTTCATCCCTTTGATATCGAGCATACCACCTTTGTTTTCGTGTAAAGGATCAAAACTACCGATAAAAACTTAAGAAGCAGTGATGGTAGACTTCATTACACTTTACGTTACCTCCCCAAAAATTTTTGTGCTTCGGAATGGGTATGAATCCAAGCTGTATCATCCGACTAGAGGGGTTCGGCCTTGTGAGCCAATCTCTCATACATTTTCAAGACAAAGTTGCATATTTCTGCCCTCCATCCAGAGTAGACACAATATTTTCTCACCTACTTGAAAGTTGAAACTATAATATATGGGATACACTACTTATTCAAAGATGTACATGCATCGACAGTTCAAAACCAAAACAGCCCTAAATGATTTTGCTTAGTCTATTTTATGACAAGCAGTAACACCCAGTCTCAAATGCACATCCAATACATCATGACGAAAAGATTATTTGGGTCAATTATAAAGCTATAATTTTTTTTTGAAAAAAATTGCATTCTTTTATTTCTCTGGTGTCTTTTCAACTAATATACAACTCCTTTTTCAATACAATGTAAAATACAGACAATGACTATCTCATCCGAAGCCACTGGCTTGTGCAGCTGACAAGCAAATGATGCTTAAATGTTTCATGTCCACATTCTTCAATCATTCACCAGAATTTGAAGAGAAAAGTGTGATTATTTTTTTGAAGAAAAAAAAATGAGAAACAGGTTTTTAAGTACTAATCCGTCCGGACTGCCAATGCCAAGTGAAAGGCCAACATAATTATCAGTGAAGCGGGGTCATGAGTCGACATTGAGAAGCTGGTTTCTTGCTCAAGTACAACACACTATGTAGGTATGAGGGCCAAAATTTGGTTTTTGATGATACCAACACACTTCTGGATTTCAGTGTAGACTGGAAGGTTTTGTGAACTGCGTGGATGTAAACTTGTCACGGCAGAATCTAGTATCTTGGCCACATCCGATGGAGGAAACTGACGTTCTGTGCACTTCTGCAATTATATAAATTCACTCTCAGTTGGGGAATTAGGGAAATTGACAACACCTTAAAAATATTAATCTAATTTTCAAGCAGGGAGTTGGGAATGGCGGTCTAAATATACCTGAATCATAAGCAACGTTGCCACACATTTTGTGATCAGCTCAGAGGGTATTTGAGCCTCCATGTCGAGTGCGTTTGTGGGTTTCGGATCAGATGCCTGCAACAGTTTTCACATTTCAAAAGATCAATAAAATAGTATCAAACTAGAGAACCAAGGGGAGAATGGTTAGGTTAGGATGGAAGGACTTACCACTGGCAGTAAGGAACTGCCCGATGGAAGCTGGTCGTTCACATAATCTATTGCTTCTTCAATTTTGTCAATGGTATCCTCCCTACTTTTGAGTGAGGCTATTGCCTAAAAGAATGCCAAAGAATATATGTCACGAAAATCACATTGAGAGAAAGGAGTATGTGAATGACAGCAGGCCCAAACAAGATCTGGAATTAATCCACCCTTACAAATTCAATAGTAGCTCAACTTTTGCCTGTTTGGACATTTACATATGCAATGAAAATTTTAGGTACTCTATAACCCTAGAGGGAGTCTAGTATTCCATGATAAAGGTTCAATAGTTTAGAAGGTGCAAAAATGTGGTGTAATGATCAACTAAACTTAGCTATACCCCAAACCCACATAAAAAGTGTACCATTGCGAGCAGTGGCGGAACCACTCTAGGACTAGGGGGTCACCTGACCCCCTCAATTTTCTTTTAAATATATATAATTTTTATTTTTTTTCCTTTTTCTTTAATAAAAAATACTACCTCTGTCTCAATATATTTGTTACGGATGGTTTTTTGACACTATTCACTGTTCAACTTTGATTTGAATTTTTATTATAGCTATGTAAGAAAAAACATAGTCAAGTGAGATCTTGTTAGATTCGTCTGATCTTGTAGTTTTAGACAATTAACTTTTTATAACTTTTCGTTATACACAATTTAAGTTATTAACCATTAAAAATGTGCATCGGCATACGTGCTGGGTGGGTCCATAACAAAAATAGTGAGACAGAGGAAGTAATAGATTAATAAATAAACTCATCTCTTTTTCCCCAATATCAAATCCTTTCATTCTTTCCTAAAATTGGTACATTTTTAACACATAAGTTTAATTAATGATATTGCAAGTGCATAAAAATCAACTTCGAAATTATATTAGTGATATCAGAAATGATCCCGACTTCTCCTATGTGGTTCATACTATTAGACTTGCTAAGAGATTGGTTGAAAAGAACAAGAACAAAACTTATCCACCGGTGTATTTGTTGATCAAATTATCATTAATTTTACCTGTGTCAACTGCAACTAGTAAAAAGAGTATTGTCTGTGATGAAGATTGTCAAATCCGATTATGCGAGTTGTGTTAGAAAGACGATGAATTTGAGGTTCCAACCCAAAACTAGTTGGTTATAGATGGAGTGATCTAGGTCCATATAAATGGGGTGGCATTTCAACATATAAGCGATGTAGGACATTGTAAGAAGTTGCGTAATTGTATGAGTAATTAAAAAGTTGAATGATTCATGATAGCCTTTTGTTGAAAAGGAACTATTAGACCATGTAAATGTAGATGAAGTTACGAATTACTTTAAAAGAATGTCGGTGCGTCAAATAATACTGTAATGATTACTTTTATTTATGAAAAATGTAGTTTGATTATTGTTGCACAATATCTTAATATTATTAAATTTTATTTGCACACCCTAAATGTAAATTCTAGTTCCGCCACTAATTGTGAGCATTTATTTCTCGATTTGATAAGCTCCTTCCTACCTTCAATGTATACATTGCCATTGCCATTTAACTTTCATGGCATCTAACTTTCAAGTAATCACATGGCATCTCCGTAATCTGTCACACATTGCCATTTGGGGTGGGGCAGGTATATCAACTAATATAAATGAAAGAAAACACACAGAAAAATAAGTGGACATATGTCTAAGTAACCATATTTGATATTGTTTTCGTGGTTGTTTAGACGACTTAAAATACTTGAAACACTGGAAAACTTACCTGCATAGCTGCATCTACCATTGTCTGGGCTTTCAATCTCGAGCTATCCATGATGTCATTAACATGTGATCCCACTTCATGCGTTTGATATATGGAACCCTCTGAAGGACTTACTATGACACCAGTATCAGCAAAACTGCTTACCGGCCTTGGTACTGTAAGCTGACACTTTCCTTCGTATGTATTTCTCTCTCTCAAGCAATGTATAGCAGAAGCAACCTACCACAATGAATTGCACCTGAGTAGTCTTGAATAGAACATCCCTCTTTCTTCCTCACAATTGACAAAACGTTATTTCAATACCTGCTCATTGGCATCATTCAATTGTACAAGTACAGCAGCATAATGCTTTCTAAAATTTTCGGATTCTTTTAGAGCATTGTCACTGTTCTTCTGGTCTTCCACCACATCATCATTCATACGTCTCAACTCAAGAACGATAGCCTCCTGCAAATATAATTCACTAGCATTGAAACTACTTGTGTATTGAGAATGAGTCTAACATCAAATCCCAATAATCAAACCCCACCACATCAAGAGTATTCTGTGTTTATATTTAACGCAAAAATATTGAAAAGCCATTCACATATCTAGCAATACCTGTAGATGATCAAGGGACAAAACGTTGATCAAATATAAAATGACCTATAAAATGGATTACCAAATACAAATACAAGGCAAATACCTTTTTATCTAGAGCGCGTGTAAGTTCGGAAAGAGCTTGAACGTCTGCTTCCTTAGCTTGGAGACCAGCAGCCTGAGAATATGCCATTTGCTGGAAGGTTGCAACATCAACAGATAGAATGTTTGGTTGAACATTAGCGTTTGCAGAAGCATCCTGGTGAAAAAAATTTCTTGAGATTAAATGTTCCACAATGCACAATCTTATTGCTAGTGGGCATGACTGATGGGGCAAATTTACAACCAATTGACGGGATAATTATAATTATATAAGAGCATAATTAAATGAATTCATTCTTTATGTACGCAATTCATTATATTAGGCTACAAGAAATTTATGTTCACATAAAACAAGCAAAGCAATGCAATCCATGCAACAGATATTCCAAAAAAAATAACCAAAATGACTAGAACCTATTCTTCTAGGTAATTGGTAAAGAAGCAATGCATAGAATTCATGCTGCTGGGAGGGAATGAACACACAAGTGCATTACATATGCTCTATAATCATAAAATTCCCTACTGCTATAATTAGAACATCTTCGATGCTGTAGGGAGCTGGATGCTGAGCTCTTAAGCACAATCACCAAAAAAAAAAAATAAATAAATAAAAATAAAAATAAAAATAAAATAATAATAATAATAATAATAATAATAATAATAATAATAATAATAATAATAATAATAATAAGTTCAGCGGATATGAGAATCTATATTCTTTAACTATTGGCAACTCTAGACTAACTGACTGGCCCGTCCACACTTTAAATTTCAAAATTTAACCCTGTTTTTACCACATTTAAATAATAAAAAAAATATATGTCGCTTAATCAGATAATCAAACACGTGGAATTTGGTTTATAATATTCAACTTTCACCACAATATTAACATCATGAATAATAACTAGTATCCACATTTATAATTTATTAACCATTAGGAGTGTGCTTTGTTTACTAGTGTTGGTCACGCATACTAGAATGGATAAAGTTAGCAATGAATGCATCAAATGAGAAACATGAGGGCAACATGTTTAAGAATTAAGATGGTTTGGTCATGTGCAAACACTATAAAAGACCATAGTTAGAAAGTAAAGGTCCATCAACTTATGTTATGAGGAGAAGGGGAGCACCTGAAAGACAATAAGAAATGATAAGTATATAAAAATTTATATGGGAATTTAAATAGGAAGTTTTGTTTTAATAATATTCAACTATGCAAGTGATTGATATAACCAACCGCAAAAAATGGGATAAGAGCTTGAATGATGATGAATTGTTCATAACTACCAAACCAATCCTGTTATCAATTTTTACAGCTGATAGTGGTTATCAAACTCAGGTAGAGAAGTGAGTGTAGTGCAAATCAAGGAATGCAATGTCAGGGAACAAAATCTTGCCTTTATCTGCTTCAACAAGGTAGCAGGATTTGCAAGTGTAGAAATTTGAGGTGTAGCATTGATGATGTCCAGATTTTCGCCAGGGGGTAGCTTAATGTGTTCCTTTGTTTGCCTATTTACTTTTAGTTCGTTAAAATTTTCAAAAAACTTATCCGCGGCAACCGTCAGCCTCCCAAGCAATGCTGGCATGTTCTCATAAGGATTTAAGGGCATGCAGTCAATGTCCTACAAAATAAATGGAATTGCATGACTTATACAATGAAGCAAAAAAGAAAAGAAAACTAATGACCCACATTCACGCAAGTAGCCAAAGGGTACCAGATTCTCAATCACAACAATTTGTTCTGGGAGGCGTATAATAAAAAATATCATCAGAAAACAGATATAAATAGATCACCCACAACCAGATATGACATTGGACCAGAAAAAGATACTTGCAGATATCATGAAATGTCTGAATCACATGTCAACAGCTAACATAATGCTTCGTATTTAGTTTAGATAGCATCATCTTAGACAAAAATTTCCCTTGGTTTCAAATTGTGAATAGTTTAAATTCAGTATCAAAAATCATCAAATGGAAAGGAAGGTCGTAAATTATGGTTTGATAATTTCGTCAACTCAGCAGTTCCTGCGTGTAAATACTAAATAGGCATACTGAACAGTCAACCTCAACAAGGAAATGGCTGTCAATGTTCCACTTCAATTAAAAAAACATGGTTATTAAAATGATGAAACTAATTTCAAAATGCACAAATATTGCATTCAAAGAAGTTGATGACGCATTCCGGGTATTGTTAAAAATATGGAGAATAAAAAATAAGATTTAGGCCTCATTTGATAGCACTTATCACAAAATCTTGTAAGCCACTTATTAGAGGCAAAGTAGGCTAATTTGCCTGCTTATAAGATGTTATGATAAGTGCTATCAAACGGGTTTAAATCCAACGAAGAAATTTCCTCACACTTAATTATTATGCATACTGATCTTGGCAGAACTAATATATTTAAATCATAAGTGTGCTGAAGTAAAGATTCACATACAATTCAATAAGCCAGAGCTCATAATAGAAATTAAATTACCATGACAAATTCGACACCTAGATCATGACGGTCAAATTGAACCCGACATTTAGAATGATCAACTGTCAGTACACTTCCATCATGAATCTCCCTTGTTCTTGGGTGAATTGCAATGACACGCTGTCCAACTGACAAAGGTTTTGCAAGGTCAGTCGGCAATCCCTCTCTAACACCGTTACGAAGCTCAGTATAATGTTCTCTAACCGATTCCCGATACTGATTAAGCTTCTCATTTTCTTCCTTCAGAAACTGCTCCGAAAATCGCCTTGGTTTGCCAAGAGAACTGTTTCAAGATTAGAAATAATAGTGATGTTACTGAGTTTCTTCTCATCCGTTGAAGTTTAGACAATGAAAACTACCTTCTAATGACACCCCACTCGACACGGGTTAATCTTGGCACATGACCCAATCCAACATGATATAGATATTCAACAAACTCCTGTTTTGCAAACCAAGGATAATCAATGGCACTATAGAACCACTCATAGGTGCACCATCTTCTTAAACGCTGATTAAGCAAGCAATTTGACAGTTTTTCCTGCATGACAGAACAAGAAATATAAAATTTGCCACTTGAGGTTTGAAACTTCTAGATAGTGAATTGGGAAACACCAAACCTTGAACTTAATAACTGATCCAAGGAGTGAACCAAAAGGCATATTACTCTGGTCATTTAATTTTGTTTCAGGAAATTTCAAATCTTTCTGAACCTTTGGTTTTTTCAGGTCAATCTTACGCCTGCTCCTAACTTTTGTAGGTGTATTCGTCTGATTAACAGTAGAAACTTGAATGTCAGATAGATCACTTCCTTCTTTCCGTAGATCAGCACTAGAAGAAGTTTCTCTGATCAAATTTGGAGGACTACTTTGGGAAGATTTCTTGTTCTTAGTAATTTTCTTCCCAGCATCTCCAACCTAATGGAAGCAGCATTAATAAATTAGTGAGCTCTCAACTACAGAAGTAAATTGCTTGCAAGATGAAAAACCCATCTGAGAAAAACAAGGTAAGTATACTTTTAATAACTTAATCATCTCATCCAAGTAGTAGTTAAACCTATCAGACAACTGAAATCTTGCACCATCATAAATCACCACGACTAATAAACTAACTACTCCCTCTATTTCTTTTTCCTAGTTGCTAAAAGGCAGTTGCTATGTCCTACCTGCTACCCTTTTTATCAGAAGAATTAAAACGAAATGGAGGATGTATAAAACTTAAGTTTCCTAAACTTCAAAACGCATAATCTTCACACAAAACACATTTAAATTCTAAAAGATAGGTAAAAAGTATCAATCATTTCCCTAAAATATAGCCTTTACGGTATGGCTATAAACAATAAAAGTAGAGTATAAAAAATATACCTCAATCCCTAAAGATCCACTGTTATGTACAGCAGGATCAGATTCAGTTTTTTCAATCTGCAAATATAAAATTCAAGCATAAATTAAATATGACAAAACTTAAATTCAAAGACAGTGAAAAAGATAGATAAGTCACATGCCTTACTCACCTTGGCTACTGGCATCTTTTGTTTCCTTCTGGATGTTTTTGTGGTAGTTTGGTGAGAGGTCTGCTTTTCTTCAGGAATGGAAGTTGAATAAGAACCTGAACCCTTTCCAGATTTTGATGCTTTGCTCGGTGCGGCTTCGAAATTTGAAATTTGATGCCCTTTCATTCTTACCCCGGAGGATTTGCGTTTTTCTCTTTTAGCTGGCAAAATTTCTGATGGTGCAGTTTCATCGACATGATCATGGTGATCATCTTTAAACTGTACTGTTGACTCTGAAGCAAAGATGATAAGCTGAATCAACTAAAATGTATACTAGAAAAAGTATGCACTATGCAAGTTATATACCCAATATGAGGGGGAAAAAATTGTAACCAAGCAGGTTTAAATCTTTATAACACACTTATCGACAGAATCTTACAAGTCCTAAACCTGAGGAATGTGACAATGAGGAAATTCAGCAAAAGAAATATGCAGGTCAAATGCCATGGATCCTCCATGTCATCAAATATAAGATTTCAACAAATGATGTATTGCAGGCATTAAACAACATGAAATATATCCAAGAAAACCTAATTATACGCATGAACACAAGATGCATGAAAAAGCAACCACCCAACGGATTGAACTACAACAATATAATTCAAGAGGTGCATAAATAGGAAACTACATTTAGAGTCAGTACCTTCTTCATTCTCTGATGGCAAAATCATCAGGGATAAGTCAGCCAGAGTTTGCAACGCATCAAAGGCAGGGTCTTCATCTACAGTGCCAATAATTTAAAATAAAAAAATTATATTCATGTCTTGCAATGCATCTGTTGTATAAAAATTTTAAAGAGCTAATGTGCAAGCAAATTAGATAGAAATGCAACATTCTTATACTATAAAGTATCATTAATTTACCATGTATATAACAAATCAATCATGTATAAGTAAACAATAGCTGGAGCAGAGCCCTTAAATGGATGTATTTTAAAGTTATCATAGTTGTAGGGAAAGGGAAAAGTTCCTATAGTCCAGATATAAATAATTCAAGACAAAAATGGATTTGAAAAAATATATAGAAACAACGAAAAAAGAAAGAGTGAAATACTTTGCCATACCTCTCCTGAAAAGAACCTTCTTGCCCTTCTTCCTCTGACTCTGAATGGGAGGACTAGAAATCTTGGTGTCATTGTTCTTGGTTGCCCCTAATCTCTGACCTTCATTTGTTCCACTACACTCTTCCTTTATGTCATCCAGATGATCCCCATCATTGATATCTACTTCAATCTTCTCCCCTTCAAGATTTCTCCCCTTCACTCTTTTCATAGAACGGTTTACCGATTCCACCATGTAAGAGTTATGCCTAGACAATTCACCAGTGTCGGCTTCTGTACTTCCTTCTAAATCCTCTTCATCCATGTCAGCTAAGCACTTGGCATTGGCAATCTCTGATGCAGAATCCTGTTTCCAACACAACAATATAACTTCAATGAAAACACACTGCTTCAGTGAAAAGAGTCAGACAATGCCATTACCTTGGTATGGGTATGAGTATGCCTATAAGGTGAGGACATGACACTTTCAACTCTTCTACTTGGTGTTCCAGAAACCTGGGGAGAACCACCTCTCTGTGATGCCCCTGCCAAAGCAGCAGCTATTTCATGAACTTCATCATCATTGGTGTCATCCTTGAGGTCCAAGCCTTGTTTAGTTGGAGAATCCAAATAGCTTTTTTCATATGGAAATGAAACAGGGAACCTTGGGGTCCTTTTCCCAACAGGACGAGGTCGGCTTCCTGATAAAATATTCGACACAAACACTATCAAGCCCTTGCCAGGTACAAGTATGATAAAGGAAGTGGGGTAAAGAGCCAAAATCCAAATATGAGAACTTCCAGGATTGGAAATTCAAAACCTTTCATTACACATAGAATGTGCGTATTGCACCATCACATGAAAACTAAACGGAAAATTTAGTGTAATCAAACATATAATCAAAGATTTTGAACATAATATCAGTAAATACCAAGGAATATGCATGGAAAAATATTTACATAGACGTTATAGACATTTAAATATGTAAGTCAAAATATACCCTTTGACCATATCAGAATTTATAATTGGTTGTTCAGACAAGTGGGGTTTATAAATATAAATGGAATAAAAAAGTTGTGAAGCAGATACATGAGGATAAAAAGGCACAGCCTATACTTGAATAGCAACAAAGTATAGCCACACAAATTCTAATTCTCAATTAATATTGTGTGACCATACCACCAGTGCGTTTCTTCTTTAACAATGGCAAACAACCATAAGTAGAAATGAGTGTTGAGGCCTGTGAATCAAATTGTTCATCCACTGCTTTAGAGGTAGTAGCTTGGACTTTGCCACGAGCCCGCTTAGCCTTCCGAGATGATCCTGCCCCATCATTGCTATCATCTTCACTTTCACTTCCTGCCTGTCAAACCCGGAAAAAGTTACATGCTTCTCAACTCCCAAGAAGACACAAACAGTTAACTTAATGTTGGAATAGATGGTTTGTGCAATGTTTTAGTAAGCAATCAATCTAGCAGTGAATACCAAGGAATATAGTCTCACCAAATTACTGTAATGATCAGTCATCATGGCAATCAGCCCAGCAGCCGAAGCAGTTCCATGTGGAAGAGATAAGTATGCCTGAGATCAAAGAGTTAACAATAAGTGAAAGTGATAAGTTGTAGTGGATGCATAGCAGTGTTCAGTCTAATCCAAGATTTGTTTTGACGAGGAAAATCTGATTTCTACCGAACTTATGTTCCACCTTGAGGGGAAGCCCTGCATGAATACCACACACCTTTGGCTAATTTGTCCTCATTTAGACCCTGATTTTCACTAGAAGCTATTTACTATTTAATACATTCCCCTTCAGCTTAGAGAATTATCCATTTTTCCATGGACACCAAGAAAATAAAGAATAATTATTACTTTTTTTAATTTTTATTGATTCTCAATGTCATGAATCTACATTAAATTTTCAACATATGGAAAAATCAAAATTATACTTCTTTATAGCCTTCAAACATTAAATACACATCGCAATTTCTCCAATCATCACAGTTTCTAGATTGCCTAGATATTTTGTATCTGAATTCTATTACAAACAACTTTAACATCAATTATTTGAATTGAAGTACAATCACATTCACAACTAAAATATTTGAGGTCAAAATTGCAGAGATATGACAGTTACTCAGCTTATGCAATTATTATTTTACAAAATTAGTAGCACTTCAAATTTCACTGGGGGCCAGTACGCATTCTTGGGCCAGAGGATCTAAAGAGGAGAGATATGTTTACACTATAGCCCATTTATTACAGAGAATAAGAGGTGCTATGGAGCATGGCCACCCAAGATAACCATTCCCGAAAGAAGAAACAATGTAAAAGCAGGAAATATGCAAGATGAAATCAATAGCAGCATGGAAGGAAAGTGATCTAAAAAATAACCCAAAATTACAATTACCCTATTCATTGTGTAAAGTGCCTCCACCATTTCAGAAGATCGATTTCTCACACCACTAGCCACCTGCACCACAAGAGAAGGACAAAGAGATACTAATAAGCAATCAATCTATTGAAAACTTCCACATGGCTGTATGAGATCTTATAAGGTCACCTGTACAGAGGTGGTCCCGTACATTTATTTTGTAAACAGATCACTCTCATAATTTTAGGTAACAAATTCAGCAATGATTTAACTAGGTATGGTCAGTCAATCTAACTATATATACATCGGAACTAACCTTTTTCCAGTCTTTGCCGTTCCTGCGGTAGGAATCATAAAAACGAGTTAGTTCTTCCGTGGTCCATCTAGGCCCGAGCATGTCAGTCAACTTTCTTTTCTGCATCAAAAAAAGAAGATAGTCAATCTACTAATGCATGCACAATCCAAGGTACAGAACTAACATGTGGATATAGGAATGGTTTGTGTAAGAACATGCTCTATTCCTACCACTTGTTTATAAGATTTCAAGCTACAAAAACTGTGAATCACAATTGACCACTACATGCATAATTAATGAAGTGGTAACAAAAAATTAGGTACTTAGCTTAGGATACAAAATGAAGATTTACTGTCAGACAAAAATATTTGGAGATCTTCTTTCTTTTCCTAATGCATATTTGGCAGTAAACTAGAATGTAGGAATCATCATCATCAGAACCCTTACGGATTTTTACCACACTATATGGGATCAACTACAGCATTGAGTGTAAACTTTCGGTTCAATGAAGACAGGCTCTCATCTCTTCTTACACTAGGTCTCCTATGCGACATCTTATGCATGCATCTCTAATATTTACTTTTTTTCATCCATTGGCATGCACCCATGAATATTGAATGCAGGAAATGCAATCCATTAATCTCTATAAGATCAGACGATGATTGAGCTCCACAAGACAATATGAGTGCAATAATTTTTAGATAAACAGTGGGAAGTTTTTAGTATGTCTTATTTAATTATGCAAACGATAAACAAGGGAATCCTGTACCTTCTAAAGATCGTGTAGCTCAAGAAAAGGACTAGTGAAAAATTAAAACAGGAAACAAAATAATTCACTGAAAACCTACTCGGCTGTTGCTTCTTTTAGCACCGTCTGCCTCTTTGCTAGGTGATGCTTCACTGCCATAAGAGCGCTTCAAACTTCTAGACTTCCTTGCGGGCCCCATTGCAAGCTAAACGAAACAGTGCAGAAAAGGAAACAGAAACTCATAATCTTGACCATCACCATGCTTCAAAATTTCTAAAGAGTTATTTATTGAACTACAAGTGCATACAGATACAGTCCCAAATAATGACCACCAACTTCTCTCTGGAAGATGAAGCAATCAAATGACATTATTCAATTAAATGTAACAGATAAAAAGGTGCTGCCATAAAAAAGTAAACTAAAACAAAATTAGCGTTACAGTTATTACCTCCAAAAATAAGTAAAAAGAACACATCAAAGCACCACAGCAAGTACCGAAAAACCCATTCCATCATTTAATATTCAGATCAAGTTAACGCTATCTCAGATACACAAAATAACATCAATCTGCTGTAAAATTCCCAAATGGAAACCCCTATATATGATACCACCAAGCAAAAACACAGAGCATGGAATTGAGAAGCCCGTATACGAATTAGGAAGTAATTTCTGAAATCTAACTACACTGAAACCATACAAAACAACGCAGCACTCAACTTATTAGAAATTAGAAGTTTCGTATAAACGCCGACTACAAAACGTTCATCCAACTCCCGCGGACGAAGTTCATACAAAACCACACAGCTAAGAGCGATAACAACAATTCAAATTCAAATTCAACCATTTCAAAAACTCAAAATCCAAGGCCTCTCTACAGCATTCCAGCAAGCCCTAACGCACGCAAAAATGTAAACCCCACAAGAACGTTACCCAATTCAATCAGACACAGACAAAGACGCAAATCCGCCACCGCCGAATTAAAAGAAAAACACTATTGATCAATGGTCGCCACCAAGAATTTAAAAAAAAAACAACACAGATCAACTAGAGGAAAAAACAAAAAAAAAAACACCCAACTACATAAATTCAATTCTAAAACCCATAATCGAAACCGGAAAAAAAAGAAAAAGGAGAAAAAAACAGCTGATTATTCTCTTAAAAGAAAACGCCAGAAATTCAAAACCAATAAGCAAAACTAACAAACAAACAAAAGCCCGCGCCTTCTTCTTTCGCCTTACCTTTCCAATAAAATCAATTCACAGCATTGGGTAGACCGCGGCAGATTTAAAATAG
This sequence comes from Hygrophila difformis, assembly GCA_030278955.1. Classification (NCBI taxonomy): domain Eukaryota; kingdom Viridiplantae; phylum Streptophyta; class Magnoliopsida; order Lamiales; family Acanthaceae; genus Hygrophila; species Hygrophila difformis. The sequence goes on from JAOANR010000007.1 coordinate 16,279,216, forward strand.
ACGAACAATTGTTGGCGAAGGAGATGAGATTAATACTAGGATTTTTCTGCGGTAAACTGAGATTTTAGTGGGAGAAGGGAAGGAGTACTTTAGAGAGAGAGAGGTGGGAAGAAGAATTGAGGTAAAATTTTTAATTTGATTTTCTTTTTATTTTTTCTTTCCTTTGAGGGGGTTTATAACCGCGAAACTCTCATTCTTTGTATTTTTTTTTTCCTTTTTAATTTTTTCTTGTGACCCACTGCAAATGTACTTTTCATTACAGCAGAATATGTTGTTATAGTAACTTATAAGGGGTAGCTTAATTTCAATTCAGTCCCTAGAGTATTTGTGCTTTCAATTATTCCCGCTTTATTTTTGAATTCATTATCATTGGTCCATGTGGGCCAATTCACAGTATTTTAAATTTGTAAGCACAGGAGCATCAATCGTTTCGTCAACAATTGCCACAATAATCAATCAATCACACAAGATTTCGTATTGATCACTTGGGCTGGGTTGTAGGCACTTTGAAAGTAGGATAATTATACTATACAGAGTAGTGCTAAATTTGTTTGGTATCCAAAAATATAAATCGAATATGTTAAGGATGGAGGAGTCACTTTTAAATAAAAATAAAATAATAAAATCAGAACCTGAAGACACTTTTGATTTTGAATTTGAAAGAGGATATGAATCATATGATCATATGATAGTATATCATAAATCATAACTGACGCGGAAGGCTTAGAGTTACAGGCCCATAATGTGATTGGTGTCAAAGCTCGAGCCCATCTAGTAAGTATTGTTCTGTCATCTGTGCCAATTCAAATTCTTTAAATTTTACAGTATTTTGGGGTATCGATGAGACTGGTTTTCTTTTTTAATTAAAAAAAAAAATGTATCTAAGAAATTTGGTTTCGACTTTCGAGTTGAATTTTTTCTTTTCTTTTTAGAAGCCGAAGCCATAAAAGAGTTAAGTTTATTGAAATTAGATAAATAAAATATTTTATAAAAAAAAATCATTTGAATATGTATATGATTGTTATTAGTGTTATACTCCAATATTTTATTGCATGTATTTTCATTTTCCAACATGCATGCATGAGGTTATAATCGGTTAAAATATGTTACTTAGGAATTAGGATTGAATAAATTCAACATTTTTTTGTTACATGTGTTTAACAACCCTCTTTGCTATGTTACCAAAAAAAACAACCCTCTTTGCTATTTGCATAAATACAGTTTTTTTATATAAATAACAAGAATGTTGTTATTAATTGTCGTGTTTCATTCATGTAGAACTAGGGTTGGAAATAGGCCAGGCCAGGTCAGGCTTGGCTTTGAACGGCATAAGTCTTTTTAATTTTAGCAAGGCCCGAGCTTGGCCTATAGCCTTTAATAGTCTTTTTTTTGTAGGCCTAAGCCTGACCTTTTACTTAAATAGGCCAGGCTTTAAGCCTTTTAAAAATCTATTTAAGCCTATTTAAAGATTAAACAAATAATTAATAAATATTAACAAATAAATAAATAAGTTAAACAGCCGGCCTTATAGGTCAAATAAGTTTTTTTATGAGGCCGGGCCTAGAGCTATTTAGTTAAAATGGCCTTTAAGAATATTTGAGCCTAACTTCTTTAGTAAAAAGGTCGGGCCAGGCCGTAGGCCCTGTCGAGCTGCCCGGCCTATTCCCTCCCCTATGTAGTACAAAAAAAAAAAACACAATATTTACACACACATATCCCAATGTAGGCAAGACATTTTCTTTTGTCACAATACTAGTCCAACACAAAATCAGCTCCCACCTAAAATGTCTGAATAATTAGTGATTAATATAAATGGGTAAGTTTTTTTTTTTTGATGGGGTTAGTGTGCAGGTGGCTGCACATGCAGCCACCATGTGTGTGATGTGGAAGTTGTATTGTGTGATGTATGAAATTATGTATTTTGTGTGTTATGAGACATGTGATGTGTGATGCCAAAAATGTGATGCTCAGATAAGTGTTTTGTGATGCGAGATGCTTTTTTTGTAGTGTCTGCACCTAAATGCTCTTGAAAGAGTTGTACCGTAACCGGATTGTTTTTCCCCTCCTGTCAACACTCGATAATTGATAAAGGATTTTGTTCATATCATACAAATTACTATAATATTACAAAATAAATAAAAGGGAGGAATATATATTATTAGTAATTATAGTAATAAACTAAAATTTTACCAAACGATACATATTTGAAAAGAGGTTTAGTTCTTTAAAAGCTAAACTAAAAAATGTACAAATAGTTCCCCGAAAAAAAAGATGTACAAATATGTGTAGTGGATGTAATAATCCAAACTTGAGGATGTCTTCTTGTATTTTGATGAAACTTGTGAGCAAAGTGTGTGTATCTACATTTTATGCACATAATGTTTCTTTTTAGAAAATAAAATAAAAATAAAAAAGAATATGGTAGAGAGTGGTGTGTAGTAGTAGTATTTGTATTTGTATTATAATTATAATTTTAATTAAAAGAAGTGGGGCGTTGGAATATGTAGGGCCCGCTACGCTACCATTACCAATAAGGAGAATCACCGACACATGAGAAATTCTTTTAATACAGGAACTCTGATTCAATGTGACCACCTAAAAATCATTTAAAACTATTCCTGTCCAATTACTCCACGCCACGTACCCTGCTTTTACTGCCCATTTACCCATCTTATTATACATATTCTGCTCTCTTTTTAAAAATACTGGAGTACAATTTTAGACACGAATGAGCTTCCAATTATACAGGATGGTTATTAATGGGTTTTTTTTTTTTTTTTTTTTTTGCCTTTTTTTGGATTTCATAAATACAATTTAGTTTTACAGTCTATGGGGATAAGTAGGAGTGGTGGTGATTGGTGATAACATTTTTGGGGCAGGAAAAAGAAAGACATTAATGTGTGACTCTTATATGGATAGCCTTTTTACAATGAATTGGTGCATAATTTTGCAAAATGAAAACTAAATAATATCCTTTGAAAAAATTTGATTTTTAATGTATTGATTCGTCTAGTATGATTGAATTTGATAATTTAAAAATATGATTGAATTTTAATTCGTATTGTGCCCATAAACTTGTTTGTTTCCTTTTTCCCAACGGACATACATTGTTTCAACATAAAACTTAAAAAGGCATTTTAATATATAGTATTCCGTAATTTGCAAATAGTGTGTGTGCATGTCTTGACCTTTTTGCTCGTGGGATATTCACATCATTTACACATTTTAAACGTCTATAACGAGTTAAATTGCTTTCCCAACATGACTTGTTTTCGAGTAAAAAAAATGAGAGTTAATAAATTCTTTTAGGCCACTACAAGGAGGTCATTCCGTTTTTTGGCCACCATTTGTTGATATTATGAATTTGAGCTATGACAAGGTATTTGGACTGAATTTAGGGCCAACTTGATCAAATAAATCTCATAATGGCCCGCAAGAGGTCCGATGCTCTAAAAGTGCAAATGTTATCATTTTGGTGGCCTAATTTATTTTTTTAATAAAAATAAATAATACTTTCTCATATCATTTATTTATGTCTCATTTTTTTTATCCATCTCATTTTGTTGTTATTAAATTGAAATTGAATACTTCATCTGTTCTCATATAAATGCTCTACTTCTGCATTTCACGCAGTCCAAGTCACATCTTTAAATGTTTATAACTGAAATTGTACACAAGTAAAAATTATAAAAATCCAATATTATAAAATTACGTGATTAGACGAATATAATAAGATCTCACTTGGCTATGATTTATATTATAGATATATGTTAAAAAATTTGATCAAAGTTACTGAATGAATATTTACTACTATGCAATGGGAGCATTTAAATGAGAATGGAGGAAGTGTAAGACTTTTTTGTTACTATCAACTAGCCATAAACTAAAAAACTACGCTATAATCATGCTAAAATTAAGATAAAAATAAGCAGTTATTTATAAGAACATAAATAACTGCTTAATAATAATAACGTGCCAAACCACGAACTACAATAATTATTATTGCTTATTTTATTATATTTCATTTAATACAAATAATTAATTTGATTGAATTTATATTTTAGATCTTACTTATTTAATTTTTTATTTTATAGTCAAACTATTTTTGTTATAATTAATACAATTAAATTTATTTATTATTATGATATTTTTAAATTTTATTTCTATAAATATTTTTTTTTTTCATTTTTATTTCATTACTTATTTCAATAAAAAAAAGTAAATCCGATATATAATAGAGTTATGCTGGGGATTGGGACCTAGCCTAGTGGTCAAGTCCCCCAACTCCCAACCTATATGTTGGGGGTTCGATTCCCCACCCGGCCCTTATCCCTCCATTTATTCCCTTTAATTTGTATGTCATGGACTCCCATCACCATCTCCTATATTGTATAGGCTGTTCAGTAAAAAAAAAAAATATTTAATGCAGAGAATATTTTAGCACGATTTGTTATATGGAGATAGATAGATAGATAGATAGATAGTTTTTAATACTACATCCGTTCATTTTTAATTGACACGGACCCACATTTCACGCAATCCAATACACATTTTCAATCTTCAATGACTCAAATTGCGTATAAGTAAAAATTATAAGTATAAGAGTATATTACTGTTTGCAGTATTTATATTGATGTGATTTGACGGGTTATGTTTGGTGATTAATATCTAATTATTTGGAACGGAAAAAAAATGAAAGTAAAACATAAATAATGGAGTGAAGTATTATTTATTTTAATAAAAAAAAATACTCCATAAAACAAGCCACTAAAATGAGACTATTTCCACTTTATGGCCATCGGGCCGCACGTGGCCCATTTTGTCGTTGACTTGGTTAAATTGGTCTTGAATTTAGCCCAAATGTCTTGTCATGGCCGAAATTCATAATATCAATAAATAATTGCATAAAAGTGAAATGACTTCCTTGTTGTGGCCTAAAAAATTTATTAACTCAAAAAACTATGGAAAAATATAATTGTCTGTTAAAAGATCTCTTTCTACATATAACTCTTGTCCATATATAGTGATTGTGCCATATAAGTTTACACAACACCTATTTTTTTTTTAAAAAAAACTGTGACACTTATGTGTCGGCAACGGCAAAGGTGTGTGGGAGCCCAAACCACGCAAATTACAAAAGGGATAAATGGGAGGAATAGGGGCCTGATAGGGATCGAACCCCCAACATATGGTTGTTTTATACGTATTTATATATCTCCTGACTCATAAAATAATGTCATGTTTGATCGAGTTCCAGACTTCCAGAAAAATAAAATAATACTTCATCCGTTCTTGAATGTTTATTACAAACCAACTTTTCAAGCAGTCCAATGCATATTTTAAACCATTAATAACTCAAGTTCGGTACAAATAAAAATTATAGAAGTTCGATATTTAAAAACTATACGACGAGCCGAATCTAACAAGATTTCACTTGACTATATTTTAACTTATATAACTATGATAAAACTTTAAATAAAAGATTATGTGTGAATAATAATATATTTTCAAATGTTAAAAATATTTGAGAACGGATTAAGTATTTATTTATAAAACGACACTAGTACAACCCGCCCGCGGTACCCGCGGGCTAGTACATTTAAAAATCATATAAAATAAGCTTAAAGATAATTGTAATATTATTATATTATTCTTATTATAATTATTATAATTATTTTCCTAAATGTAAAAAAAAGTATAAATTTGATTTTTAATCTAATAATATACTACTTCCGTTCCTTTTTAAATGACATATTTTGACTTTTGTTATTGTTCATTAAGTAGTTTTGACTCGAGTTTTTAATACAATTATATAAGTAAAATATAGTCAAGTGGGATCTTGTTGGATTCGTCTAATCGCATAGATTTATAATATCAAATTTTCATAATTTTTACTTGTATGGAATTTGAGTTATTATGGATTAAAAACGTGTGTTGGATTGTGTGAAATGTGGGTACGTAAGATTTATTTAGGAATGGAGGAAGTATATAATCATGAAATATATTATTCGTTACGTGATCAAATTAAATTTAATATTGTAAAAATTTGATATTTTATCAAACACGAAGTGCAATTTTTCTTAAGAATTTGAATATTAAAAATATTGTAAAAGCAATTTTTTTATTTCGAAAAATGTATTATAATTTGATATCATCGTTGATATAGATATAAAGGATGCTGAGACGCATAAACATAATGAAAATATAATAATTTTTCTTTCCAATTGGAAATAATTTAATTATCACAAATCATATATTAATATAAATAATATTAAATGAAATAGAAAATGGCCAATAATTCGACAATTCAATCTTCATTCATATGGTTCGAATAATTGACTTATACTACCAACAATATTTCAATCCCCTTGATATTTTTTCTCATTCTTGAAGGGACTAATGTAATGTCAGTCAATACTTCACCATCCAAGACATTTTTTCACATTATTGTCGGAACTAATGTGCTGTCTGTCAGTACTTCACTCCCCGGGATATTTTTTCCCATTCTTATCGAAACTAATGTAATGTCAGTCAATACTTCACCCTCCAAGACATTTTTTCACACTATTTTCGAAACCAATGTACTGCCAGTCAATACTTCACCCCCCGGGACATTTTTTCTCATTCTTTTCGGAACCAATATACTGCCAGTCAATACTTCACCTTCAAGATATTTTCCCACTCTCTTTAGAACCAATGTACTTTCAGTCAATGCTTAACCATCCAGGAAATTTTTTCCCATTTTTTCGCGAGTCAATACTTCACCCTCCAATACTCTATCATTAGATATATACTGCTAACAATTTTCCACGGATCACCGGGAGAAGTTATGAAACATGACATCTGAATAGAAACAAAATAGGTGCAGGGGCCCAATGATATCTCATATAACCTAATTGACCCTTTACCCTAACGTCTTATTACACGTGATGATGCAATATATAACTGACCGTATCTAAAAACTGGATCCTTCATGAACACTCCACCATGCTTTAGAGATTGACCTTGACTCTTATTGATAGTCATAGTATAACAAACAATTAGTAGAAACTGGCGTCTTGAAAATTTAAGCAGTATTCTATGATCAGATGAGGTCAAACTCATTCGTGGAATAATAACTCATACTCCACTACTATTGTGAGTCAATTCATCACCCCAGGACATTTTTTCCATTCTTGTCGGAGCCAATGTACTGCCAGTCAATACTTCACTCCCATGACACTTTTTCCCATTCTTGTCTGAACTAATGTACTGCCAGTCAATACCTCACCATCCAGGACATTTTTCCCACTCTTTTTGGAACCAATGTACTGCCAGTCAATGCTTCACCATCCAGGACATTTTTCCAATTTTTTCGCGAGTCAGTCATTCACCCTCCAATACTCTATCATTAGACATGTACTGCCAACACTTTTACAAAGATCACCAGGAGAAATTATGAGACATGAAAGATGAATAGAAACAAATGGATTTCTTAAAATATGTACAGAGGCCCAATGATATCTCATATAACACAATTCACCCTTTATCCTAATGTATAATATTGATATGCACAATCCATTTAAATAAATTAATTTATAAATTTTAGTGAAGTCTATTCTTTAAAAATAACTTTAGAAGGTTAAAATTAAAACAAAAGCAAAATAGTTTGGAGCAAACAGTTTTTGTGGTGTGTATATTTAATGTTTGACCAAATAACTTTTTTAAAGGGTCATTTTTAATTAAAAAAACAATGTCGGTCTGTTTCCCGTGCTCGAGCCCGTTACAATAATTAAATCACAAATGAGGGTGCTGTCAAGAATTTTGTATATTTATACAAAATTAATCTATTATAAAGGGTTCTTTCTTCTAAATTTTAAAAAACTGTTTGCTCGAGCCCCAAGACATTTTTCTCATTCTTGTTGGAAACAATATACTGTCAGTCAATAATTCTCCCTCCAAGATATTTTTTCATAGATCACCAGGAGAAGTTATCACGACAGCAGAATAGAAGCAAAGGGATTTCTCAAAGTAGGAGCATCGGCCCAATGATCTCATATAACACAATTCACCCTTTACTCTAACGCATTATTACACGTGATGCAAAAATATATTGGTTGTATCTAAAAACTGGATCATTCAATAACACTCCAACATGCTTTAGAGATTGACACTGACTCTTGTTGATGGACATAGCATAGCAAACAATTAGTGGAAACTGGCGCCTTGAAAATTTAAATGGTATTCTATGATTAGATGAGGTCAAACTCATTCGTAAAATAAGTACACTATCTCCACTTCTTTCGTGAGTCAATACTTCACCTACATGACATTTTTCCCATTATTATCGGAACCAATGTATTATCAGCCAATACTTCAACCCCCAGGACATTTTTTCGTATCCTTGCCATAACCAATCTACTGCCAGTCAATATTTCACCCTCCAGGACATTTTTTCCACTCTTGTCGGAACCGTCAGTCAATGCTTCACCCTCCAGGACATTTTCCCATTATTTCGTGAGTCAATACTTCATCCAGCACTCTATCAATGGACATGTACTGCCAATGCTTTTTCATATATCACCAAGAGAAGTTATGAAACACAATAGCAGAATAGAAACAGAGGGATTTATCAAGATAGGTGCAGAGGCCCAATTATATCTCATGTAACACAATTCACCCTTTACCCCCAACGCCTTATTACACTGATACAACAATATATAACTGAGCGTGTCTAAAAACTGGACCGTCAGGAACACTCCAAGGTGCTATAGAGATTGACTTGGCTCTTGCTGATAGTCATAGCATAACAAACAATTAGTGGAACTGACGTCTTGAAAATTTAAACGGTATTCTATGATGAGATGAGTTCAAACTTATTCGTGGAATAAGCACTTTATCTTCATTGCTTTCGTGAATTAATACTTCACCCCCCTCCCCCAATGATCTCATTATCATATGCAATGACTTAAAATGAAAAATCCAACTATTTGTTACATTAATGAACAATACTTTCAAAAGTATGCCGCATATAAGATCAATGTCTTACCATTTACTTCTAATATAAAATTTCGATAAGCCTAATGGTGTCAAAGCCCAATTTCATTCATTGATTAATCAGCATGATCTGGTCAAATTTACATAGATAAGATGTTCGGAATTATATTATATTTTTATAATAACTAAAATAATTGGAATTAAATTAAGCCAATCATATAACATCAAACAACATAACAAACTATTCTGGAACATATTATACTTAATGTGTGGAATGCAAACAAAACAACCAATTGGATTGTCAAGCCATAATTTTTTGGCCCAAAATCCTAAATGAAATTTACATGGCCCCAAAAGCGAAATGCACAGATCACTGCCCATTGCATTGCCAAGGCTTTCGCCCTATAATACAGCCTCAAATTCCAACTATTGGCCCAAAATCGTAATTGATATTTCAATGCCCTCAAAAACCAAACAAACTCCTTATGGTGGACCATTTTAATTATTTAAATGTTTTTTTACTTACAATTTTATATTATAGTTATTGTGAAAATAGCAATATATAAAAACTAATTTTATTTTGGTATAAAATTGGTAAATTTAAGCGCACAATATATATTATAAGCACATTATGAATCTGTAAATTAAGTAGGACGTTTCAAATCGATAATTTTTACCAAACACTATTTATTATAAATAAATTGTTATGTTATTTTTCAACAATAACTAAAATAATCAGAATAATATTAACCCAATTATCTTATATCAAAACAACATAACACACTATTTATTAGATGGATGATATTAATTTAAAATAAAATACTAAAAGGTTATGGACATTTTTACAAAAAAATGTAAAAAAAGGACTATAAGGTTAAGGATTTCAATTATTTACACTTTTTATTTAAAAAAAATGTAATATAGTAACAAACATTTATTATACACATCAACAATCGAAAATGCTACAATTGAGAATGAAATATAAAATATTATAATTTTTTCTTATTGTCAACGAAATTACATAGATTATAAAATTCTAAAACATAATACATATTTCCAATAAATTATATCTCCAAAAAACCAACATTCTATGTTAGCAAACGAAATGTCTGCAACCTTCTAACTATCTTCAAAAGGCCAATTAAGAAAAATGTTAATATAAATATTATTTTTGAAATACGGATGTTTGAAACCTAAATACACGCCCAATATTAGAGGAGGAACATAATACGGATGATTGAAATCAAATACTAAATATAATACAACATTTATACGATATATACAATGCATAATCATAAGTGTATTTATTTATTTATCCACCCAAAAAGTGTAATTATTCAAATAGTAAATGTTACAAAGATGACGCGACTACCGGCAATAATACCTAGTAGGGCAATAGGTGTCATGATGAGATTTTATTTAACGATATTAAATGGTACATATGGAGGGAATCCGAAACCGATCATTTCACAAACAGTAGTAATTAATATAAGATTAATTTTTCCAGAAGCATTAATAAGTGTGGCAGTCCACTTACTTAAAACATCCTTTATATAAAGGTATAGTTTTATATAATGAACAATCAAAAGAACTCACACAAATAAATTTTTTTTTTTTTAAAAAAAGAATAAGTTTATAGGCTTTGGAGTCAAAATGTCTTCGGAATACTGGACACTACAAATATTAGAAATCAATCGTCTGATACCATATACGGGTACATTTTATTCTGAAATAATTAATTTTTTCAATAAATAATTATCATTATTCATCACTTTTAAATGATTGTCTATATAAACTTCCCTAGAGGTTTAGATGCAGTTGCATGAAGAGACCTATTAGCCAAAATGTTGTTCGACAACGAACTTGGACTCAGTAAGACAGAGAAGAGAAAGTTCATAAGTGTTATCGAATTCTTAGAAAGTGCGATCAAGGGATGCGAGATTACAGATGCTATAACAAATTTCACTAATAAGCTCAAAGAAATCATTGTTCAATATAATGAAAACATAAAGCATTGGATTGCATTTGCTGACTCCAAACCCAACTTCATATATGTTCAAGAGTGTATTTTAATGGACAACACCGAAGAGTTTGACAAACTTTGTAAACGTATGACAACACTATATGAAGAGTTTCCAGCCAAGAAGATGAATGAATTGGAAATGCTATGGAAAAAAGATTTTTCGGAAAAAAATTATTTTACATTTCTTGTAGATTTGGTAATCATATAGAGGTTGAAATATCTTTTATTATATTTATGAGTATCGATTATAGTTTATTGCCTACATTTTATGAAATTATTATTTTATTTGACTAAAATAATCATACACATATTTCATTTTGACTTTCTATTATTTGAGTTTTATTTATTTGATCACTCTACAGAATTCTAAATAAAAATATAGGAATATACAATATTCATGTAATATTAATTAATTAATTAATCAGTAAAGTAAGAATATTAACTAATGGAAAATTAATTATGAGACAATCTTTTTTGGCATAACAATTATAAGACAATCAATACACAATTCACAAAAAATATATTAGATTTTAAACAAATTAAGACTATAACCAAAAAATAAAATTTATACACATGAAATAACAATTTCCCTCGAAATTGTGAAGTACATAGCATCTGCAAACTCCTTACAATTTAAAAAAAAAAAATTACATGAATCATATGAAACTTACATAGAAATGTGTAAATATATTAAATTCCCCTAGAAAATGTGTAAATATATTAAATTATTATCCTATTGACTGAACAACTTTAAAGGTGGATTATAATTTTCCAACCATCAATATATATGGGAAAATGATATATAATAATGACCTATGTTAATTTTTAATATGATTGAGTGGCAAAAATATTCAGATGCATGATATCATAAATAAATGAGAAAACATAATTGTGTAATAAATGTTTTGAATAAAACTAAACAAATTAATAATAATTTTAATAAATTACATAATACAATTAAATGAAACGAAATAAATGCATACTATAAATAAAAATAATAATAATATTTTTAATGATTAATTTTTCATTAATCAGATTAATATGTTAATTTTTCATCAATGGCCCACTTTAGCCATTAATGCATCTCGAAACAAAAATGATAAATAGTGGATTTTGAACTTAGGCCGTACACTGCAAGCTTAATGAGTTGTTTTTTTAAGAGCCGAAGCCAAATAACAAAAGCTTAATGAGTTAAAAGGCAACGAAATTATTTTATTTTTTAAAAAATAAAGAAACATAAAAGCTAACACAGGCATAGGACAGTTGGTATTGGGTAATGGGTCTCAAGTGAAATTAGTGTTCTTTCGAGGCTATCAAGAACACAAAACAGTTCTCTATTTAATGGAATGAGATGTAGCAACCTGTGTAGCAATATATATACATATGCACATGTGGAACTTATGTAGCAACCTTAGTATACTTGCCGAATGGTTTGAAACTTCTTCTCTTCCTCTTCCACATGATTTGAATTTCAATTTGAATGTAAACTTGGTAATAAATTAAAAATTAATCCAGTTATCCATATTACAATATACATAAGGAACCTTTTTTTTCGACATTTGTGAAATTCAGAAAAAAAAAAATAATAACGAAAATGGAAAAGAAAAAATTACTTTGTTGGGTTTTTATTTTATTTGGAATATATCCAATATATATGTGTGTGCATATGAATTTCTAATTATTATTTTTTTGGCGAAGAATATGCATTTTTTTTAGTTCAATATCAATATTAATATAATAATATTTTTAAAATATTAATGATTAATTATTAAATTCATAAGTTCCACAAAAAAATTATTAAATTCATAAATATACATATATCACGTATGTACAAAATTTATGTTCGGTCCAAGTGTCTAACTATTTTGTATTTAAATGTTTCTTTGACATAACATACAGGCAATCTAACACAATGTATATTTAACATAAACATGAGACTTTAAAAGATGCATTATGGGATGCATATACTCCCTCCGTTCCTTTTTAATATTAACAATTGCATAGTTGGTAATATTTATCAAGTAACTTTGATTCAACCATTTAATAATTATAAGTATAAGATAAAAATAGTCAAGTGAGATCTAGTTGGATTCGTCTAATCGCATAGTCATAGAATATTAATTTTTTATAATTTTTATTGTATATAATTTGACTTATTAATAATTAAAAATATATATTGAATTACGTGCAGAGTGGAAATATAGAAGTTATAAAATATAGAGAGAATAAATTTTAACGTGACACCACAATCATTCATTTCAACCAATTTAATATTTTTGTGTTGTAACTACTATCCCAATTTAAATATAGATTCCACTATTTCTTTAAGACACCACTTACAATATTTTCTAGATCCGCTACAGGTTAAATACACCACATATAAATCTAACACTAACGGTTTTTCTTTGTTTTCAGATCTCTTTGTAAATGAGGGGTTAAATTAAAGTTATAAAAATATTTCCTAAATTAAAACATGATAAACCAATTTAATTAGTTAACATAATTTTTTTTTTCTCGGTGTGAGTTAACATAAATTTTTAATATAAGTATGATACAATTTAAGATTTATCTGTCAAAGGGTAAATATTGAATTCAATGGTGAATTTAGTACGTGATTTCTTTTTCTTTTTGGTATCGGAACTGAGAAAGAAATTATTACTACAGCGCCCACTTAGCAAGTAAGGCGAATAATAATTTCAAAAAGAAGAGTCCCTGTAACCCGTGCAAAATAGATACATGCTTTATTAGGGAAAACAAAGACCATTTGACGATCACAATAGACTATCAAGGACAACCACCCCTTATTTAAAGGAGATGGCAACAACAAAAGCTGCGAAGACAAAATAAAATTAAAAAGAAAAAATGTACAATCTCCACTATTTGAATAACTAATTATAAGTTAGACTAACTATTTCTTTGTGTACATGCAACGCAAGTATCTTGAATCCTTTTAGAATTCAAAATGAGATTTAATAACATCAGTAGATATATTGATAGGGCCCATTATCTCCATTTTCCCACCGACCTTTTCCATTTCAGATGCATTCTGTTTCATTTCATCTCTTTCTTCTGGATAGCTCTCTATTTCTTTTCCTTTCAAAAGGTTCAGTGCCTTTTTCTGTATCTTCTGCATGAACCCCTTTTTCTGTAATATGCTCAACACTCTTTACTGGCTCTTTTTGTTGTAGGCTTCCATCAACATTTCCAGACTCTGATTCTTACACAGCCTTTCCAGCAACCATTTCAAAATCTTTAGATACCTGCACGATGCATCAGTTAGTATTACAAATTAGATAGGTTTGTGAGTGAGCGAATGCATTTTTCCATTTTTTTTGTTTTTCAATTCCCTTTAATGTTTCAACTGCAATATTTTTTACTTTCACAAATTGTTTTTTCTTTGATCTGTCCTTGCTTTACCTCAAATTCTTGGTAACTTTTTGCCACTCTCTCTTTTCTTCAATCATCAGTTTTTGTCTCAAGATACACTTATGTGGCATGCTGTTATTATTCTTAAGCTCTTTTGATGTAGGCTTCTATCAATTGACTTATCAATTGACTTATTTTATGTGATATCTCATTGTGGCTCTTGCTTAACTTCTTCAATTATTTTAGGTTCCTGAACAACATATTGATTTTCATAAAGAGTTTATAGAGCGACAAATATATAGTTGGAACTTTCTTTTGTTAAATACATTAAAATTGTATAAATATTTTCCAGAAAAAAGTATAATAATAGGAAATCAGAGAATGATGGATGGAGTTGGTGGAATTAAATAAACTTTAAAGGGCTCTTATCAATCCTTTCCTTTCGGTTTAACAAATATTGTATCTAAGACGATCGCAAATTAACATAAAATTGGTACCTTTGAACAGTTTTGGGGCATCAGTTTTCTCATACAACTGAATGCTTCACTAATCAATTTTGCAGATTGATTACTTGTAAGGGATTCTCTCCAGAACCTGAAGTTCTTTGCCAAGCTCAATAAATTCTTTCCCAACCTGTGCCAAGAGGCCAGAATTTAAAGCTTGATGAGTGAAAACATATTCATTACAGATTGAGAGATCACATGTAAATCTAATGAGTACCAATAAGGAGGTTCCCATATTTACAAATTAGGTTTTACCAAGATAAGTTTCTCACGCAGTGAACTCAACTGTGCATCTATCTGTGAATCAGTAAGACTATCAAGGTCTGGTAGATCATCTCCGAATGGTTCGTTCTACAATCAAAATAGTACGGTAATTATGTTACAGTTTTCCAAGGAACATAAAGGAATTTGAGATTCAAAATTCCGTGGAAAAGAATAACAGAGCAATTAAGAGGCATCTGCTCGGCAACAACATGGAGATTGAAAGCACAAGCAAAAATAAAACACTATCGGTTCAGATTAGCACGTATGCAAAATAATGTCATATCACTCTGGTATTTCATAGAAGCTATCCTTACTTCAGCAAGTAACGGGATTCAAAAACAACCATTGACGACCTCCTATAAACTTCTGTAAATACCACTGGCTACTCAAAGTCACAAACATGATTTCCAGAAAACTATCAACAACCTTCAAGACACTAATTTCCCATATTCAATCATCTCCTAACCAAGGTAAAACAAACAATGTGAATGGAACTAAAAAATGTTGAGGCCGGGCAAGCAAACTTACGTCTTTTGGCATCGAAAATCCTCCAGGCACGCTGAAAGAAAATCGAAGAGCATATTCTTCCCACTTTTCCATTTGTTCCTTGAGATTCCCTTGGACCAAAGCCAGCATATGCTCCACGGCCTGTCAATTTAAAGCAAAAAAACGAACAATGACCCAGATTACTAACTATAGCATCACCTCCACAATCCATATCTGACGAAAACACAATAAAAGTGGTAACCAACTATCAAAAACTTCAATCTCGCATACGATTATATAAAGACCAATGCAAGTATTTTCACTCTAATGCCCAAATTTTAGTAATAATACCAAACTGAATAAAAATTAGGAAAATAGCCACAAATCCATTGAGATTCAGTTTTCAACAATTTCAACTATGCCTGTAAAAGGGCCTAAAAGATAAAAATAAAATAAATATATATAAAAAGGAAGGAAAACCTAAGCAACAAAATGCCCAACTTCTCAATGCTCTCAAGAGTGCCCTATACTCTAAAGCTCATCCTGCAAGATTCAACACACGACAAACAGTAGCCATATGAGGATCAAAAGATGCTCTCAATATAGTAATCTTTGTTAAGAAGATTTGAAACATCAATACATGTTTCCTATAGGACCTGTCAAGAATGTGACATCTTTTTTCCATTGTGTACCTGAAATTTTATAAGATTAAAAAATGCCATGGGTTAAAGAAAGGAGGAAAAAATTATGGGTTCAACAGATTATCATTCAAGGTGCCCATTTTACGATTGTGCTTTAGAAATGAAGAATGATCCTGCAAACCAATAATAATAATAAATAAATAGCAAAAACATGCACCGATACAACAGACAATAACTACCTCAACAATTGACAATTACAAACCAACAATGCACCTGCAAACCAAAACAACAAAAACAGACAAAAAAAAAATGGCACGCATTAGTATCCAACAAAAGAGGGAAAGGAAAATGACTTACACATATCCAAACAGAAAGAAAGAACCTTTGAAACATATAAATAAGCAAACTAAAGATAAACAAAGCATACATACAAAATTAAATGGAAGCTTGTTAAAAAAACGAAAAAACAAAAACAAAGGCACAGGTTATAAAAGAAGAAAAAATAGGGAAGAGGGAAGAAGGCAAATGAATACAACAAACTGCAATGCACCTGCAAATGAATAAGACAAAAACAAAAAAAGACACCCATTAGTATCCTAAAAAGAGGGAAACAAACGAAAGATGTAAAAGAAAATTAGGCTACATCCCATTCAAGCACCAAACTTCAGACAAATTGCATTCTTCAATTTTTTCATCCCGATGTTGCAGAAACTTAAGACTTACATGTTAAAACTGCAAGTGATTCTCCTACGGTCTCTCTGAAGTACTTGAGAACAACGGGCGTTCCATTTTTTCAGCCCGATAAACACCCTGTGTTCCTGTGCGATATGCTGGAAACAGTCACCCAGAGAAAGCATTAGACAACGAACAAAACAAACTGATCATCATTTATTCTGTCGAATGAAATTTGGCAAATGCAAAAGTATACATATTTAAAAGAAATTCACATTTGAAAGCTTGATAAAGTAGAAATTCATATGTGTGGCAATTAAACCCAAAATTAGAAGAGCAAAGGATTTCACCTGAATAGGATTCCTAGGACACGAAATGAATTCCTAAAAATCCAATGGGAGAAGGAAATGCACCACTACTAATTATAGAATACCCTTTTCACGCCACTTAAATCAAGCAAGCGGCAAATCTAGAAATAAATCAAACTCAAGGAATAAGCCATAAAAAATCCCAACCAAACTCATTTCCCCAAACTCAAATTGGAAACAAATTCATAAACTTTTCCTGAAACCAATATTATTAGCTCGAAACCCACCATGACTGGCTGCAGAAAATTGACAATGGAAGAACGTTACACGTAATATCCTATTTAGACAACGCACAGCCTGTTAAAGATCATGGGAATAAATTCGTCAATCAATAGTTATTACGAAACCATTGCAGCAGAGGTTAATGCGAGCTGGGAAAACTCCCGGTCAGATGCAACATCTGCAGAAAAGGCAGGACATGATTTGCGACAGACAGAAGAATACTCTCGCCCAATTCTTCAGCCTGCCAAGAAATTGATGCACAAAAGCAACCCTAAGAACAAATCAAATAAATTACTACATCATCAGATCTCCATATAAAATTCTAATTCTACCGATTCACTGAGATATATGCATCGCGAAACTACTACCAAATTTTATTGCAACGTAAATAAATGATTAACAAATACTGGTACTGGACTACTGGAATGTACGACAGGACACTTAACTTGATGTACCAAGAACAGGAAGATAAATATGGCTACACAGTCAAAAGAAACAGCACACTTTGGGTATTAACTAACATAATTTACCGTAAGGCCTGAATGGGAAGATCACGGCAACTGAACTTACCTGCAAATAGAGCCAGCAGAGATGGCGCTTGTGTTCCGATGAAGGCGGTCCAAGGAAGGCCCACAGGAAGGGAGCACTTGAAAAAGGGTGACAAATGCTGGTTAGGGCGGCGTTGAATGGCAAAGGAGGTCTGCCGTGAGCGGCGCGACGGTGAGGGTGGTGTGCGCAGGGAAAATGAAATCTAACTGAAACCCGAATGCAAAGGAGAAGAAATCACACTTACCTAAGATTCATCGGAGCAGAACAGACTCGTGGCAGGGGCTGGATGGTCGGCTCGCGCGCTCAGAGAAAGGGGGCTGGGACTCGATGGCTTGTGAGAGTATCCTTGTTTCACTACAGCGGCGACGTCACTCGGATTCGAAACCAATTCCTATCAGGGAAGGGTAGATGCGAGCGGCAAGAGGTAGAAGGGAGGAGACGGCGGTGGCGTTGAAGGGTGCAGCAGCGGGAGGTGAAAAGTTCTGAAATGGGAACTGAAATGACGGGAACTGAAATGGGAAGGAGCAATGACGACGACAATCGGATGAGGCAGAGCATTAACGGGAACTGAAATGGGAAGTGAAAAGTTCTGTGAAGATAATAAAATGAGTGGGAAAGTGAAATATTTTGGGAATATAAAGCTGAGTAAATGCACGGCAATAAACAGGGAGGGTTGCAGTAAATTCATAACAATAAAGAGGAGAGAAGGTGAATTTGGATTTTTTTTTTCTCGATTTTTATTTTTCGAAAATGGCATTTGTGTAAATTATTCGGTGTGTGAGAGAGAGTATGAAAAAGTAGATTTTGTGAGGGAAGGAAAAAGTGCGGGAAACTGTGTGTGTATTCTACTATCTTCTTATTATATACTACCTCCGTTCCTTTTTAATTGCCACGGACCCACATTTCACGCAATCCAATACACATTTTCAATCTTCAATAACTCAAATTGCATACAAGTAAAAATTATGAAACTTTGATATTCTAAATCTATGCGATTAGACGAATCTAACAAGATCTTACTTGACTATTTTTTGTCCTATATAACTGTATTAAAAAGCCGAATCAAAGTTACTCAATGAACAGTAACAAAACTCCTAATATGTCAAATAAAAAGGAACGGAGGAAGTATATAATGATAGTGTCGCTAGTTATGGGCGTGGACTTCCACGTGTCTCCTTCTTATTGGGTGTCGAGAAGACTTGTTCTGTCTGCTGTCCGCAACTTCGTCACATTTTCCAGACTTGTTCTCTCTTCTTTCTTCTTCCCTTTTTTTTAAAAAAAAAACAAAAAAACCCCACTAATAATACGAAAATATACCCCTGTGTGGTTTCGAATTTTGAGGTGATCGGGGTTTGAAGCAAAATTCGGTATCTTAGTTTATTATTCACTTTATTGGTTAGAATTTTTCTAAATCAATGTAGATCATTATAAAATACTTCTCCGTTCCTAAATAAATGCAACATATCCACATTTCACGCAATACAATGTACATTTTTAATCCATAATAACTCAAATTCCACATAAGTAAAAATTATGCAAATTTGATATTCTAAATGTATGCGATTAGACGAATCCAACAAGATTTCACTTGACTATATTTTATCTTATATAATTGTATTAAAAAGTCGAGTCAAAGCTACTAAATGAACAGTGACAAAAGTCAAAACGTGCAAATAAAAAAGAACGGAGGTAGTATATACTACTTCATGGGTGCATGATTTCTTATTTAATGTAGCTAGGTGGGTTGACAATAGGATGTCTTGCCCAATCACCCGTTAAACAATTATCGACACAAATGGTTAAACTATGACATAACTAATTACTTATTTGGCTGAATTAAAATGTGCATGCTATCATGAATTTATCCGCTCAAAGGGGAGAGTGATTGGAGAACCCTGGCCTGAATTGCTAACCTATTTATTAAATAAGAGGTGATCAAGTCCTAATTATTATATATTATCATGCATTCAAAACGAACCCACGCATAATTAACAGAAATAAATCTAATGAAAGCATAGTAGTAATTCATAACTTGAATCCAATGAAATCAATAACGGGTTTAGCCGTTTTATACATGATTTTAAAACATAAAAGCATAAGAATGAAGAGGAAAAGGGAAAAAAAAAATGAAGTCTTTAATGCGTCTTGACCTCCATTGTCTCTTCTTGTTCATTCGATCTTATTTTCAAGGTGCCAAAAAAATTGACCGCTTTCTCTCTAAATAGTCTCAACTATGCATATTACTATGCAGATCATCTGCGCAAAGCAGTTGTGCTGCTGTGATGAGTACTTAATTTTGTAATGTTTGAATTTTGTACATCATAAAAATACTTTCACACATCACAAAGTTTTTAAACATTTTCTTAAAAATACTCACCACAAAAATAGTAACACACATCACAAATAATTGCACACTCCAAAAACATCACAAAAAGCTCATATTGCAACATAGCTGCATGTGCATGCAGCTAGCTGCACAGCAGCCGCACCCTTAATAATATATACTCAAAGTTTAGACAGGCAAGACGAATAAAATCTTGACCTATTTGCTGTTTGTTTTAAAAATTCATCCTACATAACAATAATCCTTAAAATGTTCAAAATATACAAGAACTACCTCAACTTTTTTTACTAGATCAATTTCGTTTAATAAATAACTTCAAAATGGCAAAATGAAAAGGAGGAACAGTTCTTCCACTGCGCATTCAACAAAACTTTGACGAAAGGTCTCAATTATATATTTTTACTAAATTGTTTGTCCTCGAGTAAAGAATAGCAGCTAGACAAAAATCACGACACAAAATAAGAGTATAAAATTAAAAATGTCGCGAAACTTAAATTTTATACCTAACGACGCTTAGCTTTTAATGACACTTTTGAAAGATGGTAGTTGCTATAAGTAATGTTTTGTTGTTGTGCATTTTCAAACCTTTTTTTTTTTTTTTTTTTCCTTGGAGCCAGTAAGTAAGGCCGCGGAAGGAAATTTGCATTTTCAAACTTTTTTTAGGTGAATATCAGGATATCCCAAACTTCATTGGACTTAAAACTAATTTCTCGAGGATTGGATATATATGCATTGAAGAATTGTCTCGACCAAAAGAGCATTCCGCATTTCAAATTTTATATCATGTAATATACAACTGTATCATTTTTTTTAACGATAAATTAAAGAAGATATTAATTTATCTCTTTATTATTATTTTATTATTTAATTGTTAAAATATATCACATTGCCTATAACCTGGAATGCTCTATTTGTTTATATGGATCTGAGTCACTCCACCAATTATCAATTGATTTTGATTTTGGGTTAGAACTTCATACCCATCATATTTCTAACATAGTATCAGAGCCAAGAGACCCATTTGGGTATCTCGCTTACGAGATAAATATTATTTCAATGAGTGGTGTTAAAACGTCCCATATTGCTTACATATATGGGCCGGGGTCGCCCCTTATTTATATGGATCCGGACCTCTCCACCCATTACCAATTAATTGTGGGGTGAAACTTTTTTTTTTTTGTTGAACAAGGACGCTTACGCGTCAGCAAAGGGGAAAACTAAAAAAAAAACACTACAGAACAAAGGGAGAAAGGAAAAACAAAATCAAGCTTAGCTCCGCAGGAAGCACACCCCCGCCATATCCGCGGCAACCGCAGCACGTGTACCATCTGGGGAAATGCCCAAGTAGAGAAAAAATCCTCATCACTAGCCCCTCGAATTGTGGGGTGAAACTTTATATCCATCATCTTTATAACATTAATAAAATACATTATTTTCTTACTTGTCCATTAATAAAATACTTATTTTTAATTTTCATCCTTAAACTCAATGTTAAAAGCCCTATATATGTCCCAACCTTTCGTAAACGAATGCATGCTATATTACCGTTGCCTAGACTAATTAATATTATGCCACAAAAGAAAACATAACTGTAATTTCCCCCCTCTCTGCAAATGTTTATTTCTGAATCAAAATCACAAATTTTATTTTTATTTTTTTTAAAAAAAGTAAACTGAAGAAATTTGTCACTACTTCAATTTAATTAATTACGACACTATTATATATCAATGCAAATGAATTAATAATAATGAGAACGTAATTAATTTATATGTCAAAATTTTTAAAATTTATATTCGTAAACGTGATGTGTAATTTAAATAAAAACAATTACTCCTATTTGCAAACTGAACTAATTTTACAGACACAATAACATCGAAGAGTAAACTAGTCTTTTTACATTCCCTGTTAGAAACTATTGCCTATTAGCGCTAATGAAACTGTCAAAACAGACACCAAAAAGGGGAAAATAATTACCACAGAATAAACAATGCCCACCAGCAAAATAATTATTAATTAATGAAAAGAAGAAAGTATTACTCCTATTGTTATTTTATTTATTTATGAGGGGGGGGAGGGCGTATAACATACTTCATCCGTCTCATTATTTTTGTTACATTGGCTTTCGACACGCATGCCGAGACATATTTTCAACGGTTAATAACTTAAATTGTGTACAACGAAAAATTATAAAAAGTTGATTGTCTAAAACTACAAGATTAGACGAATCTAAAAAGATCTCATTTGACTATGTTTTTTCTTACATAGCTATATTAAAATTTTGAATCAAAGTTAAAATGAATAGTGCAAAAAAACTCTCTGTAACAAAAATGTTGAGACGGAGGTAGTATATACTAGTATATTTTTCAATGAAATTAAGCATCCTAAAAAAAATCAAACCTCCACCACAGAATAAACAATGCCCACCAGGAGACAAAATAAAAATAAATAAGTATATTTAAGAAAACACGAGCAAAAAATCTCAAAAAAGAAAAAAGAAAAAGGAAAAAGCAAAAAAAAAAAAATAAAAAATAAAAAATCATGCACGCACACACCCGCACACTGTGTGTGTGAAATATATAAAAGCCACTGTGTGCTAAAAGTGACCACTGGAAAGTAGAAATCTCTCTCTATCTCTCTCTTGCTTCTCTCTCTCTAAAACTACCAAACCCCTTCTCGATCAAACCACCACTGATATACATAATTTGTATTTACAGAGGGAGAGGGAGCTGAGAGTGATTGCCAAAATGGAGAGGTATGGTGGGACCCAGGCAATGGAGGGGGTGCCGGCGGATCCCGTGGCGGAATGGGCGGCGCCGGGAGGCCAAACTGGCCTAGAAGGCCAGTTGCATTTGAATTTCATCTGAATTTCACTTGAATTTGACTCTAGTATTTTACTGACTGGTTGATTGATTTGATTGTTTGATTTTGTTGAATGCAGAGCCTATGTGGCAATTAGGGCTTGGTGGTGGGCCCGAATCGTACCCGGAGAGGCCCGATGAGCCCGATTGCATCTATTACTTGAGGACCGGCTTCTGTGGGTATGGCAATCGCTGCCGCTTTAATCATCCTCGTGATCGCAGTGTGGTAAGCTCCCTGAATTTTGGAGCTCTGGGATGATGTATTGATCCTTTTCATGAAAGAATCTGGGATCATTTATTTCGGGTGGGATCTATTGGGGTTTCTTTTCTGTAGATTTGATGCTGAATTGGGGGAAATTGGACTTCTTTTGTATACCTACGGTGTTTGGATGTCCTCAAGGGGTTGTGGACTGGAAGATCTGATGTGTTACATGAACTG
This sequence comes from Hygrophila difformis, assembly GCA_030278955.1. NCBI lineage: Eukaryota > Viridiplantae > Streptophyta > Magnoliopsida > Lamiales > Acanthaceae > Hygrophila > Hygrophila difformis. The sequence goes on from JAOANR010000007.1 coordinate 16,302,927, forward strand.
GCAGAGTGTGCATTGAATAAAGTTAACCGGATTCATTATGGATTTGAGACTAATTCCACTCTACTAGAAGACATACCATTTTTAGTTGAGATAGTGGTGTTTTGCTGAAGGAATGTAATTCAATGGGTGGAAATGTTTAACAATATTTTTTGTTTCTCTGTGGTTTGTTTATTATTTTTTTTGGTGGCAGTTACGGTTAAAGAGTTTATGGTCTCAGTGAGATTTGTTGGTGAAGCAGAATAGTAATTTCGTGATAAAACTAAGCGTAATAAAAATGTGATCCCTGAAGTGTCTATTCGTTGCCATCATGATTTGTAGGCAATGGGAGCTTTGAGAGGTGGGGGAACTGATTATCCGGAGCGCGTCGGCCAACCTGTTTGTCAGGTATCCAACTCAATGTAAATTTTTGCCCTGGAAATTTGTGCTTTATACAAAAAAATAAAATAAAAAATGCAGTGTTTAACTTCCAATGTTGATGGAGAATTGTTTGGCCGCAATGCTGCACAATATGTAAATTTTATGTCTCTCAGTCGTTATCTGCTTTATGAGTGTTGCTAAGCCAATGATTTGAAACCTCTTCTCCTGTCCATTTTAGTTGATTCTTTATCTAGCTAAGGTACTTTGTTAGAGCAGAGAATCATTGTCCATGTTAAGGACGCTGATTTAACCTAAACTAATCATCCATTTCCACCTGTATTTTGGGAGACCAAGAACTTGTTTTTTGATCTGTGATGTTAATGTAAAAATTGCCTGCATTGTTTCTCTTTCCTTAGAAAAATATCTTTGTTTGAATTTTATTTATTTATTTTAGATTCTAAACATCTGACCACCGCACATCAAGAAATGTGCTGCCAGAATTTTGTTGGTGTGCCTGCTGGAGGATAAATCTGCAAAATTCCACTCTTTGCTTTTTGTAAAATGACAGCTTCTATGATGTTGACAATTGTCCCTTTTCAGTTTATTCTTTCAGCAGCATTTTAGATATGGAAGAATATTAGTTTAGTCCTCTTTATGGATTTCTTACTCGGTCTAGTTGTATGAATGTCTGGAAGTTACTTGCACAATCAGTTTGATAAAGAAATGAGAAGTTATTTTTAAAAGTTATTTTGTGTTCTATATTTATTTCCCACACTAGATGAAAGAATCAAACTTCTTGACTGAAGTTTCTGTTTTGTTCTTATGGTACAAATACAATCTGATGGCAGTCTTCATGGATTTACATGCATTCCATGGATATCCTTTCTGATCATACTTTTTTAAAGAGTGAAACCCAATACCCATTTGGTCCCTTTTGCACTTTATTCCCTGAACTTTAAATTTTGGTACTTAGCTCCAACTGTTGTTATATCTTTACTTACTCTTTTGATTATTTATGTTTAATCGAGGTCTGAGAGAAACCTCTCTTTACTCCTTTGCTCAACTGAAGGGAAATGTCCAAATTCTTCCCAAATTGATTTAACACCCACACAAATATTTGTGTTGTAAACTTTTTGTTTGGATCTACAGAGGTCAAAACTTATCCCTTCTAGAAGCAAGTGAGTCAAGCATTAAGTCCGAAAGTGTATGCATTGAATGGCATGTGGCTAAGATCTGCAATAATATTATAAAAAATTGAAAGTTCGGGTCATAAAGTGCATAAGGGGCCAAATGTAGACGGTTTTATTTGGTGCTGCTTCTTTGTAAATGATTTATCAGTTTATGGAACATACTTTTCTTTGCCTTGTCGGTGTCAATTGGATGCTGGTGGAGAGAAAATATTATTCATGTTTGTAAAATATTTGTATGCATTTTATGGTTCGGATCTACAGGAAAACCAAATTCAAGCCCTTGTATTCCACCATCCGTATTGACCATATTTTTACTACTTGGGGTAAAATTATATGTGCTCGGGATTACATACATATTCATTGTTTTTTGCTGCTTTTCATTGTGAAGCTGAATGACAGTTTGGCATATAGAACATTTATAACTTCATGCTATGCTTTTCATAAGCCTCGAGTATTTGTTATACCTTCATTAAATTCGGTTCATGCTACAGTGTCAAGAAATCAAAGTACTCTCACTCTTAAATAAAAGTTATCCCTCCTTTTAATAGTTCGTCACCTGTTGTATTTGGTGAGTGCTGATGTCTCTTGTAGTTGTAGTATTGCATCTATTTATGTTCACGCAAAGGTGTTATTTTGTGCAAATAATTTCCTTTGCCCTGGATTTTTGTAGTATTACATGCGGACAGGTATGTGTAGATTTGGCGCTTCCTGCAAATATCACCATCCTAAGCAAGGAGTCGGGCCTTCTCCTCCATTGACGCTGAACTTTTATGGATATCCCATGCGACCGGTTTGCCACTTCAAAATTCTATGTTCACATAATATTCTATAGCATAAAGACACTTTCTTTGTGATACAGCTCTCTCATAGACCGTCTTTGTTGCAGGGCGAAAAAGAATGCTCCTATTTCATAAAAACAGGGCAGTGCAAGTTTGGAATCACCTGTAAATTTCATCATCCGCAGCCAGCTGGGATGCAAGCGCCGACACCAACCCCGGGTCCTGGTACTTTATCCATTCCTCCGACTGTACCAACACCATCAATTTATCCAACAGTGCAGTCTCCTTCAGTTCAATCCACTCAACAGTACGGTGTAATTCAAGGGAACTGGCCACTTCCTCGGCCGCCCATGCTTCCCGGTTCGTACATGCCTGGTAATTATAGTCCAATGCTTCTTCCTCCAGGGGCTGTCCCTGTTCCAGGTTGGACACCCTATCAGGTACAGGGTCCTGTTAGTCATATGGCCTCCCCGAGTACTCAATCTGCAGTTGGTGCAGGCCAATTCTATGGAATAACACAGTTGTATCCATCAGCAACTGCCTATATGGGATCCTACCATTCTGGTGCTGCTTCTTCAGGCCCCTCAAGTAGCAGTCAGAAGGAAAATCCGTTTCCAGAAAGACCTGGTCAGCCAGAATGTCAGTATTACTTAAGGACTGGGGACTGTAAATTTGGAGCTACGTGTAAATATCATCATCCACCTGAGCTCTCTGCACCCAGGCTGTCCAATTTAATGCTTGGTCCCATGGGCCTGCCATTACGTCCTGTAAGCATTTTGTTTTCTTTTTAATTTTTGATGGATTTTTTTTTTTTTTTTTTTTTTTTTTTTTTTTTTTTTTTATTACTTGGATGATTGTTTGGGTTTTTATAAAATTATACATTTTCCTAGGGTGCTCCGATTTGTTCTCACTACGCACAAACTGGGGTATGCAAATTCGGACCATCATGCAAATTCGATCATCCCGTCAGAAGCTTGAGTTATAGCCCTTCAGCATCCTCTCTAACAGACATGCCGGTTGCCCCTTACCCTGTGGGGTCCACTAATGCAACTTTAGCCCCATCATCCTCATCCTCAGATTTGAGGCCGGAGTTTCCATCCGGGTTCAGCAAGGATGCCTTTTCAAGTGCTTCTGTTGGTGCAATATTCTCAACAGGTGGCTCTGTCCCTCAATCAAGTTTTCAGCAGTCTACTTCTTCAGGTGGTGGCGGTGGTGTCAGCAGCACTAGCCCCAGAGGAAGTGAGGTTCACACATCAACTGATTAAATTAAACAAAGTGAGTAATCAATTCACCATATCTCTCTCTAGAGTCGAGCAAATTGCTCAAAGCATAGACAACTCTTTCGGTGCAAATTATTCCCTGATATAGGACTCTAGCTATCTCTGCTTCCGGTTTCAAATAATCCATACATATACACCCTTTAATTATTAGCCTGTCAGTTAGACTTTGAATAACGAGAAATCCATTCCAAACCAAACCAAACCAAACGGAACATGGATCGATCCTTTAGGTAATTATTTGCATCGATCACTATCCGAATTTTGGAGTCTATTTGTGTCTATTTATGCTCTCTCCCTCTATTTTTTTTTTTTTTCCTCGGCACAACAAGGATACTCTCTCAGCATCTGGATTTAACTGTTATTTTATGCGCCGCTTTAATTCCATCCCTTGTTTGGGGAAAGTATATATATAAATGTCCCAAAAACTTGATTTAAGGGAATGAAATGTAGTGGTGGTGTTCTCAATATATCCCCTTTTTTGTCTGGGGCATCTTCCTTCTCGTCGGATGTCATGGAGAGACAATATTATGTGGAACTCATAGAAGAAGCTACATAGCAATTTTAAGACTCCTACCCCCCTTGGGGCTGTATGTAAATGTACGTACTGTTCTTTTTTTAATATATGATACATATGAATTGCTTGAATGGTTTATTTTTCTTAAATCATGGAGCATAGAGAAATCAAATGTTTAATTTCTTGCATATGCTTTGGGTTCTTCATTATCTTGCTTTATTATACTACCATTTAGACAAGGGATATATTTGTGTTGAACTGTTCATGTTACTGGTAAACTCGACAGGTACTATTTGCATTGGTTAGATTTTGTGGGCTCTTTTTCTTGCAGGGTTCAATTATAGTATAATGCTTTTAAAATACAATAATGATTTACAACTTCGCTATACATACATTGTATATTTGCACACATATTCTTGTTGAAATTAAATTTACTGAAATTTAGCATGCACTATTGCCCATGCGCAGTCTTTGAAGGACTTGAGACCTTACCATGGAAAATTAGAAGAAAAGCAGAAGCAAAAGAAAAGTATTACCCCATTATTTTCTTAACATTTGTTGCCAAAGTAGAGTTGGTGTGACAGAATTAACATTTTGACAACAGAGATTAAGAAAGAGATTAGCAGATGGACATTCACCATATGTTCATATTACAAATTAAGCTCAGATATACTAGCATTTTGCATCTATAACCATTAATGCATAAAAAACGATGTTTGGTTTTACTTGATAATTCATTGTATGGCTCCCCGACCATATTTAATAATGTTGCCCCAAATTCCACAACCATTTGTATTGCTTGGTCATGACGATAATCAATCGGTATTGCCCCAGTTGAACTGCTTTCATTATGTTTTGCATCTACCGAGTTGCTACTGTCAAAATTTATTATTGTCCTTGTAGATGAGGATCAAAAGGCTCTGATTTCTCTTCATGATGATACTCACCGCCATTTCCCAAATTAACTTTAGTATGTCGAATTATTGGGAGGAAATTGAGGTGTGCTGTGCTACTCGCATTGTCTTTTGTCCTCGGGCGTGGTGATAACTTTGAATTGATTGATCACAAGGGAACAAAAGGCGTGTCATATTTCATTTTTGTGGTGTAGACTGAAGTTGGAATGTCCCCAACTGTTGCCTTACAGTGTCCGGGCCAAATGCTGAAGAATGGCCTTGGATAGGGAGGCTTCCAACCACGATCAAGCCTTGTAAAGATGGGTCTTCTTGGTTGGGTTCTGATAACAAAGATCTAAGACGAGATAAGCTGGTTTCAGAAGTGGACCAAAGTACTCAAAATTTCCATTGTCCTCGGCATGAATTAAACATGCCATTTTAACCATTTTTAACAAATCTTCTACATCATTAAGCTCTTTGGCTAGATTTGTGGAAAGATTTTACTATTTTTTTCCCCCGTGTTTTCGTAGTCATATTCCTCGTGACATTTCCCTCCCTCGCAGAGTTGGATCTTCTCTCATCATCACAAAATGTAAATCCCCTGAGAAACTGTTTCTGTCATTCTGTGACATGCGTAATGTAATTTATTCGAATCACCTTTGTTCCAACAATTTGGCGGAAGAGCCACTGACCAAGATCATCGCTTACTGTATCATTGCAATTTGCATCAGAACGATACATACAGTATTTGATTAGGAAGTACACTATTCAATTTCAATGCTATAGTGCCTATAAGTTACAAAGATATGAGCAAATCCACTCATCACCTTTATTGTGCACATACAAAATCTATGTCAAACTTCCAGGAAAAAAAAAAAAAAAAAAAAAAAAAAAAAACAAAGGAGACCATCATCCCTCATCCCTATGTTTACATACACTGATATACATACATACAAATGCAGAAATTCTTCATTTTGTGCCGATGTATGCGATGAACTGTTTCAAAGGCACAAGTAAAAATTCACAAGTCAGACAGAACCATGAAACACACACATCAAGAACACAACTGCTGAGTAAAAATATGAAAGATTTGGCAGGCGTTCGAGAATGAAAAAAGAACCCTGAACAGCAGTTGGATAATCAGTTGTAAAACTTACACAACTGTATTTGTGCTTCCTGTGGACTCTTGCCTTTGCTGGCCACTAAGGTGACACCAGCAATCTTGTGGAACCAGCCTAATTCTGCACCTAAAGTTTTCAAAGAGTTCAACTGTCATCCCAAGAACCGGCTCATCCAAAAAACTGTCATCCCAAGAATGAAATCGTAGCAGTAAACATAACAAAGAGTAGTATGGTAAGCGCATATTGACAATGGTAAGAATAGTAGTTGATTCAATCCAAATAAAGTACTGTAATAGACATGGAGTATTTTAAAGCTATGGTGTATCAGATCGTGTGCCAACTAGTACGAAGTCATACCTGATATTGGTAGGGTACTCGCAATAGTCAAACCCACAAAGAGAAGTCATTCAATTGATTCTTCTGTCCATTTGGCCTTCCTCGTTTGTCCAACACTGTCAGGAGCATCGTGCCACACCAGCTCCATCTACAAGGAAATGGGACAATAATGAGCGAACGTTCTCATCGAAGATGTTTCTATGTGCAACAACTGCAATATTTTGAGCTACTCAACCAATGATTTATCATTATCTAATTTTCTATGTGCATATAGTGATAATATGGTACCATGATGTTCAGATAAGATGTGTACTTAACATGCACATACTAATATAGGAAAGCCGCTGTTTGAAATGGAATGTAAATAAATGTGCTTTTGAAAAAATGTACCCCTCCAACGATGACAGTGTCGCCCTCTTTAACTCCACGTTTCATGAGAGATTTATTAACACCACATGCCTCGAGAACATGTTGAAATCTTCGATCGGAATCTTTGTATCTGTTCCAAAGGAAGTGTAACTTTAATAGAAAGCAACCCATGAAGCAAAAGAAGACAAGCAGATAGCAGTAATGATTTTTGACCTCCAATTGGTCATTTGGACAAAACGCTGCAATCCCGCACCGTCCACATGCCATGTGCTTGTGCCGCTGTCGTGTAAGATCTCAAATTCACTTATGGGAGCTGCTCGTTGCTTCTGCATCATATCAGCTACATAATTTAAATTTGTTGGAATTGGTGTGCCTGATGAAGTACAAACACAAAGAAATCAGACTATTGAGCATATAATATTGGTCAACGTATCCATTCTATAAAAGCGATAAAGTGGAAATGGTTTCTGACCTTCCACTTCATTTGTCTTAATTTTCTGCACAAGGTTGTAGGCGGCATTAATGATTTCCTGGGTGCCGGTTCTAGTGACTGCACTCATACAGAAAGGTTCGATGCCAGAAGCTTGTAGTGTCGCCTTGAACGAGGCCCATTTTTCAGATGCTTCTGGGAGATCCATTTTGTTATACGCTACTATAAAAGGCTTCTCTGAAAGTTCAGGGCTGAACATCTCCAGTTCTAGGCGAACAGCTTCAAATTCATATTCAGGTTGCTGCGATGAACCATCGACTATATGCACCTAAATTCAATGCTCTTCTAAATTAGGCTTTTACATGAACTTTCACTGAAACACAAAACTAAAAGCTAAATGGAAAAATCCAAATTCAAAATTTTCATCTATATATACAAAGGTCATATCAAAGGAAACATAATGGCAAAAAGGATAAAACAATTTCTCAGATAATCATCAGAACAGTGATTGAAGACCTTACCAAAACCGAACATCTCTCAGTGTGACGGAGGAACTCATGGCCTAACCCAAAACCTCGATGAGCCCCTTCTAGAAGCCCAGGCAAATCGGCAACTACTATTGTAGCATTATAATCGAAAGAAACAACGCCAAGATTTGGAAGCAAAGTAGTGAAAGGATAATTTGCAATGGCTGGCTGGGCAGCACTGATGACACTAAGATATGTGCTTTTCCCTGCATTTGGTGCTCCGACTATCCCAACATCAGCCACCAATTTAAGCTCTAACTCTAGCCACCTGATCAACACATGTTCATGTTTACATAAATGAAATATCCGGGAAAGATGTACAGAACCTAAATCTGGGGTAGGACAATCAACTGAAAGGAGATAATAACTTTTCAATTGAGGAGAATTCACTAAGCTGATTAACTCATGAGAGACAGCATAACATTAAACGAACTTAAGATGGTGTGCATGTGCATCATTGATCTCATGACATCAATTTTACTCATCAACCGAATAACTTGGCTAAAATCCCAAGGCATGTGCACAAATGTCTAATGAGTAATGTCTTATCATGAATGCTACGATTATTCACATAAACACACTACATTCCTCATCCAGAAGCAAAACAGATCAATCGAGTAACTTTCACAAACAATAGCACAAAGAATATTTCAACACAATATCCTATATACTGAAGAAACCACCTCCATTAATATTAACAAATACACATACTTACATTTCAAGCCCTTCTTCTCCATTTTCAGCAATTTTAGGCACCTTATTCATTCCTGTCTTAAACGAAGCATTGCCCCTACCACCTCTCCCTCCAGGCAACAACAATGCCCTTTGCCCGGGATGCAACAACTCCAACAGGACATCTCCATTACTCTCCCTCACAACGGTCCCTGGAGGCACCTTAACCACCACACTCTCCCCTTTTGCACCGTTCTTCATCTGCCCCTGCCCGTGGCCTCCCCTCCCTGCCCGAAAATGGACACTCTTCCTAAATGGCAGCAATGAGTTCATTGCCCCATCTACCTCCACATACACATTCCCTCCCCTCCCACCATCTCCGCCCGATGGCCCCCCTAATGGCACAAACTTCTCCCTCCTGAATGCCACCACCCCGTTCCCCCCATTACCCGCCTTTACATATATTTTTGCCATGTCGAAGCATCTCATCACTGCCGGTATTCCCTTCTCCTTAAACGTCCCCCCTTCTTCATCATCACTAACTTCTTCTTGTCCCATTCTTTCACCCCCATACACCATGGAACCTTGTTGTTCATCAAAATCATCATCTTCATCCTCATCATCAGACCCCACTTCATAAAGTTCAAATCTTCCATAATCAAATCCCATTTTCTTGTCATTAGTTTCCTCAAACCCCTCGTCCACCTCCTCACCATCACTATCAAATTCATCATCAGAATCATCACTCGCTTCATCATAACCAATTCGAAAGTCTTTGGTAACACTATTACTTGAATCAAAACCATATTTTTCACCAACCTTTTGGCCGATTTTCCTGGTCTCAGCAGCTGCGGGTTTCGAGTCAGATAACTTAATAACTTTAGCCAGCGATTCCGACTGTAAATTTTCGAATCCAAAATCATCCCTCGGAGGAAGTCGGGTGAATGTGGTAGCATCCCCACCTTCCGCGGCGGCGAATAGCGAAGGCGGCGATGGGTAATTACCGGATTTTAACTTCCGGGTCTTCGCATTTTTGGGTTGTTGCTTCTTATTGGAGTCGTGTTTGGGGCGAGAAGAGGAAAGTGGCTTAAAATGATGAACGGACTTGAAGTGAGAAGAGGGGAATGCTCTAAAATGAAGAGTAGAAGCATAAAACAGCGATGCCATCAAAGATAACAGATAGAGGGAATTCTGCAATTTGCAAATGAGGAAATGTTTTTAATTTTATAGATAGTTTGGAGAAGACAGCGATGAACCTCAAAAATATTTTTGCACATTTTATCCTGGCCTCACTCAGTCGTTTTGGCCTGTGGTCTCTATAAGAAAAATAAGGTTATTCTTCGGGGCAGTTTCGAGTTTCGACGTTATCGATGTAAAAAGTGAGGAAAAAAGCAAGTGATGGATGGGAAAAGGAAAAAAAAATGCTGAAATGGTGTCATATTTGTCAATTTTTTAATTTATTGTGATAAGTTTAGAATTTTTTAATTTGGTGCTATAATTTATTATCTTCAAAATTATCACATCAAATCTTAATCACTCATATTTGCTTGTGACATAAGATTAGTGTAAATAATTATTTTAAATGTATGTATCATTTCGATATTGATTGAATTTAACCTACATATTTTGTCATTTTTTTCCAAGGGAAAAGGAAAAAATTACTAAATGATAGTAGTATCAAAAACATTTTTCTTGGCAGTCTGAGAATACCCCTTAATAATCTAAAACAACAAAATACTTATTTTTGAAAGTGTTTGTTTGGAAGCAAAGGAAGAGAAAGTTAACACTATTCATTCCATCATTTTCTTTATTATTCTATTTTACTTATTTTACTCCCTTCATCCATCCTTTTTAGCATATTTACTCATTTTACTCCCTCCATTCCATCATTTTTTTACTGATATTTATTTACTGTGTTCCATCATGTTTTTTCTTGTTCCTTTTCCTTTGTTTTCCGACGGCTGAGCGTCACAAATTATGCCTTACACTTCCCTTCCCTGTCCCATGTTTTCTTTTTTATGGTCATTTCCCACTAAAACAACCAAACACACATTTTTTTTTAAAAATGAAATCTTTCCACTTTCCATTCTTTTCCATCCATGCAAACTACCCGTTGGACAATAAATAAACAAATCCCAGTTAAGCTTTTAACAAAATATATAGTGAAAAGGAAAAAATGTTAAAACTCAAGTGACAACGAACATAATCTTCTTCAAAGAAATTAATAAATAGAATCAACAATGAAATCCAGTGCCGGATCTTCATTGGCTCGCGCCTTACCTATGCCAGATTGAGGAAGTGCGCGGTTAGTTCCAGATTTGTTATTTCGAACACATCTTGCGTGAAGGAAATTCTGTTGCAGATAGATTGGCTAAGATGGGAGCGGATAGCGAACTGTTCTTTACGACTTGGGCCTTTCCACCTGATTGTGTGAAGGATTGTCTTACTGCAGATGCGGCTGGCACGTGGTTCCCTCGTTGCTAGCTAGTCATTTGATTCTCCTTTTCGGTTTTTCTTTTTATCTTCCACCTTCTCTAGCCTGTATAGGCTGTGTAGCCAAAGAAAAAAAAAAAAAAAACACAATGAAGGTCATTTGTGGGATTTGTGAGGATTTTCCATTGTGCCTGGAATCTTGTCAGCCCTTGCTGTTGTCGTTCCATGAACACAGTTTCGTTGTTTGATCCCATTTCTCCGGCAGCTGCATGCACCGTTCATCCAGTTTCCCGATCGATTTTCGGTGCGATTGATTTCCCCAAAGTGCTCAAATCTCCAGGTGTAGTAATTCAATTGTGAATTGTGAGGTTTTGATCCATGCAGAGGTCGGAAGGACCCTTTTCCCTTCCAGAGTTATCCCAGTGGATTGGTTGCGCGTTGGGATTTCGATGCTATCCAACTTCTGGTCAATCACGATCGATATAACTTTGAACCTAGTTGGGCCTATCAACATTTAGTATGACCGTCAACATGATGTGTTAAACTATACACTGCATATAAACGACATTAATCGAAACCCATGATTACATTACACATTTACATGCGACTGTTTGGAGCGAGCGGATCCGCTTCCTCCCAAGCATCCCCGTAGTCTACAAGATGAAAAAGCAAGAAAACCAATCCATCAGGAAAATGAATTTCTATCAATCTCTGAATTACATAATATATTACTCCCTCCGTCCCATTACAAATGTCCTACTTACTATTTTTGAATGTCCCATTACAAATGTCTTTCTTTCTATTGTAGACCCCATCATATACTCACAAATCAACTCTACATTAATTCTCGTGCTCAATAGTAACAAGACACTTGAGGTGGCACGGAGGGAGTAATATTGTAGTTGCGCGACTTCCTACTGGTTCAACACATGGATGCATACTCAGGTTACTTACTGGGGAGTATATGATCAATCGTGTAAAGAACAAGAAAAGATTCTCATTGTTTAGAGTTCATTATTGAAAAAAGTCACTAACACGTCTCCCTCTGCATTGATAAGTGACCAACATTTCACATCTAGTACAAAATGTCTAAAGCATGCCACGTATCATCGCGAGAGATCAGATATCATGAAATGCAGTTGACAGTTGTTTCAGAAAATAAAGGGTATCCAAACCTGATACTATCATTCACTCGCAGGTCCAATTTCCGTCCCAAAAGAAGCAGCTTCTCTCCAGGGAAACAAGGAAATATCTTTGGTGAAGCAATAATCCTGGAAAATCAATCAAAACTCAGCACCAGAAAAGTGCAGATAACTTGGAAGAATTTTGTACGAGTATTATGTATATATTGCAACAGGATTCTATGTATAATAAAATAAGTGAATCATGCAATAATTAAATCACGATATTTTCTGGTTATATTTGCATATTCAGCATGATGGACATAAGAAAGAGGAGCGATTAAATTATTCTTGTACTAATAAAATATAACTAACTTAGCAAGAGTAGTGAAAACGAGGAATAAAAACCCAAGATGATGAGTTTTCTTGGACAAAGAGAATGAGAAGTGTTTGTCATGGTACCTGAACATCTTCCACCAATCCATTTGAAGATTCGTCACCAACTGCCAACACATCTTGTTGTCAATTAACTGCTACTGCATGTTATTATAGTATAGTTGAAGTTTGAAAAGCTACAAAAGCAAGATCTCAGTGTTTCCTGATTTAAAAATAATTTGGCAGTGCATTGGGAGTTCAGATCCCAGAGCAGTGTTGGAGAATTGAATTTTCAACCTGTCAGAAATTAAAAAAAACGATGAAGAAACCAATGCATGGTACACAAAGTACCCTGAGAAAGATTCACCAGCATAAATAATTGAAGAAGTCTATAAGCAAAATGAATATTACTTTTACATGAAACAACGCTTGATAAGTGAATTATTATTCCCCTTGTTTGTCTTAAGGTGATTAGCTGTCTGATGGTTTGCAGATGCTCTATCTAAGAAAGAAGATCCAATTCGATGAAATGTTAAATTCAATGAAATCCCAATCAGGCGTCTAACTGCTTGTGTCCCTATGTTTTCTTTGTTTAGCTACTGTGTCCATGTTCTTAAAGATTATCCGGCATTGTCAAGAATTCTAAAAATCATACACAGTAAATCTATCACAGAAAAGAAATTACAGATGTGAAGAAAACGAATAACAAGAAAACTATGATGCACTCATTTCTTCCCAAAAGTTAGTATATGAAAAAGCACTGCTAGAAAGACCAACAATACCAAATCACATGAAGAATATCTCCATTTCAAAAGAGACACAAATACCAAATCACTTCAGCAATCTACTTATCAACACACAGAACATATATCACCGCAAAGAAATTTCTCATGTGAAAATACTAAATAACAAGAAAACTGATGCATTCATTTCTTCACAACGATTATGATATGAAAAGGCACTACTAGAAAGACTCAAAAATACCAAGTTACATAAGAATAGATCTCAATTTCAAAAATGACATAAATCAGTAGTAAATTATCTCACCAGCAGCTAACTCCCGTTGTTTTATGCTTTCCCACACAGCTGGACCTTCAGGATGCACATTCACAAAATACTTTACAAATCTTCCTTCCGCACAAGTAACTAGCGTGCTCACTGACAACATGTCTCTTGCAACACCCTTCTCCCTTGCCCATAAGTACATGCAAAACCTTGCTCTTATTCTCCCCAAATCATACAAAAGATATGATGGAGATCCCACAATGGATTCCACTGGGTACCCCATGTATTCCTTCAAGCACTCAATCTTTTCTTCAAGTACCTCTTTGCTCTGGTTCAGCATTGTTGGGGTCCGCTTCACTATATCCACTACCGTATTGAAGTCCAAACCAGCCCTCACCAGGCAATCAAACCTTTCCTGCAGCTGATCTCCTCTTCCTCGGAACTGACGCATAGCTTTCACCATCTCATCAGAATTTTCGACGTAACCAATTCTTAGCAAAAATTGTACCCTTTCCAAAGCACTGTTTCGATTTCTGGTAGCAATACTCTCAGCACTGCAACTTTTTGACTTTAAAACCAACTTGGAAAACATTGCTTCATCATTTTTCATAGCCTGGCATAAACTGCACTTATCGCCAGTAAAATTCATCAGCACTGTTTTTAGTGCCCTTACAGAGTGTGAACCAAAGAGTTTCACATGGCTTGATAAAATCCGGGTAACATTCTCCGGTTCCATCCCTATCTCAAAGAGAAAACGCAATGCCTTCCAGAAGTTCTTCTGCCACCACTGGTGTGATAAAATCTCGGGGGTTTTCAGGACCAAAGAAAATACCTCTTTCTTGTTCATGCCCAATTTAAGCAATGCACCAACCATCACATACACTTGTTTCCCGGATCCTTCAATCAACAGAGCTATATCTTTCATACAAAGATCCCTCATTTGTGCATCATTATAACCTATCCAACGTAGAAAATACAATGTATCCAATATCCTTTTCCAGTTACGTTCATTTCCCACCGATAAAAACCCTTCAATCCAAATGCTGCCCAACCCCAAGTTTTTAAACATTTCAAGAACCCCTACAAATGCCTTGTCCATTTCACCAACCAAAAGCAGGGGATTTAAACTCACAACCTTCACAACAGTCGATTGACTCAAACCCAATTGCCCATATGCTCTCAATTTGACGTCCAATTCCCCAATGCCGTACCTGAATATCTCCGGCGCTTGTTTATACATCTTTCCTATGTTACTTCGAGGCACACCGTAATTGACAAGTGCTTGATAGTTATCAAGCAAGACCCGATCATCATCCAAAAATATCAACCCTCTGGGAAGAAGGGATGTAAATTCCGCAGGGCTCAAACCCAAACTCTCGAAAAAGGGCTCAAATTCATTGATGGGATTGTATCTAAAAAACTTGGACAAACCTTTTGATACATCGTGCTCACCTTCGACCATGAGAATGAGATCCGCCAGAAAACGAGGCGAATTCTTGCTAATGTGGTCCGCATCCTGGAAGCTCATTCCCCTGGTAACGTGCAAGTAGTCGAAAAGCGCAGCTTGTGCATCAATTTTATCAATACGTGAAGCCGCCGCAGCTGCATCCACAGCAATCGCATGACTATGAGTTGCGTAGTGAGCCCTAAGAAGGTTTGAATTGAGCACTCTAGATAATGTGTGAGAAGGAAAGCTACGCAAGAGATTGTAATTGGTTTCGGCCACAGTGGCAGCAGCAGGGGAAAAGAAGCGGGTGTTGAGCGCGATAACCATTTTTGCTCTCCGAATCAACATAGAGAGCAGGGATGGAGAAGGGCTTTTCAGAGGAAGAGGGCGAGAGAGGAAGAACGATTTAAAGCGACTGGCGATTGGGAATCGATTACCGTTGGAAGTTTCGCCTTCGCCCAAATTCGAATTGAAATTTTTAGGGTTTTGGCATAGAGAACAATTAAGTGCAACACAAGTACTACTAAGTAGCATTTTTTTTAGAAGTGCAACACAAATACGACAAGTCGACAAGTAATCTAGAGCAGGCTAAACAAACATGGTTGGGCTTAACAAACATTGGATCGAGAGCAGGCTAAAAAAATTGAATCAGCCCTAGGCGAGGGCGGCCCAACCTGCGAGCTGGACAATCTTTTTTCTATTACTTCTATTTTTTATGAAGGCATATTCATTATATTTATATTTAATACTCCAGCATTTATTGGTTGTACTTGGATGTTGTTTGAAATCATATGTTTTTATATTTTAATAAAATTAAAATATTTTTTAAAATATCATTCAAAAGTTATAGAATTGATATTGATGTTAATTATAAATTATGATATATTTAATGCTTATTAGATACGACATGCACTCTTAACATTATTTTTATACTAATGTTATTTTTCAAACGTAATACATAGTTCACATAATTATATCAAGTCATTTTAGATTTTTTTAAATAAATTATTATTTTTGAAATTAAGACAAATAGAGATGCGAGTAATGAGCATTTATTGAAAGTGAGACCCTTTTTTTTTTTTTTTGAAATATGGAGGGATTCATTTCTTCTTGAATTAAGTTAAAAGTCTTCATATTTTTAGTTGTTTATATGTAAGGGTAATTAAGTAAATAATAAGAAAATATATTAACTCCAGCTCAATTACTTATTTTGAATGACTTAAAAGTAGAATAATTAATTAATTAATCACAGTGATTAATAAAATTATTAATTACTTAGAAAGTTGCGAGGTATGATGAGTATCGTGCACTGGGGAGAGCCCAGAATTTAAAATTCCCAATAATGGATGTACCTTTTTACTACATAAGACAATGTCTCAATGCTTGTCTGTCAGGACGGTCTCAAGCAAATTGAACCAGCCTTGCTGAAATCTATTCTCACATGACTAAGATCAATAGGAAGCAAAGACCTGGAGATCAACAAGACAACCACTCGGCTATAATGTAGATAATCTAAAGTGATTATTTAATTCTGCTTAATAAAATTAACCACCAATGCTAATCGTCCTCGACATCTTATTTGTACCAACATGCCATAAACATTACCTTTTGCTCATACATTTATCATACCAAAAACGGTACAACCATTGTCACGCAATAAGAGGGCTTCCACATTAACTCAGTTGAAAAGGTCCAAAATGGATAATTATATACATCTTGGATACGGGTCTCCCAATAAGAAACCGCACATTACAAGTACAACATGAAGGGAATACTCACAAAAATACACATGCCACAGCGTGAATCTATTGAAATCCTTGTACGTGCTAAACATGGAAAGGTTTCCTAGGAGTTGGCGCTCGAGTCTCCAAAGACTGCAGCCTCTGTTTCAGATGGAAAACCTCAACCTGCAATTATGCAGTGGAAAGTGGAGAGGGGCAGATAAGAGTGTTGCTTCATAGAAAAATGACAGTTTTAGAAGACATCTAAATAAAGGTCAAGTTGAAGAATGCATTTGCAGGATTTGGGATTGCGACTCTATCAACATTTATTTGACCTCGCAACTTTCTTGAGTGCAACAAATGTCTGTAAAGTCATTGGAGTTAGAATTATCTATTACCTGTAGTTGAAACGCCCTTGCTCTTTCGCCTGCAAGAACTCCTCTTGTTGAATGAAGTTCCTGCAACCGGGCACATTGAGATAAAGAAATAATTGAGAGACACCCTTGATATAATTTGGTCATACCTAGATCCCCAAACAAAATGATCCAGTTTGATGCAATTTGATGGGTAGAAATGCAGAATGCAGAGCAGGAATTCATCATTTTATATTAAAGGGGAGGGAAAGGCGAAGAGAAATTGAAGCGAAACCATAAAACTGAACAGCTAAGATGAGGAACCCCCAAAAGGAAATTAATAATAAAAGGATTTATTTATAGAGAGGCTGAGCATAGTAATAATGATAATACCTTCTGGGTGTCATCCAAAACTGCCTTAAGGAAGGCCACATCATGCTCGAGTCTGACATTATCAGAGTGGACAATATTGGAGAGGCTGTTAGCCTCCTCCTGAGCCAACTCAACACTGGCTAATTTCTCTTTAAGCAGCTCCACTTCCTTTATCGTCTCTCCCAATTTTTTCTCCACTTCCTGTCTACTTTTGATTGCAGATGATGCACTCTTTTCAGCTGTTTCACGAGCAGTCAGTGCAGATGCCAACTGTCCTTCCAAAATCCCATTCTTCCTCAAAAGGCTAGCTAACTTTGCCTCATATGTCTGATATGCACCCGAATTAGCTGTAATTCTAGACTTACCATCAGTGTCATGAAACAAAAGGTCATCAGTTTCAAATGACGTGTTTCCACTGCCTTGGTTGTCAAGGTTAAAGTTATCAGATTCAGGTACACGAGAAGGTTCTTCCACACTTTTATCTCCACTATTGCTCACCCCAACACCAGAATCATATGACTTACTTTGCTCAATAATCTGATAATGAAAAATCTAAGGTCACACATCAATCAGAAAATAAAGACATGAAAGATAACTCTGGCAATTCACAAAGATATATTACTAGTTCTAGTACCCGGAACGAATTCTTTTTTTCTGAGCTCTTCATGGTGGTCACATCAGCATTCTCCTCATTGTAAAATTGCTTGCGGAGGGAGATATTACCAGGAGCAGAGCTTGGATCGACAAGTAAAGACTCTGACAATGATTTCCTACCAGATCCATGTTGTTCAATTGCAGATGCTAAATTAAGCCTTGATACAGAATCAAAATGGCCGCTATGGGAAGAATTGTTGCCTGGGTCATTCTCGGACAGCAAGGTGCCAGCAACTTTACTCAAAGTTGATCTTCGATTAATTGATGATTCTATTTTTTCCATGATAAGCACCTCAACCTATTACAAAATTAGCTTAGTGTCGAAACTAATGAACAGCTGGTTCAAGAAATGAGAAGCAAGACATATGACTTTAAGGCAACCTGGTTTGATGGCTCTTTTTTGGTGCCACCGAATGCAACAAGAAAATCCCTTTCTTTGTCCTGCACAAGAACTAGGCTAAAACCCTGCAATGGGTTTCAAATCAATTCATAGAAAAAACAGGAAATGTACAGAAAAATGGACTATTCATGGACCGAACACATTTAAGATTGAAATCAAATGAATTCTATCATACATGAGAGGAATTGCTACCCCAATTCATTCAGTTCATAACTAATTCCCTAAGCACGTGAGGCTGTCAAAACAATTGAAGACTGTAAACCAGTGCGAGTTCTGTAATCACACCACCACCCAACTCACTGAAAGGCTTGCTTGTCCACCCTTCTGGGGCAGCCATTGAATAGTCTGCCTTGTAACTTTGTGCATTACAGGATGCAGGGCTTTTGTGCAAGAGATTCATTGTACATATCCCACCGCATCATCAGCCTTCTACTTAACTGGCCGTAGATTCTGGTCTTATATAGAAATAACTCAACTATGGAACCACATCACAAGATTTGGCTTCTCATAATTTACCCAAGAGTTACAACTTACAACAATGACACGTACAAATCACATGGCATGAAAAGAGAATACTGTGTGCATGTGACATGAATGAAGCACAGCACCATAATACAAATTAGAAAACTAGGTTGTTTTTTTGATGATCAAGTGCTTTTCTCTCGTATGTAAAATTCATGACAATCCAACAATGATTGGTATCTGATGGTCAGATCCTACAGCATGTATTTGACAGCTGAAAGTAAGCAACCAACATTTTTAAAGTGCATATATGGGAGAAGAAAAGAAGACACTGAACAAAACCTTGTTTATCGTGATAGAAGATGGGGGCGATGCAACAGCAACTGACCATTCACGCTTCATAACATCAAATATCAAAGTCTCAGCAGGTCCTGTAGGAGAATATTTCGAAGAGCAATAAGGGATGGCTTCGAAAAATATTAGTTCATTCTGAAACGGTTATTTTTGAGCTACACAAAACATTTATAAGATTTTCAAGCAAATGCAAAATGTGACCAGATTTACAAGAAGACATTTAAGCATAATGGGAAAACCAGAATAGCCAACATATATCAAATTATGTAAAGCTCTGAGTTGTTTGAAAAAGCATATACGTTTTTTCTTGCTGCCGCCCCCAGTAATATACCATTTTGTTCCACAAAGTGCACCACAACAACCAGCTCTAGGAGACGGATGAAAACCTCGGGGTTTTATTCTTGACCATACCATCTGACAGTAAAGAGTTAAAAGTATGGTTATCGAATTAGTCTTCCTGTGATCATATCCTGCTCATAGTAAGCTAACAGTCCGACAAATTTAAATGTGAGACAGAGAAGTCACAAACCGCCTCAAAGTCAAGTGAGTACAAGTCATTCAGAGTCCTAGACTTCGATGCTCCTCCAAAAACAAAAAGTGTTTTATCATTATACAGGGCAGCAATATGATTTGTTCTTGGGGATGGTCTTGGTCCCCTACACATAAGAAAGCATGAAGTTTTCCAAAGAATTATGGAATCAGGAAGAGCACATCAAGAAAGATATAGTCCTCCATTAAGGCAATTTCTTAATCAGCAGCAGGATAAAGCCCATGAAATTGAACTATATAAACAATGGCTCTGTAAATGCCTTACGTGCAATGAAGAGGAAGCCAGGTTAGAGACTTTAGATCAAACATATGTAGTTCATTGAGTTTCCTTTTTCTAGCATCTTCACCTCCAAAGAGGATTAGAACAGAATTTGCCCTAACCACTGTATGACCACTACGAGCAGTCTGCAATTTGCATTAGCTTTAGTTAGAGCCATGTATTTCTATAAATAGATCACCAATAATAAGTTCAATAGATGCTTGACAAAAGAACTTCAATTCCCTTCACAGGAAAAAGAAAGTGAATTTGTTAATGTTAAAAGGTGAATTTTATGACCCTTTCTTGCATATTCTCTATAAAACCAAAATGAATCAAACTTGCTCATACAGAAACCAGAACATCTAGATAAACTGTTGCACATCTTGAAACACCTTTTATTGTTTTGAAGCATGAAACCACAATATATTGTAATTCAAGATTAAAACTATAGGATAGAATTTTTGGTTCAACAATAATAATGGATGCATACTGAGTTTTAGAGCAATATATACGATAATGCAGAAGATGATAGAAAAATAACATAAAATTACCGGGACGTCTCCTTTTGCTTCAATAAGTGACCAACATTCTGATTCCATGTCAAATGACCAGACTGCATGACCAGATGATAAAACACAGTATGCCGTGTATATGAGATGAGTTGTCATGACAGGTGATTATAACCACAACGGAGAAGGAAAAAAGACAAACCTGATATCCGGTCACTTACAGGTTCAGTTTTCCCTCCAATGAGAAGCACCTTCTTACCCCAAGGGACCTGGGAAATAACATAGTAGACTTAGTGGACTGGGACCCAACAGAAAGAGTATACCAGCAACTACATAATGAGTTTCATATCATGTGTTGTCTAAAGTAAAAGACATATGCTTCAAACTTTGTAATTTTCCAACAACTGCACAAGTTTTAGAACATGCTGATGAAAGAAAACTGATAGAGACACATGGTATTCTAATGCTACTGGATAAGTTTTTGTACCAGAGTGTGACCTTTGCAAGCTGGAATTTTTAGCGGAAAATTAGTTGGTGAAAGGTAGAGCTTTGATGATGCAGTAGTCCAGGAAAATCTATCAAAACTCAGCACCTGAAACGAAAAAGCGTTACAAGAATCAGGGAATTTGGCAAGACTGCTAGACAAAATTTTGCTGCAGAATTTATCAGGGCAATGGAATAAACAAAACATGCAATATTTTAATTACATTTTGTTTTGGTTAGATAATCGTTATGCTGGGAAAGGAGAAAACCTAGAGTAAATGGAAAGAAAATATAAAAAGGGACATCTGCATTTGGCTCCATGCTAGTGCATCATGCAGACATGAGAAATACGCATACTTATACTTGCAATAAATGATAATTTCGGAAAGAAAAAAAGAAAAGAAAAAGAAAATGGAGGTGTAATAATGGAGATGCCAGCCAAGATTGTGGATTTTGTTGACTAGGGATAAAGAGAGGTTTTCATCATAGTACCTGGACATCATCCAGCAATCCATTTGAAGATTCACCTCCAACTACCACCATCTTGTTCCCAATAACGGCTGCAGCATGCTATTATAGCGAAGTCGAAGTCTTAAATGCGATCTTAAACAATCCCAGAGTTTTTAAATTGACATTACATCAATAAGGCAAGGACAAAATATCTTACATTGGATCGAGGTGTGGGTTTTTCTCCACTGATTGAAAGCACCATCCAATTTTCTGAGCTTCCAGACGTGCAATTGCTAAGCTCTGGAGCATTGGATGATGATTGGAAATTAAGTTCATCTGCTTCACCACTTGATTCTACAACACCTTCTCCCTGCCAAAATGAAGATTTTGATGAGCAATCATATCATAATGCATTTAGCAAAGTTGTATTGAATTCTTACGTTTGAACCACTGAATCGTTTAGTATGCCTAATTGGACTTCTAGTTCCCTGAGCAGCGTCCGATAGTTGAACTTTTAATCTGCCAGATAGTTGAGTTATAAAAATCTATATAGAACACGTCTATAATCTATATGTGGCACACAAATTATGCAAAAAAGACAGATTCACCAAAACAATAATCGAGCAAACTATAATATAATAAAACGGAATGTGGTGCTGTGAGGTGAGGTCAAATTTGGCTATTGTAAATTGCCTTACAATATCCACAAGGTATTCCAATGGAAGCATGCCTGTTACACAAAGCAAGGCTCGGCTGTTGAGTTATAATTTATTATTCCAGCGGGGTTAACTTTAAAATGATTAAATGTCCATTGGTATTCAGATGCCTAACAAAGAACAGAAGACACCAGCCAGCAATAAGTTAAAAGTAGTAACCCTAGTCAGGAACTTCAAAATGCTCATCTCTATGTTTATCTCTTTATCCACTGTATTCACATTCATCTTATTATCTCTGGCATTGTCTGTGGACAATCAATAAATACACGACAGGACAAAGGAGATCAGGGATGTTAGGGTGTTGACCCCCAAATCAGCTTGTTAATTATTTCAACAATTATTTTAGGGGTATACAACATCCCTTCAATTGCTATAAAACAATTGTTACTTCTTATTCAACAGTTTAACACATAACACGGAGTTGAATGACTATTGAATATTCTCAGCAGATGTTTAACTCATTAAACAGATCTTCATTCATGTTTAACAATTTTGTTGAAACCATTCAATAGTTGTTTAACACCACCAAATAACACCCCATATATGTAAAACAATTGTAATAAAGGTGTATAACAGTTGCTTAACCATAATAAATTGCGCTTACCCCTTTTTGTTCAACAATGGAACTAAAAACATTGAACAGCTATTGACCTTTTTTTATTTAACCTTAGCCACTGACAGCTTTTAATTGTTCCAATGTTTCAGCAACCCAGCAGAGACCCAACAAATATACCGAAAATTTTCCGATTAACTACAAAGAAATCACTCATGCCAAAGATTATGAATAACAAGAGCACTGACGGATTAATTCCACCACAAAAACCCACAAACAAATTGGGTACTGTAAAGAAGAAAAAGTACCACATCATACAGAAGACATCTTAAATAATTCAAAAGTATGAAAAGAAAAGTACCAAATCAAATAGAATACATAAATTTGTTCTCTGGCCTTTTTGGCTTTGCAAAAAAAAAAAATAAAAATAGAATACATAAATAATCCAAAAGTATCCATCAAATCCAATAACTTTATCAGCACAAAAGCACATGTAATTGAAGCTACCACTACACGTAAACGCGCGCGCGCGCAGCATGAACGAAACACCAAGACATTACCTTCCTAGCTTCATCCTCCTCCTTGAAAACCCAAACATTTTCTCAAAATCCTCAAAATTTCACTATCAGAAGAGCTACAATGATCAGACCTTCACAAAAACCAACGGATCATTCCAGTTACTTCCAAGAACTGTCGGACAAAATAAACATTCAGCAATTCACGAAAAAGAAGAAGAAGATATCAACATACCAAATCCAATCAACCCCAAGCTAGGGCTCAAACTCGAAGGAAAGCACAAATGCTGGATTTCAGGGATTCTCTATATCTTCTACAGTTACACTGCACAATCGAAGTTCACATGTCAATGTACGGCGTCATCTCGTGAAGCGCAGATACGGAAGAAACTGTAAGTGTAGAAAATGGTACTCCAGTCTCCAGTACCTTACGACCTTTAGACATGCAGTAAATAACTTGGTTTCAAAAAAAATCGCAGACAGTAAGAGGGTGCACATTAGCAAAACCGTCCGCTTGTGTGACGTGGATCACGTGAGTTTTACGCAGGCTGTTCCTTGGTGGAGATAAAATACGCCGAGGGTGGAGGATGGCTGGATGCAGGTTCACGTGCGGTTTGGTGCGTACAGTTCGGAGCAATTTTTTCTGGATTCCTTCATCAATTAATTAATTAATCAAATTCAATAAAGTTTTCTGAGGGTGAAAATCGGAGGAACTGGAGGGGAAGAACCGGAGAGAAGAACACGACCGTTGTCTGATAGCTGTTTGCACTAAGCGGAGCAGACGGAAGCATTTAATGCGAGGGAAAAGTGGTGGGCCCCAGGGCCCATTTAACTTCTTGGAAATTGTGATTGGGCTGAATTTTTTATATGGAAGCCCGATACCTCGCACTACGTGTCAACATCAAACAAAGAGAAGAATCCAATTTCTTTAAATTGGGCTGGGCCCCAAGTGAAAGGGACTGGACATGTTTTTACTTGGGCCTGATGGACATATGCCCTATTTTGCGGGTAACTATTGGAACTCCGGGACCTCAAATCCTGTGTTGGTGTTGACCATTTGGCGTGGAGTCTTCACTCTTGACTCGTGTGGGTGTCGGGCTTCAAGGAGTGCCTAAATTTAGTACCGCTACACCTTTTTTTTTCTTAAAAAAAAACAATTTATACAAGCTAAAAAAGAACGGTGGAAGCCCATTATACATAAATTAAGGAAGAAAAGAAGATAGATAAGGATCGGGTGGGGAATCGAACCCCCAACTTATAAGTTGGGAGTCAGGGACTTAACCGGGTAAGTCCCATTTCCGGAACACTTCACTGTTGGTAGCTCTTTTGTATTTTTCTTGCGGTGGAGACACAGTTATGTCTATTTATCTTCAAGAGATATTTATGGCAAAATAAGGGAAGAAATGAAAACCCTAGAAATACATGATTCTAGAACACACACCTACCATTTTAGAGGACCACATCTATACTTAGCTTGTAATTGTTGAATCTTGGATGTGTGAAAGTTCATCCATCATCATATCTTGGCATGGGCTTGGCTTCCCCAAGCAATTTATTGCTCAATTTGGCCCATTGGGAATGAGGAATTAGCCCGAGTGGTTAAGTCCCTAGACTTCCAACGTAAGGTTGGAGGCCCCTATCCCTCTCTTTTATTCCCCTTTATAATTTGTATGGCATTGGCTCCCACCACCCTTTTCCAGACCGTCAATGGTTCTTGCAAAAAAATTGTCCCCTTGCATACTGCAGTATTAAAATAAGGATCAATATTGTAAATGGAATTGAACCTTATTATCCTCATCATATCGCATATTGTCCATGGTTGATCAATATATGTAGCTGGCTAATGATCTCATCTTCAATGGCTTTCCTACTTGATTCATAATGCTTCCATATAACCATATAGCTTTTATTTTCTAGTTGCTCCTTTTTCCATCGATTTCTAGTTTGCAACGAAGTCAATAGTTAAGGTTAGAAGTCAATAGACTTGACCATTTGATCAAGTGACTTAATTAATTTACAAGAAGTACTTAGCATTATTTTTTTTCAATTTTTTTTTTACCAAAGCTATTCAATTTTACTGTTGTATTTTAAAATGATATATTGGAATGTATGATTGATCTGTTAATGTTTTGATTGAAAAATGAATTACTAAAAATATATTTACTTATTTGATTTTAAAATTAAATAATATAACATGAATATTATAGGTATTATCATTGCATAACTTTTTATTCATCAACTAGGATATATAGGATTCCATTTTTAAAGAAAAAATAAAAAAGAAAAAAAAAAGACTTTTTAGAGTATGAATTCTTTGTCGAAGCATCTCGTGAGTTGGGATGGAATTTATGGTATGTTTGGGAAATAATTTAGCGTTTGAAGTTTAGAGATTAAAGTCTGGAGTTTGAAATTAATGGTAATAAATAGTTTCAAATTTGAATAATGATGTTTGGTAATGCAATTTTAAATTAGAGTTTAGAGTCCGGAGTTTGAAAAGTTAAAAGCTGGGGAGATGAGTGTTCTGAGTTTAGAGATTAGAGATTAAAATTTAGCGGTTATTGTAAGTAGTGTTTACTATAAATAGGATTTTAGGCTATTTTTAGTATGTATTTTAAAATTTTTTAGTTTAATCCCATTGAGATACATCTTTTCAAATTTTTAGTTTATAGAAAATATATAATTTTAGAAAAAGATTCGACAATATGTATGTATTTGTATACATACACGCACAATATTCTTTTCCTTTTTTTTTTTTTTTTTTCTTTTGAATTTTTATTAAAAAGAAATTTGCGTATACATGATTGAGGTCCGGACAACAAAGTACTTGCGTAATGCGTTATCTTCTTGTCTTCGTAGTCTTTTGTAATTTTATGTGACCTCATCATTTCCTTTCCAATAAAATGAACAAATTCACATTCGATAAATTTAATATATACGTCACACACATATATTATAAGAAATTTTTATTTAAACAATAGAAAGAATTTCGATCCCTCAATTCTAAACTTAGATTTTAAAAGAATTAATGATTGGATTCCCATTTTAATAAGCATATTTAATTAATAACGAAACCAAATAAAAAATCTTGTAATGACACACGCAAATAATCATACAAATTTGTGTGACTTAATTTTTATGAAAAAATGTTTTGCCACGCTCCGTTGTTATAGCAATATATATCTTTTCATGTCAGCTACATTTTAACATTTATATTTTGTTTGTTTACCATATACTTCGTACTATATATTAAACAAATATATATAGGTAAAGGATTAACTGCTTATACTCAGCTTAATTACAATGTACGGGCTCCTGAAAATTGACAAAAGATGGCTAGGGTTTCGCTCTATCCTGAGCGTGATAAACCTTCAACGGCGGCAGGCGTTGGTTCCTCGCCAAGATCGCACCTTTCCTCGTTCAAAGAGGCTCTCGAGGGCGGGAGTTCTCCAGCGGCAGACGTGCGCATGAGACGCGACCTCATAGCGGAGAAACTGATTACGAAGGAGTACGTGGGGGGGATCGCCGTATCCCTAGTTTCGTGGTGTCTGAAGAATTGGAAGAGGAAGTGGGCAAAGAATGGAAAGATGCGCTGATTGTCAAAACTATGGGATTACGGGTCAACTTCAGGATGCTGAAGGATAGGTTGGAGAAGTTGTGGAAGTGCACTGCTGGTATGGATATGATCGACGTCGGACATAGTTATTATGTGGTTAGGTTTACTAAGGACGAAGACAGAGAAAGAGTTATCAACGGGGGCCATGGATGCTGTTCGACCACTACTTGCCTATCATGAAGTGGAGGAAGGAATTCGATCCGGCCACGGAGGTTGTGTGTAAGACGATGGTGTGGGCTCGCATGTTGGGATTATCCGTCCAACACTTTAGTGAGGACTTCCTACATGCTTTTGCATCTGACATTGGCGAGGTGGTGAAGTTTGATAAATGTACGATGGATAGGGCGAGAGGGGTGTTTGCTAGGGTTTGTGTGGAATTGGATTTGAACGAACCAGTGTTAGGTAAATTCTTGGTGAATGGCCGTTGGATTCATGTGGCGTATGAGGGTCTCCACCTGATTTGTAATTCATGTGGCAGGTAAGGGCACTTTCCCAGAGAGTGCAAACACAAGGGGGCGAAGGCGACTAAGGTAGATGATAACGCTGATGATTGAGAGGCACGGGAGCGGTTGCGGAAAAGGAAAAGTAAGGTCGCCAACGATGAGCATGAGAGTAAAGAGGGCGAGGAGAGGTTGGGTACTCAGGTGGCACCTGATCAAGGCCATCATGCTGGGGAGGACGTGGGTGAACTCTATGGTGGTTGGATTACGGTGGAGAGAAGGCAAAGAAGGCCTCCTCAAAAACGTATGGATCGCCAGGATGTGCACAAGCCTGGGGGTAAGCCTAAGGCGAAGTTGAAGGCGGAGAGACCTGACGGCCCTAGGGACAAGGTGGAGAAGGACACTTCGACGCCGACGATCTCCACGGCGGATAAGGGTAACAACAGTAAGGTGGTGGAAGTTACTCATAAGGACACAGGCGTTGAGGAGGTTCGGCCTGCAGTGATGGGGCGTGATAAGGCACCGGGGTTTGTTAGCATCTTACCACCTCCCAAGGGATTTTAGAGGACGAGAGTGGAGGATGGTAAGGCCACTGATCGGCCACAGGAAGGGGTGGCGGTGTTGGCACTTGGATGGCACGATCAAGGGGATGGCATGGATTACAGGAGTGACACGGATTCGCGGGCCGAGAGCTGGGCAGATGCATTGGAGGAGGGAGTTTAGTCCTGGTATGAATGTTCCCCCCCTCCCCCCCCCCCCCCCCGCATAGTTTTGATATGGCCTTTAAGGACTTCAAATTAATGTCGTGGAATGTTCAAGGATTAATGGGAAAGGACTTACAAAGATGGCTCTCGAATTGCATACGGTTTAATCTGCCGGATGTTTTATGCGTCATGGAATCGCAGGGGAAATTCGATAGGGTCCGCATGCTATTCTGGAGGTTAGGCTATGAGCCAATTCACATTCAGGATATCGTTGGCAGAGCGGGGGGCCTTTGGGTTGTCAAGGCCAGAAGGTCGCCAGTTCACTGCAGGCTGGTGGATAGTAGGGATCGGATCACGACAGTTGAACTGAGTATGGGCACGACTGCATGGACGGCTACATTCCTGTACGGGAACCCTAATTATCAGAGGAGGAAGGGGGATTGGCAGAATCTGAGGTTGCTATCGGAGGCTGTAGTAGGGGCCTGGATGGTAATTGGTGATTGGAATGAAATTATGGCGGAGTCTGAGGTGAGCGGAGGCGTGTTCCTGCCAGAAAGGGCCGCGGAGCTGCGCGAGCTTATCAACGCATGCAACCTTCTTGGCATTCCGTCGATGGGCACCATGTTTACGTGGGTTAGGCGGATGGGAGTGGATCGGTGTATCCAAAAGCGCTTGGATAGGGGAGTGGCCAACTTGGCCTGGTCGGATTTATTTCAAGAGGCGAGGATTCAACACCTACTGTCCACTGTTGCTGGTGTGTAGCGATCCGATCGGGAGTCGGAGGAGTAAGCCTTTTAGATGGGAGGCGGCGTGGGCTCAACATGCGTCTTATCCGGAAGTTGTGATGAAGTGTTGTAGAGACAATCAGTCGGTCTCGGTTCCTGGCTTGATGGAGGAGTTGCGTACGGCCTCCGTTAAATTCAACCTGGAAACGTTTGGCAATATCGTGGATAAGAAAAAAAGACTTGAGCGTCGTATAAAGGGGATTGAAAAAAGGTTGGAAGTGTGGGACTCTGCTTGGTTAGTGAGGTTGGAGAAGGAGTTGAAAATGGAGCTTGAAGGTGTCTTAATCCAAGAAGAGAAACTGTGGTTTCAAAAGGCGAGGGACAAGTGGATTACTCGGGGGGACAGGAATACCAAATATTTCCATGCACGTACGAAAGTGCATAGAAAACGCAATTGCATATATGGGCTTCAATTGGAGGACGGCTTATGGCATACAGACCAAGAGGAGTTGAAGTCTCATGTCCATGGTTATTTCGAGGAGTTCTTTCATCGACGTCCGGGGGGGCAAGAACAGGCGAGGCTGCCAGCGCTTCAAGCCATTGACCACGGGTGGAGGGAGCGGCTGGATGGCCTGGTGACTCGGGAAGAAGTTGATTTTGTCAAGAGGCAGATGCGGCCATTCGCGGCTCCTGGGCCGGATGGGTTCCCAGCTGAATTTTATCGCATATATTGGGATGTGCTTGGTGATCGGGTTTCTCAGATGGTGCGTGATGCCTTTCGTACAGGCAGCCTGCCCATGGATGTGGCTCATGCATTTTTGGTGCTGCTACCAAAGATGGACATTCCCCAGACGATTAAACATTTCCAGCCACTCACACTTTGTAACGTCTCATTCAAGTTCGTCACGAAGGTTATTGCTAATCGGCCGCGACCGCTCTTGTGTGAGTACATTGGACCATTCCAATCGGCCTTTCTCCCGGGTAGATGTACTAGGGACAATGGCATATTGGTACAAGAGTTGGCCTACTCTTTAGCGGGGCGCCGAGCGCGTAGGAAGGCGGTATTACTCAAAATCGACTTGGCGAAGGCCTACGACTCGGTGGATTGGGAGTTCCTTCAAGAATGTCTGCATGAGATGAATCTTCCGGCGATTCTCCAGGCTATTATTATGGTGTGTGTTCGGAGTTCATCCTTTTCAGTCTTATGGAATGGGTCGCCATTGAAGAAAATTTGCTCGGGACGAGGGTTGAGACAAGGTGATCATTTATCACCTTATTTGTTCGTGATCGTTATGGAAAAATTGTCGAAGTGCATCTTGAAGAAAGTAGCCGAGGGGGGCTGGAAGCCGCTTAGGAATTGCGACGGTGGTACGGCTATTTCTCATGTTATGTTTGCTGATGACTTAATTCTTTGCTCAGAGCTTGAGGAAAATAGCATTATTACTATGGGAGAGGTCATGCAGAGGTTTGGCATGGCGTCAGGACTCATCATGAACTGTGACAAGTCGATTGATATGGTCTCGCAAGCTGCTTCCGATATAGAGAAAGGTTGGATTATTCAACATCTGGGGATTCATGTGGCGTCATCCTTGGGGAAATATTTAGGCTTCCCGGTGATACAAGGTCGACTGAAGATCTCCCATTTTGACGAATTATTGCAGAAGCTTGATCTTAAATTGGGGGGCTGGGCTGCTTCCCTTTCAATCGGGCAGCAAGGGTTACGCTGGCCAGGGCTGTCTTGGCGGCAATTCCAACGTATTGCATGCAAGTGCATAAGCTTCATGTGGCGACTTGTCAGAGTATTGATCAGAATATTAGGAAATGGATTTGGAAAGGTTCGGAGGGGAAGGGGTTGCATTTGGTAGCATGGGATAAAATCACGAAGCCTCGAAGGGAAGGTGGCCTCGGATTGCGGCAGGCAGCTCATATGAATAAGGCGCTGTTGGGGAAGCAAGTAGGGGATTTTATGGAGAAGTGCGACAAACTTTGGGTGCAGTGGCTGAAGGAGAAATACGCTTGTGAGACTGGGCAGTTTCCGACTGCTCACTACAAGGGTACTAGGGTTTGGCGCACGTTAGTGGAAATGACCGAGGTCTTTCGAGAGGGTTTTGGTGTACGGGTTGGCAATGGACAAAGTTCCTTTTGGTACTCGCCTTGGTGGCATGGTAAGTGTTTGGCCCCTCTCATGCCCTTTGTTCACTATAATGACGTGGGGCTTATTATTAGAGACATGGTGGAGAATGGTAATTGGAAGTTAAGTCAGTTGTATACATGGATGCCATTGGAACTCAATGAGGAGATTAATGCCTCGCCATGTCCGCTGCTTATGGAGGGGGCGCCCGATGTGATGCACTGGCGGTTGGCGGCTTCGGGGGAGTATAGTGTGAAATCGGGTTATGATTGGATTAGGGGCAGCTCTGCAGAAGCCAAAGGATGGGACTGGATATGGCAGCAACATGTACCCGAGAAGATTGGGCATGTGATTTGGTTGGTCAGTCACAACTCGCTTGCCACGAATTTGGTTAGATATCAGCGACATCTAGCTGGCTCCCCATTGTGCTCCATTTGTGGTGATGAAGAAGAGGATTGGAAACATGCGTTGTTCGAATGCCAATGGGTTCGTTCTTTGTGGATAGCACTGGGCGTGACGGAAGTTGGTGGCATCCCTCCCTTGGATAGAGAAGAGGTTAGACATTGGTTTCAATACATGGCGAAGAGGTGGAAGTACAAGTTCATTGCCGGACTTTGGGTGGCATGGTTAGAGAGAAATAGGCGAGTCTATAGGGGCCAAGAGTGCAGGCAGGCGAAACTGATGTGGGAAGTGCTTCACTTAGAGGTCACATTCGAGCGAGCTGCAGGCGCTTTAGGTGAGAAGGAAGGGCAGGGTTCGGTGGTTAAGTGGCAAAATGGAGTTGTGGAGGGGATGGTCCTGCATTCGGATGGTAGCGTCATGCAGGAGGATGGCAGGAGTGGCTTTGCGGCGGATGGTAACGTGTTCCGGTACTTGGCGCCGGGCAGTAGGTGGCCAGCTGGGAGCTCGAGATATTACTACGGTGGAGTTGTTTGGGGTGTTGCAGGGGATGAAGCTTGCGGCATCAGTGAAGGAAAAGGTGGTCACGTGTTACACGGATTCCTTGAGGCAGTTCGGCTGATTCGTGGCTTACATAATACTTGTCACAAGCTTTGGCCGTTAGTGAAGGAGATTAGGCGATGTAAAGCGGAGTTCGCACGGTGTGAGGTTCATCATATTTACCGGGAAGGGAACATAGTCGCGGATTGTTTATCGAAGATGGCTTGTAGTGAGGAACAGTTCTTCACGACGTGGGCTTTTCCCCCAGATCCAGTGTTGAGTCTGCTGCACGAAGACTGTGATGGTGGTGGTGTGTTGAGAGCTTAGCCGCTTGGAGTCTTGGTCGGAGAAGCTGCTGTTTTCGCTTCGTTTCTTTTTTCTTTTTGTTGTTTTTTTTTTTCTCTTGTTTTGGTTTTTTCTTTCTTTTTCTAGCCGGCGATGAGGCATTGTTCACCAAAAAAAATTACAATGTACGTGGATAAATATTACTCTCTCCGTCCCAGCTAATGCATCATGTTTGACTTTCTGCCACTGTTCATTGTTCAATTTTGACTCAATTTTATTACAAATATATATTTGGAAAAAATATTCGAGTTCGGTCTTATTAGAATCGTATAATCATGTAGTCTTAGAATATATATTTTACATAATTTTTTGTTGCACATATTTTGAGATATTATTAACGGTTGAAAAAATGCATTAAATTGTGTGCAAAAGTCAAATAAGACAAATTAAATGGGACAGAGGGAGTAGTACTATGGTGGAGCTATGCATGACATGTATACATGCACAATATTCTCAATAAATATAATGAAAAACTAAAAAATATATACTCCATAACTCCCATATACTGCCTCCGTTTTCTAAGAATTGCAACGGACAACAGTGAACTAAGTCCGATGCACATTTTAAATCATTAATAACTCAAGTTCGACACAAGTAAAAATTCTTAAAGTTCGATATTTTAAAAACTACTCAATTAGACGAATCTAACAAGATCTCATTTGACTATATTTTAACTTTATAACTAGGATAAAAATTTAAATCAAAGTGAGTGTATGAATAGTACCAACTTTCCCAATGTTACAATCTTTCACAAACTAGAGAGGGAGTATTTTTGTATATTTTGTTGTCATAAGTGTTGCTCAGGTTGGCCTTGTAAACCCAGGGCACGTATACATGCGTTTTTTTTTTTTTTTTTTTTTTTTTTTTTAATACTAAATAGCCTACAAAGACTGTAATGTATATTTATCTATGTTCTTAAATAACTATACAATTTCTGCATTTCACGTAATCCAATAAATATTTTTAATGAGTAATAACTCATATTGTATATAAGTAAAGATTATAAAAATTTGATATTTTAAAACTAGTGTTTAGACGAATAAGATTTTATTTGACTATGTTTTTTCTTCTATAACTATATTAAAAAAATTAATCAAAGTTACTAAATAAATAGTGATTACTATGCAAAAGGTCAGTTAAACATGAGGGGATGAAGTATTTAATATAAAGAACGCGCATTTAAATAAAAGAACAAGTATGATCAATGTGCATGGTAAAATGTTAACTCATTTATTGTAAGTTCAAATTTCAAATGATAAGATTATAAAAAAGAAATTATTATAAAGTTTTTAATTAATTAGAGGTGTAATATAGTAGGAGCAATTTTATATTTACAGTACACCACTGCATGCTTGTTTAAGATCGAAGTTATATATATACACACACACGTTATAGTATAAAATGCGCCCGATGAATATTTAAGGGAATGTATACGATATATTATCACGATAGGTACAAAACATAGTTTGGGAAAATTTCCTCAAAATTTTATTGAACGCGAGATCGACATACGCTAATTAATACTAATTAGCAGAAAATGAAATTTCAGACCCACAGAGCCCCCGCCCTTCTAAGCATAGGCTTCAACGTTCTATTCAAATGGTGATGCATCACTTCGTTAGCGCCTCCCACCAACTCCCCGCCGATGAACACCGCCGGCACCACCGGGTTCCGACCGCCGAGCCGCGCCATGAGGGCCTGCTCCACCTCTTGTCCCCTGGAGATTTGATCCAGCTCATACACTGTTGGGTTCACCCCAAAATCACAGAACAGTGACCGGATGGTGTGGCTTATGCAGCAGGAGCTCTTGCTGAAGATCACCACTGGCTTTTCCGACACCAGTTTGCTTACTCTATCCATTACAGTTTATTGTTAGTCTGAACTAATTCAGATTTTAAGGAAGTGTTTGGTTTGTTGAGAAAGGGAAACTGGTTTTGGAAATTTGGTTGTGATGGGAAATGGAGGGGGGAAGACCGGGAATTTATAGGGTTTTGATGTGGTCGGTTTAGAAGTTAAATCAGGACTTAATTGTGCGATTTTGGGATTTTTTTTTATTTTTTATTATATTATTATTATTATTATTATTATTATTATTATTATTATTATTATTATTATTATTATTATTATTATTTGTTTTATTAATTAGCTAGCTAGAGATGGAAAGGAATTTATGGGAGAGTGATTGATGTGTTTGCTGTTGGGAATGTAATAAAAATTTGGGAAGTGCACGACGATAACGAATCTCTGCATACGAAATTTCATCATATATACAAGTAGTTCGTTGACACGTACGTAGTGTCTTCAATTCTTGTATGATTCCCCGTCCATCCTATTTTACAAGTATATATATATATATACTTCCTCCCTCTCAATCTTTTTTTGTTAGGTATCCTTTTTTAACACTATTTATTGTTTAATTTTGATTTAAATTTTTATCATAGTTATATAAGAAAAAACATGGTCAAATGAAATCTTGTTAGATTCGTCTAATTTCGTAGTTTTAGACAATCAACTTTTTTTTTATAACTTTTCGTTGTACACAATTTAAGTTATTAACCGTTAAAAATATGCATCGGCATGCGTGTCGAAGGGGTGTGTAACAATTACAGTTTGCGTGTCGAAGGGGTGTGTAACAATTACATTAAGACAGATGTAGCATGTAATATAATACTAATATAGATGAGGTGCTGATTCAATAAGGATAAATTTGTAAGGTCATATAGCTTGATTCAGAAATCGGAGTGTGTATATATATTATGCATGATTGTTATGCGAATAGATAAGATTATGTGATATTGGTGAAAGTGATGTACTTATTATCATAAACCCACTTTTCCTTCTTTCTTTCTTTTAAATATTAAAAGAAAAAATGTAATTAAACCATGACAATGAGAATAAATAGGATACGTAAGAAAACTTGAATGTTGATATACAAGCTAAGGTACTAAATACGGCCAATATGCCCAAAAGGCAAAACATGTGATCTAAAATAATAGTCTTTTTAGAGATGAAAAAGTGTTCCACAATAGTTGTCATTTTTGGTATTTCTATGAAATTTTTCAATATTATCCCTTTATTTCCCAATGATGTTCATTCTCTCTCCACCCCAAATACATTTCTTGGTAAGTAAGAGGATAGAAATAGAAGATTGTGTGATAATAATTATATTTCTTGGTTTGTTTAATATTTGCTAGAAAGACAACTAAAAAAGAATGGATGGAGTAATTATGCACGCCGTGGGAAATTTTATTTTTTAAAAAAAATATAGATAGATACGATCTTAAATGTTATAAATTTGAGGGTGAAATATAAAATAAAATGTAATTTGTTTAAATAAATACTCACATATGATACACAAAATTTTCAGAACATATGATCTCATTTCATTAACACCTCTTATTTATCTCAAGGCAAACTTAATCTGATTTAGCAGTTATATACTACCTCCGTTTCCGTGAAAGTGAAACGTTTGGTTCATGCACGTTTATGTAAGAGTTATTCAACTTTGATTCACGTTTATATAAGAGTTATAGAAGACAAAATATAGTCAAGTGAGATCTTGTTAGAATCATTTCCTCTTTAGTTTTAGAATATCAAATTTTTATAATTTTTATTTGTACACAACGTAAGTTATTCATTGTTAAAAATGTGCATTGAATTGCGTCCGTATAGTAAATCACGAAAATAGAGTATGTATGTATACCCACACGTTGGTGCAAAGTTTCATGTGGAGTAGCTAGGTCCCTCGCAGCATAATATTATCATTCCTTTAAATGAATATATATGATACATATATGGAATATTTAATTTGATATAGAGTATATATGTTGCATGTGATTAGTCCATTTCGTACCATATGCTGCACTAATTTATTATAATTTATTATTATTTCATAAAAAAGTATTTAAATTAATATTTCAACAATACTCTTGACATATCTACTTTGATGAATGAAATTAGTAAAAGGGATATTTAGCAAACAACTTGTTGAATCTTTTTAAGAGTTGGGGATGATGATAAATTTCAATCTTTAAATGCAAAAGATTTATACTTTGAACATTATAGCACTATATATTATTATGCCAATTCAAAATCAAAATATGGAAGTGATTTTATAATACAAATTAAAATGGTGAATGAAGTTGAAATTCATGTGTTTATAGCAGCCTATAGGCATAGGAAAAAAACTCATTTAGTCTCATAAGTCTTTTCAATTTCCAAAACCATCTCACAAATATCGAATTAGACGAATCCGTCCCATAACTACCATAATCATCGCCGAACCCATCCATGAACCGGTTTTTTCGCTAATCATCGCCGAACCTGTCCCATAAGTTCCCTAATGGAGGGGTGGATTTTGCGATGATTAGGGTAGTTATGGAACGGGTTCGACAATGATTAGCGAAAAAATCGGATTAATGGACGGGTTCGGCTATGATTATGATCGTTATAGAACGGATTTGTTTAATTTAATATTTGTAGGACTGTTTTGAATTATTTTTTTTTAAAATTATGGGAAGATATGATTTTTTTTCCTATAGACATATATATATATATATATACTAGCACACCTGCCCGCGCAATGCGCGGGAAGTAAAATTTACATTGAAAAAAGAACTAACATAATATTTTAAGATTTTAAATATTTTATTACGTAATTTTGGGTTATGCCAATTTTCTAACTACATTATTGAGAAAAATATGGCAAAGTGCTTTGTAAGTAAAAATATGACAAAGTGGTTTAGAAACTTTGCCAGTTAAGCTATTTTCATAATCTTCTTATTTGGTTGGTTTAGCCCATAACAATTTTACATAATTTATAATTTTACAATAAATTTTTTGTAATATATTTGATTTTGTATTTTTTTAATATATAATTTTGCTAGATATATTTGTAATCATTACGTAATTTATAAATGACATTCTGTAGTACATTCGTCTTTCGGTTTATTGGATTTAGTTATCTTCCCAATTTTCCCAAATCAATGTTGTTCTTCGACTTTATGTGAACTTAAAGTAATGCAAAGAAACATAGCAAAATTATAATCATGAATAATGATGATAGAGATAGAAAAAAAAAAGAAAGAAAGAAAAAAAGAAGATATAATCTTAGTATAACATTGTGAACATAAACGTGCAGTGACTATTATAAATTTAATAATTAATTTATAATTCTCATATTATATTTATTAAATTAAACGAAGTTAAAAATAGTTGAATATCAAATTAGTGTTTTCTCTTATTTTTTAAGTGTTATTATACCTTTAATATTAAGTAATAACTTACATATAAATATAGGATACCTACTTCACATAGAGGTGTCAAAATTGGCTCGGCCCGTTGGGTCAGCCCGCCCCACATTCCCTAAATGATGTGTTGGGTTGAACAAATAGATGCTCGTCTGAAAGCCGGTCTAAACATGTCGTCGTTAGGGCAAGCACGCGGCAGGTACGGGTCAGCTTTCGGGCCAAGCTATTTTTTTTTATTTTTTTTATTTTTTAAGTTTGCTATGAAAGTTAAATAATATAATGATTGTATTAATGTTTATTAGTTAGATGTTATTTTAAATCATATAACTTTAATTTGATAATATATAATTTAATTTATACATTATTTTTGTAAAATACTACTAAAGAATTATAAAATTGACTTGATGCTAACTAAATTGAACTAAAACAATTTTTTGGTCATTACATATCTATTGAGTTATTTAGTATTACTTTCTATAGTTCCGCAAAAAAAAAAATTACTTTCTATATTAATTTGAAGTTATTTTTTAGAAGAAAAATAAAAAAGCATTTTAATTTTTGAAAATATTTTAAATTTTAAAATCCGCCTAAGGGTTGGGCTGGGCCAAGGGCCCGCTTCGCCGTGGGATAGCCGCCTAAACCCCCAACTATTTTAAAATTGGATTAAAATATTTTAGAATAATAAAAAATTAAATTTTTTTAGAGTAATCACAAATCACTATAGTAAAAAATTAGAAAAAATAAATAAATAACTAATTTAAATCATTCTCTATTTCCCAACTATTACTATTATATAATTCCAGTGTTTATACTAATAAAAAGTTTTCTGAATAAATTATTCCTTAATTTTAAACTAATTTGTTGCGGATTTCAAAATTCAGTTATAGTAAGGCATGTTTAATGATATTGGTAGAAGATATATATTATTAACTGAAAAAATACTCCATATCTGATATGAATAATATCTTTAAATCATATATCTTAAAAGGTAATAAAAATAACACATATATATTCATAAAATCAAATATAAAAATAAATTTATATTACATCACTAATTAAAAGTGAAAAGAAAGTTAGTCACTCTAAATTAAGATTTCAACTTTAGTCGGACATTTAAGTTCTAATGGCTAATAAGGTATTTATTAATATTTTCAATTTTAATTAGTTGAATTGAATAAATTGTGTTCAACATACAAATCTTAATAATGAATTCCACATAAACTTCAATTAAAATTCTATGGATTGAATTTAAATTTTAATTAAAGTAGATATCAATTTGCCAAATTTTTAAAAAAAATTTATTATAATTATATCATTATGTAATTTAAATTGATGCATGGCCTAAGTATTTAATTTATTGGATTATCTTCCCAATTTTTCCAATTCAATTAAATTATTGTTGTTTTTATATTTTATAGTGAACTTAAATCAATACAAAAAATATATAAAAATTATATCCAAAAGACAAAATATCAAAATTTGAATAATCTATTAACAAAAGAAAAAATATACATCGATAATGAAATAAAGGGAAACATCTCAAAATTTACACTCTTCAATTTTTTTATCACTATTTTCAAATCACGAATAAAGACAACAAACAAACAATAACAAAATCAATATAAAAAGACTTTATGCTATACAAATAATTTTGAGTAGTATCCAAATTAGAATGACAAAAATAATTGGTAGAATATGACTTCATTGCAATCCTGCATTACAACATGTAATCCTGCAAAAGACAATGTAAAAGCATTAGAAATATATTTAACATTATGTTCAAAAAAAACTATTAATATTATTCACACGCAGAGCAAAAGAAAGGAAAAAAAAGATTCTTACATGAATATAAAGATAAAGAATATTTTACAACAAAATAGAGAAAAATTAACCTGGAATAAGATAAATATTAGGAAAACATTGATGTGAGAAACAAAAAAATTGTTTAAATATAAAATCAAAGTTAATAAGACATAAGAAAATAATGGAGAATAAAAATAAAGAAATAAAATGTGAGAGGGTGAGAACTTCAAGACCACCATGAGATTAGATAAATGAATGGAGTATTTATAGAGCAATATGAGAGGTGGAATTGGATTTGATGTGATCATCTAAAATATATAATAGTATAAATTAAAGATATTATAATATTTTATTAAGATTTTATTAGGTATTATAGATACAAATATTATATATATATATTTATTTTATCTCAATGAGAATGAATTTTATGGTTTCAAATCTTAGAAGAATGGAAGTGATCTTCTAAAAATATGTAATATTATGGTTAAATATATTATCATATTATATTAAGATTTTATTAGGATAATATAGATATAAAATATATTAGAAAGTAAATATTAGATTTTTTCTTTTAGACTAAGAAATTGAATATTGGATTTAAATCTAAATCGCAAAATATATATCAAGATAATATATTTTTTCTTCTCTTTAGACTAATAAATTAAATATAAGATTTTAGATTTAGAATTTTTATTTTGATTATTTTCACAGGTGATTGAGGTTGTTGAAATAGGGGGAGAATAGTTGGATGGGTTGTTGAAAAAAGGGGTGGGGAAATGGGGGGAAATTAGACTATATTACTTTTATATATATTATATATATATATATATATATAGATATATAGCTTTGGAGAGTGGCATCAGGTCCCGTACTTGTGCTGGAGAAGGACGTGGTATTTATCCGTTTTGGCCATCTTTTCTTTTCTTTTCTTTCAATTCATTCATGTGTTTACATATAAGAATAATATTATGAAGAAACTCGAAATATATACTGCATGGGACCTTTTTCGAAATGTGAACAGGGGGCTACGCGGGGAAAAAGAATTGATACTCGTGACAAAATTGATCATAAAAGAAGGGAAACAATATGAAAATGGCGTAGAGGTCCCCCAACCACTATATATCCGATCCTCTCTGCTGCAAAATACTTTCTCATCAGATCAGAGGAATTTGTGCTGAATTCTTGTAATAAAAAACAAGTTACTTATTAACATTGCTTCATCATTGAAACAATATGGAGTATAATTTGAAGATAATATTGTCTAAAATAGATACTGAGTTGGGACTTATCCTAATGGTCAAGTTTCTGATTCCCAACTTATAGGTTGAGGGTTCGAAACCCCACCCAGCCCCCTATCCCTCCTCTTTGTTTCTTTTATAATTTTGTGTATACCGGGTATCCCATGTTACATTGGACCTCTTAATCTCTCGATACTCTGGTGAATATTGAAAAATTGTCTCTCCCAAAACAGAGATACTAAACTAACTACTAGGTTGTCTCTAAATTAGAAAAATGTTTTCTATTTACTTTTTTTTAAAAAAAAATAGAATATGTATTCGTTTTTCTCTTTTCCTTTTATATGTTATGGGGTAATTTCTACAAATTCAAGCAATGGAGGGATTTTTTTTTTTGGGGGGGGGGGTTTCAAATTTTCCTAAAGGTAATTTAGTTTACATTGTTATTATTATTATTATTATTATTATTATTATTAACAAGGCGAGTGGAGGCCCAAAATTTGTCATGTTTTATCATTCCAAAGCCCAATAATATTGGGCCGAACTGCCCAACGGAGCATGCAAATAATCCGAATTCATATTATTGGCCCATTATCAACTATCCAATGATTAGTTTTTCTTTCTTTCTTTCTTTCTTTCTTTTTTTTTTTCTTTTTTTTTTCCATAACTTAAAAAATATTTGATTTTATAAACAAATCTTTACTCAAACTGAAAAATTAAATAAATACACTTATACAGTACAGTTTATTTATTTATTTTGAAAAATAACATTACTCGAAATCTACCCTAAAAATATGGCGAGCAATATGGATGCCACCTAGAGACAGTTTTACACACGGATTGAGATTGTACATACAACAATTCCTCGGAAGATATATGGATAACACCTCACCTAGTTTACCTCTTAATAATATATACTTCCTCCATTTCCATTTTTTAAAAAAAAGATAGCTACATTGGTAATTCTGATACTATTCACACAAAAAATTTTAACTTAAAATTTTATCATCATAGTTATACAAGTTAAAATATAACAAAATGAGATCTTGTTAGATTCGTCTCGCCTTGAAGTTTTTAAATATCAAACTTTTAGAATTTTTACTTGTACCAAATTTAAGTTATTAATGATTTAAAATATGCATTGGACTGCGTACTGGGTAGGTTCATAGCAAACAAAAAAAACAGAGAAAGTAGTATTTTAAATTAAACAAATTTAAACCCCGTTGTTTTTTTTTATTACGATATTGTTTCATTTTTAAATTTTAATAACTTAAGTAAAAATTATAAAAACTAATACTTCCTCCGTTTTTGTGATAGTGCAACAAACACCTAATGCACGCAGTCCAATACATATTTTGAATCATTAATAACTTAAGTTCGGTATAAGTAAAAATTTTAAAAGTTTGATATTTAAAAACTACATGACGAGACGAATCCAACAAGATCTCACTTAACTATGTTTTTCCTTGTATAACTATGATAAAAATTAGAGTCAAACTCAAACAATAAATAGTACTAGCAAATAGTACTTTGTTGCACTATCAAAAATACGGAGGAAGTATTATAAATAGATGATTTAGACGAATTTAATAATATTTCAATTATATTTTTATTATATAATTATATTAAAAATTTAATTAAAATTAAGTTGATAGATTTATCATTTAAAAAACAATATAAATGTTGAGTATTCTCCAGAATAGATACATGGAATGATGGAAGCAAAAATTCTTTTTCTCATTTTATTTCAATTAAAATATGTATTGCGTTTTTTTTTTCCTTTTTTCCTTTGCCAATTCCTGTCCGCTTTTTTTCTTTTCTTTTCTTTACCTTTTCCATTTGAACAACTGAAATTTTCTTCGATTTGTTGATCTGCTTTTGGTATTAGTTTCGTAGTTTGGTGATCTCGAATTCGGAACTGATTGCGGAAGTCGACGAGCTGCTTCGCGGCTGGAAATATGGCGGAATGAGCATGGGAGCTAGGACTTTTTACGGATGGCAGCTGTGTAAAGCTGCGGAAATGAATTTTTTGGTTTGAATTTACGTATATGTGATCGTATGCGGGTGTTTAGGAAGAACTCTGAGAATTGAGGTGGATTCGTTTCGTTGGAGTTGGTATGGGCTGTTTTCCCTGCTTTGGATCATCCGAGAAGGAAGTGGGTAGCGGCAATGGAGTCAAGGAGGCGCCGAAGGACTCCTTCAAGGAAGGTTCGGCAGCTCAGTCCAACGGCCGAGCTAATAAAGTTACTTCAGGTAACCTGAATTTGGCATTCCCATATTGTGTTAATTTTTAGGGAGATTTAGTAAATGCGTGTGAATAACTTGAATTACATTTGTCAAACATTTTAGAATTTTGTTTGTGATGGTATCATGGTACTCTGGAAGGATTATTTTTTCTGTCTTGATCTGGCTGAATCTATGCTTTACTTATATAAATTATGGGAAGGAAATGGCTTGTTGATGTTGGTGTTTAGTACTCCTTCCGTTAATTTAATTGTCGCCCGACCAACCCTGGTGACAATTAAAAATAGAAAGCAACCTATTTTTCGGATTCTGATTTGTTATGTCTCCCTGCATTACTCGTTCGGAATCATTCTTTTTTGAGGTCTTAGGGTTCTGAAAAGCACATAGTTCTTTTAATCTATGATGGCTTTACTAAAACTGGAGTTATAAATCTAAAAAATATAGTGTGTAAAAAGAATGATGATACTTATTAATGTTTTGAATCCTTCAAGAATTCACTCATCAAATTCATTGGCATAGGGTGAATAAAGCATTAGAGACATTAGCGACGTTAAGGTACTATAATAGATAGGTAAAGTTTCACAACTAGTCCACTAGTTATCTTTAAACGCCTATATATACGCCATTTTATTTCTAAATATTAAATATATATATATATATATATTTTATCTTCCCCAGATAAATCAAAATCTCGGAATAGCAATGATTCTAAGAAGGAAATGGGAATTCCAAAAGAGCCAAATATTGCTGCACAAACATTCACATTTCGTGAGCTTGCCTCAGCAACAAAAAACTTTAGGCAGGAGTGCATGCTTGGTGAAGGTGGGTTTGGACGTGTTTACAAAGGTCGTTTGGAAGGCACAGGACAGGTTGGTTATCTCCATTGCTTCAAGAAATTTCAAGCTCATCAGTTTGTGTCTTTCTTGCTTCTAGATGTGAATGAATGTTTGCTGTGCTGCAATTGTATTGAAGTGTCCTTTGCTTCGTAATAATTCCGAGCTGTGCAAATATGGTTTCACAGGTAGTTGCTGTTAAACAGCTTGATCGGAATGGCCTACAAGGAAATCGTGAATTCTTGGTAGAGGTTCTCATGCTTAGCCTCTTACATCATCCAAATTTGGTTAATTTGATAGGTTACTGTGCTGATGGTGATCAGCGCCTTCTAGTATATGAATATATGTCATTGGGATCTCTAGAAGATCACTTACATGGTGAGTTCTGCACAAAACCTTTTTTTTAATATCTGCATTTAAAGTCTTGTACTATCATTTTGCCTGAATTAGTGGCCTACAACAGAAATCATATTTTGATTAGAAGATTGATTGTAGAAATTGTACGTGCACTTTTTGATTAATATCCTTTATGATTTATATTCAAATCTTTTGCTGTAGTGTTACTGGAAGTTATTTCAATTAAATTGCTCTGAAAATGGCATTGTCCCAAATAATTCCCGAGCTTATGCGCCCATTATGCCTAATTTAGGGAATACTGTGCTAATTCTCAGACACATGCACATGGATGCACACACGCACATATTGGTTAGTTGAGAAAAATCAAAGGATAAATATTGGTTACTCGTGATGAATATATCTGTTTTTCATAGATGAGTAGCATACTTTGTAGTTTCTGCATCCAGTGCTGTGGTGCTGTGACCATTTTATACTGATGTTAATGCCTGAATGGGGCTTATTGTGTCAAGATCTTGACATCGCAATATACTTGGATCATTTATGCTCAGATCATGAACATTTTGGTGTGATTCTGTGTCATTACTCATTATAT
Source organism: Hygrophila difformis (assembly GCA_030278955.1). Classification (NCBI taxonomy): domain Eukaryota; kingdom Viridiplantae; phylum Streptophyta; class Magnoliopsida; order Lamiales; family Acanthaceae; genus Hygrophila; species Hygrophila difformis. Next base: position 16,347,336 of record JAOANR010000007.1, read on the forward strand.
AATTTTTCCGTCAAATATCATCCACCACCCATAGTTATATGTCTTGTTAGGTCATAATATTAAGGAAAGATATGAAAAGACAAGTTTAAACTTATTGATACATTCCTATAAAAATAGAGTTTTTATGAAGGGAATAGACATGAAATAAAATAGTTTTAAAACAACTATCCTTTGCTGAAGTGACTCATAAAATTTTGGATGGAGAGAGTGCTTTGGTGCTTGGCAAAGAACTACGTAATATTTGTAACTCTGTCCTATTGAAACTATTGAAACTCTACTGTTACTACTCCATGATCGAATATCCTAGTTTATTTGCATCCCTCAACCGAGCATCTGAAATGATTGATGCATGTCCTCAGAGTAATTTCAATCTATTACACAACCCAATACTCAAGAGTACAAGACTCTAGCCGAGACCGTTGAAACTGATTTAACATTTTAAGCACTTGATGGCCATTCAAATATGATTTGGTGATTGTAATGGATTTGGACATTCCTTTAGATTAAATAGTGTTATTTTCATGCCGTCTTGTAAACAGATCAGAACCCGACAGTGATTAAGAGTTTGTTCATCCCTTGGAAATTGTAAATAGTGAACTATACTTTTCATTAAGTAGAATGCTCTTGCTTTGACTAAGTATATTAAATGTGCAGCGTTTTGTGTTCCTAAAATTAAGGCTGTACTAAATGGTTCGTGCACAACCAGATCTTTTCCCAAATATTTGCTAGGCCTAATTATTTAGGGGCAGCAGCTATATTTAAATAAATCCTACAAAATGAGGTAAAGGCCAGCGAGCTTATTTCACTATTCATAGAATTTTGTGGAACTTGTGAAGGCCCAAATTCTTTATCCCAGCATTCCTGAACTGCCCAAATTTTGAGATATTTACCTTGAAGAACCATAGTACAAGAACAATCTTAATTGCTACTCATTAGATAGGGGTATATTGAGTACAGTGTTGTGTTTGTCTATAACATAATAGTATTATAAAGTAGTGCTTGATTTAACCCTAAAACTTTCAAAATTAGTAATTTTCCTTCGAGAATAATTCGTGCTGAATCTACTAACTTGCTTTATTTATAGACGATTGTTTAACTGCAACAGGATTTTGATGACCTAGTTTTTCTGTCCAACTGTTAACCCCAATATTTACAATATGAGCTAAAATCTTTCAGCTGATTTGACTGTTTCACTACTTCCCTTCTCTATGAAGATCTTCAACCAGGAAAAGAACCTTTGGACTGGAACACAAGGATGAAGATTGCTGCCGGTGCTGCAAAGGGGTTGGAATATCTTCACGACAAAGCCAATCCACCTGTCATATATCGAGATCTAAAATCTTCCAATATTCTACTTGATAATGGATATTTCCCTAAGTTATCTGATTTTGGGCTTGCAAAACTTGGTCCTGTTGGAGATAAAACTCATGTCTCTACTAGGGTGATGGGGACATATGGTTATTGTGCTCCAGAGTATGCTATGACAGGTCAGCTTACTTTAAAATCCGACGTGTACAGCTTTGGAGTTGTCTTCCTTGAAATCATTACAGGACGAAAGGCGATCGACAACACAAAAGGTCCAGGGGAGCATAATCTTGTCGCGTGGGTATGTCTGAAAATCTTATATATCTCATTAACAATGTGGCAAATTGATATTTCCTCGGTAACTCTGCAAACATTCATTTTCTAATTGACAAACATGTGTGCACAGGCAAGGCCTCTTTTCAAGGACCGCAGGAAGTTTCCAAAAATGGCTGATCCTCTATTACAAGGTCAGTACCCCATCCGCGGACTCTATCAGGCACTAGCGGTGGCTGCCATGTGCTTACAAGAGCAAGCTGCCACGAGACCTTTAATTGGGGATGTTGTGACTGCTTTAACGTATTTGGCATCGCAAACTTATGACCCAAATGCACCTACTGCACCAAGCAACAAAGTTGGCCCGCCTACTCCAAGGCATAGGGACAAGCGGAGGAATGCTACTGAGGGAATGGACAGCCTGGATGAAACTGGATATGGTGGCTACCATGGCTCGCCTTCAACACACATGAATTCACCCGATTTCAGGAAGCAGGGGACTGGCAAAGAGCTGAGTACTGGTGCAGAGGTAGGAAGGAATACTACAGGGTGTGGATCAGGTAGGAAATGGGGTTTGGATGACTTAGAGCGCCAGGATTCTCAACAAGACAGCCCCGCTGTGAGTGCAGGTAGAGCGCGGGAAACTCCAAGGAACCGGGATATGGACAGAGAACGCGCGGTTGCTGAGGCGAAAGTATGGGGTGAGAATTGGAGGGGGGAAAGAAAGAAAACCCATGCCATGGGCAGTTTTGACGGCACATAATGTCCGGCTTTTTTGTTCATTCTCAAGCCTCTTATACAACAGTAGTTTCATCTTCTGAAGCCGGGCATCCATCCATCCATCGACTTGAGCCATATTGGTTACTGTCTCGAATCCGGTTTGTTGTAGCTGAGTGTGGGGTGGATATCTTTGGGTTGATTAGACAAGAGAGGGCTGAGTTATTTAGAGAGAGAGAGAGAGAGAGAGAGAGAGAGAGAGAGAGAGAGAGAGAGAGGGAGAGATCTGGGATGGACATGAACTGCATCTTTATGCTCATTGTATATGTATGTATGTATGTATGTATGTATGTCTGTATGAATTTGGAGTCCTCATAAATTTTCCGTTCTCAAATGTTTGCAACATTGCAAAATATGACACTATTCATTCGACTGCGTTGATATAGTTATACAAGTTAAAATATAGTCAATTGAGATCTTGTTAGATTCGTCTGTCATGTAGTTTTTAAATATCGAACTTTCAAAATTTTTATTTGTACCGAATTTGAGTTATTAATGGTTTAAAATATGCATTGGACTGCGCCATGGGTAGGTCCGTAGCAAATATTGGAAAAAGGAGGAAGTACTACATAGTAGTTTTATACTGCTATGCATTATAAAATGTGGAAGAAATGGACAAATGTGTATAATCAGCGCCTTAGAAGTTAGATTCCTCCTCCCTCGTCTACCCAAGTCATTTTGATTTCCCTGTTTCACCAATAGCGACTAGCAATTACGGCATTTTTGTTGTATAAGAAATTCAGAATGCTCATTGAAGTTGATACTACTAGATTCAATGATAACTGTGTAGTGTGTACAAATTCAACCACTCCACCTATAGATATATTGTGGACAATTGCCAGAAATCACGTCAACTAAAATTATACTACTATATTGAATGGCGTCTAATCTTGTATCTGAGTTGCATGGCATCTGGCAGGGCATGTTGTGTTGTGTGCTGAATTTATTATTAAAAATTTATGCCAACTTCGTTGGACCACACCAGAGTTCAAGCAATTTCCTCATTAGAGGACTGCAGTTATCCAAAACAGGAGCGCAATTTTGCTTGGGCTGAAACTTGAAAGTGAATTTGTATTGTACAGAATTTAATTCAATACGACTTTAGACTCGCATGGCCACAAATCATACTCTCTCCATTTCATAAATAATAATCCCAATTTTTAATATTATTTACAATTTAATTTTATCAATTCAACATATATTATGAAATTCATCCAACACATTTCATAAATACAATTCCACTTTTTTTAACATTGTTCATTGTTTCCCATAATTTTAAAATATATTAGTATATTTTATATATTCAAATTTTGAAATATTACATATTACAGAAAATATGTAACTCTGTGCAAAAATATTTAGAGTCAATATTAGTGAAACCAAACATTGTTGTTAAGATCTCAACCCTGATATTAAAATCTTACGATTTTACGATCACACCTCTCTCTAAAATGATCCCGATCTTTATAGAATCTTAAAATTAATAAAATCTGAATAAAATTCCAATCCTAATAGTATATTATTATATAATCTTATGGTCATACTCCCTTAAACTCCCTTAAACGCTTCTACAATCTTACAATCATATCATGTTAAATGCATAAAATTTTTATAGTATTTTATAATTTATGATAAAAGTAACTTTTTTTTTCCTTTAATTTTAAATGTAAGAACTTATACTCCTTATATATGTTGTAAAAAAACATAATATACATGTATGTGAAAATATTTTATATTTAATTGTGATATTTTTGTAATGTATTGTACTAATTAACTTGCAAGATTCATAATCACATGAATTCATGCTTTTGAGTTCATCCATTTTTGCGATTTCATAAGATCTTAAAATCCCGATTCGATCCTACGATCCCAATTTTACAAAGAAAAAAACGATCCCGTATAGGATCTCTATCTTAACAACCTTGAAACCAAAAGAGTAAAATTCAATTTTTGATAGAGTGACCCGAGTGAAAAAGCACAGACAGCCTGTGGGCTGTGGCCAACTTTAGCTTGAACAGATGAACTGCATTAAGATTGGATTGTGAACTCGAATGTTGCAGCGTAGCACATAGTACATAGGAATGGTGAATGGAGATTACAAAAGTATTACATATTACCGTATATGTTTAGCACAATCACCGTTCTCCTCTAAAAATGGCATCTTTGTTACCCTTTCGGCTTTGGGTATGCCCACCACTGAGACCAGCCACCATCCCACTTTTCCTCATTTCCTCTTCTTTCCCTGAGAAATAAGAACAAACCCTCTTTGTTCAGTTCACAGCCACACAAGATAGAATTTCCGGTCGGAGGGCAATCAACTTTTATTTGAACAACAACTTACAGTCACATAGTCATCCATTGATAATTGCTTTCGCTTTTTTCCAGTTGGTGGGCTCTCTATGGCCTGCCTTGCAGCAGCTCGCTTCGATGGGGTTGTGTTCTGCACAGAGAATTGAGTTCACAATGTTAGCCACAGAATGTTCTAATTCTAGTGTGTACATTTCTCCAGCATAAAATACTTGGAAGAGTCGGACACATACTTTTGCAAGCTTTTTTTCTTTCCGTGCCTGTCTTTCCCTTTCGTCATATTCTTGGTTTTCCCTCTCCACAAGACGTATAAGTGTGTCGCATCTTCTTGCAAGTTCTTGTGTTGTGCGGGACTTCACAAACCAATCAAAGCGAAAGAGTGGAGAGGTTCGGAAAGCTGCCTTGAGCTCATCCCAATTGCCATAGCCGAGCTTTTGAACCATGCATATCTAACAAAAGTAAGCAATGTAAGACATGATCCCAGCAAGAATCAAATCATTAATCGGAGGTTGTAATTAATCGAGAGCTAACCATGAAACGATCACATTCTTCATTGTACAACTTCCCTTTGTTCTGGCCATATTGGATCTTTAGTTCCAGCCAAGGATTCTTATAGCGATCCAATTTCTTACCAATAGCTTTCATAATCTCATCTTTCCGGGAAATTCTTGCCTCTCCTCTTTCAATGTTTTTAATGATCCGATCATAGTCTGAAGCAGCATGTCTCAGCTTAGTAATAAGAAATATTTATCACAAGTGTAAGCATCCACGAAAACATTTAATGTCAACACTTACCATTCAACTCTTTGTATCTTTCCTTGAATGCTTGAGCATATCTTTCCACTTCCTCCTCGGTTTTGCCTTCCATTTCAAAAGCAATACTCTTTATATCATTACGACCATACTTCTCACATGCTCTGATGAAAGTGTTGAAGTCTCTTCTGCTCCATGTAGAAAATCCCTACACAACAATTATTGGGTCAACCTTTGAAATATTACATATTTCACGAAGTTATGACATTCAGGAGAACCTACTTCTTCCAGTAGTTGCTCTTTCTCTTCCTGCTCCTCGGCAGTCAAAGGATCTCCAACTTCTGCACACAGTAAAAAAAAAAAAATTAAAAAAAAAATGAAAACAAAAAACCAGGGGTGTCATTTCCATGCGTTTTGAGTTTTCTCAAGGAGAATTGACATAATATAGCAACCATTACTCATGAGATGACTAACCTTCAGGTTGTTCATCAACCTCTATTGAATCTTTTACTTGATTCCTCTGCTGAATCTGCCAAAACAGTAACAAATAAGGGAGACCTAATAAAAGATATTAAATAAAGGAGAATAGGAGATCTTCAGTACGCCACCAACCATTAGGTATCGCACTTCTTTTTCATAGAGCTCACTGAGACGTTGAGTGTTGAAGAACTGGAAATCATGCCTAAAAAGGATAGCAAGAGCATAAATAGCAATAAAATTGAGATATCATTAAATATATGGAAAATGAAACAAAAATCTTACAACTGTGGCATGCGAGGAATTCGTGGTTCTTTCGGCCTAACAGGACCACTTTGGCGCATTGTCTGCTTGAAGTACTCTGATTCAGAGTAACTAAAGCAGAAAAGAAAGTATTAATTTCCGGCTGATGAAACGCAAAAAGTACGCATAAATTCAGCAATAAAGGAACATACTTGCGCTTCCTCTCCCTTTTTGGTGGTTCAATCCAGTTGTCACTGACAATTTTCTTGAAATCAAACTTGTTTTCATCCTTTAGAAGAGTAAAAAGGACACAAAGTTAAAATAAACACGAAACTAGAGTAGCCTGCAACAAGCAAGTGACACATACCTTCTCATCATCAAAATCATACAAGTCAGCAGCTGCAGATAATCCAAACAATTTACATAAGCTTGCTAATTTAATATTTCAGGAAAAATTCAAACACACATCAACAGCCCACTTAAGATATTAGAAGCATACTGTCGTCCATTTTGAATTTGATCGCATCTTCAGTGAACTTTTTCATCTTGGCGTCGAGCTCAGCTGTTGCCTCTTCTCCCTTGGCAATGATTCTATCTATATCTTCATCTGTTATTGTACTATCTTTGGAACTGAAAACCATTTCAGCACCAAACCTCACCATTTGCAGTAGTTCATCTTTATTGACAGCTGTATAACATAATGCAAACAAGTACTTTATTTTTTTAATAAGTTGATGCCTTCCAAGATATATGTAATTAATATAGTCAAGTTAATACTCACTTTTTTGCTCTGCAAGTCGCCCTTGCTGGATAACCAAGGCATCAAGTGCAAGCTTTTTATAGGCTCTTTCAATCACTTTTTCCTCAATGGTGTACTGGGAAACATATCAAGCATATGTTAGACCTCAGACGAACTCATGCTAACATTAATCTCATTATAGAAAGACAAACCTCAGTGCAGAACCGGAATACTTGAACTTCCTTTTTCTGTCCAATCCTATGAGCACGGTCCTGAGCCTGTAGATCAACTTGTGGGTTCCTGTAATACATAATAACAAAGCATATCAATTTTCAAATCTTACATCATTGTCTTTCTCTTCCATGTACCAAGAAAAGATAGAAACAAAGCTACTGAAAGCCTCACCAGTCACTATCATACAGAATGACAACATCAGCAGTGGCAAGGTTGATACCAAGACCTCCAGCTCTGGTTGAAAGTAGAAAGACAAATTTCTCACTTCCTGGCTTGTTAAAGGCATCAATGGAAGCATCACGATCTTCCCCACCAGTATTTCCATCAATTCGACAATACTGGTATCCACGGAACATTAAGTAATCTTCAAGAATATCCAGCAGTCGTGTCATCTACATTGTGCAAATACATGTCAATAAGATATAGGTGAAGGCTTTGCAACAGTTAATCCAGAATACCGTATCAAAGAGAATAATTAAATAAGGGACCTGTGAAAATATCAAAACCCTTGAATCTCGTTCCTTCAATTTTGGAAGCAATTTGTCCAGAAGAACCATCTTGCCTACATGAATGAAACACATGAAATGACATGAATGCAAAATGGGGATCAAAAAGTTGTCAATCATTGATCTAGCCATTTGCTTCAGAACTATACCAGCATTTTCTATGAGATGCCCTCCAGTTGTATAAGGTGGACCAGGTTCAGCACCTTGGAATAAATATGGATGATTACAACACTTTCGCAGCTGCATGGCTATATTAAGGAGACGTTTTCGCTCCCCACCAGCATTTACAACTTCAAGATCTTTCTGCAGCAATGCTCTGTAGTATTGCTTTTGCATTTGAGACATCCCCACTTTAAGTATAGTTTCTTTCTTGGGAGGCAAACCTTTCTCGACATCGGACTTCAACCTTCTTAGGAGGAAAGGCCGAAGAACCTAGTGGGTCATTCACAAGAAAATATAAAGATTCAATCCATGGCAAAATTCCTCAAGCAAAATTAGTGGATCTCTAAGATTTAATCTCATCAGGCTTGGCAGAAAATGATATTGCAGGATTCACAATTTGATAATCTAAAACTAATAGCATATATAATTACAAACCTATGGTTCTGTCATAATATCACAACAGAACAAAGGCCCATACCTTGTGAAGCTGCTGGACAACTTCCTGCTGGTCATTATCACCAGAAATTTGGAACCATTCATCAAAAGTCTCAGCAGAGCTAAATATCTCCGGAAGCAAAAAGTTCAGAAGAGCCCAAAGTTCATGAAGATTATTCTGCGAAAAGAAATGAAGATAGAAAACACTCATAAAACAAAAACATATTTATAAGAATAAATGCAATAGTAACCCAAAATCCAACTAAACGGTGTAAATTCACCATTAGCATCAACAGAGAAAGATAAAGTATTGCAGCCATAATAGCTAAAGGTCAAAAACTGGATTTAAGAAAGCCTGATAAGTAAATCATTCCATCTCTTTGCCTGAATTGCATCTTCCTCAATAGAAATCTCTCTTTTTTGAAAAGAAAAAAAATGTGAATTCCCGCTATCAATACAAGGATCTCAAACATAAGAACAGGTAAAAGACTCTAGAAGTATTTACTTAATATGGTTATAAAAAACTACTGTGATCCATATTTCACAAACCATCACAGAATTTTATTACAGCAGCTTATACAACAAAGTATTAAAAAATAACCTGAAGTGGGGTTCCAGTAATCAAAAGTCGATAATTGGTATTATAAAGCCTCATTGTTTTTGCAAGAAGAGAATTCTCATTCTTGATTCGATGAGCTTCATCAATAATAATGTAGCGCCAACTGAATCGGCGCAAAGCAGTTTTCTCCTTGATGGCCATTTCAAAACTTGTAACACAAACATCAAACTTGCCCGCAACAAGTAATTCCTCCCTTATGTATCTCTGAAAGATCAATAATTGATTAAGCAAATACACATCAAAACAACTCAGAAAAGATATCTACTCGTATAAAACTCTTACTCTTTCATCTGGGTTTCCAAGGAATTTTACAGCACGCAACACTGGACAAAACCTTTTGATTTCATTCATCCAATTACCAAGTGTAGATTTAGGGGCAACAACCATGTGTGGGCCAGTAATCCCTCTAAACTCATGCAAGTAGCCCAACAAGGAGATGGTTTGCAAAGTTTTGCCAAGGCCCTAAATTGGAACACAAAAAAGGCATCAGCACTGCAGGGTAAATGAGCACACAAAACCAAGTAATACACAGATTTAAATCCATACCATTTCATCAGCAAGTATTCCATTTATGCCGTTCTCATACAACCGTATCAGCCAATTTAGACCAGCAAGTTGGTAATCTCTCATCTTTCCTTGGATGCCTGTTAAGAAATGACAATAGTTAATTCACCCTACTTCATGGAAATAAGTTGCTAGACAACAACGCAACAAATTCTCAACAATTCACACCATAGTTTTTCTACAACTGATGTACAAATACATCCAGAAGAATGTAAACTGCGAGGACAACTCTGATTATCTGAAATGCAACCCGTAGTTTGAAATTGACTGCTATATTTTAATGAAATAAATAAGTAAAACAAAAAGTAATATAATCTTACAAGAAGGCTGTGCCACTAGTCTAGTATTTCCAGTGCCAGAAAGACCATCTTCTTCCTCTTTGAGACACTCTTCGTCTTCTTCCTCTTCAGTGATCTTAGATGCATGTCGACCCCTGCAAAACAAAAAATTACAAGGGCAGTCCAAATAAGCAAGTATGACAGCCAAAATATCTTAATCACAAAATAATACACAAACTGAGCCAAGCTGAATGTTGTATTCACTATTCAGACAATTTCCAAGAACTGTGTGTGTAAATCAAGAAGAGTTAGAAGTAATGAGTTTCATTTCTCCAGCCTGTGCAATTATGTTTAAAATTACCACAAGAGATAGCTACCCACCTTCCTTTTCCCTTCTGAGAGACAGACTGATCACCCTTGGCAAAATGAGCAAACAACTCAGTCTGCTGCAAGAGGTAATTTAAACGACCCTTTCCTTTTCTATTCTGCTCCAACACAAATAAACCTAAATGTTAAAAACAAGAAATGGTAGAAGCAGAAAATTGAATTGTCGGTGGCAATTTATGTTTACTCAACATACCATGTCAGCATCAATAGCAGCATTCTGAACGTCTAGTATTTCTTGGATTTTCTGCTTCTTTTTCATTTGCATTTCTTTCAGTCTGGCCTTCTCACGCTTTGAAACTTCATTCGCAGCAATATCATCTTCCTGAAAAGCCACCAGTAACAGCAGGTATTAAAAATAGTTTCTTTTAAAAAAATAAAATAAAACAAACATAGCTAAACAGATAAGCTAAGCATGGAGTAGTTCACTTAAGAGCTAACGAAGGTAAACAGAAGTTACTCCAAGTTATTCTTCACTTATGACTATTTAGAACAGGTAAGGCATACAGCAGGTATCCTTCAACATGACTATTTAAAACAAGCAAAAGCATGTGTTAATCTATCTCCTAATTGCGGAGATCTGAACTAAGCAAAGATCAGGGCAACTCCCGAATATCCTCCCTCTTAACCAAATTCTAAAATTTCAAAAACAAGTAACGGCATAACGAATTGACTCATCAGTAAACAGTCTTACTAAGTCAGGCATACGCTGAAACAGCTGCGAAAACCTTCTATTGCACATAAAATTAGCACTGCAGTTTACCAAGAACTCCTTGAGTCCTTGTAAACGAGTTAGACACAGATCTACTTAGCTACATTACAGAAAAACTAAAAAAGGAAAACAAAAAAAACACAAACTTCAAAGAAGAAAGGAGAAAAAAAAATCAACTCTGCCACACCTCGTTGTCTTCATCCTCCTGTGGAGCAGCGTCGCCGTCCCCATCGTCGTCGTCATCAGAAGCATCCGCTGGCCGAGCAACAGCCTCCAGCTCCTCCTCATCCTCCTCCTCGATGATCTGATCCTTCACCTCCTCCTCCGCCGAGGAACTAGACATGGAATCCTCCGACGAATCCTTCGCTCGCGATGGCCGCGCCATTCGAGGGTTTTTCGTCAGAAAGAGGGAAACTGGAGAAATTTCGAGAGAAAACCGTCAAACAAGATTATTAAAAGATAAATCAGACCGACTCGAGATGCGGGCTGCCTTATATACGCACTCGGGCCGCAAAAACACAACCCCAAATTGTATTGGATATTTCCCGCCATAACTGAGAGGAAAAACAATCCCCATTCCCGCCATTGGGTTGGGCCCAATTTTTAATCCAAAAAATGGGCTGACGATCAAGCTTCATTTGAAAATCCATTGGCCCAATTGAAAAGCCCATTAAACTCCCAACAACGTTTCTTCACCTTTTCATTATGCTTTCGCAGTTCTCGCTTTTGCCCATTCCATTGAATGACGGTTTTCGTGCTCGTGCTTCGATGAATTCTCGCATTGTTTATAGTCTATAGACCCAGTTTGGGATTTCGAGAAACTAACAGGTTTCCAACCAATAGGAGCTCTTATTCATTCACAGCTGCGATCGAGAAATTTCAGATCTCGTACGTAGTAGTATTAATCTAAAGTTTTAACTGCCATGATGGAATCAGTTAACTTTGATTCTAAGAGAGATCGCCTTTGCGGCTCTTAGCTTGTGATTGGCTAAATGCTGCGGTGATCTGTCCCCATTGTCAGCCCATCCTGCAGTCCCCATCACGCGGCCTTATCTTGTATGAATAAATAATTTGTAATAATTCTCGAACCCTTTCCATTCCCAACTATATTTGGCTATTTTAATAATTTAATGGATGTACAACAAGATTGGGTTATATAATGTGTCCGGAGCTACTAGGAGTTTATGGTCTTCTCAAATTAGGCTTTTGGGCACACCACAGCTTCCTTCTAGATCCAGTTTTGTGCCCAACTGCTTCCCTCCACTTGTTGCCCTCTATCTGCTTCTCTTTTGTTGGTTTCCTGGTCTTCCCAGCAGATGTGCTTGGAAATGCTAATGGAGGACCTCTCTAATGATCGCCTTACTTTTGGGAAGATGGGCTATGGGTATGTTCTTTGTTTTTCTTGTGGTTTATGCAATGCACTGAAGAGCAATTTGTGTGTGTGTGTTTTACGTTGTCGTTTGTTGATTTATGTATATATGTGCATATGTTTGGTTTTAGATTGATTTTTCTTGTGTGTATTCTGTGTTTGAGAAAGATTGTATCTTTTGAGTTTTATTGATGTAAGACGTTAGAATTGATGACTGTACTTGTTTTGAATGTTAATGCATAGTGGCTGATTGTTGTGCATAATCCATAAGTTGCACAAGGTTGAGCATTGGGACCAAACTTTTTGTTTGGTTATAGGTGTCAAACTTGACTGTAATCTTGACACAATTCTGGTTCGACTGGTTTGTTCCGAAGTAGATTGGGATAACCTACAGTTTTTATTCATTGTATTGTGTAGTTGTAAGCATTACAGAAGGCGGTGCCAGCTTCGAGCTCCATGTTGTAATGAAGTGTACGCTTGTCGCCACTGTCATAATGAAGCCGCGGTATATAAATAGTGCTTTACCATTGGTTCTTCAAGTGTGGCACTTCAATTTCATCATATTGTTTTTGTTGGCTTTCGCTTATTTTGACCTTGTTGAATCAATACTATAGAATATGCTGCGGAACGTATGCGATCGTCATGAGTTAGTCCGGTACGATGTGAAACAAGTATGTGTCTTACAGAGATGTATATTCTATCTTTTGATCTAAATCCCATTATGATGGAAACATTCTAATTGCTTTGCAGGTTATCTGCTCTGTTTGTGATACTGAACAGCCTGTATGTTGTCTTTGCTTGTTTCATATGGAAATTTTGGAACTTTGTTTCTTTCCATGTGGTTTGATTAAGGCTTTTTTTTTTTTTCCCACTTCTTTCAGGTTGCACGCACTTGTACAAATTGTGGTATCAACATGGGAGAATATTTTTGTGATATCTGCAAGTTCTACGATGATGATGTAATTATGCTCTACCTAAGCAATCAAGCAGTCTAGCTCAATGCATAACACAAGCATAAGTGTTGCATGTTCCTGCACGAAATTCATTGTGTCCTCCTCAAGCCTAATACCACTCTCTTTCTTGATGCAGATTGAGAAGGAGCATTTTCATTGTGATGACTGCGGTCTCTGCAGGTTTGTTGAACAAATACGCATCCTTTCATTTCAATGCTTAAGTTGTGAATGATGTAATTAGAAAACAATTAAATCTAATGCCTTTTTTTAGGACTGGAGGTCGTGAGAACTTCTTTCACTGCAACAAGTGCGGTATGCAACAGATTTGATCTCTTTGATTTGATCATTCTAATGGTGGCTAGTTTTTTCTTGACAAAATGTTGTTGAACTTTGTTCTGTTGTGGTTTCTCCTTCAGGTAGTTGTTATTCAATCACTCTGCGCAACAATCACATGTGTGTGGAGAATTCCATGAGGCATCACTGTCCCATTTGTTATGAGGTTTCCTTCTTAAATCCTTTCAAGCTTCCCTGTAATCTTGAAAAACATAATCAACCCTTGCACAACTCTGCCTGATTTTTTTCTCCATTTTTTTTCTTCCCAATTTGCAGTACATGTTTGACTCGTTGAAGGACACGACAGTTATGAAATGTGGACACACAATGCACTGTGAATGCTACAATGAGCTGATAAAGCGCGAGAAGTAAGAAGCTAATCTTACTCTGCAACTTTTATCTTTTTCGGAGGAAAGGAGGCTCGCACAAGTGGAACTCTGCAACTTTTATTTGGTTTGCAGTTTGTCAGTTTGAACTGTATTGTCTGATTCAATGCTTTTACAGGTACTGCTGTCCGATCTGCTCCAAGTCAATCATGGACATGTCAAGAACCTGGAAGAGATTAGATGAGGAGGTATGCCCATTGATGCGGCAAACCATTAACTGTACTGTAGATGATTGCTCTACCTTATCAGCCAAACAACTGAGAAATTCCCCAACTTTATTTTTTTGTTGATGTGTGTACAGATTGAAGAAACAGTGATGCCAGATGAATACAGAAACAAAAAGGTTCTCTCATCGCAACATTAGCCATGCTTAATCTTTGATCTTGTGGCCAAAAAAAAAAAAAAAAAATTCCTTTGATGCAAGGGTCTGTATTGTCTGATTTTCAGGTCTGGATTCTCTGCAATGACTGCAACGACACCACTGAAGTTTACTTCCATATAATAGGTCAGAAGTGCAAGCATTGTCAATCATACAATACTCGAACAATTGCTCCTCCAGTTCTTCCTCAGTAAGAAAATTCCTTTTCTTATGGTGAGTCAAGCTATTTGGTTGTTGCATCGGAAAACTGGTGCCGTGAACTTGAAAAAGTATTCCCTGTGTTCTCTTATCTCATATTATACACACCACACTGTTGCATATATAATATGAAGAAGTGATGCAGTGTGATTCTTGTGGTTTAGAAATTATTCTAGGGAAGACATTCAGCATTCATGCGTCTATTTGTGATTCTGAATTTGTGAATATTTGTAACAGAAGTCAGAAACCACCTCTTCTATGTATTAGTGCTATATTTCTGTCGTGTTTATATTGTCCTTAATTATCAAAAATTTCTTGCATGGTCACTTTTTCAGGTTGATTCCTTAGGGGTGGAATTAAGAATTTTAAATTAGATCCATGGCCTACTAACCCAAATTCATAATGAATACAATAGACGAAAAGTGAGGTGGGATCAATATCGGAGAAGATGAGACTTCACATGTTTATATTCTTTAATATCTGTAGATTTTAACGTCTCACTGTAACAGATACTCCCTCCATCCCACGAAGTTTGAACCTATTCCTTTTTGGGGTGTCCCACGAAGTTTGAACCCTTTCCGTTTTTAGAAAAATTAAATTAATATAAGTTTGATTAGAATCTTAATTATTGTCAAATCCCATTAAAAATACTTACTTTTACTATTCTGCACAAATTCCAATGCATTATTACTTTCCTACACAAAGTCCCTTATATTTCTTTAACTCTTAATATTACAAATTTGATACAAATAAAAATTGTATAAAATATATATTCTAAAACTACACGATTAGACGATTCTAACAAGACCACACTTGAATATTTTTCTCAAATTACATCACTACGATAATATTAAGTCAAAATTAAACAATAAACAGTATCAAAATTCATTATAATCTTAAACACAAATACCCACACCACTTTAACTACTAAACTCCACTACCTAAATTACCGTGCCCAAAAGAAAGGCTTCAATCTTCGCGAGACGGAGTGAGTACTTTATAATGTAGAAACTCCTTGTTTACAGTATAATAGGACATAATTGTCAGTGACAGGAAAATGCCATGGTGGTTTTATGGACATACCTAAGAAGTTAAACTAAAAAGCTCCAAAACCAGTTGAGCCCCAAACTATTGAAGTGTGCACATCACTATCGACAATGGCCTATCTTTTTAAATCTTTGCTGCTGTTTTCTGTCTGAAATTCTATCCTGAAATAGGTAAGTTTCAAATGAAGATTTTTTTTAAAAAAAAAAAAAAAGAAAAAAAACCTCATTTATCATATATACTTACCCAAGCCCAATCATGACCGAACATCTTAAAATTCTGATAACCGAATTGTCAAAGTTGTACTCCCTCCGTCCCATTTAACTTGTCTTGTTGGACTTTTGCACATAATCCAATGCACGTTTTCAATCGTTAATATCTCAAAATATATACAACAAAAAATTATGTGAAATATATAGTCTAAAACTACATGATTATACGATTCTAACAAGATCCAACTCGACTATTTTTTCCAAATATATACTTGCAATAAAATCGAGTCAAAGTTGAATAATGAACAGTGTCAAAAAGTCAAACAGGACATGTTTGGTGGGACGGAGGGAGTAACTTGTAAGAACACCTCACATGATTTTATTGGTTGGGGTCCCTCCACCAAAAATATCCTAACCAATGTTCTGATTTCTGAGTGTCTTTATTACAGTGTTCCCATTTGGGAAAAATAAGAGACTCTTTTTTTGTAGCCATGGATAAAGAAAAAACCAAATTCAGAATCTTGGTATTCCCATGGTTAGCAATCTCCCATGTTGCCCCCTATCTCGAACTGTCCCAAAGGCTTTCAGCCAGAAACTTCCATATCTATTTCTGCTCATCTGCCATCAATCTTGATTTAATCAAATCCAGTCTCTCCAGTGATGAGGCTTTCATAGACCTGGTACAACTCAACGTCCCCTCACTACCCGACCTTCCCCCAAATTTGCACACGACCAAGACCTTACCTCCCAACCTTAACCCAACCCTCATGAAGGCCTTCCAGATGTCAGTCTCCTCCTTGTCTGAAATTCTGGATTCCCTGCAGCCTGATCTGTTGATATATGACTTCTTCCAGCCATGGGCTGCGAAACAGGCCCTGTCCCGGGGGATTCCATCAGTTTACTTTGCGACATCCGGGGCCGCCCCATTTTCATTCTACCATCACCAGTTCTCGTACAGGGTTACCTCTACGTACCCTTTTCCGGAAATATACCTCCTGGAGCACGAGCACGTCGACATCCACGCTCGTCCGCCCGAACCGGTGGTGATAGGCGGCGATGACGACGAATTCGGGTTTGGTGATTTTAAACTGTCCAGTGAGATTGTTCTGATCAGGAGCTCAAGAGGGATAGAAGAAAAGTACATCAACTACCTTTCAGAACTGTGCCAGAAGAAAGTGATCCCGACAGGTTTGCTGATTCGGGGAGGGAACGGGACAGGGAATAATAACAGGGATGAGGAATGCGGACGGATCCTGGAATGGCTGGACAAGAAGGCCGACCGATCGACTGTGTTCATCTGTTTCGGCAGTGACCATTTCCTGTCCGAAGATCAGGTGATGCAGATTGGTAAAGGCCTGGAAATGTGTGCGGAGATCAACTTTGTTTGGGCGATCAAGTTCGATGATCAGGGAAAGACATTATTAGGCCTCGAAGACGCCCTGCCGGAAGGGTTCCTCGACAGGGTTAAGGAAAGAGGACTGATTCTCCGGGGATGGGCGCCACAGACGGAGATACTGCAGCATAGAAGCATAGGGGGTTTCATTAGCCACTGCGGATGGAGCTCCGTGTTGGAGAGCTTGTATTTTGGTGTGCCCCTGATAGGGTTACCGATCAGGTATGATCAGCCAATAAACGCCAGGCTGGTGGCGGATGCTGGCGCGGGCGTGGAGATTGGGAAGGACGCGAACGGAAAGTTTTTAGGTGAGGAGGTGGGCAGGGTGATCCGCGAGGTGTTTGTAGGGGAGAGTGGGGATGCATTGAGGCGGGGAGCGAGGAACTTGGGCCAGAGGTTGGAGGAGGAAGCGGGAGAAGCCATGGAACAGGTGGCCAAGGAATTGTTGTCCCTTTGTGAGAAAAATAGAAAATAATATATATTATATATAAGAGTTGTTATCTGTTTTTTATTTTTTTGAAAGAGCCGAAGCCGGAAATTATGATCAAGGATTCCTCTATCAACCGCCATCTACTTCAGAGATCCGAACTGAGACCTTTCTCAGATATAAAAGTTCAGTATCTTCTTCACGATTCAGTGAACTAGGCAGGACTCATTTGTACATAATAACAAGTAGTGGGCTAAATCTTCATCGCTTTGATTGAAGGAGTTGTTATCTACTATTATCTATTAATTCAATGTTTGAGTGAATAAATTTCAGTCATTAAACGAATTCAAAATTGTTTTAAACTTCCAACCCTAAAAGCAAACAAATTGTTTTAGGGTAGAAGTTAATTTTGTGATTGATTGGCTCGCCAAATATAATGCCAATCATTAGAGAGTACTTTTGCAAGTTTAGTTTTGTCCCAGATATTGCACCATATATATATCATGCATTATTACTAAAAAGTATAGTAGGCGAAAAACACAAACATAGTATAAAGGTACACACATAATTAACAACACAACAAATAATTAAGACATTAATTGCCACAAATCATAATAATATCATAGTACGAGTACAGTCTCCCATGCCACGCTTTCCATGCATAATAGTAGTAATAACCTCATAATAATACATATATAATAGGGCGACCAGTCGATCTAATTAGTGTTTCTTGTGGAGGTTAACAGTCGCAATAACCAGCAGGAAGAAGAACAGCAAAGCAGCCCCACCAGATAGGCCGATGGCGGCCGCAGTCCGATCACAAAACTTATCAAAGACATGACAAACCTTGTTCCACTGGACGTGCGTATTCCCCTTGTAGCCCATGAGGCCGATGGCGAGGGCAGCTCCGATGCTGGAGAAAAGGAGGGCCACTATGACCAAGTCGGAAAGGACAACCATCAGTGCTGTCCCTTTGCTTTTCCCTCGGCTTGCTAGTGTAAGGATCAGTGACACGCCAGCATGACCACAAGCTATGGCATTTGCCACCACGAAGAACCTATATGTATATATATATGTATATATGTCAGCCACGCAAATTCCACTTCTTTCAATATACTATTGTTTAATTTAATTTGCAACTGAATTAGTATAATAACATGTGAAATTGGGTTCATTCGTCTTTTGAAATTTACACATATGTCCAAAATCAGATCCCCAAAAGTAAAAAAAATAAAATAAACCAGGGAGTAGTATACTACTCCATGTTATATGTACTCCCTCAGATTTTTATTTTTTAATTTTTTTTAACTTCAACCCATTCTACATTTCACACGATCCAATACACATTTTTAATCAATATCTCACTTGACTATGTTTTATCTTATATATAACTATTTGAAAAAGTTGAATCAAAATTACTCAATGAATAGTAACAACTATACTAATGGTGAACTAAAAAAAAACGGAGGGAGTATAATCTAGAAAATGGAGTAGAGTAGGATATTGCCGAATTACACACACATTCGTCTTTTTTAATTTATTCATTAATTTTTGCGTGGGTAATAGTCTTACATTAAATGAAGCAATAAATACTACTCCTGTTCCATTGAGATAAGATAGCGATCCTTTATTAGAAAGGACTGATCTACAAGCCTGAATTGCCAGTTGCGATACATGCATAACTTGTCGACACTGTTGTATCTGTTATTGGTAATACATTCATGGTGAAGTATTAATTATATACTGTATATATTGCGTTGCATTCATGAGTTCTCAACCACCGAATTCATACATATATAATCCTGTGGGATTCGACACATATTATTATATGTAATGTAATTGGGTACGATTATTTCGATGACAACTATTTTAGAATTAAATTATTTTTTAAGTATGATTTTAGTATATTTTAAATTTAATTAGTGGTACTAGTATATTCTCATAATATAGAAACATATAGTATGCCATAATCATGAGATTCACAGCCAACCAGGCACCAGCTACTAGTAAGTTGTAATAACTTGTAAGCTTTTTGATGGACCCTACGTTATTGTCTCTGCTTCAAATTATTTCTGCATGGAATTTTATTTTATTTTATTTTGAAGGACTCGAAAAATATATTTATATATATATATTATCATGACCATTATTGAGTGATGATAATTATTCACGGGTCCAAATTATTCATAGTCATCCTTTGATTTTCTATAATTTAATGATTCATATAGCGAGACTCCACACTACGTATTTGACGTGTTAACTCATGTCTTTATCAGAGTCATTGGTGGTTCAATAAATGCTAGATAGTTTATCACTCGCAACATAAAATAATTTTACAATAGTATACAAAAGAGATTTAATCTAATCCATCTAATAAATCATGATTTCACAAATGAAATCAAGTTATTAATTAATAATTAAACTTGCAAAAAAAATTTAACATTATTTTATATTTCAAACTCCATTCCTTCGATGGAATCAAAAACTTGATTTATACTTATCATACTAGTATATTTCAATATACAGAAAAAATATACTCATATACTTCTACTACATATACAGAGGAAAAAAATCTTATAACAAAAAACTAAAATAAAATAATAAGCTAACACTGTTTTTTAACTTTTACTACATATAGTGTGAGGTACCAAAAAAATCATAAAGCGGTCAAAAAGGAGTTATGGACAAATCATTTAAAATAGCGTTAAAGAAAAAAAAAAAAAAGGCAAAGCACATACTTCCTCCTTTGCAGTGAATGCGATCGCTGATTTCTACAGTACTAGTAACAATATTATTAAATTCATTTTTAATTATAGAGTATTAGATTTGTATAATCATATACTCCGGTAAACATAGTTCATATATAGGTACGCCGGTTGTAAACATAGTATTAAAAAAGTGTACTTACACAAAAGCAGAGAGATAGTGCCACTTAGCGGTGACAGTAACAGTGAGCGGCGGCAGCGTGGGGGCGATGGGTACCGACGTGACGACGGTTGACTTATTGACGCCGACTATGACGGCGGCGGCAAGGCTGAGTGCCAGCGCCAAGAACCTCAACACCACTTCCGTACCGCTCATTTTACGCTTGTTAGCCACCTTAACTACTCTCCCTGCTTCTTCCTTCTCCGTCTCCATTTCAATTTTTCTGAACTTCTCTCAAGTAATCGAGGAAAATATGGTACTTATTTGAGAGAGATAAAGGTATTGGAAATTTGGGAATTAATTGGTAGGAGTGGTATTTATCTAAGGGTTTTTTATTTTCGAGGGAGAAGATTACTAAATTGGATGGATTGTAGTAGGGTCACAGTTTCAGACTTGACAGATAGATATACGTGTATAGATGCAGTGTAATGTTGTAGAATCTACAGATTTATGCATATGTTATGTATACAGTATATATATACTTCTATATAGAAAATATACGAACGTGTATGTGTGTGTGCGGGTGAGGTTGAGACCTGAGAAGAAGAGTATGCGTGAGAGTATAATTTAGCATGTGACTGGGGTGCGACTTGCGAGTGATTCTTGGCGGGATTCAGGTTCATCTGGACCCTTGGTTTCTGTGTCGTGTTCGATCAAGGGCTCAAATGGATCTGGAGTTGTGGATCTGGTGCTCGTCAGGAATTAGCGAGCCCTGGTGATAAGGCTAATATGTCGAGTGTTGACTAGTTTCTGTGACAGCTGGCAGAAAGAGGTCCACCTGGTCTGGCATTTGACATCGGCGATTTCATACTTCCCCATGAATTTGCTTTTTAAAAAACACTCTCAAGATTCACCCAAAAAATTTTAAACCCATTCTTTTTAGGGGTTTTTACAATCTTACTATCTCCGGTATCACAATATTTCAACCATTTTACTAATGCACTATTATTTATACTCAAATTTTTATTTAAATTTTTTATCATAAATATATAAATTAAAATATAGGTAAATGAGACCTTATTAAATTCATTTAATTATATTTGAATTTTTAAAATTTTTATTTATATCGAATTTGGATTATTAATTTTAAAATATGTATTGGATTATTAAAAAATAAATTCGCAAAAAATATTAAGATAAAAAGAAGTATTTTTTAAGCGCCCCTTTACCCAAAAAAGACAGAATATTTTATTTAGAAAATAGTACCATATGCATTTTTAAATTAGAATATATATATATATATATATATATATACACGAAGTATATTTTTGGAAGAGTTAGAATATGTTATTTTTGGAGAAGTCGAAATTAGAGAAAGGGTAGTAGGACTCCATGCTACACAAATTGTAAAAAAAATAAAAGGGGGATGTGGAGTCGGCTAGGGAATCGAACCTCCAGGTCACATGAATTTTGTCACTTGAGCTAGTCCACATCCCCAGAATATTTTATTTAGAACAACACCAAAAATTACAATATACTTCGTCTGTTTTTCTTTAATTGCTATGGACCCACCCAGCACGCAGTCCAATGCACATTTTAAATCATTAATAACTCAAGTTCGATATAAGTAAAAATTCTAAAAGTTCGATATTTAAAAACTACACGATGAGATCCTATTTAACTATATTTTAACTTATATAACTATGATAAAATTTGAAATCAAAGTAATTAAATGAATAGTGGCAATATTTGCCATTTTGCAAATAATTGAAAACGGAGGATGTATTTTTTAAGAAATGGAAAATATTATTGTCATACTGCACATTCTTTTACTAAATACAGATATGGTTAATTGAAAATATAGGGAGTAATAATTTTGTGTAGTTTGGCATGCATGGTACGTAAATTCCCAATAATTCCAGGTGGATTCATTTAACCAGGTGGACAAAATTAGAATGGAAAGAGAAGTTTGTGTGAAATTGTTCACTGGTTGGAAGAAAGTGGAGAAAGATTATTGTTGAATCATTGCACACATTAGGTAACCATCGAAGAAGTATTGACACCAAGTTCAACTTCAACTTATACACGTGGAGGAAAGGCAACCAGTTTGGGACAAAGTCCGCCGCCAGACCATCATCGGGGTTTCGAAAATTTATACTACTAAAAAGAAAAAAATAACCAAGAAATTTATATAGATTAAACGAGTAAATATTCAATGTGATTGGAATGGTTAATTTTTAGAATAACTACTTATTTTTATACCTCAATTATTTCAAAGTGTGTATTTGTATGAACCAACATCCCAACTATTTTTTTTATTTATCAATAATTTTTATTTTTTAATAATTTGTGTGATGTGGTATCTCACAAATATCATATCTTTTATAAATAAATAAAAAAAAAAGCAAAAAAAAAAAGCATCGTGCATCATGCATCATGTAATAAAAATATAAGAATGTGGGAAGGAGGTTGCTAATGCATAGGGTATTAAATAGGTTCAAGGATCATACTCCATATAAATTGGAGTTAATCCCATCATTTGACCAATGATTCTCAACGACTAATATCACTAAAAAATAAATAAATAAGGGATTTATTATTTCTTTATAAAAATAAATATAAATGTATACCAATTGGTGGGGCTTCAATGGCTCCTCCCAAAAAAAAATTGGTGCGGGCCGATGTTGAGATGTGGAAAATAAAAAATAAAAAAAAGAGGGCAATATATGGTTTGACTAATCTCCGGAAGATTATGGAAAATAAAAATCAGAATCTTTTCATATAGTTGTGTTATAATTTAAGCATTATCATGTACGCAATACGCATCAGATATTCAAATATAGTATTATTAAAATTAAAATTGATTATGATGATCTGATATTCTGATCAGTTCATGAACAGGTCATCCTATTTTTATTTTTATTTTTAAGTTTTTCTTTTTTATGTGATTATTTTCGGTCAAGAAATTTATAACAGTTGTATTTACAAAATTTGAAGCCCAGCCAGCAGATTTTGTGCAGGCCCTATTATTATGGAAGATGATGACCAAGTCTATACGTATATTTTTCTCCCTTGTGTTTGGGAAAAGGGATGGAAAATTCCACGTACTCCTCCGAGCAAATACTTACTTCAGCAGCCAAAATTTCTTTATACATATAAATAATTATATAGATTAATTAGTGGATAAATGATGAGATGTCATTTTCATTAATGAGCGGTTAGGATCATATCATAATCATGTATCGTTAAGACAAGTTGGAATTCCTTGTCCATTAATATTATTGAATTGTACCATATTTGACCATTATTGCAATTTGCCAAGAACATTTTTTCCTTCAAGTCAGGCGGCCGCTTCACTTTGCTTAAAACAAATTAAATACTTGCTTGGCCATACATACCTCTCGTTGGAGAAAAATCCTCTCATACATAACATGTAGTATCAAACATGTCGGATATTCCCAGAGCAGTGAGTACATTGGATTCAAGACTAATCATTCAAGGATCTGGTGACCTAACTTTTGTTTTATGTCAAATGTTAACCCAATGTATTCACGGTCGGTGATATTGATTAAGGGTCTGTTCTGCACGCAGCTTTTGAGAGCTTTATCTTTTATTTCAAAACAAAAGCTCTGTTATGTACACTAGCTTTTAAGAGCTTTTGGAAGCTTCCTTTTAAGAGCTACTTTTTGTAGCATTAAAAATAAACTAATCCCTACAGCCCGTAGCTACAGCTCTGTGTGCAGAACAGACCCTAAGTCTTTCGTTGGTTTATAGTCACCTTGAAGAATATAACAATTAATCCATAATTTTAGTGTTGCTTCATACCCAGAATCAGAAGCGGATTGGCTTGGCATTCTTATAAGTTGAATAAATTTAAAAAATTAATTTCATTTTGAAATGGATTGAGAATTCTTCCTTCAAAACCAATTCTTTTTATACTACATACGAAGTATTATATACTTTCTTTTACTATTAGCAAGTGGCAAGTAGGATTGATTATGTTAATACATACTATAAGAGTAAGCAAAGTGGAATGGAAGTAAACTAGACAATACATTTTACGAAGACTTAAATTATTACTAGTGTTTTTAAAATTAATTAATGACCAGCTGGTTTAGATTCTTACAATGAGCCTACAATCAAGAAATCATCAGTTGGAAGTAATGACCCAGTTGGTTTATACTCCCTCCGGCATTTAATGTTATTAATATTGGCATAGTAAACACTATTCATTTAAGTAACTTTGATTTGTTTTTTTTTAACACAGTTACATAAGATAAAATATAATCAAGTGAGATGTTGTTAGATTCGTCTTATCACATAGTTTTAGAATATTAAACTTTTATAAATTTTACATTTATACAATTTAAAATATTAATCGTTAAACATTTGCATTAGATTGCGTGAAAACATGGAATATTAATATCATTTGATGAGGGATGGAGTATATCTATCATTGTTTGTTGTAACATCTCATCAATGTCTATATATAACTAATTCATTGAATATTTTAATTAGTTTGTACAAAGCTCACTTGTAAATTTGATTGTATGTTTAACTGCAAGTGAACTAATTATGCTGAATGGAAGGACTATATAATATATAGTATACATATTTTATAAAGTTGAGGTCTCCCTGATTATGACAAGGTTTTATATAATTATTTATCTATTTTCTTTTGTTATCATATACTACAATACAGTATATACTTAAATTTTTTTTATTTTGTACATATATTTTTTAAATTGTTTTATTAGTACAGTAATAAATTAGTGTAAA
Organism: Hygrophila difformis; assembly: GCA_030278955.1. Taxonomy (NCBI): domain Eukaryota; kingdom Viridiplantae; phylum Streptophyta; class Magnoliopsida; order Lamiales; family Acanthaceae; genus Hygrophila; species Hygrophila difformis. The sequence continues at coordinate 16,372,442 of JAOANR010000007.1, forward strand.
ATCAAATAATTTTAAAAATTATATTATTCATATTCACGGGACCAATTAAGCTATTACATTTGCAATGATAAAAATAAAATAAAATAAAATTCACTAAAAATTTTCCACCCTATACAGGCTAGAGAATTAGCGAAAAATGATACTAAAATTGAATGATACAGTATTTGATAATATATCAAATATGTTACTATAATTAATTAGTAGTATCTGTTTGTGTGAATACGAAATTATAGCTTCTACATTATTGTTCAGTAAGTTGTCAATAACATTGAGCAAATTGCCATTTTCTTATAACGTAACAATCTTCTTTCTCTTCACATTTCAGCAAATTTTCAGAGGTATTATATTCACTGAGATAGATTAAGCTATAAATTCAATGACACATATGTTTTCTTTTTAATTTGAGTGAATCGAACAACTATTTGTAGTACAATAATAATAATAATAATAATAATACATCTTTAAATCTTATCTAACTATATAAATTATATGGGAAAATTCATCCATCCCGAAATTCATATAGGATTTCTTTCTCCAGCTATAGTAATTCTTCAATTGTGAATTGGTAAGAAAACCGACGACCCTCAAATCAAACCTCACTGGACATACTATTTAAAAATGAAAGAATAAGCAGTAAGTAGATTATAATAAGTTACTACAACTAATTTTAATCAATAATTCGTTTAAATTGTCATCAACCCCCTCAATATTCAACAGTAGGCATGCTCTAAGTTCTTACTTCTTCCAAGGAAAAAAAAAAAAAAAACAGAGTGAGAAAAGCATGCCTGATTTTAATTTTAATAATACGTGGAAGTGTATGATTTTGGTTTCTTTGCACCCTTTTAAATTGAAGAAAGCAGTGACAGAAGTTGACAAAGCAATTTATATAATGCTAGTTTTCATTTTATATTCTTGGCCAATTTAATAAATTAAAATAAATTATTCCATAAAAATTAAGATTAAAAAGTTAGAAAAAGAAAAAGAAAAAGAAAAAAAAAAAAAAAAAAACTTTAACCTATAGGCTAAGACTCTCTCCTAACTGCCAAAATGGCTGTTGTCATGTAGTATAAATATCCTCTAAGTTTGTGAGCTGTTGGATTTCCTTTCAGAAAAAGGAGAATAAACAAGACAAGTTAAAAATTTAAAACAAGAGAATAACTTTAACCTTTTTGGATTATTTTGCTAAAACTTACTAAAACCCTATCCAAACGGTTAAAAGAGGGGGAAAAAATGCAAACAATCCCTAAGAAATTAAAGAAGCTTAGCCCTTAGGTGCACCAAATTAATTAACTATAAAAGTCAGATCATACATTCATACCATAGAACTAATTACATGTTAATAGGAATTCACACCATTCAATCTTCAAAGTTCATGTTCCAATTCCCATTTATGTGTGAATATATATCTGTATGTACAGACACAATACATATGAATGCATGTGAACTCTTCCTTGTCAATATTCTTAGCTACAATTGGCACCTGTCTCCATCTACATTTTAATACTAGCTACTACATAATTATCTGTTACTTATATTTAAACAATTTTTTTTTTAAAAAAAAAAACTAATAAAAGGTTGGCTTGAATGAAACAAAAGTCCTGCCTCGAAATAAATAACAAGGTTTCACTTATAATTAATCTTTGTATCGATCTGTTATATCTATCATTCCCTTAATAATAAATGAGTTTATATATACTCCCTCCGTTCCAAAATAGTAGTCTTTTTAGAGATGAAAAAGTGTTCCACAATAGTTGTCATTTTGGGTATTTCTATGAAAGTTTTCCAATTTTACCCCTTTATTTCACCAATGATATTCATTCTCTCTCCACTCAATTACATATATTGGTAAGTTAGAGGGGTAGAAATGGAAGATTGTGTGGTAATAATTATATTTCTTGGTTTGTGTAATATTTGCTAGAAAGACAACTAAAAAAGAACGGAGGGAGTACTAGTAATAACGAATAAATGGTCAAAGCCTCCAAGCTGTAAGAAAGTTGACGAATCTACAGCAGACATGCTTATGTGATTCACATTCTATATTGCAATAAACACAGAGACTCCTTGGCGTGCCAGAAATCCCAACCCAATTTCTTTCCACCCCAATAAATTAAAATACTACTCCTACTAAATAAACTCCCATTTTCTCTTGCTCTATATATATATATGTCATTTATGGCCTTCGAATTTGAAATATCAGTAATTAACAACCCATAACACTCCTGCTCTGTATTATACTAGTAGATAAATCCCAAATCAAATTTCTTGAGACAATTCTCTATACTACATAATAACAATTAATACATGGCTTCTGAAGTAACACCGACGGAACAGTACAAGAAGGCCGAGGTGGCACCGCCGCCACCGGAGGTGAGAGCGGCTCCACCGCCTGCAGGGAATTACAGAGGGTTCAGATTGGCGGAATTGGTGCTGAGGTTTTTAGTGCTGGCGTCATCTGTGGTGGCAGTGGTGGTGATCGTCACCGGCAATCAAACGGAGGTCGTTGCAAGAATTCCGGTCCGTCCATTCTTTCTTTCAAAGACCGCCAAATTCACTCACTCCCCAGCTTTTATGTAAGTATTTATATATGGATGGATCATGGATTCCGTTATAGTAAAATTTTTTTATTATTATTTTTTTTGGGGAAAAAATAAAAGTATCATGTAAATTAATTATAGGAGTATTATTGCTTTATTTGTATGCTAGGAATTACAACACACGTATATATATGTGCACGTTATGAAGAAAAAATATGTATTGGAATTAAAAGATAAATAATATTAACAATTTAGATTATAATCTAACGGTTAAAGACTTAAAGCTATTGTGTTATGTGTTGGAGGTAGGAAATTGAAATCTCGATATTATTAAAAGAAACATGTTTAATTTGAGTTTCATGGGCATGAGTCCTCGATGTAGGTCTGTTTAATTAAATAAAATGAAACCAAAGCATTTATAAAACTGTTTAGGAAAACCCATACCAATTTCATACCGTATTAATAAAAACAAGTTATATCACTATATTTGTTATATAAAAATGCCAAATTAAAGACATGTATGTGTGACAAGTTTGTGACAACATATTATCATGTAATGATAAATTTTGCTTGACCAATAATTAAAGTATAAAAGGGCTTTAGTTTTGTCATTCTCTGTTTTGAGCTTGTAGAGACTATAGTCATCTCAAAATTCAATCATTTCCTTTATTGAACGTAAAGCAACAAAATTTAAAATTTCTACCTTCACAATTGAAAAGTCTCAAATAGTTCCTCTTTCTTTAATGAAGAAAAAGGAAAAGCAAAGCAGCCAGCCATGGTGGAACACGGCATGTCTTTTATTTAAAAAAACATATCATGAATTGCTCTTAAGAAATCGTCAAAACAGTCTCTTTCAATAAATAAAATTCAAATCAATCCTTTTCATATCCTTGAAAACAAGATAATAGCTACTTTTCACAAACGATTTCTTTCAATTTTTAACTTCACATCCCAACTAACACCCCATTTCTCCATACATTTCATCTCCTGTTGCAAATGTACAGACACTTGCCAAATTCATTTTTTTTTTTTAATTAGTGAATATTTTAGAATCATATTTAAATATGTTTTTTGATTGAAAATGCAGATACTTTGTAGCAGCACATTCAGTGATAGGGTTTTACAGCATCATAGCCACTCTCGTATCCTTCTACGCCCTCATCAAGCCTTCCTGCTCTACTAAGGCCACTTCCCATTTCATCATCTTTGATGTGGTAAGAAACACTGTAATACATACATATATTCTCTAAGATATAGGGTTTTTTTTGTGTGTGTGTGTCTATGGACACACTGCAGACATGTAATGACTAGTCTATATACTGATGGTTGATGTACATTGTTGCAGCTCCTTCTGGGAGTTATAGCATCAGCAACAGGGGCAGCCGCCGCAGTGGCCTACATTGGGTTGAAGGGAAACAGACACGTTCAGTGGGGAAAGATCTGCGGGTTATACGACAGCTTCTGCAAGCACGTCGGGGCCTCACTGGCCGTGTCCTTGTTTGGATCTGTTGCGCTCGCGTTGCTCATCTTGATCTCGGTTTACTCACTGTCCAAGAGGATCCCGAAATAGTTGTTTGGAGCGTTTTCGCGAACCAGTTTTAAATTGGTGTTTTAATTATTTATTTATTGTGTTTGTTGTTGTGTTTGCTGCTGCTGATGTTGTGTGCATATATGTAGATTTGTGATTAATCTTTCTTGTGTAGTTTGGTTAAGTAGGAAGGAGTTGTGACCATGTATCCATTTTGTATGTTTGTGATGCCTCTCATGGTGAAAAGCATTGTATTGTCTGTTTGGTGGGAATCAGTTTTTTGACATGTCAATCATATCCCTCACCCATATAGAATGTCTCTGTCTCGTCCCCAACATTATTGATCATTCATCAATCATTACACAAACATTATATGTACTATAGGCTTATTGTCTTGCAGGAATGTTGTTGGATTTCCTAAGGTCGTTGCTGAAACTAAATTCTGGCATTTGAAGAGAAAAAAAAAGATGTGGAATTTCTTCAAGGGCGTTATTAATTCAACATCTCGCAATGCTGATTCGATTCCCATTTAACAATTCATCTCCAACTTCTGAAATAGACAACATATAACAATTCTAAGTCGTTTCAAGATTACAATGAATCATCTAAATCTTATCAAAATCAAATGACAACATAAGGAATCTCAATTTCATAATCTAGGGACAGAATTCAACTTGCGTTCCTTAAGAAAGGTCCATCTCCAGTCTATACAACAGAAACTGAAATATGAAAAAGCCCAAATATTCAAAGTTTTCATTTAAAATGCAATGGACAAAAGGGATCAATAAATGACAACTAGTACCATATTTAGCGACTGCAAGAGCGGGATGACTAAGACATGAACAGAAAGGAATGTAGATCAAGCCAACAATTCATATTGTAATACAACATTTATCAAAATTACACTTCGTCAATGAACACAAGGACATTTCAGAATTTACAAAAAACCTAAGAGTACCTGCATGATTCCAAAAAGAATGCCAGAAAAAAGGGAATAAATATAACCTCTTGAAACAATTGAAAATTTTACGCCACAGCTGTGAGATGCAAGGTAACAGTATAATGCTCACATATTCAACAGACTCTTTATTCTTTAGATGTCCTATTTTGATTACTTCAGTCTTCTTCTTGGAGCACCAACGTTAGAAGGATCAGCCAATGGGCCAGACCATGTCTCGATTGGCTCTTTGGCATATGAAAAATTCATGGTACTGAATGGGACATCGGGAGGATCAAAGGATGGATCCATGTGATGGGAAGGCCCCATGGTGTAACCGAGTCCTCCATCCTGATGTGGAGGAGGAAATTTTTCACTTTTGCTCTTTGCATTTGCATGGTTAATCAGACGCCGTCTCTGTTTCAAGTGTAAGATGAAATTAACAGGACTACAGTGAAACTCATATTGTCAATTCTCCAAGTCAACAAAAAATTATACACGAGACCACTAGACTCATAAATTATACAATATCACATAAGACCAAGCTTAAGCTGTATAAATTTAGTGGGTTGGATTCTTTAATACTCTCTTTATACAGCATGAACGGAGTTGTTTTTCTTTATGGACAAAAAGCAGCAATTTTCGCAAATGAAGGCTGAAGGCGGGTATTCAACTGGAGTTGCATGCTGATCCCCATTCCCCAACAAAAACACAATTAGAAACTCACTCGAATAAATATATCTTTTTTTTGGTGAAAGAAAAAATATGTTTTTGTACTATTTATATTGAATTTTTCTTCATAATATTAGAGATTTTGGGTTTTTTATCTATATAATTTTATCACGTTTTAAATATATTTATATTGAATGTATCGATTAGTAATTGAAGTCTATTAAAATATAATAGCTACGAAGCTAGTATTGCTATATATAAGCTACAGGTTTAACTGAATTAAACATATAATTTGATGGGTTAAATGGATAATTTTGTCCCTATTAACAACAAAACATCCACTTATATTCACTACACAATGACAATGAGCATAGTGAAACAACATAGGAATTCCCCAGAAATCATCACAGTGCAAAAAAATTAAAATAAAAATATGAAGAGAAGGTTGAGTACAATTTTTTTAGTATAGGGGGAGATGAAGAATAAGAATAGTGTCCCAGCTGGAATCCTGGAAAATATTCACTTTAGGGGTATTCTGTAACAATTTTAAAAGGTTAGGGTCGGGCACAAATAAAAAAGGTGGTGAAGGGGAGAAGTTAAAAAATGTCTTAGGAAATGCTGCTTTTTGACCCTTTATTATTATTAAAAGAAAACGGAAAGAAAAAGAAGACTTTTAAAATTCAGTTTCCAGTATTCACTATTTCATTATGGAAGCAATAAATCTGGCCTATGATTCTACCCACGACGAACCATACAAAATAAAAATGGAGAAGACCAGTACCTCAACAATCATGAAATAAGACATAAAAGGCAATAACTTATACAAAACCAAGTTCAGATTGAATGAAGGAAATTCTATATATGCTGCCAGATGAGTGCAGTATGATGATTTTAAGGCAATCACACACCATGAATATAATAGCGGAATTGAAAGATTGATTCAGATGACATACATCTATATTGGCTCGTAGCTCAGCATTGGCTTGAGGGGCTGGCATTGCTCGCGATCCTTGCTCACGTGACCGGGTTTTCTTTGAGCCACCAGCATGAGTTTTACCAGCAGTTTTTGACCTGTGTTGTAAAATCAATGAGGACACAAATTATTTGTAGTTTGTAGGCATGACGTGTGGCAAAGCATTACACCATTTTGAATAGACATCTAGTATAGAAGTAAAAGAAAAAATGCAAGAGGACACTGAGCCTTCCAAACCTTCTAGCCTCTTCATCCCGACGCTTAGCATCCATTTCCTTACTTGGTGGATACTTTGGAAGACTTGAAGGATCACATGCATAAGGTTTAGTTTTGAAGAACTGCAAGATAAGAAATAATGAATACTGCATTGCTACCTACCATATAGAAAAGTCAAGCGCCATTTTTATTGAACAAAGACACGAGGAAAATTGCATGCACTAATAAACCTATAGCAAATATCAGTGTTCATTGAGGACTCTAATTTTCCAGACATGGAGAACGTGTAAAAGAAATAACTTTTTATTCTAGTTTGAGGTCCGGAGAGAGGGCTTACTTCACTCTCTAAAGCAGCTGTAGCAGTTTGGCGCTCAGCTGGATCAATTGCAAGAAGAGTGTCAATTAAAGGCAGGGATGATTGAGGGAAATCTTTAAAGACCTCTCTAATGCGCCTTTTGTAAGCTTGCTGGGGCTTGAATATGGTTGCATGAGGCAGCTTTGACTTTTTCCAATAATCATCAGACGGAGAACCACATAACTTAAAAATCTTGTGAAGTTGCTCCACCTGATTCCAGGCAATAACAAGTACTCTAATAAGCAATTTCAGGCATTACTATTTACAAATATAATGGTTAATGTATTAGTTCAAAGTCCATGCATTTGGTAAGAAGCCTGCTAAAAAAAAGGTTGTTGATTGATGTCATTCAAGTCTTCTCTAATTTATTCGAAAAGAACCTTTGTCTCTAAGTGGTTTTTAAGGTCTGCGCCAAAGAATGTCTCTAAATTTTTCATTTAGTCAAGTCATTAATAAATATTGACATATGGTAATTAAAATTGTTAACAAATGGCTCACAAATGTAACATTGCAACACCAGAAGTTGGACAATGTGCATAATTACAAAGAACCTGAACTCAACAACTAAAGATTACCTCTGTCCTCCCAGCCATGATGGGCTTTCCAGCAAATAGTTCTGCTAAAATGCACCCAGCACTCCACAAGTCCACACCTACACCATACTCAGTAGCACCAAGTAGTAGTTCAGGTGGTCTATACCAAAGAGTAACCACACGGCTAGTCATAGATTGCCTATTATCTGGGTCAAAGAACGTAGCTAATCCAAAATCAGCAATCTTAAGAACTCCATCATCATCAATTAAGAGATTGGAACCCTTAATATCTCGATGCAACACATGCCGAGTGTGGCAGTGTTTAAGGCCAGACAATAGCTGATGCACATAGCACTTGACCTACAAAATGTATCAGACCATCGGCAAAGGAGAAAAACCTTTAGAAAACTTTCAATGGTGTGTTCACCAATGTTTCACTAAGAAATGTAATTCACACCTGAGGCTCTGTGAACTTGATGCCAGGGCTAGAAGAAAGGCCAGCCAAATCATGAGACATATAATCAAAAACCAGATACAAACTACATGACATCCTTGAAGTCACTAAACCTTGCAATTTCACAATGTTTGGATGATCCAAGCGGCGGAGGATCAAGATCTCCCTAGCCATAAATCTTACACTCTCAGGCTCCAAATTATCAAATCGAACCTTCTTCAAAGCCACAATTTGCCCCGTCATTGTATCTCTAGCTTTATAAACATTGCTATATGTACCTTGTCCAATCTAATAAAATATCAAACACAAAACTTAGAAACCATTTTCAAGCCAATACACTAACAAAACTAGAACCAACATAAACACAACATCAAAAAGCGAAATCATGACTACAACTGTAAATCCGCACACCTTATCAATCTTTTCAAATGTATCCGCCCGACGGGGGACCCACCCACTAAGAGCCTCACCTGCAACTGCAACAAGCCAAGGAGGCCATCCGGCGGCAACTTGCTCACCTTGAACATTCTTAGGGGGGTTACTCAACCTAGGATTCGGTCTAGACCTCCTCTTCTCTTTCCTCGGATGCCTCACACGTTCATCCTTCACCTCCTCTTTCTTATCCTCACCATTCTGAACTTCTACACTAACACCACCATCACCACCACCCTCGGCCTTATTCACTGAACTATCTACCACTCTGTCACCCTTCCCTGATGTTGCTGGCAAATCTCCACCCCCAACTCTACCCCTGCCCTGACCACCTACAGCATCCCCTCTAGATGGCCCAGGCGACGAAACTTCTTTTCCCAAAACACACCCCATCTCTCCACAAATCTAGTTTTCATTGCTCACCAACATAGCAAATCTCGCCCCTCATCCAAATTCCACCAAGAATTATCAAAATACACAATTAACCACCAAAACCCAACATAAATAAAATCACCAAGCTCTACACAATCCAACACATATATGCATCCACATACACACAGAACAAACAAAACCCCACAACCACAAGCAATTCAATCAATATACTCAATAAACAGAACAAAACAATGGGAATTGAACAAGAAGCAATCAGGGAGAGTGAAATTGAAGTGTGGGGGTAGGGGATGTTTGGAATGGTTGGATCAATAAAGCGAGATTCTTGAAGTATAATGGAGCGAGAACCCTAGCTTTAGTGCTGAGGAAAGCAGAGGCAGCAATTATGATTTTGTGAATGCCCGCGATGGCAGCACAGGCAGAGCGGTCAAAAATTGAGGAGCGTGATTTCGCCGCCCCAGGATCTCAACTCCAGATAATAATGACTTCCATAGATTTGTTGTGGTCCCCGTGCGACCTTAGGGCCTGAGGTCCCGAGAAGAGAATGAACCACGTAATCAATCATCAATAGTACACTGAATAATTAATTATTGGTCGTCTTGCTCTTGCTGTACTTTTTTCGTTTTCTTTGGACTTTTTTTTTTCTTTCAATTTTCTCTTTTTCTTGGTGTTGTGACTGTGACTAGAGATGTAAACAGAACAAACGTGAGTTATGCTCGTTTCGACATGCAAATTTAAATATTAATTTAATTAATTTTAGGTATTTTAAATAAATTAAATGCTTGAAATAATTATTAATATTTTTTTGGTCATTTGAATCCATCAAGCCAAATGGATTTAATTGGGTCAATGTGGACAAGTCCAAATGAAAGACCCACAAGCCCCATGACCAATGGATGCTTGGAGTAGGCCAGCCCATGAAAATTAATCGATGTGGATAAGTCCAAATGAAAGACCCACAAGTTTGTGATCCAATGGATACTTGAAGCAGGCCAGTCCATGGAATTCAGTTATTGTGAACAAACCCAGATGAAAGGCCCACATGCTCACTGACCCGATAGAAATGTGGATTGGACCAGCCCGTCGATTAGCCCATCATCCACAAACCCTAGGGTTTTTCCCTCTATAAATAGAGGCACCCTCTCACACATTGGACATACGTCTTCATACACTACTCACTCTCAAGACTCATATACTTGAGATTCTACAGCAACAAAACGCTGCAGAAATATTAAAGAGGCGAAGAAGTATCAAATATCAACCTCTAGGCGTTCATGCTCTGAGAATCATACACTCACACACATAGAGAGACGACTCATACACGTCTACTCATTCTCAAGACTCATACACTTGAGATCCTACAGCATCAAACGCTGTAGAAATCCCGAGAAACCAAAGAAGTATCAAATACACTTGGACGTCTTCAAGGTTGGAGGAATCAAAGGAGTACCAGAAGTCGAACCCATATATTTCTTGTCCATGCATTTTTTGCACCTACACACATAATTTGGTTTGTGTGTTCGTTCGTTAAGTTCGCGAACAGTTCGGAATTCTTTTTTAATGGAATATATATTATAAAAAATGAATATTTTATCTAGTTGTTCTTTCCATTTTCCATTTTTATGAATTTCACATTTCTCTCATAAATTATATTACAATAAACATTACATTTTCACACCTAATTTAATTCTAAAACAAATAAATTTATTAATAAAATAAATGGTTCGTTAACTGAGCTCGACTAGGCTCGTGTTCGTTCGTTATTAGCTCATTCGTAAGGTTAAATGAACAGAGCCCAAACATGAAAATTGGCTCGTTAAGATTTTTGGTTCGGTTCGTGTTCGTTCATTAAGTTTAACGAACAGAGCTCAAACACTTAAAGCTCGATTCGGTTCGGCTCGGTTACAGCTCCAACTGTGACAAAGAAACTAGTCAAATTATGAGTGTGATACCCAGATTTGTGGTTGTAAACATTTTTCTTTCCCCTGAAAATTTTATTAAGTATTAATGAAATGTGGACTTAATTTAAATAACTATTTTAGATGATGGAGTGATGGACGGTGATAAATGCTACTAGTCCCTCCCTCCACTTGGATGGATTATTTCATACAGTACTTTATTTTAAATAAATTTTTTTTATTATACAGTTGTTTTTTAAAAATAATAAAGTCATAAACATGAATCAATTTTTTTTATATTTATATGTTATAAAATTTTATCGGTTCGAGAAACTTCAAATTATGATAAAAATAAATTTTTTATTTTGTGCAAAAGCCAAAAAAAAAAAAAAAAAATCATCCAAACACCCATTTATTTGGATGTCCAACTCATTTTATACTCTTTCCTCATTTGGGGTAATATTACCTACTTAAAAGTATCTCTGATTTTAAATTCAACTGCTATCCAATATCAACTCAAATTGTATTTTACTAAAATTATAGAAACTTGTTATTCTTAAAATACATAATTATATTAATCAAATAGAACCTGAATCGGGGTTCGGGCGGGTTTGGGGACTTATTCCTCCAACGCTCAATTTATATAGATTGTGGTTCGATTTCCCATCCAGTTCTATGTCTCTCCTTTAATCGTAATTTGTGTATCATGGCCCCCACAACTCTTTCCTAGTTTGTAGTTGAAAAAAAAAAACCCTGAATCGACTATAAACTGTGTCGATAAATTTTTCAAAACAATCAATAAATACATAACTAATATTCTTATTATTTATCAATAATCAAATATTACTCCATCCGTCCCGTTTATAACGTCTCATTTCTTTTGGACATGGTTTTTTATATGGAAATGGTTAAATTTAATGTATGGATATATTATTGTTTAAGTAAAAGTAAATTAGTAATTTATGTGATGTGATTGTAATGAATTTGAATTTTTTATTGATTTATATATGTGTGATGTGATGGTTGTGAGTTGAATTTATTGATAATAGTGAATTGAAATTTTAATACATTTATTTATTGATGTGATGTGATGGGGGTAAGTTTGGTAATTGAGTATTTAATTATTTCCTAAAGAAATGTGACAATTGTAATGGAACGTATCAAAAAGAAAAGTGAGATAGAATTAGTGGGACGGAGTGAGTATTAATTATTGTACTTCATTCACCTACTATCAACATTTTCGTGCCAAAATTAAATAGGACAAATTTATTTAAACGGACAGTGCCAAATAACTTTTAAATTTCCTTTAAATTTTGTTGTGGCCCTCAACGGCTAATAGGAGTATTAAATATTGATAAAAATTCGAATCCATAATCATAATATTATGACTTGAAGAATTTGGCCAAACACCCCGTCGGCCTAGAAGCTTCTAATTAATTATGTCATTTGAATTTTATACTCAAATTTTAGTTAAAAGTGTACATTACTGTTACATAAAGTATTTTTATTAAAATTAAAACTATTTATTTTGGGGAGAAGTTAGGGTGCGACTAAGGGATATGACATGATGTACTGCGGCGTTCATCAATCATTAATTAACTTTTTAAATCAACGGTTGAGATGAACTGGAAGGGTAAAAAAGTAATTATGTCATATTACTCCAAAATATATTTTAATACATTTCAGCGACAAAATATGTATTTTTCAGCGATTTATTGATTATTATATTATTTTCAGCGACATGCAGTGGCGAAACCACTAGTAGCATTGGGAGTGCTTGGGCCTCTCCATAAATAAAAAATTTAGGCTTTTAGGTATAGCGTGCAATCCTCCTTCTTTCAATTTAATAATAATAATAATAATAATAATAATAATAATAATAATAATTATTATTATTATTATTATTATTTACTAATTAAGTACTCTAGTTTTGTTTAGAATTATTTTAGATGGACTATAATCAATTGTATAGAATTATTTTTATTTTTTGTTTTTTTATTTATAAAATTATGATACCATTAATCCTTTATTAGTGATATATTTTTGTAATTTGAATTATTATTCTTAAATAATTTTACAAGTCTTCATTAAATTTAAACAATCGAGTCAAGCTTAAATTCAATTTTGAATTTGATAAGGCTAACTTATTTCTATCTCATTAAACAATTTAATATATTCATATAAAAATATTTAGCAAATATATCTAGTAAAATCTATATCTATATATATATAAAAGTAATATAGTCTAATTTCCCCCCACTTTCCAACCCCCTTTTTTCAACAACTCATCCACCTATTCTCACCCTTTTTCAACAACCTAAATCACATATGAAAATAATTAAAATAAAATTCTAAATATAAAATCTTATATTTAATTTATTAGTCTAAATAGAAGAAAAAATATATTATCTTGATATATATTTTGGGATTTGGATTTAAATCCAATATTCAATTTCTTAGTCTAAAAGAAAAATCTAATACTATTTACTTTCTTATATATTTTATATCTATATTATCCTAATAAAAATATGATAATATATTTAACCATAATATTACATATTTTTAGAAGATCACTTCCATTCTTCTAAGATTTGAAACCATAAAATTCATTCTCATTGAGATCAAATAAATATATATGTATATAATATTTATATCTATAATATCCTAATAAAATCTTAAAAAATATTATAATATCTTTAATTTATACTATTATATATTTTAGATGATCATATCAAATCCAATTCACCTCTCCTATTGCTCTATAAATACTGCATTAATTTATCTAATCTCACGGTGATCTTGAAGTTCTCACCCTCTCATATTTTATTTATTTATTATTATTCTCCATTATTTTCTTATGTCTTCTTAACATTGATTTTATATTTAAACATTTTTTTTATTTCCCACATCAATGTTTTCCTAATATTTATTTTGTTCCAGGTTAATTTTTCTCTCTTTTATTGAAAAATATTCTTTATCTTTAAATATATATTTTTAATGCTTTTCCATTGTCTTTTGTACGATTACATTTTGTTGTAATGCAGGATTGCAATGAAGTCATATCCTACAAATTGTTTTTGTCATTTTAATTTGGATACTACTCAAAATTATTTGTATAGCATAAAGTTTGTTTTATATTTATTTTGTTTTTGTTTGTTTGTTGTCTTTATTCGTGATTTGAAAGTAGTGAAAAAGATTGAATAGTGTAAATTTGGAGATGTTCCCCTTTATTTGATGTATTTTTTTCTTTTGTTAATAGATTATTCACATTTTGATATTTTATCTTTTGGATATAATTTTTATATATATTTTATATTGATTTAAGTTCACTATAAAATATAAAAACAACAACATTTTAATTGAATTGGAAAAACTGGGAAGATAATCCAATAAATTAAATACTTACCCTGCATAAATTTAAATTAGGTAATAATATAATTATAATATTTTTTTAAAAAAATTTGGCAAATTGATATCTGATTTAATTAAAATTCAAATTCAATCTATAGAATTTAAATGGAAGTTTATGTGGAATTCATTATTAAGATTTGCATGTAGAACATAATTTATTTTATTCAACTAATTAAAATTAAAAATATTAATAAAAACATTATTAGCCATTAGAACTTAAATGTCCGGCTAAAGTTGAAATCTTAATTTGGCATTAATTAACTTTCTTTTCACTTTTAATTAGTGATGTAATATAAATTTATTTTTATATTTAATTTTATGAATATATATATGGTATTTTTATTACCTTTTAAGATATATGATTTAAAGATATATCATATATGGAGTATTTTTTAAGTTAATAATATATACTATCTCTGTTTTTTAATAACTGCACGATTCCTACATTTCAGGCAATACAAGATATATTTTTAACCATTAATAACTCTAACTATATATAAGTAAAAATTATAAAAAATTTATATTCTGAAACTACGTGATTAGATGAATTTAACAATATCTCACTTGACTATATTTTTCTTATATAACTATGTTAAAAAAATTAATCAAAGTTACTCAATAAATAGTAATTACTATGTAAATGGTTCAGTTATTTGAGAACGGAGGAAGTATCTTTTACCATTGTCATTTAAACCCGCCTCATTATAACTGAATTTTGAAATCCACAACAAATGAGTTTAAACACTGAAATTATATAATAGTAGTAGTTGGGGAATAGAGAATTTGGTATAGTGATTTGTGATTATTCTAAATATTTTAATTTGTTATTATTTTAAAATATTTTAATCCAATTTTAAAATAGTTGGGGGTTTTAGGCACCCGGCCAGCGGAGGGGCGGCCTTCGGCCCAGCCCAATCCAAAGGCGGATTGCGGGTCAGGTGGCCTTTTTAATTAATTAAAAAATCAAATTTTTATTATAAAATATTTTTATTTATTTAAATTTAATATATTATCTAATTTAAAATTAAAAGTATTTTTGAAAAAAATAAAATGTTTTTTATATTCTTTTTTAAGAAATTAGCTTTAAACTAATATAGAAAGTAATGTTTTTTTTTTTGTGGAACTATAAAAGTAATATAAATAACCCAATAGATATGTACCGACCAAAAAATTGTTTTAGTTTAAATTAGTTAGCATCAAGTCAATTTCATAATTCTTTAGTAGTATTTTACAAAAATAATGTATAAAATTAAATTATATATTATCAAATTAACGTTGTATAATTTAAAATAGCATATAACCAACAAACATTAATACAATCATTATGTTATTTAATTTTCATAGCAAACTAAAAAAAAATTTTTTTTAAAAAATAGCTTGGCCCGCAAGCTGACCCGCACCCGCGGGTGGGGTGGGCTGGCCAACGGGCCCAACCAATTTTGACATCTTTATGTAAAGTAGGTATCATATATTTATATGTAAGTTATTACTTAATATTAAAGGTATAATAACACTCCAAAAATAAGAGAAAAAACTAATTTGATATTCAACTATTTTTAACTTCGTTTAATTGAATAAATATAATATGGGAATTATGAATTGATTATTAAATGTATATTAGTCACTGCACGTTTATGTTCATAATGTTATAAGATTATATTTTCTTCTTTTTTCTTTTCTTTTTTTCCATCTCTATTACCATTATTCATGATTATAATTTTACTATGTTTCTTTGCATTACTTTAAGTTCACATAAAGTTGAAGAACAACATTGATTTGGAAAAAATTGGGAAAATATATCTAATAAACCGAAAGACGAATGTACTACATGATGACATTTATAAATTAAATTACGTAATGATTACAAATATATCTAGCAAAACGATATATTAAAAAATGCAAAATCAAATATATTACAAAAAAATTTATTAATTAAGTAATGTAAAATTGTTATGGGCTAAACCAATCAAATAAGAAGATTATGAAAATAGCTTAACTGTCAAAGTTACTAAACCACTTTGTCATATTTTTACTTACAAACCACTTTGTCATATTTTTCTCAATAATGTGGTTAGAAAATTGGCATAACCCAAAATTACGTAATAAAATATTTAAAAACTGAAAATATTATGTTATTTCTTTTTTCAATGTAAATTTTACTTCCCGCGCATTGCGCGGGCGGGTATGCTAGTTATATATAATTTTAAATTATTGATTTTATCGAGCTTATTAAGATGAGGCAATTTGTTCATTTATTTATTTTAGTACCCTCTATAGTTTATATAATGTTTGGGTTCTGCCACTAAAGGCCCTTGGGCCCTCCCATCTTCCAAAGTCTAGTTTCGCCACTGGCGACATGCATATTGTTTTCAGCGCGTATTCCGTGTATTTTCAGCGACGGAGTATAGTATATTTCAGCGACAAGATATAATATTTTTCAGCGACTTTATATTATGCATTTCAGCGACTTCGTAAAAGCTGAAACCCTAATTCATTGGTCAACGAGCTGTGTATTTCAGTGACAAGCTGTGTGCATTTCAGCGACATACATGGTGTTCTTCAGCGATGACCTTATGTGTATTTTTCAGCGACTTGACATTAAAAAAAAATTGGACAATTTTACCCTTTTACATTTTGGACCGTTTTGATCTTAAACAAACGGTTGGGATTAGTGCCTTGATGTGCTGCGGGTTTTGGTGATTGCACCGTAAACAACCCCTTTATTTTATACTTCGTATCTATTTGGAGTCGATGGTAAACTATTCATACAATTATTTTAAGACTCCAAAAGTTTCTAACGAGTTGAATTGAATAAACTATTGGAATTTATCGAACTAGTTTGATGATCAAGGAGAAATTAAATTCAACGTATTTATCTATATAATAAATCCTGAATACTTTTTGGTCTGTGCAGACTGTATTGTCCTTATTAAATATAACTGATTCTTTTTAATCTTTAGGGCTTTATCAGTAATTATACCACCATTTTATAATCAATGGCTACAATTAATCCACATCATTGCTGATTAATCGCTGACTAATTCCAACTCACCTTCCACGTCATCAATATCTATATTTAAAAAATAGATCTAACTATTAATATAATAAAATCTTGAGAAAATCTCCATATATATTTTAAAAAGATATAAAAATTTATTACACTTAAAATATATAAATTGATTAAAACTATATAATATAAATTATTTATTTGTATATATATTTTAATAAATATTATTATAATATTATTAAATAAATTTAATTTAGGTTAAATTTATGTATACAAGTATAATCCTATATCAACATAAGGAATATAATAACTGTATTTTAAGAGGTAATAAGTAAAATAGGCCATGAGAAGGAAGCTTTTCTGCTTTTGGGCCATGAAAAAATCATTTAGGGTTTTTGGCCAAGAGATGGAAATTGGGCACATTTTTAGGCCAAATGTCCGGAAAATCCATTGGGCCGGGCCGTGAATATTACACGCGTATACAAGCCCACGCGCCGGGCAAAGGATCTTGGATTTAGGGTTATTTGACCTATTTTTTGACGCAAAACAAATTGGAAGAGACGAGCTCACCGCTGAATCTTTCAATTGCCTGAAAGACACGAGCTTCCTATAATCCACTTCCACAGTTCAAGTGGCAACGAAACCCTAATCCCCATGTGCCCTAAGAATTGGAGCTGTGGGTGTGGTGCGCATTGCCGCGAGGTTGACAATAATGGCTAGTTCGCAGGGGAATAGCAGCGGCAATTCAATGTTTGGGCTTGGATCGAAACCTTGTTTTTGTGGGTGGAGGGCTCGAGTAAAGACGTATTGGAAGACGCCCAACGCCCGGCCGGAGGTTCTACAGTTGCCCTCAATGGCCGGTAAGATTCCACTGTGTGCTGAGTTTTTTTTTCCTTCTTTGTTTTAAACAACAACGTGTAGGTTGCTTTGGCTGGGGTTCACAATATTGAATGGGTGTAATTGGAATGGTTTTAATTTGTGTGAGTCGAATGGTGGGTATACCAGTGTAATTTCTGATTTGTGAAGTACTGAAATGGTTTTAATTTCTACAGTCGAATCATCTTAATATCTAGAGTCGAATTGTTTTGATTTCTTCAGTCGAATTGTTTTGATTTGTGATGTTCTAAAATTATGTGGTTCTGAAATTCAGGGAGGTTCTGAAATCTATAGCCTCATTATCCTCCATTACTTTCCCAGATTTACGTTTCTCTCACGAATCGGGCAAAAATCGCGTGCTTTGGCTTTCGTTTGTCTGAAATTAGGGTTGTTTCTATGAGGAACAAGTGTGACACCGCGAGCATTGAAGAAGAAAAAAACGCTACAGGTCAAAAGGAAACGTAACCGTGCTTTTTTTGTTTCCGGCTAATAGCAGCGTGTGCTCTTCAATCGACCCACTTCTTCAAATATTTCGCACATGTGGCCTAAAAATGGGCCCGATTTCCATCTTGTGGCCGAAAAACCTAAATGATGTTTTCATGGCCCAAAATCAAAAGAGTCTCCTTTTAGTGGCCTATTTTATTTATTATCTCGTATTTTAAATAAAAAATACTTCATTGAAAATATATATTGAATAATCAAATTAAAAAAATTTAATGAACTATAAAAATTTAGTGAATTTTAATTCTCATGTCCGTACAACAATCTTCATAACAGTAATCTTCATAAGTATTATAATCTTTTATAATCTTCATGTAATAACTAAAAAAAAGTTATCTTCTAATTTTATAATCTTCATATAAGTTCAACAATCGTGCCCAGCGAGCGAAAAAACGTAATTTCAAGGGTTATACAGTAATTATGCCTTAGGTTTCCACGTGACGCTGATTAATCATACAAAAACGTACGGTCATCCAAAATAATTACACGTCTGCATGCCACATGATTAATCTTTTAAATATTCTATATTTAGATAATAAATTTATTTGTTAATACAAGAAAATCTTGAGAGAATCTTTCCATATATACATTTTAATAAAAATATAAATTTAAAATAAATTATAATATATTTGATATTTATGACATATTTAGTTAAAGCAGTACATTATAAATTATTTAATTGAATAAGTAATATTTTCAAATATATATTATATTATTTATATTAAAATTCAAGACTAAAATATTAACCTAAATCAATATAATAAAATAAAAAATATATAGTTTAGGCTTGCACACACATTTGACGACACATTGGTGTCAATATTTACCAAAAAATATAATAAAATAAAAATTAATAATAATCATCTTTTAGGTAATTTATCAAAATATATATAGTTAATAAGAAATTATAATTCGTTATAAAAATTTAATCAAAATTTAATCCTTATTTTATGTATAAGGTTTAATTTTTAAATATATTTTTTTATCATAAAAATAATTTTAATAAAAGAAAATAATATAAAGAAAAAATAATTATTGAAAAAAAATAAAATTTTTCTTCTTATGAATATAATCCAAAATTTTGCATTTTTTTAGTTTCTCAAAAAGGTCAAAAAATGTATTAGTCGATTTTACGATATCATTTGCTGATATATTGCCAAGAAAAAAATAAAAACCTGAAGTGTTAATTATATGACTATAGAACAGAGCCCTACTGTGCATCGAAGCGTGCATAGCATTAAAAATATGCATAATACTTTTAATGATGTACCAAAAGTGTATTCATATTCACTTATAAATTATTACTAAGGAAAATAGGAAGGCAATCATTCCATAATAGTTGAAAAACTGCTAATATTGCTGAAAATGTATGTATAAAAAGTGGATACTTCTTTATTGTATTAACTTATTGTTCTCCACTAATTTTATATTCAATTATTAATCACATATTTTTAGATTCATTTTCCACAGTTAAATCATTCTTCATATTAAGATAAATAATAAATATAATGAAGTATGATAGTTTGAATTCATTCAATAACAATAAATATGATTGGATAATCATTGTGAAAGTGATTCATATACGGACAGTTACAATACATAAGTAAATAAATAAATCAAATGCCATTACATATTGTTATTGAATGTCAAGATGACTATATACTAATTTCATATATAATCACCTCAACATAAGTAGTTTTTATACTACAATATTTTGATATAATGATAATATGGAATTAATTCTCTCATATCATTCTATTTCTATTTGAATTTGATTGCTCATATCTCATTCAGTGTGATTGTAGCAATTCAGGTGATTTTAGTAATTTTATACTACAATATTGATATAATGATACTATAGAATCAATTCTTTCCTATCATTCTGTTCCTATTTGAATTCTCCCCTTTTATGATACCAATAATCAAGAATTTTATATTTTGCATGTGATTTAAGGATTCTTGAATGGGTTTAAGCGCTTTGGTTTTCGTTCAATTTTGTTTTGATTTGTAAGGGAATTCTAGACGCAAATGGCAATGAATTTATTATATTTCTACATTTAGGTTGCTTAATGTGTGAATTTTGTATAGGAAATTAGAGAGTATATAATGTGTTCGTAAAAATCCCTCAATTCCATTTTTGTTTTTTTTTTTTTAGTTTTGTTCTTTCTTTTTTTTAAAAAAAAAAAATTTATCTGGAGCCTTTTGAGGAAAGAATTAAATTTTGTATATATAATTTTTTTATAACAAAAACTTGAAAAATCATTTTAACCTATTTATTCAAATGCAACATACAATCTATATCTGCATGCAATGAGTGTAAAAGAGTAACTTATAGTAACATATTAACTCATAAACCTTTGTAATAGCTAATGCTTTCCGATAGTCTTACTGAAGTTTACACTCCAATCATCTTTTAATATTTGAGACTATGCATTTTTAGTCCTATGGTTTCTAATTTCTATTTGCTGGGAACAATTATCTCTTACTGCTTAAGAATTTACTCTTACACATTATCTTTTGATCTTCTTCCCCGTTGATTAGCTTATAATTTATAAGTGGATATTGTGAATTATAATCCACGTTTTAATATGCAGCATCATTCATGTCTCATGACATCTTATAATGTTGTGTATCCCGATTCCTCAATGAAATAAGTATGCACGCCTGTATTTGAATCTTACATTTGGTTTTGAGATTATGGCTGAGATCTGATATCAGTGATTGCTTTATTATAATTCATGGAGAAACATAGATGCTCAACTCTCTTCGAATCTAATAATTGGTTATAGGGCTGATATTTAATTATGAATGTTTTCTTTATTGTAAATTTTTAATTCATGATGCAACATTCATACTCAACTCTATTAAAATCTTTCATCCAAAAAAACTCTGTTAAAATCTAATATTTTCTAGGTCTTCTTAATAATGGTTTGTATAATATAATTAATTGAATCCATCCCTCCTACTATCTTATTGAAATTGTGGAGATTCGTACTCATGGTTTAGAATATTTTGGTTTATTGAAATTGGTGGATCAAGATATTCCTATAGAAATCGATGTTGATTATGTCGAGGTAATGAACTGATTATTTATTTGTTGCATGTTTTATGATCAAATTGATACAGATTCTTATGGTTTCCTTGCCTATGTTATGAATTTAAAGTAAAGCAAACTTTATGCACAAATAATAATAAGACCACAAATACTTGATTTTATTTGAGAAAAAAATAAAGAAGAAACACCGCCCGCGAAGCGCGCGTAAAAAATCTAGTCTTAATTAAATTGAGCTAGATTTCGAACTTAAATTAAATTAAAAATATTCAAATTCAAATACAGTATATATAATCATTAAAAATAATTACTTTTGGTTAAAAGGCTTATATAGGCTAGGAAATAACACAGAAATTACAAGGAATCCAACCCCCAAAGAAAACATGCAAAACAATAGTGAATTCTGAATGCAAGCAATGTCAACAATAAAAGCACGCAGCCAAAGAGTATCAAGCACTAGGAGTACATACTTCACGCATAGTATATGGTAGATCAAACGACGATGATTTGGCTGTCAGAGGTGAGCAAGGAACTGAGCAAAGCTGGTATACTTTGGCTCCCATCCTAGTTCTTCTCGAGTTCTGCTGTTGTCTAATTTCTTGCCTAAAGGGTCAGATGTTCCTACAAAGATTTATAAATGTTTGCTAAGTGGATTTAGAAGAGGGAATGAAGCGCATTACAAAGGTATGCAGATATGCATCATACATTCATAGTATAATGTACAGCCACAAGCAGTTACCTGTAAAACCCTCGAACTTCTTGCTAAATTTTCCACTCTTGTTAACTAACTCCATCAATTCCTGCCTGTGAGAATATATCATGATAAATTAGTGAATGTTGACATTATATTTATACAAAATGATCTCACAGGACTTTATCCTTGTTTAGTCAAACCTGGATAAGGGGTGATTGTCACAACCAAGAAAGATTCTGCCGCGAAGATTCTTTTCCAAGATGGTAATTGAAAGTGATGCTGCGTCCTTTATGTTGACTCTAATTGTCAGGCCAGTGAAGAACTATATGGTATAGAGTAAAAGTGAAGCCGTCTTACAAGGATTTGCAATCATTACCTCATAATGTATTAGATTAAGTATGTGGTCCGGTCGAATGTCAACAACCCCTTTCTCCAGCCAGTAATCATGCGGGCCTCTGTCCACTTTGTGCAGCAAGTTAAGGACTTACGCTTTGTGTGAATTGAAGTTATGAATGGGTCAGATAGATGCAATCGATCACCCTAGTAAAATTCCAAAAGGATATATAAAGTCCAGATAGTCGAACAACACAACCACCAGCTTCCAATGCTGCTCTCTCTGCTTTTAGTAGATTATCTGTTCTGGGGCTTCTTCCGATAGGTACTACAGGAGAGTCCTGTAGAGCAAGTAAAAAACTTGAAGTATAGAGTTGAAGTATGGGCGGATCAGAGATTATACAAGAATTTTAACCTATGTAACAGCAGTTTTCAGCAGGTAACCACATTTAAAATGCGATATAACAGTATGAAGTGATGGAATCAGAAATATACCTCATCACAACATCCATTATCACTGCAGTCATAGGGAGCTGAGCTTGATGTAAATAAGAAGGAACCTTCGCCTTTCCATTTCAAAGTTGCTTCCCTGATCATATCATTAAAGTAAAATTAGTTGGTGTTCAATTCTGTAATGGTTTACAAATGAGTACCTTAACATACAAAAAAAAGAAACAGCTTATCAAAGGTTGAACTACTTTTCTTCCAAGAGCCAACAGATAAATTAGATTTTAAAAACATGATGGAAATTCTGTGGAAATTCAGAGACATCAACAAATTCATGACTACTTGAAACAAACAATGACTGCCAGAGACATAAGAAGCAATACCAAGGACAAAAAGGAACATATCAAAACCATGAGTGATTTCAACACATATCTTAGGCTGGAAATATTCTTGAATCAGTAATTGCCAAGCAAACCAGCATAGAGTTGGCCCCACAAACAACAAAAAATGATAATGAACCATTCTACTAAGATTCCACACTGCGAATAGAGTCCTATTCCCACCTTACTTCGCCAGGGTAATCTAGATTTGGGTATGGAGGGGCACAAAAAATGACATAGGGGAACTTATGAGTCACTTGGGTATCTTTTGTGAAGGGAATGATCCCCATCTTTATTAACTCATCATGATGATTAGTTGTCAGTGTCTGCCCATAAATTTGAGAATCTGGATGTTGCTGCCACATAAAAACTCAAACTGTCAGCAAGGGTATGTTGTTTGTCAGAGGAGAGTATTTTTACAGGCCAATTCAAAGACAAAAGCCTGAAGGCTCTACCCAATCTATCGACATGCTTTACCCAAATGTTATTTTACAAATTTATAGTTATGATTCCTATGTAAAATCAATCCCTCGATAAATGCAGTTTTGGATAGGAAATTAACTGATAAACGATCAATAGATCTATGATATGAATAGCTTTCACTAGATCAGCTTTAAGACATGAAATGTTAACTGAAGCTATTTGCCTAAGGGCAACTTGGCTTGTATGCCTTTCCAACTTCACTTCTTTATCATATTTCAAAATGTGCATCAGACCAGTTTGCCTATTGCATTAGAGATTAAAAAAAATAGTACCTTTTTCCATTTTTCAGCCACTATTCGTCCCAGCACACCTGGCCCAACTATCAACAAATCATAAGCTCCAACAGCATCCGTAGATGAAGTTTCAAGTCTGTTGTTTGGTACACCTTCAACATACCAATCATATTATTAATGGACTGTGTGAGTTTTCATCTTTACTCTTCAGTCTTCATGAATATAGTAATGCGATACCAACATCACAAAACACACAAAAATAACGGCATGAGGTCATACAGTGCAGTAATACTCCTGCGAATGGATCGCTGCTAATCCATTTAGTCTTGAGGCAATAAGCTGGCTATTGATTTTATCAACCAAAATGTTTTCGAGAATCACAATTTCCTTAAACTACAAATTCAATACACGATGAAATTGCACGAAAGTTAATCAAACGAATTGCCGGAATTAAATTCACGACGAATCTCCAAACCAGTAAATATTAAACCAATCGTAATACACTCAAACAAACACGAAGATGTCGATATGTAAGATGAGGCATATTATTCCTTGAGAGTAAGAAAATACCTGAAGTAGCGTTGGGTTCCATGGTGATCGTAGCCGCCAGCAAAGAGCTTCTCGATTCAATTAGGAATTGCTGAAATTGGTAATGCACAACCACAAACTCATTCCATTGTTCTTCCCAGAATCCAAACCAAAACCCACACTTGATAACTCTGGCTGGTTCCAACTCCGAAGTCAGAAATGGTACTTGGAAGTAACCGTAGAAAGCGAACTGTAGAGATAGTCATCGTCCAACAGAAGTATACCACGTGGCCGTCACGCCAGGGTAACCGCACCAATTTTTTTACGACACGTTGATGGTAACTGGATGAGATTATTTCATTGCTATCGGAAATTGCACACCAGCTTGATGGACTGGGCTGTCTGCTTTGCAATTGGGCCTTAGCCAATGTTTCTTTTAGATTTAGGGGCTGTTTGGGGGCAAAATTGCAGCTTGGAAGTTTGTTTTTTAATTTTTTTTTGGATGAGCCCAAGAAAGTGTAGTGGAAGTTCATGTTACACAAATTATAAAGGTAATAGAAGGGAGTATAGGGGGCCGGTGGGGAATCAAACCTCCAATCTTTAGTTGGAAGTCGAGTAACTTAACCATTTGGGCTAAGTCTTCATCCCCATAGGGAAATAAATAATTGATGAATTTTACTTTGTTCATTCCAATAGTTTGGATTAATGAAAGCATCAGGGATAGATTTGACTTCGGCCCACCCTTTACCCCGAAATATATACTTCCTCCGTCTCACTTTGATTGTCACGTTTGATTTTTTGGCACTATTCACTGTTTAAGTTTGATTCGTATTTTTATCATAGTTATGTAAGAAAAAATATAGTCAAGTGAGATCTTATTAGATTCGTCTAATCTTATAGTTTTTTTATAATTTTTTATTATACACAATTTAAGTTATTAACCGTTAAAAATGTGTATCAACATACGCGTCAGATAGGTCCGTAGCAATTATAATGAGACGGGTGTAGTATATATATATTAGGGATATAAATTTCAAATCCCCTCATTCAATTTTTAAGCAATTGATGTGGATTTCAAATCCTTTTAAAAATTGAATCATTTCAATTCTCAAATCCATTTTTAAATCCAAGTTCTTTAATCCAAATGAACCCTAATATATTTTTTTTCTCAAGCATTGAATATATTTTTGCACAATTGTATTATTTTTATTCATTCCAATGAATTTTCTTCTATTTTTTCCTCCATAATAATCAAACTTGGGGACCTATTTCAAGTTTTCAACCATTGTGTCTTGCCACAAACTCATACAAATCAAATTCCGACCTCGGCTTTAGGTGATCACGAGTCATGAAAGAAGACAAAAACCTTATCCACTATGATTTTTGCATGAGAAGAAATTATATAGTGCGTGTGTTCAATTTTTGAGGTTCTAATTATTTGTGAGTATGTTTAGGAAATGACGGTAAAACACCAACCAAGAAATCAAATGAATGACATTGCAAGATCTGTATGAGTCAGCAGGTTGTCATGTTGCAAGGAGCTACTGCCACGTGTTCGAGTAACAATTTAAATATTACTCCTAGATGTTAAAGAATAAATTGTGGTGGTTCAAGTTGGTGCCACAGGAACATGAGGAACATGATGGCCCAATTTTTTCCAATGTAAGCAAAACTTTTCCACTTTTTCTTATCCATTTATTTGAGGTTTGCTTGTCTTCATTCCAAAAAGTTTCCCAGTCCTCACATTATTAATCAAGTATATATAAATAACCCAAATTAGAGAAATAAAAAGAAAAAATAGGAAAAGCAAAGAAGTGGCCCTTACAACTTTATATATATATTTTTTTAATTTTTATTATGTGAATGAGATGCAATAGTAGTTCTTATCATTTCAAGCAAGGTTCATTTTTCTCTTTGTAAGATTGGATCGTAGGATCGAGTTGGGATTCTAAGATCGTATGAAATTATAATAATTAATAAACTCAATTATGCATGTTAACAAATAAAAGCATTATTTCGTGTGTTTATGAATCTTGCAAGTTAATTAATACAATACAGTACAAAAATATCACAATTAAACATAAAATATTTTCACATACATATATATTACGTTTGTTTACACGTTATACACAAAGAGTACAAGTTCTTAAGTTTAAAATTAAAGAAAAGAAGTTACTTTGATCCCAAATCATAAAATGCTACAAAAATTTTATGCGTTGAAGAGGGTATGATCATAAGATTGTAAAAGCGTTTAAGGGAGTATGACCATAAAATCACAACATTCTACGATCGGGATCAGAATCTTATCCAGATCTTACTAATTTTAAGATACTACAAGGATCGGAATCATTTTAGAGAAGTGTGATCGTAAAATCGTAAGATCCTAATATCATAATCGGGATCTTAACAACTATGATTTCAAGTTTTATTAATGTACTACATCTGATCTTAACAACTATGATTTCAAGTTTTATTAATGTACTACATCTGTTTTTTAGGACTCATATTTTACGCACTTAATTGTATATTGTATATTTATAATAATTCAAACTGTATATAGATATAAAAATAATAAAATTTTCAAAATTTAAAACTATGTACTTAGAGCTAGAATCTAATAACATCATATTTAATTATATATCCCCATAATATTTTTTTTTAGGAGCCATTGAAGGCCTGAAAATGAGTGGTGGGGGCCCATGCCACACAAATTACAAAGGGAAATAAAAAGGAGGGATAGGGGGCCGGTGGGGATCGAACCTCCAACCTTCCGTTGGAAGCCTAGGGACTTAACCACTTGAGCTAAGTTCTCATCCTCATCCGCATAATAATTTGAGTTAAAATTAAATAATAAATTGTATTAAAAGTCATTTTAAATAGAAATTGGAAATATTCTGTCCCTCCACGCTTGTGGAGTATCATTTTGAATTTTATTACTGTTTAACAAATTTTAATTTAATGTTAGCTTAATTATTTAAGAACAAAAAATAATAGTATATGATTTTGTTAGATCTATCTAATTATTATAAAATTTTGAAAACAATTATATATTTTATGTAATTTAGAAAATAATTATTAATATAAATATTCAATAAGATACAAAATTACTGACGGATTTATTAGTTAAATTTTTTACATACTTCATTCGTATTGAAATGAAGTATTTTTTATGATACGCAGTTCAATACATATTTTGTACCATTAATAACTCAAATTTCGTATAAATAAATTTTTAAAAGTTCGATATTTAAAAACTATCTAAAGAGACGAATCTAATAAGATTCCACTTAATTATATTTTAATTTATACAACTATAATAAAACTTTAAGTAATAATTATATTTTAATTTATATAACTACAATAAAATTTTAAGTAAAAATGTGAAAGTAAATATTAACGCACTAACAAACCCCAAGAACATTTCAATTTAGTACGGAGGTAGTGTGAGCAAAAAAAGGAAAATATAAATAACATCTAGTCCATGAAAACGAGTAAAAGTTTCCAGCTCCATTAGCATCAGGACACGTGTCCCATTGTGCACTTTTCCTTTTTTCCATTTTCGTCAGCCATACAAAAAATTTCCAATTTGGTTTAATGGTTTATATATCTGCAATCTGCGTACCATTTACACCCTAATCTGCTTCGAGTTTCTCCCAAATCTATTATCAATATTGTCCTTCTTCCGATTTTCAATTCAATTCGGAGTACCTTAAGCTGTATTTGCTCGATTCTAGAATCTTCTATAGATAAATCCGACAAATTTCCCGATTTTTTTAAAACTAGTTACGAGATATATTCGATAATTTGGCTGCTGAGCTGATTTTTTTGCTAGCGAATAGTTTCCCGTCGGTGATTTTTTTGAAAAAGATGGAAGTTTCGGTGATAGGAAGTTCACAGGTGAATCTCGGAAGGGGGAATGACACTGGATTCTGTAATTTTAGCAGGAATTTGAGTGCTAAGCTATTTAATGTGAAGAACAGTAATTTGAAGGGGTGCAGTTTTGTCCAAAGTCAAGCTTTTTTGTGGTCTTCAAGATCCGCCACAGGTTTCAGTGTTAGAGCAGCCGCCTCTTCCCAGATTGAAGCTGTGGTCTCTGAGAAAGCTTCAGAAATGTCGAGGGCCACGCCTGTGAGTAACTTTATTCGTAACGTTGAGGCTTTTTTTTTTCTTTTTTTTTTTTGTGGATGATGAAAACGGTGGGGATTTGGGAGCTTAACAGTAACCAAATTTAAAATTTAAGTTCAAATTCTTAAATAATTATCTCGTTCGTCCAACAAATAAAAGTGAAGGCAATATAGTAAAAATATAGCATAACTACCTATAACTACCTAACCATTATTTTGAAGCACTTTTCAATCTCTAAAAAAACATCTAAAAAGGAACGGCACGAGTATATAATCTCTAAAAAAAACAACTTAAAAAGGAACGGCACGAGTATATAATTTAAATTTAAGTTGGTAATTTTACTTATGCTATAAAATACTTCTATAAGTTTGTTAGGATTGATAAAGATTAAATTATATATTTTCTAATAGTTTTTTTTTATTTTTATATTGTTAAAATTTAATAGTATAATCCAGCATCGGTCGAGTTTTCCTTTCCCTACCCTATTCATATCTTGAAAGTCTGTCTTGATTTGTCTTTGTGTATGCAATATAGATAAGGTTTTTCATTTAATATAACTTGAAATTCAGTTTCTGACAAGTGTAGTAGTTGTTGCCTGTGGTCTCATGCTGGATTCGTCCACGTTGGTTGCCAAATTTCGCTCACGCCCTGTTTGGCAAAACAGCTAAATGAAATTGGCTTATTATAGGTAATTTAAACTGAATTAACCGGACAAAATAACTTAAAACAGTGTTCAATCAGCTTATTCTAGGCAATTAAGTTAGTCTCGAAATTGTCAAACAGCTAATTTTAACTTATTATTTCTCACAAAATTAATTAATAGCTAACAGTTAATTCACAAACAGTGCCTATATGCTAAAATGTCACTTTCTCTATTAGTATTTTATTGCATTCACTTATGAGAAAGAAGACTTTATAATCTGAAAGTAGACTCATTTAAAAAAGAAGTAAAATCCACCTATCTTCTAGAAAACCATCATAGGTCTCAAGCATTTTCCATGGACAAGTGAGTACATGAATCTTCTGCATTTGGATATATTTACTTTTTTAAAAAAAACCGAACTAATCCACATTTCATTCCCTCCATTCAATGGTATATTGACGGACCAAATTAGATGTTATATAGTTTTTCAAAATGAACTGATGTTTTATAGTATTTCAACATTTTGATGTGCTGAATTCTGTTGCAGAATGATGGTGTGGAATTATATGTGGGTCTGCCGCTTGACACAATCTCCTGCTCCAAGACGATAAACCATGCTCGTGCCATTGCTGCAGGGCTCAAGGCCTTGAAGTTATTAGGAGTAAATGGCGTTGAACTCCCGGTGTGGTGGGGATTAGTTGAAGGGGAAGCTATGGGCAAATATGATTGGAGTGGCTACCTAGCTCTTGTTGAAATGGTTCAAAACTTGGATCTTAAGCTTCACATGTCATTGTGCTTCCATGGATCTGAAGAATCCAATATGTCTCTTCCGGAGTGGGTTAGTCGAATCGGTGAATCTGATCCGAGCATCTACTTCACGGATCGGTCTGGACAGCAGTACAAGAATTGCCTGTCTCTAGGCGTGGATGATCTTCCTGTTTTAGATGGAAAGACTCCACTTGAAGTGTACAAGGGCTTCTTTGAGAATTTCAAGTCTGCTTTCTTGCCTTTCATGGGTTCCACTATCACTGTAAGGCCGCCGTTTTTTCTATGCATCTCAGGAACAGTATCTTGCTCAAAATTGTGGGATCATATTTTGCTGATTTTGGTTGGGGCTTTTGTCTTTAACAGGGGTTGTCATTTGGACTCGGACCAGATGGTGAGCTGCGGTATCCATCCCACCACAATCCAGCGAACAGTCTTCGCAGTGCTGGAGAATTCCAGTGCTACGACAAAAATATGCTTCTCAACCTCAAGCAACACGCAGAAACACAAGGGAACCCTCTATGGGGTCTTGGAGGCCCCCATGATGCGCCAAGTTATGATCAGTCTCCGCTCTCCGGAGGCTTCTTTTCA
This sequence comes from Hygrophila difformis, assembly GCA_030278955.1. Classification (NCBI taxonomy): domain Eukaryota; kingdom Viridiplantae; phylum Streptophyta; class Magnoliopsida; order Lamiales; family Acanthaceae; genus Hygrophila; species Hygrophila difformis. The sequence goes on from JAOANR010000007.1 coordinate 16,403,433, forward strand.
GAGAATGGTGGATCTTGGCAGACCCCATATGGCGATTTTTTCCTTTCTTGGTATTCGAGCCAGCTGGCATGCCACGGCGACCGGATTCTGTCACTTGCTGCTTCAACCTTTAAGGATGCATCTGTGTCACTGTCGGGCAAAATCCCGCTGATGCACATGTGGTCTAATGTCCGTTCCCACCCTTCAGAGTTAACAGCCGGACTCTATAACACGGTTAGCAGAGATGGCTACAGCGCGGTAGCTGAAATATTCTCGACAAATTCCTGCAATATGATTATCCCAGGCATGGACTTATCTGATGAGGATTTACCAAGCGAATCTTGCTCGAGCCCTGAATCTCTACTTGCCCAGATCATGTCGTCTTGCAGAAAGCACGGTACCAATGTCTCTGGCCAAAACATTTCGGTTTCTGGATCCTTCAGGGGCTTCGAACAGATTAAGAGAAACTTGTCAAGCGAAACTGCAGTGGTGGATTTGTTCATGTACCAGAGAATGGGGGCTTATTTCTTTTCCCCTGAGCATTTCCCTGCCTTCGCCCAATTCGTGCGCAGTCTCAACCAACCAATGCAAAGCTTGGATGACTTACCGGTTGAAGGTGAAGCAAATGTAGCAGAGTTGGTGCCTGGTGTGAACCTGCAACTGCAAACGGCATAAAAAATAGCATTTACTATTGCGGTTTGGCCCGATTCGGGTATAAATTATTGAAGACGTGCCTATTGTAGGCACAACTATGACTTGTATTGCTGCTGCTACTGCTCCTTGGTATGATCTCTTCCCAGGATAAGATGAGTTTCAAGTCTAAGGCAAGATGACTTTGTTGTCTTAGTGAGAGGTATGTAATGGTACAAATACAATAATGTATGTCTTCGCTGTGAATGCCATCTCATAGGGGTGTCAATTTCAGGTTTCGGATCGTGTTCGTGTCGTGTTTCGGTCAGGTTAGTCGGGTCGTGTTTCAGGTTTTACAGGTTCGGGTCGTGTTCGTGTCAGGTGTTAATAAGGGTATAACACAAAATTTGTAATACCGAACACGATCCGAGACCCGAAATGAACTTGAAATATCAAACCCGAACAAGATCTAAAAATTTTTAGGCCGAATTTCGGATTAGAGAAACCGAAAACGACTTAACCCGAAAAACCCAAAACTGCATCGGGTTCGTGTCGGTCGGGTTCGTGTTTTCGGGTCGTGTCCAAAATTGATACCCAAACGACTTAACCCGAAAAACCCAAAACTGCATCTGACAGTATCACTTAGTAGCTTTTGGTTATATTTTTGTTTGTATGCAGATGTGATGAATATGATTTACCATCTGTAGTTCTCTGAGTTATGGTCGTAGGGAAATAAGTTTCATCTAATTTCTTAAAGGTGCCGATTAATGACCCCAAGAGCTTTTTTTTTTTCTTTTTTTTTTTTGTGAAGCCGAAGCCTGAAAACAACAAGAGCTTGTTTGGTACTGAGAAACTCAATTATAACTTGCAGATATAGGGTAGAAGAGAGATAGATCTCTTTGGTAGTTAACCCCAAATCCCTAGAACTCAACAATTCAATTGGGCCTCATGACGGACAATGGATCAAAAAAATGGTCCAATGACTAATGATGTAAAAATGCTGGGAAGGATTGTTTACATATTACAGTACATTATTACTGCTAGCTACTTTAAATTTTCTTTTTCCTCCAAACTACAGATTGATTGACCCTGCCATGATTAGTCAACTTGGTTCTGAAAATAACGAACCTTACCAAGGAACAAGTGTCATCTTACCAGTGCCACAAGATCTCTAAACATGTACTACTGTAATTAGACTGAAAATTGATACTCTCGAATACAGAATCTTGTACCAAATACGAGCACAGAATCCCAACAATGTCAAAAACAAAAGGGGCTAGTATTAAGGAGGCGTGCAGGAAACCAGTAAAACAGAACTAAATCTTTACCAGGATGAATAAATATAAAACATATGCTTAAGTTACAAATGTGCAGTATATATACAGTGCATATTTTTTTTTTCTTTTCAAATAATCCACCAATATTTTCAAATTGTACTTGTGTTTCACCCGGTGCTTCAACACAGTATAAACTAGTACAAAACAATAGAGCAGCAAACATAAGATATGCACACCTCGGTGTCCTCTCACTATCCGGCTTTCGACTTTCCTCAGTATACAACTCCCATTAGTTCCACTGTTCTTGCCGATAAAGGCTCACAAACCTGCTGCAGCACATATTACACATCATATACTCATTGAACTAAAAATAATTTTACTGAATAATGATGGTGAAATTAGGGATATTTATGTGGGCATGCAGGTATATACCATTTCGAAAGATGCCTCATTCGCAAGCAATTTTGGTATCAAAGCTGCTGAGACAGATGGCAAAAGCCTGGAAAGCTGAGAGTGGATAACGGTAGTCCATTGTAAAGACATCTTTCCCCACTTTCCCAAACTGTAGGATGACCTTATCGTGCTCTGGTCCAGCTGCATCGTTTTCTGGGGAAGCAACCAACTGAAAGTTTTTCACAGATGCGACAGTGACACGCCCATGGAAGTTCAAACACCAGCACTGGAGCTGCTCGTGCCATCGCGGAGCCTTGTTTCTCAAAACAAGTGAGTTCTCACCAGGGGTGTTCAGAGGCCCTGATAAAGATTTATCCAAATGATTTGACTTGGAGCGGAAAAATGGGATTGCAGGCATTGAGTCGACGCTGGTGATGGGAAAGTATGTCTGCGTCGGAGCAACACCACCAGGTTTAATGGAAGATGATGGAATTGCATCGAGAATACAGTGCATTCTCCTTGGACCTCTGCATATTGACAAAATACCTTTATGTACTTGTGCACTTCGTATGATCAAAATATGACATGAAAAAATTAAGAAGTAACATGGAAAAAGTTGTCGCTTGTTTTACCTGGCACCAAGTACATTCAGTTCATAAGAAATGTGAGCCACTGGATAGCTGCCAGCAGGAACCTTCGGTGAAACTTGTTTGGACCCAACCACACGGGTTGACCAACTTTTTGACATTTTGGCTCCACAATGGGGTGGAAGAGCATCATACACAACGAACTTTGTTCCCAGGAAATTGGATCTGGTGAAACGAAAAGGTTTTGAGCACCTTCAAAATCATCTGGTTGTAAGTTACAACAATAACTAATGATGAGATTCACCTTAATTTTCCAATATAAGCTGCACTTCCCTTCGACATATCATCAGCATGTAGTGAGATAATGTAGTCTGTGCATGTGGTTCGCCTACACTTGCGCGCAGCAAGGAGGAATTTCCCATCATCAGCCAGTGCTGCCCAGCACAGCAACAGTGTTTGAGCAAAACGTGTCCAAGAATGAACAGGGAAATAAAATAAAATAAAAAATATTACCACCTACTAAAAATGGCCAGTTAGCATAAACATTCATGTGAAAGTAATAAAGGGATGAATAACAGCTTCTTCCGAAAAGCACATGATAAGAAAGCAGTTTGTACCTTGACTTAAGCTCAGAAAGAGATAATAAGTTTGATTAGATCGATTCCTTTTGATAAAACATTGGATAAGCGACTCCCTTGGACCAGGCTGCAAAAACACAAAGAATTTCAATTAGGTGGTCAAAAAGGTTTTGACACGAAGACAAGTATTAATTATCTATGAATTGAACATTAAACATATTGTAGGACACAAAATATAATGGCATTTCAATGCAAGCAAAACTACTGAAAAGGCAGGTGAAAGCACAAAAATCTGAACTAACTGTCTTAAGAGTGATTCACAGATGCTACTGGTCAGTCAATAGGACAATAATAAATAGCGAGAAGTATAATAGAATCGGCAGGACACGGAAACAAAATAGAAGTTCAGGCGGGGAACGAATTTAGAGCCACCAAATTTCCTAATTTCTGATTCCTGTTAATTCTTCATTTTCAAGGGAAATGTTATTCAATTAAAATTAAAATATTATTCAACAGTTCATCGAATTTCATTTCCAACAGTGAGCACCTGTGTAATAATATTTCAAATCTCACATTAGCTATCTTATGAATCTGTATGTTCAGATACAAATTCGGTGCTTTCATTGAAAAATCACGTGCTTGCAACATTGCATAACCATTCCAACTTTTCTTTGCAGCTCTTCATTTCGACACATACCATAAGGCTCAACAACAAATCTTAATCTTCTTTAAAGTACTCCCAAGACCCACCGAAAATTCCGAAAACATCCAGACACAAACAAGCATATGAAAGTACATAACCACACCTAAAGCCACCGACTCATGGAGCAAAAACCACCTCAAGAAAACAAGCTTTCCAAGTTGCAAATAACAAGAATTAACAATATCTCTAGAAAAAATAAAAATACAGCACAGAAATCCATGCGGCAAACAAGAAACCCCACATAGAAATCAAACACCAAAACCAAAGACGCAGAGAAAATAATCCACGAAAAATAAAAGAAACAGAAGAAACCATACCTGCTTAACAGATATAGGAAAAGTAAGCTTCCCAGAAATCTCTGGGGTTTTTACCACCTCCTTCATCAATTCCCTCCAGTTCTTACACACCCCAGCACAAGCCACCACGTGCTTCCTCGACGGCCATTTCGATTCTGATTCCTCCACTTTCAACAGCACTTCCCTCAACAATTCCGACGGCAATCTGTCCCACAAACAATACGCACAATCTTCATCCTCATCCTTCCTATTCTTGCCCATACAATTTTTCGATTTCTCCACCGCCAGGGAACTGTCCTGAACCACCCTTCGCGACCGTGATTTCAGCCCCACCAGCCTAATCATCGCACCCACCACCTATTCTTACTTACCCTCAAAATTCGGAATTTCCACCAAATTTCACACGCACAAACCCCTAACCTACCCCCCTTTCCTCACTCAAAAAACCTCAAAATTCAAACTTAAATCCAAAAGCTAATCACAGACCAAAGGTTGTATCTCCCTAATTCATAACTCCGTAAAAACCCAAGTTTAAAATCAACAAAACGAATCAAACAAGAATGTGGTTTTTAAACAGAGAAATCTCGAACCGTCGAAATTGAAAAGGGAAAAGGGAAAAGGAAAGTCAAATGAAGTAATTAAACCGCTGGAAATCGGCTATCCCCCCATAACCATATCCAATAAACGGAATTTAATGCGAAGGAAAATTGAAGTCGAATGAATGGTTGCAGTTGCAGTTGCAATTACGAAGAAATGTCGAGTTTGAAGCGTCTTGATTTTGAACAGCAGAAGAAATGTCGTAGCGAAAAAACGGACGCGTTTGTTCGGACTTCAGACAAACAAAATATACAGAATATGAACGCATATGAATATGATAAGTAGATAATTTTTGTAAGTAAATTATGTACTGAATAAGGACGACGAGGTTTATGGGTCCCACACTTTACCGTTTCTAATTTTTATTTTGTCTTTTTGGGGGCAAACTTTACCGTTTCTTATTTACGGAATTACGGCTGATTCTGCCTGCCCATTTCTTTTGAAGTACAGTATTTATTTAGTACTACTTCTACTTACTACTTCTATTTATCTACGGATGAGCCCCGCAAACCACTGGCGGATTTAGTTGTACCGCTGACCATTTTCCCAATATTTGTATAATTATCTTTTCCAGCTCAATTTTAATAACTAAGGTTTGTATTAATTAACTCATAAATTTATATTTTTATCCTTCAACTATACTCATTCTTAATAAATACTATTCAACAAATAGCATTTATATAAAATGAATGGCAAAATAGTAAAAACATAATATAACTACCTATAACTATCTAAAAATAACAATTATTTTGGAACATTTTTCAATCTCTAAAAAGACAACTAAAAAATAACGGAGGGAGTAAATTTCATTTGTAATTAAAAAACCAACTTTAACCGGCAAAAAAGAAGTCCTAATTAAACACTTTAACTAAAAAATAAAATAAGAGAGTACCAAAGTAGTCCTCACTCATCCGTGTTTTTGGTCACCCAAAAGAAAGTAGTCGTCCGTTTTTTTTAGTTATATACCCATTTTCATCCCACATTGTCATTTTTAAATAATTAATAATTCAAATTCGATATAAGTAAAAATTATAAAAAATACGAGACAAGAGGAATACAATAAGATTCAACTTGACTATATTTTTTATATAACTATAATAAAAATTTAAATTAAAACTATAATAAACAATAAAAAAATCAATAAACTACAATGAACAATTAAAAAAATCAGACTGTAATCTTTTTTAGAAAAATGGAGAAAGCATATAGTAGTAGTAATATTTCTTATGTAGATATAGAACATTATAGTGAAAATTTTTAGGTGAATACTAGTATATCTTCAGTCCTCTTTGAATCTAAAATTAATCCCTCAATGATCGGGCAAACATTAAAAGGTTCTCCTGAAATAAAATTTTGCATTAATCATAGTGAAAATTGAAAGCAACTTGGCAATACCTTTCTTTTTATCCCAATTTTCAATATTATAATACTCCTATTTTTTTATTATTTTTTTGGGAATAATCAGGTATCACATTGACCCAAAGCTAATCCATCGAGATCTGCATGGATAATAAATGGCGCTTCCCTTAACGCAGCTCTTTTCTTACACAATGTTCGAATCCAAAATCTTATTTAAGTAACTAGAATTCCAATCCATTCAAGTCAACTACAGTTGGTAATACTCTTATTTTTTTATGTATGTAATTTTATTTTATTTTTTATTTTTGGTGAAAGGACGCCAAGCATCAGCAAAGATCTATCTACCAAAACTACAAAACTCTAGAAGGGAGGTGAAGGTAGAGGAAAACAATAAAAATAAAACAAACAACAAGCAGAATAAGATCAAAAGCGAGGAAAACAGGTCCCTGCCATGTCCGCCACAAGGCAACGCCGAGCATCATCGGGATGGAAGGCCCAGGTGATGAAGAAATTCACAAAGTGAGCTCCCCCGTCTAGCTAAAACATCTGCAATGAAATTTTCCTCCCGGAGAATGTGAAACCAATTGTAGCCAGGGTACTATCCCAAGAAATTCTTAAAGAACGCACCAAAAGAAACAACAAGTGATGTAATTAAAAATTTTTATAAAAATAATTGTACAAATTAAACATTTGTAGCACAATAACATGGGCAATGAGGACCTACTTAGTTCAAGTCCATGACTTTCAAGTTTTATGCAGATGTTCGATTCCCGATCCGACTTAGACCATCCCAACCCCATATTGCGGTGGAGTTGGTAATAGATAAGGATTAATTAAGTTATTGCATAGCTGGCGAAAAGCAATTGATGGGCTCACCTGAATTACCTTACGTAGGGCCATCATATTACCTTTGTGGGCCCATTTCGTCCACTACTCTCCCACTTATGAGTTTTTTTAAAAAAAAATTACTCATTTCTTATCTTTCTTCCATAAATAAGTGTTTCTATTTATTTATTTGAGAGAATTCATTATTTAATTTTATTATACTTATATAATAAAAAAAATAATCAAGTTAAATTTTATTTAATAGAGTATATATTTTTACTACACCTTTTATTTATTTATTTAAAGATATTAACTATTATAGTTAGTGGATATGAAAGGGAACACTAAATAATGGAAAGGTTCCCCCCAAAAAAAAAAAAAAGATAATGGAAAAGGCCAACAAATTTTAGATTTTCTTTTTCAGTTTGAGAAAAGGAATAGAAATATTGGCATTATATGAATAGATAGTGCCAACGCAAGTTGATTAGTGTAATGAAAATTTAATCATTTAGATAAGGGTAGGGGTGGGCAAATGGGGCGGGTTAATCGGGTACCCGAACCCGAACCCAAAAAATAGTGGGATCGGGTTGGGTACACGAACCAGAAAAAGTAAATCGGGTCGGGTATCGGGTCTTACAAATGAACCCGAATTCCCCGATCGAGTACCCGAATTACCCGACTTTTTTTATAAACAAATATTTTATTTTATTTATTAAAAAATGTCTATCTTTTTTTAAAAAAAATTCCCCACAATTTAGAGAGTATTTGTTTTTTCTAGTATTTATAATTACATAATTTTATGCAAACCAAAAGGGTAAAACATCAATCTCTATTTTTTCGAAATAATATTAGTCAATTCTTATCTTTTATTCGTTAATGAATGTGTATGTTCTCATTCTTATTAATTTGTAAATTGTAAATCATGATGATGATTATTGAATTTATCAAAGTTTCTTTAATAATTTTTTTTTAAAAAAAAGTTTTTCTTTATTTTTTTAAGAAAAAAGAGTGGGTACCCGAAGTGGGTACACGGCCCGATCGGGTACCCGACATGTCGGGTAATGGGCAGATAATTTATTTTTATACCCGAGCCCGATTAACCCGAACCCGACTAACCCGAACCTACCAAACCCGACCCGACGCCCACTATTAGATAAGGGGGCCGAATTCGTTTTGTGAGTAAAAAAACTTTTAGGGGTAAATTAAAATGTATCAACAATAAACCAAACAATAAAATCACAAATTTGAAGACGGATCATGTTCCAAAATTGTTTCAATTAGTTAATATATAATGGAGTTCCTATCCATATAGCTGCTTAGGAAGACTTCTTTCTTTTTTTTTTTTTTCGCCTTAAAAAATATCGAAAGTAGGAAATAAAAAATCCAGAATGAAATTTGAGAACTAGTTTGAACGTGTAAAAGGGTAAAATAATAAATTAGAAAACGTGCATGTTAGTATATTTTTATTATGCATACGGTGCAGCAAACAAGTCAAAGTTGGCTAATGGGGTAATGGCAATGTGACCAAATGAGGGTTATTGGTGACCTCATTTATTCCACTTCCACACACACCTAGAAATATCTATGACAATGTCGTATCAATCCCAAATCATGCATCATCTTTAAAAAAACATTAATTTATTTTAAAGAAGAAAAAAAGATTCGAAAGATATCCAGTTTCTATAAAATATCTTATGTACTAATTGAGTAGTAAGTAATATTTATTCATCCGTATGCTTTTAAGGTTGGATAAAATTCAGTGTCGATATCCTTTTAAAATATTGAGCGGCCAATTCGAATGACATTTGAATCAATAATTTTGAATAATTATAAAGAAGAGTGATTGGTTAATCCCAATTATAATGTTTTAAAATTATTTATTTAGATAAAGCCATGCATATTTATAGTTTTTTTTTAAAAAAAAAGTATTTAATATACTGAACTCTTTCCCAATTCCTCAACCATAAAATAAAATGCCATGTTGTACAATTGAACATCCTAAAGTCACCACTTATATCAATTTCAATCCGTTTCCTGTTCAATATTTAACAGTAGTTTAAACTTTCAACAACTTCTACAGCGGTTTAAATGATAGTGACTAGATCGGTCTAACAAGCCAACCTAGAAAACACACACACACATATAGTACATGTTTTATTCCAACTATTCAAATATTTTTCATGACTGCTTAGTTACAAGGCATAATAACATTTAAGTGAATGAGCTAAGAAATAGCATCAAATATGAATAGTTTCTCTCTCAGTTTCTGGAGTGAAAATCCCATCCACAATGGAAACATGTAGGTGTGTGTGTGTGTGTCTCACTAGTATTATTACAATAATAGTAATGAAATTCAAGACTTCAAAGTTAAAAGCCCCACACTTGATCCAACTAATGATTCTTTCTTATCCAATACAGATCGACCTGCTTCTCTTAAAACAAGTTAGGTAGCTGTCACAATTCAAATAATAATAATAATACAAATACACAATATGCAGTTTTAAGTTGGTGCCCATAGAATAATATCATAGAAAAATCACCTTTTAACAGTATTCAGCAAGGAATGGGAAATGACAAACGACAAGAGACGCATATAGTAGATTATAGGCCATCAACATTCAACAAATTGTCACACAACTGGCAAAACCTATACTATTATCAAGAATGTCAAGGGTAATGTAACCACTATGTCAAATGCTTTGGTGTGAGCAGATGATCCAATGAAACCAAAGGGATTATTAAGTCAAATTCTTTAATGTCTTATATGTGAGACTGTGGCTCAAAAATGAACCCCCCGTGAGCTTGGCTTTGTTGAATTAGAAATAAATAGATAAATAATAATAATAAACAAAAATTGTAATTTGACCTCAAGATTAAGAAGTAATCAAAAAGAAAAACAAGCGAAATCACCATATTACTGTTGTCCAAGCTACCCGATTTGACTCATTAGTTTAATCCACTGGTTAAGTTGCTAATTTTCTCTTAAGAAGTTAATTTATTTTCAATATGTTATTTCTTTTAATTTTAATATTTTGATTTAACGGTATTTTTTTTTCTTTAAACACCGAGTATACATCAGCATAAGAATAAATAACCAATCACCCCCACCGCCTTCCTATCAATTACATCATAACTATACCAGAGATTATACTCTATGGTATATGACACCATTACTGAATTAAATGAAAATTAAAAGAATTGAAACTAATAATCGAAACTAATTTTACAGATTTAGAATGCAGGTGGATCATACTCTACTTGCATAATCTAACAGCCAAAGGCAATGATACAATTAATCTCAAGTTGTGCTCAATCCCCTCACTATGGTAGTGAGTCCCATGTTACAATTTATTATAGGGCCTACCCCTACAACGAGGGTAACACAACTCGAACAATTTATGTCAAAATCCCAACTATTAGGATAGCGTTGAAACTAAGGGGTTAAGCTTACTCCACCATCAGCAGCATTTAGCTTTTACCACAAACATGGAAATGAAAGGTCAAGAATTTAACTAAAATTACCAAAGGACAACAATGATGAGCTCCCATGTTTGTTTATCCTCTCAACTCTCATATGTCCCATGTCTCAACTTGCAGCCTATAAGCTAAATTTTGCACTTTTAACAAGTTATGTTTTGCATTGTGCGCATGAAACTGTCAATGTCTGTCCATCATTATCACTATTTACTTACCCTGTCACAATAATGCAGTTTTATAGGTGAAGAAAGAGCCCAATAATATCCCCACAAATTGAATTATTATCATTGAATAAAAGCACCAAGCTGCTCCCACCCAAACAAAATGTTTCCAATGTGCAATTAAATATAGGCAGCCCCCCCCCCCCCCCCCCCACATTCATCGTTTCTACCCAAACTAAACCACTTATTGTTGCACTGTATGCCATCAATCCATAAAAATTAATACATAGAGACGAAATTACTACATTTATAGAACCATATTCAAGAAACCTTAACTCACAACATAAATAGATAAAGTTCACAAAATTTGTGGTATAGATTATCCCGGTTCTCCCAGCAGTAGACTAAGTTGCATTATGAACTGAAATTTGTGGAATTAAACCCAAACTGGGACATTCTTCTGGGCTTCTAAGTTTAGGCCTAATAAGGTTTCGTGCCTTCATGGTATGTTTTATCACGCCACTTCTTTTCTTTGGTAAGAATACTTGACTGTTAATGATTAAAACTAGAACTTAATTTTCAAATACCCTTTTAATTATTATGTTTTATTATGTTGAAATAATAATGTAAACAATAGAGGGTAATGAATTCCACCATAAAAATTGTAGGAATCCTAAATAGTGTAGTAGCATAGAAGGAGTTGCTGAGTAGTTTTAAGTTTCATGGAGGGTAGCGTTTCATTGTTGTCTAAATTTATAAATTTACTCTAATAGTCTGGACAATGAATGGAGATAAAAGTTCATTTAATAAGACCACCTTGCGTAAATAGGTTAGTTATTTGGGCAAGCTCAGCCTGGTATCAGAATTCTAATACATTAGATTCAAGCCCCAAGCAAGTCAATATTAAAGTTATCCGCCAAGTTAAGAGCTCCATTTTTTAAAAAATTATATGAACCGAGTTCTAACAATCATATTGAGCTCTAATAACCAACTGTAGACATGAATCTTTCAAAAGAGTTTAATTGAAGAGCCAAAATTTAACTAAGCAAACAACTTTTTAGAACTTGAACTCAACTCATTTATACATTTTATAGAGCAGGTTGCACCTAAAAGTTCACAAGCAACTTGGTTTAGCCAACAATTCTATTGATAACCAAGGTTTAGTTAGCATAATGGCAATAATTATTAAAAATACGAAGAAAAAAAAAGGATAATAAAATGGAAATTGATTTATATGCTTTGAAAGTTTGAATAGAATTAGGAATTTTTCCTTTTGATTTATGATTCAGAATTGGAACATCATTAGACTTGGCAACTTTACCAGCATTTTGTTTTGGAATTGAATTTGAGCTAGGATTCTTACCCAACTCAACTTCAAATTTCGAAACAAAACGTTGCTAAAGTAGCCAAGTTAAATTACTATAAGAAAAAGTTTTCCATTATGGGCACAAGGGAGAATCATATTATTAATGAAAAGCAGGAGCATATATAACACAAGCCACCTTATGCAGAGAGCTATATCAAAAAAGACATACCGGGATGGAGCTCGTCTATGAACTCATAGCTTCAAACATTATGCAACTATGTGACTTCATACCATATGTTACCGACCCTGGCTCCAAAGGGGTGCCATCTGCCGAGAAAAAACCAGGATAAGGGAGTGCTGTATCAACCAAACAGACCCATGCTGTGTCAGCCACAAGTGGTGGGAGAGTGACTTTCTCTGGATGATCAGCACCATTGAACGCCAAGAATAGGTCACCACCGGCATTTGAATAACCAGGTGACTCTGTATCGACTTTTAAAGTCATGGCAAGAAATTTACAAGATGGATCTTCCCACCCTGGAGGGGATCCATTGGGTCCATGCCATTCAATACTATCTTCCTTCAGAAACTGTGTGTTTTGCAGAAGACGCTTCGCCTTACCTTCAATGAACTCAGGAATGCAATAAACTGTGTGACCTGTATACTGTAGCCTGATCTCAAAATGTTCCAGTCCAAAGGTTTCCGGTCCGTCCATGCCGTGGAACCACCATAGGACAGACCACATTCATCTCCCATGTTGAAAACAGGCACACCTAAAGAAACAAATAAAATGAAGAGGAAATTGCGGATCTGCTTGAGTCGGGTCTCTAACACCAGCGTTTTCTTTGTGGCACCTTCTTCCCCACAATTCCAACTTAATTCTGATTTGAGACTGTCGCCACTGAAACTGACCAAGTCGACAAGAGTAAGCCCAGTGTTTCTTGTAATGAAATTGAAAGAGAATGCTGGGCCTCGACCATTCAAAAACATATCCCCACTCCCACATAGCCGTGTTGCAAGGTTGCTTATCGGACCCTGACCCCTCAAAAAGTTCCTCACATCGACACAAAATTTTTGATTCATCTCTGCCCATCTCTTCCAGTGAGGGAACGCAATTTCCTTTGCAGCAAGGTCATGTGGATCCCATGGGTCTATTATGATCTTAACTTGGGAAAGAATTGGATCAAAAGCAATGGCTTCAACCAATGGAGGGCGTGAAAGAAACTCGCCGTGGGAGCCTCTCATGAGAGAAGCAGCATCAACAAAGCAAAATCCATCAATGTGATACTCAATCACCCAATGACGAAGACTCTCTAAAATCATTTGTTGGACAATGGGGTAATTGCAGTTTAATGCATTTCTAGATTTCAGTTCCTCCCCTGATTTGGTATGATAATAAGAGGAATTATCAATTTCTCGAAGTGCTGCATCCTCAGCAGTGAAGGTGAAAACTACTTCCAGCAAAATCTCTATTCCACTGGCATGCAGCTTCTTCACCATCTCTTTCATGGAATTAGCAACAGTTTCCAAGTCACCAGAAGGTCCATAAAAGCTAGCTGGTGAAAAGAAATGCCAGGGGAAATAGGGTCCTTTCTGCTCATCAAAAGGGCAAATAGGCTCAAATAAGATGGCATTGACACCTAGATCTTTAAAATGATGCAATTTTTCAGAAACACCATAGAAACTTCCAGCAATACTGCCAGGTAACTTGCTGGACTTATCTTTTGTAAAATGTGCGACATTCAGTCTGTAGATAATCAGCTTCTCCATTGGTATATTAGGGCGATTTTCACCACTCCAATTGAATGTAGGTTCCTTGCACAATTTTCCACGGAATTTTCTAGGCGATCCCAATCCAAAGTCTTCAACAACCTTAGCATATGGATCCAACAAAACACGGCGCCCTTTTTTCCCACCACCAATTCTGCAACGATAGCTGTAGCTCACAAATGTAGAACAATCCACCAAAGCATGCCAAATATCACCCGTCCGATTAACATGCTGGTCCAGATCAAGCTCCAATGCAGGTTTCTCTCCCTTGCGATCTGAATAAAGACATATAGAAACCCTTTCCGCACTTCGTGACATTAAAGCGAAATTTGTATATCCATCCTCTGTGAAAGAAATGCCCAATGGGAAAGGACACCCAGAGAAAAAACCTACAGGCACAACGAAATTTGTTTTCTTGTGGCTTTTGATGGTTGTGATTTTAGAATTTGGACCCAACTGGGACTTTAATAGCATGGAGACATAGAAAGGTGCTAAACTCTCCTCAAAGTCTAACTCAACAACAACCCTGCCACCAGAACCTTTCATAAAAGGGGTTTCAACAGTATTGTACTTGCTATCAGCCCTTGATTGTTGGGAGTCTAATGGCATCAAACTTGTTGAATCCTCTCTAAATAATGACCATATCATAATTAGCTCTTCCTGTGCTTCCAAAATCTGGGAAGACTCTAATTCAACCGTTAGTCCATATTTGTTATTCTTCTTCTTGATAACAAGTACTTTCAATTCACCACCAACCTCCATCCAGAATCGATAAGTTGCCACATCTTCGGAGGCTTTCAGTACAGAAACATCCGAACTAGCCAATGCTTTCGGTACAAGAGTCTCGTGAGAAACCATGGAAACATAATTCCTGGGTTGTCCATGGACTTCTTGACATTTAATACCCAACTTTCTATAACCCCTTGGAACCCTGCTCCCATATTTGCCATAATGGGCGGAAAACAGCTTAATGGATTTAAAAGAATAATTGCCTAGACAGTGTGGTTGCGTCACATATTGAATTGGAAGCATTGCAATTCAGACATAAAGGATTAGATTACAGAATTATAGTTCAACAAGAGCCATGTTCCTGCACGAAACTAGAACGTTGGATTAGGAAAAAGCAATAATCC
Organism: Hygrophila difformis; assembly: GCA_030278955.1. NCBI lineage: Eukaryota > Viridiplantae > Streptophyta > Magnoliopsida > Lamiales > Acanthaceae > Hygrophila > Hygrophila difformis. The sequence goes on from JAOANR010000007.1 coordinate 16,418,504, forward strand.
TCAATCCTAAAGGAGACCTACAAAAGCAATGAAACACCGCGATATCACATACAGATAAACCCCCCAAAGAATCTATTCACTAGAGCAAAACACAGACCAAAATTCCCACATAATAAACAACCTAGTCAGCATATCACATAAGAAAAACACATAATGTCGCATTATTAATTGATTTACAATAAAACTCCGTCGAATTACAAATTTACACCCCCAGAGCGTTTATTTGCTTACGACACAAAAATCTGCTCGCTATAAACTCAACAAACTCATAGATGAACCAAAGTAGATCAAACATAAAACACATTGCGCCAGCACATAACGTAATCTGGAAAAATGAATCACATAGAAGGACCCATAAAAAAACTGAAGCCCAAAGACATCAAATTTATCCAAAAACCCGTCGCTTCTGAACAATATGAAAGCCTGAACAAGAATGAATACCAAGTCACACCTGTTAGCACAATCGGCCACCACCTGCGCGCAGAACCGCGAGATTGGGATGTTCTCATCATCACTGGGGATGAAGGGAAAACTAAAGCCCAGAACCTATTAAAAAACTTATGTATAGTCAAAGACCTGTCTTTTAAAAGTTTTGTCTTTTAAAAGTTTAGAGTTTAGGACCTATGGGTTAGCAAACTTAAACTAAAAACTAAACAACCTACAAAAGTAGGTAATTCTAGTTTTGATGTACTTGGTAAACATAAACAAAAACCTTTGTAAGCATAAACAAAACACTTGGTAAAACTTATTAGCAAGAGTAGGTAAGTCTAGTTTGATGAACTTGGTAAGAATAAAAATAAAACTTGGTAAGCCTCATTTTCAAATCATTGGTAAGCCAAAAACCAAAAAAAATAAAAAATTGAATTCTTTATGTAAGTATAACTTTGAAACCCTTGGTAAATATATACTAAAAAATTGGTAAGTCTATTGCTGAAAACATTGGTAAGCCAAATTCCCAAAAAATTGGCATGTGTAATATTAAATCCTTTGGTAAGTGAAATACCAAAAGTAGATAAGTTTTATATGATATAAGTGGTAAGCACAAACATAAAACTTGATAAGCCTAATACTTAAACACTTGGTAAGCGAAAAACCCAAAAAAAAAAAAAATTGGCATTGGAAGTATATGCTGACTTGGTAAAGCATATACTAACAAACTTGGTAAAGCACATACAAATGAAATTGGTAACGCACATAATACTGAAATTGGTAAATCACATAAGCGAACCTGGTAAGTGTATTTGTTCAATGGTTTGGGCTTCTGTAACACCCCAAAAAAATAAATTCAAATTGTTTTGAACTAAGTAATGGCTTGATCCCTTCACGGGGTACGTAGGCAACTTAGAAATTTTAATTCTAAGCACAGTCATACAAAATCATACCAAACCATAATAATAATGATGGATCATAATAATCTAAGTTTTATTTAACACCCAACTTCGAGGACGAAGTTGATTCTTAAGGAGGGTAGACTGTAATACCCGGGAAATTCGATGAAATTCGAGAACGAAAGAATTTAAAATCCGAGAACCCGTGGAGTCGAGAACCCATGAAGCAAATATGTTAACATCTCATATTACGTTCATTGCGAGAAACATTCATGTGCTCATTGGTAAGCTCCCAATACTGTTTTGGAAGATCGTAATCCTCATCCAATCGTATGTTAATATATTTGTCATGACTTGAAATATGTTTAAGGGGATCATGCTAAATCTATTGATATTTCGGACTCATTCTTTAATACCCGTATATTATTACAAGTTTCATTAAACTCGTTCGTTAGTCTCCATCTATTGTATGGTGAATTAATTGGAAGATCATAATCCCTATATATTGAAGTAATCTTGCATGGGTTTATTAATGACTGCTATACACGACGGCAAAATTGAATATTCTTTAACATAGTAAGTAAAGTGCATGAAACTAGTAAACATGAACATGTAATATGGTAAATAATGTCCACAAATCTAGTAACGCATAAGAAATGATTTGGTAAAGACTAAAATAAAAAAAGGTATGTGAGTGGAGGATGGTTCAATGCAAGGTAGTACATTACCGTCCTTTGACCGTCCACACTCAAGTTTCAAATAGCAAGGTAAGTGATTGTCCTCCTACATGGTAAATATTATGCATATATATGGTAATCAATTATGCAATGTGATTTAATATGTATATTATATTATCTTCAATGTTATATATAATATAGTATAAAACAATTACGTGTATATATATATATTTTTGTTATTTGACTTACCAAATGATTCAATGTTACAGATGCCAAATTTTTTATAGTTACAAGGGTTTCAGAATTAGACTTACTAACATGCCAAATTGGCATGTTACACATGCCAATTTTTCTTTTTGGTTTTTGACTTGCCAAGTGTTTAAGTATTATTTTTACCAAGTTTTGTGTTTACGCTTACCAAGTTTGTTGTTTCTGCTTACCAAGTTCTTCAAAACTAGAATTAGCTACTTTTGTTATTTGACTTACCAAATTATTCAATATTATAAATGCCAAATTTTTTATAGTTACCAAGGGTTTCGGAATTAGGCTTACTATGTTTTATTTTAATGCTTACCTCGTTCATCAAACTAGACTTACCTACTAATAGGCACTCTAGCCAAATCACCAAGTTTTGTGTGAATGGTTTACCAATTGATCCCAAAGTCTAAATACAAGGTTTAGTGTACTGGACTATTTGCCAAGTCTAGTGTAGTGGGTTTATCAATGGAAACTATAGCCTATTTACCAAGTTTTGTGTATACGGTTTACCAAGTCACTATAGAGAAGTTACCAGGTTATGTGTAAAGGGTTTACCAAGTCACTATAGCGAGTTTACCAGGTTATGTGTAAAGGGTTTACCAAGTCACTATAACGAAGTTACCAGGTTATGTGTAAAGGGTTTACCAAGTCACTATAGCGAATTTACCAGGTTATGTGTAAAGGGTTTACCAAGTCACTATGGTTTAGAATTTTTGAATCAAGAGTATTAGAAGTTAATTGGATTAGTGAGTTTGGGTAGGTCTTTTTTAATGAGTCAAAGATAAAATGGGGTGTAAACTATAAGGAAGTTTGACATGGGGCCTAAAAAATTACAAACATTTTTGACTAGGAACTGGGCTCTAATTTTCCGGGGGATGAATGTGAATAACGATTAACGAATTCGGCCCGACAACAGAGTCCACATTTTACTGATAAGATATCAGACTTCAGAGGAGCCGATTTGCTATTATGGAGGCCCATTTTGAACTTTTCTTCATCGACTAGGCCCAATAAGTCTGTTAAGTGCTAGTACTCCTATAAAATGGAGTACACTCCTATAACCCAAGTCATACTCAGAATCAAGAATCAAGATTGTTATGTATCTTGCAAGTTAATTAATACAATACTGTACAAAACATCACAATACATAAAGTGTTTCCACATACATACATATTATGTTATTTTATACATCATACATAAGAGTATAAGTTCTTAAGTTTAAACTAAAGAAAAGAAGTTACTTTGATCCGAAATCATAAAATACTACAAAAATTTTATGCATTTAAGAGGGTATGATCGTAAGATCGTATAAGCGTTTAAGGGAGTATGACCATAAAATCGTAACATTCTATGATCATGATCGGGATCTTATATAGATCTTACTAACTTTAAGATCTTACAAGGATCGAGATCGTTTTAGAGAGTTGTGATCATAAAATCGTAAAATTCTAAAATCAGGATCGGATCTTAACAACTATGCTCAGAATTAATTATATAGTACATATTTTATATAATTTCTACTCAAAAAAAAAAAGCATGCGCAAAAAAAAAGCATGCATATCAGTTGCTTCTATTGTTTGATGGAAGCTCTGTTGGAAATCCGAAGAATGAGTTGAGCCTTGTGGGTTTTTCGTACATCTTGGGAGTAGGTTTATTAGGCTTCATCATAGCTCAAAATGTGGAGGCGATTTGCTGCTATGGCAATGGCATGACTCTAAAGAAGCAATCCGATTGGAGTTGGGTGCTTGGGTGGAGGATCACAAATGGTGACCCCTTTTAAGTTATATTGACAAGATTTTACGCTCACTTTGGGTTTTGGGTTTCATTTATGTAACATTTTTAGAGAGGGGTAACCAAGTCGTTGACCGGCTAGCAATGAAGAGGCGCATGCAGTGAGGCCTTCATCGCGACCTGGGCCTCCCTGATGAATTATAGAGATTGCTGCGCAGGCATGTCATAGCGGTTGTCACTGTTCTTACAGCGACGAGATCAGAGAGACAATTGAGTAAACTCAAAATTGAGTTAACGCCGTCTTTGTTAGGGTGTAAAAATTCCAGCAACTTAACCAATAAATTGTGAAAATAATAATGCGCAATGGACAAAATCTCCACCCCATAAGCAAGGATTTCTCAGAAGTTACTACTCCTATTACGTAACGATTATTGTTAAATGATAAACCTGCTGAACAGATTGCATAATAGAAGTGCTACTTTTCAACAAATGCTCAACCATTTACCCGACCTAGTGGGATTGCATCAAGAATAATTTATATCAACACTTCACACTTTATTGCTTATGCTACAAGAGTCACTTTTCCATTCAATTCAACATTATATGGTAAGCAAACACATGGGGAAACACAACGGGTTAGATTAGAAAACGGGGGAAAAGAAAACCTTTAAAAAATTCACACCCTTTTCTCTTGAATAATAACAGAACTTCCTTTTATTCTACACAAATATTGATCTAATGTTGTTTGCTGTTCCCTTTACACAGTTCAAACGACAAATTGCAAAATCCGACATTTTTTCAATTATTTAATAAACTCAGTTTTTTTATACATCTCGTAGTTTTTACTCTCAAGGCTATCAACAACCATTACTCTGTTAAACCAATCTAAGAAAAGGTGTACCTTCGCTTGTGCTTTGTGTCTGAATTTATGGCGAAATACTGCAGCGCTAAGCTCGAAAGGATAGCCCAATCATTAAACCAATTAGTGCGACCATGCACACGTACAGTGGTGGGAATCCAACATAAACTTTTCTGGCAGCATTAGTAATACTGCTGCTTTCGCTCTTTGTTCTCAACATTGCCTGCGCCACAATAAATGCACATCATCATAATACAGATAGGGTTCATATCATAATGTAATTGTGGAGGACTAGGCAGTCGCAAAAACAATTAAGCTTTAGTTGTTTTGCTTTCTCACCGACCTAAAAGATACACACAAGTGCTATCAACAGAAAACAAACCAAATGGTTTTCTTCGCCATAATAAAATTAAAATAATTTAATCCTTGTTCAATCAATACCGCATATTCAAATAAAAAATTCAATCGTATATAGCATCACATTCGTACATCATTCAATCAAAATTTTAAAATACCACACCCACACTATACTTCACCAACAAAAAACCCTAATTATAAAACCACACAAAGTAATAGTAATATTTGGTATTCTATTCCAGCATTACTCCCAACTCAATTTCAAATCATTCATAGTCACTGACGTTTGCCCATATATAGATGTACCCTGCATTTTAAAACTAACATTTTAATCCAACCTCCCATCATTATATAATGCATAACACAAAAATAATAAAATCAAACACACTATTCCTACAAACGAAACATATGATGTGTTCCACCAACAAAACACACAAATCATCAAACCAAACAAAGGGATAGGACTTATGGCATACAGTATACTATGTTCCACCAGAAAGAAAGAGCATGGTATACAAATTTGTAACTTAGGGTTTTTCCCTTCATTATGCATTTGAAAGAAGAAAAATTAAATTGAAGCAAAAGGAAAGGGGTACAAGGATTCACCCACCAATTGTTGCTTGACTGTTTCCCTCTCATAAATTGCAGTGCTCTTTTCTTTGCTTAGCTTCTCAATTGAGTGTTGCGCCTGTTGAGTCCCAAGTTGATCATCACAGACACATAAAATCAGCAAACAAAAATTGGCGCTTGATGATGTTTCTACTTTCCATGCCATTTTACAGTACGTCCAACATCCTCCTAAAATTAAAAATATCATTTTGCCCATACTGACCTTAAGCAGCTCCGCATCCATAGCACAAATCTTTGATCTTAACTCCTCAACTTCCTTTGCTAGTTTCATATCACCAAGTTCAACATCTTTAGTTTTTTTCGATTCCTTGTCCTTCTCAGGGGAAAGCACCTTCTCAGCGTAAATCTCCTTTTCAGGGGAAAACACCTCTTTCTTCACAGGAACGTGCTTCAAACCATCCATGACAGGAAGTGGTCTAGACTCTTCATTGTTTTTTACATTTTTTATAGCCTCAAATTCCTTATTTAACTGTACCATAAACAAAGAAATAACATAAAAAAGTTGATAATTTAAATAGTAGGAATTTCATCCAGCAAACTAAATGTTTATCCCCTTGAAGAATTCTTCTTCACATGGACAGTCAGATTTAAAGGCATAAATCTGATAAATAACAGGAAGAATAGATGGCAGAGCAGTGAGACACAAGCCAAAACAACACTTTTCACCCTTGACACCTTTCAATAAAGCACAAACCAATTGAGCAATAGATAAAACAAATTACTAAGTTTATCAATAGAGAATAAAGATAGTAAGAATTTCAGTCAGATTAATAGGAGAAGAATAGTACTCATCTTATGAAAACCATGATTTTGAAATAAAAGTGATTAAAAGATTTCTCACAACGTTTGTAGGAGGGGGATTTTCAATGCCATTATGCAGATTATACTTTGGCCTCAACATCTCATTTGATTGTTCCTGCATGCTATTAAATCCATTCACAGGTTCCAAAACAGGCGAGGAGCATTCTTTTGGTGAAATAGTCTCATAAGCTGGTATTTCCTTCTTCAAAACTACATCCGCGGATGGTTTTGCTGGAGAATTTGGAGCTGTTGCAAGAACCACTCGCAGTTTGGTCTCTTCAATATACTTGTGACTGTCTTTTGCAAACTAGCAAAACAAATGACAAGGAAAGACCAACGCAAGTCATGAATTTCTGCTAGCAGCACACTGCACACCATGGAACGCTTGGGGAAAAAAAATCATAAGTGAAGTCCTACCATGTCAGGAGTAATGTCATCATCAGTGGTGCCAAAAGGTACCACAGTGCTCTGGATCAGGAATTTATCCTTGCACTGCAAGTCCGTGGGAGTTGATTTCTGTGCTTGCATTGTGACTGTATAAATGGTACATGTCCCCAAAATAGTCCAACACATTGGATAACAATTAGTGAAGCAAAATTGATAGAATCTTGAAATGACATAGGATGCATCCCATGACCAGAGTCCCTCCCCCCACCACCACCACCTCCACCCCCACCCCCACCCCGGGAATGCTAGTAGAACAAGTGCACTTAATACCTGTAAAATCACATGTTGACTTGGGCTCAATTATGCCAACATTAGGCCTCACACAATACTTCTTCGGTGATGTAGTCTTTACCTGAACATATGATCGAACTGTAAGTTCATTGCTGATTACTCTTTCTTTAAAAAGAATAATCGAATTCATAATTTTCATCATATAATGGAAATAGTTAAGTCAAAGTATCAACTGTATAATAAGATATTAAAACACTTTAAAAAAATACCGAAATTGGTGTGAATGGGCTGAAAAACATCTTACCTTAAAAGCTACATACTGGTCACCAAGATTGGCAAGATAAACGGTACATACACTCTGCTTCTTCACCTCGACTAAGACAAGATAGGGGAAGAGTGACCACAAGAAAAATATTGGGATGGAAAAATATGCAAAAATAAGTTATCAAATATGGTGATATTGAAGACAACCAAGGTATTGAGAAACTAAAGGGGGGAAATCATTGCAGGTATTGCAATAATTTAGCTTCTTAAAACAGATTAAAGAAAGAAGATAAATCATGATATAGTAACAGCTCTTAAAATGAATGCTTGTTAGTAAGAAATATAATTAGAAGACAAGCAGGGTTCATTTCTGTCATCATTAGAAGGACTAAAGTACTTTGAATAACCAATAAATTATTACCATTCATTAAAAAAAAAAAAAGATAGATATACGTACGATGTATATAATTGGGAACTTTGGGCGCTAAATTTTAGAACTGTGCAGAGAAATTTATGCCCCAAATCGTGCCTAACATAAATTGTTAAGTTCCTCAAACTGAGGTTAGCACTGTCACCATATACCACTTTAAACATAGCAACAGGAAGATCAGTTCAATGGAATTTCAAGGGATATTGTAGAATAGTTAATACTCTTTTTGGACGGTATAAATTCACTCCCAGGTAGGATGTTCCTTACTATTACTGGAAGATACCATGGTTGCGAGCATTATAGAATTAAGGGGCAATAGCAGAAGCCAATGGCCAGATAAGAATTTGACCAGGGAAGTATAACGGCCTATGTTATTCACTTACAAACGAATTTGAGTTCCCGAGGCTGAATCTCCACTAGCTGAGTATTCATAATTCTTCAAGCCTGAAATATCAAGATTGCCATATCGTCTCAGAACAATCACTCCCAATACATTTTATGAAAACAATTAACATTTTACAGTCTTCTCGGTCACTTACTTCATGCCACTAGAAAAGAACATTAATTTAAAATAAAATACGCTGAAAACGCAAATTCAGTTTCACAAAGTTACTACGCAAATTGCAAATTTCTTCAGCAAACCAAAGCGCATCCGATCACAACATACGAAATTCCCTCGAATCCCACGAAACAACGACAAGATAATCGGAAAACTATAAAAAAAATGTTCATCTCCAATAATCCCTCAGTACATATAAAATGAACACGATCTAGTCGCTCTCGAGTGCAACCCACTGGCGACCAATTGTGTTTTGTCGTCTTAACACCAAAAAACGACGCTTCGACGAGTAAAACCTCATTAGATTCAAATATGTAGAGCAACATCCATACCGTTTCAGCAAAATGCTAAATCCTAACAGCAATTGAAACGATGAAAAACCGTAACACACAAAAGCACACAAAAATATAGTAAAACATCAATCGCAATACACGGATTCACGGTTCCAAAACCGGTACTGACACCAAAAACACAGACGGAAACACACACACCGGAAGAAACTTACACAAAATAAGATGATGGGCGCAACTTCAGATTGGGATTCTCTCAGCAGGTAGAACTCGAGTTCGAAATGCGTGATCCCGCAAGTCGTTGGGGGCAAAACTCACAGAAAATAGGACTTTGCTAGAAAGATCAGAGACTTTGTTTACTGGGGAGGAAAAAAACAAAGAAGTAGAATTTAAGCGTTGAAGATTTCGAAAAGTTATTCGGTGCGGTAATTATTACTCCTCTGTTTGATTTTTAGTACCATTCTGGGTACAAAGCCATATTTCAGTGACCTCCACTTAAATTTATTTATTCACCCTAAATGTAATAAATAATTATTCAACCATTTAATCAATGCAATAGGCTCGTGATATAATGAATAGGTTTTTTTTTTATAGTTTTTTTTTTAATACTCACAAAAAAGGGCTCGAATGATTCAAATGGACAAATAAAAACTAAGTAATTCAAATTAGGGGTGTCAATTTCAGGTTTCGGGTCGTGTTCATGTCGGGTTGATTACGTTGTATAATATTTCATGTCGGATTTCGGGTCAACCTGATTTGGGAAAAAACCCAAAATGGCTAAACCCAAACCTGAAATTTTTCGTGTCGTTCGGGTTCGTTTTTCCGGGTTATAGGCAAAATTGACAAAATTTAAGGTTTCGGGTCGTGTTCGTGTCAGGTTGAGCATGTGGAATAATATTTCAGGTCGGGTTTCGGGTCGACCTTATTTGGAAAAAACCCAAAATGACTAAACCCAAACCTGAAATTTTTCGTGTCGGTCGGGTTCGTTTTTTTGGGGTTCGTGTCAAAATTGACACCCCTAATTCAAATAGAAACAATCAAATTTATCATTTCATGCTTAGCTTGCATAAAAATTAAAAAAAATTAAGTTAAAAGAGAGATCCAAACAATTGTAAAAGGGAAAAATTACCGTTGAATCAAAAGGTACAAATGGACAATGGAGTACTTCGCCACTTCAATTATGCGTAGTGGTTATTTTCCAAAAGAGTAGACACTCCATTTATTTACATGTAGTAGTGGCCTACTTGTTCGTTTGACAAATTAAGTACTATAATATTTATTAGTATTATATTATATTATTCTAAATGCAATATTTTTTGGATGAGTACTTGTCCAAGTAGCAAAATTCATGCCATGGTTGAGGTTCGATTCCCCACATCGCATGGTCCCCTATCACTCTCTTTTATTCATAATTTGTGTGGCATTTCTCCGAGTTCGGATCCTCCAAAAAGACAATGCAATATTTTTTCTTATTAATATTCCCTCCTTAAAAAAAATGCCATAAAAAGTGGATGACGTGTTCAACCATTTTTATTGGGGAAATACATTTTCTATTTCATACGATTTTCTCTTACCCATATTTGGTCATATGTTTTAAAAAAAATTATTTTTGATCCCATTAGATAATTATTTTTCTATTTTTTGTTCCATTAGATAATTAAAAAATTTTCTCAAAACAATAATTTAAAATATTTTTCACTATTAAATATAAATTCATTTCCTAGCTTGTATATGACGTTCAACAAAAAAAAAAAAAAAATTTGAGTCTTTGTATATGCAGGATTCTACTTTGAGAGATACAACATTTTAAATGCTTATCAAATTCTCGAAAAATTAATCTTGAGCCCAATTTAGCTTCATAATACCCGGCATAGGCCAAGAAAAAGAAAACCCAAATAATGGGTTCACCATGTTTTCTCCCATTCCATATGATCCATTTCGTCGGAAAGAAGGGCTGTCATGAGTTACTATGAGGAATAACCGTCCCACACCTCACAGTCCCCCCCGTTTTTTTTTTTTTTCTTTTTCCCCCAATTTATTTAATGGTGCCGTGGTAGTTCTCCAAATATACAGAACTACGGTTGTAGTAGATGTTTTAATTATTTCTAAAAAAAAAGTGGAGGAGTAGTACTTATCATTTATTTTTGGTATAAAGTACAACCCCATAAGCTAGCGAGCAGTGGAGCGGTTGTACCTAATGGACGGTTAGGATGAGGTTCGTCCACGGCCCACAGGCGCACCTACTTTGAATCCAAGGATGTGAATCTTTTAATTGAATCTTTCCTTCCTTTCCACGTCCTATATCCATTGTACGGCATTTCCCTTTTCCTTATTATATACTCCCTCCGTCCCACGAAGTTTGAACCCTATTCCTTTTTGGGATGTCCCACGAAGTTTGAACCCTTTCCGTTTTTAGAAAAATTAAATTAATATAAGTTTGATTAGAATCTTAATTATTATCAAATCCCATTAAAAATACTTACTTTTACTATTCTGCACAAATTCCAATGCATTATTACTTTCCTACACAAAGTCCCTTATATTTCTTTAACTCTTAATATTACAAAATTGATACAAATAAAAATTGTATAAAATATATATTCTAAAACTACACGATTAGACGATTCTAACAAGACCACACTTGAATATTTTTCTCAAATTACATCACTACGATAATATTAAGTCAAAGTTAAACAATAAACAGTATCAAAATTCATTATAATCTTAAACACAAATACCCACACCACTTTAACTACTAAACTCCACTACCTAAATTACCGTGCCCAAAAGAAAGGCTTCAATCTTCGCGGGACGGAGGGAGTACTAGTAATCATAAGACATCAATGGTTCACCAAAAACTAGTTTCTTAGAAACAAAAAAAAAAATATACAATTTCTAGTTTTCTACAAGTTCCACCAAAGGCTCTTTAGAAGTTAGGACAAACAAAAGAGTTTCAGTGAATGTAATTAATTTATCACACTATCTAACTATAATCGATCTTACTTTGATCCCCGCTATGTTTAATTTTTTACCAAAATACCAATTATTCACTTGTGAATTGTGGTTACTTTATCATAATCAGTAGTTTTCAATAGTAGTTTACTAAAAGATAGTCATGAGTCATGAGAAGTTGCATGTTATTATCAGGACACTCTTAAAGTCTCTTAATTATGCCAAGACTTTGTTTATCTCTGCAATTGGGGGGGAAGAAAAAGGCATCACACGTAAATTCAACCGATGTTTATCTACGTCTCCATCTAATCCTCTTCCTCCCCAACTAAATTCGTATGGTCAATAAGAACTCCTTACATGAATTAAGGAAAAATGTCCAAATTCATCCTTTATTTTTCAAAATTTTCCAAATCCGTCCTTTATGTTATTCTGACCCTTTTTAGTCCTCTATCTTTTGGGTCAATGGCCAAATCAGTCCTTTTTATATTAAATTGGCCCATAACCTTTTAAATGTTTCATTTCAGCCTCAAATATTAAATTTTTACTTTTATTTATCTGTTTATCAAATAAATGTTCGACATGCTTCGGTAAATAAAATTAAATATTAAATTCATACATTCGGTTTGACCGCCTTATCATGGGGTCTTCCTAGCTCTGGAAATTTACGGACTTCCTCCAACCACACGAACTCCCTCCCATAACTATTTCGATCTGAAAAGGTAAACCATTGGCTACGGTAGCATTGTCAGAGGGAGTCCATAAAATACCAGAGGTCGGAAGACCCAGCACAAGGCGGTCAAGTCAAAAGTATGAAGTATAATGTTTAATTTTAATTTCGTAAGCATATTGGACTTATATTTAACAAATGGATCAATAAAAATAAAAAAATTAAGATTTTGGGGCTGAAATGAAAAAATTTAAAAGGTTATGAGCCAATTTAATATAAAAAGGACCGATTTGGCTATTAACACAAAAGATAGAGGACTAAAAGGACCAGAATAACATAAAGGACGGATTTGGAAAATTTTGAAAGATAAAGTACCTATTTAGATATTTTTCCCATGAATTAATTATGACTGTTTGGACTCCACATCAAATGCATTTAAATTTTTTTGGTACGATTACTTACAAAGTCGATTTCTGCTTAAAGAGTAAGGAGAGTTCATGCCATACTTTACCTCTAAATCCAAAATTCCATCCATTTTCAATGCATTTAATTGAAACATGAATACTTCAAATTTGCATCAACACTTGAACCAATTAATTTTAAAAAATACTACAAACCCGGCTTCTGTCTTGACAAACTTGTCATTTGTCGTTTGAGTTATTTAGGGATTTGAGTGATATGAAACTCTAGCGTACCTCTACGTTACTCTCAGAATTTTAAATAGGCTTAAATGAAAAAAAAAGAAAAAGAGAATATTACATTTGCCCATTCTTTTTCTAATTCCTTTCTATCCCAATTCCCACATCCCACCTAAGTTTATACTCCATCCGTCCCATTAAAAGTAGTTACATTTGACTTTTGACAGTGTTCATTATTTAATTTTGACTCAATTTTAGTGTATTGATACAAGAAGAGGAAAATAGTCAAGTGTTTTCTTGTTAGAATGATTTAATCGTATAGTTTTAAAGTATACATTTTATATAATTTTTACTTATAACGATTTTGAGATAAAAAGAGTTCAACAACTGCATTAGATTTTGTGCAGAAAAGAAAGTAGTTACTTTTAATAGGACGGAGGGAGTATTCAACTTCTTGTTGACTTGTTACTCCGATCTCTCCTTCCATTTCTGACTATTTTATATTTCCTTTATTTTTTAAAAATTGTTACGGACCCACCTTGCACGCAGTCCAATGTATATTTTAAATAATTAATAACTCAAATTCATTACAAGTAAAAACTCTAAAGTTCGATATTTAAAAACTATAAGACGAGATAAATCTAACAAGATCTCGCTTGGCCATATTTTTTTTTCGGGGGGAGCTTGGCCATATTTTAACTTATATAATTATGATAAAACTTTAAGTTAAAGTATGTGTGTGAATAGTACCTATTTGTCAAACGTATCAAACAAAAAAAAACGGAGGAAGTATTTCATCTTCACGGGAATTTGGAGCAACGTCCAAATACAGCCCATCGATGGAAACCCTAATCTGACGGCCCAAACAAAGCCCACAGCTTAGCAGCCCACATATTTTTCGATACGATCAAGAAATGGAAATGTCTGCCGCATGTATATATGGCAACAGGGCACAGGAGATTTCCACACTCGGTTGCTTACTCACTGTGCTGGTGTCACGATCTTTGTGTTCTCCGCCCCCGTCCACATTCATTGCCCCTTTCTCCATTACCTCTTTTCCAGATCTGATCGCTGCTCCTGTCCTCGATTTCATCACCAATGGCGTCCGTTCGTGCATCCTCCGCTTCGTTTTCTACTGTTGCTTGCTCATTCAAGCAAGACAAGGTTATTTGGTTGCGTTTTTTTGACTTTGTGTTTTTTCGTTTGTGCCGTTTTTGGCTGCAATTTGATTAGCTGTGTGTTTGTTTTGTTTCATTTTTTTTTTTCTATGGTGTTGTTCTTCACTATAGTTTATGGTCGATCCGTGATTTTTAGCTTGGTCGGTCGTAAAATTTGTCGCGATCTATCTCGGCGCGAAGTTTATCGTGATCCGGATTTTATTGAGTATGAAAGTTAATTTATAGTTTTTTTTTTTTTTTGGATAAGCATTTATAGTTTATGATCTGACCAGAAGTTAAGTGTAGTTTCTTGGTTTATGGAAAAAATAAATTAAAATCACTATTTTTAATTTAGGAAAGGAGTGGTACCTTTCTACTTTAAAATCACCGTGTAACTTTCTTTTGGCTGCCTATTCCATTTGTCTTCTATATTTTCTCAATTGATGTGTATTTCACGAAATTTGATTTTGGTTTCATCATCGACTAATTGCATACCGCAATTTTTGTTTTTCAATTTCTCTGCATCGTTAACCAAGATTATGTTGTATTAATTTGACATACTTTAAATGTTTTCAAGAAATTGTTTGAAGTGATGCATTGAAATTAGAACCATCATCTTTCCTGATTTATGTTTTTGCATTGTGGCAGAGTTCAAGTTTGAAGAAGGCTTCGCTGTCATTCAGCGGAAAGGCATTCCCATCGCATAGGTTGCCGGTGCTTCGTTTCAGAGTTTCTTGTGCTGTATGTTTCTGTTTTTAAACTTCTTAGAATCGACCTTTTGTTTTTGTTCTTGTTCTTGTATATATTTAGGTGCAGTTTCTGGTAATTGAACTTGTTCTTTTTTCTGCTTAATTGATAATAGTGCCATTACTGATAAATCTTGATTGTGTCATTGAATAGGCTAAACCGGAGACTGTCGATAAGGTGGTTGAGATTGTGAGGAAACAACTGGCACTTCCTGCAGATCGCGATGTCTCTGGAGAGTCAAAATTTTCGACACTTGGTGCTGATTCTCTTGACACGGTAATGAGTTTGTTGTTGTGACTAGCGCTCCTATACTTTGTTTTGTAACTTTGTGGATGTTATTTGTCTGTTTAATGCATTCTTTAAATATATACTCCCTCCGTCATTCAATAATATTAACATTGGCATACTAAACACTTTTCATTGACTAGCTTTGATTCGACTTTTTAACACAGTTACATAAGATAAAAATAGTCGAGTGAGATCTTGTTAGATTTGTGTAATCACATAGTTTTAGAATATTAAATTTTTATAATTTTGTATTTTATAAAATTTGAGATATATACTCTTTAAAAATGTGTATTGGATTGCGTGAAAACATGAAATGCTAAAATTTTTTATGACGGAGGGAGTACTTTAGTTGTCAGTTTTCTTTGGTAGTTTTTTTGGACATTTTTAGAATGCAAATACCCCAATTTTCATAATCCTTTTCTAGCAATCAGTTGCGAAAAACTGTTGCATGAGAATTCCCCATGTGCCGTCCGTTCGATTGAATTTTCATGCTTAGCGATGTCATGCTATTTCTTCTTTTTTTTTTTTTTTTATTATGTTATTCATATCAACATTGCAATGTGGGAAGTATGTTCTTATGCATTTAAAGAGCTGGTGAAAGAAGGGTCCATTTCTTAGCCTGGTTGGATAATTACATCTTTGGAATTGTGCATGCATATATCTTCCCTAAGAATGATATAAATATTTTCATCTTGGCATGATTATAAACGGTTGATTAATAGTTTTTAATTTCACTTCGATCTTCATTTTCATATGCCAACCACAAAATATCTGTTTGTGGTACATATTATATGGAGTACCATTTGATTCCTTTTGTGAATTTTGTGTGGCAATCTACATGCTTTAAACATTCTGATTGTTAAGACTATACCATCCCAGATGAATGACAGATTGGATACTTTGCATTTCATTGTTTCGTACTGAAACAGATTTTATTTGCAATTCCGACGGACTGAATGGGGATTATATCTTGTTAGGTTGAGATTGTAATGGGACTGGAAGAGGAGTTTGGAATCTGCGTGGAGGAGGAAAGTGCCCAGAGCATCACCACCGTTCAAGAAGCCGCTGATCTGATTGAGGAACTCATCCAGAAGAATTGAGTGGAGAAACGAAGTTGAGCAGGGGTGTTAGCTCCATAGTATAAATGTTGTGTAGCAACATATTTTCGATTGATGAGGTGTGGTGTGGTGTGGTGTGGATGATTCCTGTTGCTTTTTATTGTTCCTAGAATTGGACATTTAATTTATCCAGTTTGTCATTCGAACATGCTGATTTTTGTCTCTGCTTGGAGGAGGAACCTCTTGAATTTAAATTTTGCTGGCTTCTGGGTGTAGTGTTCTGGTACCTTCTAAACTTTTTGGATGACAGCCCCTTTTTACTTTGCATTAGATAACACAGGGGCAGGAAAAATTTGTTGACTTATTACTTATTTTCATTAAATTCAGACCAAACCAGATAAGAAACGTTAAGACCAAATCAAATCAGATCCATTCAGACAAGAAACATTCAGATCAGGCCTAATCAGATCATTATAATAATACTACTTCCTCCCTTTTTTTATTAACTGCATCATTTCTGCATATCACGCAATTCAATAAATATTTTTAACAAATAAATTACTATATTTTTGGTGAAATTGGGTATCCCAAGCCACATTGGACCCAAGACTAACTCATATTTTATATGAATAAAAATTAATCAAAATTATAATATGAGAATAATAATAACTCATATTTTAACTAATAATAACTCATGTGTTAAAAAGTTAATCAAAATTATTTCATGAATAATTGTTACTATGCAAATGGAGCAGATATATGAGGATATGAGAATGGAGGTAGTATAAAATAACTCCGTTTAGAAAAGATAGCTACATTGGTAAAATTGACACTATTCACCTAAACACTTTAATTTGAAGTTTTATCATAGATATACAAGTTAAAAAATAGCCAAGTGAGATCTTGTTAGATTCGTTTCATCGTGTAGTTTTTAAATACCGAAGTTTTAGAATTTTTACTTCTACCGAATTTGAGTTATTAATAGTTTTAATTGTGCATTGGACTGCGTGCTGGGTTGATCAGTAGTTATCTTTAAAAAACGGAGGGAAGTATCAGATCAGAACATCATCATATTTAAGATTTAGAGACCAGGGCCTTATAACCCTGGGGCTGGGGGAGAATACGTGTTGGGTGCTCGAAAATATTCCAAAAAATATGACAAAGCAATTTGAAAAGAAACCTAGAAAAATAAGGTTCCGAAGTGTTGGTGAGATTTGCCACTCTACACATAACATAACCCATAAAAGTAGTGAGTATGGTCAACCACTCCCCCCACCCAACGAAGATTTCTCAATATAGATCGCCTAATAGTAAAATGTATGGTATATACGAAGTACTCCCTCCCTTTTTTTATATCTTCACCATTTGAATAGTTGACACTATTTATTAAGTAACTTTGATTCAATATTTTAGCACAATTGTGTAAGATAAAACATAGTCAATTGAGATCTTGTTGGATTCGTCTAATCGCGTAGTTTTATAACATCAATTTTTTACAATTTTTACTTATATATAATTTTAGTTATTAATGATTAAAAACTTGTATTGGATTGCGTGCAGTGAAGAAGTGGAGAAGTTAAAAAAAAACGGAGGGAGTATTACTTTGACACGTCGTTCTAGTCTGGTACCGCATATGCTCTTTTCTTTTCCTGCATCATGTGTGTCTGTCTCATCACGTTCAGTTTCAAATTATTTCTTGGTAAGTGTATAACTAATTCGAGATAATAATAATAGAAGTATTTCAAATTCAGGTTTTTCACTAGATATAGACAGAACTCCGACTTTGTACTATAGGTACATTCATAGTCACAGGCCCTTAAAATGTTTTGGGCAATAATACCCACCTTCACTTCAGCGTATGCTGACACAGAAAATGACATGATTTCACTCATGTATCCATGTTTGTCCGTCCGTATGGAGCCTCAAATATTCGTCTGGCTTGCACGCGCGTCTTCTCATTTCAAGAATTCTACATCTTCTCACATTGAGATTTTTTGGATGTTAAGAAATGATTGTCTAAATTTAAGGAATTTATCCACGGATGAAGAAAGACTTCTTAATTACCCATAAGAATTGCGACTTTCGATCCTCACGAGTAGTAAGGACCAAGTGATGTGGACCAATGACGTCTACGGATAATTACGCAATGGATAAAAATAAAATCAATACCACTCAAACCAATTACGTTTGGTAACAATGATGTAATTTTAATATATACGTATATTTGAGATCGATTATATGATATGAGGTTGCAAACGTTAAGGTATCTCCAAAAGAGGGTGTTGGAGTAGTACTTGTCTAAAATGATTCTAGTCCTACAAAAAATTTTCAAATGAAAACCTTGATCAAAGCTCTATATATGCATCCCTCTTTGATTGAAAGATTATTACCTTCTGGTCTTTTGGACATTGTCCTCTAATCACATCCCACCTGCACATCTTCGGAGTAGGAGAATGTGTCCCGGTCCGACCACCACCACCGTCCGTCCGTCCATCGTGTTGTGTCACCTCAATAACGGCGCAAGGGCACCGTTCTTTGCATTGTGTGAATTCATCAGGGCCTGGATTTCTCTCAGTGTTTTCCCTTTGGTTTCAGGAAGGGTCTTTGCCACAAACACCGTCGCCAGCAAACAGAACCCACCGTAGATCGAAAACGTGCCTGAAACAGACACAAGTCCAAATAATATTGGAGGCGTCGATGAATACGTCTCAACCGTGTAGAATTAGAAACTCACCAGTAGAGCTCCAGCTCATGAGGTAATTGAAAGTGTAGGAAACTGCCCAGCAAAGGAACCACATCACCAGAACAGCCAGGCTTCCCGCCGCGCCTTTTATTTCTATCGGCAATATCTGAAAAAAAGACAATGCTTGAATTCATTAGCCCATATAAGTATAGATTTGTAATTAAGAACAAGCATGGAGTACCTCTGACATTACAACCCAAGGAACTGATCCTAGTCCGATCGTATAGGCAGATATGTAGATCTGATCACATTTATTCAGTGTCAGTAATTTTCAGACCACAAGCATATATGAATGAATTCAGCACAGTTAGTTCATACCAGTATTCCGGAAACAGCAAGTACTGGAACCCATTCAAGCAAGACAGCTTGGCCCTGATTTGGACAGATTTCATAAGAAGTGTAAGAATGCAGTGGAACCAATTTTGAAACCATGTTCCGGAAGTGATTAAAATAGGAATGCTATGAAACATTACTTTAAGGTAAAAACCAGCGCCCGTCAGGAAACATCCAAGAGCCATCCCAGCTGATGACCCCAACAAAAGTGTCCTTCTTCCGGATATATCGACCAGCAACGCTCCAATCACCATTACAGGAACCTTAAAGACATTTCTAAAGGATTCAGATAAGTGCATTTTCTGCAAAACAAATCAGGCTTTGAGGACGATTGCGTACCTGAATCAAGGCAAATGCAATTGTCCCAGTCTTCCCGGAAGAAAATCCTGCAGTTTTAAACGTTGTCAAAACAATGCCAAGCCAAAGATCTAACATATCGTGTATAGCCAACAAAAAAAAAAAAAAAAGAAAAGAAAAGAAAATGAGGTACCGGCTGCTACAAAAACTTCGCTCACATAAAAGTTTATCCCATTCACCCCTCCAAGTTGTTGGCAAGCCATCAACCCCACAGAAATCTGAACGACGAAAGATACTCAGTCCAAACATCCAATCACAAGAAGCAGATCATCAATAAACAATCGGAAAAAAAAAAAAAAAAACATTCATACTATGACAGGACGGAGATATGCTGCACCAAACAAGTCCATGATTTGAACTTTCGGAAGATTCTGGAGTGCATCAATACTATCCTGTTGTGCAAGACATAGCACATGTATTGAAAAGACACAAAACAGATTCTGGTACAGGAGGAGATGGAGGAGAAGGGAAACGTACTAGAATTTCTGCAGTTTCTTGGGAAACATCAGCCCCCATGCCGCGAAGCTTGCGTAATGCATATTCAAATTCTTTCAAGTGGCCTACTTTTGCCTGCACGGAGCCAAATTGTTGCTAGTAATTAGTTTTTCCAGTTACTAATGAACGATAGTTTAGTCTCGACTTGTTCTCACCAGCCATCTTGGAGACTCGGGGATGAAGAACGACCCAATAAGCAGTATAAGACATGGTAACACGCCTACATATAGATCAAAATATGTAAGAAAACTATGGATCGATATGTTTAGGGAGTTATTATCATGTAAGGGCGAAATGTGGCTCACCGATTAGAGCTAATGTTCTCCATTTTATAATTGTTCCGAGTAGATATGCATTGGTTGAGCCAAGAACCATCATGAGCTGCATCGTGACAAAAGAACAAGTACATTAACTTCAACTAGTATTCAAAATCCAAATTCCCCAACCAAACAAGGCCTATATATGATTTTCTCACCGGGTTCAGCGATCCAATTCCTCCACGGAGATTTTTAGGAGCAATTTCGCCTATAAAAACTGGAACCTGATGAGGCATTTGATTTTAGTCACAGCCACCAACTTGGGTAATGAAGAGATAAATAAGCAATAAGCATAAACAGCCTTAATTACCACTAACGTGAATACTCCGATGCCATATCCCGTGCAGAACCTCCCAATATCGAGGGACAATGCGTACTGCGTTGTAACGTGTTGTAATAACATGTTTTCTCAATAGGATTCCTATCTTAATCCAATATATGTCGCTGTGGTTACAGATTTATCAAATTGAACATTACATACCTCAGACAAATAGATTGCAAGCCATCCAGCAATGCAGATAACAGCTGACACTCTCATGGCCTTTTAAAAAATAAAGAATGAGTCAGAAAATTTGAATAATTCATTTAAATGCAAAAGGAAAGATTCAATTTTTATTTTCTTGAAACAGATAAAAACTTAAATGAATGGACAGAAAGAACACAATTTTGAATCATCCATACCCCTTTACGGCCTATTATATCTGCCATTCTGCCACTGGTAATTGCTCCAAACATAGCCCCAATTGTGATTATTGAACCAAACATCGAAAACTATAGAAATACATAAAACTAAGTACATCATCTTCGTACTAAATAGAGATGAACTGATGAGCAGTTTTACATTAATGTCAGAGGAAAACTAAACATATAATCACTTAAGTTTAAAAGTACCTGGGAAAGAGATAGGCTTAAGTCCTCTCTTATAGCAGCCTGTGTGGGTGAAGAGAATCCAACCTGCAAAAAAAAACATAAAAGTTACCATAAAAGGATATGAAGAGGAAAAAGATTAATAAACCAAAAAAAAAAAAAAAAAAAAGGAAACAAGAAGAATGGTATGGTAACTATCAAAGGTCCTGTCTTTAGTTTCATGTTCCCAAAATTAAGAATAAACAAGAAGAAAATTCTTACACATGACCCAAACGCAAAAGACCCACAAACAGCAACAAGGGTGGCCAGCAAAACCATCCAAATCGAACCACTTTCAGCCCCTTCTTCATCAGACTTAAAATGTTGTTCCTTGCACTGAACAGGGAGCTTCTTAGGATCATCAACCCCAACCCCATTGATGTCCCCATTCTCAATATCGCTGTACTCAGTGCTAGTGGCCATTGTATGTGTGTAATAGCAAAATGAAACTGAGGAATTGGGAATTAATACTAATTAGGATGAACAGAGGATGGAAATTAGAGACATTTATAGGGTTTGGACATTGGTGTCCAACTCAAATCAGAATTGAGTTTAATGGCATGCTGCCGCTCTGCTTGTTGATCTCTCACTATACAGAAATAACATAGCATATACAATATGGTAACCCGTGTTATTATAGACTCCAGCAGTCCAGCTGCATTTTATTTAACAACTACTGCATTAAATTTGTTTATATGGTAAGAAAGTAAAAGTTAATCAAGATGTTTTTAGGTTATTTGTTCACATGATAAAATGAAGGAGCTGATAGTAATTCAAACCTTAACTTGATGCATGTTTGAAAGTTAAAGTTGATTACATACAATGTATACATATCTAGAAGATATTGATGTTTGTTGGTATAGAATAAGAAATTACTCCCTCCGTAGTTTTGCATCACTCCACTATTTTGCACCTGTATACAATTTAACACTGATTCAAATTTTTATGATAGTTATATAAGAAAAATATAATTAAGTTAGATCTTTTTAGATTTATCTACTTTTTTATAATTTTTACTTATACCCAATTTAAGTCATCAATCTCCCACCACCCATTTCCTACCCATTTCGTAGCCTGTATAGACTGTTAAGTTAAAAAAATTAAGTCATTAATCATTAAAAATATGTATCATCTTACCTGCCAGTTGTCAATGTTGCAAACCTAATACGGATAGTATATGAGATTTCAACAGTGAAAAAGATCTCCATTTGAATATGGCAATTGCAATTTTGGAAGATTAAAATGAAAGAAATACCAAAAAGATAAATTTACAAATTCATGTAATATACAAATTACTATTAGAAATTTGAATCTTGAACAGTTTTTTTTTTTGATGAGCCGAAGCCGGGCAAGAATCTTGAACAGTTTGAAATCAATATACTTGACATAAAAGATTTAGCAAGTGATTGATTGGTCTTTTTTTCTATGTGCTTTTATATAGTGCGTACTACATTTTTTCTTATTATTATGTATAAAGATAAATTTTAATAAGGTTGACAATCCAGTTAGTTAAATACTACTTCCTCCGTTCCTTATTAAATGACACATATTGACTTTTGTCACTGTTCATTGAGTGACTTTGACTCGACTTTTTAATACAATTATATAAGATAAATATAGTCAAGTGAGATCTTGTTGGATTCGTCTAAGCGCATAGATTTAAAATATCAAATTTTCATAATTTTTACTTGTATGGAATTTGAGTTATTACGAATTGAAAACGTGTATTGGATTGCGTGAAATGTGGGTCCGTGGCAATTAAAAAGAAACGGAGGAAGTATGAGTTTGGAGGTGTTTGGAATGACTTTTTTTTGACGTGTTTTTGGCTTTTACTTCTGCCAAAAACACTTTTGAAGAAAAATACTTCCTCCGTTTTCAAATCTTTTTTACATACCCACTTTTCACGCAATCCAATGCACATTTTAAACCATTAATAACTCAAGTTCGGTACAAGTAAAAATTCTAAAAGTTCGATATTTAAAAACTACTCGACAAGACGAATCTAACAAGATCCCACTTGACTATATTTTAACTTGTATAACTATGATAAAACTTTAAGTGAAAGTCTGTGGGTGAATAGTAACACATTACTAAATGTAAAAAACATATGAAAACGGAGGTAGTATTGTTTATTTTAGGCCCGTTTGGATTGACTTTTGAAAAAAGCAGAAGCCAAAAGTAGAAGCAGAAGTAGAAGTTAAAAACAAAAGCATGTAACTTTTGTATTTGAATGAAATGTTTGAAAAACAATTTTTTTCTAAAAAAATATGATTGGATGAAAACCAGAATGTCTTTGACAGTTGGATCGAGAAGTAGGTAGCTGGAGATAAGGTTTTCAGTTTTCATAGTCATGTCCAAATAACGTTATCATCATTTCTCAAAACAATCCAAACTAAAATCTGGCCAAATACTAATAAACAAAGTAGTAGTAGTATATTGCATTAATTTTTTGCTTGAATAATAAAGCCAAATACTAGCTACTCCCTATCCAACTTGATATATATTAGAAGCTGATCGAATACATATATTTATATTCCACCAATACAGAGATGTGGCAAACCTGATTGATTGAGCAGGAAAAGAAAGAAGAAAGAAAACTACAAAAATAGTTTATAATGTGCCCAAGCTGTATCACTTTATTATAGTAGGAGTATTAAATAAAAATATTACTCTTTATTGATTTGAAATGATGTTTGGATTGGGGTTGGCAAATGCCAACTAGGATCCCAATCCATTAGAGAATAATTAAAGATGGGGAAATTCAAAAACAATCAGCTCAATAACATGACTATGTACTGTCCCACTTCCTCCAATAATTCAAAAGATATATACGATATTGATCGGGACACAACTATAGCCTATAGTTGTGAGTTGTGAGCGACCAGATCGTGTGCCCAATTATGACAATGGAGTTGCGCCGGCGGCCCCATGGTTTGGTTTTCGTAGTTAGCTGTACGGGTAGATGGTGTTCGCGGTTTAGCGATTTCAATGTTGAGGTGGTAAATGGTAGTAATTAAGCATGAGGAGCCATGAAATGTTATGACAGGCTTTCTTGTATACCAATTATTATTATGGGCTAGGCCCATTATAAAATTGGACTAGAATTCCAAAATGCCTGATGTCAGACCTGGCAATAAGCCCAATAATGGAGTATAAAAGACCCATGGTTTAGAGTTTGGACTCGGCCCATTAATTCTCATCTCCGATTCTCCATTCCTAATTCCCCAACTCGCTGATATGATCTGAACCTTCCGCCGCCACAGCAATCGTCGTCGTCAGTGACTCTTGTTCAATCGGGAAACGCAGGTAGGGAGCTTCTGTGCTGAATTATCTCAAAACCCTAGTAGTATATCCCTTTGATTTCAATTTTCAAAGAGGCGCAGCAGCCCGCAAATACGCACTTCCGCAGCCTCAGCCTCAGCCTCTACCTCTCCGCCACTCCCTCCCCTACCATTTCCCAGTCTCTGCCATTCACCCACACTCCAGCGCCGCTCATCTTCTCCGTCGCCGCCTCGCCGGTCCCCTGCGTCTGACGCTGCTCTTCTGCCTTCGCCCGTCGCTCGTCTGTCTGCTCGCCCTCTGTCTGCGGTCTGCCGTCTTCCTCTGCCCGTCGCCGCTCGCCCGACGTCTGCTCGTCCTCCGGCTCTCTCCAGTGTGCTCGCCCTCCATTGGCTGCGAGAGAGGTAATTTTGCAAACTCGTATAGGGTTTATTTTTTTCGGCAGTGATTATTCATTTATTCTAACGATCATGTGGCTCCGTTAGAGATTTATTGAAATAAGCGGTGTTATTTCTACATTGCTGTGTTTTTAGATTGAAATTAGTGGTGTAATTTTGATTATTTTTACGATGATGTGTTTGTTTCAGTAGAGCTTCCGTGACAATGTCCTTATGTCCAGTGTCGTCCCTGTAAATTGACCTGCTGTTGTTATGTTATATATATATATATATATTATAAATTTTTTTCAATTGTACATTCTACTATATTTATGGTTTAAAGAACTTGATAGGTTCAGGAATCTCAGCTGTCTATAATTAGATTGATGCCAGAGATAAATAGTAGGGCTTTGCTTATGACTCCGAGCAGGGGAGGTGTGCATAGATTATCTATGGGGTTGCAATTACAGGGATACATTTCTTAGCATCATTCTCATCTGTAGTTTTTCCTGAATCTCTTCATTGGGATAATATTTGTAAATGTGTATATTACTGCATAGTTTAAACTTTAAACTTGAAACTATGTTTCCTGTAAAATGTAGATTGATTTTCACTTCGGGTCTTGGTGGGTCGGGTTGGGTTGGACTGCTTGCAGTTAATTCATTTGGGTCCACGGGTCTGGGTTCGGGTTTCGACGGGCCGTTTCTGTTCGGGTCCAAAGAAGTGATACCTCGGGTTGGGTCGGTTCTTGGGTCCTAAAATTCCTCTCGCTTTGGGTCCTGGGTCCCGCTGGACCCGACCCATTGTCATCCCCAGTGTAATATAATTCGCTCAACTCCCTAGCGAATTGCGAATCCATTCGCTCGAACCCAATCGGGGTTCGGCAGCGATCTAAGTCGCTTGGATTCGCGATTCAAATCGCTGGAATGAGCGAATTGAAAGAAACAAAGACACAAAGACAGGAGCGGGGGAGTAGGGAGCGGCGGACCGGAGAGGCGCGGTGGGGATGAGAGGGATTGAGGGAGAGGAGGGAGGAAGAGGCGCAAACAGCAATACATAAAGAAAAAATTAGGGCACACAGCGGCGGGAGGGAGGAGATGAGGGAAGAAGATAAACAGTACTTTATTTATTACATTTACTTTAGTCAAATAACTTTTTAGTCTCCCTACATTTTATATTCAAGTTTTTGTCCTATTCAAGTCTTTCTCTATTTCCAAGTACGGTAATCAATTGAGTGGAAGAAAAAATAAATTATTAAATATGAGTGATGTAGTTAGGAGTTGGGACCCATGTTATTTTAACATTTGCAGATTAATATTAAATATTAATTAAAAAATCAATAAAACAGTAGTAATATTCTAACAAAATTTTAGAAAAAAACAAATCAAATATTAATCGAATTAAAGCATCGAATTATGAATCGAAAAAGCGAATTAAAGCAGTATACCCCTAGCGAATCAAAAATTTCCTAACTAGCGAATTGC
This sequence comes from Hygrophila difformis, assembly GCA_030278955.1. Taxonomy (NCBI): domain Eukaryota; kingdom Viridiplantae; phylum Streptophyta; class Magnoliopsida; order Lamiales; family Acanthaceae; genus Hygrophila; species Hygrophila difformis. The sequence goes on from JAOANR010000007.1 coordinate 16,445,164, forward strand.
GAATCGAATTCCGTTCCCCGTACCGAAACGAATTCCCAATCATGTGACACTGGTCATCCCTACTGCCTACTGGGAACTGTGGTGGCTTTCACGCTTTGTTAAGCTTATGATTAGGTCATTATTCCCAATTTTCTGTGCGTTTATGTTGTTTATATTGATTATCCTCTTGATTATAGCAGCGGAATGTTTCTGAGATAGTGCCATGATTGTTCTACCATGGATTGGAGTAGCACTGAGTATTCCCCATGACTCTAGATGAGTATCATTATTGGGTTTGGGGACCTTGTGCAGTCGGGCACCCCGCACACCCTGAGAACCGGGCAACTGGCCATGTGTGGATCAATGATAATTTGATCTTATTGGAAGATGAACACTACATGTATCTGTATCTATATATTTGATGCAGAGATTATATAGTATTCACTTTATTTTCCTTATGTTATGTTCACTACTTCAACAGTGAAAATGGGAGAAAAGAAGAAAGCTGGTGCGCTGCTGGTGAAGCTTGTATCTGCAGCAGGGACAGGATTCTTTTATGTTGTGAAGAAGACCAAGAGGCTCCAAAGCCATAACATAAAGCTTGAGTTTCGCAAGTATGACCCTCGCGTGAATCGCCATGTTTTGTTTACTGAGGCAAAGATGAAGTGAATGCATAACTCCAATGTGTGGGTAGTATTTGTGTTTTTCGTTGTCATCGTTGTCTTTTGATAATCCTATTAGTCTGCACAGTAGGGCTGATATTTTCATGCCATTTGGAAAGTTATGCATGCTAGTTGTTTAACAAGCCTTGAAATGAAATATTGGGTACTATTTGAAAATTTAGTGACTGCATGTTTGGGCATTGCCAACAAGCTGTTTCTGATGTTTTTCCATTTGAATTTAGTTGTTTTGAAAATGCATTTTACTGGTTTTATAATGTGATGGTGAATGCATTTTGATGATAGGCTCTCCGCAGGATGACCTTCATCATAGTATGCTAGTAATCTTTATCTTCAATCTATTATCAATTTGAGTCTAATTAAGCAGCGTAAATTGTTTTCATGTTCCTGGATTATTCGAATTGTCTTAAAGCAGATTGGCGTGGTTGGTTGAGCAATGCCAAGACCAATTTGAGGTGTCAACCTGGTGATGCATATTGATTGCATTCGGAAGGTAATTCTTTGTGCCTTTTATATTTGTGATCATTTATTTGATTATGGAAACGAGTCCTAAAAACAGTCATAACTTGCATAGCAAAAAGAAATTTATACTCCTTCTGTCCCACGAAATGTGGCCAGTATTCTTTTTAGGGGTGTCCTGCGAAATTTGGCCACTTTCCATTTTTAGATAAATTAAAAATAATTATTTTTAGTATTCTGCACAACTCCCAATACACTTTTTGTTTTCTACCCAAAGTCCCTTGCATTTCTTTAATTCTTCATATTTTAAAATGGGTACAAATAAAAATTATATAATATATATATATATATTCTAAAACTAGACGCCCAGACGATTCTAACAAGACCATACTTGACTATTTTTTTCTAATTAAATCATTACAATAGTATTAAGTCAAAGTTAAAAAATAAACAAAGTCAAAATTCATTAAACTTTTTAAACACAAATACCTACACCACTTTAACCACTAAACTCCACCACTTAAATTACTGTGTCCAAAAGAAAGTAATCACATTTTGCGGGACGGAGGGAGTACTATAATTGTGGTTACATCACAATGTTAATCTCAAAGGTTTGTTTCATAAAATACCTGCATATGTGATTGGTAAATATCTTTGCATGAGCAGGTTGAAATTATTTGCCATGATTCTATTTTATCCATTATCCCCATCATTTGAAATGTTTATTTGGTAGACGTATAATGTGTACTTTTAGAAAAATATAAGTGAATATGAATAGTTTATGTTTAAGCATGCATTTTAATTTGATTGCACCATCATTATTCCAAGTCTGATTCGATGAATTAATCGAAGAAAAATGTTTGGTGATCTTTGGGAAGTTGTCAATCCTGTACATACATGTTTTATTAGTATTGATTAAATGGGATAGTGATTTAGTATATTGAATTATTTTATTAATTTGTTGTGGAAACTTAAATTTTAAACAATTGCCTTTCCAGTTTCCAAGGACACTTTTCCTAAATAAGCATTTATTTATTCTCTACTAATAAAATTTTGACGTTATATGGTAGGGTTTTCAGGTTTTGCAATAGGAGAATGATAGAGCACCCAGCGGGTTGTCAATCCGACACGTGATGTTTTTCAATTGGGTTTAATTATTTAGGGGTATGAACTATGATTAATATGGATAATTAGTTACTACTCCCCTTTGGCCCTTTACAATATTCAACAATGTGGTAATTGACAGAGTTTAGGTCGGTACCGTATGATTTCACCTTTTTTTTTTTTTTTTTTTTTATAAACGATGACACTCATATGTTGATAAAGGTGTGTGGAGCCCAAACCACACAAATTATAAAGGGGATAAAAGGGGAGGGATAGGGGGCAGGGTGAGGATCGAACCCCTAACATATGGTTGTAAGACGGGGGACTTGACCACTAGAGTAAGTCCCCAACCCCTCTTCTTAGTATGATTTCACCTTTTATGCATATGCGTTTTGATATATGATCACCTTTATGCTTCTATATTTCGATATATGATTTCACCTTTATGCTTCTAGTTTTTCGGCGGAACTTTATGCTTTTATTTTTTTTTTTGGTAAACAGAATTTTTTTAGGTAAACTTTATGCTTCTATTTTTGAACGGGTTAAACTGATTATTGTATTTAAAAATACAATAACCAGATAAATCCTTTTTAATCTGCTTATTCAAACAACATCTTTCACATAAGAAACGATTGTCATTGAGCGTGTATCTCTTCACAAAAAAATTCTTCCCCATAATAAGAAGTGTTTATTATTATTATTATTATTACTTTATTATTTTACCAATAGAACTTGGGCCCTTAACATATTGCTCTTCCAAAAAAATAGAACTTGGACCATTATAAAGAGATGTGGATATTGTCCATAAACAAAGACATCAACCAACCGCGTTGTTAGCAGTACCCAATTACTCAATGATATTGCCTTACCGAAGTGTCACGAGTCACGCACGACACCCTATTTTCGGTAAAAAATACTTTACATTTTAAAATAAAATGCAAATGGAAAAAAAGAAAGAAAATAATTTTATCTTCACTTTCATAAAAATCGATGTAATAATTAATGAGAATATAAAACTCTTGTATTGCCTATATCTAATCATTTTTTATCTATCAGTAAATGCACATTTTTAAGCGTGTATTAAGGATATTTTAAAAATATTATAATAAATAACTCCTTAAAAATCTTAATGTCTTAGACCCTAGAATGAAGCAAGAAATTTTGAAATACGGCTGCAAAAACAACTAAACAAGTTGACATGCAAAGGATAACTAGTTCATGGTCCATCATCAGTTCCACACTGTGACAGTGTGTTAGTGGCGTTTCTCGTGGAAAAAAATAAATATGTGGTGTATTTATTGCCACAACATTCGACCCCCAATGAGGGGCTGCAAAATTTCTGCCTTTTATTTTTGTTACGTTTTGGGTGGGTTTATTACACGTATTGTAAGCCAGTCCCAAGTGTCTTATTACAGCGACAGATTCATTCATTCACCCCCCCGCCCCACATGCTATTCTCTATTCTGTGTTTCTCTTTTCATGGTACATGTATCTCGCCCAAATGAGATTGTTGTAGTAGTTGTTATTACACCCTATCTTATCTTATCAATTTTTTATTTTTTATTTTGAGAGCCGTTGTTGTGGGAACCCATGCCACACAAATTAAAAAAGGGAATAAAAGGGAGGATCGAACCTCTAACCTTCCGTTAGAAGTTTAGGGACTTAACCACTTGAGCTAAGTCCTCATCCCCTCTTATCTTATCAATTGACCTACTTTAGAGACACACTAAAATATATACTTCTATAAAAGTGAAAAATATTTGAAACAAAATAAAAGAAGAATGGATAGAGGATTTCCTCCACCTCAAATTCAATGTAAATGTTTATGCTTCAACAGCATCATCTTTATTAATCTAGTGATGATTGTATTGTATGACGTACTGTAATAGAGTACATGTGTAAGTTTGACTTTAATCAAACCAATTCATTCCTTAAGACTATAGATTGGTAAAGGGATGGAAACGGATGCATTCATTGTAGATCTCTCTATCTATCCATTGGTGGGAAATCCTGCTGAGGTGGCCGAACGACAGGAGGACAGCACCCCATTGTTTGTCTCTTGCACAGTAACACTGTTTTCAGCTCAAAGTGGAAAGCAAAGCAACCCATTATGCATTGCTGCCCACTCTCAATACACTCCTCCACTCCAACACCACAACCAATCACTGAATCAGAGCAATATCATCCCCACCATTTGATTCTCCTGAGAGATCAATAAATAAATTACTTCTTCATTTACTCCCGAGAGGAATCAATTCAGAGCCCCAAAAAAAAGCCCTCATTTTGGTTCATCTCGCCATTTTTTTGTTTGCTACAAAATTTGTATGCTTTTAGGACAGCAACAAGGAATCCTGGTATAGGATTTATTGGGCGGCGGCAAAGAACTGCAATATCTGTTTGGTGGAGGAAATCTTGTGTGAGCAGCGGCGATGGCTTTCTGCGCATATGCTTTTCCGATGAACCAGGGTGTGATGGGTGCAGATGCTCCGGCACACACAAGATTATGCTCTCAATGGCTACATGGGGTGGATTTGAAGCCCCACCCATTTTGCAAGAATAGTCAGGTACATTTTTTTTCCCTTTTCCAGTTATAGTTTACTACTTTACTCGATATTTTGGATTTGGAGGAACTAGGAAGGTTATTATTAGTTCTTTGTGATTTAATTTTTGTAATCTGGATGAGAAATTATGTTTGATTTTGGTATTGGTTTTGTGTTGAAGGTATGGAAAAGGAGCAATGGTGGAATTTGTGCATCATTGTCTGAAAGAGGAGAGTATTTCTCACAGAAGCCTCCAACTCCTCTTTTGGACACCATCAACTATCCAATTCACATGAAGAATCTCTCCATGAAGGTATAATAACCGATTAAATTTTAGAATTTAGTTATCCTGATCCCCAGAGTATTTAAATTCGATGTGGACATCGAAGAAACACCTATGGTGCCCAAAACCTTAAAAATTTAAGAGCTTGTGGTAATGCCGATTCAGTGGTCGACAATCCACAAGGCATTAGTCCCTTTCTTTTTCAATGTAGTTCTATTTAAATCAAATTTAGTTGAGATCCTATTCGAATTTGAAATATTATTTCAATTATACAATTATTTTAGCTCACGTTGTGATCTTCTAATGTTTGATTCTTGAGGTGTTCGTTGTGCTTTTTTAACCATGTGTTTGTTTTTTTTTTTTTTTTTTTTTTTTTTTGGTTTGCAGGAGCTAAAACAACTTGCAGATGAGCTACGATCAGATGTCATCTTCAATGTCTCGAAGACAGGTGGCCATCTGGGATCGAGCCTCGGTGTTGTTGAGCTAACGGTGGCTCTACATTATGTTTTCAACGCTCCTCAAGATAGGATTCTTTGGGATGTTGGCCACCAAGTGATGATCTTTTCCTGTTGCATTTATTCTGTGAACGAATTCAGTGCTCTTTGTTAATGCTCTTTGTCTGTATTGTGACAAATTAGCTTTGCAATTGTGTTTGCAGTCTTATCCACACAAGATTTTAACCGGGAGGCGAGACAAGATGCCAACTTTGAGACAGACAGGTGGCCTCGCGGGCTTTACCAAGCGGTCCGAGAGTGAATACGATTGCTTTGGGGCAGGACACAGCTCCACAACAATCTCTGCAGGGCTAGGTAGTGCAATTGTGTAATTTTTTTTGGCGTGAAATGCTGTCGAATGCATATATCTTGATGGCGGTTTTACTTTTCGGCTGCAGGAATGGCTGTAGGGAGGGATCTTAAAGGCAGAAAGAATAACGTCGTAGCTGTGATAGGTGATGGTGCTATGACAGCAGGGCAGGCTTATGAAGCAATGAACAATGCTGGATACCTTGATTCGGACATGATCGTTATTCTCAACGACAACAAACAGGTCTCTTTGCCCACTGCCACTCTAGATGGCCCCATTCCTCCTGTTGGTGCCCTGAGCAGCGCTCTGAGCCGGTTACAGTCCAACCGGCCCCTCAGGGAGCTACGAGAAGTTGCCAAGGTTAGTTTAGCACACACAAGATCAAGAATGACAACCATAGTGAGAAGATTCAAGAGTTTTGTTGATTGGTTTGTGATTCACATTTTTTCAGGGAGTGACCAAGCAAATTGGAGGGCCGATGCACAATCTTGCAGCGAAAGTGGATGAGTACGCCCGTGGGATGATCAGTGGCTCTGGCTCGTCCCTTTTTGAGGAGCTTGGGCTTTATTACATTGGTCCTGTTGACGGCCACAGTCTTGATGATCTGACGGCGATTCTTAAAGAGGTCAAGAGTACTAAGACCACCGGGCCAGTGTTGATCCACGTCGTTACTGAGAAGGGGAGGGGGTATCCTTATGCTGAACGCGCCGCGGACAAATACCATGGTTCGGCCTCAGTTAAATCAAAAACTTTTGTTTTGTTCCATTTCATTTTTAACCACTTTTGGAAGTAGGTGAAGTTCTCATTGATAATAATGTTGTGTTGTGTTGAGTAGGTGTGGCTAAGTTTGATCCTGCAACGGGCAAGCAGTTCAAATCGAGCACCCCAACGCAGTCCTACACCACATACTTTGCACAGGCGTTGGTCGCGGAAGCTGAAGCAGACAAGGATGTCGTCGCAATTCATGCTGCAATGGGAGGTGGGACGGGTTTGAACATCTTCGAACGCAGGTTTCCAAAACGGTGCTTCGATGTTGGGATAGCCGAGCAGCACGCCGTGACATTCGCTGCAGGCTTGGCGTGCGAGGGCATCAAGCCATTCTGTGCAATCTACTCGTCGTTCTTGCAAAGAGGATATGACCAGGCAAGTTAATTATAAAAGAGGTGCAACTCTTCATCTGGGATCTGTTGCCTGACTTGTGGTGGTTCTCGGCCATTCAGGTGGTGCATGATGTGGACTTGCAGAAGCTTCCGGTGAGGTTTGCAATGGACCGGGCCGGGTTGGTGGGGGCGGACGGCCCCACACACTGTGGGGCGTTCGATGTTGCATACATGGCGTGCCTTCCCAACATGGTCGTGATGGCGCCTTCGGATGAAGCTGAATTGTTCCATATGGTGGCCACGGCTGCTGCAATAGACGACCGGCCGAGCTGTTTCCGGTATCCTAGAGGCAACGGCGTGGGCGTTGCACTGCCACCGGGAAACAAAGGCGTTCCTCTCGAGGTTTCGGAGCCATCATTATATATACATATGATGTTTAGCTCATCATTATATCAATACATATTATTAAGTGGCTGGCGATGATGGTATATGTTTGTGTTTTTTTTAGATTGGCAAGGGACGGATACTCGTGGAAGGCGATCGGGTGGCGCTCTTGGGCTACGGGACCGCTGTCCAAAGCTGCTTAGCCGCAGCTGCATTGGTTTGCATCTCCATTCTCAGCTAAAATGTTATCAACACCATTTTTGGTTTTTTGTATTTGAATTTGTTTTTTGTTTTGTTTTTGTACAATAGGTGAAAGACCATGGATTGAACGTGACAGTGGCTGATGCTCGCTTCTGCAAGCCATTGGACCGTGGGCTCATACGTGAGCTGGCCAAATCGCATGAGGTCTTGATCACTGTGGAAGAAGGCTCAGTAGGTGGCTTCGGCTCTCACGTCGCACACTTCTTGGCCATTGATGGTCTTCTTGATGGAAAATTAAAGGTAGGAACCTTTTACTAGTAAAGTAGTATGATTTATCTTTCCAAAGTCCAAACAACAGACTACTCCATTTTTAAAGTTTAAATGAACACCCCATCCATCCTCTCACTTATTTTTAACCATTTTGATTAAATTGATGGTTGTGCAGTGGAGGCCGATGGTGCTTCCTGACCGGTACATCGACCACGGCGGGCCAGCGGATCAGCTGGTGGAGGCAGGGCTCACGCCGTCCCACATCGCGGCCACGGTGCTTAATTTGGTTGGGAAAGCTAGGGAGGCTCTGCAGATTGTGTTTTAGGTCGATCAACTACGGATAAAGGAGTCTTATCTTAATTTTGGGTTTCAATTTTCAAATGTGTCATGTGTGTGTGTTGTATATATTAATTATTACCGTGAACAAAGATTAATCATGTGTTGATTAGAATCTGATTTCCTTGAATATTCATTCACCTTCTTCAAGGCCAACTTCGTGTGAGACAGACTGAGTTCACACAGTGCGAGTGTAAATTTTTCTAAAACCATTTTGACAATTTAGCTGAATTCTCTGATTCGACCCTATTTTCAGTTCATGTAGTATTAAAAAAAAATAGAAAAACATGTTTAATGTATTGTTTACCCAAAAAAAAAAAACATGTTTATGTATTGAAAGTTTTTCTTTCAAAATTTAATGTTCACTAAGATGATTCAATAATATCGAATGCCCTGCCGCAGTTGCAACTAGCTAATCAATCAAATAATTGTTGGACATTTCATCCATATAATATTTATTTAATGCTTAATATTGAAGAATCCGATGAGGTATGTGTTGAGTGCATGTTACTGAAGTGTGTATTGGGTATTTAATGATGTTTGAGTTGTATAAAAATACTCAGAACATACAAATCATTCCTTCAATACATACAAAACATTATTTCAACACTTGAATATCACTGATTCAGCACCCAAATAAAATTCAATGAATCCAACTGGAATTTTATTTTAATGGTTAATATAGAAGTATAAATTAAATGGAGGAAGTAATTGTGAAATGATCTCATTTTGGAAAACTGGGAGAGGTAATTTCAAGGGTTGGGGTTGAATGGATGAATTTATAAAAGGGCTAGGAAAATAAGTTATTCTTATACATTGGATTTAAATATGGAGTATTATCTTAAATTGTTTGGAAAATTGGTAAAAGTGAGAATATAAAATGGGTGATAGGTGAGAATAATTTCCCCTAATTCTTTTTATTTATGGATTATCAAGCAGTTATTTTAATACTATAATAATTGGGGAATTGAGACTTACCTTACTGATTAAGTCTCCCATTGGCTTGGGTGTAGCTGCTGTATATGCAGCACATTATGCCCAAGCCAATAAAGTGCCAAATAAATGATGGTTATGTACAAATAAATGATGTTTATACTCCATCACTTTTATAAAAATACCAATCAAACCAATCACTTTTTATTAGTAGCTCATCAGTCTGCACATACAGCCTCACCCACTATCTGCACAAGATCCGAACTCGAATCCGTCGGACCATCTATTCTTTCCTATTGTTCCTTTATACTCCATAGGTATGACTACCATAGTTATTTTCTAACCTGTACAACAATTTGGTAACTTTAAAGATGGATGAGATCCAAATATCCGATAACTTTTAGGGATGTTTGAGAGTCAGCGGATTCGAATTCGGAGAGAGAACTGTGTAATTATGCCATGTTCTTTGTCTTATTAGGCTGCCAAGTAAAAAATAAAATTTAAAAAAAAAAAAAAAGAAAAAATTTTGTGGGATAACTCCATCACGATCATTTGCGATTCTGCCCTTATGGCTCATCAGAAAGGCATTACCACCATTTACCGCAGAACCCATGTCAACCGAAAATTGTTACTCCCAGTCATGGACACCAATACTTCCAAAATCCAAGAAACCGACGACCACGACGTGGGGCCAATTCACATTCGCCCCCCGGTCCCTCACACGGTCCTCAATTTCCCCTCCCTATCAATTTCAAGAAAAAATTATGGAATTATGGAAACCCACCTACGGAATGTTGGTTTACAGTACACGCCTCGCCAATTCGCTATACCCTGTGTTATTTGATTGATTTCGACTTCTTATGCACTGTATCTACTCCCCTGTATCTTGAGCAAAAATGGATACTAGACCAGGCGAGGGCTCCGACGGTGCAGCTGAACAACACAGAACGCTGGCAGCACAATCGTCAGTAATATCTCAGGTATGTTTCACAATATGTGATGAGAAATGTTTATTCTTTCTTCAGTAATATCTCAGGTATGTTTCATACTGATTACTTCACATATTTGTTGTTGTGTTGCTGAGAATAGCTTTGGGAATTTAGATCGAACTGCTGTGGATATTCTAAATGAGATAGTATATGATTGTCAGTAAATGTTGGACCACTTAATGCTTTCTTTGCTTGGATCCCCTTTTATTTCCTTTTAAAATTAGGTATGGTTTATGAATTTGAAGTTCCAAGTAGAGAAATGTAGCAGACAAGAAGAAATTCAGTGTTTTGTTTTGATTCATTTCTGTGGACTTGTGGTAGTGAAAAACTGTTTATTCTGTCTTCTATTTATGTTTAATGATGTTTGGGAGATTCCCAATTGTTGTCCATTGGTTAAGAAGATTTCTGGAAAGTAACTTGATGAGTAGATCTCTTTCTTCCTTGCATATATAGGGATTCATAGTCATTTTAGATCTATTCTTGAATCTATTAAATTTGATGACATGATCAAAGTTCTATTAACATTGTAATTTGGCATTGGGCAAAGGGTACTTCTGATAGCAGGGAATCAGGGAATCCGGTGGTGAATTCTAGTCCTACTGCTCGACATAATCATCTGTCCCTACAAATACCTCCAAGACCGACTGGTCTTCTGAGCAGCCGCAGTGGCCAGAATTTCCTCCGGTCTCCAGCTTTTCTCAAAGCACTGAGCTTCAAAAAGAAGACAAATGTAACAGACAGTGAAAGAAGTTCTCTTCTTTGTCTAGATCCTAAGGAAACTTCTGAAAACCCTTTCATTTCAAATAACATGCCGAACTTGAGCTGGAATAGGTGTGTTTCCCTTCCGGTGACACCTGAATCAAACTTCTCCCCTCAAATTGCCACTCCTACATCAGCCAGGATGCCCGGTGAAAGGCAAAGGCCACATGTAAATTTCGCATCTGAATCTCTTTCTTCTTTCCGTAATAATAGTGTCGTTTCTCTCTTAATTGCATATGTTACATTTGGGGAATGATGCTGTACAAATGTATATTGATCTTCAATTACAGATTAGTTCTTTGAGAACAGGAGAATTACCAAAATAATAAAAAAACCTTTTCTCAACTTACTGCAGGGAAGGGAGTCGAAAAATGTCTCAAGGTCGTTGTCTGTGCCTGGGAAGAGATATTTCATTGTAAAATCCTTGTCTTTCACAGCCCGTGAAAACCATGCTCAAGATTCTGATGTAGGTATGTTGCACAGGAGCTTCACCAAATTTCCTTTTCTATATTATCATTATACAAACAATCTTTTATATATTTTTAGGCCAAGTAATATCTGATATTCTGATTATTGAAATTTTTCAAAACCTTACTTTTTTTTTTGGCAAGTCAGATGATATAACTCCTGCGTCAGTCCACGAGGATCATGAGATTCCTGAAGAGGAAGCTGTATGCAGGATTTGTTTTGAACCCTGTGATGAGACGGAAATACTTGAGATGGAATGCTTATGCAAAGGAGATCTCAAATTGTTACACAAAGAATGTGCCATGAAGTGGTTCGGGCAAAAAGGCAATCGAATCTGTGAAGTATGCAAGAAAGAAGTTCCAAACTTGCCTGTTACTTTGCTTCGAGTGGAAACCACAGATCAAAATACAACAGAACAGAACAACCGGAATTCAATCAGGTGATTTCTGTATTAAAATAGGGAGGCTAATACTTGGGTGTCAATTTGGTCATAATTTTTCATAAAGTATCTCTTATTATTATTATTATTATTATTATTATTATTATTATTATTATTATTATTATTTCTTTGGAGTGGAAATTGATATGTAATTTCTATACATATTCATTTCAGCCCATGGCAAGATTTTGTGGTTCTCGTATTGCTTAGCATGATATGCTATTTCTTCTTCCTTGAGCAGCTTCTGGTAAGATAGTAGGCAGTAATATGCTTTCTATTGTTCTCAAGTGTTTCACATATATGGTGATGGTGTAGAGAAAACAAGAACAATTCATCCATTGCATTTATGTTAAGAATACCATTTCTTTCTTTCTTTATTATTTTTTTTTTTTTTTTTTTTTTTTTGTTTCTGGTTCCAGGTTCAAGATATGAAAACTCATGCACTTATAATTGCTGCTCCTTTTTCTTTCACACTGGGTCTTATGGCATCCATGTTTGCTGTCATTCTAGGTATGTATTAAAGTACTCGTGTAAATCATGTGGCGCACATTAGGATAATTTGAGCTTAAAAGTAATTCTTTCTGATGCAGCACTGAGAGAATATATATGGACTTATGCGGCTCTCGAATTTGTGCTTGTTGCCTTGATTCTCCATGTTCTGTACAATGTGGTGAGACGAGTTAGTTATTATTACATGCATATACATGTTCAGTAGTTTTATTTTTCATGGTCTCGTTTCTTCCGCTAAATTCTTGTTGCAATCCATGTGTTTGATAAAATTTGAAGTGTAAAAATTGGGTCACTTAACAGCATGTTCTTAAAGGACCTAAACCCATGTTTCTATCTGTCCCTGCCAGCCAATATAAGGAAGAATTACAGTTTTCTTTTACATTTTTCGATTCCTTTAGTTATCAAATGTTTGAAAAGGCTCAAGAAATCCCTTCTATTCATGCAAAAATGTTTTATGCCGCATGATGTAATTAGTGAGACGAGTAGAAAGTACATTTTTAATTCCTTGAGTTATCAAATGTTTTGTACCGCATGCTCTATATTGGTGAGACAAGTAGAAAATGAGAGGATTCACCGGTTAATCATTTAAGACAAGGTTAGAGCAACAATGTCTTGGTCATGGAATTCATCAACTCAATCAGTGATTTATGAAATTTACTTACTCGAATTAACATACGAAGTTGATAAGTATAAGGTGGTGAATGGGGCACCAAATAGGCCCTTGACAGTTTTGAGTTATCTTTCTTGTTTTACAGCTTCGCTTACCAGCGATTTATTCCATCCTGATTTCGTCGGTATTGGGATTTGGACTTGCAATGCTGTTTAACACTGCATGTGTGAGAATATGCTCTTGGCGTGCTGAGGCTGCTGCTCAAGCTTCTCAAGAATCAAATCCAGTCTGATTACAGATAGACAGAACATGAATCGAGATATAAATATACCCGAGTGTTTCTTGTTACGGAAACATCGGATTGCTTCACTGTGGAGTTTGGTGCTCATCAGAAGCCCCTTGCCGGGTGCCCAGCAAGAAACCCCAACAAAAAGTCCTTCTAGTTGATTTTAAAGATTCTGAGCTTATTCATTGTCTAGACTCTAGAGATTCAAAGACTCACCTTATCTGCATGTATCGACTTAATCACTCAGGTAAATATTGATCCCACTTTGGTATGTACTGTGTGGAACTTGTAATAAGATTGTTGAAATATCAAATACGTGTAGTTCATTGTAAAAGTTTTGGTGTGTAATGGTTGTTTACTTAGCAAGCAATGTATACTTATTTTTTTAAAAAATAAAATAAAATAAAAGTTGTGTTTCAATCGGGGTGAATACTGTTTGGACTGGATGATTAGATATTACTTACTATATTTTTTCAACAACTCAGACAGTTCGATTCGTCTAACAATTAAGGGGGGTCCTCAAAACAGAAATGGACAATGTTATTCAAGAATTTGTCTAAGAGCACAATGACCTTAGTATTTGGTAAGGTATTGAACTCGACCTGCTGTTCTTCAATCTTTAGGATTTTGTATCTAACATTAAACAAAAGATTTTTAATATTGGATATTGGAATTATTCGATCCCATCAAGTCATTAACTCACTCACAAAGACCTAGAGAGTAGAGATGCAATGGACTTATGTGGAGTTATATACTGTATCTACACGACTCCACCAGTATGGGTACGGTACAGTTCAAACATTCGAGCTTTCCTTCATAGCCAACATAATTTTAATGTCACATTATATTAGAGACCGCACCAGCCAGGCATGATCCCTATCCCTATCAGAGGTAGTAATTTAATGGCAACGTCGTCATTACCAGCAGCACCCAAAGGACCTTATACAAAAGGCCATATGGAGTATGCTGTTAGCATTCAGGTAATGTGTATGTGCTTATGCAAACAGGTCAGTTGCAAGCTGCTACGTTTTTTCGATGTGATATATGTGTGTTTGCCAATGGCGTGAAGTCGTAAACCTTTTATCATTATGCTCACAGTCACAGGGCCATTACAACTTCATTTATTTTCCATTTTGTAATTTTACATTTTTACTGGTTAAGCTTTTCCATAGGGTGAGCTGCAATTTGGTCTCAAAGCTTAAGTTCCACAAGTATCCTGTGAGTGCGTGAGCTCTTCCTGTGGAATGTGGTGGTCACTGGTGAGTGCTGACAACCCTAACCTAAACCTACATAAATTTGCACTCTTAAGAATGCCCATTTGTAAACTCTAGAGCTAGGTACCTCACTTGTGCCCTTTCAATTTAATTTATTTATCTATTTATTTTTGGCTGTTCAGAATTCAGATATGAATTTGTGCATCCCTGGAATAAGGAACTTAAGTAGTTTGATTGTTAGATATGGGAAGGTTGACAATGGAGACTTGAGTAGTTGAGTTTTTTTTTTTTTTCTTCTTCTTTTTGTAGCTAGAAATGGAAAGCACAATTACTGTTACTATATGATTATCCATACAAGGCGGCAAAATCTTGAGCTTCTAGCAAAGTGATACTTGAAAGAATTGTAGTATACAGCAAATGAGACTAAAGAGATATGCTTGCAATGGCAAAGATCTGAGTTTGCTTCAGCAGAAATCACTGAGCATAGGGATCACTCCACCAGCTGCCACAATTTGCTTCTCCAGCTTTTCAAGTAAGTAAAAAAGGAAGTTAAGCCATATACCCCAATCATATTACATTCAAAATAAAAGCCGTTTCAGTAACTTTTTTTTTTTTTTTTTTGTTGCCAATGCAAAGAAAAGCTCTTGAATTATCATAAGGAAAGATCAGAAATGAAGACAAAAACCTGGAATAAAGTCTGGAGCTTGGTCTTGACCAGTAAGTATTCCTGCTTTACTTGTTCTAAACATCCAAGACACCTACAAGATTTGAGAATGGTTGGCTTTTCTGAATTGCATCACGTACTCATGTTCAGTGAATCGAAGAAACATAAAATGCTTACTTACCCTTGAGCGTTTTGGCCTTGGCAGAAGTTTCTGAAAGCAATGCAGGCATTTCTCACTCTCTGTGCCCCAATGCTGTCAGACATAATTATGTTCAAGTGTCTTAACAAGTGAATCTTGTTTTGTGTGTGTTGGAAAAATGATGGGCTGAAATAAGCCCCCCAAATTGAACATCACATGTATGGATTAGGCAGTTTCCAAATCAAGAAATGACAATTAGCAGCATCATGGTTTAACCATCTTTGACTGAGGTAGAGAACCCCATTTCTGAAGCAATCTTAAAATGTACGGACTACTCCTTATATGAATCCAAGAAAACATCATATCACTTCTTACGCCAAGGACCTTTTTAAAGTACTAAAAGAAACCTCGCCTGGATAAATCAGGACAGAGAGAAGATAGCCCTCTTCTTACCTGGAACTACTGCCTTTGAGTTGGTGCACATGAGCATCAATTTTCTTGAAATCCACAATTTGCTGCCCCCTGCAGAAAATTGCCACTCCTTTATGATTCCAAAACTTAGAAGAGAGAGAGAGAGAGAGAGAGAGAGAGAGAGAGAGAGAGAGAGAGAGAGAGAGAGAGAGAGAGAGTCCTGACAAAGCTGTGGAGAGATCATGGAGAAGTCTTTCAGAATCCTGAAAGAAAAGTGACACTACTTCAACTACAAAATCAGGGTTGCTCTCATCTTGTAGCAGCTGCAGCTGACAAAATTGGCTATCCAAGAATCCCTTCAACAACAGTTCCAAAGAAAACTCACCATCAAGTTCAGACAAACAATAACCACCAAATCAAAAGGGTAAACAGAACAACCAAACACACCTCGTGGAATAAAGCAGCAGCATGATCAACAAAGTTCCTCTGCAGCTGATTCAAATCCATCAAGGCTGCAAAAGATAATGAAGGGTTTGACAGATCTTGAGGATTGAACTTTATAAATGAAAGAGGATTCGCTGATATTAGAACAGGAAGAAAAAAAAAAAAAAAAACCAGAGTAGAGTGGAGAAGATCCAAAACCTTGCCTCTTTGTACTCCCTCTCTCTAAATCTGTCCCCCTTTCCTTCTCATGAATCAAATGCAAGTTTTGTCTTTTACGCTGCGATAAATTATAATATACTCCGAACTTGTTTATTATTGCATTACAATATGGTATGGTCCCGTATGTTTTTAAAAATTTGTAATTTCTGAAATGATTGGGGATGGATATAATAAAGACTAAGGAGGCTGATTCGGAAGGGGAGGCTGTCACTGCCAATTATATTATAGTAATATCCTTGTCTTAATTTTACATTGTCTAGCCAAAACTGTTCCTGTCAGCTAATGGGCTGTGTTTAAGCGCGAGCACACAGTAATGTCGATGAGTGTACTCATCTCTTTATATGTTATTAAATCCTATACTCCTCTGTTTATGAGTATTTTCAACTATAGATCATCACATTTGCAAATTTTCATGGGTTGATGCAGAAAATGTTTGAGTTTTCCATTTTCGTATGAGGTTGAAAAGTGGATTGGGAACATGTCGGCATGAAGTGATTCATCATGCTCTAGATGAGCAGGATGTTTGTTAGGGATGGTTTATAAATCATCAAATTCCAACAAATGGAATGTGTATTATATAGTAGTAATTCATAGTTAAATTACAGAGGCGTATAATGCAGCAGCCAGCTTGAATAAAACTGACATGTAGAATCTAGAATATCTGAAAAACATTATGGCATGGGGATTGTTCTTGTCGTGATGTTGGAAGTAGATAAGTCAGCTTTGGAAGTAAGTGTGACCACTTATAGTATATCTGGATGAGATTGTGAGCATCAATGCATGTTGAGAAGAGAGGACCACCGCGCCACTATATTGCTTCCAATTCCATCAATTATTGCATCTATCAAATCCATATGTGATCTAAGGGAATCTATTGATGCCCCCACTACCATATGCAGACACTGTGTTGGTACATACACATACATACATACATACATACATATATATATATATATATATATATATATAACTTATAAGATGGCTTGCTGGACTTTTCAAGCAATGTTGAATTGTTAAGAACTTAAAATGTACCCGTTATAAGTTGACATTTTCAACAACTGCAATGCATGAATTCAGCTATGGTAGCTAATCCACCATCATTATTCCGAAACATATCTCATCTCAGAATATATACTATAATTTGTGGCCAACCTTATGGTTGGGCTTGGCTCTCAATTATTCTTTAAAAAAAAAGTAAAAAACCCCCTTTTTTTTAACCCTTTAAATTTATGTAGAGAATAAATGTATAAAAAGTTTATAAGTAGAATCATGTGCTACACTTGCATTCAATTATAGTGAGTTATGCTTCAAAGTGGTTGTTCATTTAGAGCGGAGCAAATCAATGACTGATTAAGAGAGAGTGGCAATAGTCTCAAGAAATTCTCAAATATATTGTTTCTTGTTCTGATTTATCTTTAAGCTTTTTTCCGACTGAGATATATAGTAGAGGTGCTGGCCATGATCTTTCATTTTTCGGTCTTAAAATGGCATTTAAAGTTTTGACACGCCATTGCATTGTGCTCGTTTGAATTGGTCTTTCGTTTCCTGGCCGCCTCCTCACACCCTCACTCATTTTTGGGGCATATTGTACACATATCAATAAATTCTAGTGTCTCAATATATATCCCATTTCCATGAATAATATTTTTAAGTATTTGCCTCCAAAAAAAAAAGACAAGGAAAAGAAGAAGATAATCAAACAATCATGCTATATAGTCAGGGAACTTTCATCGAATGGCCAATGACCAAGTGAAAAATGAAACCTTAAAACAATGAACAAAAATGGAGCCTATATATGCCTATCTAAGGAAATATCAGTTGCAGCATTTCACAATACCAACACAAACATTATATGCTGCAACTACGTGCAAAAATACACAAATTTGCGACAAGCTAAGGGTTGGTTGGAGCAGGCTAAGGGTTGGTTGTTGAAAATGGTGCTTCTCAAAAAAAAAAAAGGGTTGGTTGGAGCAGCTTGGATATAATGGACTGTACATTTCCAATGCTCCTGTTTCTATGATGTGGTCTGTGAGTTTTCTTTGTTATCATGGACTTCAGAGTTGTTTTCTTTCTCATCAAGGGATATCTCGGGTTTCTGGTTTCCATCATTAGAGCTCTCCGTTGCACTGCTTTCATCTTCAGAGTTTGCCTCCTTGTGCTGTTGTGCTGCCCTTTTTAGCGCAGGCCTTTTCTGAAATTTTTTATTGCCTGGTGATACGGTCTCATCGCCTTTCAACATCCTCAGAGCCTGCATTGCACAGAAGGATCATCATTCAACATTAATTTATCAGATGTAAGGATAAATTACTGCTTGTAACCATGGTTAATTTATCATCGCCTATCAACTAGATACTTCGCACGTTGATCTAACAAAAGTAGTAATTTATCACAATACAGTCACAAAACTTGGAAAATTAACTATTTAATACGAACATTTTGATTTTTTACAAAAACTATTAGTAATATATTTACTGGTACGTAAGTCATTCTGGTGGAACATTTGAGTGTATTTTTCATACCAAGAATATTAACCGACATGCATGTCCTCAATATGAAGACTAACAATGGTTACTAAGGCCAAGACACATTCTGGATATGTGTTGAGGCATATTTTAGATAGTCCCACATTGTACAAATATACTATGTAAGATGTACCTGGCTCATTTGAGGTCTTTCTGATGAGTCCTGATGAATGCACAGGGATGCGACCATGACCATTCGATTCAGCTGCTCCCAGTCATAGTTACCGTCAATTGCTGGATCAACTAACTCTGTTGTGTTCCTGTGAAGCAGCCGAGGTTTGGCCTGCAAGACAGAAATTTTATAGCAGCACACTGATTTGTTGAAATACTAGGCTTGTTCTCATATATATAAACATACGTACCCACATCACAACACTATTATTTGAGTCATCTATAGCTGGACGCCCACTGATGATCTCTAGCAACAGCACACCATATGCATAAACATCAGTCTTTTCATCGACAATACCATGCATAAAAAACTCGGGAGGGAGATAGCTGGGGCAAAAAAAAAAACACAAAAGAATAGAAGCCATTTTAGAACTTAAGCAGCTGAGAGGTAAGGTTTTAAACAGATTCCTTTTGAAAATGATAAACATAATGATGCACCCAAATGTGCCTTCAATCTGTGAGACTGTAATGTGAGTCCATTGATCTGGAAGCCATTTTGCAAGCCCAAAATCTGATATCTGGCAAAAATAATGTTATTTTAAGCATTAAACTTGGTAAGGTATGGTAGGAATATTTCATCTGTTGATCTACCATTGGTTCAAGATCCTCAGTGAGCAAAATATTGGCGGACTTGATATCTCTGTGTATGATTCTTCTTTGACACCCTTCATGAAGATAAGCAAGACCAGAGGCAATGCCAATGACAATATTGTATCGGTGATCCCAGGTTAATTTCTCCTTTCTGCCTGAGCAGCATTCAGGCCAAAACAAACAAACAAACAAACAAAGACTTATATTTTGAAAACCCCGGAATCTAGTTTGAGGACAAAGCATGCAAGAAGGGACAAACCTTTCAGCATAGATGACAAACTCCCATTGACAGACAAAGGAAGAACAAGGTGCATTCCTCCTTCGACCCCATACCCAATTACACTGGCGATGTTTGGATGGTTGACATGACCTAAAATGCCAAGCTCTGCCAAGTAGTCTGCAGTCATCTCCTCTGGTGTGCCCCTTATCAGCCTTTTAATTGCTACCAGTTGCCCATTTTCCAAATGTCCCCTGTAAACTTCAGAATATCCCCCTTCTCCGATCAAGTTTTCTGTGTAAACATCACAGGCAAGATGTGTGAGATTGAGTTATGTTACTTGACTTGAGTGGAAATCTTTAGAGTCCAAACTCAAGCGCGAGCAATGGTCAAGCAAATACATTGAAGCTTGTACTTACGCACAATTGAGTTTGATTTCAATTCTTATTACTTCATTTATGTTCTAGCTACTTGAACTTGAACATGAGGTATACATAACATATAACAGTGGTGGTAGTAGACTAACAGTTGATCCTTACGCTGAAATGTTTGAATTGTTGGTCTACTTTGTATCGAATAATATATTTATTATTTACAAGCAAATTATTTAATTCACAGATAATAGTGAACAATAACTATACTTATACTTCTTGTCGACTAAGCAAACTTGAGAATCAAATTATGATGCTTAAACTTAATTTTCTTAATACGAAAAAAAGGTTGGAGAGCCTGAACTCCATATTTTTGAATTCGAATCAAGTGAATTATTGTTTTAAGCAAGCACTGAGTCGATCTTGAACTACTTGGCTTATTACTCACACTCACCTCTAGGCAACAACCAAGATCAACCATGATCAACATAACATCCAAGTATCCAACACTGCATTTGATAAGTGACTGTAAACTGTGCCTAATGTCATTCGTCGGTTGAATAGATAGATACCTTTGCTGAAATTGTTGGTTGCTTCTTCGAGTTCAGCAAGACTGTAACTTATCCAAGAACTCTTAAAGCAATGAGCCAAGTCGGCTTCCAAGTTTGGAGGAAGTAATGGCATGCTGGCTGAACCCTTCTCGTTTCTTTTCTTAGATATCTTTTTTATCGAAGGGAGGTGTGGTAGGGTTGGATGGAACGGCTGAAAATGCACTGAAGGCCCCTTTTTCAGCTTACGAATGAACCCTTTCCATTGAGTGTTATCCTTTCCATCCCCTTTAGCTTCAGCATCTGATGTACTTGCCATCGAGTTCTCTACTTTGCCCTCTGCATCATCCTGATGGTCGACTGTATCCGCATCCACATCCAATTCCAAATTTCTCAAATCTGAAGCCATAATCCAACCATTTAAAATTTTAGGGAGTGAAATTTTTTGTTTTATTTATAGGCGTAAATAGAGAATGTATCACCTTCATTAGAAATGGAAATGGAAGTAGTAGGAAGCAGTCTCTGCCCAACAACGATATATTCCGCAGAACTTTCGTCAGTAGCCTCTCCTGCATTCTCACTTCCCCTTGTAAATCCAAATTAGGGCAAATTAATTCATCAAAATCAGAGAGCTCCAAGGAAGATAAACCAGAATTCTTTACACAAATTCGCAAATTACAGTGCTTATAAATACAATCAATCATCAATCGCGTAATTAAGTTTCAAAAGAATATAAATTCAATCACCCAAATTGAATTTCAAATGACCCTAAAAAACCAGAGTCATTTGCAATCTAAATCTGGTGCACAAATAATATGCCGCGTCAAGCGAAAAATACAATGCTATTCTTCTTCCAAACCAGACCCATACAAGAAAAAAATGAAATGCATACCTTGGAGCGGGAGTGGAAGCGGAAGCCAAATCGGAAGGCTGGCGATCGTCATTAGTATTTGCATTATTATTCTCCATGGTTCCTTAAAGCCAGCAAAAATCAGGTGCCCAAGGAACCAATTACCAAGTGCTAATCTGCAAATTGGATAGGAATTGGAAGGGAGGAAAATGCAGGCAGGAATTCTGGAGTGGTTTGCATGCATTGTCCACCATAAATGGAGCCCCTCCTCTGTCCTCTCATCTCCAGACTCCATGCTTAAAATTCGGCTTCTCCTTTTCTTCGATTCCCTATAAAACACTACTCAAGGACCAAAATGTATATTCTCATTTCTCCTTTTCTCCTTTCTTCTTCTCAATTCCATAATTACATTATAAATAAATGTTATTTTTTTAAAAAAAATTTCTTTCTTCTTGTTACTTATAAATATTATTTGGAAAAAATGCCAAATATATCTATTTTGTTTTTAAAAAAAAAAGCCAAATATATCCTTTTTTATTACCGAATTTATCCTCTACATATGCTAATTATATCCGGAAATATCCTAAATTCACTAATCGAGTAATGGCTGCTGACGTGGCAATAAATTAACTTAAACCCTACACGCTGGATGGAATTTGAAGTGTCTCTCAATTAGGGCTGGGGAAAAATACCGAGTATACGCATACCGCACATACCGTATCGAAAAAAGAAATATCGAAATTTTCGGTATACCGTAATTTTCGGTATGGTATCATACCGAAAAAAATTCTCCGTACCGTATACCTTACCGAACTTTACGGTATGAAAATTTTCATACCGTTGCCGTAGCGAACATTTCGGTATACCGAAAGTTTCGGTATGAAATATTTCCATACCGTTTCCATACCGACATTCCGGTAAGTTCGGTATATACCGCTATACCGAACATTCAGTACATACCGACATACCGTATCGCGGTATATACCGACATAACGAACATTCACTACATAGCGACATACCGGTATTGCAGTATATACCGGCATACCGAACTTTCGCTATATACCAACATACCGATATTACGGTATATATAGGGATGTCAACTTTACCCGTAGGGTCGGGTAACCCGTCGGGTAATCGGGTATCGGGTAGGGTAGGTAGAGATAATCGGGTAATCGGGTAGGGTATTACCCGAAACCGAAATAAATCATATCGGGTGCGGGTAGGGTACAGATTTCATATATTACCCGATTACCCTACCCGATTAAATATATATTTATTTATTTATCTATATATACTTATATATATTTAATTTATGTTATATATTGAAATATATTGAGATATATTTATATGTTTGTTTATTTATTTATTTATTTTTATATTTCAAATTTATTAACGTTTGAGATTGGCAGTAAAAAGAGTTATGAATTTTTTACTGAATATTCTTAAATATTACAATATTTATTTATGTTGCTTTAGTGGTTTCTTTTAAATATTCTTTTAAATTTTGTTCTCGTGCAATAATGAATGTTTTATTTATTTTTTTATGGTGAAAAATAATTTTTTTTCTTTATTAAAGTTGGGTCGGGTAGAGTCGGTTAACTATGTAATATTTAAGATTTCGGGTACCCGTTTACCCGCGGATAATCCGCATACCCGACGGGTATTACCCGAATCCTACCCGATATTAAATTTTAGGGTAATAGGGTAGGGTAAGGGTAGGATAATTATATTTCGGGTAGTGAATGGAGGTGGCCTACCCGTACCCTACCCTACCCGTTTACATCCCTATGTATATAACGGTATCGCGGTATATACCGATACCGTGGTATATACCAAAGTTCGGTACGGTAGCGGTATACCGCAGTATCAAAAAATTTATACCGTTACCGTACCGAAATCTTACGGTACGGTATGATACCATACCAAAAATTACAGTATACCGAAAAATTCGATATTTTCGGTATTTTTTCGATACGGTATGTGCGGTATGCAGTATATTCGGTATTTTTCCCCAGCCCTAATTGAGACACACTTCAAATTCGATCCAGCGTGTAGGGTTTAAGTTAATTTATTGTCACGTCAACAGGCATTCCACGATTAGTGAATTTAGGATATTTCTGGATATAATTAGCATATGTAGAGGATAAATTCGATAATAAAATAGAAAAAGTATAGATTTGGCTTTTTTTTAAAAAACAAAACGGATATATTTAGCCTTTTTTCCAATATTGTTTATAATTATTTTCCTAACCTATAACTTATAAATATTTTTTTATAATTGTTTATAAAAAAAAATATATTGTTTACAATCAGATAATAGAACTCTGTGTGTCCCTCTATTTATGATCCCTTTCATACCTCATCAATTTGCAATGCAACAAACTTTTCACTGATATCTATCTATCTATATACTATAATAAATCCTGAAATTATATCTATATTATATTGGTCTTTTAAGTTATAATTAATCTCTTTAAAATTGTATATTGTGGGTTCAAACAGTAATTTTAACTCAAAGATATGCATAACTATAATGAAGATACATATCAAAGGTCTAGAAGGTAAAATCACTTTATTCTAAAATTCAATAACCATTGGATTGCAATCTATTGATTTCTATCTAAATCATGCAATCATATTTTTATTGTACTGCCTAAATTAACCTTTTAAGTTATAATTAATCTCTTTATAAGAATTATATATTATAGGTTCAAACAAATAATTTTATTTTAATGATATACATATCTATCATAAAATACATAGCAAAGTAAAATCATATACTATTTTCACTAAAATTATTTATGAGTACTGAAATTTAACTTTTTTACTGAAAAATAATAATTTTGAAAAACTACATAATATGATAAAAAAAATAAGTACTTCATCAATAAGAAAATTTCAATATACTATTTTATGTTCATGAAAATTAATATCATATGATAATTTATCTTTTATATATTTGTATTAGTCATTAATCTATATATATATATTATTATTAATATCGATATCATATCATATTATATTAATATTTATATTATTATAAAATAAATATAATTCGTGCGGGTGACTAAGAGTGAGTTACAAAGTCGAAAATTTTAATGTATTTAATCATTTTAGTTATACATATAATATTTATATTTAGGAGGGGTGGTAATCTTAATGAATTAATTTTTCTATTGATATTTTCATTGCTTAAAAATTTGAATTTATGCTTTCGTATGTATTATGAAAAAAATTCAAAATTGAAAAACAAAATGAGAATAGAAATTATAATTTATAATTTCTTTACATAAATATACTAAATAATATAATCTATTAATTTAAATCAATTGCTTAATACTCCCTCCGTCTCATTATTTATGTCTCATTTCCCTTTTAGGTCCGTATCAACACCTTTGTCTCATTTCCATTTTAAAAAATCATTAAATATTAATCACTCACCTACGCACATCACATCACATCACATCAATAAATAAATATACTAAAATTTTAAACTCACTACTACTATTAATAAATTTCAACTCACAATCATTACATCACATATAAATATATCAATTCAAATACATTACAATCGCATCTCCTCAAGGCCGTGCCAAGCCTAAGCGCCTACGCCGTTCGCATATGGACAGGAAGGACTGTGTGGATAATTCCAGTGACAATGCCTTTACAGTTTTGGCTAGAGACGTATCTGAAATGGAGGAAGATCCTTGGCATAAGGAGGGCGATGGGCATTTTGATTCATCAAATCAATGATTGAGTTCAAAGACTTCAGTGTGCTGGCATGGAATATTCGTGGCGCCATGCACAGGAACACTCAACGCCACCTTGCGGATATGATTAATAAATATTCACCCTCATTGCTGTTCATCATGGAACCTCGAGGGTTGTTTCATCGTCTTATGGTATTTTTCTATAATTTGAATTATGAGGAAGTCCATGTGATTGATAGTAATGGCATGGCAGGGGGACTATGGGTTCTTAAAAGGATTGGTACCTCCTTTAGCTACTCTGTGGATCATTTGTATGAACGTATGGTTACACTTCGTGTTACATGTGGCCTTAGTAGTTGGGTTCTCTCTTTAATTTATGCCAATCCTAATATGGCTCTCAGACAGCATGATTGGAATTATATACGCTCCATCACCACACTTATCACCGAACCTTGGATGATTGTTGGAGATTGGAATGAGATTGCTTATGAGAATGAGGCTATGGGCATGCCTGCCAATTACCGCCACTGCGAACGATTCAGGGACATGCTTGATTCGTGTAGTCTTGGGACGATCCACACAGTTGGTGATTTATTTACATGGCAAAGAAATACCACGACTTCGACTTTTGGCCGTAAACGACTAGATAGAGCAGTTGCTAACTCCCTATGGCAGACAGTCTTCCCTCGGGGATTTGTTGAAATGCTTACTCGACGAGCATCGGATCACAATGCTTTAATTGTCCGATGTGACCAGGTGGTGCGGCCTACAGGACCTCGGCCCTTCCGTTGGGAGCGTGCATGGACTACACACCCATATTATGAGCATGTAGTGGAGGCAGCTTGGCATGCCGCTGGAGAAGGCCTTGTGCACCGGCTGTCAGAGACTAGAACTTCCTCCCTATACTTCAATAATCACACTTTTGGAAATATTAAAAAGAGGAAGCATCGCACTCTCTATAGACTTGCGGGTATCCGTCGAATGCGTCTGCGTTGGGACTGTTCGACACTGGATGCACTGGAAGGGCAGCTGCTAAGGGAATTGGATGAAATTCTTCATCAAGAGGAAATCTTGTGGCATCAAAAGTCACGTGATCAATGGATCAAATGTGGAGATAAGAACACAAGATATTTTCACTCTAAAACTCTTGTGCGGAGACAGCGTAGTAGAATTGTTGGTCTTGAGATCGACGGAGCCTGGATAACGGATGAGGCAGTATTAAAGGAGCATATTCGCGGCCATTTCAGCTCTCAATTTGGATTGTGTCTTCAAATGCCCAGACCAGGTATTCCCTTAGCTCCACTGCCATCGGTGGACAATGGGGCAATCTTGGGGGAGCCTGTTTCTTCCAAGGAAGTGAGTGATGCAGTGCAAGGTCTTAAAGGACTGGCGGCCCCGGGACCGGATGGGTTTCCGGCACAATTCTATAAGCAGTTCTGGAACACTACTCGTAGGGCAGTGGAGGATTTTGTAGTGCGTGCGATGTCAACTGGACGTTTTGACAAGGATGTTGCGGCCACCTTCATATGTTTGATTCCTAAAGTTCCGGTTCCCCGACAGATCAAGCAATTCCGGCCTATAAGTCTATGTAATGTTTCCTACAAAATTTTAACTAAGGTGCTTGTGAATCGTCTCAGGCCTGTCCTCACGGAGCTCATCGGGCCCTTTCAATCTGCTTTTTTGCCCGGACGTGGGACTTCCGGAAATGCCATCATTCTGCAAGAAGTTGTCACTTCCTTCTGTAACACGAGGAGGCGGGCAACCGAGTTTCTACTCAAAGTTGATCTCGAGAAAGCGTATGACAATGTCCAATGGGATTTTTTAGAGGCGTGTCTTCATGAGTTGGGCCTTCCCAGTAACCTGATACAGATCATCATGTTTTGCGTTCGTTCTCCGACTTATTCCATCTTGTGGAATGGTGCCCCTCTGCCTGTTTTCACCCCGGCGAAAGGTATTAGACAAGGTGATCCCCTTTCGCCTTATCTTTTTATCATCGTCATGGAAAAGCTCTCCCGGACGATTCTTCAGGCTGTTTCAGAGGGTCGATGGAAGGCAATTACCCTGGGTCGTGGCATCGCTCCTCTCTCGCACTTGATGTTTGCGGATGATCTACTGTTATTCTCTGAAGCATCTCCCAGCAGTGTACAATGTATGGATGAAATTCTAGCTGCTTTTGCCATGCAATCTGGCCTCAAGGTTAACTCCAGTAAATCCTTTGCATTTGCTTCAGTGTCGGTACCCGTAGCTACTCGGCACCAAATTCATGCTACCTTGAATGTTCAATTTTGTGAAGACTTGGGGAAATACTTGGGCTTTCCCGTATTCCATGGAGCTGTCACAGCATCTAAATGCGAGTTTCTACTTGACAATGTACATCGCAAGTTGAGCTCTTGGAAGAGGAAGCTGCTTAATAAACCTGCGAGGGTTACACTAGCACGGGCGGTATTGAATGCAATTCCGGCTTATATCATGCAGACTATTTGGCTACCTTCTTCCATATGTGAGAGATTGGATAAGATCACTCGGGATTTCATTTGGAAGGATGCCAATGGGCATGGCCTCAACTTAGTTCGATGGGAAAAGGTGGCTACTCCAAGATGCATGGGAGGACTAGGCATTCGACGTAGCAGAGATGCCAACGTTGCAATGCTTGGCAAGTTATTGTCTGATATGTTCACAGGCTCCAGCAAGCCGTGGGTGACACTTCTTTCCAGAAAGTATGGGTGTAATATGAGGGACTTTCGGAGTCGGCCTTCTTCCTCACCTACCTACAAAGCGCTTGCGCGGACTGCCCCCTTGTTGAGGTCGGGGTTTCGTTTGAGGCTTGGAAATGGAGAGTGCAGCTTCTGGGACGCCCACTGGTTACAGGGTGGACCTATTGGTCCGCGTATCCCCTATGTTCACATTTCGGATTCACATCTCAATGTTAGGGATGTGATTGTTGATGGAAATTGGAATTTGGAATCACTATACACTAATCTTCCACCAGAGATCGTGGCTGAAATCCGAGCCTTTGGTCCTCCATTTTTTCATGCTGCTGCCAACAATGTATGGGGTTGGATGGGGAGTTCGAAGGGTGTTTATTCGGTTGGATCTGGTTATCGATATCTACTTCAGCAGCGGGGCATAAGAAACGACAAGATTCGAGGGTGGGTTTGGAAAATTCGGGCCCCTGAGAAGATCAAAATGCTGCTGTGGCTTATTGTCCAAAACTCTCTCCCCACTAATGCATTGCGTTTTCATCGTGGTATTGCTGCCTCACCAGCTTGTGCCATCTGCAATCATCCAAATGAGAGCATCTGGCATCTCTTCTTTGCCTGTTCATGGGCAGCAGAGTCTTGGAATTTAATTGGTGGTCTGCCTACGCAGGTTGTATATGATGACTCTAATGGAATTGCTGCATGGTTGTATCAAACTCACAAGGCCTGGAAGAGCCAGCATTGGGCGCTTCTGTGGTCGATATGGAAGTACCGTAATGGCTTTTGTATGCGTGGGAACTTGACAAGTGTTCATGGTGCGGTCAGGGAGTCTTCTTGGCTTGGTGATGCAATTGATACTGCCCTTGACAGTGGCTATCGGTTAAGGCAACCCCGACTAATATCGTGGAATGACCATCACCATATGGGAGTTCTCTTGCATGTGGATGGGAGTTCGATTGGCAACCCCGGTCCTTCTGGGTTTGGGGGTGTCATTCGTACGGGCGATGGCCAATGGGTTGAAGGTTTTTCAGGCTCGGTGGGAGTCTCGAATAATATAGTCGCGGAGCTTCATGGAATCTATCGAGGGATGACCTTCCTTCGTAGACATGGTATTAATTCAGCGTATTGCTATTCTGACTCATTGGAGGCTATTCGTATGATCATGCAGGATGTGGATGAGCTTCATTGGTTGTATCCGTTGATCCGCAATATTAAGGACATTATGCAGGCGCACCCGGAGTTTAGGTGGTTTCATATTCTACGTGAGGGGAACTCTGTCGCTGATGGTTTGGCTAGGCGTGGAGCGAGGTCGGAGGAGTTTTTCACTGTCTGGGCTTTTCCTCCGGATGAAGTTCGACCCTGCCTTGCTGCAGATGCAGCAGGAGTTTATTTTGAGCGTTTCTGATGGTGTTTTTTGTATTTTTTTTAGCTTTTCCTTCCCTCCCCCTTCTCTGTAGTTGTTTTGTTAGTTTTTTGTAGCTAGCTTTTGCCGACGTGCGTACGCGTCTTTCACCAAAAAAAAATACATTACAATCGCATCACATAAATTACTAATTTATCCATACTTTAAATACTAATATACTTTTACATTAAATACTATCCCCACATAAAATACTGCGCCCAAAAGTTTTGAGACACTTCTAGTGGGACGGAGAGAGTATTAGTTTGTATTAAAAAATATTAACACCCGTATGTGGAGCGCGGAAAAAAAATCTAGTAGATATAATTTGTTAAGAATGTAATTTTTGGGGTAGATTGTTGTATTAAAATAAAACAAGCGAGCTGGTGGTAAGAGCCCGAGTGGTTTAGAGCCCGACAACACGAGGATCTTCAATTCACAATATTATAATCTAAACTACTAGTATAAGATTATACTTCCTCCGTTCCTTATTTATTGCCACAGTTGGGATTTTGACACTGTTCATTGATTAACTTTGATTCGAATTTTTAGTACAATTATATAAGATAAAATATAGTCAAGTGGGATCTTGTTGGATTCGTCTAATCGCATAGATTTAGAATATTAAATTTTCATAATTTTTACTTGTATGAAATTTGAGTTATTAACGATTAAAAATGTGTATTGGATTGCGTGAAATGTGGGTCCGTGTCAATTAAAAAGCAACGGAGGTATTACTATATTTCCATTTCTAACTCTTTGATTATTTTAAATTTATATGTGCGCACGAGTGAAATTTCTAATATTTAATGGGAGTGCTGATTACATTCTCATTTCACTCGTCTCTTTCACCTATCAAAACATGTGCAACTTTTTTAAAAATAAAAAATAAATAAAAAATCAATCCACCTCACAAATTGAAATATAATATCGTTCAATTGGAAGAACAGAACACATGTGAAGATGAGCCAACAAAATATAGAATGACAGTGGGCATGTTTGGGAGTCAGCAGATCCGCTAGCAGATAGCAGATTCGGATAGCAGATAGCAGATTCGGAGAGAGAACTGTGAAAGGATATGCTCTTCCAATATGTTATATGCTACCAAATATGTTTGCTCCTAAACATACTCAATATGGCACAATCTACCACACTCTCTTACCGCTGTCTCCATATAGGGTATGTTCTGCACGCAAAGTTGTAGCTTGAGCGGTAGGGAACTGTGGAAGCTGTAGCGGTCAGTTCTATTTAAGTTTTCTGTACAACTAGCTGTAGCTGTCAAAAAACATATGAAATGACATAAAAAGACAAATATTTATGTAGACTATTGGGTAGTGGGTTGGTTATTGGATTAAAATTGTAATTGGACATCAATAAGCTTGCTAGCTTATTTTTAACGCTACAAGAAGTAGCTTCTAAAAAGAAGTTTTCAAAAGCCCCAAAAGCTAGTGTACAGAACATAGCTTTTCTTTTAAAATAAAAGCTAAAACTACCAAAAACTCCATGCGTGCAGGACAGACCCATAGTCTAAAACAACGTTTATCATTTAGTCATTAAATTTGCATAACCATTTCTAAAATTACGAAATTTAGAAGTCAAGTGTTTAGTAAATGTACTTCTGTACCAAGATAGGGTGAACATTGGATCCTATCCCGGGAAATATTACAAGGCATTTCCCATTGAAAAGATTGTCAAGAAACTCTGCAATCTGAGAAAAACCAACTACAGATGACCGCATAAATAATTGCAGTAGAAGCAAACATTTATAGGCAGTCGCAAGACACGTCTATCCATGTCTCCTACTGGACATTACGCATGATTAGGCCTTCGAAAATGGCGTAGAGGTCTTTGTTCTCCGGCCCAAATATTTCGTCCGCCTTCCTTAAGGTTT
Organism: Hygrophila difformis; assembly: GCA_030278955.1. Taxonomy (NCBI): domain Eukaryota; kingdom Viridiplantae; phylum Streptophyta; class Magnoliopsida; order Lamiales; family Acanthaceae; genus Hygrophila; species Hygrophila difformis. The sequence goes on from JAOANR010000007.1 coordinate 16,476,358, forward strand.
CCTAGTGTAAAAAACAAAACAGCACATTCCATAAATAGCATATATACTCATTGCATCAAAGAATGGAAACGAATTGAGACATTCAATAGAGAATCTATTAAATGCGGCATTCGGTTATTTCATGCATATTTCCATGTACTAGTTTGTTTGTCATGACCCATTCAGGTCGGTTTTCAAGTTCAGGCTTGAACAAAATTCTCCAGTTAATTAACATTCCAACATTGAACATTAGAAGCTCGGGTTGACTTGGCCTGTTGACAGCTCTATAGGCCGAGGACATGACATACACATGATTCACACGTACCTCTTTTGTTTGCTTCAGGGAATTAAGTTCCTTCACATTCGCTAGGAAAGCTCCAAACTGGTCATACGACAGCCGAGTTCTGATGCAGTAAACAAAAAATGTTTCTCAGATACATCGATTGCATAAGTTAACCTTGATCAAACTCCCCAATTCTGTTTACAATTTTAAACAGGGTGTGTAGATCATATATGAATAATGCAACGAAAATTGTAAGGATGAGTAACGATTGAAGAAATAATATTGATGGCAAAGCATGGGATTTATAATATGCATGAATATAAAACATGGTTGATCAATGTAACAAAAGACTCGAATTAGAAAAAATGACATATATTGTTTTCTCAAGCTTTGATACCTGACTTGGCGGAAGAATTCCTTTCCATCAACACGGGTTTTGCCTGAAATAAGAATATGAAACCATAAAACTTATAATGCCCCTGAATCTGATTGTCAAAATCAATTCATACAGATTATGCCTACAACCCAGTGAAGATTGCATATGCCTTTTTCTGCTAAAAGGAACCAATGCACTTATGCACATAACTACAACCCATGTCAAGCAACATATGAGTTGGATCTCAAACAAAAATAGAGAGAAAACAATCAGTTTAGGGTAACCTGAGTAGCCTGACCTCATACTTCTAAATTCAGATGTGTGTAAACAAGACAGTTAAGATTTTATTCTGATATCTAACCTTGGTAGGATCCTGACTCTGAACCTGACATCGAAGGCATAGAGGAATACAGCGAAGACTTGTTGTCAAGAAAACCTCTAGGGATTGACATAGAGTGTCTCCTTGGAGACAGTGGTCTAGGTGTCCTTGAAGGAGATACTGATGCAGATAGACTTGTAGGGGTACGAGGAGGTGAACCCTGAGGCGTGCTAGTTTGATACGCAAGAAGTAGCCCAGGAGACATTTGTGACTTCACTGCTTTCAACATAAGAGACATGAAGAATGGTCAGAATGCAAATAGCTTCAGCATTTGCAACCCTGATTTGTGTATTTATTGAGGTTTAAATGTAAGTTATTCTTTATTAACAAGATCAAGAAATTTGCAAGCTAACCTTCCGTCGTAGCTTCTCTAGCATCCGATAAATGACTTTGCAATAAAGGGTTGTTGTTAGTTGGTGGATGGGAAGCATCCTCATCTGAGATGATTCAAAGAACACAATTGGAAGAATTGTAAATTGAATAGAATGTAAGGTAAATGTAGTTCACTAAATACTGTGATACTGCAAGAATTATAGTACTGATTAATTGATAGGATTGTAAGCAGACATTTAGTTAACCAGTCTGAAGAAGAAAAATAATAGTTCAAATAACTAACCGTTGTTCTTACTCTTTAGATTCTGAGCAGCAGCAGCCTTATGAGCATTTGCCTATCAGATAACAACTTGTTATTGGATTATCCAAGAAATTTAGCTACCAAAGCAAAATGTTAGACAAAGTTCTTGGGCTCTTATACAGAATTCAGTTTAACTAATTCACTTACCGTGTTGTCTTCCTCGTCTTCAAGCGATCGCATGAGTGTCTTTCGAAAGGCTTCCAACTGCAAACAGCCCAACTCCATGAAATTCCAGACAAACAGAAATTCGAATTTTGAGTTCAAATTAAAAGTTGCAACGAAAAAGAATACCTTAGCCACATCGCGATTTAGCTTCTTCACCGTACTGCTAAGCTGCGAATTCTCCCTCATCAAACTTTCCTGAACCATTCATAATCACAATTCTGAACTCACCAAGAATATAACAAAAAATAAACAAAATTCAATTCGCATATACAGTAACTGAAATGAATCAACAGATTTCACAGATTAAAACACGTCCAACCGACACTCCGAAAAAACAGAATCATTGAGTCCGTTAGAGTATGTCTGCCATTGTCGATCTCTCTTAACTAATTAAGCCAACGTTAAAATGAAAACATCATCAGCTCTCTCATACCTTCTCCTGCTGAGCTAGGGCGAGCTTATCGGACGCCTCGTTGAGCGAAGCGTCGAGCGACTGGAGCTGCGAGTCCAATCCGGAAATGACATGGTCGCGGTCGGCGAGCTGGTCGCGGAGGTCAGCAAGCTCGGACTCGAGAGCATCGACGCGTGAGGAGAGAGCAATGGAGGTGATTTTGCGAGCAATATCGAGCTGGTCGAATGGATCCGGCGGCAAAACCTCCAGCAGCTCCTCCGGGAGGTCGAACCTTGGCGGTTCCTTCGCCAGCATGTCTATCTATCAATCTTCTGGTTTTTGGATTGAACTAATTTTGTACTATATTTTGGGCGTATTTTTTATTTTTCGTCTTATTATACTACCAGTTTATATAGATAGATGCATCGAGGAGGGGGGGAATGTGTTTGGACCAGTGAAATTTTTGAGGTTTTGATACACTAGTAGCTAGTAGTGTGGTGTGTGGATAACGAACTTGTGTTCATTGGTCATTTTAATTGTTTTATCGTTTTTATTGTTGGCCGGTATTCTTAAATAAATGGCCTATGTTTTGCAATATCTAAAATTCGACTTGAACCGTATATGTCGAATTTGCATTCCAATTTTTTTTACATCTTTATCATTTTTTTTTCTTTTTTATTTTTTATTATACCAGTTTTTTCTAGTCTTCGACTTCGAGTACCTAAAGGCGAATGAGATAGTTATTTATTCTCTACGATGAATTTGGATGTTCCTAGATTTACCCCTTGACTCAAAGAAATTAGTACGTAATATTCCTTCTGTTGGAGCCAAATGCCCATAAGATAAGATGGTCCTAACTAAAGTTGGCTCGGTACTTGAAGTTAGAATCATCATGGAAAAAAGGCCAAATGCCTCATTTTTTTATTTTCAAAAATCCAAATAAGTCATTTTTTCTATTTTATTACCAAAACAGTCCACTACAAATGCTAATTAGAAGTATATCCAAATCAGTCCCTTGTTCACTAATTATGCTCTAATTGCCGACATGGCAAGGGTTTAAATGTAAACTTGACACGTGGCCATAATATTCGTCCCTTTTCTTTTATCTTTTGTCAATTCAGTTCTAAACTTTTATTTTGTTCCATTTAGTCATCTACCCAAATCATTCATTTTTATATTAATTGGCTTACAACCTTTCAAATTATTTTATTTCAAGCATAAAATCTTAAATTTTTTATTATTACTAATCTATTTATCAAATAAATATCCAATATACTTCCGTAAATAAAATTAAACACTAAACCTCATATATTGGGTTTGACTGCATTGTTATCGGGTCTTCCAAGTATCGGAATTTTACGGACTCTCTCTAACCACCCGACTGCAACCGATGGTTCATTGGTTTTGGTTTCCTTCAGCAACAATTAACACGACCTTACTTTGTTCCCTACCTTAGAACGTAGCAACGTTATTTAACTTGAATTTTTGGAAGGTTGTTGATACAAGAAGCCTTGATTTTATTGAAAAAAATATTAAAAATATTATTCAAATATTATTAAAAATATTTAAAAATAGCTTGAATTTTATTGTCCATGCTTCCTGCATCCATAACCTTCCAAAAAGTAAAATTAAATCATTTACATAAAAATTAAAATTAAATCATTTACTCAAACATTTCTACGTTCTAAGGTAGGAAACAAATTAAAGTATGATTGTGCTAATTGTTGTTGAAGGAAACCAGAACCAATGAACCATCGGTTATGGTTGGGTGATTAAAGAGAGTCCGTAAAATCCCGGAACTTGGAAGATCCGGTAACAAAGTAGTCAAACCCAATGTATGAGGTTTGGTGTTTAATTTTATTTACGGAACTATCTTGGCATTTATTTGATAAATGGATTAGTAGTAATAAAAAAAATTAAGGTTATGAGCCTGAAATGAAATAATTTGAAAGGTTGGAGATCAATTAATATAAAAATGACTGATCTGATTTGGGTAGAAAACTAAATGAACAAAACAAAAGTGTATGATTGAATTGACAAAAGATAAAAAAATGACTAATATTATGCCCACGTGTTAGGTTTAAATTTAAACCCTTGTCACGTCAGCAATTAGAGCATAATTAGTGAACAAGGGACTGATTTGGACATAATTAGCATTTGTAGCGGACTATTTTAATAATAAAATAGAAAAATGACAGATTTGTATTTTTGGGAAAAAAAATGACTTATTTGTCATTTTTTCCGTTAGAATCATGAAGTAGAAAAATATTAGAGTAACACATAGGGTATGGTTGTCAATCCAGTACTTCAGTACACATGCCGCATAGACTGAGTAATTTGGAAGTATAAATTTAATACTACTACTCTGTTTTTGTGTGAGTATAATATTGCACTTTTTTTGTAATTATTCATCATTTAGCTTTGATTCAAATTTTTATTATAGTTATACGTCTTCTTTATTCTTAAGAGAACCCCCCACCCGAACCATTTTTAAGACCCCCAAGCCCTCTCGAATGAGTTCTACTATAGAAACTTTCAACGTAGACCCGGGGACAAATCTTTCACTCACTGAGAAAAGTAAAAACATAGTTAAGTAGGATCTTATGTTGTAGTTTTAGAATATCTAATTTTTATAATTTTTATTTATACACAATTTCAGTTATTAATTATTAAAAATATGAACTACGTGCAATAGATAAATGTTGCAATTTCATTGAAACGGAGTAGTGTATTCATTATTCATTATACATATTTAAAATATATTATTGGATTTTAAGTGAGTTAATAATTATAATCTGGTTAGCAATCACTCCCCCTAAATATAGATTTCCCCATTTAATATTTGTGTTGGTGGTCCTGTGAATTTCATTTATTGATTGTTGAAAACTTGAATGCTTAAAAAAGGGAGGATTTTAAACAAGGGGTATGGAGCTATTGTTTCAGGCTTCATTGGTTTGGGTAACAATGTACTTATCAATGGGCCAATGTCAATGGGCTTTGATGATATAAAACAGCCCATTAATTTACTCGCGCACAAAAGGCCATAAGCCAATTCCCTCCTTTTTCTTGATTCACGGTTGCTCCTCCTCCAAGCGCCGCCGTCGCTACCCTCTTCGAACTTGGAAGAATGCCGAGAATCTCCTATACGCGCCTGCAAGGCAGCCAGAACTTCAGACTACGCCTACTTCTATCCACGCTCTCCTCTACACCTATTATCATCGAAGGCATACGCGCTGACGCCACATTGCCTGGCCTCCGCCTTCACGAGGTCTCGCTCCTCCGCCTCCTCGAAAGCGTCTGCGACGACTGCGTCGTTGAGATTAATGAAACTGGTAATCATCACCTGAACAAATTCAATTCTGGATTCTTTGTTGATTTTTGTTGGTTCCATTTTATAGTCTTTAATTTATATGTGGTGCGGTGCAGGCACGAAGCTCAAGTACAAGCCGGGTATTGTAATGGGAGGGAGAGGTTTAGTTCATGACTGTGGCACAAGCAGATCAATTGGGTATTTCTTGGAGCCATTGATTGTGTTAGGCTTGTTCGGGAAGAAGCCCCTGACTATCAGGCTCAAAGGTATTCTTCTTCTCTTGTATGTTTATTTTAGTTTTAGGGTTTCTTTGTCTATAAGGAAGCTGACAGATCAAAATTGAATTGGTGTTCGGTTTGGTAAAGCAAGTATTGTTTTGGAATTCATTATGTTGTATCATTATTTTTGAAGTTGGGAATGCAGTTTGGGGATCTGATTGTGGTAAGAGTTCATGGTGTTTAACTTTATGTCTACAAACCAAAAACATGCTGATTGATCGTATTAATGCTCGCATGTGCTGAATTAGTTTGCTTCATTGAATATGTAACAAAAGAACTGGGTCATAAACTGAAATAAGAACGGAGAGTTTTATTGATCAATCAAAACATAAATACCACAGAAAGAAGGGAAGTTATTCTTATGTGAAAAGGAGTGTTGATGAATGCTGAAACCCTGATACAATCAAATACTATAAGATATAGAGTATAGATTGCTCTGTAAAATTTCTAAATGATCAACAGATGTGCTAAACTGACGTATTTACCAATGAATGTAAAAGGCTTAGTAAACTATAGAGTCTATAGACCAACAAGAAAAAAGGAATGCTGCCAAACAGACTCCAACGAAGTAGGAAATGAACTCCAATAGACTTCATCACAGTAAGATTGAGCTAATGTTTGTTATAATATAGGGCGTTTGATATCAGATTGTATGACTTAGTTTGGCTCTTTAATTCCAGTAACATTGGTGCAAATTCAGAATTACTCTGGTTTTAATCTTTTAATATAGTCATTAAAACTCCAATGCAGCAGTTGTTTAAAGCTTATGAAACTGTCTCTTAAATTGAAGGTTGAAAAAAGCATGACCAGTTTGCTAAACAAATTGATGTCTACACCATGGAATTTGAATGTTTGTTCATTAATTAATTTTTTAAGCGTGATTTTTCATATTACAATTATATACTTTTGCTGGTAATTAGTTATAGGGAGTACTTCTAATGCATTAAGTGATTTGATAAAGTATACTCCCACCGTCTAAAACGTTTACAATTAACCCAATTAATTATTAATTCCCACCTTAAAAATATTTGAGTGGCTTATTCAGTGAATATTGTTTCATGTTATGATTCTCAATGGCTACTTGACTCTTAGGTATTACAAATGATTCCAAGGACCCGTCTGTTGATACATTTCGATCTACTACTTTGCACGTGCTGAAGCAGTTTGGTGTGCCTTCAGAGGGACTTGACCTGAAAATAGAGAGCCGTGGTGTGCCTCCAGATGGTGGTGGAGAAGTTGATCTTTCTATCCCAGTTATTCAAGATACTTTAAAAGTAAAATGTCAACATTCTCTATTATCAAAAATCCATCCTTTTACCCACACCTCCAACCCCATCCAATCTAAATTATGAAAATAATCTCTTTTGAACAGGCAATTACATGGGTTGATGAGGGCATGGTCAAGAGGATTAGAGGGATTACCTTCTCAACTAGAGTGTCAGTGCAATTTGAAAATACGATGATACATGCTGCTCGTGGTTATTTTAACCGTTTGCTTCCAGATGTTCACATATTTACTGACCATAAATCTGGGCAATATGCTGGAAAGTAAGTAATATGCATAGAGGTTTTCCTGTCACCACATCCAGATTATAACGTATCCTTATTAATCTTTATTACTCTGCAGTTCACCTGGCTATGGGATTTCATTAGTTGCTGAGACCACATCAGGTTGCTTCATATCTGCTGATACAGCAGTGTCATACACTAAAGGCGAGGATGAAGACGACCTTGAGGATATGAAGAAAGAATTGAGGCCCCCAGAGGAAATTGGAGAACAAATTGCAGCAAACCTGCTTGGTGAGATTGAACAAGGAGGAGTAGTGGATTCGACTCATCAGGTTTGTTCTACAAGGTTACCCATGTCCCCTAGTTTCATTGTGTGTATGTTTTCTTTGCTAGTATATTGGTCTTTGATGAGATTTGAAAAGTTGTGTTTTTAATTGCATGTACAAATGGTGCTACACCTCCAATGCATCTCTTTAAAAGTTTTCAATTCCAATCCATTTATAGACCAGATCACTTTGTTTTTTCATTTTACTTTTTTGAATAAATATTAGTATATTGTTGTCATAATAGCATAATTTTATTTCCTTATGTAGGGTTTGTTGTTCCTACTCTGCGCATTGTGTCCTCAAGATGTTTCAAAAGTTCGTGTTGGGAAGCTTTCACCTTATGGAATCGAAGTTCTGAGGCACATTAATGATTTTCTTGGTGTGAAGTTTGTTATAAAGCCGGATCCATCGACGGGGACAGTTATTCTCAAATGTGTTGGATGTGGATTGAGGAATCTATCCAGGAAGATATCCTGAAGAACGAGTCCAGATCAATTTTGCTTTTAAAAGATGAATTTATTGTTAGAATCGGTGAGCTCGTGGAGACGATGGAACTGTTATTTGTCTATCCAATTTTGTTTGATCCCATCTCCTGTTGATAGTTGTTGAGTTAGCACACCCAGGTTGTTAGTTCTCACACAATGTATCCATTCTTACGAAATTATCATCATTATGTACTTTTATTTACCAAGTTGCCCCCACCCTTTTAATGGGAAATGGCCCATAACAGGTTATTGCTAACCAAAACCAGTTCCAATTTATCTCTGCTTACACTATCTTCTTCCTTAAATTCTGTACTATTTAAAAGGTTTTTTTAGTTTGGGCATCATGTGGAGGATATGCTTATGTTATGAATTTTGATGGATCCATTTAGGTTGATGGGGCGGGCTTCGATGTGTGTATTTGTCCGGATTGATGAGTCCTCTCATGGCGCTGGTTTTGCTGGTAAATACTCTCAAGCATGATGTTACTCTACACGGATTTGGACGGCTATTTTGAGTGGCATCCAATATGCTATGGAATTATCCATGGTAGAGTAATAGAGTTGCAGACCTATTCAGATTCAGATTACAAGGGAAAAAAAAAATCAGATTGCTTTTAGAAAATGTGCAACATTTCGGTGAAGGGGATGGTGAGGTGTGATTTTGGACTTCACTTTCGCGGAGACAGCTAATATTCTTTTTTTTCAATAACCTTGGGCCATGTTCAATTAGTATTAGTAGTATTACGATTGGATAAATAATTTTATTCAAACCTAATCCAATAATCGTGATAGAAAAAGTGAAACATTATATATCCTATTAGCATACAGAACGAACATACCTTATGAGATTGTTTTGTTAGGATGTGAGACAATACATCAGTTCCGTTTTTATCAAAATATTTTTTTTTTAAAAAAAAGGTATCGAGCCATAAGTTATGCAAGACTTCTAAGGAGAGCGATTTCCTTGTCACCCCTTTTTCAACAAGAAGCCGCATGAATGATGGATTGGGGGCAATTGTGATTAGCCACCCGAGATCTGAAGCATATGCTTTGCATAACCAATTATTCACTTTCAAAAATTTCAACCAAGAAAAATATATATTCTGGATTCTTCGTTTGGTTCTTGAAATTCTTTTTATTCTCTCTAATTTTACCACAGTTTTAATTCATTAGTAAACTGAATCATTGCACTATCAATATTTACTGCCTAGGAATTAAAAGAAAAATGTTTCAGTTATTCAATTATTCTACAGTGTACAAACTCAAGCTTAATAGCAGAAATTCTTTTCTTGCATTTCAGGGCTTCTATGCGTGGAGACTCTTCCATTCCTCTATGAAAAATATGTAAATAAATTTTGCCTATAAACTCACCAGGAAGGCACAGAAAATGCACAACAAATTTCGGGGCAAAATTCCAAATGGACAAATCAAAGACAGGAAGATTGAATCCCCGTGATGAATACACCCTACATAATGTCTGTAACAAATAAATTCCTAAAAAGGCACAACCTTTCACATGAACAAAACACACACAGAAAAGTGAGAGCAAGAAGAATGTCTTGAACTTCATAAAGTGCAGGAGCAATTTATTAGCAGAAGCACCCCTGCCACATTTGGAAGTGTGATTTCAATTTATAACAATCACCACAATTTAGGTAGTATCCACAGCTGTCAGAAAAGTACATCTAATTGCATTTTGTAAGAACATAACTACAATAAGTGAACATTTCCAAAGGTGTAAGAGCATCCTACGCTTGAATGTAATATTTTGTAATGAAAAATAATGGAAAACTGAAAGTACCACAAGTTTTACGATGCAGCTGATAAAGCTTTCTGCTTCTTGGCTTGCAACCGTTGCATGAACTTTGGATTGGCCTTAAGCCTCTCTTTAATGTCTGAAGTCCGAGCATCTTCCACTAGTTTCCTGGCTTTTCCAGCTTCTTCTATCAGAGCAAATAGAGTTCTGAGGCAGTCCTTTCTGTTCTCTTCCCGATGTTCAAACCTGAGTTAAAGATAAAAACATAGTTTTTATATGACAAAATAGAAGAGACCTATTAAAAAGAAGAGAATAGAAAAACAATTACAGGCAAAAGTAAATAAATGGCAACTGGTAACATGTTGGCTGTACATTTCATCCCAGCAAATGATGTGAGGAGCATCAAACCATTTAAAATTAAAAGAAAAAGAGAGAGAAAAGCATCAAATATGAACATTTCAGATGGAAAAAATATTCCTTAAAACAATACAGAATGCGACATGGTTCACTTTGATCGAAGGGGGATACCTTTTGATGAGGTATAATGCTATAAAATTTCACGTGTGATAAATAAACAGCTCAACAAAAAGTAGAACAATGAATAGATGAGAAAACAACGGAAATACATTTAGGATGACTTGGACATGTGTATGAGACACTGAGACTCCTTAATGACAAAGCACGATCAGTAAAATCTGGAGTAGTCGAATCAACAATTTATATAGAAAAGGAGGAGAAGAAAACAAAATGGACAGAAACCAAACTGCAGATTTGTTACATGTGAATTAAATGATGGTCCTTTTATTGATAGCATCTTATGGCACTGGACAGCCCATTGCACGTTAGCCCATAGTAGGATTGGGATGAAATATTAGATCATGATGGCAGATGTACAATAATAAAGTACAACTGCAGATACCAATGAAATGAATTCAAAGCAAGTTGCATCCAGCATACCTTTCACTTGTTATGGTAAGTTCATCTTTCCCTGGGTTGTACCGCTTTCCAACCAATGCTCTCAGTCGTGCAAACTGATGCTTTGATAGGCCAAGTTCCTTCACAGTGACAGACAACTTTACTTTCCTATTTTTGGGATGCCATGCATCGCCACCAGGACCAAATACCACCCGAGTTTTCCACCTAAGGATTGGCCCCTCACCTGGTGGGTCGTCGTCATCCAGGTCCTTTTTGTTGACAGGCACAACATTCTCGTCAAACTGAGGGGCCTCTTCCTCCATTAATTTAGCACATTCGACAACCATTTGGTCTTCAAACTCCTTGAATAATGCATAACCTTCTTCAACTTCAATCTCTCCCTTTTCAACCCTATCACATATCTCATTGAACTTCTCCTCGACCTTCTTCTTGATCTCATCTGCAATCATGCATTTCTGATTAAAATATTAAGTGATGCAAATCTAACAGAAGCAAACCAAGAAAACAACCTTGCCAGAAAACATGAAGAATTAAATTCATAATCTCAAATCTGTGTGATAACATAATAGAATGCAACATCATTGCAAATCACGAGATACATGAATGTTTCAAGGCAGAAGGGAATAAGAACAAAACTGTCAAGATTTTTCCAAGAACTTTAGCATCATACTATGCTGCATATTAATGTAAATTCAGCAAAATTATACATATGCAAAACACGGAAAACATCATCAACAGAAGACATCTAAAAGCAGATCTTTTCTTCCTAGTTCCTACTATTTCAGCATACTGCATATAGATGGACAGGGTAAGAATACAAATCATTAATATCCTACTCATTCGTTTATCGATTTGCTCAAGTATTTATCTCTTTACAACTTGCTTATAGTTTAAGTTCACTGATATCTTAATGGCCGCCTTCAGATGCACCCTACTACAACCCATTAGTTGATTATGATATCTAACTAGGACTGGGAGCTCCTTTCATATACTTCCAGGCTGACTGGTTGACATAATCAAAATGCTACAATCGGTACAGATTGACAGAATCAAAAGGCTACAATCGGTTACAAGTGACAACTAATTAACTAAGTCTGAGTGCACCAACACATCTCCACTCAAATATAGTGGTTAGATCCTATAAAGATTAGAGACACAAACCATCAGTACATGAACAAGCATGACGACCTAGACAGTGGACACTACAAATATAATTCAGTAGAAATTAAATATTAGTAGTACATATCATGAAATGCACAAGGCAAGAAAACTTGGGACCTATTTACATACGGTAACCAAGTTGACAGCTCGTACCTGGAAGAAGCTTATCATAGCTAAGCATGTCCTCTAGTATTTCTTCACACTCCTTTGTATCTTGAAGGTAGCCATGCTCAATGGCCTCTTTTATCATTCATCCCATTTCGTGTCAGTCATGTTAAAATAAGGATCATCAGTCATTCTCTTAATAACAATATCCCTAGCACTGTACAAATCATCAATTTCTTCATCAGTTTCATGAACCTCCTCAAAATCTGATTCAAAATCTTCATCTTTCACGTCATCTAGTGGCTGCAGCTGAAGCTCCTCAATTAATTCATCATCAGTGTCTTCATGTTTATTCAAAAGTATCCTCTTAAGAATAGACTCGAGGATATTTGGTAGCGCTTCCTCTTTGCCATGAGTGAAATAATCCTCTATCTGAACCTTCAATTCTGCAAAAAAAATATATAAAAACTAAGCATTGCAGTTAACAAGAACTTGAAACAAATCTCTAATGCGACAATACAATTCCTCTATAATGAAACCAGATTTTAAAACACAGCATACGCAGATCCTTCAAGCAATTAGATCAGAAATTGATATCTCCGTCACATTTTTTAGCATATATAACTAGAAAATAGATGCAATAATCGAACATTTTATACCAAAAATACAAAAGAATACAATAAGGCAGCAGAAAATCTAGTCATATTATTGTACAGTCATCCACTGCTTACATTTCATTATTTGAAACTCATTAAATAGAATCAAATGACATAATATTCATAAACAAAGCGAATTTTCTAGCCAGATGTGAACCTTTTACTCAAATAACAAATGCACAACCTTTGTTGCTAACATCTTCTACCTCCACAGCCTCTTCTACATCCACAGCCGCCGCCTCCTCTTTCTTTTCCGGTTCGACTGCCGCAGATACAGATCCGGTAGTGGATTCGGAAGGCAACTTTCCATCTTCAGACGAGAAAAATCGCATTGTCGAAGGAAAACGGCTAACAAACAGCCCATTTCCGGTTACGCCAGAATAGTGATTGGAACGTACACTAGAGATGGCAGGCGGTGATTTAAGATTGCGATAGAGATGAAGATTGCGAGTGCAGAGATAGAAAGTCTTGAGGAAAACTCCTCTCATGGCGATGAGATCTTTGCTAGGGTTTTGAGGGTTTAGGTTGGAAGATGGGGATGATGATGTTGTTGCAGAGTTGAGGAATGAAGTCGTGGTTTCTTAAAAACATTTTCTCAATTTCTATATTTAAGTGTAAGTACGTTTTTGTAGTGCTATATTGGAGAGGTAACCTCGTACTAGTATTATACTAGTACTATAAACTTTGTTTTTTAAGTGTTTTTTTTTTGTGAATAACTTTATTTTTTAAGTATTGAAAAATGATTTTTTTTTTTTCGTTTAAGGTGACGGATAGGGGTGGGCGTCGGGTCGGGTTTGGTGGGTTCGGATAGAAAAATAAATTACCCGCCCATTACCCGACATTGGTGGGTACCCGACATATACCCTGTCGGGTACCCGATTGGGTCGGGTACCCACTTTTTTTTTCTAAAAAAATAAAGAAAAAACTTTTTTAAAAAAAAAACAAATTATTAAAGAATCTTTGATAAATTCAATAATCACCATCATGATTTACAATTTATAAATTAATAAGAATGAGAACATACTCATTCATTAACGAATAAAAGACAATAATTGACTAATAATATTTCGAAAAAAATAGAGATTGAGATTTTACCCTTTTGGTTTGCATAAAATTATGTAATTAGAAATGCTAAAAAACAAATACTCTCTAAATTGTGGGGAATTTTTTTTTTAAAAAAATATAGACATTTTTTAATAAATAAAATTAAATAATTTTTTTTTAAAAAAAAGTCGGGTAGTTCGGGTACCCGATCAGGGATTTCGGGTTCATTTGTAAAACCCGATACCCGACCCGATCTACTAATTTCGGGTTCGGGTACCCGACTTCGGGTTTTTCCGGGTTCGGGTACCCAACCCGATCCCACTATTTTCGAGTTCGGGTCGGGTACCCGATTAACCCGCCCCATTTGTCCACCCCTAGTGACGGATATGTATTGTTTTTTTTTGGAAAAATTGAAGTGAGATAACAATAGTGAAAAAGTGTAAAAATCGAAAGACAGAAAACAGAAAAGTAATAAAAGAAATTAGATCATGGAAAACTACACGCCGAATGGATCCGCTACCAAATCCCAGATAACACATACTTCCTCCGTTCTCAAATGTTTATTACATTTGGTTTTAGGGTACTACTGTTCACACATTCACTTTGATTTAAAGTTTTATCATAGTTATACAAATTTAAATATAGTCAAGAGGGATCTTGTTAGATTCGTCTCGTCGTGTAGTTTTTAAATATCGAACTTTTAGAATTTTTACATATACTGAACTTGAGTTATTATTGATTCAAAATGTGCATTGGACTGCGTGCACAATGAGTCCGTAAGAAATATTTGAGAACGGATGAAGTATATGATGGCAAAGAGCCCTTACAAAACAAAAAAAAACTACTACATAATAGAGACATGGAAAGAACCATTATAAAGGAATAGCACATCAAAATTGCGGGAATGAACCCGACTCCATCTGCAGCAAGACATGGACGCGCGTCATTTGAAGGGTATGCCATTGTAAATAATTCCATCGATTTAGCTCCACGCCTAGCGAGCGCATTCACCGTGGAGTTACCCTTCACGAAGGATATAGAACAAGCGAGAGTTGATGCAGTATGTCCTTAATATTGCACAATAAAGGAAGGCGTAAGTGATCTTGGGAGATGTCCCTTGCATCAATCTCAAAGCCTCGGTCGAGTCAGAGGAAAAAAAAAAAAAAAAAAAAAAAAAGAAAAAGCGAGTAGTAATCACACCCCTCCCGGAGGAGACCCTTCATGTCATTTCATATTCCATGAAGTTCTACCACAAAGGTTAATAACAATCATTTGAGATTTTGCTTCTATTTACACACGCTTTTATTTAAAATTTTACCATAGTTATAGTACAAGTTAAAATATGGCCAAGTGAAATATTGTTAGATTCGTCTTGTTTTGTTATTTTTAAATATCGAATATTTAGAATGTTTACTTTTACAGAATTTGAGTTATTAAAAATTTAAAATATAGTAATATATTGGAATGTATGCACTATAAGTCCGTGTCAAATTTTAACATAACGGATGGAATACCATCCAAAAGCCGGCCCAACTCAACCAGTCAACCCACCACGTACAACACTTAAGTAATTCATAGAGATGCCAACTTTACCTGTAGGGTCGGGTAACCCATCGGGTAATCAGGTATCGGGCGCGGCTAGGGCAGATATAATCGGGTAATGGATAGGGTATTACCCAAACTCGAAATAAATCATTTCGGATGCGGGTAGGGTATGAATTTTATATTTTACCCGATGACCAGACCCAATTACTCGAATAAATATATATTTATTTTTCTACATAGATATTTTTACATATTTATATATTTATATATATATATATCTGTATATATTTATATATTTATTTATATATCTGTATTTATTTATATTTATATTATACTTCCTCCGTATTCAAATAATTCTAACATTTCATGTTTTCACACAATACAATACACATTTTTAAAGAGTAATATCTCAAATTTTATAAAATAAAAATTATAAAAATTTAATATTATAAAACTATGTGATTAGACGAATCTAATAAGATCTCATTTGACTGTGTTTTATCTTATGTAACCGTGTTAAAAAGTCGAATCAAAGTTATTCAATGAATAGTGATTACTATGCCAATGTTAGTATCTTTCAAATACGGAAGGAGTATATTTAAATATATTAATATATATTATATATTTATTTATTTATATATATTCGAATTTGTTAACACTTGAGATTGTACAGTAAAAAGATTTTTGATAAATTTTATAATGCTTTAAAAATTGTATGTTGTTTTAGTTTTCTTTTAAATTTTATTTGCGTGCATTACATGAAGGTTTTATTCTTTTTTATGGTAAAATAAATACTCCCTCCGTCCCACTTAACTTGTCTTGTTTGACTTTTACACACAATCCAATGCACATTTTCAACCGTTACTATATTCAAATATGTATAATAAAAAATTATGTAAAATACATATTCTAAAATTACATGATAATACGATTCTAACAAGACCCAACTCGATTATTTTTTTTCAAATATATACTTGCAAAAATATTGAGTCAAAGTTAAACAATGAACAGTGTAAAAAAGTCAAACAGGACAAGATTGGTGGGACGGAGAGAGTAACTTTTTTTTTATTATTAAAGTTTGGTCGGTAGAGTCGGTTAACCATGTAATATTTAACAATCCGGGTATCCGTTTATCCGCGGATAATCCGTCTACCCAACGGGTATTATCCGAATCCTACTCGATATTTAGTTTTAGGGTAATAGGGTAGGGTAATGGTAGAGTAATTATATTTCGGATAGTGAGTGGAGGTGGTCTACCCATACCCTACTCTACCCGTTTACATCCCTAGTAATTCAATTATTCCTTTAGAAAAATTTGACAAATACTTTCTCCGTTTTTTAAAGATAGCTACACTTGTGATAAGGATACTATTCACAAAAACACTTTAGTTTGAAGTTATCATAGTTATACAAGTTAAATTATAGCCAAGTGAGATCTTGTTAGATCCGTCTCGTCATATAATTTTTAAATATCGAACTTTTAGAATTTTTATTGGTATCGAATTTAAGTTATTAATGATTTAAAATGTGTATTGGACCGCGTGCTTGGTAGGTCTTAGCAAACAAGAAAAAACAGAGAAAGTATTTCCTCCGTTCTTTTGTTAGCAACGTTTTTTATTAGCTATATTTGATAAATTGATATTGTTTATTCACATATTTTGACTTGAAATTTTATCATCATTATATAAGTTAAAAATTTTAACTATCGAACTTTAAAAATTTTACTTGTGCTCAATTTGAATTATTAATAATTTAAAATATACATTGCACTGTAAATCCATAGTAAGTAGGTAAAATTATGAAAGTGGCCCCACCTACCGGTTCATACCGACTCAAACATGATTGTCGACTTGTCGTGGTGTTACACGATACTTCACCGTTACTACCGTTTCTAACGGCGTCCATCGCCCCGCTACAGAAACCCTAAAGACCAAACGCCGTCAATATGGGCCCAATCTGGTCGTCTATTCAAAAGAGGCGTCCAGGCAGAGGCTTCTCCTATCAATATCCTCTGCGGCGGGGCTCACCGCCATTGAAAATCCACCTAATAAGCCACTCTTCCCTACATATAAGAATAGCTAATTCCCCAGCTCCATCGATCATCCTGTATCAAACATCAACAATTAATTAGGGTTTCAGAGAGTATAAAACGAAAAGTAGAAAAATAAATGGCGAGGGAGGTTTTGAATCCACGGGATGCATTGGGTGACCGGAGGGCTGGCGGCGGCGCAACAAGGCGTAAGACTCCGCCAGCGAGCGGCGGGGTGAAGCAAGGGCGGAAGAAGGACGGTGGCCCCACCGTAGGTCAGGTTATTATCTTGAAGAGAGGGGAATCGTTAGCCGCAATCAAAAGCAGCGGAAACCTCGAAGTCAAAAGTCCCCCCAAGCAGAAACCGATCGAGGAGGAACCGCCGGTGGAGAAAAAGATAGTGCCTTCTCCGCCGCCTTGCCATCATCATCACGGGTATGCTGGATCGGTGTCCTCCTTGTCGCCGTCACCCCAATCGCTTCCTCTTCCGTCATTTTTCAACAAGACACCGCAAAAGTGTATCATCAAACATGATTCAGTAGCCAGAGATCTCAAACGTTTGCTAAGGATCGATTGACCAGTTAAATCAAATTTGGAAAAAAAAATTGATACTGCTTATGTGCTCTGAATTTTTCTGATGAGATAAAAGTAGCCATTGTTTGCTCACGCCCAGAAGCGCATCCCGAGTCCCGTCACCCATTGTTTCCTCTACAGTGGTAATCACAAAGCTCAATTCCAAGCCGGGTATTGTGATGCGGGAGAGGGGTTTAGTTAATGACTGTGGTATAAGCAGATGAATTGGGTATTATTTCATGGAGACATTGATTGTGCAAGGTTTGTTCGGGAGCAGAGGAAGCCCCTTATTGTCGTGCTCTTTTTTTGGGTAAACATTGATCTGATCTGAGGGTCTCAAAAGTGTCTTGTAACTCTTGTTTGTTTATTTCAGTTTTTTTCTTTGGAGAAGCTTTATTTCAGTATTAGGGGTTATTGTTTCCTTCTTTTATTGTTCTTTCAATTGTTTTATAGGAAAGGTGACTCTGACAAATCAACAAAGAATTGGTGTTTTGTACTAATACATTAATGAAATGTTGTTTTATCATAGTACTAGCAGTATTATTTTTCAAGTAGTGATGGATGGTGTGTAACTTTATTATATGATGCTAGCTGCAAGCTGCTTGATAGTATATGATGCTCTCTCACATAAGCCGAATTAGTTTTCTTCATTGAATGTGTTCCAAAAGAATAAGGTCACCAACTGAGAAATTAACGTCAGAGTTTTATTGATCCATCAAGAAAAAACGTAGTGCAGAAGGAAAAAGAAGTGTGCTATTCTCATGTGCAGCACGTATTGCTGCTTGGCTTGATAGAATCAAATACAGTACTATATGGAGAAATGACTCGCTCAAAATTCTAACATATGATGTCAAAGTAGAAACTGAAAAGAAATGCATAGTTTGTTTTGATCTGTCATCCCGAATATGTAGTAGTATGGCAGAATGCCATAAAGTGATGGCAAAGAATGGTAGTAAGAAAAATGTACAGTATTACTATTAGATGAACTTTCTTTTCTTGTCAAAAAAAAAAAGGAGTAAAAGTTTTGAAAGTTTCTGAAGGCCGAGCACCCTTGGAATCCCCCAGCGAACAATAAAAAATCAACAGATGTACTCTTACCCATTTCCCCCAAAATCCAAATCACTAGTATTTTGAAAGGTTTACAAAAAGGAGTGCAGGCACAATTTCTCTTTATAGAAGAACTGTCAATTGGAGTCCCCCATCGGAAACTCCTTCCCTCAATACGATTAGGGATATTATGCTACAATCCTTAGAAGACTTGGGCCTTGAAAGTCGAATTTCCGACTGAACATGGGAATTGGTGAGGGAGACCCAAGTAGAATTATACTTTTTCTTGAGTCCTAACCGGATGCACTATTGTTAAAGGTGAGTCAATTGACCCCACCATAGATGCCTCCAAAATAAAAATTACTATAGTATTAGTTAACCAATTACTTTTTTGTATGTCTTGCTTCATTCCTTACTCAATTTTATTCTTTTGATAACAAGAAATTAAGAAGACATGTGAAGTTCCATCATAAAGAATTTTGAGAAATAGAATTGATGATGTTTAATATTCTTTAGAGAATTTCATTATTGACATTCGAACTGATAAGAGATTTTGGGATGTGAATAATTTGAATGAGCTGTCCATAAAGTTTGTTGAGATAAAGAAGCAAAAAATACATTCGTATGTGTATTTATTTTTGAAGTTGGTATTACTTCTTCCCGTGACAACGACAACAATAGAATGACTTTATGTCAGCAATGACCATGGAATAGCATGGGAGATTAATTATTGAATGATTGTTTTGATTACTTTCATAGAATAGGATATGTTTATGAATGTTAGTTAGTATTGATATTATTGTACAACGATCTGAAAATATGAGAACTCGTGAATAATTGTAGTTGTTTTAATATATAAGTACTTGATATTTCATACTATCTTCGTTCCTTTTTAATTGTCACGGATCTACATTTCACGCAATCCAATACACATTTTTAATCTTCAATAACTCAAATTGCGTACAAGTAAAAAATATGAAACTTTGATATTCCAAATCTATGTGATTAGACGAATCTAACAAGATCTCAATTGACTATTTTTTGTCCTATATAACTGTATTAAAAAGTCAAATCAATGATACTCAATGAACAGTGACAAAACTCCTACCGTGTCAAATAAAAAGGAACGGAGGAAGTATTATCATCTATTTCTTAAATTTAACATTTTTACTGCTTTTTCAAAAGTTATTATTATATTAAAATTAATTAAATTAATTATCAAAAATTGACCTGCCAGACTTAGCCAAGTGCTCAAGTTTAATGACTCCCAACCTTTAGCTTTGTTTCTTTGTTTCTTTTTAATTTTTATAGCATGGGCTCCCACTACATTTTTCCTAGTTTGTATTGGTTGTTCGGCAAAAAAAAAAACAAAAAAAAACTGACCTAACGAAATAAAATCCTAGATCCGCCACTGGTTCTGACCATCATTTCTCCCGGGGTAACGAAACTCTGTCTCCCAAACAATTTCATAATCACAGTATTAATAGTATATTTTACTGTATATATAATCATAATGATTATTTGGGAATTTTGTTATCTAAAAGCGAACACATAATTCTTAGACTTTTTCGTAAGCCTTTATTAATCAAAGTCCTCATATAAGCCTTTATTAGAATCCAATGTTTAAAATCCAATTTTGATATACTATACTACTACTATTTTTTTAAGGAACCAAAGTTCTCATATCGTATACTATACAAAATTTAAATTTGAAAGTGAATAACACAAGTTAAAATGAATCGTAATTTTTTAAAATGAATAACACAAGTGATATACTATACTACTACTATTTTTTTTTAAGAAAGTAATTTTATAAAAATGAATCGTTAATCCTACTTGGTAATGACCTTAAGTGCACGTATAATAACAAAGTTTCTTTATACGGAAAGCCGATTTCCTTAACCCTAAGTGCACGTATAATTCCATACTTAATAATGAAATATATATTCTTGCTACTACTACAAAAAAAACCTTTTGCCCACGTCTCTTCACATTTTAATTTTATTGCTTTTATGATTAGTCGATTATATAAACACTAATGATTAACTATCCATTTTAGGCAAATTACTCCTTTAATATATGTGGAGAAGACCGTCAAATGCATAAACTTACAATTTCGTGTATTGTAAATTCCATACTTACCAAAAAAGTTTAGGTTAAAGAGTTCCAAATAAACACAACAATCTCCATTGCAAACCGCTAATTTACATATTTACATTACATCCCATGCACAAATCCTAACATACCCCACCAACACCAACACACCTATAAATGCAATGCATATTCCTTGCTGCAATGTCACACCCCAAATCAATCACAAAGCAATCCCCCCCCCCCCCCCCCCCCCCCCCCCCCCCCCCAAAAAAAAAAAAAAAAAAAAAAAAACCACCAAAAATGTCAGCAAGTGCATCCAATAACTTACTAGCATCATCAAATCAATCCAAAGGCTCCAAAACCACACCTCGGTCGGGCTTGATCGGCTTGGCCAGCCTCCTCCGGCAACTTCCGGTGGGGCCTGTCTTTATCTGTGCTTTCCTCAGTCCTGTTCTAACCAACAATGGCAACTGCAACACCGTCCACAAGTACTTGGCCATCATGCTCATCGTCGCCTGTGCCCTGTCGAGCTGCTTCGCCTCCTTCACGGATAGCTACGTGGATGACGAGGGGAACGTTCGTTATGGTGTCGCTACTACAAAGGGTCTGTGGCCGGGCTCTCCCGGGAAGGACCTGTCGCCCTACAGGGTTCGTGTGGGAGACTTTGTGCGCGCGTTCCTCACGCTCTGTGTGTTCGCTGTTGTGGTGCTTTTGAGCCCCAACATAGTGGATTGTTTCTACCCGGATTTTAAATCTGCGCAGATGGCTCTACTGATGGCGCTGCCACCGGTGATTGGGGTTGTGTGCAGCACCGTATTTGTCCTGCTTCCTGGTAGCCGGCGAGGCATTGGATACCTTAGTGGCGAAAGCTCATTTCCATCCTCTAGTGTAGCTTAAGGGCATGCAGTGATCGATACTGTGATGGTGTTTCAAACTATATATGTGATATGTAGTGAAATAACAGGTGGTGGATTTGGTGTAAGAAATGTGTTGTAGCATAAATGCATAATAATTTACTATAAACCATATGGAATAGTTGTCATTGGTGGATATGTTATAGATCAAGACACTGGTTTTCATATATGACCATAAAAACATACATCACAGATAGATGACACAGACACCGAATTATTCGCGGAGTCCTTTATAGGAGTGGTTGTTGCTTGTTATTATATCAGACTGCAGCGACTTGAGCTGCAGCAAGCCTTGCAATTGGCACCCTGTCAAGAACAGACATCATTAAATACAGGATTCAAAGTAGTTCTGTTATTGTCTGGAATGTATAATGATGGGGTGTTTTTTGGGTACCTGAAAGGCGAGCACGAGACATAGTCCAGTCCAGCTTCGGCAAAGAAGGCCACGGAGGAAGGCTCCCCACCGTGCTCTCCACAAATTCCAACCTGGACATTTTTTTTACCCTCGTGTTACTTTCATCGAAACTGATTTCTTTATAACAACAGAAATATGATTACGCAAGAAACATTCTGTGTTTTCCTTCCGTTTATAACTGCACATGTTGAACTTTGTAGAATGGTGAAGAACAGCTCTCACCTTGAGGCTTGGTCTAGCCGCACGGCCTTTTTCAGTTGCCAGTTTAACTAGCTGACCGACGCCTTTTTGGTCGAGTACCTGTTGTTAACACGATACGATCTTTGATACTCTTAAGGAATGTTGCGAAAACATTAGAAGTTGAATGGGGAACAGATTTACAAACCTCAAAGGGATCGTGTGGGAGAATGCCGTGAGAAAGGTATGTAGGAAGGAATTTGCCTGCATCATCTCTGCTGTATCCAAATGTCATCTGTGTCAGGTCATTTGTCCCAAAGGAGAAGAACTCCGCTTCCTTGGCCATCTTCCCACCGCAGGCTCTTAGAATGTTAGTTCTTTTGTAAGAACTCAAACACAAAAATTAGTAATTTTATCACTACACACACCTCATCTGCAAGTAAAGCAGCTCTTGGAGTTTCTATCATCGTCCCGACTTCATAGGCCAATGTGGTGCCACACTCAGCAAACAGTTTCTTGGCAACCCCACGAACCAAATGCACCTGATGACTCAATTCCTGTCATAAAAAAGAAACCTATTTAGTAATGATGCCTATCCGTGATGGATATGTTGGAACATGAGCAGGATTGTGACATGCCTCGATTGTTCCAATTAGAGGAACCATTATTTCTGGGAAGACTTGGACGCCCTCATTGGTCAAAGAAATGGCGGCCTCAAAAATTGCACGAACCTGCATTTCCGTCAGCTCAGGATACGTTATGCCAAGCCTGTGAATTTGAACCGAAACCACACATGGTAATAGATCAAACTTCAACTGCTATCACATACTTCAGCTGTACAAACTCCAAAATATTGTAAGTAGGGGGGCCAAACCTGCATCCTCGGAATCCAAGCATGGGATTGATTTCCGACAGTTTTTCAATTCTTGAACGAACCTCATCTGGAGTCATGCCTGTGTCGGCAGATAGTCCTTCAGCAATCTCATCAATCTCACCTTCCGGCAGGAATTCATGCAGTGGAGGGTCGAGGAGCCTGATTGTCACAGGAAGACCTGAGAATTGCACACGTTTATTCCTCGAGGGTTTAATCCACTTCCAATGGCTTGAATTGATATCGGCACATAAAAGAAGCGAGGACAAGAAATACCATCCATTGCACGAAAAATTCCTTCAAAATCAGACCGTTGATAAGGCAATAACAAGTCCAGTGCTGCCTTCCTCTGCTCGGTTGTCATTGCCATTATCATCTTCCTCACAGTCTTTAGCCTCTCCTCAGAAGCAAAGAACTGTACATAAACAGCACACCGTTAAGTAATTCCACTGCAGTGCACCATGCATCAAACGGCGAACAGGACAAGAACTTTACCATGTGCTCTGTACGACACAAACCAATCCCTTGAGCTCCATTTCTCCGTGCTGTTAGTGCATCTTCAGGTGTGTCGGCGTTTGCCATTACCTATTTACACTCCCCAAACATAATATGTTATGTATATGTGTGCAGCTGTTCATGGTTTTACTATCAACTTGTTGATGTACATACAAAAGCACCTTGATTCGCCTGATATTGTCTGCCCAAGACATGAAAATCTCCAACTCTCCAGTCATAGCTGGAGGGACGAGTGCCTGTTTACCAAGGATCACTTCCCCTGTGGAGCCATTAAGCGAGATCCAGTCCCCTTCTTTTATTATAATATGGTCTCCAACCGCCACCACCTACATTCAAAACAAGTAAATATTTCTAAAACCAAAAGCCATATGATATGAAACCCTTAGTTCTATTTATGAACTATCACACAACCTTTTCAGAGTCATTCACGTCTAAGTCCGAGCAGCCAGCAACGCAGCATTTCCCCCATCCACGCGCTACCACAGCTGCATGAGATGTCATGCCGCCTCTAGCAGTCAGAATTCCAACTGCAGCATGCATTCCCCCAACATCCTCTGCCCTCGTCTCATTCCTTACCTTCAGTGATAAACCAATTGCAAGAATCGTAAATGGCAGTTTGCATATTAACCAGAAGCAGTAAACGGGGAAGTAAATTTTGAATACCAGAATGCAACTCTTTCCTTCGGCATGCCATGCCTCGGCATCATCAGCATTGAACACAACCTGTCCGACTGCTGCACCAGGGGTTGCAGGCAAGCCCTTGGCTACTACCGAGTCTTCGTAGGAAGATGGATCCTCAAACTACCATTAACAAAGGTAGCAAAGAATGTGGTGGCGATCAAAATGTGTACCAGAATTAGACTAGGTAAAAGAAAGTTTACTTTCAGAGGATGAAATATATACCTGCGGATGAAGAAGCTGATCAAGATGCTGAGGCTCCACCATTTTAATTGCAGTGCGAGAATCAATGAGGCCTTCGTTTACCATGTCTACAGCAATCTTCACAGCACCTTTGCCGGTGCGTTTTCCACTTCTGCATTGCAGCATCCATAACCTTTCTTCTTGTACAGTAAATTCAATATCCTGTATTGTATGACAATATACCATTATGTTTTAAAATTCAGTCATGGTACACAAAAAATCATGAACTATAAATCAGCCAGAAAAGCAGGAACATCATTACCATCATATCTTTGTAGTGAGTTTCCAGTATTTCGCAGTTTTTCACAAGTTCATCATATGCTTCGGGCATACACCTCTTCATGGTTTCCAAGTCCTCTGGAGTTCTGATTCCAGAAACAACATCTTCTCCCTGTGTATATATGCTTATGAGTTTCCATATGTGCACCATATAAATTGGACACAGAACATATGGAATTAACTGGAAAAAGAAGGGATTGCCCACCTGAGCATTGATTAGAAACTCTCCATATAGTTTTTTTTCTCCCGTACTTGGATTCCTAGTAAAAAGAACTCCTGTACCTGATGTATCCCCCATATTCCCAAATACCATAGACTGGATGTTCACTGCAGTTCCCTTCAAACCAGTTATGTGGTTAATGCTGCGATATTTTATGGCCCGTGGACTGTCCCATGAGTTAAAAACCGCTTTGACAGCCAGCTCTAGCTGTTTTCTGGGATCTACAAATGAGCCAAAAACGAATTAGAACACAATTCATAAGGGATTCTAAGAGGCAATTAACCCAAAGTTGAACAATGAATGCTACACTGAAGTAGAATTTTGTTCCAAGGATGTTGTGTTACCTCCTGGGAAACTTTCGCCCTTGGCTTGAACGTAGACTTCCTTGTATTCTTCGACCAGCTCTTTCAGATCACAGGCTGTTAGCTCAGTATCAAGCTTTATACCTTTACTACTTTTCATCTTCTCCAGTTTCTCTTCAAATTTGGCGTGTGAAATACCCATCACCTTCAAGCGAAAACATTGGGAAGCTAAATAAACACATCTTTTTTTTTTGTGAAATATCATCATCAATTGATCATTGCTTTGCCTTTTTGTTAAAGCCGAGCCAAATATGACTGCAATCACAAAGAACTTACAACATCTCCAAACATATCCAGGAAGCGTCTATATGAATCATACGCAAACCGCTCTCCACTTTTTGTGGCCAAACCAGCTGCAACTTCATCATTGAGCCCGAGATTCAACACCGTGTCCATCATGCCAGGCATTGAAATCTACATTCAAGAATATAGGTAGTAGCCGAATGTTTTTCTTTCAGCTTGTAGAACATTATATTGTAAACAAAAGCTGCATACTTTAAACAATGTTTTTACTATACACGTACACGTAAATCAACTCCCAAATGAAAGTAAATGAAGATCATCCGCAATTCCCAAACCGGAAATTTTCTCGCCTAATGCTTAATATAAGGTAAAAAGTAGACTTACTGCTGCCCCTGATCTGACAGAAAGTAGGAGCGGCTTGGATGGGTCACCAAGAAGAGCTCCCATGTCCGTCTCCACGATTTTCAAACCTTCCAATATCTCTTCCCACAATCCTTGTGGCAGCTGCTTGCCAATTTGCTGATACTCTTGGCAGGCCTCAGTGGAAATGGTGAATCCAGGAGGCACGGATAAACCAATGCTGGCCATTTCAGCAAGGTTTGCACCCTTTCCTCCCAACTGTTATAAAACGAAAGTGTTTTGACAACATAATTAATATTGAAAAAGCACAGCCCATAGAAATGCTCTAGCCTACATATTCACATGCTTTACTAGCAAAAGTATGGTTAATGCATAGTATTCAACTAGTTTAATTAATGCATGAAGCCTATTGGGATTGAATTTTGTCGTCTAACTGGCTTAGGAAGGTTATTGCTATGGTTATTTCTTATGATTATTATAGTAGTGTACATGTTGTCATGCTATTCACACACTATGATCTTCATATAGGAGGTGGTTCACATAGAGCAAAAAAAAGAGGATAATGATGTTTCGGACAAGTTCCGATCCGAGTTCCGATAATGAAATAACAATGCATGTAGTGAAAAGCACTTTTTTTTTTTTTTTTTTTCTCTTGTAGAGACGAAAAACCAAACCTTTCATCATAATTACATGCCGAACAACATAAGAAAAGATAATATATGCTTAATAAGGTGCACGTCGATGGTTGGATTTTTATATTGTATAAAACATGAAAGATTAGCAGCTGAGCATTCTTACCAAGGATTTCATGCCCTTGTTGCCCTCGCTCCTTCCCTTGCCAAAAATGAATACCCTCTAATTTGCAAAACACAAATACAAAAAATATATCATCAACTACACCAAGATTTAAGGCATTGAATCATAATCCACTTCTGGGTTTTTAGAGTATGATCAGTGCATGCTTTAAACGTCCTCAAAAATTAAACAAGAAAACTTAAATGACAGAGTTTAACCTTCATGGTGTCGTCGTCTTCTAGAGGCTAGCTAGATAGCTGAGCAGGAAAGGTCGAAAGTTTCTAAAGCACTAGCTAGGGTGGCGAGTTCAGAACAAGAAGTATTTGGTTTGCTTGGAGTGAAGTAGGTTAAGTAAGAGGCTATAGAAAAACAGTGTGTGTGTTTGTTATTAGGAGACAGGTGGAATGGCTGAAGCCAATCACAGGATACGCCCTGCAGATTCAGAGTGTAAGACCAGTTTGACTGATGATACTGTGATAGTATTAAGAGTATTTATCTTCTTCTATTTTTATAGAAACTGATGATGAGATAAGTGGACCGTGCACGCACTGTGTAATGTTTATCTTCTACTACTAATTTTTTTCAGAAACTGACCAAAGAAAACCAGAACTTTACTTACTGGCCGCCGCTAGATTTGAAGATTATTAATGTCTATCTTCTATTTTTAAGAAACAAACGAAAAGAATACCAGATTTTTATGGCCGCTGGATTGAGGGAGGGGTGTTTGATGTTTATCTTTTATTCTCTACAGTGGCGGATCCAGAAAATTTGCTTCGGTAGGTCAGTTTTCGATACTTAATATAATTAATTTTAATATAATAATTGTAAAAGTAATAAAAACATTTCAAAGTCATACAGAATATTATATATCATGTACTTACATCAAAATAACTATAATTGCTCTTCCAAAAAAAAAAACTATAATTGTTCACGACTGGTTCTCATATTTTGGTATCGTTGTACATTTGCATCAATACTGACATTCGTAAACAAATCATATTCTATGAAAATAACCAAACAATCATTTGATCTCCCATACTATTCTCCCATAATGGAAGCCAAACAACAGAGAGAATCAAATTCAATAGTAGGATGATAATCACTACTTTGTGATTCCTCTTTTGCCATCCAACTACCTCTCCTTCAAGAACCCACAAAACCAAATTTTTAATCCATTAAATTCAACCCCATCCATTAGGTGTGTGCTGTGTTGTGTAGCATAAATGCATAATAATTTATAAACCATATGGAATAATTGTAATTGGTACATGGAATGGTGGATACGTTATAATCAAGACACTGGTTTTATATATATGACCACACAGAGACATTACATACATACATAGATAACATAGACACCAAATTCTTTTAAGGAAAATATACATTTTAGGCAAAAAAATTTGTTGTTCTGAAAAGAGTTTAGTATTCATAATCTTAGCAATCTCAATCAAGCGAAGAAACCGAGACAAACATTATAAATGGATAGACCAACACTATCAAAATAAATTTGGAAAGAGAAAAATTAGTCAAATAAAGTGATACATACTCAAAATTAACAAATAATCTTCACATTCTTATGAAATAAGATTTCTACACTAGTTTTTAATCACTTGATAATTAAATAGAAGCTTTGAAGAGTTTAGCTAAATTGGAATACACTTTTTATTTGTAGGGCAAAAACAAAGAAATAACAAAAAAAAGAACTTACAAATTAAATGGGCTTGATAAATAAGTGTGTATGGGCTAGAGTATGGATATTAAAATTAAAAGTGAATTACTAATACTAGATTTGCCCCTTGTAATTAACTTACAAATGAAAAAAAATGAGTTATTAACTTTAAAAAAAAAAAAAAAAATCTTTTTGGTCATCTATGGTGGGTCAATTGACCCACCTTGAACAATACTAGATTCGCCCCTGATTCTCTACAAAACTAGAAACTGGCGAAAGAAATAAGAATACCACAAGTTTATTATATATATGGCCGCTGGATTGAGGGTATCTTTGGCCTATTATTATTTGGGATGTTTGGGAGTTAGAGAGATAATTGTGAGAGAATATTCTACCCAATATGCTAACATCCAAACATACTCAATATTATTGCTGCAATTTGTGTGAAAAAGAAACATTGAGCCAATTGCAAGGAATCTGGGCATTTCTCACAAGGCATATATAGTCAGGAATCAAGATTAACTCGCCTTTTGCAAGGAGTATACGTGTAATAATAATTTAAATATATAAAAATAACAAAAAAAAATATAATTTTTTAATTGATATGTATGACTATTTTCTTAAAATAAATTTATTTTAAAAATATATATATTTTTTGATTTTACACAAAAATTAAAAACAGCTAAAGAAAAATCATCCAAACCAGGGCAGAGGTATGTGTTGGCAGATAAGGAATATATAATGAACCATATCGCATCAGAATTATTTAAGGCAGGCATTCATTAGACGTTTACTTTTCATTTAATTTCCTGGATCATCACCATTTTAAAAATATAATATGGGAGCGAAAGAAAATAGAAATAAAAAGCTTTAGCAATGTGCATTATTATACCGTATTAAATAAATAAATTATTGATATATATCTGACCATACTTGTAGTTCATTGATAAAAGCATCATAATTATTTCATATAGATATATATGTATAAAGAATTGTATACGATGAATACCTAATCTGTATAGACTCAGAAAAAAAAATTATATATGATTTTTTTTTTTTTGCAAAGCAAAAAAATTATATATGATGAACAAACGAAGAGTTCCTAAAGGAGAAAAAACTGAAGATAGGCGTGGAAAAATCTTTATATTATTGGTTAGTTCCACTAGATGACTGGATGAGGATAGAAAGTACATGTGGCGGCCAAGTCTCATGTCTGATACTAATATATATAGTGGCCCAGAGAAATAAATTAAACCATTCAGCCATTTTATAAGAGAATTTAAGATAAATTAATTTATTTAACAAGACAAGCATTTTGGATTTTAACTTATTTTAACTAAAAAGTTAGTTTAAAAAATTATCAAACAATTAATTTTAATTAAGTATTATTCAGCAGTTAACAGCTAACCGCTAATTCTCAAATATGGTCAGTATTTTTTAGCTTATACAGCTATCCTTGTACCATATTAAACTCAAAATTAATATAATTTATTAAATAAAAATTTAAAACACGACACAAACACCTTTTATAATAATTCACTTTTAACGGGGAGAGACTTTGGATATAAAAATACAAGACCATTTCCTTAAAGCAATGATAAAAGAAATAAATTAAAGATTAGAATTTGATTTTTTTTTTTTCTGAAAATCTATATAGACTAATAAAAGAATAATGGAGGCCTATACTCCACAACTATAAAGGAATAAAACAAATGAATAAGAGGCTGAATGGAGAATTAAATTCTCATCTTATTATAAGTTGGAAATCGGGAGACTTGACCACTAGATTAAGTTCTTATCCGACTTTGAAATTAATTGTGACAATAGTTTGAATTTTAAATAATTTTGAATAATAGTGGTATTTAATGTTTGAGTTTAAATATTGGGTTTGAAAAAAAAATGGGGGAGGATTGTAGAATTTATAAAACTTATTTATTAGAACAAAAAAATACTACTAAGATAATAACTAAAAAAGACATCATACTTATATATGTATTTCAATTCACTGGACATTAAAACCAAAACATATCTTAAAAATTCAGAAGCAACTGAGAGAAGAAAATCAAATTCTAAATTCATCCATCATCATCGTTTAGTTTAAAGAATGACATGAGATAAATAATATTAAATCTATTATATTATATATATTAAAGAATTCCTTTAAAAAAATAACTAAATTATATCAAAAAAAATATCGACATTTTTAGAATAATGTTGAAGTTGACGACAAGAACTGAGAACATTGATTCCAAAATATTTAAATGAATGGCATAATTTTTTAAAAAAATAGATTTAATATAATAGTAATATAGTACTATTTTTTTATTTTTAATATAAAAGGTTTTGAGGATAAAAGGGAAATGATAAGGATAAAGTGAGAGACTGCATATTTTGAAATATATCCTTACCAATATGTTAACACAAGACATATTTATATTATATATACTAGATCATATTAATTAACTATATTCTACTCCCTCCGTTCCACTACACTTGTCTTGTTTGACTTTTTTACACTGTTCATTGTTCAGCTTTGACTCAATTTAATTGCAAGTATATATTTAGCAAAAAATAGTCGAAATGGGTCTTGTTAGAATCGTATGATCACGTAGTTTTATAATATATATTTTGTATAATTTTTCATTGTGTATATTTTGAAATATTAACAGATAAAAAAGTGCATTGGATTGTGTGCAAAAGTGAAACAGGACAAGTTAAATGGGACGGAGGGAGTATTCAATATAGATTGTTGAATTCAGTTATATATACTGAATTGGCTTGTTCATGAAGTACTAAAGATATACTTAGAAATTTGTTGAAACAATTAATAATCTAACTTTCAGAATGAATTAAAGAAGTTAAAAATGAATAAATTAACAAGGGATGACCCAAGATTTAAAAAAAGTTAGTTTGTGAACTCCACTTCTCTTCATGCATGCATGTCATTAATCAGTGTCCACAACCACTGCAGAAGAGAAGGGAAAAAAAAAAAAAAAAAACCGACAATATTAGTTATATGCTGTTCAACTAGATGTTGAAACAAGAAATATATTTGTTGAATCAGAAATAGATTTTGTAAGATTTGGTTGTTTGATGAATTTTGGGAACCAATAAATGCATTAATAATATGAAATGACCTGTAGTGTGTTGAATTCTGCAGCAGCAAATGGGAGATCTATCATGCTGCATATATATATAGAGATGATGAAGGAAGACTCCATCCATCCATCCCGCTCAGACAAACAAGGAATTAGGTAATTCTATATATGGTGGTCGGAGCTAGCTAGAGAATGGAGATGTGACTTTATGGTTCGCTGAGTGTACGTGTATGTATATATATAGACTTCCTTTTTTCTTTTTTTTTTGTTAATGATATATAGATCCAATTTTTTAGTTTTATAAATATATAAATTTAAAAAACAAAAAAAGATTTTAAATAATATTAACTTTGTGTAGCACAAAAAAAAAATTAATAATATTAACTTTATATAATTAATAAATACTTTTAAAATATTAACTTTCATGTTAAAGATACAAATTTATTTATATTATACCATCAGTTATATATTTTCATTTATAATTTTGAATAAAATTTTATTTTACCATATAAAGAGTACAATAATTATACAAGTGCGACGACATTAATTGCCTCAAACCCATGCACTGTAAAAAATTCCATGATTATATTATATTTAAAATAATTTTAATATAATAAATTAAACACACCATTAATATAATTAATCTCCATAATATATAATACGTGTAGCTGGCGTGGACAGTGGCGGATCCAGAAAATTTGCTTCGGTAGGTCAGTTTTCGATACTTAATATAATTAATTTTAATATAATAATTGTAAAAGTAATAAAAACATTTCAAAGTCATACAGAATATTATATATCATGTACTTACATCAAAATAACTATAATTGCTCTTCCAAAAAAAAAAACTATAATTGTTCACGACTGGTTCTCATATTTTGGTATCGTTGTACATTTGCATCAATACTGACATTCGTAAACAAATCATATTCTATGAAAATAACCAAACAATCATTTGATCTCCCATACTATTCTCCCATAATGGAAGCCAAACAACAGAGAGAATCAAATTCAATAGTAGGATGATAATCACTACTTTGTGATTCCTCTTTTGCCATCCAACTACCTCTCCTTCAAGAACCCACAAAACCAAATTTTTAATCCATTAAATTCAACCCCATCCATTAGGTGTGTGCTGTGTTGTGTAGCATAAATGCATAATAATTTATAAACCATATGGAATAATTGTAATTGGTACATGGAATGGTGGATACGTTATAATCAAGACACTGGTTTTATATATATGACCACACAGAGACATTACATACATACATAGATAACATAGACACCAAATTCTTTTAAGGAAAATATACATTTTAGGCAAAAAAATTTGTTGTTCTGAAAAGAGTTTAGTATTCATAATCTTAGCAATCTCAATCAAGCGAAGAAACCGAGACAAACATTATAAATGGATAGACCAACACTATCAAAATAAATTTGGAAAGAGAAAAATTAGTCAAATAAAGTGATACATACTCAAAATTAACAAATAATCTTCACATTCTTATGAAATAAGATTTCTACACTAGTTTTTAATCACTTGATAATTAAATAGAAGCTTTGAAGAGTTTAGCTAAATTGGAATACACTTTTTATTTGTAGGGCAAAAACAAAGAAATAACAAAAAAAAGAACTTACAAATTAAATGGGCTTGATAAATAAGTGTGTATGGGCTAGAGTATGGATATTAAAATTAAAAGTGAATTACTAATACTAGATTTGCCCCTTGTAATTAACTTACAAATGAAAAAAAATGAGTTATTAACTTTAAAAAAAAAAAAAAAAATCTTTTTGGTCATCTATGGTGGGTCAATTGACCCACCTTGAACAATACTAGATTCGCCCCTGGCCTGTTCACAAGTACTTGTCCCTCATCCTTCAGGCCACTCGATCGTCCTCATCCTCGTCCTCATCTGTCGTCCTCATCTACTACTGATCATGTCGACCACTCTAGCTAGTATTTTTCATGCTAATTCCCACTCCTAATAATAATACTACCCGGCGTGCAGTGCAGTACTGGGCATGTATGTAGTCAGTGGCGGACTTGAATGTAGGCCAGGTGGGGCTCTGGCCCCAACTCAAAAAAAATTATTTATATAGTATATATATATATATATATCTCTTATATTATTGACCTCAAAAAAAAATTATTTATATAGTATATATATCTCTTATATTATTAATTTTAATTTTGTTTGGAATGAAATTAGAACACTCTATTCTATTGCTTCAATCTAAAATTAGTATTTTTATTATTTTAGTTTGACATATAAAGTCTCATCTATATAAGGTACTTTTAAATTAACTTGAATAGTTTTTTCTTAGGCTTTAGACTTATTGAAGTAAGAGATGAATAACCGATTCACTGAAACAACTTTGAATTATTACTTTGTTATCGTGATCATATATAGCTCAATTCTCCAAGTTTGAAAGAGATGATTACTTCATCTTTATGAACGATATATAATTAATTATTTTTTGTCAATTAATAGGAGTTGATGTGCAGTTGTATGATGTAACGATATATAACTTATTTTCGTCAATTAATAGGAGTTGATCTGCAGTTGTATGATGTGATTTTTTTAATTATTATAAATTGATTGAATTAACATTGATCTTACCAATTGCCACAACTTCAGTTGAAAATGTATTTTCGATAATGGATAGTGTTAAAAAGCTAAACGTTTCATATTCTTAAAAGCGGGGTAGTATATTATATTATTCTTTCTGTGATTGAACATTTTTCATATATTCTTAAAAAAAAAAAAATTCAGCCCTACCAGCCAAAAATTCATGGATCCGCCACTGTATGTAGTGATTGTGTTTTCAACATAATATATGATGATATTGAATGTAACACAATATACAATAAATGGAGCTGGATTTGGTGCAAACATCCCTATGTGATGTAATGTAAACCATTCATAAAATACTACTACTAGTCTATCATTTATAGTACATGAATAATTGGATGATGGAAACCTACTTAGCTTATTGCATCCTTTTTCTATACTTGCATGCCTTGTTTTGCTATGATATACTAGTAGTAATGAATTCAACACTCTTTTCGTATAAATATAGACTATAAAAACATACATACATACATACATACATGCATATACAGATTACAGACACCTGATTATTATTATTCACAAAGAAAGCCCTTTAGATGAGAGGAGGAATTATTAATTACCTCAAAGTCAGACTGCAGCAGCAACTTGAGCTGCAGCAAGCCTTGCAATTGGCACCCTGTCAAGAACAGACATCATTAAATACAGGATTCAAAGTTGTCCTGTTTTTGTCTGGAATGTATAATGAAAGGGTGTTTTTTGGGTACCTGAAAGGCGAGCACGAGACATAGTCCAGTCCAGCTTCGGCAAAGAAGGCCACAGATGAAGGCTCCCCACCGTGCTCCCCACATATTCCAACCTGCTCATTTTAATTGTGCATGTATACCCTTTCTGTTATATATTTTCATCCAAACTGATTTCTTTATTATAACAGCAGCAGCAAAAGATGATGTATATGTAACCTTGAGGCTCGGTCTAGCTGCACGGCCTTTTTCAGTCGCCAGTTTGATGAGCTGACCCACGCCTTTTTGATCAAGTACCTGTTATCAACATGATGCCATCTTTTTATACGCCAGAGAATAGTGCTGCCAAAAACATTTTACATGTTCAATGGAGAAAACAAAGTTGCAAACCTCAAATGGATCGTGTTGGAGAATGCCCTGAGCTAAGTATGTAGGAAGGAATTTGCCTGCATCATCTCTGCTGTATCCAAATGTCATCTGTGTCAGGTCATTTGTCCCAAAGGAGAAGAACTCCGCTTCTTTGGCGATCTTCCAAAAACATGAACCACAGCAAACTCATACGACATTAGTAATTCTGTCAGAACTCGGACAAAAATCAGTAATATATATATACTCGGCTCCAATACATAATAGTACCTCATCTGCAACTAGAGCAGCTCTTGGAATTTCTATCATTGTCCCGACTTTGTAGGCCAATGAGGTGCCCCACTCAGAGAACACTTTCTTGGCAACTCCGCGAACCAAATGCACCTGATGACTCAATTCCTGTCATCAACAAGCTCAATTAGTCCGTCCTATCCATGATGAATATTTTAGAATACAGGATATAGTCGAGCAGGATCATGACATGCCTCAGGTGTTCCTATTAGAGGAACCATTATTTCTGGAAACACTTTGACGCCCTGATTGGTCAGAGAGATCGCGGCCTGGAATATTGCACGAACCTGCATTTCGGTCAGCTCTGGATATGATATCCCAAGCCTGCCAATTTGATCAAAAAGCCACACAGTAGTAACAGATCAAACTCATTTCCGAAAGATTGGAACCCAAACAAACTTCAGTTACTATCTCAAGTTTCAGTTGTACAAATACCAAAATATTGTAAGTAGGGGCCAAACCTGCATCCTCGGAATCCAAGCATGGGATTGACTTCCGACAGTTTTTCAATTCTGGAGTGAACCTCATCCGGAGTCATGCCCGTGTCGGCAGTTAGTCCTTCGACAATCTCATCAATGTCACCTTCCGGCAGGAATTCGTGCAGTGGAGGGTCGAGGAGCCTGATTGTCACAGGAAGACCTGAGAATTGCACATGTTTATTCCTCGAGGGTTTAATCCACTTGCAATGGCTTGAATTAACATAGGCACATAACAGAAGTGAGAACAAAAAGTACCATCCATTGCACGAAAAATTCCCTCAAAATCAGATCGTTGATAAGGCAATAACAAGTCGAGCGCTGCCTTCCTCTGCTCAGTTGTCACTGCCATTATCATCTTCCTCACAGCCTTTATTCTCTCATCAGAAGCAAAGAACTGTACAGATAGAACATACCTTTTATAAGTAATTCTGCTGCAGTCAGCATCCAACGGTGAATAGGACAACAACTTACCATGTGCTCTGTACGGCACAGACCGATCCCTTGAGCTCCATTTCTCCGTGCTGTTAGTGCATCATCAGGTGTGTCGGCATTTGCCATTACCTATTTACAGTGCCACAAACATAAGTTAGTATGGTATGTGAATCCATTCAATATTTTTACCATCAACTTGTTGATGTACAAAAGCACCTTGATTCGCCTGATATTGTCCGCCCAAGACATGAAAATCTCCAAGTCTCCCGACATAGCTGGAGGAACGAGTGCCTGTTTACCAATGATCACTTCCCCTGTGGAGCCATTGAGTGAGATCCAGTCCCCTTCTTTTATTATATTGTTTCCAACTACCACCACCTACATTCAGAAGAGGTAAATACTTCTAAAACACGAAGACATATGATATGGCACCTTAGTTGTACTTGTCACACAACCTTCTCATAGTCATTCACGCGTATGTCCGAGCAACCAGAAACGCAGCATTTCCCCCATCCACGCGCTACCACAGCTGCATGAGATGTCATGCCGCCTCTAGCAGTCAAAATTCCAACTGCAGCATGCATTCCCCCGACATCCTCTGGACTCGTCTCAGTCCTTACCTTCAGTGATAAACCCAGGGTAAGAACCAAAAAAGACAGTTTACAGAATTGCAAGAATCAGTACACAGTAGTTGCAGGAACCCATTTCAGATCGAAGTAACCAGAAAGTAAATTTCAATACCAGGATGCAACACTTTCCCTGAGCATGCCATGCCTCAGCATCCTCGGCATCGAACACAACCTGTCCAACTGCTGCACCAGGGGATGCCGGCAAGCCCTTGGCTATTACAGAGTCTTTGTAGGAAGATGGATCCTCGAACTAACATTAAAGAAGGTAACAAAGAATGTTACAGGATCAAAATGTGTAGCAGAACATGCTTCAGTTTTTACTTCATAACCTTAATTGTAATTTTTGCTGCAAATTAGACTATGAAAGAAATTCCACTCACTGGAAGGAGTGTACCTGTGGATGAAGGAGCTGATCAAGATGCTGGGGCTCCACCATTTTAATTGCAGTGCGAGAATCAATGAGGCCTTCATTTACCATGTCAACGGCAATTTTAACAGCACCTTTGCCAGTGCGTTTTCCACTTCTACATTGCAACATCCACAACCTTTCTTCTTGAACAGTAAATTCAATGTCCTATATTGTATGATAGTATATCATTATGCATCCGAATTCACCATGTTACACAAAAATCGTGTACTATAACTCAGCAAGATAAGCGGGACATTATTACCATCATATCTTTGTAGTGAGCTTCCAGTATTTCACAGTTTTTGACAAGTTCATTGTAGGCTTCGGGCATGCACTTCTTCATGGTGTCCAAGTCTTCTGGAGTTCTGATTCCAGCCACTACATCTTCTCCCTATGTAGATATGATCATCATTCCATATGTGCATCACATAAATTGGTCACAAAACATATGAAGTTCAGGAATAAGAAAATAAAAAATAAAAAAGGGAAGGAAAGAAAGGAATGGATTGACACCTGAGCATTTATTAGAAACTCCCCATATAGCCTTTTTTCTCCCGTACTTGGATTCCTAGTAAAAAGAACTCCTGTTCCGGATGTAGTGCCCATATTTCCAAATACCATGGACTGAATGTTTACTGCGGTTCCCTTCAAACCGGTTATGCTGTTAATGCTCCGATATTTAATGGCTCGTGGACTATCCCATGAGTTAAAGACTGCTTTAATAGCCAACTCTAGCTGTTTTTTAGGATCTGTATACGAGCAACAAGAAATTAAAACAAAACTCATAAGGGATGCTAAAAGGCAAAAAACACAAAGATAAATGCTTGAATGCTGCACCGAAGTACAATTTTGTTCAAGGATGTTTTGTACCTGCTGGAAACTTTTCACCCTTGGCTTGAACATATACTTCCTTGTACTCTTCGACCAGCTCTTTCAGATCATATGCTGTTAGCTCAGTATCAAG
The DNA here is from genome assembly GCA_030278955.1 of Hygrophila difformis. Lineage (NCBI taxonomy): Eukaryota > Viridiplantae > Streptophyta > Magnoliopsida > Lamiales > Acanthaceae > Hygrophila > Hygrophila difformis. The sequence goes on from JAOANR010000007.1 coordinate 16,515,141, forward strand.
CTTTATGCCTTTTCTACTTTTCATCTTCTCTAGTTTCTCTTCAAACTTGGAGTGTGAAATGCCCATCACCTTCAAGAAAAACATTAGCAAGATCAAGAAACACATCTTTTTTTTCTGAAATATCATCAATTCATCCACCATTGCTTTGCCTTTGTATACAGGAGAGCCAAATATGAATGCAATCACAAAGAAAAACTTACAACATTTCCGAACATGTCCAGAAAGCGTCTATATGAGTCATATGCAAACCGCTCTCCACTTTTTGTGGCCAAACCAGCTGCTACTTCATCATTGAGCCCGAGATTCAACACTGTATCCATCATGCCAGGCATAGAAATCTGCATTCAACCACATTGTTTCAGTAAAACAACATCAAGAATAGATTGATAATGCCAATGCTTTCTGCAGCCAAATTTGTCTTTCAGCTTATAAAACAATATATCAAAAACAATGTTTAACTACCAGTTACACATAATTCAACTGCCAAATGTAACTAAATGAATCATCCCCAATTCCCAAACCACAAATTTTCTTACACTTTATCCTTAACATCATGTAAAGTAGACTTACTGCTGCCCCTGATCGAACAGAAAGGAGGAGCGGCTTGGATGGGTCTCCGAGCACAGCTCCCATGTCCATCTCCACTATTTTCAAACCCTCCAATATCTCTTCCCACAATCCTTGTGGCAGCTGCTTGCCAGTTTGCTGATACTCTTGGCAGGCCTCAGTGGAAATGGTGAATCCAGGAGGCACTGATAGACCAATGCTTGCCATTTCAGCAAGATTTGCACCCTTCCCTCCCAACTGGTGTAAAATGAAAGAATTTGACATAACTAATGAAGCAGAGGTTAAACATGTACCTTTACTTCAATTCTCCATACTAGCAATCCTTTGAAGATACAAAGAAATAACAGCCCATAACAATAAAATGTTTCATTAGCTAGCCTACACATTCGCACGCTACCCTATCAAAACTGGTTAACACGGAGTATTTAACTAGTTTAATTGCACTTTGCACCTTTTTTTTATGATACTTGTAAGCATTAAATCTGTAATGGCAAAACAAAAATATACCCCAGTGGCATCGTAGACATTACTGATATAGTGATATTCTCAAATAAAAAAGTATTAGTATAAAGATTAAGCTATAAACACCGTAGTTAATGTATCCACCACAGTTTGTCACACAATGCATGTAAAAAAGCATAGTAAAAAAAACTTCTAAAAGTTTAACCGCCTAGGGAAGTGGCGAAGAGCCTTTTATTTCTTCCCTTCTAGTGACAAGAACAGCATATGAAAAGATGAAACACTTGAGGAACTTGAAAGATTAGCATTCGTACCAAGGATTTCATGCCCTTGTTGCCCTCGCTCCTGCCCTTGCCAAAAGTGAATACCCTCTTCGCAAAACACAAATACAAAAACATATTAGCAACACCAGATTTCATATAAATAAATAAACTGAAATTATAATCCAACGTGGGTTTAGAGTATGAACTATTCATGCTTGATACGTCGTCTTCAGAAATAAACAATAAACTGAAATGGCCGATTACCTTCATGGCGTCTACTAGAGGAGGAAAAGCTAGAAAGTATTGCTCTGCCAATTTACGTTTAGTTTTTAAGCACTCGGGCAGGCAGAACAGACATTGGTTTTGCATGCAGTGCAGTAGGTTAAGAGGCTGACAACAATGATTCACCGCAAGACACGCTGTGTTTATTATTAGCACGGAGATGGCTGAAGCCGACTACAGGACAAGCAGTGATTCAGAGAAGCCCACTTTGACTAATTGTGATGTTTATCTTCTATTTTTAATCTCGAAACGGACAAAAGAATAGCAGAAGTTTATGGGGGGATAGATTAAGGTTCTTTTTTGGCCTATATTTAGTATTACTATTGGAACTTGTGTATGAAAGAACCATTGAGCTAAAAATTTCTTGCAAGAAAGTCTTCGTTACTGTCTGGGAATTTCTCAAAAGGCATAACCAGGATTAAATTATCTGAATTAATAATCAAGTTGGGAAATTTATCCTAGTATATTACAATTTAGGTAATCTTACCAGTCATAAATAAGACTAGTCCCGAGGTCCAGATTAGTGTATTGTGTTAGCAGGATTGAATGAACCATACGTCAATACCACAAAACCATTAATATTTAATATGGCAAAGAAAATATAGGCCATTTTATTTTTCATTTCTTGGATCATCATTACAGTGTATAGACATGAGATTGCAAAAAAAACAATAACAAAGAACCAAAAAGAAAATCAATCAACGATATACTCCTTTCCCAAAAAAAATCAACGATATACTCCATACAAGTTTTACTATTTAAAATAAAATTCTTTAATAGAAAAAAAAAATTAATTGACGTAAAATTTGAGATTTACAATACACATATACACAAACACATTACATAATAACATAACTTAATATAATACCAAGAAATAAGATAAACAAATGAAAATTTACTGGAGGAAGCAATTAGGATACAAAAAAAAGACTCTATATTTTCGGCCGATTGGCCTAAAAATTCCAAGTTGCTATAAAAGATTGACAAAGCATACGTATGAAAAAAAATTCTCATCATGTCCTACAACGATATACAGATTAAGGTGGCCTAGATCGAACACAAAATCTCTATTCTAATAGGAGTACTATTTTAATGACCAATTCAGATAAAAGTTCAAACTAATAAAAAAAAAAATAGTGCTAATTTAAGCATATCATCAAGTATCAACGCTTCAAATATGTAGTAGTAATTACTAAGAATTTTGTTTAGAGCACAACACAACACCTCTTATAAATACGAGTATATCACTTCAACAGAGGACAACGGTTATTTAATTCATGCCCTCAGAATGCAGAAAACAATACTCCAGTAAATATTTAATTAATAACTGAAAAGGACATCATATCTATTTCAATTATTGAACATTAATACCAAAACTAGTTCTAACCTTTTATTTATTATCCAAAAAAGATCTAACCTTTTTATCAGTAGCTGGTGTGGGATCTGATACAGGGCTTAATACGGCTTGAGCCTCCACTCTTCTTCTGAGTCCACTGGATTTGCTTCTTGATCCATGGCAGCCAGTGGCCCGACGCCAGCTCGCACCATTGCAGGGAGGCAGAACCCTCAGGATCCCAATCTGATCACCAACCTTCTCCTTAAGGATATTTGCTGTGCAGACTTCACTTCCTATGGACCTCATCATCATGTCTTTCCACACAGAAGACATCAAGAAAGGCTGTCTCTACCTGAACACACACGTATACATAGGTGCAAATAACCAATCAGACTTTGAGGAATTTCATCGAACACCTTCAGTAGAATCAAGATATACTTCTGACCATCAGTCAAGAAAGATTTGCATGTAATCATTGGAGTATCTAGAAGTACATAGATACTAGCATGGTGGATGCATTAAAATTGAAATTTAAGTGAACTGAAGAATAATCAAGAAAATATTATTTTTTTTAAAAAAAAAATGCAATGTTTGATTCACCTTGGATGCAATGGCAAGACAAGTGATGGTGGGGGAGGTGTCCTGTTGTTGAAGATGAGAGGATTCTAATGGCTTGTTAAATAATCCAAAAATGATGGAAGGTGAATAATGTAGTGGATTCGTCATAATTGATATATGTTTGTGTGTTGGGAAATTTGAATGAGTGGTCCTCAAAGCTTCATTGAACTTGATAGGGAAATAAGTTGCCCCTTTTGTAAGTATAGTTTGACTTGGACATGTAAATCTTTTTATTAAGCACAAAAGAAAATTGTGAATATTGCCCTTTCTTTTATAAAAAAAAAAAAAAAGAAAATAAAAATACGAGTAAGCAAGCCCATGTGCGTATATAATTGACTCTTATTTGGCAATGTATAATTTCCATTGTAGTTTTATGAAGTTGTCAAATTTTAGTTAAGTTCACCTTTAGACTTTGCAAATGTCTATCTTCATGTTGAAAGGATTGAAGAATGAAATGCTTGGTGAAAATTTCTCCCCATTTAGGGCAGTTTGGATTGGCTTTTGGAAAAAGCTGAAGCCAAAAGTAGAAGCAGAAGCAGAAGTCAAAAGCAAAAGCATGTAACTTTTGTGTTTGGATGGAATGTTTGAAAAGCGGCTTTTTCTAAAAAAATATGTTTGGATGAATAAAAATAAAAAATGCTTTTGGAATGTAGTAATTACCAAAAAGGATGTGATACTTAATATGATAATAAGATATATTTATAGTATAATTTATATTAAGTAGTGTGGGTATTTAAGGGCCCGTTTGGATTGGCTTTTGAAAAAAGCAGAAGCCAAAAGCAGAAGCAGAAGTGAAAGTCAAAAGCAGAAGCATGTAACTTTTGTGTTTGGATGGAATGTTTGAAAAGCAGCTTTTTTTCAAAAGTGTGTTTGGATGTGTAAAAGTAAAAAGTGCTTTTTAAATATGTAAATTACCATAAAGGACATGCTAATTAATATGATAATAAGATATATTTATAGTGTAATTTATATTAAGTAATGAGGGTATTTAAGTCTTTGCACAATTTACGAAGTGCTTTTGGCTTCTGCTTTTTGGAGAAGCACCCCTGGGCTGCTTCTCCCAAAAGCACTTTTGCAGCTTTTCGAGGTGCTTCTGCTTTTTTTGAAAAGCCAAACCAAACGTTTATTTTCCACCAAAAGTGCTTTTGGCAGAAGCAAAAGCCAAAAGCACCTTACTAAGGGCCCGTTTGGATTGGCTTTTGAAAAAAGCAGAAGCAGAAGTGAAAGCCAAAAGCAGAAGCAGGTAACTTTTGTGTTTGGATGGAATGTTTGAAAAGCAACTTTTTTTCAAAAGTGTGTTTGGATGTGTAAAAGTAAAAAGTGCTTTTTAAATGTGTAAATTACCAAAAAGGACATGCTAATTAATGTGATAATAGGATATATTTATAGTGTAATTTATATTAAGTATTTAAGTCTTTGCACAATTTACGAAGTGCTTTTGGCTTCTGCTTTTTGGAGAAGCACTCCCAAAAGCACTTTTGCAGCTTTTCGAGGTGCTTCTGCTTTTTTTGAAAAGCCAAACCAAACGTTTATTTTCCACCAAAAGTGCTTTTGGCTTTGCAAAAGCCAAAAGCACCTTCCCAAAAGCCATTCCAAACACCCTCTAAAAGCCAATCCAAACACCCTCTAAGTCCTTGCACATTTTACGAGGTGCTTTTGGCTTCTGCTTTTGGGAGAAGCACCCCTGGGCTGCTTCTCCTAGAAGCATTTTTTGGCTTTTCGAGGTGCTTTTGTTTTTTCTTAAAAGCCAAAACAAACACCTAATTTCCATTAGAAGTGCTTTTGGCAGAAGCAAAAGCCAAAAGCACCTCTCTAGAAGTCATTCCAAACGGCCTCTTAGAGTATGACACCCATGTAAATTTTTTAATAAAGGATTGAAGAATGGGTACATTGTGGAGTATTCAATAATATATACATTATGCATCAAGAATCATACAATTCTGCTTTGTGCCACACATACCAAGATAAGATTTATCTGGAAATATAAGGATACAGTAGTAGTAGTAGTAGTATATACATATGTACCTCATGGTAAAGCTAATATAATTGTTTGGTCTGTTCATTTTTTTTAAGAATAATGATTAGGAGTTTTATGAGATTTAAAAGAGGCATTGGTCAATTTTGATTTGATCACATATTTATTGTATATTTTATTTGGAAATGAAAATGCCATATTATCCTCTAGATCATGGCTAATGGGTGGTTATAATTTATATGGTGCATATAAAAGCTTTAAAAGAGCTCTCAAAAGAAAAGTGCCAAGTGGGACCTCGATTCCCCGTGTAGGAATATACTGGGGATGTTTGGGAGTCAGTAGATTTGTTAGCAGATAGCAGATTCGGGGAGAGAACTGTGAGACAATATGCTATTTGAATCCGCTATATGCTTGTGAATATGCTGACATCCAAACATGATCACTATCTCCAATATTTTTTAAGTATTACAATTTGAATTTTATTATTGTTCATTCTGACTTTAATTTTTGTCGTAGTTATATCGAAAAAAATATATAGCTAAGTAGAATTTTGTTGGATTCATCTCGTTTTATAACGTTTAAATATCACTTTTAAAATTGTTACTTATACGGAACTTGAGTTATTAGTGGTTTAAAAATGTGCATTCAACGGCTAAAAATAGAAAATGTATAAAAAAAATGGAGGAAGTACATTAGTCAAGGACTGATGACACGTATCGCCGTTTAGGACACAGAAGAGAAGTGTATAATGCAACTTTGTTTGTATGCAGAATACCCTTCTCCATCACATATATAGGAGTATTACTTTTTGTCACAAATAAATTTATATAGCACCAAATAAATTGTTTAAAAAATCTTTCTCCACATTTTCTTTTTCAGTTATTCAAAATGTGCTTCAGATTCTTGGATGGTGCAAATCTTTGTTTCCCCACAATTTAAAAGTAACTACTGCATTTCATGTTTTTTTCTTTCTTTTCTTGTAGTGCTATTTTATATGGCTCCATGGGTTCCGAATTTCTGATTATTGCGAACATAATGCGGATGAGGCTGTTTTCCGCTTAGGTGTCTTTTCATTCAAATGAGAAATGAGTTTGCTATTCAATATCACAATTATTAAACAGAAAAACATGTGAATATCTATTCATAGGGATTTTAAATTGGAAAACTAGAATTCGATAGTGAACTAGGTTTCAATGGTTCTTGAAACCCATATCAAACTATTCACTATACATAAGAGCAGCAATTACATAAGCTAAAGTTTATTTCAAACCAAATAGTGGGCAAAAACACTTTATTTGTGTTGAGAATCACAAATCCAAAACCTACAAACTGGATAACTAAATACCAACACACAAAAAATGTATATTATTTATATTGAGACGGGTACAAACTACGTTAGTTAGTTTATGGGACGTTTTGGAGCGAGGGATCCACTAGCGGATAGAGATCCAGAGCAAGGAATCTACTAGTTTCACAGACTAGGTTACTTTATGGGGGCGTTTTAGTCATGCCATTCTTCATTTTCAGAGACCCCAAATGCCCACATTATTGGTATTTAAATAGTGTACTATTGTGGTAGGGTGTCGAAGAATAGGACAGCAAGGAAAGAAATCACGGGGAATGCATCCAAGCTAAAAAAAATTAGAACATAAACTTTAATCCAAGTTGATTTATACAGGAAACAACCCACAACATACAACATCCAAATCCAGGCACCAATGCAACTGCTTTTACTTTTTCATCTTTTGTTTGTGTTGCGCTCATATTATGCAACAATCTTAAACTTTTGGAAGCAAGCATAAACTTCGACTGCAATCGTTGATCAGTCCCACACGATATTATTTAAAAGGATGAAAAAAAAAATGTGTAGTCTCGATATGAGATATGACTTTAAGAGTGAGCATAACATACACTGATACGTTTCTGGATTGGGGTCCTGCAGGATGGGCAGTCCTTCATTCCCTGATTCTCATGGAGCTTATTGCATGTTACACAGACCACCTGATGTGCACACGGGAGGAAAACCACAGACATCTCCTCAGATAAGCACATCACACATTCTCTTTCACGTTTCACTTCTCCATTCCCAGTGAAATGCTTGAGTTCCACAGTCATCATCATTTTGGAGTTGCAAGACATAGAAGACCTTTTTGGGGCTGGAGCAGATTTATTATCAGTGAGTTTGTTTGTATTGGCCCCATTGATGCCTCGTCTAAGGGCAGCTATTTTGGATGAGTCGGTCTTCAACCTCAGCTTAGAAATTTCCTTTTCAAGCCTCCGGGTCTCTTCCTTATACTTCTGTAGATTGTTTGCTGCTTTCAATTTGATTGTATCCTCTTTGGATTGAGTGGATAGTTCAATTTGTTCTCTTTCTTTCCTCACCGCACTGATCTGTGTGAGCAATTCCTCCTTTGCCTTCTCTTCCTGATTCAGCTTATCCTGTGAACGTTACAGTTTATGAAGCTTTAAAATCCCAATTCCAACAGGATTCTCCAGTCAGAATTACATTGCATAACAATAACTAATTTGAATGTCATGAATTTCCTTAAGACTTCAGAAACTCAAAAACAAAATTCGACTTTTTTGGACTATTTGTGCCAGCTGCAGGAGTTTCATATCTCAAGCAGATTGTCAGTGTTAACATATTATTATAGACACAGTAAGTACAATAATTCCAGATCAAAAAATATAAATGGATCTATTCAACAATAATATCAAGTTTCATTGTAATAAAAGCTAATGTACCTCAACTTGATTAAGTGCATCTTTAGCCTGCTTAACTTTCTGCTGCATCTGCGTCAACTTCAAATTTTCAGCTGAAAGCTCCTCCTGCAAATCTGCCTTCTGCTTTTCGCACAACTGGACCTTCATCATAGTCTTCTTCTCCCTCTTCAAAACCTCCTGGCAGCTTGAAGCTGACTCAGCAGCACGTACTTTTGCTGTTTCCATATCCCGCCTCAGCACTACATTCTCAACTTCAAGCCTACGAACAGCAGAAGTAGCACGCTCTACCTGTGCACTGGCCTTGCGCGATGCAAATTCCATTTCTGCGAGTTTCTTCAGGGTGTTATCTTCCAATGACTGCTTATCTTTCTTCAGCCTCTCTACTTCTTCCTTCTCTTGCTTGAGTATTTTGAGCTCAGCTTTATCCTTGCTCAGCCTTCGTGCAGCTTGCATGACCTTTTGATTTGCCCACTCTGTCCATTCTTGGAGCTGATTTTGCAATTCTGACAGTTGAGGAAACAGCTTCATAATCATTTCATCCTTCCTATCTTTTGGAACCAATGGCCCTTTAAATAACTGGTCTGCAAGATCGTGACAGCTACAACTGGTAGCCTCAATGTTGCAGCTGATGGGCATTGGGTTAGCAATGCTTTTGGCAGGGAACGTAAGAGAAAGCTCAGTATCGGAAACGGGTAATGAAGTTGAGGCGGCGACTGGCATTAAAGGCAAATTAGACAGGGTACTTGGTTCAACTGATGAGTGGTGATCAATAGTTTCCAGGCCAAATGTTGACTCAGAATTGAAGCCTGTGGTGGGTGAAACACTGTCAGCAGATTTATTGAAATCAGTTGCCTTGTTAATCTTGGAAGGGGAATTCTTAGCAGTTCGACTGGCTGAATCCGCCAAACCTTTGAGTTTCTTATCCAAGACTAGGCCACCAAAACTGCTAAGCTTCCCAACCCTAGATGTGCCTTTAGATCCATGAGACTGATGGTGTTTCTCAAAATGCATTGATTTCTGACGTAAAATATACTCCCTTTTGGTGATTCCAACATTTCTGCTGCTAAGAAATTTTTCTTCCAACCACGTTGTCTGTGTTCCTGTGGCAGTGAATGGCTTTTCACTAATATTAGATATAGAATTTTGACAAACAGCATTTGGAGATGATCCATTTGGGCCTTTACTCGGTTTAGGAGCCTCAAATTGCAAGCCATGCTTGCCATGAACTGCAGCTGGGTTAGACAAGTGAGAAGGACAATTATGAGCACAAGCAACTGAAGCATTCGATTTATAGGGAACTATGGCCTTAGATTCTGAACTCTGCTGTTGGGCTGCTATAGTTGAAGAGTCTGCATGTGAAACGCTATCGTCAAGCAAACTACCCGTAAAATTTCCATCAATAGCACAAGCATGAGACATATTCATATCGCTTATCAGCAAACACCACATTGCATCCCCAGTGCTGAAGAACGGCCGAACCTCTCTTACAAGACATACCAGCTCTGCCAATATGTACTTCTCCATCTGTTGTAAATCTTCGAAATAATGCTCCCTCGAGGGGTCCATTTCCTGGCCACTTTGAAGGAATGCCAAGGTGTTGTCAACTATATTTGACAAGGTATCTTTACACCCATACCAAAGACCAGACCTCAACATAGCCTTGCTAGCAACTTCTTCACTATAACCACTAGCAATTATTTTCTTAGTTGCACTCTTGAAAATTGTATCCAAGTTGCTTAGAACAAGTTCTTCTAACTCAGATTCTGTCAGATCACTCCAATCTGCATCATGGAACTCATTCAATGATGCCTCCATCTCCTGTCCAGGTTGACTCACCCCTGCCTCAGATGCCCCCACAGCACAAGATAATCCAAGATCAAGTTTCAAAGCATCAGAAGTATCTGGGTTTACACGGCACATATCACACCCACTTGTATGCCCATTACTATCCAACTTTTCGGCTGAGAATTCAAAACTGGTGAACTCATTTGCAGGTAGAGGGATGGCCTTACTGGGATCAGCCAACAGTGGATCTGCCCTGAATTTTCTTTTATTCCTACTTCCATTCTCTTGGACGATCATCACAGGCATTTGACTGGACGTACTGCTGCAAGCCTTTGCAACCATTGATGCCATCTCTGATCTACAAGGTAAATGCGTTCAGAAATGCTCCAAATTCAAGGTGATGCATCTCACACAACTGAAATTATTCAACACTTCCAACCTGACTCTATAATGAAAAAATTATACTAGTTCAATACTGAAAATCGAACAACCAAATCATCCAGTGGATATTAGGGGAAACAAAAACTAATCCAATAATCACTTTCGTCAGCAAAGCAGTTCAGTCAACATAGATCAATCAGCATTCAATTAAAACCCAATAATATGAACTAAAAAAAATACTCCTAAACTAATCAGTCTAACAAAACACTTGCACGCCAAACAGATGATCCAATCACTGACATGGCCATCAAAAAAGCAACACAGGTTTCTGCGCAAAGAGAAGTATATGAACAATTAAACCGAAACACATCAAACATCAATCCAAAAATCAATGCAAATCACAGACTTCCCAAAACAACACAATCGATTGACAGAACGTTCAAAAAAAAACCCCAAAAGTAGATTCAATCCCGTCATATAGTAAAGACTCAATAGAGGAGTGGCACAATCGGGGGATTTTATTCATCTCTAGGCTAATCCGGATCATCCGTTCATACCGGAATAAGGAAAGAATTTTGTCGGCCGATCAACCGCTGGGCAAATCCGAAAGCATAGGATTTCAGTACAGAAGTTGCGAATTGCTGTGATTACTAATTAGTTTCCCTTCTCTGAGTTTTCCCCGAGTTCAGATTTCAATCAGCTTTGGCTTTGGAGCATTGAATTGCTGCTGTCTCTCTCCTCTCGCCTTTCGTTTTCTGAATTTCGGACAAAAACCAAAATTAATAGGAAAAAAAGAAATAAGTAAAATTGGTTTCTTTGGGAGGGTGAATTAACATGAAATTGTTTGGGCGCTCTATATAAAATGATGTGTGGGTATTAAAAAATTGATGGATGAATGTAAACAAAAACTAATAAAAAAATAATCTAACATCTATACATTATTTTATAAGCTTATACATTACTTTATAAAAAGTTACGCATCATTCTTAACATTTAGGGGTCTGCACCTGTTGGTAATTGTTATGCCATTATAGAAACCTGATTGAATTATTTCATATAGGACGTTTGCGTTGACCGCACTCAAACAATTTTCCGATATAAATCATTTCATATACATATACCTATCACAGTTGACCGCACTCAAACAATTTCCCGATGCCTTTGCCTTTGCGTTGATTTGACTCTGCACGTGACCACTGACCCGGGTACACGTTCGCACACGCGTCAAGATTGTGGCTACAGCTAATGTTGGACACGCATAACTGTATTGCGCAGGCCTTACATTCACAGGGGCATAAATGGAAATTACTTTTACAGCTCTATTTACAGCTGACTACAATTGTTTCCAATATGGTACGCTGCTTCCTCAATCCTCACTTGGTCCCCTAATCTGAAATATAGAGTAATCTTTTCAATATTTACTTTAAACTAGATTTTTTCGCCCGCTACGCACGGGTGTTAAACTAATATGAAGATATCAAAATGAGAATATAGTGTTTTTTTGAATTACATGATATTCAAAATCATTTGCTTAAATAGTGGTTGAAATGCATGCAACGAAAAATTTTAAAAAAATAAAAGATATAATAAGATGAATGAAGGAAATTCAAACCCATGTAGAAATAATATAAAATAAATTCTTTTTACTGTTATAAAATTATATATACATATATGTATAGTTTTCTTTCATATCTAAAATGATGAGAGCAAGTGTAAAATAAATACCCTTAACTATTCAAAATTAGAAAAAATTACTCCATCCGTTCCACTAATTCTGTCTCATTTTCATTTTTGGTCCGTTCCACTACAATGTCACATTTCACTTTTTAAAAAAACTTACTCCATAAAGATCAACTAAAACATCGCATCAACTAATTACTCCGCTTTATCACAATAATCTATTATACCTAAAATACCGTGTCCAAAAAACTTATATTTATACCTTTTTAAAAAAAACTTAAATATTATTTAAAATTAAAGTGATACCTAAAATTACTCCGCTTTATCAACTAAAGGTTTTTTTTTAAAAAAAAATTATTTATATCGTTTTCTTGTCTTTTCATCATTTAAATTTTATATTTTATTATGTAGTGTATTTTAAATTTTTGTTGTGATTAATTTTTATGGACTAATCCATAATTTTATAAAATAAATTTTAATTATAATTACGTTTTGATTATCTGTTAATTTTTAAATATTATTTTTTTCGATAATATCTTCTCAATTTTTTCTTTTCCATATTGATTACGAAAAAAATTGGTAGTTATTATTTTCATTTAATTTAATTAAATTTTTATTATTTTTAATTCATTATTATTATCAGCCTTAAAATCGAATTTATACTCCGATACCAAGTTTTTTGGGGCATGTTTGGCACGGTGTATAGTATTAAGGTGTATTGTATTATTTAATGTAGATATATCGTACTATGATATATTGTATTAAATTAATGTTATACAGTGTTTGGTGGCACACTGTATTATAATTATACAGTGTTTGATGCTAATATATTGTATTGTACTTGTATTATTTTTATGGTATTATTGAATAGTTTAAATTATTTAAATATTGCAATGTTTATATTTTCAAATATTTATGATTCATAGAAAATATATTATTTCAAAAATTAAAATTAATCTAACTATTTTCTTAACTAATTTAGATAAATTAATTAGTCAATGGGATGGGGAGTAGCCGTGTCTAAGGAATTCGCAGAGCAAGGAAGTCTGGGGAAGGGGATAGGTCGGATTAAAGAGGAAGAATGAAAAAAATATTGATGTACAACCTAAACCCGCATTTACTTTGGGATTAAATAATACATTGAAATCCGCATTAAAATTACCTGTACAAACTTACAAATGAATCAAACATGGGTCTGTATTATTCTTTTGCAACAAAATAGTACTGTGAGGCATAATATACCCGGCCTTAGGGATATACTCCTTATATTCTTTTGCAGTACAAATTATTTTAAACAAATTGTATAACAATTTACTCCAAATCTCATATACATTTTTTATTTTATACTGAAATAGATGAAGATGACTGGATTAAGGATATTATGTTTAATAATATTATAGTATTAATATTTTTAAAAATATTATGTATATAATCAAATAATTTATATGTATATATATATTCGTAATCAATTATATATTTTTAAAATATATAGGAAGATTTTCTCAATATTTTGTTATCTATATATATATAAAAATAATATAGTCAAGTTTCCCCCACTTCCCCACCCCCTTTTTTCAACAATCACATTTTATTCATCCAACAATATTTAATCCTAAAATTTTAATATTCTATATTGAAATATCCATAAATATTTATTAATATCCAATATTAATTAATATACGTTTAATATAATTTTTTTTATCAATATTCATTAATATATGTACAAATAATATCTAAGATTTGAAAATATAAAATTCATCCGGATAAAGACCACATATATATGTATTATATTATATATTTATATCTATAAATTCTTTAATATATCAATTATCTATTATCTATTATCAATCTATATATATATAAACAAATCTATCTATCTATATCTATATATATATATATATAATAGTCAAGTTTCCCCCCACTTCTCCACCCATTTTTTCAACAATCACATTTAATTCATCTCACAATGTTTAATCCTAAAATTTTAATATTCTATATTGAAATATCCATAAATATTTATTAATATCCAATATAAATATGAAGATGTTTCCACTTTATTTTTTTATTTATGTGTTTTTCCCTTTTGTTAATAGATTATTCCCTTTTTGACGTGTTTCCTTTTGGATACATTTTTTATTTTTTTTACATATTTTTGAATTTATTTAAGTTCACTATAAAGTAGCAAACTGTAACGCCCCGAAAATTCAAACCTGATTTTCGCAAACATTACCGTTGTACTAACTATTCTAAACTAGTGGCCAGCTAATTTAAAACAGCTAGTACAAGACTGAGTACACCTAAAGTGATCATCTGATTAATCCAGTTTAATGCAGAAGCTATAATTGAATTAGAATCACATAGGCACATAAAATGTCACCCAAGAATAATCAAATAACGGTCCCAGCGACCCATCCAGGCTACAAGCCTCCCAACAGCATACCAATATCTCAAACAGGGCTACCAGCCCAAAGCTGTAAATCACATAAGACCACCGGCCGACAGTATGTAAATCCCAGGCTCACAGGCCTCAACCAGCAGTATATATCAAGCAAAAGCAGTCAACAGAGTATCACATAATGACATATAAATAATAATAACAGAAATGTCCTATCTATGTGATCTCTCATAACCCCAAACCCAGTCATGCTCCAGCGCCTCCAGCAGGATCTATAAAACAGACAAAAGCAAAGGGGGTCAGTACAACGTACTGAGCAAGGCTACGTGCCGGGGAGTAAGGGAAAACAGCACCATAATAATAATAATAATAATAATAATAATAATAATAATAATAATAATAATAATAATAATAATAATAATAAATAACAAAGCAGAATATAAATAAAGCAGATAAACACCACACCGTCCCATACCGGTGCTTCAACCACGATCATACAATTGACATAAATAAATCATCACACCGTCCCATACCGGTGCTTCAACCACAGACATACAATTTATGCACGTGATGCATGGCCTAACATACACCTATCTACCCTATATGCAAATGCAAATGAATATGCCTAGCCGGCAACCTAAACCCGGGCGGTATGAACCCACGGGTGAGGATATCATCAACTCCAACCCGTTACAGGGTAACATACACCATCCCCGCAGGGACCACAGGCATCACAGCCCAATCACAGGCATAACAGCCAAATCACAGGCATCGCAGCCAAATCACAGGCATCACAGCCTAATAATCACCCCGCAGGGCCATCGGGACTCAACAACACCGGTAAAGGCTGCCCGATCGGACATTTCCAGTATGTCCATCCATCCATAATGCAATACCATGCATTATAATAACCAGCCCAAAAGGGCCAACATGAATAATAACCAATAATCCACCCCGCAGGGTCATCGGGACTCAACAACACCGGTAAAGGCTTCCCGATCGGACATTTCCAATATGTCCATCCATCCATAATGCAATACCATGCATTATAATAACCAGCCCAAAAGGGCCAACATGAATAATAACCAATAATCCACCCCGCAGGGTCATCGGGACTCAACAACACCGGTAAAGGCTGCCCGATCGGACATTTCCAATATGTCCATCCATCCATAATGCAATACCATGCATTATAATAACCAGCCCAAAAGGGCCAACAGGAATAACAACCAATAATCCACCCCGCAGGGTCATCGGGACTCAACAACACCGGTAAAGGCTGCCCGATCGGATATTTCCAATATGTTCGTAATCTCATAATGCAATATCATGCATTATAATAACCACCCCAAAAGGGTAACAGATATAACAGTCAATAATACACCCCGCAGGGCCATCGGGACTCAACAACACCTGTGAAGGTTGTCCGATCTATCATAAATATCATAACAACCCATCGGGTTAATAACCGTCAATTCCAATGCAATAACATGCATATGACAATACAGTGATATTCAAGCACCTACACATTAGGTTCGCATGCTTCTCAACATATAAGGAATTCAATACATATGAGATAGCCCCCAAGGCTAAGGCATTAGTGATATAATAATTCAACAGTTTCCCTAAGCAATTCAACAACCCACACGGGCCAATTGATTAACCCACGGTTTACCAATAATATTTGGGGAAGTCATAACAATAATTGGTGCAAAGAAAACATCATTATAGGATCAAAATCGCACAAAAAGGGGGCCAAACAGGGTCTTTCTGCGCTCACGGTGCACACGCGCGCGTAAAACGCGTGACATACGCAGCCCAGTACTGTAGCGATTACTGTAGCAATTACTGTAGCGATTACTGTAGCGAGTTACTGCGGTAACTACTGTAGCGAGTTACTGCGGTAACTACTGTACAAGTTACTGTGGTGGTTACTGTTCAAATTACCGTGGTAATTACTGTTCAAATTACCGTGGTAATTACTGTTGCGAATTACTGCGGTAACTACGCGAGTTACCGCGGTAACTACTGTACAGTTACTGTAGCAGTACTGTAGCAGTTACTGTTCATCGTCTTCTCCGATTTTCCAATCGGTTTTCCGGCGATTTCGCCGGAATCCGACCCCCTTATACCCCCCAAACACGTAATTTAAGCAATATAATCCCTTGCCTGAAGTCTTCCAACAATAATCAACCTTCGATTCGTTGATTCCAAGCTTCGATTCAAGCCGATCTACAAGAGTTGAAGAAAAACCCCCAATTTTCGTCACTACCAAAACAGCCCCTAAAACTTGCTTCAAAAACCATGGAATTGAGAAATTAATCAAGAAAGAAGCTTACCTTAGCTAGTACAAAAGATTCCCCAACCGATTTGAGCAAGAAAATGGAGATTGGAAGGGTTTTGACACCAACCCTAACTCACCAAAGAAGAGTGACGGGAAAGAGGGGAAGAGAGGAGTGAAATGGGTTTCCAATGCCCAAAAATCTGATTTTTAAGAGTCAAAAATGGAACCGGGTCGGGTCATGGGTCTCGGGTCGGGTCGGAATGTGGGTTAAAAGGGTTACACCACTTGTCTTGACCACATTGCACCCATTTGAGCACTTGACTCTTATTATCTTTTGGGTTTGAACCCACTTATTCTCCCACTTCATTAAAATCATATCTACAAAATATCCATATAATAAATCCTTTGTTAATTAACCACAATTAATTAAATTAATCATGTGTTAATTAAACCGGGGTGTTACAATCCCTCCCCCTTATGATCATTCGTCCTCGAATGCAATAACATGGATTAGATAGGTTACCTCATTGATTTGGAGTCAAATCCAAATCAGGTTATCGCTCCAACATACTGTCATCGGTCTCCCAAGTAGTAGTTTCAGTTTCGAGCCTAGACCACAATACCTTAACCACCGGAATGGTCTTGTGCCTCAACCTTCTCCTTCACATCACTTATGCGAACAGGATACTCCCCATACTCAAGACTCGCATCCAATTCAACTTTATCAAGCTGAATGATCTTATCTGGATCAGACAGAAACTTCCTAAGTTGGGAAGTATGGTATGGAATACATCATGGGCTCGACCCACTTCTGCTAGCAAAGCCAACATATACGTCACTTTCCCAACCATCTCAACAATCTCATAGGATCCAATATATCTCGGAATCAGCTTGGCTTCTTACCAAATCGGCGTACCCCTTTCATAGGCGATACCTGAAACAACACACAATCTCTAACCTCAAGATCTACAAGGCGACGAGCTAAATCAGCATAGCTCTTATGTCGGTCTTGAGCTTCTTTCATCCGATCCTTTGATTCTTATTAACTCGGTAGTCTGCGCAATTACCTCAGGACCTATATTTACCCGATCTGCTGGATCATTCTAGCACAAGGGACTCATGCACTTCCTCCCATACAGTGTCACTAGATGTTCAAGACATGAACTACCGCTTCCACCTCCAAATCATGCGTCGGTAGTTCTACTGATTACATTCTCATTATGTATTAACACACCACCCAAACCTTTAAGTGAGGTGCTGGTCAAAACTTCATACTCACCTGACTCATCAGGTAGAGTCAATACAAGTGTCTTTGTCATTTCATTCTTCCAAATTTTGAATGCTTGCTCACAATCATCATCCCATCTAAATCTGACATCGTTACACAACTATATCATCAGAGGTCTAGCAATGCTAGAAAATCCCTCGATACCTACTGTAGTAACCAACAAGATCCAAGAAACTTCGGATCTTCCCCACATTCTTCAGGACTTGCCATTTAAATACAGCTTTTACCTTAGCATGATCAACAGACATACCATTACCGGAAATAATGTGCCCCGGAAAAGACACATCTCCAACCAAAATTCACATTTGGAGAGTTTAGCATACAGCTTATGCTCTCACAATGTATTCAAAACTGTTCTCAAGTGACCCGCGTGTGCCTCACGCGTCGGCGAATAAACCATAATATCATCTATGAACACAACCACGCACACGACCAGCAGGGGATGTAATACCCTATACATGAGATCCATGAAGATCGCTAGTGCGTTAGTCAAACCAAAAGACATGACCGGGAATTCAAATGTCCTCAACGAGTCCTGAAAACTGTCTTAGGCCTATCCGCCTCCGCCACCCTTATCTGATGGTAGCCCAATCTCAAATCAATCTTACTAAAATTACTGGCCCCTCTCAACTAATCAAATAGATCCCCAATCCGAGGTAAAGGATACTTGTTTTTCCCGTGATTCAATTCAATTCTCTGTAATCGATGCACATCCTCATCGACCCATCATTCTTCTAAACAAACAAAACAGGAGCTCCTTAAGGCGAGCTACTCGGCTAAATATACATGGTAAGCTCATTCAATTGATCCTTCAACTCCTTCAGTTCACATGAGTCATATGGTAAAGAGCTTTAGAAATATGAGCTGCATCAGGCATCAGCTCAATAGTAAAATCAATCTCCCGAGCAGATGGGAGACCATGTATTTCGTCGGGAAATACATCCCCGAACTCAGAGATAACAGGGACACTCGAAGCAGCAAGAACCTCTGCTCGAAGATCCCTTATGTGCCACAGGGAAATAGAACAACCCCCTGCGCATCAGGTCACACAACAAAGCAACAGAAACCACACCAGTAACAGGTGGAATCAACGGATGTCGATAAGAAACACAGTTACCCAAAGAATCCAAAAAGGATATTCGTGGAACACCACAATCAATCACAGCACGATGGCAAACAACCAATCCATGCCCAATAGTACGTCAAAACCAGCCGGGCTAAAGACCACCAGGTCAGCCCTAAATTCGCGACTCTCGATGCTCAACACAGCATCTTGCATCAAATGATCACTTCGAATATTATCACCCGAAGGTAAAGAAACTAGCATCTGGTAGGGCTCCAACGGTCCTACTCCATGCTCTCGCACAAATCACAAAGCCACTAAAGAACACGAAGCTTCTGAATCTCACAGTACTAAGGCAGAAGGATTCGCAGCAGTGGTAGCATTTACTCCATGCTTACGAATGAAATTTAGAGTCTCAAATGAACATAAGACTCCAGAAGCAAACAAAATAACCGTATCACAAAATGCGACATAAATAATTCACATATCAGGGAAACGAGTTTATCTCTCAACCAGAGAGTCAAGAAGAAACACCTACGATACAAGAATCACACACATGCCAAAACGTTATCCAATCAACGTAACGCTTCCATAACATAAAGACGACATACTAGGAAGTCCCCTAGTTCGGACTTGCCCAGTGATATCGGCCCCCTTCACGTTACCGATCTTTTTATGCAGAACAGTCACCTTGCCTCGTCTCATGCGACAGGCATTCAACGCTTCGAGAACCATCTAATGTTCTTTTGATTGACCCAGTGTCAATTCTATGCCACTTCATATCATTATTCTTTCTAACCAAATCCGACTATACCCTTACTGGCATAACTAAGAAATGGTTTCCACCATCCTTCGCATGCAGGCGGACTGCAATTATCTATATCACCCCAATGGGTTATCGCACAATGGAGACTTTCTCAGTACCCTATCTCACTCTCAAGGGTACATCAAACCCATCTGAACACCATTCAACAGATAGATCCCGCTTGGATAGCCATTCGAATAGCCCAGGCTTCCATGATGCCTTTCCAAACTATTCAGCCAACTTAGATTACAACTGATGCACCCTGTGAAACCACATTTAAATAAGCTTGAATTGTACTAAAATATGTCCAAAATGAGTGCATTTTACCTTAATTTATTGCACTTTTAGGTGTATTTCATGTGTTTTTATTTTTCAAGTGATCATGGTTAGATTTGGCTTATTTAGGTTAAATTTATCATGTTTTTATGTGTTTTTAATAAGACTTTGGCAAACCTAATGCATTGCAATGTTGTTTCAGGCATTTAAATGATGAAGAGCGATGTTCGGAAGCTTTATTTTGGAAAATAAGGAATATCTAATGTGATATGTGCCAAGATTCAGACTTAGAAAAAAAAGAAAAAGAAAAAAAGAAAAAAAAAAGAAAATAAAAAAAATAAAAAAAATAAAAAAAGAAAAAAAAAGTTGAAAGCTTCAGAATGCACCGCACCTTCTTGGCGGTGCATAAAAACACCTTTCAGCACCACTTTTTGCACCGCAGGGTAAATTTTAGGAAATTGTCAGAATGCACCGTTTCTTCTTGGTGGCGCCTAAAACCACCTTGGAGCGCCGTTTTATGCGCCATTTGCTGAAATTATGGAAAAAGCTTCAGGATGCGCCGGATCTTCTTGGTGGCGCCTAAAATCCCTTCCGAGCGCCGTTTTGGGCGCCACAGTCGCGGTTTGGAGGTTTTCTAACCTCCCGAACACGGTTTTAAAGCCCGTTTCTTCCTCATTTTCGGAAGGCCAGACTCATAATTCGACCAAAAACTCTCAGGAGGACTCTGCAACTTTGGAGAAGAAGATCGAAAACACCAAACCATGCCGGAGAAAGTGATCGGAGCGTCTTTTCTGACTGTGTTCTTCGCATTCTAGGTGTTGTCTTTCTTTTTCTCGCTTTGTAATGTTTAGGATTTGCTTTTAAACATAATTTCCTATTGTTTTCATGTTTGTAAATGGATTTCTATGTTGTTCGTGTTAGAAGTGTTCTGGAACGGGAGTTCGGAATTACTTTGAAGTACGAATCTATGTTTTTATGGAAGTATAATAATGATCGATGTTTCTGTGTTAAATTTGGATTAATCTGTAAAGATGTTAAAATTTGCATTAGGATTATGTGTTAGATGCCAACAATTTGATCGATACTCTGTGTTTTTCTAAATCTGCAATTCAAATCATTAATCTGCTAAAGCCTAAATTGATCGATCAATCTGTAATTCGCTATTTTTAGTAATCTGGCAATAATTCTAATCTATCTGCATTCTAATATTATTAATTTAATCCATTTTACCATGTTTCATCGATATTTTACCATAATTGTTATATTATTTACACTATTCTGCATAATTAAATGTTAGAATCTAATCTGTATGATTTCTGCTTTGCTAAATCGGGAGATAAAAAGTGGAAATTAGATTTTAGTACCGGTCTTGGGAATAAATCACATTAAAATAGATTCTGGCATGTACACGCTGATTTGGGAAATGAAATGTGTCGTTTAATCACAATAGGAAAATTTGTATGCTTGGGAAAGACTCAAATTTATGCCTAGACTGATGATTGCAGAATGTTAGATAATTTAATCAGCTTCCATGAAGTCCGTTTTTACAAATTATGAAAATTAGGAAATTGGCATATTTTTAATCTTTATAAAATCATTAATTATGCTGAAATTGATCTTTTTAGACATTGGGAAATGCTAAATCATTATGCAATTTCACTTTTATATAAAGATTGCATGTTCTAAATCATTACAAGCATATATCTTATCTTTATTTTTATTATTTTAAATTTTTAACTTGCTTTATTTTTAAATTTAATGCTATCATTTTAATTTAATCACCATTAGAATTAAACAAACTCTTTTCAAAATATAAAATATATTAAAATGACTAAGTTTTCTCCAGAATGAAATAATATTCTGAATTCCCTTGGGTTCGACCCGGTATTCACCGGTTTTTATTACTTGATGACAACCATCCGCTTGTGGTAAAATATGAGTGGTGAAAAATCACCCCATCAACAACATCAACAAACAATGTTAGCAAAAATCACCAATCGTATACACAGCAGTATATATAAACGACAAAATTAAATAACCGATCAAAAGGCATTCATAGTCCTCAATGACTGTGAGATAACAAGGATCCTGACTGGAGTACCATGGTTCCCTCACAGTTCCCCAATTGTGAATTAACCTGGTGTGCACAGAAATAATCAGATATAATAAAAATACAATTATATGCTATATGTACCCCACACACAACTCACCACCTATGTCTATACAAGTTTTAATAAGATAAAAGAGCACACAGGCTCTGATACCACTCTGTAACGCCCCGAAAATTCAAACCTGATTTTCGCAAACATTACCGTTGTACTAACTATTCTAAACTAGTGGCCAGCTAATTTAAAACAGCTAGTACAAGACTGGGTACACCTAAAGTGATCATCTGATTAATCCAGTTTAATGCAGAAGCTATAATTAAATTAGAATCACATAGGCACATAAAATGTCACCCAATAATAATCAAATAACGGTCCCAGCGACCCATCCAGGCTACAAGCCTCCCAACAGCATACCAATATCTCAAACAGGGCTACCAGCCCAAAGCTGTAAATCACATAAGACCACCGGCCGACAGTATGTAAATCCCAGGCTCACAGGCCTCAACCAGCAGTATATATCAAGCAAAAGCAGTCAACAGAGTATCACATAATGACATATAAATAATAATAACAGAAATGTCCTATCTATGTGATCTCTCATAACCCCAAACCCAGTCATGCTCCAGCGCCTCCAGCAGGATCTATAAAACAGACAAAAGCAAAGGGGGTCAGTACAACGTACTGAGCAAGGCTACGTGCCGGGGAGTAAGGCATAATAATAATAATAATAATAATAATAATAATAATAATAATAATAATAATAATAATAATAATAATAATAATAATAATAATAATAAATAACAAAGCAGAATATAAATAAAGCAGATAAACACCACACCGTCCCATACCGGTGCTTCAACCACGATCATACAATTGACATAAATAAATCATCACACCGTCCCATACCGGTGCTTCAACCACAGACATACAATTTATGCACGTGATGCATGGCCTAACATACACCTATCTACCCTATATGCAAATGCAAATGAATATGCCTAGCCGGCAACCTAAACCCGGGCGGTATGAACCCACGGGTGAGGATATCATCAACTCCAACCCGTTACACGGTAACATACACCATCCCCGCAGGGACCACAGGCATCACAGCCCAATCACAGGCATAACAGCCAAATCACAGGCATCGCAGCCAAATCACAGGCATCACAGCCTAATAATCACCCCGCAGGGCCATCGGGACTCAACAACACCGGTAAAGGCTGCCCGATCGGACATTTCCAGTATGTCCATCCATCCATAATGCAATACCATGCATTATAATAACCAGCCCAAAAGGGCCAACATGAATAATAACCAATAATCCACCCCGCAGGGTCATCGGGACTCAGCAACACCGGTAAAGGCTGCCCGATCGGACATTTCCAATATGTCCATCCATCCATAATGCAATACCATGCATTATAATAACCAGCCCAAAAGGGCCAACATGAATAATAACCAATAATCCACCCCGCAGGGTCATCGGGACTCAACAACACCGGTAAAGGCTGCCCGATCGGACATTTCCAATATGTCCATCCATCCATAATGCAATACCATGCATTATAATAACCAGCCCAAAAGGGCCAACAGGAATAACAACCAATAATCCACCCCGCAGGGTCATCGGGACTCAACAACACCGGTAAAGGCTGCCCGATCGGATATTTCCAATATGTTCGTAATCTCATAATGCAATATCATGCATTATAATAACCACCCCAAAAGGGTAACAGATATAACAGTCAATAATACACCCCGCAGGGCCATCGGGACTCAACAACACCTGTGAAGGTTGTCCGATCTATCATAAATATCATAACAACCCATCGGGTTAATAACCGTCAATTCCAATGCAATAACATGCATATGACAATACAGTGATATTCAAGCACCTACACATTAGGTTCGCATGCTTCTCAACATATAAGGAATTCAATACATATGAGATAGCCCCCAAGGCTAAGGCATTAGTGATATAATAATTCAACAGTTTCCCTAAGCAATTCAACAACCCACACGGGCCAATTGATTAACCCACGGTTTACCAATAATATTTGGGGAAGTCATAACAATAATTGGTGCAAAGAAAACATCATTATAGGATCAAAATCGCACAAAAAGCGGGCCAAACAGGGCCTTTCTGCGCTCACGGCGCACACGCGCGCGTAAAACGCGTGACATACGCAGCCCAGTACTGTAGCGATTACTGTAGCAATTACTGTAGCGATTACTGTAGCGAGTTACTGCGGTAGCTACTGTAGCGAGTTACTGCGGTAACTACTGTACAAGTTACTGTGGTGGTTACTGTTCAAATTACCGTGGTAATTACTGTTCAAATTACCGTGGTAATTACTGTTGCGAATTACTGCGGTAACTACGCGAGTTACCGCGGTAACTACTGTACAGTTACTGTAGCAGTACTGTAGCAGTTACTGTAGCAGTTACTGTTCATCGTCTTCTCCGATTTTCCAATCGGTTTTCCGGCGATTTCGCCGGAATCCGACCCCCAAATACCCCCCAAACACGTAATTTAAGCAATATAATCCCTTGCCTGAAGTCTTCCAACAATAATCAACCTTCGATTCGTTGATTCCAAGCTTCGATTCAAGCCGATCTACAAGAGTTGAAGAAAAACCCCCAATTTTCGTCACTACCAAAACAGCCCCTAAAACTTGCTTCAAAAACCATGGAATTGAGAAATTAATCAAGAAAGAAGCTTACCTTAGCTAGTACAAAAGATTCCCCAACCGATTTGAGCAAGAAAATGGAGATTGGAAGGGTTTTGACACCAACCCTAACTCACCAAAGAAGAGTGACGGGAAAGAGGGGAAGAGAGGAGTGAAATGGGTTTCCAATGCCCAAAAATCTGATTTTTAAGAGTCAAAAATGGAACCGGGTCGGGTCATGGGTCTCGGGTCGGGTCGGAATGTGGGTTAAAAGGGTTACACCACTTGTCTTGACCACATTGCACCCATTTGAGCACTTGACTCTTATTATCTTTTGGGTTTGAACCCACTTATTCTCCCACTTCATTAAAATCATATCTACAAAATATCCATATAATAAATCCTTTGTTAATTAACCACAATTAATTAAATTAATCATGTGTTAATTAAACCGGGGTGTTACACAAACAATCATTATTTAATTAAATTCGGGAAAATTTGGAATAATCTAATAAATTGGATAGGGAATGATTTAAATTAGTTGTTTATTTTTTCCCAACTTTTTATTTAGCATAGTGATTTGTTATTATTTTACAAAATCTCAATCTAATTTTGAATGGTTTATATATATATATATATATATATATATATATATATCGATCCTATATTTTTAAAGAAGTTATTAATTAATATAAAAGGTATAATAACACTACATAAATTAAAAAGATTTACTATGATATACAACATCTTTTAACTTCGTCTAATTGAATAAATATAATACTATATAGTTGTATAATATATATACTTATAATTAGGGGTGAAAGGGGTACGGTAAATATCAGATCAATCCGATGCCGTATCCGATTATATTCGAATCCGAATCTGTATCCGACTATCCAGCCAGATATTTCAATCGCATCCGAATTTGAATCTGTAATTTAATGTATGCATTCGTATTCGTATTCGAAAATATCCGACCGTATTCAAAATTTGATAGGATATTATTCAGATTTTAAATATGGATATCCGAATATATTAACATATTATTATTTATTAATTAAAAGTTATCAATAATTATAACAAAATATGAAATTATTCGATAATTTTTTTATATCAAATTTTCAAAAAAGATTAAAAATTATCCGATAATCTGTATCCAATTGAATATGTATCTGACATGTATTTGTATCCGACATATCTATATTCGATCCGAATCCGAGAAAAAAAATGTGGGATAATATATATTCGTATCTGATACTATCCGATCATATCCGTACCGTTTTCATCCCTACATATAATATAATACTCCCTTCATTTCAAAATAAGTGTAACATAAGGAAATGGCACCAGATTAAATGCAAGGAACAAAAGTGCTTTAGTGTAAGTTTTATACCTTTAAAAGCATTCTATATATAGTAATGTAATATTTATTATGAAACACTCAAAAAAGAAAAGTGTAACACTTAAAAAGAAACGGAGGAAGTATAATATAGTATAATATTCATGATTAGATTTGCATTAGTCACTCCATATTTATGTGAACAATGTTCTAAGATTATTAACATTATTTTTTGGGAAGCTGACGCCAAATAACAAATTGAAAAGAAAATAAAGGGAAAAAGAGCAACAAAAATAGGTGTCCAAAAAGCAGAAAAGAAAAAATGAGCTAACACTTAGGCTCTTGGGAACCATACCTCGGTAGAATCCGCCGCTAACACCCTGTGCGTGAAGTCTGGGGAATGTCCAAGTAGTGTAGAATTCTTCTAAAGATGCACCACATTTTGCTAGACAATCCGCGACCATTTTACCCTCGCAAACTACATGATGAACTGAACATCGGTCAAAGACGTCTCGCCAGGTGCGGGAGGCAGGCCATTGGTCAAGTAGTCTAGTAGCATTATTAGGTTAATATATAAAAATAAATTAACATATAAAATATAAAATGGAGTTAAAATCATATTTAGGAAATTATAAATTTAAAAATGTAAAATCAAACATATTACATAATTCGTATCAGGCAAAAATGTATTAATATAAATTAAATAATGTAAAATCAAATTGATTAGGGGCTACGAGGATGTTTGGATGTGCATTTTAAAAAGTGTTGCAGCATTTAGAAGACGGATAATCAGATAATTGTTGTAACAAAATATGCTGTAGAAAATTAAGTGTTTGGATGAGCTTATGCTGTTTCAAATCGCAATAATAAGATAATCATTAAAAAGTGTTTGGCTTAGCAATTTTCATTACCTCAAAATGCAACAATATGGTAAAATCTATTTTTGGATAAACGCAATTTTCTTGCAGCACCAAAATGGAGCTGCAATAAAATAGTGTTTTCATTCCCTCAAAAACGCAAATAATAGGTTATTGGAAGTTAGTATACAAACAGAATTAACTGATTATTTGCGTTTTGCAAACATAATAATCAGATAATCCGGCTCAAAACGCACAAACAAACACCCGCTAAATCAATAAAGTAACAATATTAGGAAAATAACTTAATTGACAAAGTTGCTAAACCACTTTTTTCACATTTTTTTCTCAATAATGTGGTCAGAAAATTAGTATGAACCAAATTTTTTGAAGAAGTCATTGAAGGCCTGAAAATGGTGGTGGGAGCTAATGCCACATAATTACAAAGGGAACAAAGGGAAGGAATAAGGGGTCGGATGGGGATTCGAATCATAGGTTGGGAGTTGGGGAGTTACTACTTGATTAAGTCTCCAACTCCTGCATGAACCAAATTTTATGTAATACGTACAATATTTGAATTTTTAAAATCTTATGTTATTTTAAAATATATATAAATTTTACTTACCGCGCATTGCGCGGACGGGTATGCTAGTATTATTAATACGTAGATTTATTTTCTAAATATAGTTTTTGATGATGTGTCCGATGACGTGGAATTAGTCAGCAGATTACGTGTAAACTTAAGAACCGTTGATCTATAAATGAGCATATAATGACTGATTAACCCTTTAAAATTAAGAAGAATGAATTAAATTTAATAAGAACAAAAGAGTCTGCACAAACCAAAAAGTATTCAGAATTTATTATATAGATTAATTTTTTTATTTATTCTATTGATTGAGGATAATATTTTACTCATATTTACATATAATCAATATAATATATTTAAAAATATAACATATTCAATTAAAGGATTTATAATATATTGGTTTTACTAAATTTGTCATAAACATCAAATATATTATAATTTGTTTCCAATTTATATCTTTGTAAAATATATGAAAAGATTTCTCAAGATTTTCATATACTAATAAATAGATTTGGTTTCTAAATAAAGAATTTAAAAGGCTGATGACGTGGCAATGAAAATGATTATGTGCTGATGTGTGAATGATTGTATTTTTTTGTATGATTAATCAGCGTCTACGTGGAAACCTAGGGCATAATTACTTTTTAACCCTTAAAATTTAAAAATGATGAAGTATATTTAATAAGGACAATACAGTCTGAACATGCCAAAAAGTATTCAGGATTTATTAGATAGATATTGGGAACTATTGTAGAGACCTTGGGCGGTATACCAATATGTTATATGTCTAATTTTTAAATACTTTCTTTGTTTTCAATTATTTACAACATTGCAAATATTATTACTGTTCATTTGATTGTTTTGATTTTAATTTTTATCATAGTTATACAAGTTAAAATATAGTTAATTGATATCTTGTTAGATTCATTGTATCCTATAGTTTTTAAATACTACCTCCGTTCTTTTTTATTTGCACATTTTGACTTTTGTCACTGTTCATTGAGTAGCTTTGACTCGACTTTTTAATACAATTATATAAGATAAAATATAGTCAAGTGAGATCTTGTTGGATTCGTCTAATCGCATAGATTTAGAATATCAAATTTGCATAATTTTTATTTGTGTGGAATTTGAGTTATTACGGATAAAAAATGTGCATTGGATCGTGTGAAATGTGGATATGTTGCATTTATTTAGGAACGGAGGAAGTATTGAACTTTTAGAAATTTTTTACTTTTACCAAATTTGAGTTATTAATGGTTTAAAATATACATTGGACTGTATGCTGGATAGATCCATAGCAATAAAAAAAACGGAGAAAGTATTAAAAAAAATGCAATTATATTATTATAATAAGGTTTTTAATAAGGTCAATATGCAAAAATTAAATAAATAGCTACTCCCTCCGTCCCACGAAGTTTGACACCTATTCTTTTTTTAGGTGTCCCACGAAGTTTGACACCTTTCCAATTTTAGATAAATTAAATTAATATAAGTTTGATTAGAATTTTAATTATTATCAAATTCCATTAGAAGTAATCACTTTTACTATTCTGCACAAATTCCAATACAATTTTACTTTTCTACACAAAGTCTATTGTATTTCTTTATTCCTTAATATTTCAAAATTGGTACAGATTAAAATTGTATAAAATATATATTCTAAAACTACACGATTAAACGATTCTAACAAGACCATAATTAATTATTTTTCTCTAATTACATCATTACGATAACATTAAGTCAATGTTAAATAATAAACAATATCAAAATTTATTAGAATCTTAAATACAAATACGCACACCACTTTAACTATTAAACCCCACTAACTAAATTACCGTGCCCAAAAGAAATGTGTCAAACTTCGCGGGACGGAGGGAGTTCTATATTTCGAAATTTTCTTTCCAAACGAACTTAGTAGTAGATTCTATAAATAGTAAATAAATCAAATGCGGTTTTGGTGGCGTGAAACCTGCAATACATATGATGCATGGAACCTAAAAGAAATAAAAATGCAAGTCTTTGTAGACAATAAAGTTGGGAGGAGTCATCTAAGGGTCTACTCTGAACGCAGTTTTTTGGAGTTTTGCTTTTATTTCAAAACAAAAATCCCATTAGTATCAAAATATATATAGTCACTGTCGGAAATTATAATACAGTATTAACAATTCGGTTATGGTACATCATTGCAATGTTTTGCATGTGCAGAATCTTAATCATAATATGATTATATAATATCATTGTGAGGTTTTGTGATGGGTTGAAAGTATTATCACAAATCCATACCAGCACACCACATCACTTCCATGACCATCACAAAATCTACCGAGACATTACATTCTGATATCTATCATCACAAAATTCACTCAATCCAGCGCATTATGCATTTACATAATTTGTACAACAACCAATCCTGTGCAAAATAAGTATATGTATATGGTGTTGTATGTGTGTGTATATATATATTATGGTAGTATTACTTGATGATGGCCCAAATAGTTTTTGTGATGTTTTGACGGTGATGGTCTAACATATTTTTGTTATGTAATTTTAGCCCATCCTAACTGAACCGCAATATTACTATCAAGAATGGTAATATAGCTACATGAGGGGCACGAATCATGTGCAGATGTTTGCACATGCATGTTGCATATGTATGATGAGAGAGATGTTTCGTGTGATAAAATATATTAATGGTCTGTTTGGTAATTATCGATTGGCTATTAACTAATTAGGTGAGTAGTAAATTAGACAAATCAGTTGTGAACTGACTATATGAATATTTTGAGACTAATTTTTTGCCTACAAGAAATATAAATGCTACTCATTATAGCGGATTCAAAAATAACTGATTTGACAATATTGTAAATTATTTGTCTCTTTAAAAAAACTATTTTGCCTCATTAGTGAACTAATTCAAACTATTTGTTTTGTCAACACCATATATGTGTGTAATGGAAGAATGTGTGTGATATGAGGGATGGTTTGTATTATGAGAGAAATATTTTATGTGATGACTGACATACACATTGCGTGCGCTATCTTAATTGGCTAGGGAATATCAATAGTAGTTAATTTATATAGCATGTGACTATATGTCTAAGTTAATTGCAGTTATATTACACTCCCTCCATTTTCAAAAAGTTGGAACACTTATGTATTTCACGCAATTCAATGCATATTTTTAACGTTTAATATCTAAAAATATATAAAAGTAAAAATTATGAAAATTTGATATCCTAAAACTACATGATTAGACAAATCCAACGGGATCTCAATTGACTATATTTTATCTTATATAACTATGTTAAAAAATTGAATCAAAACTACTCAATGAATAGTAAAAACTATTCACGTGTTTCAATTTTACAGAAAAGGATGGAGTATGTGTTAAAAATAAAAAGATACAATGGTCGAACGACGACACCCCATAGCCCCAACGTGGGGTGCGGTAATTTTATTAGCTCTTATTGAAGTTAAACAATTACAGTACTCTGTACTTAAATTTAAATTGAACAAATTTATTAAATATATTATTTTGCTACAATACCAAATATTTAAATATATTTTGTATAAACAAAAAATTCTTTATATATAATTTACTGTACAATTTAATTTATCTAAATTTTAATTATTTTTTAAAATTAAATATTCATGTCTTAGTTATTTTCTAGAAATTATAAAAATAAAAATAATAAAAAAATTAAAAATGTACAAGATAACTTAATATAAAAAATACAAAAGATATAGGTAAAGAGACTGAGAATCATATTACAGCTATGGTGGTAATATGATATTATCACTCTAAACTTTTCTCCAACCAAAAATATTGTTAGTGTTTATATCAGTCCTAACTTCCAAGTCATGAAATATGTTTCGGTCCTCCGTTCTGCACTATCGCATCGGACATCGACTGCACATATTCCAATTTATAGGGCAAGTGGAATAAGTTTTTAAGACAATTATACAGTAAGGGCATGTTTGGATCGAGGGTTGTAAACGAATGAGTGGAACCAAATACTACAGTATTCGTTCTGATTTGATAAGCTTTTTGAATATTATTGAATCGAATCAAATTATTATATAAGGTAATTTAATAATTAATAAAATTAATTTTAATTATTGAAATCAAATATTTATAGATCAAATTTAATATTTTAGTATATATAAATATATTTATATTAATTAATAGATATAGTCACTAAAATTAAAATTTTAAATTATTTAACAAAATAAATTTATTTATTTATATATAATTTAATATAAATCAAATATTGATCGAATTAAATAGTAATCGAACATCAAACTTTTGAATAATTTCGAATCGAATCACGAATTGAATATTTGACACGGACCTACATTCATGTAATTTAATTCACATTTTTTATCTGTAATAACTCAAATTGTATACAACTAAAAATTATGAAAATTTGATATTATAAATCTATACGATTAGACGAATCCAACAAAATCTCAATTGACTATATTTTATCTTATATAAATGCATAAAAAATCGAATCAAAATTACTCAATGAACAGTAGCAAAACAAATGTGTCAATAATTTACGGGGTGTATTGGTTTGAGATTTTATTAGATTTTTATGAACTTGAAAAAGTCGATGGATTTAGAAAGTCCATAGACTCCACGTAGAGTTGATTGATTTGTATAGAGTCCATAAAGAGTCTGACTGATTTTAGAGAGATTTCGTATAGTTATAATTTTTAAGAAAATCCATTAAAATCTATAAAGAATTAAAATACATAGAGTGTTGAATACCTCTAGATTTTTAAAGACTTTTTAAAATCTGAATTGAATACATCTAGATTTTTAAAGACTTTTTAAAATATGAATTGAAAACACCTAGATTTTTAAAGACTTTTTAAAATCTAAATTGAATACACCACAATTTTCAAAGTAAAAAAAAATCTCATAGAATCTCAATCCAATACACCCCCTTAGTAACGGAGGAAGTATTTAATTTGTTTACCACCCTATTTGGATCCCTAGATTAGGCCTCACAACACTATTATTTTGCATAAAAGTAACACTATCTCATGTTTGGTAGTTTTTAAGATCAGCAATATTTTAGTGCTTGCTCGATGCATAACTTAATACTACCTCTGAGCACAGGTTTACTCAGATAAGCATTATTTTTTTTTTTGAAATTAGGTGTATTTAATTCAAAATTGTATGAATTTTATAAAGTTTGTGAATTTAGAAAATTTATAAACTCCATATAATATAAAATTGATTGATCAGTGCAGGCTCCATTGAGTTTCACTCACTATTAAAAATATTGAAAATATTAAATTGTTTAGAGTGATTTTGTTTAATTATATTTTTTAATATAATTCATTAAAATATATAAAAATTTAAAATCCATATTACCTCAAGATTTTTTACTAATATACTTAATTTTTACTTTTTATTTAAATTTTCTTTTTAATTTTTTAAAATCTAAATTCAATCATTCGATTTTAAAGTTAAAAAAAAAAAAAATCATATTGAAGACACCCCCCTAATTTCCCTTCCTCTGCTCGCTCCATCCCTTCTCCAGCCCTTCATCCCCAGTCCATTCCCTTTCCCCAGCCCTGGGTTTGTGAAATTGGGCATTTTCTTTCCCCTCACAACCAAGAAAGCAATTAGGGATTTCTGAAATTGAAGACCGCAGCTTTGAAAAGATAAAGGGAGGCCATGTTGGAGCTTGGAGCTTGAAGAATAAGAAGAATCAAGGTAAGGGTTACATTTTTCATTTTCCTCGTTTTCTTTTCCTTCTTTCTAGTCTCCTTCCTTTCTTTGCCGGAGGGTAGCAGTGGCCAAGGGGCTGCTGGAGCTAGACGACAGCGAGGGCAGGGAGGCGCGGCCGCTGGCGAGGCCACTGTGTTGGGGTGGATCTCGTCCAGCGACCTGCTGCCGTGGGAAGGCAGAGCGCTACCGCGCGCTTCTCTGCAGCGGCGATTGCCATTGCTGCTGATGGTTGCCACTGGTGGTGGCGGTGGCGTGGTGTTGAGGACTGGACGGTGGTGGTCATGGCGTTGTCCGGCGATTTTTTTTATTTTTATTTTTTATTTTTTAAATTTTGTTACTACATGGATATTTTAATTAGTAGTATTTTAATACAATAGTACAATATTATCACCATACACCATTCCTGACGTGTTGTGTTAATTGCTTTTTTACTCTTTAATACTACTATTTTCTTCTCAAAAAGGGCGTCGTTTTGATTTGAGTTGCAATCGCCAATCAGTATCTTCTTCTTCAAAGCTCAAACCAGACCCCTCACCCCCACCTCACGAAAACCCTAGCAATTCAATTTACTCAGCTCAAATTTCCTAACTTCAAGGTTTTGCGAGGAATGCATCGAACTTTTGATTGCGTATGCTCTTCTTGATTGCTGGTATTCATGAAAACGCTTGTGTAACCCACAAAATTTGAAATTTGACTACAAAAGAGATGTCATTTGGCGGATTTGGGAAGGACTCAGGTCCACTTGGTACAGGGCCCAGAACTCCATCCGCCGTTCAAATTCCATGGGGTTCGTCTTCCTCTCCTCCTCGCACGGTATCGCCCGGGTATGTGTTTATGTGCGATTTCATTCAATTGTAAATCTTGAGCATGTTATTGCCACTTCTCCGTATTTCTGGTATCTTAGTGAATTGTGCCGTAAACACTTTTCTTGATTTTGTATCGAAGGAAAGAGGAATTTTGTTTAGATTGATGATTTATCCAATTTTGTAACAATGTTTCGATGCTGCACAACTCAAAGACCTGTATCTGATTGATACTTGTCTCTAAAATGAAGAATGCGATCATATGCTTCATTGAACTGCGAGGACAGTCACTGTCAAGAGTGTCTGCCTCTTGCTCTCTGTGGTTTTGCCAGGATTATTTTACTCTTCTTCTCATCTTATACTCTATATACTAGTATGTGTTTGGGTGTCACTCAGTCAGTGTTTTAAAGTTCGACAATTGATCCAATAAACGTGTTAAATATGTTAAGCATCCTTGTGTTCCAGATGATGAAGCTTTTGCAAAATACGTAGTACATGGCTAAGATATGGGTTATTTTGTGGGTTTAAATTTGGTTTATCTCTTTGTTGCCCCCTAAAAAAAGAAAAGAAAAAGGAAAAGAATTTCACGATTCCGCTAATAGACAATTAGCACTCCAAATGTGTTAGAATATTTACATTTATTGGGATTGTGCCAATAACTTCTGTCTTTGTAATTGGTTCAAGATGTGGACAGGAAGTTAACATCTAAAATAACAACTCGTATGTGCATATTTTGTAGTGTAGATGATGAACCTTCTTACGTAAATATGAATACGCAACTAGTAGCAGTATTTTGTTGATATCGATTGGAAATGTGAAACTTGAGGTCTTTTTCTATTGAATTTCAACTACATTAACAATGAGTCAATGACTTGATGGCTTGAATTTTCACTTGTAGAAATGAGCATACTTTGAATTGGAGACCTGGGAATGCACCACAATTTAAAGAAAATGATTCCCGAACCTATCAAAGACCTCCTGATCTTCTGTCACTGGTTACATCAAACAATTCACGAAATGGCACACCTACAGAAGTTCAAAATTCAAGAAGAACCAGCTCACCCTATTCTCGATCTCCCAATGTGATGTCAAATAACTCTGTGGGTGGTATAGTGAGGCATGCTCCTTTATCTTTTTGTATTTTTCTTAACCCAGCGTATTTTTAGGTAAACATGTGAATGTTGCATTTTGGTGTACTTAAATTTTGTGTTATTGAGCAAAAGAAAGCTGGTTTAGCACTGGTTTTGAAATTTAGTGCCATTTGATAACACCATAATACTACTGGATATTATTTATTGATGTTTTCATTGAAAAGTTTTTAACAAATTTTCGTTTTCTAAATGCTTGTATATATATATATGGGTTAAGCTATGGTGATGACACACAATATCATGACATAAATTCTGCAATATGAAATGGAGTAATATTCTACGATAGATCCATATGTACTTCAGCATTGGATAAACATTATACAGTTCAACAGTATTCATCAATAAAAATTAAAGGTGTATTAAGGACATAGTATGTATAATTTAACAATAGAAGGTAGTATTTTTCAGCTATGGAGTTAGTGTAATTCAAAGATATCAGACATTCAATTCAATTGAAGTTAGTAAGCAGACTTATTGGTTTCCTCGCAGAGCCCACGGCTCTCATGTTCATCAGAAGATGTATGCCAGTGATCAACATCCTCGTACTCAAGGAATTCAGCAGTAAGACGCCTCAGTTGGACTAGAACCTACCTACCGCTGATCTCCTTCTATATAATTCTCTTTCCTGCATCTAAATTCATGCATACTTTTGAATTTACATGCAAACACATGATACTTTCCTCCCATTACCTCCCCTACTCCTTGTTGCAAGCACACAGTCATTCATGGGCTGTTGGGCGCATATTCTGATGAGAAAGTGGATAAAAATTCCTTGTTTTCTACTTTCCCATAATTGCTGCATGCTTGAGACCCACCATTATCAGGGAGAATGTCCTGTATCGGAGTTTTGTGTTCTGTTTCTGTTTTCACTTGCTGATGGTTTTAATACGTTTCAGATGCTTAATGTTCTTAGCTGCTATTTTTATTTACTTTGCAGACGTCCTAACATATCTCCTGTATGGGGTGGTGAATTAAGACCAACCACCTATAATACTTCGCTGTCACCTCAAGAACAACTTTCTCCAATTTTGACAACAGAGGGTACGCATAAATCTGGGCCAATGTTTAAATCTATGCGTGCAGATGTTCCACTTTCTAAACAAAAAAAATCTCCTATACCTCCATCCACTACCCGCAGTACGGTTTCTCCAGAAAGTACTGTTTTCCGTCCGCCTGGCCACAAAAGGTATGCCATTTTTTTTTAAATTTAAAATATTATTATTATTATTATTATTATTATTATTATTTTAAATAACATGCAATTTTCATTTCTGTTTGTTTGATTGCATGCATTTGAAGATTAGCTTTTTGATTCCAATAAGAAAATATTATACGGATTTTATTATATCTTATCATTATATTTTTTCTTTCTATTAGTTCCAGGACAGTAACTTTGGTTGCTTTTGTTACACTTGATATGGCTCCTATGAAATGAATTGGAATGGATTCTTGTCCATTAGGTCTGTTCAGTTCTGATCATTCTCCATTTGAACTGTGTAGGTTTAATTTTTCGAAATTCAGTGGTTTATTTTACATGGTTGTATTGAATGATTTTATTTAAAAATCAAAACTGGCTCGCAGGTGAAAATTGTAATGGTTATTCTTGTTTCTTCCTACTTCTCTATTCTTTTATTTCTTGAGCTCAATTCATATCACTCTAGGACTCGTGAAACTTCTTACATGTAAAAAATGAGTTTGAATGATATGGTATAGCACATGGGTTTTAAAATAGTGTGGTTCAGATAGCTATGTTAACCAACCAACCGACTTTTTACCCTATGCAATATCTCATGTGCTTGCACTTTCATATAGGTCTTATTAATGGATCAGTTTCTATAATCATTTTCCCATGTAGACGGTCTTTGTAAACATCGAGCTCATATATGCCAATAGGCATTTGTGGTATGATGGTGCAAATGTTATGATCCCCTCCACCCCCCTCCACCAAAAAAAAGGAAAAAAAACCTTCTCTAATATTTTCCATTTCTTCTAGGTCTTTAATTGACTATAGAGACCTTGATGCTCCTGAAGCAATGCCTTCACCATCCATGGCTGTTGAAACGAGCTTCTACAGTGGGGATGCTACACACCCGTTTGCTGGATCTGAAAAGTAATTTATTTACAATCTTATGTGCACCTCAAATATGGCACTCATAATCTTTTGTGTTGGAAATTTGTCGTCACTCATCCCATTAAATTTATGCTCAAATCTATCTTTCTTTTTCTTGCTCCAGTGTATCTATTCTACTACTTAAGGAAGTGGGAATATCCTATTGTGCAAATACCACTTGATGAAGTAATGTGCTCCACCATTACTTTTGGTTTGAAAGACAGTTGAAGTTGTAACCAATTTTCTTTTCTGCATTAGCAACTTGTCTCTCAACATGTATGTGTGAATATAACTCATTTTTCCTGTTATTGCTTCAACTGGTCTGAATCAAAGTATTAATTTATCAAATTGGGTCGTGACGATATATTAATTTTCTTCTCTGAACTCCCACCTTAGTGTAAAATGACCTTAAATTTCTTACCAGTAAACTGTAAGCTGTATGAGCAATTTGTCTTAAGTTTCCTTTGAAAGAAAGTCATTTATTATTTATAATGAAGGTTTGATATGGCCTAATTATAGGGATATCTACTGTCTTTGCTTATTCTTTGTTTTGGTTTCCTTACCTTATTTTACGTGGTTATATATGTCTGTATATATGATGTATTTATGTATCCTTCAGTGATTTGGGAAATAGTGTATTCCATCCCATGTTAATGTATGATAACAACCTAAGATGAAAATTGAACATCTACATTGGCTACCAATCCTAATCAACACCTCCTGATGCATGAATATGGAGTGAGCTCAATCTTGGGCTTGTGTTATGTCAAGCTCATTTGTTGTTTATATAGAATTACACTCAAATCGTTGTGTCTAATGATGCATGCTTGTTCTGCAGACCTTTTACCTCTTCCTTCCCTTGGGGTGGTCAATCAAATTCATCTGGCAACAATACTGTTCCTGTGGTTCAAGAAACCTCTCCCTCATTCATGACAGCAAGAGTTACTTATCAATCTGGAAACACACTCCAGACTAAGAATGCAAATTCTCCACTTCCTAAACGAGCAAGATCTCCAAAACCTCCATCAGCCAGTGAAGCTTTCTCAGAAAATCCTGCTATTTATTTGGAAGGCAATCGAAGGTATGAGAGAGAATTAACTTGATGGCATTTCAGCTGATTTTATTATGTGAAATATAATTCTTCCAATCGTGGAAATTGACTTCATTATTCATTGCTTTGCTTTAACATTCTTTAAGAATTTGGCTGTCTAATATTAAAATTCAGTAATTACTCATTTCGGTTTTTAAATTGTTTTCTACTTTTCTAACATCAACATGAATTACAGCTACACTAAGTGCTTGGAATGGGTAAAATAGCCAATACGTGTTGCTAAAATGATGTGATTACTTTCTTAACTAGTTACTTATCCTAGCTTTATAGGCTCCATTGTAGACATTTCTGAATGGCATCTCGTTATGCTTTTATTTATAGTAACCTTTAGGAACAATCCTGGGCCAGCAGAAATTATTTGTTTGAGAGCAATTTATTTATTTATATTTTGTGTTTTTAGATTATTGAGAATGGTCTTGTTGCCTTAAGAACTCATTTAATAAATATCCTCTTATGACATGTGAAAAATGATGAAATTCTATTTGGGTAAGTGCTATTACATTTTTCTTTTTAAATTATCTCATCCATGAAATCATCATTTTCATCGCTGCCTTTCCAGCTATATGGATTGCATGGCCGTGCTGTCAATACAGTCTTTCATTCAAATTTAGATGTTAGATCTCTTTTTTATAGTTGCCTTCTGATATTTCTTTTCTATAGTTACTTTCTAATATTTCTGAGGTCTTCCCCTACCCCTTCTAATATGAATCGATGAGAGACCTTATTTCCATGTAAATTGAGGGAAAATGTTTGTTCCAGGCCTCTTGATTTTCAACATCATAGTCAGTCGTTGATGTCTGGACCAACTAGCAGGGTTGAAGTTGCTGTGGACAAGTCCATGCAATTTCCATCTGTCAAAAGAATCAAAACACCACCTCCACCTCCATCATCCACTAATTTAGTTTTTCAAGAAAATTTGAATCCCGCACAGGAGAGTGAGCGGTAATATATTGTCAATACTCAATATATAAATGATAAGTTGTGTAATTTATGGAAGCTACATTTTGTTGAAATACGTACATTGTGCAGGGAGTTGCTGGCCAAAGAAAAGCGACTAGCTCGATTCAAGGATGAACTAAGCCTACCTGTGCAAAGTAATTCTATGGTTAGAAACCAAGGCATCCCAACCAAAAGACTACATCAGTATGTACATGAAAAACAGAGCTTCTCAGAGGATCCAACTGTTGATGTGATGGGGGATTCTGGCAGTGGTAATTTTGTCTCAGACAATGAAGGCAGGGCATCGTCGTCAAGTGTTATTGTTGGATTATGTCCAGATATGTGTCCAGGTATCCACTTTAACTTTTTGTCTCATAACTCTGCTTTTGGATTAATTTGCATCAGTGCATCATGCTTAAATTCAGACAAACTAGGTTAATCAACACATTGATGGTGCAGCTCATATAAAACATAAGGCAGGAAGGAGGAAGAGATAGGATTGAAATCGAGAAGATAAAGCCCATGAGATTGACCTTAGGTGCCAATCATCTGTTGAGACCTACGATCTTGAATAGAAAAGGAATTCATATTAAATGTGAGAAAATTAAGGTTTTACTTAACTTGCTGATAGACAAAACATTTAAAAAAATAATTGAGAACATATAAATGTGAGTTATTATTATTTGCTGCACTGTGTCTCACCCAGGTGGCAGGTGGTTATGTAATCATATTTGATCTTGGTCATTGGGGCATTTTTCCATTTATATGAACCGTTGACTCTAACAAGTTTTGCATTTACACTTCTCTTCACTTGTTGCCCTCAAGGCTGATCTTTCTAATTGTCATTGGCAGAGTCTGAGAGAGGTGAACGTGAAAGAAAAGGAGATCTTGATCAATATGAACGTGTGGATGGGGATAGGAATCTGAGTAGTGAATTCCTTGCTGTAAAAAAAGTATATTTGGATTGTGCCCTTGCTAATAAGCATCACTTATAAGAAAAGACATTTAGATTAGTAACATTGGGATATTGATGGACTTGTCTCATTTTTCTTCAGTACACTAGGACTGCAGAGAGGGAAGCAAAGCTTATTCGTCCAATGCCGATTTTGCAGAAGACAATGGAATATCTTCTGAATTTGCTGAGTGAGCCATATGATGATAGATTTCTCGGATTATATAACTTTTTGTGGGATAGAATGCGAGCTATCCGCATGGATTTGAGGATGCAACACATTTTTAATCTAGAAGCCATCAGTATGCTCGAGCAAATGGTATGTTTTCTTTTATGCTTTCCTACATAAATTTTGTTTATACTCCCTCCGTAATATAAAAATTCTAACATTTAACGATTTCACGCATCCAATACATATTTTTTAGAGTAATATCTCAAATTTTTTAAAAGAAAATTTTTTAAAACTTGAATATTATAAAAGTATGTGATGTGATTAGCCGAATCTTACAACATTTCAGTTGACTATGTTTTATCTTATGTAACTATGTTTAAAAGTCGAATCAAAATTACTCAGTGAATAGTGCTTACGATGCAAACGTCAGAATAAAAAAATGACGGAGGAAGTACATACATGATGTTCATAGTTGTATCTGAAAAGCCATGGTTTGATGATGCTGGGGTGGATGTGATGCGAAATAAAAACCACTTTTTTGCAGCTCTGCCCATAAACACACTAAACATAACTTCACCCTATTTAATAGTGTATTTCTCTGATAAAATAAACAATAATTATGGAATTTTGAATAATAGCCTCATTATCAAAATTAAAACCCAAATTCCTTCATTCTCATGAATCCTATGAGAATAATCTGTCACATTTGTATTCTATTGCATTATCCATTATTACATGCTATTTTATGTAGAAAATTTATCTACATAAAATACTGTATTTCTGCCCTAGTCTTTGTCTACGGTTTGAATATTTTTGGTTCTGGCCTACCTTGTTTCCCAGGATTTGTTGTGTTTTATCACAGAAACCTTTTCGCAATGTAATCTCAGTCAGTATGGGCTGTAGGACCTGCTTCATTTCAATCCATATCTTATTCCCTTTACTTTATTGTCTTTTTTATATTTTGTTTTGCCTGTTAAAGATTTGGAGAAATTGACCCATGGTCCTATTGTTTATTTGTGCAGATAAGACTTCACATAATAGCCATGCACGAGTTATGTGAATACACCAAAGGAGAGGGATTTGCTGAGGGATTTGATGCACATCTCAATATTGAGCAGATGAATAAAACTTCTGTTGAATTATTTCAGCTTTATGATGATCACAGGAAAAAAGGAATACATGTGCCATCAGAACGTGAATTTAGAGGCTATTATGCACTCCTCAAGCTGGATAAACATCCTGGGTATAAAGTAAGTTCAATCACATGAAAATGATCCATAGCTTCAAGTTTGGTATTGGGTATCAAATAAGAAAATCATGTCAGGTTGAACCTGCAGAGCTGTCGCTTGATCTGTCTAAGATGACTCCAGAAATCAGGCAAACTCCAGAAGTATTATTTGCTCGTGACGTTGCCAGGTTTACAACATTCTGTGCATTGTCTTTGGATCATAATTTTGGGCCCATTATTATGTTCCCTAACCCTTAGGGTATCCCTACTTTGATGCAGAGCATGCAGACTGGGCAATTTTATTTCATTCTTCAGGCTTGCAAACAAAGCTAGTTATCTTCAAGGATGTCTAATGCATGCTCATTTCTCCAAGGTATGGGCTTTAACTGTTCCATAGCCTTATATTTGAGTAGTGTTCAATATTAACTACACGTCTACATCCACCCGAAAATAATTTATTGCCCTGTATTGACCGTTTTACTTCCGATATTTATATTGTTTCTGCAGTTTACTCCCGATTAGTCCTTGATAAAACTTTTGGTTGCAGTCATGCTTGTAGTTTGATAGTTTATGCTAATAAAGAATTTGGGCATATCGGGATTTGCCCTTGTTTTAATTGTTGGTGTCTAAATTATTTTGTCCTTGAGACTTGAAAGATTGCTTTTGGATTTTGGTGCATGGGAATATTGTTTTGACCACTGTGCCTTTTCTTTCATGTTTTGATCAGCTGCGTACCCAGGCCCTTGCATCGTTACACTCTGGATTGCAGATTAACCAGGGGATCCCCATTGCTCATGTTGCTAAATGGCTTGGGATGGAGGTAAAAAAAATTATATATTGTAGATTGCTTTCGTTGAAATGCAAGTATATTCTTAAATATTTTCAACTGTTTTTGTTCAAATTAGGAAGAGGACATGGATGAACTGCTTGAATACCACGGCTTCTCAGTGAAGGAATTCAAAGAACCATACATGATGAAGGAGAATGCATTTATTAATGCTGATACTGATTTTCCTATCAAGCGGTCCAAACTCGTTGAAAGGAAACGGTCAGTGAAAATAGCCAGTGATGTAGCCTTTCCTTCACCGACTCAGTCGTACACTGTTGAGGAAGTTCCACAAATCTGGGTAAATAAGAGTCCTGAACCAGCATTAACCAGAATTGTGTCGTCCTTTGCCCCTATTGGTACTGGGAAGCCCCATGATGAGGAAATGCATGATCTGGTAACCATTTCGTCACCAAAAGCCAACATGCAACAGTCCAAGAGTAAAGTATCCATTGATATTGTGTCACCAGAAGAAAAGATGGGTGAGTATGATATTCGGCTGGGTCCTCCAATGAGTCCATATGTCTTGGATTTCTCCCCAGGTTCTGCTGACAATAATCAAAAGAGAGTTGATTCTCCACAAAAGCCAAAGTTTGACACTGTTTTTAGGAACTCATTTGGTAGATCAAACACGCAAGAATCGGAAATAATACCTCCAATTACACTAGATACAGATAAAGAAATAAAACACCCTGTTTCTCCTCGTGACTCTGTAGCTCACACTCCAATACCACAATCAATGTTTATTGAGACCCTAGAAGATGAACAGATACATTCCACAGAAGAGGATGAATCTGATGATTTGACACTCAGTTATTATGACCAAGAAGTTTGGGAAGCCAAACTTAAACTGATTCTGAGGTTGATATTATTTTTCTTTTCTATTTGTAAACTGCTTATATTGGTTTTTATATTGAGTGCTTCCTTTTTTGTTTAGGTTATGGAAACGCCGTACAGCTAAGAAAAAAGAATTGCGTGAGCACAAACAGTTGGCAGCAAGTGCTGCTATGAGTGTGCTTTCGATGGGGCCTCCTATGTGGCAACATGAAAATGTAAGTTCTACATACTTGTTCTTATAAATTCCTTATGATGCATTAGGTCTCTTTCTTGCTTGTACAAAAATAGCTGTTTGGACTCCTGCTTCTTGTTGTGGGTATTTTTTAATGTGTCTGTTTTGTCCAAGTATATGTGTATATAGATAGATATATAGATTTGACTGGTTCTTGAGTTCGCATTGTCCTAGCTTCCTAATTAACAATTGTTGGCATTGAAAAAGAAGTATAAGTGAATACGAAAAATACAATAACTATAGAATTGGGTTTTGTTGTTTGCATGCACAGATATCAATGTAGATAAATTATATGTTCTCTTGATTTCATATGCTCAAGATTAGTGATTTTGCCGACGACGAACACAATGGTCATGATTGGTATGGAGGGTTTGCACTGGAGTTTGGGCTATTGTTTTCTTTCCTTCAATTTTCAGTTTGGTCCATTGCATGTAGAAGTAGACAGGTAAACTCAGGTGTTTTGGCAAGCAGACAGAAGCCACTTGTTATACAGTAAAATAATTGAGGGATATTCTGATTAGACATCAATGAAAGAAGTAGCAGAAGCTAAATTCTTATCCATTTTGCATGATATCAAATTAGATTGTGTGACGTGCAGACATAAGTAATAGCAGCTGCAGAAACTCCATCGGAGTGTAATTAAGTGTGCAGCAACATGGTATGGAAATTCTCTGAAATAATGTAATGTAAGCAGACACAACAGTGAACATAAAAGTTACT
This sequence comes from Hygrophila difformis, assembly GCA_030278955.1. Taxonomy (NCBI): domain Eukaryota; kingdom Viridiplantae; phylum Streptophyta; class Magnoliopsida; order Lamiales; family Acanthaceae; genus Hygrophila; species Hygrophila difformis. Next base: position 16,559,714 of record JAOANR010000007.1, read on the forward strand.
TGGATCAGTACGGTAGTTTTGCCTACAAACTTGCACCCTCAGTGACTCAATTACACAATTTTCTCTGGATTTGATACTACCAAGATCATCATTATGGATACACATACATGTGTGATTCAGTAAGGGAGTAAATCATTATGCATGATCAAAGGTTTAATTTACAGCAGTTAATTGTGTGCACTTCTTTTCAAATGTGCTGTTTTTTTGACACTGTTCAACCTCATAATGTTACTCATTCGAAGGCATGTTGAACATGGATGATCTTGATTATTTCTTGAAAAATGATTGAACCGTCTCTACTAGTCAAGAAATAACTCGCAAAATATATGCTGTGATTACTGCAGCGGGAAGTTATTTACAAAATTATTAATAAAATTGGTTTCTTTACTCAATAATAATTTTAATGCATTGCAGCCATCAACCAATTACGGTATGCTCGACATTGATCATGTCATGAGTGAGAGATATGAAATTCAAGAAAGATCCTCATTGGTGCTGAATCCTTCACATGTTGTAGCTGCTAAACTTGCTGAAAAAAATCCTCATGCCAAATGCCTTTGCTGGAAGATTATTGTGTGCTCTCTGCCAGAAATTCCAGGCAGGGACTATATTCAGCTTCAGAATGAAGTTACAAGATCATGGTTTCAATCTAAGCTTATGCCTGCCAACTGTCCTGGCAATGGTGATCTTGTCACATCCTCTCCCAGCCTTGCAATTTGGAGGAGTTGGAGTCCTAGCCTTTCTGGGGATGACCTGACCTGTTGCCTATCGGTTATCAGGAGCACAGTGCTCAATGATCTGAATGAGGCAGTAACAGGAACTAGCGCAATTATCTTCATTTTATCAGATTATGCTCCCATAGAGCCCCAGAAGAGACAGCTCCATGATCTTGTTGCTTCACTACATTCTGGTTCTCACTTGCCTCTTTTAATCTTGGATGGCTCAGGCAAGGATGAGTCGGATGCCTCTACCATTGTTCAATCTTTAGGGCTTCTTGATATTGACAGATCAAGGGTAATTGCATACAAAATTCATTTTCTGAAAGATACTGAGAGGAAAAAGTTGGGTGGGTTTCTCAGCGACAAACTTCTTAGGGAAGGGCTAGAATGGCTAGCTAGTGAATCACCATCACAGATTGTTTTACACGAGATAAAGACACATGAACTTGTTCGTTCTTACCTAAATCCTACCCTGGAGGTTCTTGATGAAACGACTACGCACACTGTTGGCCCTAACTCCTGCATTTCAGCTTTCAACGAAGCTTTGGATAGATCAATGAAGGCCATTGCTGCTGCAGTTGATGCGAACCCCACAGGGTGGCCCTGCCCGGAGATTGAGCAGCTCAACCAATCTAGCGATGAGTACAGAGCCATTGCTCGTTACTTGCCTAGTATCAGGTGGAGCTCAGCTTCCAGAACCGAAGTGCTAATGCATGCATTGCAGAATGCTGTACTCCCCCCTTTTCAAGATGACCTATCTTGGTTATCAAGAGGATTCAGTATCAAGGATAATACCAATAGCCAGACATCCTGCCTTGAAAACTGCTTACTTAACTATTTAACAGTGACTAGTCGAATGATGGGAGAAGCCTTGGCAGAAAGAGAGGCCAGGATAACACTTCAGAAGAGTACACGACTTGAGCTTCACGACACTGCCTATTACATCATACCACAGTGGGTTTCAATTTTTCGAAGAATATACAATTGGCGGTTGTTGAATTTAACACACGGTGAAGTATTCTCTGCGTATGTGTTGCAGCAAGAATATACGTTGAGTGTCACGGACAGCATGGACTCAAGGGCTGTTGCATTCTCACCTCCTTACCTTGTCAATCCCTCTCTTGATGAATTACTCGATGTTGGGTGTCGTTCACAGGTATTTGAGTCTAACCATCTGGAGCATGAAGGTTTATCAGTATGGTTGCCTGTGACTTCCTGTTATACTGATGCCCCTGCAACCAACAACAGTTTTGCCTTTGTTGATGAAGAAAACAATGATGGTGTAGTTCAGGCTACAGATGCCACTCAAGATGCTAAACAAGCTGATAGATTAAGTGAACTGTTGGAGAAGTGTAAGATTATGCAAAATCTGATCGACAAGAAGTTATCGATCTATTTTTGATATTTTATCATACATTTTTAGTGTGGTTGAACGGCACCTGTTGTAATCTGTATTATTTTCTACAGAATTGATTGATAAATATGAGAAAGGTCTCACAAGCTGAATACACTTGCCTGTGCAATCGTTGTTTTACCTTTGTTTCACACATATGAACCTGACTTGAGTACACACAACAAAAATATAGGACATAAAAGAGGCAGTGTATAGAGACAATCTCACAAGGAAAATGATATCTCATAGACGTGGGACGAGCCAAAATGTACATCTCCAAGTCACAAGTCATCACAAAATGTATGCAAATTTGTCGATGAATAACTAGAGGCAAATCGGATAACAAGAAAAAGAAAAACCTTGCAGGCTACTAAAGTTACTGCAATCTGATCAGTTACACATTATTCAAGCCTTTGATTTGTACAATGATGAGTGTGATATCATCTGTTCGATTTTCATTCTCTAACCATAATTTGAAAGAATCTGCTGCGATGGTTGAGCAGGCATCTCTCGGATCAGCGTATTTGTTAACCTGCAATGATTGAATAAAACAATGAACATCAGATACCACCATCAAAGTTGAAAGAGAAATAATGCTTTCTCTGAGAAGCATGCATATCAGTCCCATCTGTATCAACACTAATCCAGAGACCAGAATCTAATAAAAGCTGAGCAGTGACTACAATCACTCAATCAATTATAAAATCGGCTAACACATGGGTTCATCCGGTTGATAGAAAATAAAACCGAAGTAAATCTTCTTTCTTAATGTATGGCAGCAGCCATTGAATGCTAAAGATTAAAATACAGAATTAGAGAAATGACTGAAGCTGGGACATGCTGTTGGCGAATAAGATACACAAAGTAGTTGCCAAGAACGTCCAAATTCCAAACTAGTCTCGTCTTAGACAGCAAAACAAACAGGGAGAGGACATTTCTACACATACTAAGAATCCAATCTATACCACACTATTGATATTCTTCTCTTCTACTTACAAATCCTTCACGGCAAGAAAACAATCTCTTTTGCAACATTTTCATGAAGCGAAAGAATATTCTACTTATATTACTTCCAAAATTAACTATACATTTAAATTAAAAAGCTAAGCACTTTCTGTGGTTACGCATAACAATATAATGGATACAGCAAACAACACCACTGCATAAAAAAGGGAAATTCAGCAAAACATCACTTAAACAAAACTAACAAGGAAAAGGAAATAAATAACGCACATGAATATTGCAATTAATATGTGTAAACATACCATGCTTACGACGGTTTGGCTGGATAGGAACTCAAAAACACCATCACTAGCAACAACAAAGAAAGGGTGGCTAGATGTAAGCTGCACGACGGAAACCTCTGGATCAGCGACAACACCTATCTTCTCCGCAATACTATCACCCACACTTCGGGTAAATGCAGTCCCAGGATACATTCCATTCTGATACCATAATCTAGGAGGATCATTGCCCTCTGTCTCTTCGTCCCCCCAAAACTGAATCGTGGGATCCTTCAGCCCTTCCACTTGATCAACGCTCAAGACCCTAGCCCCACAAAGCTTCACCCTCTCACATTCATCTTTTCTGAATGGTGTCTGATCATATGACAAGTCGTGAGAAACGACACTATCTCCTTCCTTAACAGCCAAAACAGCTCGTGAATCCCCAACGTTCGCCACGTAAAGTTTATCACCGATAACAAGAGCTGTAATGGCTGTTGTACCGCTCATCGAATCATCTATCCCACTACGGTGCAATTCCTCATTCGTTGCCAAAAATGCATTGCTATAAGCCTTAACAGGATCATCCAACAATGAATCATCATTCAACAATATTTCAACAAGCCTATCCTTGGCGAAATTCGAGCACTGTGTGCCGGACAAACCGTGCCCATCAAACACACCAAAGAAATGCACATTTGGATTGCCGCGAATGTTTGTTCTAATACAAAAACTGTCCTGGTTCTCCTTATCTGGGGTTTCCGGGTAATAACCACGCTGTGAAAGCACAGAATAACATAATTTAAAATCGTGTAAAGGCACATCGACAACTTCTAAAGCAGCTGGCGCAGGAATTTGAATGTTCCGACCCAAGTCTTCTCCGTTGTCCCCATCCTTAGAATGTGGATATCTTCTGCAACATTTCCCATGGATACAGCCCATAATCCAACGGAAATTCAAGAACTTGGGTACAGAAAGGGCACCTGTACACCAACCGCTTGACAAAAGTCCTGAATGAAACTTAGGCATGAAAAGAAGAATTGAACCCACACAGCAATTCAATTTTTGAGGGAAATGACCACAACGGCTTTCCCAAAATCAACATTGTCAAAGCTATGGAATTTTCAAATCGCCCTTTCCATATAGGAAAGAATCAAGAAACCCCCGGAAGGCGGTTTCTTGGAAAATTGAGCACTTGTTTATCTCTAATCTTTATATATTTCAACAATGAAACTTGCAGAAAGAAAAACACACCGACGAGGGTTCGTTCTTCGGCGGAAATGAGGGGGAAACAAGTTCCCAGACCGAACCCTAATTTCAACACGCACACGGACAACAAATTACAAACCCCAATTAAAATAAATCGGACGCAACTTTCTTTTGGGGGTTTGATCAAACAATCAATGAATCCAGGTTGATGGGCTTCGTGCGTGGGATCCACTGGAGGGAAAATTTGCAGATTTTGGCAGAAGAAATCAAGGAAGAGCAACGGAAAAATAAAGCTTCAAAGTTCAAATGGCAAAGAGAAAACAAAGGCATTTAATTCAACAGCTTTTTCGAGTACATGGAAACCAAAAATATTTGGCATTTTCTTCTCTTCATACAATTTTTGTTTTTCTTATTGATGTTATGTACTAGTAGTAGTATTCAGTTTATTAGCTTAATTATAAAATATTCTTTTTCTTCAATTTAAATTTTTTTGTCCTATTTAATAAAAATAGAATTAATAATCCATTATTTTTTTTATAACCGAATTAATAATACTTTAATCCAAGGTTGTTAAAATCGGGATCTTATATAGGATCATTTTTCTCTTAGCAATATCGGGATCATAGGATCGAATCGGGATCCTAAGATCTTATGAAATTATAATAATGATAAACTCAATTATGCATACTAATAAATAAAAGCATTATTTCGTGTGTTTATGAATTTTGCAAGTTAATTAATGCAATATAGTACAAAAACATCACAATTAAATATAAAATATTTCCACATATATACATATTATATTTTTTTTACACATCATACATAAGGAATACAAGTTCTTAAGTTTAAAATTAAATTTAAAAAATTACTTTGCTCCCAAATCATAAAATACTATAAAAATTTTATGCATTTAAGGGGGTATGATCGTAAGATCGTAGAAGCGTTTGAGGGAGTATGATCATAAGATCGTAACATTCTAATATCAAGATTGAGATCTTAGGATCGGGATCGTTTTAAAGAGGTGTGATCGTAAAATTGTAAGATCCTAAGATCAGGATCGAGATCTTAACAACTATACTTTAATCACTATTATATGTTTTTTTTTATAAAGCCGAGGCCGGAGTAATCACTATTCTATATATATATATATATATATATATATATATATATATATATTTGGAGGAGCTAGTATTAAAGGTCTGGAAATGGATAGTAAGAATCCATAATACACATATTATAAAGGACAAAAAATAGGAAGAATAAGATGCCGGGTGGGGATTTGAATGCAATGTATACGTTAACTATTTTGAGTTTGTTAAAAATAAATTTAAAGAGAAATATGATTGGGTTATTATTTGTTTATTGATATATGTTTTTTAATATAATTTTATAGGATATAGAATTTTTAGAGGTGATATTCTCTTTGATTGTTTTTTATATTGGTATTTTTTTTTAGAAAAAAAAGGTTAAAATATTTTAGTTTACAGAAAAATGTGAAAACCACAGAAACTTTGATTGGGGCATTATTGGTGCAAAATATTCCTGTAGGAAAGTAATTTCTGAATCACACAAGCATTATTCACTATACAAATTAATACAAATAGAATAAAACAAAACAATACTCCCTCCGTCCCACGAATTGTGGCTTGTATTCCTCTTTGGGCTGTCCCACGAATTGTGGCCACTTTCCCTTTTTTAGATAAATTTAATTAATATAATTACGATTAGAATCTTAATGGTTTCTAAATCCCATTAAAATTAATCAATTTTACTATTCTGCACAACTCCCAATACATTTTTATTTTTCTACACAAAGTCCCTTGCATTTATTTAATTCTTCATATTTTAAAATTGGTAGAAGTAAAAATTATATAAACTATATATTCTAAATCTAGACGTCTAGACGATTCTAACAAGACCACACTTGAATATTTTTCTCTAATTAAATCATTAGAATAATATTTTATCAAAGTTAAACAATAAAGAAAGTCAAAATTCATTAAAATTTTAAACACAAATACCCACATCACTTTAACCACTAAACCTCACCACACACCACCATATAAATTACCGTGCCCAAAAGAAACGAGCCACAATTCGCGGGACGGAGGGAGTATATGAAAGGTAGAGACTAGAGACCAAAACAAATTAGTCAACCCTCTTATCTCATTTTCTCCAAAAGCTCTCCACGCCTCTCTTTGTAAATGTTTGCCTACATCTTGTCCTTTTGTGTCATCCAACTTTTCTCATATTTTAAAGTTTCTTGTGGTAAGAAATAAATATAACTAAATAAAAAACAACATTAAATATTTACCACAAATATTTCTTCATTTTTGACTTTTATGTATATTATTGTTTTCTTGTACGAAGTATATAATTACATTTGTATCACTAGAGTTATTTATTGGGTATGTTAAAGCACAAGCACCCATACTAATATTAACTCTTTTTTTTTTTTTTTTTTAATCATAAATCATTTAAGTATGTTAGATTGTTATATAATACGGGCCTTCTTAGATTTAAATTAGGCCCAAATAAATGACCGTATGGTAGGCCCAATACACCTGGTTCTAAATTAAGATTTATTTCACCACATTCGTCCCCTTCTTTTTGTTTCTGAAAGGCAAGTTACGAGGTTTTTAAGGAAGAATGGAAATTGTAAAAGAAAAAAAAAAGAAGGAAGTAATGGAAATTAAAATTCTAAATATGTTAATATTAATGAAAATAAAGAGATAAAAAATACTATATCTGTTTGTAATTTTCTTAGTTGAAACTCTTTAATTGAAAATTAATTAAAAATTTGTTTTCAAGCTCTAACCTTGTAAGCCGTCTTAGCTCAGCCGGTAGAGCGCATGGCTTTTAACCATGTGGTCGTGGGTTCGATTCCCACAGACGGCGAATTTGTTTTCATTGAAAAAAAAAAGGAGCATAGCTTTGTATTCAATTTTATTTGGGGAAATTTTGTTAATAAGTGTAGTTTTGAAGTTTTAATTTACTAAAATGAGTTTTCCGCTACCAATTTATATTTTTTAATTTAATATTTTCCTTGGTAAATGATGGTGAGAATATACTCATGGTAATAGTGAAAAGAAAGACAGAAAGTGTATATAGTACAATTAGGAAATAAGGTACTACTAATAGAGAATATATACTGTATATTTTATGGTGAGATTCTTGTGGTGTGGGTATCAATGATCATTTGGAATATAAGCACACTTGAGGGGCCCGCCACTGCGTGCATGCAAATACTAATACTCCCTCCGTCCCACTTAACTTGTCTTGTTTCACTTTTACACACAATCCAATACACTTTTTCAACCGTTAATATCTCAAAATGTGTATAACAAAAAATTATGTAAAATATATATTCTAAAACTACATGATAATACGATTCTAACAAGACTCAACTCGACTATTTTTTCCAAATATATACATGCAATAAAATCGAGTCAAAGTAGAACAATGAACAGTGTCAAAAAGTCAAACAAGACACGTTAGCTGGGACGGAGGGAGTATTTATTTATTTATTTTTGGTGGGTTGCATGCAAATAATTTGGTGCATGCATAAATTATAAAGATGGGAATGAATATCTGTGATGTAAGAGTGACATTTATCATTAAACTTAAATAAATCATTGATAAATTAGAAGGAGAAGAAATAATTATAATAAAATCTGCAAAGTCCACCTGCCTAAAGATTTTGGCACTGTGTAATAAGCATGCTTGCTGACCTTCTTTTTTGTCAGCTTTGATTCCCTTAGCTTCTTCAAAATTCAAAATGCTAATAATTAATCATATGTGTGTTGTGTTTGTACATACACATACTTGCATAATCTACATATAGGCATGCTTCCAATATTCATTTGTCTTCTTCCAAATAAAAATGGAGCCTAACTTTTTTTTTTTTTTTTTTTTTTTTTTTTTTCTTCTTTTGGAGCAGAAGGCATGGAAAAGGGTGGTGAGAGCCCATGCCACACAATTACAAATAGAGTCTATTGGTATACTATTTCGTAAAAGAAAATTGAATGGAATCGAATTTACAATTTGAATAATCAAATAAATTAATTTCTGTAATTTTTAGTTATAAATTGAAATGAATGATTGATTATCAAAATTATTTTTATTTGTTTAAATATTTAAAGTATATATTGATCAAGTGAAAGTTGCTAATTCTATTATCTAATTTATTTTGATAAATATGTATATGTTTTCTATTTAATCAATTATATATATTATTATATTAGGTCTCAAGGTCAAATTAAACATTTGTGTATGAAAAAAATTGCTTTGAGAGACACCCTTCATTGTCATGCATATCATCAAGAAATTAGTTCTGGGTCCGACGTGGCCTGAGAATGCCTAGTTATTGATCAAAATTACATTATTATATTTATAACAAGTTTATTAAAATAATTTAATTAGAGATATCAACAATACATTCCAATCTATCCCAAAATTAAAACATAAGGTATTTTTTTCACGTTATATGTATAATATAGTAAAATACAGTATATATTTAAGGATCAATTTTAATTTTTTGTTGTCTTATGTATTTTTTGACTAATAGAGAGGTCAAAAATATACTTTAAAATAGTTAGTCAATGCGCCAAATAATGAGGTTATTCTCTATCCATAAAGGTTTTTTTGCCGACAAATAATGAAATAATTGACTAAAAAATTCGTACCACTATTCAGTTTTTTTTTTTAAATTACTTGTTTGGCATAATTTATATTTTTTCTAATAAAGAATGGTATATCTAAGAGTTTATTATCAGTTTTGATAAATTATTTAATATACGAAAATATAATTTGCTTAAAAAAATAGAATAATAGTCAGCTTTCTAAATTTTTAAACTGTTTTTCCCCCCTCTCGAGTAGTTATATCCCTTAGTTTGTGTTTTAAATAATAAAAGAATTCTATTAAAAATCATAAAGTACTCTTAATAAGAGATAAATTTACAAGGTATTTGCATAGTTTATTAGATTCATCGTCTCTTGTTTATTCAAATATTGAAATAAGAACTCGTGTTTTATACTATAAAGACATGTGTGAACTTATAAATTATTTTAAAACTTTCAAGTTTAACCATTCTAATAATTGATCAGATTTGATCAATATATATATATATATATATATATATATCACCCAATGTAGTAGCTATAAATTATCAAATAGTTCCAATAATGTAAGTGTAATGAAACGGTGCTCATGCTACTTAGAAGTTAGAAATAAGTTAGTAATATACAATGAAATAAATATATAGAATATTGAAACATATATCAATTGATATATGTAAACAAAGAAAAGCATGCACATACATACATATATTAATAATTTAATAATATGGTCACAATTTTGATCATAGTTCATCCCAAGCCCACTAACTAAATATGTCTCAAAATTTATCTCTAGGCGTGCCCAAATCAAATTTTAGTGGGGTGCAATATTATCAATAATCCATTCACTCTACTCCATTTCACAACCCCACATTTCCCATTTTCTCCCATTCCCCCAATTTTTTTCCATTTTAATCTCCTAAAAATTTAAAAAAGAAAAAAAAAGGAAAAAAAAACAAAAAACGAAAGAAAGAAATAATAAAATTCCACCTAATTAAGCGCTCTAAACTTCCCCACTAACAACCACTGCCGCCGCCCGGGCCGCCGCCTAACTCTGGCGTCTGGTGATCGTTTGGAAAACAACCGTCCCCGCCTCCGGGAACACATCCGCCGCGCGACCCCTCAGCATCATCCCCAGCGGCTTCACCGCCTCCTCCACGACTCGCCAAACCTTCCCGGCGGCGGCACCGCCGCCGCACGTGGTAATCGACACGGAGAGTTCCCCAGGCCCGAAAATCTTGATCACCTTCTGCAGCATACGCAGGAGCTCATTCCGGCCGTCCTCGTGAACAGATCCGACGGTCTCGAAACTCGCGTAGCTGAAGCCGTCCTCCGGCGTCACGTGCACCGTGGAGTACCGGTCGCGGGCGAGGCCATTCATCGAGTAACCGCAGGGATCGAAGGCGTAGTCGCAGATCAACGCGCTCCGGTTAACCTCCCCGATCCCCGTAGCATCAGTCATTTCCTTCCCCGCCGCGTCGCCGGTCTTCTCCTCACCCGGCTGGCGGAAGAATTTCCTCGCCAGAACCCGGTCCAGCTCCGTCATACAAATCTCCACAGTGTAGATATCCTCAGCGCGCACGTCTTCCACCACATCGCGATCATCTCTGGCCGTGAAAACGTGCCACGTGTAGCGCGATCCAGCGTTCATGACGGAGGCCTTCCGAGAGACTAAATTCCCCGGCAGATCCTGCTCCAGGTAAAAGACCTCGTCCTCGAAGCTGGTGTGGGGGTAGGGCTGGGCCTCGGGGAAGATGAAGCTGCCGCGGGTGTACCTGCACCCGGTCGGAGTCAGGCCGATAGTGGCGGCGAGATCGACGAGGGGACGGACGGATTTGAGGAGCTGAGTGGTGCCACACGTCTTGATGATGATCTTGGTCGGGTAAACGAAGAGGCTGGATTCAGAGAGCACATAGGAATCGAAGAATTTGTTCCCGACGGCAGAGACCACGGTACACTGGACGGCGTGCAGCACTTTCTCGAGTGAGAAGAAGTCGAGCAGGCGGAGTCCTTTTGTGTCGGCCGGATCGTCGCCGGAGAAATTCAGCTCGATTCTCTTCTCAAAGCCTTCGAATCCGGAAACCGCCATTGATGGATTGATGATGATGATGGAGAGGACGCCAATTCAGGGTAAAATTAACTGCTTCTAGGGTTCCAATCTGTTGATGACTAAGGAAGCAGTGAAGAGGACTGAGCTGAAATGTGTATATATATATATATATATGTATGTATGCCTGCAGTGTAGTGTGTGTGTGAGGATTAGAGGAGAGAAATTTGTGGGTAAGGTTAGTAGTACTGCAGGACAGTGTGTGTTATGTGTGTGTGTGAGTGTATATATATATATAGGATGGAGGGAGGGAGGGAAGGGAGGAAGAAGGACAGAGTGATGGGGGTGGGGTAGAGGGGTGGAGGGGTGAGGGGGCATGCGGGGGTTAGGCAACCAAAAGGAATGATTGCAAGAATAATGAGTGCAAGATGATGGCCATATAGTATTATATGTAGTATTTATATTTATATTTTTTCGTTTGTGGTTTCTGAGATTTTCTTACACAACACAATACACACATATATATATAGCACTCCATATGGAGGACTTAATTACATGCACACTGATATACTTCATAAAACAGAAATGTTGGTACTACATAATAGTATTTGTTGTTGCCATATAAACTAGCCTAGAGTCCAAAAATTAAACAACCTTTACCGATACGATTAATTATGAACATGGATATGCACGATATCCAAATTCTCAAATTTCAAGAGATTTTCCATGATATGAAGTATAGAATAATGGTAAGAATTGAAGCAATGAGTAGAGAAAGTGGGGGGAGATAGAAATGGTAAATCTTGTTAGTAGTACTTCAATGTATTTAGTTATGAGTTATGCAAGATCGAATATAATGCAAAAATATTCAAATTGGGCATCATCATTTGTTGGTGCATATATATGTTAAAAAGGAGTACCTGCATTACTAATAAATGTACCTTAGCTAGTGAAACACCATTTTCTTCATACCACAATTTCTACCAGGTTATCATTCCAAATTTGAACATCAAATTCCAAAGCATTTCATCACTACATAAAACACACACACACAAAAATACGACATAGAACTAAAAATTTTGATAGGGATATGACCTCCTTTGCACTTACTGGTCTGTATAAATTGTATTCCATGTTTATCAACCATTAACTATAACTAGCTAGATAACTACTGTATATTATTTCCTAATTTTCTGTTTTTTTTTTTTAATATGTGTGACTTTTGATGTAATTTTAACCTTTGTATCGAATTTATACAAGAAAAAATAAAGCCAATTGAGATATTGTTGAATTATTCTTATCGCATATAGTTTTATAATACTACTATATATACATTTTATAATTTTTTTAATAATTGACAATTTAATTAGTTATGAGAAGGTCGTCTCAGTAATAAGATGATTGAATGCATGCTGTTTATTTAGTTACTACTACAATTTTCTTTGTTCTACAATTGTATTGTCCTATTCGATATCTTTTCTTTATTTTAATGAGTATTTTTCTCTTTACTTGCATTGCTTAATAAAATACCAATAATATTCTATTTCTTGATTAAATTATACATTATACATACTCATTTCAAACATATATCACTTAAAGGTAATAAATATATATAGTGCATGTTATTGTTATAGTATAGGGATAGAGATCGAGTGGAGGGGGACATAATAATAAAGTGAGCTAGGTAATAAGGGGAATTAGACATAATAGCAGTAGTAGTAGAACACATAACAGAATGCATGACAATAATCATTATGAGAGTTCCCAAGAGGAGGCAGGCCTATTTTCCTTCTATGGCCTGCTCTCAAGTGCAAGTGCTGCATCCCCTACCAATTTCCAAACCCTACACTGATCACACTCACATACTATACTTACATGGATGTCTATTTTATACATGTAGTATATAAAATCATGGGCATCTATTAATATAATGTTAGAAATAATGTATTTGAAGAAGTCATGCTTTGTAATAATCTTATCCAAATTCAACAACAAGGGGGAAGACCCTATAGCTAATCTTGGAAGAATTAATATACCCCATAAAGGAGAGGAGAGGATGGAAAGATTTTTGCAGCCCCACCTCCAACTTGAGATGAGATATGTGAAGAAAAACGAAAAAAAAAAGAAAAAGAAATGGTGGGATTGAGATTTTTGTCTTAATTTATACTTTTGGACTGATGAGATTTTGGGCTCAAAAAATTTGCTCTGTTCCTTTCCAACAAAACCCTTCATACAAAAGTCTAAAGCAAGTAGTTGACCACACATATATTTATTTATCTATCTATATACATAATGAAATTAATTAAGCTACTACTTCCTCCGTTCTTGAATGTTTTTTACAAATTAATTTTTCACGCAGTCCAATACACATTTTAAACCATTAATAACTCAAGTTCGGTACAAGTAAAAATTCTAGAAGTTCGATATTTAAAAACTACACGACGAGACGAATCTAACAAGATCTCATTTGACTATATTTTAACTTGAATAACTATGATAAAACTTCAAGTCAAAGTGATTGCGTGAATAGTAACATATTTTCAAATGTCAAAAATATTTCACGGAGGAAGAAAGTATATACTACTATGCCTATTTATATTACTCCAATAACTGGCTAATTGGACACGCAGAGAAACATGTGGGTGTGTGTGCGTTTGCGTTTGGTAGATCCGCGTGCAGCAGATGAGGTCATTATAATACTGAGTGTGCCTGCAGACAGCCCACCAATTAAAACGATATACTTCTACACTCCAATGTACAGTACATACATACTACTGGGGATGTTTGGGAGTCAGCAGATTTGCTAGCAGATAGCAGATTCGGAGAGAGAAATGTGAGAGGATATGCTCTTCCAATATGCTATATGCTAAAAAATATGCTTGCTCCCAAACATACTCAGTAGTAAATTATAAATTCATGAATGAATATGAAAATGAAAAAAAATAAAATTAAAAAAAAATATCAAATAGTATTGTCCATGACGCATACATCATGACACATCATCTGTAAATTTCACTTGTACCACTGGAGTCATTATTTGTTTCGAACTATGCATCCCTTTACTACACGACTTTCCACTTCTCTGTCTTCCAACCAATCTAATCATTTTCTCAAATTATATTTGCATTTCAAATTATTTTAAATCTTATTACTCTTATAATCTTATGTTAAATCAAACAAAAAATGAATACGTTTTCATAGCTTTTTTAAAATAATGTTATCTCACATTTAATTTATATTAGTAGTATTTATTTTGAAATTTAGTATGTTATACTATATGAAATCCATTTTGAAATTTGGGTGGGAATATAATGGTGTTTTTTTGATAAAGAATGACACTCATGTATCGGCAAAGGTGTGTGGGAGCCCAAACTACACAAATTACAAATGGGGATAAAGGGGAGGAATAGAGGGCCAGGTGGGGATCGAACCCCCAACCTATGGTTCAGAGACAGGGGACTTGACCGCTAGAGTAAGTCCCCAACCCCTATATAATGGTGTTTTTTTTAGGTGAATACCAGGGTATCCTCAGGCCACATTGGACCCAAGACTAATCCCTCGAGAATCGAGTGGGCATTTAAGGGTTGCCTCTCCCAAAGCAGAATTCTGCATACACAAAGGCTCGAACCCGAGACCTTTGCTTAAGCTGCCAGAGCCCCATACCACTCAGGTCAACTGCGTTTGGTCCCTATATAATGGTGTTGATACATACAAATATAGAATATAATATATTAATTGTTAGGTGTAGAAGTAAAAGTAACTTAAAAGAAGGCCAAGGGCGGGGTAATATTATGTTAGTGAATGTGTGTGTGGGCATATTGGATGACACACTTAATTAATACTACTATAACTAAATAAAGCTTTTACAAACAATTTTTAATTAGATCAAGCAGAGTTGAATCAGTTGAGCAGACTATAAGTCCAATCAAGAATTTTATATTTAAATGGAATTGGGTATAATTAAAAACATAGAGTTGACAAAATTGTTGGAGCCTTTCTTAACATTTTAGTGTACCAAGTATTTTGCAAACATATTTCAATTTTTTTTTCATTATTCCATATATATATATTTATAATTTATAATTGCCATCAAGTTATAATTAACTTCAGGAATGCACAAAAGTGAACCAAAACACAACTGCAAATTGATTAATTTACAACTTTATGTTAATTTGAAAATTTGCTTAGAGAAAAGTTTGACTAAAATAAAATTGACAAATCGAACAATGTTGTCACCACAATATAATAGCTATAGCTATATATATGTAGAGTTGCAACTCTTTTTCCTTTTTTCGCATATAATGTTACTAATTTGTTTTTTAGCAAAGGTATTTAATTAATTTCACGTACGATTATTATTGCTAGATATTTAATGAAACAATTTCTCTGTTTATTTAATTAATAGTGACGGCTATTGGTTGATGTTATTTATATGTTAATATTTATTTATATAGTAGTACAATAATAGACATAAATAAATAAGTATGCATATATATGATGAAGGTCAAAGGCCAGATGTGACTGCCTTTGATGATATGCGACTATGCGGTACTATGCCCCCTTAATTAAATTAGATTTTTTTAAAATAATGGGTATATAAATATGATATGATACTCCCACATGATTATATTAGGTACCACGCCTGATTCATCTTGATCTTCTTTTTTCATTTAAATTTTTGCCAATGTTTTTATAATTTATTTATGGAAAAAAACAATTGATGAGTTTAGGGCACGACAAGCATCCTTTATGCACACTTGCTGATGATGATATTCACTTCCCATAAAGATAATACTTGTCCCTTTCTCAACACTTATTTTCCCCCCCGCCCCCCTTTTATTAATTAATTACTTGCTTAATTCTTATTAATTAATTACTTGCTTAATTCTACCATCTGTAGTTAATTATTAAAATTTCCTCTTTCGAATTTTAATTCTCAACATCTCAGGATTCCATCGGCTGTTTGGTGAAAATTCATATGGACTCATTTCTTATTTTATATTTTTTAAATTATTCATTAACTTTCAATGTAATTATTTATATTATATATATATATATTTTAACTAGTGACACCCAAGTGTCGGCAAATAGTTGTGTACGGAACTTTAAATTAGGGTTTTCTGGCTAATTAAAATGGATAGATTAATATATATATATATATATATATTATTGCAGTTACAAATGAAACTAAAACTGTAATTAATTAGGTGTATAAGAATAAGATTGATATATGATTAGTGAAAGGAAGAAAGTATATAGTAAGACATATAGAAAAGAAATGAATAAGTAGGGGAGAGACAAAAAGTGGCCTGGGATGAAACACATACAAGACAAATAATGAAAGATGTAGGGAAAGGTAGATGACAAGCAATGGCCCATATATCCAACACATAGTCCCCACATCATATCATTCACACAAATCTATTTCCATCTTTTTTTTTTCCTCTTACATTTTAGCCGTCATACATATATATGTCTTCTTCATTCCCAACAATACATAATGATCGATCGAGAGGTGAATGCAAATTTATTTTCTTACACAGGGTTAGATGTTCTTAATCAAATTAAATGGCTTTTGAATATATATATATATATATTTCTCAAGATCGTTGATATATCGATATGTTGAATATAGTATAAAAGAGTGCCTTGATGATGATGTATAGACGACATTTACTTATAATTATACTACTAAAAAAATCTGGATTTAGTAGTTAAAACTGTGGTAGCTAACGAATTCCGGTTGCTAAAATGGTGGTCGCTAATGAAATTCGTTCGCAAACATCTTTAGCGGCCGAAAAAAATTGGTAAAATTCGGTCGCTAAAACTGAAAATTCTTGTAGTGTTAATTAGCATTTCTATATATAATTAGCTTCATCCAGACTTCTTCATATTTTGACGAATACGAGCGCCACGTAGGTAGTCGTACGTACTGTACACCCTTGACGACCAATGAAAAAATGTCCCCCGTGCCCTTAGCTTCATCCAGTTTAATTAGTTTGACTACTATACCTTTATATTTAAATTAACTGTATTAATTTAATAATCAAAGTAATCAATCTCAATATATCGACCAACAACTGTTGGCTTGAGTGGATTGAGACTCTAGTCGCTTAAGCAATGTTTCGGGTTCGGGCCTTGTGTATGCAAAAAACTGCTTTGGGGGAGGCGCTCTTAATTGCCCATGCAGATATTAGTGTTGGGTCCAATGTGTCCTGGAAATACCCGGTAATTCACCAAAAAAATCTCAATATATCGAAACAAAGAATTAGTTGGTTTAATTACACAATTCTTTGTTTATTTATCTATCAAAAGGAAAATAATAATAATAATAATAATAATAATAATAATAATAATAATAATAATATGGTGATGTGGCCACCACTAAAGTAATGAGGAAATCTGAATAAGTTTTATTTTATGTGTATACATATATAAATAAAATTAAAATATAGTAGTAGTATATATATGATCAATCTCCAAGGCGCGCAGTCTGTAGTAAGTAGTAGTATTTGAGGAGTTTGATGACACATGCACAATACACACATGCTTATGTGATTAATTATGACCATGATTAACATGCCACACAAAGTTTGAAATATACTCCCTATATATCATGATATAGTATATTGCTACTGTCGTCATATCTATCTTGGAACCCATTTTCAAGAAAGTGACTTAGTATTAGCCTGTCTAATTTCTATCATATACTTCACTATTATAATTAGGGCTTTGGATTGAAGTGAAATTTTGACTGAACTCATGACTCATGAGCATTCAATTTAATTTGACACACCATCTATATATATATATATATATATATATATATATTGTAATACCATAGAAATTACCCGAAATAATTGTAATTCACTAAAGAGACTTTTATTAAATATTTAATCACTTGCTTAAAGAATTAGTATATTTTTTTTTTCTACAAAACAACACTTGAAAAACTATATATGTAAATTTGTCTTTTCCAAAAGAAATATGAATTTCAATATCAAGGGTAATAGAATTATATAGTTTTTAAATCTATTGTTTAAATTATATATATAAGTTTTTATATATATACACATTGGTCTTGAAAATTTTTATGAGGATAGTATGTGAATATTTTAAGTACCAATAAATTTTTATAAAAATAAAAGTATGAGTTTTTATGTGAATCTATGAGAATTAACTTTTATATATAAGAAAATATATTCATAGATTATAATTTTTATTTGATGATGACATGAAGACTTTGTGGTTTGAGTATTGTTATGAATAAAATAAAACCATGCAAGTATATTATTATTATCTTTTTGAAAGCACATTAATATAAATACAATACTTGAAATAAATAAATAAATATTATATTATCATATCCAACTCATTGAGTATAAATGCATGCCACTAAATAATGGCAAGAATAATGATTTTTCTAGACAAGCTAATACTTCAATCATTTTCATGATACACTACTTACACAAATATAAGGTTAAAAAGCAATTGCAAGAAATTTTCTTCCTAAACAAATTGATGAAAAATCAACATGATTAACAAGTGTCTTGGATGAATGGCTAGCAAAGAAAGGTGATCAATTATCTCTTGAACCCACCAAGATTAATAGCCTCCATAATAGGCAAACCATTATGTTAATAGACAACATGATGAACAAAATTAATAGTCTCCCAAATTAATAGCCTCTTTGTTAGGCTATAAGGACCAAATGAGTGGATACAAATACTCTAACCATTATTGCTCAAGACACACTTAATTGGATGATTGGTGAGGTTGTAATCACTCTCACAATGTGTCATGTTCAATTGTTCAAATCTTAGCCTATAAATAGAGGGAGTTTCTAGCATTCAAACACACCAATCTCATCCATCTCATTAGCCAAATTCACTACCCATTTTATTCTTCAAAGTTCTCCCACATAGTGAGCATATCTTAAGGATTGTGGAGTCTTGTAGGCTTGGCAACCTTCATCATTCTAAGAGTTCTAATTCTTCTCAACACTTGGTTAGTAAGATATCATCCTTGAAACTTGTATCTTAGAGATCTAAATCTTTTATTTTTATACTATAAATTGATTTCCCTCTATTTGTCGAATTTCAGCGAAACCCGTAATTTATGGTGCGAATCTTGTGTTATAACGGCCATTATCTTTGAATCTCCTTGGTCTTATACATCTAATCTGTAAGTTAACACTCTCTCTTTAAGTTTGGAGATCCTCATCCATGTTTTAAGAGTACAAAATTAGAATTCCCTCATTATACCAAAATCTGTCCGTTTTTCGTTTACGTAATGATCCATCTTTTTAAAATATTTTGGTTCATTATACCTCAAAGGTTCCTTCATAAAACTTGTTCCTTATTGAGTTGAGTATATTTTTGGAAACTTTTATAATTTTTAGAACTCATATGAAAAAGTTATGGGATCCGCTTTATCAAAAGGTCGAAATCTCTTTTTGTTGAAATCTAAGAAATGATAGTGTTTCTGAAATCCTCATTTTTGAAGGTCTTAAGTGTTTCAAACCTAAATGGTTTATTCATGAAAAATATTTATCTATATGTTATCTACCTTGTAGTAAAATTTTAGAATTTTTGGTCGCAAATTACTATTTTTAAAACCTGTTGAAAATTATAGAGTCACCATTGAATTTCTGACAGAATACATGTTTTGAAAAGAACTCAATTTTTGAACTATTTCCATACCTTATTTTGAAAAGTGTAAAACATGAAACTTGTTCAACTATGTGTTGAGTATCTACAGTTTAAATTTCAAAGCAATCGCCTTTCATATGAATTTTTAAACTGACTTGGCGTAAACTGCGACATTGGACTTGATATTTGGTCCAAATGAGGAATTGTTGGATTTTGAGATCCATGAAATGATATTTTCATATCTATGAGATATTGATATGGGAGTTAAATGTTGAAATGATATTTGGCATTATTGAATGCCCTTGTTATGAGGTTACTCCCGTGAAATTGTTGAAAACTCTTTTAAAGAGGATATTATGCGGAAAAATTGTGAAAAACTCTTTTAAATCCATTGTGCACTATTAACTTGAGTAAGATGCCATACTTGATAGAGGGCTAATGCACTAGGGATGTGTCTTGCGGGGCCTCCCCCTCTAAATATGCCAAGACGGCATTATTGATAAATTGTGCCAAAACGGTGTTGTTGCATGTATGAGTCTATACTCTTGGGTGTATCCGTGATGGGTTACCCAAGGCTCCGGAGTGTGTCTGCATATGAGTCCGCTGCATGCTGATCATGACTTATGATCGATATGATATGATATATGGAAAATGGTGTCCTCTTGTGCATAGTTGCTACAATGGTAAGAATGAAAGTTATTTATTTTGTTAAAGGTAATGTGTGTGATCATTTTAAAAGAAAAAGTGAAAATTATTATTATTATTTTTTTGAGTGTCAACCACTATTTTAAAACCCACTTCTTGAAGTGGAGCGGGTTGACTTACTCAGTACCATTGTACTGATAAAAAGTTGTTGTGTTATCTTTTTACAGATATTGGAGCTGACATATGAACTGCGTCTCATGACATGAGCATTTGGGGATGGGATTACCTTTCATCAAAAGATTGTTGCTTTAAGGAACCACGTACTTTTAAATATTAATGTCATATATATATTGCCTTTAGTTTATGCTTCCGCGTGAGAAAAAAACAATGACTCTGGTATTAAGTACTTTAAATTTTCTTATGTCTATATTTTATAAAATTGGCAATTATTTTTAAAGTTCATACTACAAAAATTTATATTTAGCCGTAGCACTTGTCAATTAAGTTAGCCAAAGGGCGAGCCTGACTGACAAGTGTGGCGGTAACATTCTGAAACCTTATGAGGATGAATTTCGGGGTGTTACAGAGTGGTATCAGAGCGTATTTTTAAACTCTAAGTATTTGTAAACTGTTAAATATAGAACTGCATGAGCTGATTCTGTCTAAGGAGTCTGGTTTTTAAAGATTGCCCGTCAGCCGATGGCTCTACCAGTCTTTCCTGAGAATCAACTTTGTAGCTCTATATTTTAACTAGTTGGCAAATTACTTAGAAGGCGGTACTGTAGCATCCCGATTAATTAACGCATAATTAATTTAATTAATTGTGGTTAATTAACAAAGGATTTACTATATGGATAATCTATAGGTATGATTTTAATGAAGTGAAAGAATAAGTGAGTTCAAACCCACAAAAGAATAAGAACTCAAGTACTCAAGTGTGTGTAATATGGCTCAAGACAAGGGGTGAAACCCGTTAACCCATCTTCCGACCCGACCCATGATCCGACCCGGGTTGACCCATACCCATTTAAAACTCCCAATTCAGCCCCCATAACTTCATTTTGGCCTCTCAACACTCAAAATTAGGGCTCATCCCGTTTTTGAGAGCAAAGGTGGAGAAAAGTGGTTTTGTGGAGAGATTTTGGTGTCCTTGAGCTCAAATCAAGTAGGGGAACTTGATATATTACTTGAGGTAAGTAATTTCCATCATCCAATTCATTTTTTTATGAAGTTTGAAGTGGTTTTTGGTGGGTGTTTGGTTGGTGACGGGTTTGGATGATTTTGGTTGGATTTTTTTTGTAGATCGGCTTGAATCGAAGCTTGGAAACCTCAAGAATCAAAGGCAAGGGATTATATTGCTTAAATTACGTGTTTGGGGGGTATTTGGGGGTCGAATTCCGGCGAAATCGCCGGAAAACCGATTGGAAAATCGGAGAAGACGATGAACAGTAACTGCTACAGTAACTGCTACAGTAACTGTACAGCAGTTACCGCGGTAACTCGCGTAGTTACCGCAGTAATTCGCCACATTAATTACCACGGTAATTTGAACAGTAATTACCACGGTAATTTGAACAGTAACCACCACAGTAACTTGTACAGTAGTTACCGCAGTAACTCGCTACAGTAGTTACCGCAGTAACTCGCTACAGTAATTGCTACAGTAATTGCTACAGTAATCGCTACAGTACTGGGCTGCGTATGTCACGCGTTTTACGCGCGCGGGTGCGCCGTGAGCGCAGAAAGGCCCTGTTTGGCTCCCTTTTTGTGCGATTTTGATCCTATAATGATGTTTTTTTTGCACCAATTATTGTTATGACTTCCCCAAATATTATTGGTAAACCGTGGGTTAATCAATTGGCCCGTGTGGGTTGTTGAATTGCTTAGGGAAACTGTTGAATTATTATATCACTAATGCCTTAGCCTTTGGGGGCTATGTATTGAATTCCTTATATGTTGAGAAGCATGCGAACCTAGTGTGTAGGTACTTGAATATCACTGTATTGTCATATGCATGTTATTGCATTGGAATTGACGGTTATTAACCCGATGGGTTGTTATGATATTTATGATAGATCGGGCAACCTTCACAGGTGTTGTTGAGTCCCGAAGGCCCTGCGGGGTGTATTATTGACTGTTATATCTGTTACCCTTTTGGGGTGGTTATTATAATGCATGATATTGCATTATGAGATTACGGGCATATTGGAAATGTCCGATCGGGCAGCCTTTACCGGTGTTGTTGAGTCCCGATGACCCTGCGGGGTGGATTATTGTTGTTATTCATGTTGGCCCTTTTGGGCTGGTTATTATAATGCATGGTATTGCATTATGGATGGATGGACATATTGGAAATGTCTGATCGGGCAGCCTTTACCGGTGTTGTTGAGTCCCGATGGCCCTGCGGGGTGATTATTAGGCTGTGATGCCTGTGATTTGGCTGTTATGCCTGTGATTGGGCTGTGATGCCTGTGGTCCCTGCGGGGATGGTGTATGTTACCCTGTAACGGGTTGGAGTTGATGATATCCTCACCCGTGGGTTCATACCGCCCGGGTTTAGGTTGCCGGCTAGGCATATTCATTTGCATTTGCATATAGGGTAGATAGGTGTATGTTAGGCCATGCATCACGTGCATAAATTGTATGATTGTGGTTGAAGCACCGGTATGGGACGGTGTGATGATTTATTTATGTCAATTGTATGATCGTGGTTGAAGCACCGGTATGGGACGGTGTGGTGTTTAACTGCTTTATTTATATTCTGCCGTTATTAATATGTTTATTTATCACCTATATTTACTACTTGAGATGTGGTTCTGTTTTCCCTTACTCCCCGGCACGTAGCCTTGCTCAGTACGTTGTACTGACCCCCTTTGCTTTTGTCTGTTTTATAGATCCTGCTGGAGGCGCTGGAGCATGATTTGGGTTTGGGGTATTGAGAGATCACATAGATAGGACTTTTTATGTTTATCTTACGTGATTATGTGATACTCTATTGTTTATCATGACTTGGATTTTATGCTAGTTGAGGCCTGTGTGCCTAGAATCTGCTTTCTGTCGGCCGGTGGCCTTATGTGATTTACGCTTTGGGCTGGTAGCCCTGTTTGAGATATTGGTATGCTGTTGAGAGGCTTGCAGTCTGGATGAGCAGCTGGAGTGTTTATTTGATTATGATGGTGAGTCCTCCTATGTGCTTATATGTTTTATTTGTTTTAGCTTCCGCATTAAAACGGATTAATCAGATGATCACTTTAGGTTTACCCAGTGTTGTACTAGCTATTTTAAATTAGCTGGCCACTAGTTTAGGATAGTTAGTACAGCGGTAACGTTTGCGAAAATCAGGTTTGAATTTTCGGGGCGTTACAGAGTGGTATCAGAGCCTGTGTGCTCTTTTATCTTATTAAAACTTGTGTAGACATAGGTGGTGAGCTGTGTGTGGGGTACATATAGCATAGAATTGCATTTTTACTATATCTGATTATTTCTACGGACACCAGGTTAATTCACAGTTGGGGAACTGTGAGGAAACCATGGTACTCCAGTCAGGATCCTTGTTATCTCACAGTCATTGAGGACTATGAATGACTTTTGATCGGTTATTTAATTTTGTCGTTTATATATACTGCTTTGTATATGATTGGTGATTTCTGCTAACACTGTTTGTTGATGTTGTAATCTAAGTTGGATGAGTAGTTTGGAAATGCCTAATGGAAGCCTGGGCTATTCGAATAGCGATCCAAGCTGGATCAATGTGCTGAATGGTGTTCAGATGGGTTTGACGTACCCTCGAGAGTGAAATAGGGTACTGAGAAAATCTCCCTACTGCGATAACCCACTGGGGTGATATAGATATTTGCAGTCCGCCTGCATCCGAAGGATGGTGGAAACCATTTCGAGGCTATGCCAGTGAGGGTATAGTCGGATTTGGTTAGAAAGAATAATAATGTGAAGTGGCATTGAATTGACACTGGCGTTGAATGCTTGTCGAGTAAGACGAGGCAAGGTGACTGTTCTGCATGGAAAGATCAGTAACGTGAAGGGGGCCGATATCACTAGGGCGAGTCCGAACTAGGGGACTTCCTAGTATGTTGTCTTTATGTGATGGAAAAGTTACGTTGATTGGATAACGTTTTGGCATGTGTCATTCATGTATCATATGTGTTTCTTCTTGACTCTCTGGTTGAGAGATAAACCCGTTTCCCTGATATGGGAATTATTTATGTCGC
The DNA here is from genome assembly GCA_030278955.1 of Hygrophila difformis. Lineage (NCBI taxonomy): Eukaryota > Viridiplantae > Streptophyta > Magnoliopsida > Lamiales > Acanthaceae > Hygrophila > Hygrophila difformis. The sequence continues at coordinate 16,584,444 of JAOANR010000007.1, forward strand.
ATTTTGTGTTGCTGTTATTGTGTTTGATTCTGGAGTCTTATGTTCATTTGAGACTCTAAATTTCATTCGTAAGCATGGAGTAAATGCTACTACTGCTGCGAATCCTTCTGCCTTAGTACTGTGCAATTCAGAAGCCTCGTGTTCTTTGGTGGCTTTGCGATTTGTGCGAGAGCATGGAGTAGGACCGTTGGCGCCCTACCAGATGCTTGTTTCTTTACCTTCGGGTGATAATATTCGAAGTGATCATTTGATGCAAGATGCTGTGTTGAGCATCGAGAGTCGTGAATTCAGGGCTGACCTGGTGGTCTTTAGCCCGGCTGGTTTTGACGTACTATTGGGCATGGATTGGCTATTTGCAATCGTGCTGTGACTGATTGTGGTGTTCCACGAATATCCTTTTTGGATTCTTTGGGTAACTGTGTTTCTTATCGACATCCGTTGATTCCACCTGTTATTGGTGTGGTTTCTGTTGCTTTGTTGTGTGACCTGATGCGCAGGGGTTGTTCTCTTTCCCTGTGGCAGAGGAGGGATCTTCGAGCAGAATTTTCTGCTTCTTCGAATGTCCCTGTTGTATCTGAGTTCGGGGATGTCTATCCCGGTGAAATTCCTGGTCTCCCACCTGTTCGGGAGATTGATTTTACTATTGAGCTGATGTCTGATGCATCTCCTATTTCTTGGGCTTCTGATCGTATGGCTTCTTCTGAATTGAAGGAGTTGAGGGATCAGTGATTGAGCTTACTAATAAGGGGTATATCTAGCCGAATAGCTCGCATTGGGGAACTCCTGTTTTGTTTATTAATAAGAAGAGGGATCGATGAGGATGCTCATCGATTCCAGAGGTTTGAACCGAATCACGGGAAAAACAAGTATCCTTTACCTTGGATTGAGAATCTGTTTGATTAGTTGAGAGGGGCCAGTGTATTCAGTAAGATTGATTTGAGATTGGGCTACCACCAGATAAGGGTGGCGGAGGCTGATAGGCCTAAGATAGCGTTCAGGACTTGTTGAGGACATTTGAATTCCCGGTCATGTCTTTTGGTTTGACTAACGCACTAGCGATCTTCATGGATCTCATGTATAGGGCATTACATCCCCTGTTGGCCGTGTGCGTGGTTGTGTTCATAGATGATATTATGGTTTATTCGCCGACGCGTGAGGCACACGCGGGTCACTTGAGAACAGTTTTGAATACATTGTGAGAGCATAAGTTGTATGCTAAACTCTCTAAATGTGAATTTTTGTTGGAGAGTGTCTTTTCCGGGGCACATTATTTCCGGTAATGGTATGTCTGTTGATCCTGCTAAGGTAAAAGCTGTATTTAAATGGCAAGTCCCGAAAATTTGGGGAAGATCCGAAGTTTCTTGGATCTTGTTGGTTACTACAGTAGGTTTATTGAGGGATTTTCTAGCATTGCTAGACCTCGGATGAGATTGTTCTGTAACGATGATAAATTCCAGTGTGATGATGATTGTAACCAGGCGTTCGAACATTTGAAGAATGTAATGGCAAAGGCATTTTTATTGACTCTACCTCATGAGTCAGGTGAGTACGAAGTTTTGACCAACACCACACTTAAAGGTTTGGGTGGTGTGTTGATGCAGAATGAGAAGGTGATCAATAGAACTACCCGACGCATGATTTGGAGATGGAAGCGGTAGTTCATGTTTTGAAAATCTAGTGGCTCCCTCCGAGGCATTGTATGGGAGAAAGTGTAGGAGTCCATTATGTTGGAATGATCCAACAGATAAGGTGAATGTGGGTCTTGAGATGATTGAGCAGACAATCGAGTTGGTGAAGATCATCAGGGATCGAATGAAAGAGGTTCAGGACAGACAGTGGAGCTATGCTGATTTAGCTCGTCGAGATGTGGAGTTTGAGGTTGGTGATAGCGTATTTTTGCGGGTATCGCCTCTGAAAGGGGTACGCCGATTTGGTAAGAAGCCAAGCTGATTCCGAGATATATTGGATCCTATGAGATTGTTGAGAGGGTTGGGAAGGTGACGTATATGTTGGCTTTGTCAGCAGAAGTGGGTCGAGCCCATGATGTATTCCATACCATACTTCCCAACTTAGGAAGTTTATGTCTGATCCAGATAAGATCATTCAGCTTGATAAAGTTGAATTGGATGCTAATCTTAAGTTCGAAGAGTTCCAGATCGGGTGATTGATACAAATGATGAGGTTCCGATGAATAAAACCATGTTGATGGTTAGGGTGTTGTGGTCTAGACACGGAGCTGAATATGCTACTTGGAGAAACTGAGGAGCATATGAAACTGAAGTAGCCAGACTTTAATTTTTACTTCTCATAATGAAGTAACATTTTTCCCATTGATTATTCACGTGACCGATTATGCATTTCGGGGACGAAATGATCCTAAGGGGGAGAGATTGTAGCATCCCGATTAATTAACGCATAATTAATTTAATTAATTGTGGTTAATTAACAAAGGATTTACTATATGGATAATCTATAGGTATGATTTTAATGAAGTGAAAGAATAAGTGAGTTCAAACCCACAAAAGAATAAGAACTCAAGTACTCAAGTGTGTGTAATATGGCTCAAGACAAGGGGTGAAACCCGTTAACCCATCTTCCGACCCGACCCATGATCCGACCCGGGTTGACCCATACCCATTTAAAACTCCCAATTCAGCCCCCATAACTTCATTTTGGCCTCTCAACACTCAAAATTAGGGCTCATCCCGTTTTTGAGAGCAAAGGTGGAGAAAAGTGGTTTTGTGGAGAGATTTTGGTGTCCTTGAGCTCAAATCAAGTAGGGGAACTTGATATATTACTTGAGGTAAGTAATTTCCATCATCCAATTCATTTTTTTATGAAGTTTGAAGTGGTTTTTGGTGGGTGTTTGGTTGGTGACGGGTTTGGATGATTTTGGTTGGATTTTTTTTGTAGATCGGCTTGAATCGAAGCTTGGAAACCTCAAGAATCAAAGGCAAGGGATTATATTGCTTAAATTACGTGTTTGGGGGGTATTTGGGGGTCGAATTCCGGCGAAATCGCCGGAAAACTGATTGGAAAATCGGAGAAGACGATGAACAATAACTGCTACAGTAACTGCTACAGTACTGCTACAGTAACTGTACAGCAGTTACCGCGGTAACTCGCGTAGTTACCGCAGTAATTCGCCACATTAATTACCACGGTAATTTGAACAGTAATTACCACGATAATTTGAACAGTAACCACCACAGTAACTTGTACAGTAGTTACCGCAGTAACTCGCTACAGTAGTTACCGCAGTAACTCGCTACAGTAATTGCTACAGTAATTGCTACAGTAATCGCTACAGTACTGGGCTGCGTATGTCACGCGTTTTACGCGCGCGGGTGCGCCGTGAGCGCAGAAAGGCCCTTTTTGGCTCCCTTTTTGTGCGATTTTGATCCTATAATGATGTTTTTTTTGCACCAATTATTGTTATGACTTCCCCAAATATTATTGGTAAACCGTGGGTTAATCAATTGGCCCGTGTGGGTTGTTGAATTGCTTAGGGAAACTGTTGAATTATTATATCACTAATGCCTTAGCCTTTGGGGGCTATGTATTGAATTCCTTATATGTTGAGAAGCATGCGAACCTAGTGTGTAGGTACTTGAATATCACTGTATTGTCATATGCATGTTATTGCATTGGAATTGACGGTTATTAACCCGATGGGTTGTTATGATATTTATGATAGATCGGGCAACCTTCACAGGTGTTGTTGAGTCCCGAAGGCCCTGCGGGGTGTATTATTGACTGTTATATCTGTTACCCTTTTGGGGTGGTTATTATAATGCATGATATTGCATTATGAGATTACGGGCATATTGGAAATGTCCGATCGGGCAGCCTTTACCGGTGTTGTTGAGTCCCGATGACCCTGCGGGGTGGATTATTGTTGTTATTCATGTTGACCCTTTTGGGCTGGTTATTATAATGCATGGTATTGCATTATGGATGGATGGACATATTGGAAATGTCTGATCGGGCAGCCTTTACCGGTGTTGTTGAGTCCCGATGGCCCTGCGGGGTGATTATTAGGCTGTGATGCCTGTGATTTGGCTGTTATGCCTGTGATTGGGCTGTGATGCCTGTGGTCCCTGCGGGGATGGTGTATGTTACCCTGTAACGGGTTGGAGTTGATGATATCCTCACCCGTGGGTTCATACCGCCCGGGTTTAGGTTGCCGGCTAGGCATATTCATTTGCATTTGCATATAGGGTAGATAGGTGTATGTTAGGCCATGCATCACGTGCATAAATTGTATGATTGTGGTTGAAGCACCGGTATGGGACGGTGTGATGATTTATTTATGTCAATTGTATGATCGTGGTTGAAGCACCGGTATGGGACGGTGTGGTGTTTAACTGCTTTATTTATATTCTGCCGTTATTAATATGTTTATTTATCACCTATATTTACTACTTGAGATGTGGTTCTGTTTTCCCTTACTCCCCGGCACGTAGCCTTGCTCAGTACGTTGTACTGACCCCCTTTGCTTTTGTCTGTTTTATAGATCCTGCTGGAGGCGCTGGAGCATGATTTGGGTTTGGGGTATTGAGAGATCACATAGATAGGACTTTTTATGTTTATCTTACGTGATTATGTGATACTCTATTGTTTATCATGACTTGGATTTTATGCTAGTTGAGGCCTGTGTGCCTAGAATCTGCTTTCTGTCGGCCGGTGGCCTTATGTGATTTACGCTTTGGGCTGGTAGCCCTGTTTGAGATATTGGTATGCTGTTGAGAGGCTTGCAGTCTGGATGAGCAGCTGGAGTGTTTATTTGATTATGATGGTGAGTCCTCCTATGTGCTTATATGTTTTATTTGTTTTAGCTTCCGCATTAAAACGGATTAATCAGATGATCACTTTAGGTTTACCCAGTGTTGTACTAGCTATTTTAAATTAGCTGGCCACTAGTTTAGGATAGTTAGTACAGCGGTAACGTTTGCGAAAATCAGGTTTGAATTTTCGGGGCGTTACAGGTACCCTCTAATCTTAGCATTTCTTGGTTAAGTTAGCAACAAGGCGAGCTTGACTAAGGGATGCGACAGTTTAACTCCGGTTTATGGATAAAAAAAAAGTCCATTTTGAGAAAGAAATATGCAAAATATTTTTCAAAGGCCCATATGGGCTATGTTAAATTTTGAAACTTTGAAATTATTTTTGGGGTGGGGACATATGCATTCATGAGCATGCATCATTTTTTATAAAAATTTTTTTAAAAAAAAATATATTGTTATGATATACTAAGTCATTTGACCTTATTATAAGTGCTCTTTTTAAATTCTCTATCTTGTAATATTCTCTAGATTTATGAAATAAATCTTGTTATTTCATTCCTTCTGGTTAATCTCTAAATAAAGTCATACTCCTAACTTAGACATTTCTGCGTTAACTCATCCTTATACTATGACCTATCGAGTTTTAGGACATAATCATCCCTTAGACTTGAACTCACTCTTGCTTAACCATCCTTAGCAGAATGGCACCCCGTGCAAGGACTAGAAAAACCCTCCGAAGTGTTAATGCCCTCAACAACATGGAGCCACACCAAAATCCGAACATGACTAACCACGAAGTGCCAGCAGCACCGGGTGTATCCAATCAACAAGCTGTACCACCTGCACACAACATATATCACCCTGACATCACCAACAATCAGGGCATTGGACACAACATGGTACCTCCTAATCAGGGAGCACCCAACAACCAAACCCCTCAGAATCGAAACACGCCAAACTCGCTTGACAATGATCGCCTAAGGATCATTGAGCAAATGCTCATTGCCTTGGGTCAGGGTCAAATTAATCAAGCCACAGCAGCTGTGCCGCCACCTCAAGCCCAGCTCAATCACCTAGCAGTGGTGAACCAATACAGACCACCTCGTTATGATGGGCAGGAGGACCCTACTAAATTGGAGGATTGGATAAAAAGTTTCAACAAGCTACTCGAAGCGACTCGTTGCCCAGATGAGCAGAAGATTACTGTAGCCTCGTACTTTTTAGGAGGTGATGCAGATGACTGGTGGCAGTTACAGAAGAGAGAGCTAGATGATGATGAGGAGTATACATGGGAAAACTTTACAGAAGCTCTAAGAGAAAGGTTTTACCCGATGAGTACCAAAGCAGCAATGTATGAAGAGTTTCTATCGTTACGACAAGGAGCACAATCTGTACAAGAATACTATGTCAGATTCAAGGAGTTAGTCAGATTTGCTCCTAAGTTAGTCTCCACCGATGCCGAGAAGGCACAGAAGTTCGAAATGGGATTAAACCTCTCCATTAGAGAAGTGGTGGCTGGAGTTCAGTATCCTACCCTCCAAGCGATCTACGATCGAGCTGTCGCAGTTTCTCGTGTACAACAGATGAAGAGAAAAGCCGGGGAGTCTAGCCGCGGGTTCCAAGGACAGGACAAGAGGATTCGGGACAACCGAGGAAGCAGCAGCAACAACAACCACCTCAGCAACAATAAAGGCAATATTCGAGGTGGGCAGAATCGACCCGTCCAGGGAAACAAATGAGGGGGCAACAATGGTACTAGAAACCATGAAGGGTACATACCACAATGCCCAAAATGCAACAAGCCCCACTTGGCTAGGGGATGCCCCAAGCCGGGTACATGTTATAGATGTGGCCAAGAAGGTCATATGATGAAGGAGTGTAAGACCCGCATTGAAAATATTACAAAAAGAGATGACCTTATCAATATCCCCACTCAGCCAAATAATCAGGATGTGCGAAACGGAAATAATCAAGGACAGAGGCCTCAGCAAAATAGAAACCAAGAAGGGAACCATGGAGCACCTATAGGGCGGCTCAATGTTATTAATCAGGCAGATCTTTCAACTCAAGGGGATGTGATAACAGGTACATTTACGGCTTTAAGTGTGCCTGTTAAGGTTTTATTCGATTCTGGAGCAAGTTGTTCGTTTATCTCTTCTAGAATCTTGCCTGAATTAGAGATGCCAAAACCTAAAATGATTAACTTAGGAATTCAGTTGCCTTCAGGAAAAATTGTATCGTGCACCAAACGATACGATGGGATTCCTATAGTCATTAAGAACCTTGAGTTCTATGCAAACTTAGTAGAATTTGACCTTAAAGATTTTGATATTATATTGGGAATGGATTGGCTTACCCAATATAAAGCTGTAATTGAGTGTCAGAAACACAAAATTACACTGTCTAAGACGAGAGGCAAAAAGGTCAACTACTATGTCCAACTCCCCAAACGTAAGACTAAGGTAGTAAATGCCTTAAAATTTTATAGTCTTATGCAGAAAGGATATATGCTTTATGCATGCTATATTCATAACCTCAAGTTAAAGAAGAATAAAATTGATGACATTCCAGTAGTGAGGGAGTATCCAGATGTATTCCCAGAAGAAATTCCTGGAATGCCTCCAGAACGTGAAGTCGAGTTTACAATCGATGTACTTCCCGGAACAGAACCTGTATCAAAAGCTCCTTATCGCATGGCAACCCTAGAAATGAATGAACTCAAGGAGCAACTTGAGGAATTATTACAAAAGGGGTATATACGACCTAGCACGTCGCCGTGGGGAGCACCAGTCTTATTCGTCAAGAAGAAAGATGGAGGGTTACGTCTTTGTATCGATTATAGAGGTTTAAATCAGGTAACGGTTAAAAACAAATACCCGTTACCTAGGATTGATGACCTTTTCGATCAACTTAAAGGTGCAACGGTATTCTCCAAGATAGATTTGCGATCCGGTTATCATCAACTGCGAATCGCTGAAAAGGATATTCCGAAAACTGCTTTCAGGACACGTTATGGACATTACGAATTTACAGTGATGTCATTTGGGCTAACAAATGCCCCAGCAGTATTCATGAATCTCATGAATGATGTGTTTCGAGAATTGTTAGATCAATGTGTAGTCATTTTCATCGACGACATCTTGATCTATTCAAAGAGCAATGAAGAACATGAGCAACACTTGCATCAGGTGCTAGAGACATTAAGGAAACACCAACTCTATGCCAAGTTGTCCAAGTGTGACTTTTGGCTAGAAAAAGTAGGATTTTTAGGCCACGTTGTATCAGCTGATGGAGTTTCTGTTGACCCAGCAAAAATATCAGCAATCACCGAGTGGCCTACGCCTACTAATCAAACAGAAGTGAGAAGTTTTCTTGGACTGGCTGGATATTACAGGAGGTTCGTCAAGGACTTTTCCAAAGTTGCACGACCTCTGACTCAACTTTTGAAGAAAGGCTTGAAGTATGAATGGACAGAAAAGTGTGAATCATCATTTCAAGAGTTAAAGAAACGCCTCACAACATCACCAATTTTAACATTGCCAACAGAGAATGGAGATTTTGAAGTGTATAGTGACGCTTCAAAAGAGGGGCTAGGGTGTGTTTTAATGCAACAACAACAAGTCATTGCATATGCATCACGACAATTGAAGCCTCATGAGGAGAATTATCCGACGCACGACCTAGAATTAGCAGCGGTAGTGTTCGCATTAAAGATTTGGCGACACTACTTGTACGGACGAACTTGTCGGATATTCACCGACCACAAGAGCCTTAAGTACATATTTACTCAGAAGGAGTTAAACATGAGGCAACGCAGATGGTTAGAGTTGATCAAGGATTATGATTTGGACATCGCCTACCATGAAGGGAAAGCTAATGTGGTCGCAGATGCGTTGAGCCGCAAGACTCGACACGTGGCAAATACTCTTATCTTACCTTCGAAACTGTATATGGACTTGGTCAAGGTAGATACGGAGCTAGTCCATTATGGGACTGTGGAAAATGTCATTAATGCTATGACCATTGAATCTACGGTATTTGATGAAATACGCAGTGCTCAACCAGGCGACATAAAGCTTGAAAGGATCAAGAAGAAGGTTGCTGAAGGAAAAGCAATTGGTTTTGCAATCCATGAGGATGGAAGCATTCGCTTCAAAGGAAGATGGTGCGTACCGCATAAATGCGTAGAGCTAAAACGAAGATTAATGGAAGAAGGCCACAACACCCCATATTCAGTACATCCAGGGGGTGATAAGCTTTATAAGGATTTAAAGAAGGTTTATTGGTGGCCAAGGATGAAGAATGAGGTTGTTGAGTTTGTGGCTAGATGTTTAACCTGTCAAAAGGTTAAAGCAGTACGTCAGAAGCCCTTAGGACTCATGAAACCATTGGAAATCCCGAGTTGGAAATGGGATAGTATATCAATGGATTTTGTTTCAGGACTACCACGATCACCAAAAGGAATGAATAAAATTTGGGTAATTGTTGATAGATTGACAAAGATTGCGATCTTCATACCAATGAAGGATACATGGTCTATGGATCAATTAGCAAGAGCATATATCAATAACGTGGTTCGACGACATGGAGTACCACATGATATAATCTCTGATAGAGACAGCAGATTTGTCTCTCATTTTTGGACCAAGCTGCAAGAAGCTCTTGGTACCCAAATTAAAATGAGCACCGCTTTTCACCCGATGACGGATGGACAAACAGAAAGGACAATCCAAACACTGGAGGACATGCTGAGAGCATGCGTTCTTGAATTTAAAGGAAGTTGGGAAAGGCATCTACCTTTGATAGAGTTCTCTTACAATAACAGCTATCATGCTAGTATAGGTATGGCACCGTTTGAGGCACTCTATGGACGCAAGTGCCGAAGCCCATTATGTTGGGAAAAATGTGAGAATTCTATTGTGGTTGGGCCGCAACTCATTGAAGACATGACCCAAAAGATCAAGATGATCCAAGGGAAAATGAAGGCAGCACAAGATCGACAGAAAAGTTATGCCGATGTTAGGCGACAAGACCTAGAATTTCAAGTTGGAGATAAGGTTATGCTGAAAATATCACCTATGAAAGGAGTGATGCGTCTTGGAAAGCGAGGAAAGTTAAGTCCTCGATATATTGGACCGTATGACATTCTGGAACGAGTCGGAACCCTGGCATACAGACTAGCCCTACCGCCACAACTATCTCGAGTGCACAATGTGTTCCATGTTTCACAGTTAAAGAAATATGTGCGTGACCCAACCCATGTACTTCAACAGGAAGTAATTGAACTCAAAGAAGATCTAACTTATGAAGAGTATCCAATCCAAATACTCGATATCAAAGAAAGAACGACAAGGAACAAGACCACCCGGATTGTTAAAGTACTTTGGTCCAATCATGGTACGGAAGAAGCAACATGGGAACTAGAGGATGATATGAAGCAACGCTACCCCAATCTCTTTTTAAACGACCAAATAACAGTTATGGGGACATAACTGTAGGCTTAAGGGGAGGAGGATGTAACCACCCGACACAATCTTGATAGGGTATGTTCAAAATCTCCTATTTTTTTCCTTTTCCATTAACTTTTATCTTATATTCCGCATATTAGATTGCCATAGTAGTTTTCATTAAAACTTCGAGGACGAAGTTGATTCTTAAGGAGGGTGGATTGTAATACCATAGAAATTACCCGAAATAATTGTAATTCACTAAAGAGACTTTTATTAAATATTTAATCACTTGCTTAAAGAATTAGTATATTTTTTTTTTCTACAAAACAACACTTGAAAAACTATATATGTAAATTTGTCTTTTCCAAAAGAAATATGAATTTCAATATCAAGGGTAATAGAATTATATAGTTTTTAAATCTATTGTTTAAATTATATATATAAGTTTTTATATATATACACATTGGTCTTGAAAATTTTTATGAGGATAGTATGTGAATATTTTAAGTACCAATAAATTTTTATAAAAATAAAAGTATGAGTTTTTATGTGAATCTATGAGAATTAACTTTTATATATAAGAAAATATATTCATAGATTATAATTTTTATTTGATGATGACATGAAGACTTTGTGGTTTGAGTATTGTTATGAATAAAATAAAACCATGCAAGTATATTATTATTATCTTTTTGAAAGCACATTAATATAAATACAATACTTGAAATAAATAAATAAATATTATATTATCATATCCAACTCATTGAGTATAAATGCATGCCACTAAATAATGGCAAGAATAATGATTTTTCTAGACAAGCTAATACTTCAATCATTTTCATGATACACTACTTACACAAATATAAGGTTAAAAAGCAATTGCAAGAAATTTTCTTCCTAAACAAATTGATGAAAAATCAACATGATTAACAAGTGTCTTGGATGAATGGCTAGCAAAGAAAGGTGATCAATTATCTCTTGAACCCACCAAGATTAATAGCCTCCATAATAGGCAAACCATTATGTTAATAGACAACATGATGAACAAAATTAATAGTCTCCCAAATTAATAGCCTCTTTGTTAGGCTATAAGGACCAAATGAGTGGATACAAATACTCTAACCATTATTGCTCAAGACACACTTAATTGGATGATTGGTGAGGTTGTAATCACTCTCACAATGTGTCATGTTCAATTGTTCAAATCTTAGCCTATAAATAGAGGGAGTTTCTAGCATTCAAACACACCAATCTCATCCATCTCATTAGCCAAATTCACTACCCATTTTATTCTTCAAAGTTCTCCCACATAGTGAGCATATCTTAAGGATTGTGGAGTCTTGTAGGCTTGGCAACCTTCATCATTCTAAGAGTTCTAATTCTTCTCAACACTTGGTTAGTAAGATATCATCCTTGAAACTTGTATCTTAGAGATCTAAATCTTTTATTTTTATACTATAAATTGATTTCCCTCTATTTGTCGAATTTCAGCGAAACCCGTAATTTATGGTGCGAATCTTGTGTTATAACGGCCATTATCTTTGAATCTCCTTGGTCTTATACATCTAATCTGTAAGTTAACACTCTCTCTTTAAGTTTGGAGATCCTCATCCATGTTTTAAGAGTACAAAATTAGAATTCCCTCATTATACCAAAATCTGTCCGTTTTTCGTTTACGTAATGATCCATCTTTTTAAAATATTTTGGTTCATTATACCTCAAAGGTTCCTTCATAAAACTTGTTCCTTATTGAGTTGAGTATATTTTTGGAAACTTTTATAATTTTTAGAACTCATATGAAAAAGTTATGGGATCCGCTTTATCAAAAGGTCGAAATCTCTTTTTGTTGAAATCTAAGAAATGATAGTGTTTCTGAAATCCTCATTTTTGAAGGTCTTAAGTGTTTCAAACCTAAATGGTTTATTCATGAAAAATATTTATCTATATGTTATCTACCTTGTAGTAAAATTTTAGAATTTTTGGTCGCAAATTACTATTTTTAAAACCTGTTGAAAATTATAGAGTCACCATTGAATTTCTGACAGAATACATGTTCTGAAAAGAACTCAATTTTTGAACTATTTCCATACCTTATTTTGAAAAGTGTAAAACATGAAACTTGTTCAACTATGTGTTGAGTATCTACAGTTTAAATTTCAAAGCAATCGCCTTTCATATGAATTTTTAAACTGACTTGGCGTAAACTGCGACATTGGACTTGATATTTGGTCCAAATGAGGAATTGTTGGATTTTGAGATCCATGAAATGATATTTTCATATCTATGAGATATTGATATGGGAGTTAAATGTTGAAATGATATTTGGCATTATTGAATGCCCTTGTTATGAGGTTACTCCCGTGAAATTGTTGAAAACTCTTTTAAAGAGGATATTATGCGGAAAAATTGTGAAAAACTCTTTTAAATCCATTGTGCACTATTAACTTGAGTAAGATGCCATACTTGATAGAGGGCTAATGCACTAGGGATGTGTCTTGCGGGGCCTCCCCCTCTAAATATGCCAAGACGGCATTATTGATAAATTGTGCCAAAACGGTGTTGTTGCATGTATGAGTCTATACTCTTGGGTGTATCCGTGATGGGTTACCCAAGGCTCCGGAGTGTGTCTGCATATGAGTCCGCTGCATGCTGATCATGACTTATGATCGATATGATATGATATATGGAAAATGGTGTCCTCTTGTGCATAGTTGCTACAATGGTAAGAATGAAAGTTATTTATTTTGTTAAAGGTAATGTGTGTGATCATTTTAAAAGAAAAAGTGAAAATTATTATTATTATTTTTTTGAGTGTCAACCACTATTTTAAAACCCACTTCTTGAAGTGGAGCGGGTTGACTTACTCAGTACCATTGTACTGATAAAAAGTTGTTGTGTTATCTTTTTACAGATATTGGAGCTGACATATGAACTGCGTCTCATGACATGAGCATTTGGGGATGGGATTACCTTTCATCAAAAGATTGTTGCTTTAAGGAACCACGTACTTTTAAATATTAATGTCATATATATATTGCCTTTAGTTTATGCTTCCGCGTGAGAAAAAAACAATGACTCTGGTATTAAGTACTTTAAATTTTCTTATGTCTATATTTTATAAAATTGGCAATTATTTTTAAAGTTCATACTACAAAAATTTATATTTAGCCGTAGCACTTGTCAATTAAGTTAGCCAAAGGGCGAGCCTGACTGACAAGTGTGGCGGTAACATTCTGAAACCTTATGAGGATGAATTTCGGGGTGTTACATATATCGTCTTCATACATACATACTTCTACCAATTGATGTCCAAATTTTGATGAACATGGACCACTCTAGCTACTACCAATTGGTTTTGAGTTTGAGCTCCTAGGTCCATATTTTTTATGACACTTCCAGAGTTCCAGTGTTCCTTTCAAAGTAGGAGTGGGATATATACTGCTCAAATTAATTGTTGTTAGAAAATTTAATGAATATTTTAATCTTTCTACTTAATTAACCTTAAAACAATGAGAAAAGTGTATTATGATCTGCAGTTTTTTTTTTCTCTCTTTTTATTAGAAGAAGAAGAAGACGACGAGATGTTTCGGGCAGGGTTTCAAGTGGTTTTATATGATCTCCAAAGAAAGCCCCCTTCCTTCATTCCGACAGACAAACACTACACATAAATACATACATATATCTGTGTGTATATACTATATATATGTAGAGAGTAGAGACACTAGTAATTAATTACAGCACTAGTCATCATGACAGTGATTTTTAAACCTAATCAGGTCTGACAATATGTAATTGCATTGCATTCGCATAGTCCAAATTCCCAAAATCCGAATAGATCTGTTGGAAGTGGCTCTGTGTAGGGGTGGGCACGGTTCGGTTACCCGGAGATTTTTAGGTATTTGTATTTGTATTTGAACCGGGCAAATACTTAGATGAAGTGTTTGTATTTGTAACCGGACTCCTCGGTTAACCGGGGATTCGGTTTCGATTCGATTCAGCGGTTAAGCGATTCGGTTCGAATATTTTGTCCAAGCCCATAAAATATGTATAATATATACAATATATATAATTTTTTAAAACACTATAAATATATTCGGTTCGGTTCGATTAATCGGGGAAAAAATTTAAAGTATTTGTATTTGTATTTGAACCGGGCAAATACTTAAATGAAGTATTTGTATTTGAACCGGAGTCCTCGGTTAACCGGAAATTCGGTTCGATTTCGATTCGATTTTGCGGTTCAGCGAATCGGTTCGAATTTTTTGCCCACCCCTAACTCTGTGTGTGGATCAATAATACCTTACACGCTGCATCATATCATTCTCCCTTTTCTTTTTCTTTTTTTTTTTTTTTTTTTTTTTTTTTTTCTTGTTTGTTTTTCCCTTTTAGCATACTCATCACTCATCTAGCTACTTGCATGCAGTTTATATTTGAATTGCCCAATAACCCCATATATATATATATATATATATATATAAATTAATGTCTCAACTTTACAACTCAAATTAATAACATCTTTTGCACATTACACACACATATACATACCCAACTAAAAAAAAAAGAAAAAAAGATTTAAACAAGCCAACTCGTTAGTGTTCATTATCTTCACATTGATTAAGTTGTGAATTAAATTAATAATGAACATGTATTTTCAAATACTGTCATATTTTTATTTTTATTGATTAATTTTTAAATACAAATGGATATAAACCAAATTAAAAATTGGAATCGATCTTAATTGTAACTCAAACCAAAATTCAGATACAACTTTTTAGCTAGGTAGGCCCATATTGAATGAGTAACAACTCAAATTGAAACGAAATTCAAGTTAATCAATTGGAAATATCTGTCTCCAATGTGTTAATACAATACAGTACTCATTAGTGAGTATATTTATAGTAGAAACAAATCATTAAGATGTAAGTTGGGAGGAATGGAGAGAGGTACCTATAGCCATATATTGTTTTAAATACCCCCGAAATTTCGGGTTTTGAGACACCCCGAAACGAAATTGCACATGCAATATTTTTTGCAAAATTTTCATCGAAATTTCGCCCGAAATCCGAAATTTCCAGAAATTTCCCGAAATTTTTTTAAAAAATATATTTTTTTTCTAAATTTTAAAAATATATTTTTCAAAAAAATTAAAAATTATGTTTCAACCCATATTGATGATGTCATCCAATTAACTTGTTTATCAATTTTAAGTTTCTTATCAATCAACATGGTGCATGATATCAATAATATTACTAGCATATTATATCAGTAAACGAGTATTGTTAGCATATTACTAATTTATATAGCAATAAAGATGAGTAATTTTGAAATATCTTCATTTTCATCATCTCAGAAACTCGAAATAATTTTCTCAAAAAATTACAAATATCTCCGAAATTTTTCCCGAAATTTTAAATATCTTCAAAATTTTCCTAAATTTATATGTCAGATATAGATACTGAAACCGATATTTAAAACCTTGGCTATAGCTAGCTATTTAGGGCAGCAGGCAGGCTAATAAGCAGCAGTCATTTGGGCATGTCGTTTGCCAATATTTATATATAGAATTCATGATGCGCCCCAACATTTGGACAGTTGATAAATACATTAATTATACCAAGATTAAGACATAACATATACTACCAATATAGTATTATTGAAAAGCCAATGTATGTGATCAGAAAACAATATGATTAAGTCCTGGATATATCTACACTGATGTTATATATTCCCTCCGTTCCAGCTAACGTGTCATGTTTGACTTTTTGACACTGTTCATTGTTCTACTTTGACTCGATTTTATTGCACGTATATATTTGGAAAAAATAGTCGAGTTGGGTCTTGTTAGAATCGTATAATCATGTAGTTTTATAATACATATTTTACATAATTTTTTGTTGTACACATTTTGAGATATTAGTTGTTGAAAAAGTTCATTGGATTGTGTGCAAAAGTAAAACAAGACAAATTAAGTGGGACGGAAGGAGTATTAATTAACAACATTATGTATATATATTGCGTGCATGCATGAATCCCAAATGGGAGCAATCATGCCAATCCTCAGCTTCATCTAATATTATCCACTAGCGCTCTAGTACTTCCAAATGAAGTACAGTAGTAGTACTATAGTATATATCTATGTTGGATGTATAAATGCACATTTTTTGCTAGCTGTACTACTATATATATAACCCAACATTGTTTTTTTTTTTTGGTACACAGTGACACTCATGTGTCGGCAAAGGTGTGTGGGAGCCCAAACCACACAAATTACAAAGGGGGATAAAGGGGAGGGATAGGGGTCAGGTGGGGATCGAACTCCCAACCTATGGTTGAAAGAAGGGGGACTTGACCCGCTAGGGTAAGTCCCCAACCCCTAACCCAACATTGCTCTACGAAATTAGTAATTAAGAAACAAAGTAAAGTACAAATCTCAATCAATTTTGTAAAGTGTGATCGCCATATATAGCCCACATGAATCTATATTATCATTCACATATATATAAGGGCTACCGGGGAAGTGTGTAGCATTATATTATACATATATACATATATATATATATATATATATATTATATTCCAGAGTTTACATTAATTCTCTCGGCATTCGTAACTTTTTTTAAAAAAAAAAAATCGTAGATAGATAGAATGAAATTGAAGAACATATATAAGAGTTAAAGGGGAAGGGTGTAGCATAATATATAAATATAATATATATATATATATACTAGAATACCCGCCCGCGCAATGTGCGGGAAGTAAAATTTAAATTGAAAAAAAATAACATAATATTTTCAGTTTTTAAATATTTTATTACGTAATTTTGGGTTATGCCAATTTTCTAACCACATTATTGAGAAAAATATGACAAAGTCGTTTGTAAGTAAAAATATGACAAAGTGGTTTAGTAACTTTGACTGTTAAGCTATTTTCATAATCTTCTTATTTGATTGATTTAGCCCATAATAATTTTACATTACTTAATTTATAAATTTACAATAAAATTTTTTGTAATATATTTGATTTTGCATTTTTTAATATATCATTTTGCTAGATATATTTGTAATCATTACTTAATTTAATTTATAAATGTCATCATATAGTACATTCGTCTTTCGGTTTATTAGATTTATTTTCTCAATTTTTCTCAAATCAATGTTGTTCTTCGACTTTATGTGAACTTAAAGTAATGCAAAGAAACATAGCAAAATTATAATCATGAATAATGGTAATAGAGATGGGGAAAAATCTAAGAAAAAGAAAGAAGAAAATATAATCTTATAACATTGTGAACATAAACGTGCAGAGACTAATATAAATTTAATAATTAATTCATAATTCTCATATTATATTTATTCAATTAAATGAAGTTAAAAATAGTTGAATATCAAATTAGTTTTTTCTCTTATTTTTGGAGTGTTATTATACCTTTAATATTAATTAATAACTTACATATAAATATAGGATACTTATTTTACATAAAGATGTCAAAATTGGCTGGGCCCGTTGGCCAGCCCACCCCACCTTCCCTAAATGTTGTGTTGGGTTGAACAAATAGATGCTCGTTTGGAAGCTAGTCTAAACTTGTCGTCGTCGCTAGGGCAAGCACGCGGCGGGTGCGGGTCAGCTTGCGGGCCAAGCTATTTTTTTTTAATTTTTTAAGTTTGCTATGAAAGTTAAGTAAAATAATGATTGTATTAATGTTTGTTGGTTAGATGTTATTTTAAATCATATAACATTAATTTGATAATATATAATTTAATTTTATACATTATTTTTGTAAAATAGTAAAGAATTATGAAATTGATTTGATGCTAACTAAATTAAACTAAAACAATTTTTTGGTCGGTTCATATCTATTAGGTTATTTATATTAATTTTTATAGTTCCACAAAAAAATATTACTTTCTATATTAGTTTAAAGCTAATTTTTTAAAAGAATATAAAAAAAATTTATTTTTTTCAAGACTTTTAATTTTAAATTAGATAATATATTAAATTTAAATAAATAAAAATATTTTATAATAAAAAAAATATTTTTTTAATTAATTAAAAAGACCACCTGATCCGCAATCTGCCTGTGGGTTGAGCTGGGCCGAAGGCCCGCCCCTCCACTGGCCAGCTGCCTAAAACCCCCAACTATTTTAAAATTAGATTAAAATATTTTAAAATAATCACAAATCACTATACCAAATATAGAATTGGAAAAAAAAATAACTAATTTAAATCATTCTTTATTCCCCAACTACTACTATTATATAATTCCAGTGTTTAAACTCATTTGTTGTGGATTTCAAAATTTAGTTATAATGAGGCGGGTTTAAATAACAATGGTAGAAGATACTTCCTCCGTTCTCAAATAATTGAACCATTTACATAGTAATTACTATTTATTGAGTAACTTTGATTAATTTTTTTAACATAGTTATATAAGAAAAATATAGTCAAATGAGATATTGTTAAATTCATCTAATCACGTAGTTTCAGAATATAAATTTTTTATAATTTTTACGTATATATAGTTAGAGTTATTAATGGTTAAAAATATGCCTTGGATTGCTTGAAATGTAGGAATGGTGCAGTTATTAAAAAACAGAGATAGTATATATTATTAACTTAAAAAATACTCCATATATGATATGAATAATATCTTTAAATCTTATATCTTAAAAGGTAATAAAAATACCATATATATTCATAAAATTAAATATAAAAATAAATTTATATCACATCACTAATTAAAAGTGAAAAGAAAATTAATTAATGCCAAATTAAGATTTCAACTTTAGCCGGACATTTAAGTTCTAATGGCTAATAAGGTATTTACTAATATTTTCAATTTTAATTAGTTGAATAAAATAAATTATGTTCTACATACAAATCTTAATAATGAATTCCACATAAACTTACATTTAAATTCTATGGATTGAATTTGAATTTTAATTAAAGCAGATATCAATTTGCCAAAATTTTTAAAAAATTATTATAATTATATTATTACCTAATTTAAATTTATGCATGGTAAGTATTTAATTTATTGGATTAGCTTCCCAATTTTTCCAATTCAATTAAATTGTTGTTGTTTTTATATTTTATAGTGAACTTAAATCAATACAAAAAATATATAAAAATTGTATCCAAAAGACAAAATATCAAAATGTGAATAATTTATTAACAAAAGAAAAAAATACATTACATTCTTCAATTTTTTTCACTACTTTCAAATCACGAATAAAGACAACAAACAAAAAAAATAAAATCAATATAAAACAAACTTTATGCTATACAAATAATTTTGAGTAGTATCCAAATTAGAATGACAAAAACAATTTGTAGAATATGACTTCATTGCAATCCTGCATTACAGCAACATGTAATCCGCAAAAGACAATGAAAAAGCATTAAAAATATATATTTAACATTACGTTTAAAAAAACTTATTAATATTATTCACACGCAGAGTAACAGAAAGAAAAAAAAGGATTCTTACATGAATATAAAGATAAAGAATATTTTTCAATAAAAGAGAGAAAATTAACATGGAACAAAATAAATATTAGGAAAACATTGATGTGAGAAACAAAAAAAAAATATTTAAATATAAAATCAAAGTTAAGAAGACATGAGAAAATAATGGAGAATAAGAATAAAGAAATAAAATATGAGAGGTGAGAACTTCAAGACCACCATGAAATTAGATAAATGAATGAAGTATTTATAGAGCAATAGGAGAGGTGGAATTGAATTTGATATGATCATCTAAAATATATAATAGTATAAATTAAATATATTATAATACTTTATTAGAATATTATATATATAAATAATACATATATATTTATTTGATCTCAATGAGAATGAATTTTATGGTTTCAAATTTTAGAAAAATGGAAGTGATCTTCTAAAAATATGTAATATTATGGTTAAATATATTATCATATTATATTAAGATTTTATTATAATAATATAGATATAAAATATATAAGAAAGTAAATAGTATTAGATTTTTTTTCTTTTAGACTAAGAAATTGACTCCCAAACATCCGATTGTGCCTCTTCAGTCTCCACCATGAATAATAGCTTATAAATTGGAAAAAAAAGATAAAATAGTCCTTTTTCTTTTCAAAAAATTCAAATCAGTCCTTTTTCTATTTTATTACCAAAACAGTCCTCTACAAATGCTAATTATGTCCAAATCAGTCATTTTTTCACTAATTATATTCTAATTGCTGACGTGGCAAGGGTTTTAATTTAAACATGACACGTGTGCATAATATTAGTCATTTTTCTTTTATCTTTTGCCAATTCAGTCCTAAACTTTTATTTTGTTCTATTTAATCCTCTATCCCAATCACTCATTTTTATATTAATTGGCATCAAACCTTTCAAATTATTTCATTTTAGGCCCATAATCTTAAATTTTTTATTATTACTAATACATTTATCAAATAAATGCCCAACATACTTCCGTAAATAAAATTAAATACCAAACCTCATACATTGGGTTTGACCGCCTTGTTACCGGGTCTTCGAAGTTCCGAATTTTACGGACTCTCTCTAACCACCCGACCGTAACGATGGTTCATTGGTTCTGGTTTCCTTCAGCAACAATCAGCACAATCATACTTTGTGGACAATAAAATTCAGGCTATTTTTTTAATATTTTTAATAATATTAATATTTTTCAATAAAACCAAGGCTTCATGTATCCATAACCTTCCAAAAATTCAAGTTAAATCATTTACTCAAATATTGCTACATCCTAAGGTAGGACGCAAAGTAAGATTCTGTTGATTGTTACTGAAGGAAACCAAAACCAATGAACAATCGGTTGCGGTCGAGTGGTTATTAGAGAGAGTCCGTAAAATTTCGGTACTTGAAAGACCCGATAACAAAGCAGTCAAACCCAATATATGAGGTTTGGTGTTTAATTTTATTTATGAAAGTATGTTGTGCATTTATTTGATAAATGGATTAGTAATAATAAAAAATTTAAGGTTCTGGGCCTAAAATGAAATAATTTAAAATGTTTGAGGCCAATTAATATAAAAATGAGTGATTGGGGTAGAGGACTAAATAGAACAAAATAAAAGTTTAGGACTGAATTGGCAAAAGATAAAAGAAAAAGGACTAATATTATGCACACGTGACAGGTTTAAATTAAAACCATTGCCACGTCAGCAATTAGAATATAATTAGTGAAAAAAGGACTGATTTGGACATAATTAGCATTTGTAGAGGACTGTTTTGGTAATAAAATAGAAAAAGGACTGATTTGAATTTTTTAAAAAGAAAAAGGACTATTTTATCTTTTTTTCCCTTATAAATTGGTTGGAACCACATGGAGCGTGGTTTGAACGAAATGGGCCAAGTATAGCTAGGAGGAATGTGATGACTTTGTAAAGATTCTATCTCCGGCCCATCCTCCTAACGGGACTCATTTTATACAAACTGACTTTGTATTAATACAGCTAATAAAGGACCAATATAATTGTGTGGTTTAGGTAATACTACTACTATACTACATGGAGTACTTCATTTTATGGCTAGGTAGGATCATTATTAATTTTAACTCTTATACATTTATTTATAAAGAAACAACCCAATTTTTGAAAATTGAAGGCTTGCCCTAGCTTGTAATAAACATTTGTAGGTCTTTGAGGGCTGCCTGCTATAAATAGATAGATGTAGAAAGAGCCTAATTTATTCTCACTTCCATGCAATGGCTCTCCTACAATTTTCATGTACTTTCTTCCCAACCTGTTAAATACAAACATCTATCAAACACTTCTCAATTCCTTCTAGTCCACTAAATTTTATATATATATATATATGCCTCTCTTCAAGGAAGTCTTGGTTTAGTCCATTCCATGCATGGTGTCCCTAAATTTCTGCCCTTGCCTCTAAATACTTGCAACCCCTCCTTGTATCCATCCTCTTTCTCCCATTTTTATATCTCTTAATAACAACCAACCCTCCTCCTCTGGACTCCAATTTTTTTTTTTTTTTTTACCCGCCAACCTCTAATGCTTATATGACATCCTTTTTCTCCCCCAAAAAGCCTCCCGATTATTAATTATTACAACAAAGAAATCTAGTGAGTAGATTTAGTTTTGACAGGATGGCCTTGTGGAGTTCCTTGTCTTGTTTCCTACCCCTCCTTGGCCTCCTGTCCCTCCTCGTCGTCCACCCCACCACCACCACCACCGCCACCGCCATCCGCTTCCACATTATCCAGAAGCCCTCCGCCACATCAGCTTTCGCGGCCATCCCTTCCTTCCGGGAGGCCCCGGCCTTCCGCAATGGGGATATGTGCACGTCGGCCGGTCGTGAAGACATCATCCAAATTGTGATGCCCCTCGACGTGAACTACATCAGGGGGACGATGGCGGCTGTCCTGTCGATCTTGCAGCATTCAACTTGCCCCGAGAATGTCTCTTTCCATTTCCTGACAATCCATCTGGACCCGGAGATGCATTCCCTGATTAAATCAACCTTCCCGTATCTCACATTCAAAATGTACGAATTCGACCCCACGAGGGTTCAGGACAAGATCTCCAAGTCCATCAGGCAGGCCCTGGATCAGCCCCTGAATTACGCGAGGATTTACATGTCCGACATTCTGCCTAGAGACGTCGGCCGCGTGATCTATATGGACTCGGACATAATCGTTGTGGACGACATTGCCAAGCTATGGAAAGTCGATTTGGGAAATAAGGTTCTGGCCGCACCGGAATACTGCCACGCAAACTTCACGTACTATTTCACCGACGAATTTTGGTCGGACACCAATCTCACCAAGGTTTTCCACAGCCGTCAGCCTTGCTACTTCAACACCGGCGTAATGGTGGTGGACATCGAAAAGTGGCGAAATGGAGGGTACACACAAAAGGTCGAGGAATGGATGGCGGTCCAAAAGCAGAAAAGAATCTACCACTTGGGATCGTTGCCACCGATGCTCCTCGTCTTCGCAGGCAACATTAAAGCAGTCGATCACCGGTGGAACCAACACGGATTGGGCGGGGACAACCTGGAAGGGAGGTGCAGGGGCCTCCACCCGGGCCCTATCAGCCTGTTGCATTGGAGCGGGAAGGGGAAGCCATGGCTGAGATTGGATTCCAGGAGATCTTGTACGGTCGACTATCTATGGGCACCGTATGATCTATTTCGGCAGTCAAGATTAGCCCTGGAAGAATGAACAAGGAATGATCAGTTCCCATGGCAGGTATGTATAGCATATGCATTTATATACGTACACTCATCATTGGATTGATGATGTGGATTCGGTGGGACGACGTGGATGAAAGATTTCTTCTCTCTCTTTTCTCTCTTTTTCTTTTCAGATAAGTTGTGGTTCCCTTTATGACCAGTAGTGTTATCACCTGTCCATCTCCTTGTAATGATCCTGGTGTGGAGATCATATATACTTCTAATATATACACACAGACGTACATATGTATACATATTCACGTACATATATATATGTATATAATTGATGGGAAATGTAGGGGTCTTTGGATTGCTATGTTCATCCGTATTAGGATTGTACTATTTGTCAATATATTGTCTGATGCAGATTTTAATTGTTTAATGGAAGAAGAGAATTTGGGCACTTAACATTAATGCTCTACTGTTGTTACTTGTCCTCTTTCCTATAAAAAAAAACCATGTACGGAAGTAAGTAGCACAGAAGAATAGTAAACCCGCCAGTTTCAAAGCTATAAAAATGAATCTCAGGAAGATAACGGCTGTATGTGATGTACAGATCAATTTAAACAACTCAACTGGCTCGCAACTTCTGCATATCAATCTAATAAGTGTAGTATTAACGCCAGAAAATTTCATGAAGAAGAAACTCAAAGAGAGCAGATCTATTTTATTTGCCAGGGTTGAAGTGCACTGAGCACTTCCCCTCAACTCTTATACACCTGAGGTGGGGCAGCAACCGGACATTTTCCTAGCGTATTCCACAAAATGTAGTCCCCCGAAGTGACCTATCACAGCGCATAAAATTGATAAAAGATTATAGCCGATGTCAACATGAACCTAATATCAGATTGAAAGTAATTGAGACCATAAGCTAATCCAATTATACCTGGGCTGAAACGTCTACAGGTGCCCTGACTGCAGGAAAGATGCTTACCTGCAAACAGCCCTTTGGTGTAAATATCCAGAATGGAAACCTGACTAGTGGAGGGGGAAAAATGGGAAACTAGACTGACAAGTAAATACATATTTAAAACCGGAGCCAGAAACATAAATTGGAGACAGTTGTTAACTACAGTTGATTTCTGTATGCAAGGTTGCCAAGGCGGGCTGCCATCAGGTGTCACAAGCGGCCTGCCATGGAATTGCGACCCCGCCAGGGTGACAATGCGGCAATAAGTCAACGTATGTGGGGGGAAAATAAAAATAAAACATATGTACAATCTATAATAAGGTATTATGCCTTCCTTAAGTCCTTCGGAGTTGATACACTCCACTTGTTAATTAGAGCATAGCAATTCAAGTAGTTGACTATAATAAGGTATGATTGCCTGAAACTAACCATTATTGAGATCCAAATGTTCCTTTGTTTTCAACAAAGCTAGTCAGGGAAGTTTTCATTCAGATTAAGTATACCAGATATGTGGTTGGAAGAACAATTCATATAAATGAGAGAATTGGAGGACAAGGAAAAGATATTGGCATAAAGCAGTCCTTTTTTGGTATTCCTCTTGAAGAGTAACTGCGATTGAAAACAGAAAACACTTACAGATTTAGGGTCAATAGTCATTCCCGACAATGAGGGTCCTATCATCTTGAATGAAACCTGAATAATAAAACAGAAGTTAACTCTACTATGAGGAAAAGAAAATGAAAACTGAACAATAGTAGAAGTTAACTATGCTATGAGGAAAAGAAAATGAAACAGCAAACACTGAAGCAAACTAATCAAAGTAGAGAACCAAAATCGTCCTGTAGGTATGTAAGATGAGTCTTCATTAAAGGAAACCAAAGATTATCACAAAGAACACAAAGCGACCCAATAGTTTTTTCTTTTCTGTTCCATGTCTCTGGAGCTACACAAAGTTTTAGTTTCAAAACATGCTGCTAAATTTTAAAATTATCAGTTGTTAGACCAATGTTGTCTAGGAACAAGATTATTGTTCATATTTTGGTTTTCTTAATGTGGAAATGGGAAAAAAAAGTGCAACTGAAATCAAAAAGGAAAACACGTACCTTTGCATAATTGTATGCCTGCCAGCAAAAGGGCTCCTCCAGATCAACCGCTTTAAGATCCTTATTCATTTTCTCCATTAGGTAATCCTCAACATTAACCATGCTACAACTAGATTCTGTTTCAGGATCACTATCTTCATCAGGCATACTTCCAAACATTGTTCCATTTGGAGGCCTCTTTGGGGATTGCAATGGAGCAAATTTAACTGTTCCAGGAAAAGTTGCCTCAATGCTCTTCCCAGAAGCACTGCGAGCATTTGTTACTATCTTCCACTCTAGTGAATGCTCAGTGTTTGAAACTGCTCCAAGTGAAGGTGTCCCATCGAAAGAAATCACCCGTCTCCTTGGGAAAGGCATGGTGACTGTGCAAAACTCTATTGTTAAAGGGGCTTTATAGCCTTCCACAAGGCTCAACTTAAACAAAAAAGCACCTTCATTTTCTGAGACCATTGAAAGCTGGTAAAACCCCTTTACTGGAGGCCCCACAGAACAAATGGCCTGATAACGCATTAAGACAAAATTCCCAAGTGGAGGTGAAAAGGTAATAGCCTGTTTATCACCACCGTGCTCGGGAACTTGAGCACAAGGGTGGAAGGATAATGACTCAATGCGGCCAGAATCCAACCCGGTCAATGGGAAAGAAACATCAGGCAATCCTTCCAACTCTGCCCTACAGTTAACCTGACCCGAAATTGTTATGCTGTCAGGTATCTCATCTCGATCATACATTGCAGCATGGACTGTGTCATGAATAGTCAACAAAATCCGTTGCTTTCCCCTGTAAAGATAAGGTTTCCAAGCTGGTTGTCGGCGCTCCGCAGGAGGCATATCAGCAGGAGAAAACCCATTAGTTTTGATGGCAGAAATATTAGAGTAGCTCATGTCCAGTGGAGTACCTACACCCAAGAAAAACAAAATCATAATAAGCAACAGTATACACATTCACACCACCAAAATCTCTAAACACCACAGAAGACATACTACAATAATATACTCCTTAACAAAGATTACCAACCAAAGGGCATTGAACTGATGATGAAAGTCCGAAGTGCATCCTTGTCCAAGGGCCTGAAACCCATTGGTGGAACAGCGGACATAACAGCTCCACTTGCAGCCAAGCCAGAGACAGCTGATGTTGCAACAGGTGCTCCTACAGGCTTTGCTCTGGCCGAGATACCTGAAATTCCTATACTTCCTGTAAGGGAATCTAGTAACCCTCCCACTGAGGGAGATGCAGCAACAACGATGTCAGGCTCTGCTGCTTCTCCAAGTATAACATCTCCGATTGTATGAGACACAATAAATGCCCTAATTCACGAAATTCATGAAGGGCAGGGGCAGGGCAATATTAGCACTTGAACAAACAACAGAATCAAATAAGTAATCAAAGTGTGGATTGCCATAATCTGTGATAGCGGACAAGGGCAACAACAAATATATATCTTACATTTAGAAATTGTATGCAACGCGTGCAGCAGCCAGAAAATCTAACATGCGAAAAATGTTACAAAAGAACATATGCCAGTTGCCAGATCAAGAGGGAGATAGTCGGAGGGAACTGGACAGGAATTCTAGCAGAAGATTTTTAAAGATATGTTTGGATTACCTTTTCTTTGGGGAATATAAAAGAAAACAGGAGAGAATATTTTTTCTTGTTTGGTTTAGAATCAAATTAGCAAGGAAAGAAATTAGGGAGGAACATTTAAACAGAGAGAAGGAAAAATGACGGAAAAGCAATCTTTAATTAATTATTCCCCTTCAAAGGGGTCACGTGCTTAATATTTTAATTTATATTCTTTTTTATTCTATTCTATTTTATGTTGATTTATTTCTTTTTTCTTTGTTACTTTCTTTCCAACAAGGGAAAAAAAAAAAAAAAATTGTTCATTTTCTACTCCTTTTTCCTACTTTTCTCTTTTTCTTGTCTTTAAACCAACCATAGCATGAAAACAATATCCCCTCAATGAACCTCTGTGCCGTATTTTCCCAACAGTCCAGGTAATTCAGAGCAAGACCACAAGTTGAAGAAGTCTCAACTGCAGGCGACTTATGAAATGAAAAACCAAAATATCAACATGATGACCAATTATGACAAATGACAAAAAAATTAATTAGATGTTCTTTACTATTTACGAATGTAATTTATGAAAGTCTACTAGCTATAAAATAGACTTTAGCACATGCTAAGTGCTAATTTATGGGGTAACAAAAGTAAAACAAGTACATATCTGAGATCCGAGAATTTAAATGCATTGGGGGGAAAATCTTTTCACCAAGCATGTAAAAGTACAACTTACCATACCCTGTGATGCATGGGAGATCAAGGAGAACAGCAGAAAAACTCTTATCTGATCCTATAGCACTTCCACAGTCTGAACTATTGCACATGCTTGAATAGGATTTCAAATGATAAGGTTCCACCAAAGGCAAAACAAGGATAGCATAAGGACCTTTCAAATGTAAGACCACAGGCCATAGTAGAAAATTCTCCCTTTTCTCTTCTCTATTGATGCACAGACTAATTACATGACGAGTAATTGGATCATCAACCCATGAATCTGATCCTTTAACTGACTGGCTTAAACGAAGACCGTATCCACGAGCAGACCCCTCCCTACAAAATTTAACCCATTAACCCAACAAGTTACGGCTTCAAAACTCAACAATAAATGTTTGAAAGCACTCTCAATTACAACAATGTATTGCAGAAAGTTGTGTAATTTATATTTCAATCCATCCCTATAAACAGAAACGGATATGCATACAACATACAATGATAACAAAAAATCAATAAACATCATTGTGCATTTGGAATTCAATAAGATGAACCTGCTACTAAGAAGTAAGAATGCCAAGCACAATCTATAATCAAACACATGAAAGAGATCCCCAAATATTTTTTACTACAAAGCTGAAAGTGCACAATTTCTAGTCTCACTTTCTATCATGAAAGATTTCTGAAATCAATCCATAATCAAGCATATAAAAAGAATCAATAAATATTACTATCTTCAAAGCGGAAAGAATGAGATCAAACCACATTTCTTTGCTCCACAAATTGAGCACTTCAAATAGTCTGAAGAGGAGCACTGAATTTTGACACATCAACAATGTTATGTACCCTTAAATAGCCCTTACTGTTATCATACAGTGTAACTGCCATAACATGACTTTGAAAACATGATCCTTATGAAACAGATACACCTAAAGAGCATCTATTACGTTTACTAGCACTATTACGTTTACTAGCACCGTTTCGAATGACACCTGGATAACATAGATAATTACATATACAATAATACAAAATTCTTACAAAAATGCAAAGCAAAACAAAATAACACTCCGGCAGCAAATAAACGCCGTGCTGCGCTGACACCATATTTTCGAAAGCATTCTACGTTATTTCAATCAACTAATAAAGAAACGCCAAAATTATCAAAACAAAATACTGGCTGGAAGTTTCTCATTAACCACTAAAAAACCTAGGTAGGATTCACCAAGAGAAACATAAAATTTCAGGCAAAACAAACAAACAAAAATTCCGACTGAGCACAAGATTTGAACTTTCAACCTCTTTTTGCGGTCGGTGAAAGCAGCAGCCAACTCCGAATCATTAGGCAAGCCATTATATTTAAAGCTGTCATCGCTTTCCTTCTCACAAGACACGCGCCACCGCTTCTCCACCACCGGGAATCTCCTGATATTTTGGTCCAACGGACTGTAAGAATCTCACTTATACATCGATCAGACATTGTGAAAATCATACGAAAAAAGGGAAGAGGAGGAAGAATCACCTAGAGAAAACAACGACATCCTGATTGTTGAGAATCCAGAGGGCTCTGATGTTACAACCCCTCGACATTTGCATTATTTCTCACCTCAATTTGACACTTGATTTCAACTTGATTCTTCGGAGCATTTGGTCGGGGAAGCGACTGGGAATTCAGATTTAAAAAAGATAAAAGGAGAGGATTGTAAATGTATTTCTTTTTCCTTTTTTTTTAAAGATAAAAGGAGAGCATTTTCCAAAATAAATAAACCTATTTTTAATTTTAAAAAATGTAAATGTTTCTCCATATTTGTTTTTATAAATATTGTATCGTAAAAGTGTGTGGTTGTATGGAGCAAGTTACACAAATTATAAAATGAAAATAAGAGGATGAAGTGTGAGTCCGGTGAAATCCACTCCCAACTCAAGTTCCCATTCCCTTAACGAGGCGTTTGGTTCGGATATCTAAGATTTCCACTGGGAATCTTAAGTAGGGAATGCAACATGCCCATCCACTGGGAATCTTAAGTAGGGAATGCAACATGCCCATGTTTGGTTCGGGACATGTTTCATGTGGGAATCTCACATTCCCACCGAGGTGGGAATGTTGGGTGTTTTAGGTGTGAATCACATTCCCACCTGGAAGGCAGGTAATCTTAGATTACCACCTCCACTTTACCTACTTTTATATTAATTTGACTTTTATACCCTCACTTTTTATACTTATTTTATTTTATAAATTTAAATATTTGTATTCTAAAAAATGATAAATATATGAAATTTAATTTTAAAAAATAAATTGGAAAATTTTTAAATTATTTAAACATATTTTTTAAATATATATATTCTCATATTTTAATATATATTTTTATATTTTTATATATATTCTCATATTTTAATATATTCTCATATTAAATAAGTAACTATCACACGATAAATTACATATAAAGAATTTTCAATATTTTAAAAAAAATAAATCGGCTTAAATATTTTTATTGTGTAGCAAAATGACATATTTATAACATTCGTTCAATTGAAATTCAGGGACATTATGGTAAATTAATTAGAACTAGAAATTTGAGATTCTCAATCTAACCAAACGCAATAATAATCTTAAAACATCAAAAAATAAGATTCCCAGCAATCTCATATTCCCAGTAATCTTACATTCCCAGCAATCACATTCCCACTGGTAATCTAAGATCCCTCCAACCAAACGCACCGTAAATGTTAAACAAATTTTTAAAAAAAAATAAAGAAACAAGATTTTTTTTTTAACAAAAACCAAAAAGAAAAAAACCTATCTGGGTTGGTCAAGTCTCAGAGGATTCGATTTTCCACCCTGCCTTGTCCATTTTCTCACTAAATTTTTTAGGATTCCATTTTCCACCTGGTGCCTTGTCCATTATCTCTTTGTCCATTTTTTCACTAATTTTTTTACCACAACAATCAGTACATGCTAGAGGAAAAAAAAATGAAAAAGAAAAAGGAAAAATGAAGGAGGGAATTCACTAAATTCATTCATTAGTGAAAAAATAATCCGACTATTTGTTTTTTTTTATAGTGTTATCCAGCTTTAATTTCACACTTTTTTTCTTAACCCAAAAAAAAAACAAAAAAAAAAAACAAAACAAAACAAAACAAGACACACACACTTTTTCAGTAAATTTTATCCCTTCCCTCGTTCAAAGGAGAGTAAAATTTTGTTTAAGTCCTTCAAAAGACTTATCTCTTTCCCTTCTGTTAAAAGACGGGTATTATTAATAGATTATATTTATGATCATATAAATTCAATTATCAATTTTACCAGTTTATTTTAAAAATAATCAAGCAAATTTTTAAATACAAATAGAAAACATGTTTTAGAAAATAAAAAAACAAGCAAACAATAATTAATTTGTTTGTTTACCGGCTTCGGCTTCTCAAAAAAAAAAAATTGTTTAGTATTTTAGTCCTAGTAGTACCTATTTCAGGATTTAGCTGCATAAATCCTGCTCAAAATTGGGCTTATCATGAGTGTCACTGTGTACCAAAAAAAATTGCGCGTACCGTAGTACAAAAACTCTGCTCATAATGATCTAATTATCGATTCATTAATTAATCATTTTCTTTTTTGGGTAAGAATCAATCATTTTCTTTGAGACTGGCTTTGCTTTTAGCCCATTTTCATCCTAATTAACTGATTAGGGTTTAGAACCACAGTATATTGTCTAAAAATAAAGTTAAAAAATGACAGTTTGGCTCAGCATCTTTATTTTTCTTTCTCAAATATTCATTGAGTGATTTTTTTTGGTAAGCCCATTGAGTGATTTAGAACCAATAACTAAGGCCCGAAACAAATTAAAATACATTACTGTTATGTTTTTTTTTTTTTGTAAACATTACTGTTAAGTATGTTAAGTAGTCTCATTAATTTTTTAAGTTTTAATTTGTTAATTAATACTACATTTTAAAATTGGAAAAAAGGATAAATAGGTCTTTTTTCTTTTCAAAAAATTCAAATCAGTCATTTTTCTATTTTATTACCAAAACAGTCCTCTACAAATGCTAATTATGTTCAAATCAGTCCTTTTTTCACTAATTATATTCTAATTGCTGACGTGGCAAGGGTTTTAATTTAAACCTGACACGTGTGCATAATATTAGTCATTTTTCTTTTATCTTTTGCCAATTCAGTTCTAAACTTTTATTTTGTTCTATTTAGTCCTCTACCCCAATCACTCATTTTTATATTAATTGGCCTCAAACCTTTCAAATTATTTCATTTTAGGCCCAGAACCTTAAATTTTTTATTATTACTAATCCATTTATCAAATAAATGCACAACATACTTCCATAAATAAAATTAAACACCAAACCTCATATATTGGGTTCGACTGCTTTGTTATCGGGTCTTTCAAGTACCGGAATTTTACGGACTCTCTCTAATAACCACTCGACCGCAACCGATTGTTCATTGGTTTTGGTTTCCTTCAGTAACAATCAACAGAATCTTACTTTGCGTCCTACCTTAGGATGTAGCAATATTTGAGTAAATGATTTAACTTGAATTTTTGGAAGGTTATGGATACAGGAAGCCTTGGTTTTATTAAAAATATTAATATTATTAAAAATATTAAAAAAATAGCCTGAATTTTATTGTCCACAAAGTATGATTGTGCTGATTGTTGCTGAAGGAAACCAGAACCAATGAACCATCGTTACGGTCGGGTGGTTAGAAAGAGACCGTAAAATTCGGAACTTCGAAGACCCGGTAACAAGGCGGTCAAACCCAATGTATGAGGTTTGGTATTTAATTTTATTTACGGAAGTATGTTGGGCATTTATTTGATAAATGTATTAGTAATAATAAAAAAATTAAGGTTCTGGGCCTAAAATGAAATAATTTGAAAGGTTTGAGGCCAATTAATATAAAAATGAGTGATTGGGGTAGAGGACTAAATAGAACAAAATAAAAGTTTAGAACTGAATTGGCAAAAGATAAAAGAAAAATGACTAATATTATGCACACGTGTCAGGTTTAAATTAAAACCCTTGCCACGTCAGCAATTAGAATATAATTAGTGAAAAAAGGACTGATTTGAACATAATTAGCATTTGTAGAAGACTGTTTTGGTAATAAAATAGAAAAAAGACTGATTTGAATTTTTTGAAAAGAAAAAGGACCTATTTATCATTTTTTCCTTTTAAAATTTGCGTCCATATGTTTAGTATTTCCCAAACCCACCACAATTTTTTTTTGGATGAATGGCGCAACAACGCAGCTAAGAAACAGAAAACAAAATGAAAAGAGGTGCAAAAGCAACAAACAACTAAAAACGGGGAAACCAAGTCCCAGCCATATCACCCGACAGAAGAGGGCGAACATCATCCGGAGGGAACGCCCACGTCCTAAAGAACTCCTCCGACCGCGCGCCATGCTTAGCCAAGCAATCCGCAACAGAATTGTCCTCCCTAAGAATGTGGAACCACTGGTAACCAGGATGATGAGCAAGTGTGTCCTGGATGTTTCGAACCAACGCAAAGTAACTGTGATCAGGCGATAGCTCCTGGCGAATGAGCCTAAGAGCTTCCTCAGAGTCAGAATAACAACAGACAAGTTCCATTCCCAAATTGTGAATCCTCTGAAGACCATTCCAAATAGCATGGAGCTCAGCATCAAGATTGGATGAAGTGCCAATAGAACCAGAAAATCCCTCCACCCAATGTCTATCGTCGTTTCGAATGACACCACCAAACCCTGCTCGACCAGGGTTCCCAAGAGAACTACCGTCCACATGAAGAATCAAGCCATTAAAGTGTTCAGAATTCCATTGGACAAGTCGAAGTTCTCGCGATCGTGGCAGCCGGCCACAGGCCTGTTCAAAGGCCATCCCTAAGAAACGTGCACGACGGACCGTAGCTTCAGGCCTCAAGCCGAAAACATATGTTGTTGCGCCAACTCCAAACCAAATAACCGTCCATTGGTTGGCAGACCATGTGCAACCAAACCGAGATAGAAAACCACTAGCCTCCGAGTAATGAGCAATCCATTGAGATGAAGGCACTCCACCCATACGCGTCCAATCCGCGGCTTAGCAGCTAGTTCCTGAACTCATTCTGAGACTTCCACCACCCAAGGGCAATAAAAAAGTAAGTGCATAAGGTCTTCAACAGCTCCACACATAGAACAGTTAGGAGAGCTGCAAATACCACGATTGAAACGCACAACATTGGTAGGCACTGAATTATGAGCTGCAAGCCATGCAAAAACCCTCACCTTTTCCGGACCAACAATTTTCCACGCCCAAGATTTGAGCCCATCAATCCGTAAGCCCCGTTGTTCCAGAATGTAAGCATAGCCGGACTTCACTGTGTAGCGCCCTGACGATGACAATGCCCACACCTGCATATCCTTGGCCAATTCATAGCACACCAGGATACCAAAATCCCGCGCTTCCTGTTGTATATTCTCCGGCACAGAAGAGTATAGCTCACTCCATCGCCAAGAACCATCTCGGAAAACATCCTTAATACGTAATGCCGAATCTGAAATATGCACATATGGTAGTCGAGGGGCAATCGGACCCCCACGGAGCCAATTAGAATGCCAGACACTACTATTACCATCCCCAATTTTCATCTTGAAGCCATGGAGCAGCAGCAGCATCACCTTAGCCATCGATCTGTATATAACGGAGGCTCCAGGCTTGGAGTTGAGCTCGCTACCTCGCCTGCCATACTTACCAGCCAATATACACACCCACGGCTTGGAAATTCCCAAGTAAAATTCCGAGAATACCTTGCCGAGGAGCGCCACATTCATATCACGAGCACGCTGAAGTCCAAGACCGCCCATACTCCGAGGCCTAGCCACCTTGTCCCAACTGACCAAAGGAATCCCTTTGCCCCTAACATCCCTCCAAATGAACTCCTGAATACACTTGTCAATTTAATCGCAAGTAGTTGTTGGAAGCCAACAACATTGCATGATATATGAGGGGATTGACGAGAGGACCGCACGCGCCATGGTAATACAGCCTGCCCTATTAAGTAGAGCCCTTTTCCA
The DNA here is from genome assembly GCA_030278955.1 of Hygrophila difformis. Lineage (NCBI taxonomy): Eukaryota > Viridiplantae > Streptophyta > Magnoliopsida > Lamiales > Acanthaceae > Hygrophila > Hygrophila difformis. The sequence goes on from JAOANR010000007.1 coordinate 16,619,217, forward strand.
ATACCTCATGCAGCCATGCATTCTCTTCAACAGGAATTCGAAGTGAGCGTGCCGCACTACTCCATGAAAGAGAGGAAAACCTAGGTATTTTCCAAGGTCCTCAGAAAGCTCAATATTAAGGATGTTTGTAAGCTCCTGCCTTGTGTGATTAGAGACCGACTCCGAAGCATACATTAGAGATTTTCCAGTGTTAATGCGTAGTCCAGAAAGCCCAGCAAAGCTAACTAGGATGGCATCAATACACTGGGCATTTTCGACCTTCGCCTGAGAGAATAGGAGTATATCGTCGGTGAACATAAGATGAGACAGTGGTGGCACATTGCGACTTAAATGAACCGGATGCCAGAGCCCATCCTCCACACTCTTTACCACTGTACAAGAAAATTTCTCCATAACAATAATAAATAGATATGGTGATAAAAGGTCACCCTACTGTAGACCCTTAGCCGGAGTAAATAGATCAAGAGCCGAGCCATTCCAAAGAAGAGAATAAGTCGGAGACCTCACACAAAACATGACAAGTCGGTGCAAGTTGTATGGTATGCCCATATCCGAGAGGCACCCATCCGAAAAATCCCAAGAGAAGTTGTCATAGGCTTTCTCCAAATCAATTTTCAAAAGGAAATCCTCAGAACGCCTATGTCGGTTCCGGAAAGTAGATATAACCTCTTGAAGAATAATAGCGTTCCCAGTGGTGCCCCGCCCAGGGAGGAAAGCAGACTGATATGGCCCGATGTACTTCTGGAGGAAAGGCCGCAAACGATTCACAATGACCTTTGTCAGAATCTTATAAATGACATTACATAAACTGATAGGCCGAAAGTGTCTGATTTCTTTCGGAACATCAATCTTAGGAATGAGACAAATATAAGTAGTCGAGATAGAATGTTCAAAAGAACCTAACTGCATTGCCTGACCAATGAACTCCCACACCGACGGTCCTACCGATGACCAATACAATTTATAGAACTCCGCCGGAAACCCATCAGGACCAGGGGCCGAAAACGAAGCCATGCTTTTCACTACTGCGTGCACCTCATCAATAGTAATATCATGACCAAGAGTGGTCGGATCAGGAAGGGGCGGCAGTGACATAAGCGGCAATAAAGAAGGCGGGCTAGGCGCTGTATAGCCAAATAAATGGCAGAAATGAGCTCGAGCATGGGTTTGGAGGCTAGCATCCTCCTCGGTCCACTGGCCATTAATTTCTAATCCATTAATTCTAGTGCGCCTTTGGCAAATCTTCGTTTGAGTTTGAAAGTACCGCGTGTTACGATCACCATGCCAGAGCCACTTATCATTCGATTTTTGAAACCAAAAAAATTATTCTTGTTTTAATACTTCATCTAACTCATTCAGGAGTTGTATCTCAAGCATGCGATGCCTCATGAAATCGACCCTGTTCAGTAAAGACCGAACACCTTGAAGTCGCCTCAGCACATTCTGTTTCCTCCTCCGAAGGTGACCAAAATGGTGAGAATTGATATAAAGAGATGCCTCTTTAACTGACTGAAGCCTGGCAGACAAAGAAGGTTCCCCCATACACCAGGCTGCATCAACCACATGTTCATAGTATAGATGGTGTGACCACATAGCCTCCCCCCGGAATGGGCTCCTACTAGCAGGCCGAGCAGGAGCCGCACACGTGAGTAGCAAGCCATTGTGAACCGAGCCGCGTTGTGGTAACACTTGGACGACAGTTTCTGGGAACATAGAAATCTATTCGGCATTGGCCACAGCCCGGTCCAGCCGTTTCATCGCCAAAGGCCCACCCGTAGTATTCTTTTGCCACGTGAATGACTCCCCCACCGTATGCACAGTACTCAGCCCACAATCCGAGACATGTCACGAAATAGCTCGCATTGGCGTTGAGAGACCGACATACCCCAAACTTCCGAAGAGGACATGACTTCATTCCAGTCACCAATGGCCATCCACGGACCAAGGGTAGACCGTGACACCTCCCCCATGTCATGCCAGTCCTGGCAACGCATGCTCACCACAGGATTTGCATATACTGCTGTCAAATACCAAGTGACATCCCTATCACAGAGTTTGATAGTAATTAAGCGGCTAAACACCGACTCAACCGAGACAGTGAAAGGTGTTCCAAGCCGCCTGAGTAACCAGATCCCTCCCGCACGACCAATGCTCTCAATGATATGCATTGATTCATAATCACAGCGATAGAATGGATCCTGAAGCCTCTCAAAGAGGTCCTGCGGTTCCAAGATACAGACAAGAGAAGGTTTATGCACCTTCAATACATTGAAAATATGGCGTTGTGTAGGCTTTTGCATGGCGCCACGAACATTCAATGCAAGCACTGTAAATTATTGGAAAACAATCATGAGGAAACATGGGCACCTTCCTCCGAGCCCGCCACCCCATTTTCACCAGATCCATTGCCGAATTATATGGATCTAGAGCTGCAAACTTATTCTCATTGGTAGTCCCAGTTGTCAACTCACGTCTTGGTCGTTTACCCTTAAAACGGTCCACCGAATCCACCAATCCTTCATTAAAATCCAGAGAGATATTCGTAGGGTTGAAATTCTCCATAACAGCGGGACTTTTTCCTTTGTTAAGCGGCCGACGAGCATGGTTCCGGCCGTGTTGATGTTTGTTAGTAATATTGGCCAAAGGTGTAGCCTCCTGTTTAGCCGGAGGTCGCCGTGGCTGCCGAGGAGGCCACTTCACAGTCACCCAATCACCATGTGTTTCCACATTTCCATTAGTGCAGGAAACCCTAGAGGTAGAAGCCCTATTTTTGGCAACCCGCGGTATGTCCTCCACATTATTAGTATTAGTATCCATTTTATCCACCAAATCCAGACACGAATCTCCTTCAGAAGGTAATAATCCCTCGTCGTTATTCGCCTGCCCTAAATTATCTCCAGCCATCTCCAACCCTACGTCAACTGTGCCACTGGTGGCGGGATGTGCTGGCATTGTCGGGTGATCCGGTGTCGACTGATGAGGTGGTTGGCCATGCAAACATTCCCCAAGGTTGAATCGGAAACGGCCACATGTCGTACAAAGATGGTGAAGACCTTCATATGCCACGTCTTGCCAATTATCATTAACCATAACCCTCCCAATCACCGGCTTGCTCAGATCGATTTCGACGCAAACTCGGCCGTATCGACCTCTCGTAAGATCTTCGGAATTTGCATCCGCCCTCAAAGATTTTCCAACCATAGTTGCAATGAGTAACAGCATATCTTCTTCAAAGAAAATTGGATCAAGATAAGGAAAACGTATCCAAACGGATGTCTTCGTGATCACCTCTGCTGTAGCGTGTGTATCCTTCGACCACGATGCTACTGCCAACGTATGATAAAAAATCGACCATGGCCCATCGAAGAGAGCATGGCGCCTATCCTCCGCGGAGGAAAACTTGACCAAAAAAATAACCTTTGTTGCTATCCACCACCCTCATATGGCTTTTAGGTTTCCATGGTGAGGTCAATATTGTTTGCATAACCGATAGCCCTACTCGCTTGCCGAGTATTCGAACGACCAGTGCATCCGCAAATGGTAAACTAAGTCGATTGATCGCGGTATCATGAATGTGTATACGCGGCAATAGAGGGTTGCCATCTACCAAATCCAACGACACCAACTCACTATAAGGAACAGAAGTGACAGACGGCAGGGTATCAGATGGGGGACGAGGGGTTACAATGTCACGGAAGGAAGGCTTGTCCGACGGCACGCCTGGATCAGGCGGCGCCAGGGGCGGAGTTGGGGTGGAGGCAGAAGTGGGCAGCATACCCTAGAGAGAAGATTTCCCACTACCTAAATGATTAGCGGGAATCAATTTTTCTTCTATTTTCGATTTTTTAATCTAAAATCTTTGTTACGTTAAACTATCCTCGTTGAATTCAAATAATCAAGATAAAAAAACCCACCACAATTTGTTACAAAAAAAAAACCATGTATAGTAAAAAAATTATCCGAAATGATAAGAACCATAGTGAAAAAAATAACATAAATATTAAAAAGATTTAAAGTAAAAAAAATAAAAAATTAAGCATTTAAAATTTAAAAATTAGAGCAAAAATTATTATTTTTCCTAAATGGTTAAAAAAAGTTATTTTTTTTTAAAGATAAAGTAAAACTCATTTGGAAAGGTGAATAATACTCCTCCGTCCCATGTAATGTTTGTTGTTTAACTTTTTGACACTGTTCATTGTTCAACTTTGACTCAAATTTATTGTAAGTATATATTTGGAAAAAAAAATATTCGAGTTGGATCTTGTTAGAATCGTATGATCACGTAGTTTAAGAAATATATATTTTATATAATTTTTCATTGTACATATTTTGATATATTAACGATTGAAAATGTGCATTGGATTGTGTGCAGAAGTCAAACAAGACAAGTTAAATGGAACATGAGAGTAACAATAGAAAAAAAAAATCACCTAACGGTGATAAATTAATAAATTAAAATCTTAAAAAAATTTAAACTAGTATTACTAAAAACTACTACTACTAGTTTTCAAAATGGAGTAATGTGACAACCTCACGTAGCATGCCTACGTGATGATGTAAAGGCAAATCAGTTGACCACACTAAGGCTTAGAAACCATTGGCGAAAGTTCATTCAACATGTGCGGATGCGGATTGTCATTCACCATCACATATTCACATTACCTACCTATTCATACAAACTGCAATACAGTCACTATGCAACAACTGTAAAAACAGCACACACATCCATAATTAGTCCAACCTTCTTACATGCCAGAGAAATACTAGTGTACTACTGCACCAAACAAACTTACTTATTATCATGCCATATAATTTTACAGTCATTAGGTTGCACTTTATTTAGAACTCGACATCAACTGTCTTGTCCCATCTCCTGACTTCATGAACGCCAGTTTTTAATTATTTAAAGGCCAACACAGGCATAGTTGATCACGGATCCAGCTCGTCGTTTGGTCCTAGCACTGACCTTCCACTTTTCAACAAGAAGCTTCTTTAACCTAGGACAAGCTGTTACAATTGTAGCTACTGCAGCTTCCGTAACACGAGGACAGTAAACCATGTGGCATGACTCGATTAATTTGCATTGTCTCGTGAGGTAGCTAATGCCCATGTCGGTTATCTGTCGACAATGTGATATAACTATGTCTTTTAGCAAAGGGCAAGACTCACCCACCTCCAGCATCGCATTGTCTCCCAGATTCTAAGACATGAAGATTTAGTACAAATTAAATAATTGTCAGGCTAGAACATATAGAGTTAAAGAGATACCGAGTAATATGTCAAAGAATGAATCAGGATATCAAAAGTGAGCACATGGAGGCACACCTGAAGCACACTAACATCCAGATAACTGAGATTTGGACTGCCCCGAGCAACAGCTATTATTCCGGCATCCCCAATTTTATGGCAACCGCTTACATTCAGATGATGCAGAGAGCAGCCTCGACCAACTGAAATCAATGCCTCATCTCCTACCCTGGAGATTAAAAGAAAGAAATGTTTGATTCAAGATAAAACCATTAATGGATAAATGCTATGCCAAGAAACACCATAATACCAAAGTCAGATGAATCATCTAAAAAGATGGTTAATCAGTATGAAATCATATTCCTATATTGGACAGATTGTCTTTTCCCAAAACAGATAGCAGAAAATCCATAGATAATTCAGCCACAGCTGAGATTGGATGGAGTAAAATAAAAATGAAGCTCCAGGGTTATAAATAAATAGAATTCAGATTATTTACTAGGAAGTGTTATATCAGAATTCAGAAAGCAATTCTTCACACCACGATTCGGAGGGAATGGGGGATGGAGTACAAAAGAGAGACAAGGAAAAACAGAAACTCAAGACAAAAAATTAGGAAAAATGAGTGGGTGAATTTGCTTTTGCATATCCTGAAAATCATGAAAGACAAAGGACACGATTTCAGCGATAGAATTTTTCATAATGAATCAAAAATGAATGCCTGCACATAAAGGTTGTCACAGAGAATCACATATGACTCGGTCTCGGATAAAACCTGTCAGCTGTGACTAAGGCTGAAATAATTGACAGTCATAGCAAGCAACAGCTTCACATTAACAAAGAAAAATGGTGTCATAACAGCAAACACATACAATTCAAAAAGACACAAAAGGACAAAACTTATAATCAAGAGATGAGAAGATCTCATCAGGTGTAGTGTAGTACTTACTAAGTCAACTTATGGTGTACCGTATTACCTGTCACAGAATCGGATGCTGAGCTCTGTGAGAAATTTACAGTTCTTACCAACAGAAATTATTCCTCTATTTCCCACCTATTATTGTGCAAATGAGAACTCAATTAGTAACAAGAATAATGTAGAGTGTCGCCAACATGCATGTACAATATTACAATTGAATCATCATGAAAAGATATTGGCTCCAAAAAATATTCAATTTATTTCAAACAATATATGATTTTCGCATGCTAGGATCCCAATAAGCACTTCTAATCTTCTGGCATAGTTATTTAATGTAAAGTGATTTTATCCAATGATAACTCACCAGACTTTCCATTAACCAACATAAAAGCTGTTATAACATGCTGGGAATATTAACTCCATAAATAAAGTATGTTTCTAGTTTGAGCCTCAAAGCAGCATCTTATTCCTCCATCCATAAATAATGTCCTTATAGGACATTGCATATATATATATAAGAAAATGATTAAATGATAGAGATGATTAAAATGACAATTTTAACCCTATTTAATAGTATATCACATAATAGAACTACATTATTTTTTCATGAGAAGGTAAGGTAAATTTGTAAAATAAAATACTTCCTCGTTTTTAAAAGAAAGTTACATTTGCAAATGTGGCACTATTCACACAAACACTTTAACTTAAAGTTTTATCATAGTTATACAAGTGAAAATATAGCCAAGTGAGATCTTGTTAGATTCGTCTCGTCTTGTAGTTTTTAGATATCGAACTTTTAGAATTTTTACTTGTACCGAACTTGAGTTATAATTGTTTAAAATGTACACTTGACTGCGTGTTGGGTGGGTCCGTAGCAAACACTAAAAAACAGAGGAAGTATTATGTACTATTTCATATGGGAAAAATGTAAATGAGATATAAACTTTAACAGAATTTTGTTTCTGTAATGACATTCTTGGGGGAGGCAGTATATTTTTCTAGGATTTGTAAGAGCTTCCAAATCATGTAATAGGACTTGCACCTTGTCATTACTCAGAGATACAGAGTTAAATAATCACAAGGCAAGAATAATCTGAATTGAGTGATGGATGAGTTTGAGGCAAGTATCAAGTTTTAGAAAACTTTATTTGATTCTTCATATATTGGTAACTGAAGCTTTATCTTTCCAATTTTGAAAGAATGTAACATAGTATAATAAAATCTAAGTTGGATCACAACCATATATCTTTTAGAAGTTTCAATTTATAAATTGAGTAAAAGTAAGTCAAACCAAGTAACTTGGCTTATTCACCCCTTTTAATTTGAACAGAGAAACTGTTGGTCTCTATCCTCTCCATAAGTCAACAATGACATCAACCAAAGAGAAAACGATGACTATACAAAAACTTGTCAAATAAGCGCATCTTATAAAAAAGGATAACTCAGCCAACTAGTTACTCTATGATGAACTCAAGTAAAAGATTATTTCAAATATAATCTTGTATAGAAAGAAAAGAATGATTTAGTTCATCGAGATATTACCATTTTCTAATTTGATATGCTAAAAAAGCCAAGGGACAAAAAAAATGAACCTCGTAACATCGGCGAATATGGAGCTTCTTCAAGTTCTCGCATCCTCTAGCCACACTACATATGGAGTCATCACCAATGCCTGAGCAATCTACCAAGTGAAGAGCTTGCAAGAACTTGCAACCATTACCAATTTCACTAAGTCCATTACTATCTATCCTCTGACAGTACAGTAAGGCTAATTCGGAAAGTCGACTGCAGACATAATCCAGGCACAAGAATCAGAGAAAGTGAAAGATTAACAAATCAAGATCAGCATATGTTCCCAGTTCTTTGGAGCAGGAGACAAACTAGGAATTTGGGGGTTTGAGAGCTCTAAGGGTGCAATCATATCATAATAGAAGCGCCACAGATAAATCATATGAAAGTGGTCAGCAAGGTCATGTTCAAAAATGTAAAAGCAAGCACAAGGTAGAGACCAAACACTTACGTGCAGAATTTTCCAATAGACTTCAGCCCATCAGTTCCAATGTTATGGCAACCATTTACCTCAATATGAGTGAGGTCTGAGCAACCAACAGCAATGGAATCTAAACCATTATTACTAAGAAAGTAGCAGTCACTCAATGTAAGACTCCTCAACTTTCTACATCCTTTTCCAATGGCATACAGACTCCTGCAGATATTCCCAAAAGGTCATTAGCAAGCAAGAAATGAATCTTCTTTCATTTACTTGTTTTTCTTATCTATTTTTGTCATTTCCAAGTACAAAGAAAAAGAAATGAAAATAAAAGGCAAAGAAAGAAATCTCAACAGTCCTAGCAGTATGAAAGCACATAATTAAGCCAGAAAAAGATTGATGCAGAAAGAAATCAAGAATAGAACACACAAGCACCAAACTCATTAAGACTCGAATCATTACATCAACACTATGAATCAACTGAAAAAGGTTTCAACAAAACCCATGAATCAAATCAAGCTTACTCCTTATGTATATATAGATTTATTCAAGGGTCATAGGTATATTGTTGCGCCATCTACCACCCAATAGAATAAATATAAACTTGCATTACAACACTAGATACAAATTTTATCGAGAAGGTGGACTGCTAATAAAAAAAACCAAAAACAAGATAGAAGATCTAAAGTTATTTTTTCTGGGCCTTCTTAATAACTCATTTCGGAAAAGAAAGTAACAGCATAATAATATCTAGGATTTACAGTAAAGTATGTCATCTGGAAGTCAAGATCAATGAAAAAAAACTTAAAACTAATAAATTAAAGGTAAGAAAATGGAATAAAGGCAGGCCAGCAGCTACATGCATCTATACATAGACATGGAGAAAGTTTCTGAAAACAAATCTGACTCAGGAAAAATGAATTACCTGTCTGTGAATTTTTGGAAGTTGTACAGAGCCAGGGACTCCAAGGATAAACAGAAAACACCAACGGCTTGCAAAGCCTCATCTGTAATATTTAGACATTGTAGTTTCAGGACTTTCAATAGTGAGCATCCTTTTACAACTGCAAGCAAGCCTTTGTTATGAATGGTTTCTGAGTCTAATGTCAAAGATTCAAGAGATTTATTGTGAGATCCCACAGCCTCAAATGAAACATCAGTAATCTTAGCACATGCAGCAACAGCAAGTGATTTCAATGACCTCCCACAACCAGCAGCCAGCTGAACCAGCCCTGAGTCGCTCAATGCTTCACAAAACCGCAAATTCAAGTCCTCCAGAAACTTACAGCACTCTCCAACAGCAGCCAAGCCTCGATCTCCAATATAGCATCCCTAAAAGAAAATTCAAGTCACAAACTTTTGCATCTTCGAATATGAAAGTTCTCGATACAAGAGACTTGTGTATCATAATTTATAAGTTTGTGACTTTGTGCTTCCTCCAATTCAAGTACTACTGTGTTAGAAGATAAAACCTGATCCATACATAGAAGCATGCATTTTACAAATTTGCCCCAATTAATGCATTCTTTTATTACTTCCATCCACGTTTAAAAGGGATAGTGTCTGTCCAAACCTTCTCAAGAAGCATGAACAGATCTTAACGATATGTATCTGAACTAGAGGGAGTAATTACACAGGACTGCTTAAACTGTTAAACATTCCAAAAGGTGTTGTCAGACAAATGACATAAAGGGTTGAGACCAAGTGTGCTCAGGTGCAGACAAATTAACCTACACTACCAGCAAAAGCAGGATTTCATTTAATTGAGTGTGCTTGATGTGTTTTTCAAAGAAAGAAAGAAAGAAAGAAATATAAATAAAAATAAAAAGATGAATAATTGTTGACCAAGTGTGCTCAGGTGCACACCTAATACACAGCAGGGAAGAGAACAATAAACAAGATAACAAAATGAAATAAGACAAACAAGAAGTTAAGGAATTACCTGCAGATCCAAAGATTTAAGTACTTTACACCTCTCAGCAAGAGATATTAACCCTACATCTGTCACAGTAGAGCACCATATAAGGCTCAACTTTTCAAGTTTGACAAAGCACTCTCCTATAAAAGCCATTCCAGAGTCAGATAAACATAATGGCCCCAACGCATCATCTCCAAGCACAGTTTGATCGTAGGCATGGATAAACCTGCCTTTTGAAGAAGAGGCTTGACTAGTTCGACGCCGTTTGCCCTGCATTGGATAAACACTAAGATTGTTGGCAATCATCTCTTAGCTAATCGCAAATAAGTCACTTAGCTAATTCCCTTGGTAAAACTGTGGGTGGTCATATAAATTGTCAAAAAAATATACCAAATAGCTAAAAGCCATTTTGAATTGTTGGATTATCCAATTTTTTCAAGCTAGTGAAAGAAATAAAATAAAACTAATGATATAGGCTAATTATCACTCATTAACAATAGTTGCATGAACAAGTTATTTCAAATGTTAAATTTTATTTAAAAGCTAATTCGTGAACACAGCCCAAGTAATCAATCAGAATGCCGCCTAGGTTGCAGTGCACAGTACAATTAAATTTAACAGTAAACAGAATTTTCAACTGCTCTTTCAACAACAATGAAACTTTTGATCCACTAATGAAACAATTTAGGGCTAAAACACAACGGCAAATAACAACTTTACAACCCAAAAACACTCCGGTCATATTGAAGTAAACAGAAGCTTCACTAATCAGCTAAGCAACACAAATAAACAAAACAATTCCAACACCAAATTCAACACCACCAAATCGAACAACCCAAACAAACCCTAGAACAAATCCTCCGACAGTAATTAATTATTTAAAACAACGAAGAAAACGCGCAAAACAAAATTAAGATCCACTCACACATTGCACAGGCAATGATATGGAGATGCGTTCGTCAATAAATACACATCGCACATTAGGGAAGCAGCCACCAAGCAACTTGACGAGATTGTCCGGGGAAGCAGAGGCGGCGATGCGGATTGTGTCGCGGCTTAGGCGCTCGAGGCCGAGCCATCGCTTGCAAACCAGGGAGCAGGCGTCGCGGCTCGTCTTCGACTCCACGTGCCGGAGAATTTCCATTATCAATTCGTCCGGTAAAACCTCGTTTATCCGATCAACCCCCTTCATTTCCCTAAGTGGCAACAACTATTCCCCTTTCCTGTGTAGATTCCTCACGAGATTAAGCGTATGCACGTAGCGTGAGGTGTGCGTAAAGAGAAACAAGAACTTTGGGTGAATTCAAGATCAAGGCAAGGCAAAGCATACTTACAGAATTACAGCGAGGGGGATCAGTTAGAGATATATAGAGGGAGAGGACTGGGGGAGTATTTATAGCTGTATGGGTGTGCGGGGCTGCACCGTTTAGCAATTTTTTATAGTATAATAGCGAAAATTAAATGAATTTTTCGTTTTAAATAATAATAAATTCTAGATAATTAATTTTAAGTGTTTGGCTTTATATTTTTAAATTATAATAATTATAACAAAATGTTACTCCCTCTGTCTCATTTAACTTGTCTTGTTTGACTTCTGCACACACAATTCAATGCATTTTTTCAATCGTTAATATCTCAAAATATATACAATGAAAATTTATGTAAAATATATATTCAAAAACTACATGATCATACGATTCTAACAAGATCCAACTCGATTAATTTTTTCCTAATATGGAGTACTTGCAAGAAAAATGAGTCAAAGCTGAACAATGAACAATGTCAAAAAGTCAAATCAGACACATTAACTGGGATGGAGGGAGTATTAGTAAGAATAATTAAATAATTTTTATTTTAAATTTCTTATTATATTATAATATTTTTTATTTATATTCTTTCTATTAAATATATTTAAATTTTTTGGACATAATTATATTATTTTTTTAAATGTTAAATAGTTATATTTTTATAATATTTTTAAATATAATACATTAAATAGTTTTATATTATATTATAAAGTAGTTATAATTTATTATATATAGAAATAGATTTGTCAAATTTTTTTATAGTACTTTAAATTCATTTTTTTTTATGAGCCATTGAAGGCCTGGAAGGGGGTGGTGGGACTGTGGGAGTCCATGCCACACAAATTATAAAGGGAAATAAAAGGGAGGGATAGGGGCCGGTGGAGAATCGAACCTCCAACCTTCCGTTGGAAGTCAATGAACTTAGCCACTTGGACTAAGTCTTCATCCCTACTTTATATTCATTTATTAAATGAACCAAGCTTGAGTATTACATTGATATATTTTTTTTCCCTTCTCCTACCCATTTATAGAGTTGGAATAAATATATTTTTATATATTTTTTCTTTCGCTATTACCATGTGCGGAAAAGTATACTTATATATAATAACCTAGAGTCTGTTCTCATGCACTTATTTATAGAACTTATTAATTATTCTTATTAAAATCAGACTAGATCAGACCAGATCAAATCAGATCAGACCGGACTCATTCAGACCAGATCATATTAAACCACACTCATATCAGACCAGACCAGATCCAATCAGATCAGACCAGAAACATTCAGATTATACCAGACCAGACCAGATCTTATAAAATTCAGATCAGAACACCTTATTTCAGGCGAAGAGACTAGGGCCTTAATACTCCCTCCGTTTTAATTTTAAATGTTACGTTTTGACTTTTTTTACTACTCATTGTAGCACTTTAACTTCTATTTTTTTTTATAGTTATAGAAGACAAAATATAGCCAAGTGAGATATTGTTAGATTCGTCTCGTCTTGTAGTTTTTAAATATTAAATTTTTATAATTTTTACTTGTACCGAATTTGAGTTATTAATTATTGAAAATGCGCATTGGCATACGTGTAAATGAGAAGTGTAACATTTTTTTTTTTAAAAGGAAATATATATCACATAATTAGTCATAGTGAGAAAAATGAGTACCAAATGGAATCCTCTTGACAACCAACTTGTGATGTTTGTTGAAAATTGTGTGTCGGAACTAATCTTTGATGATTGGTTTCTTTGGTGTTCTTCCTACCTAAATTTAATTATGCGTGATGCGGTCCTTTCTAAATGTTGTATAGGCTTTCTTTCTGGGAACAGCTTATATGCAGTTGACTGCAGGTGATGTTGTGTGGGAGATGGAGTTTTTATGATGTGCTAAAAAAATGTGATAGTTGACTGCAGGTGATGTGTGGGAGAGTGAGTTTTTATGATGTGCTATAAAAAATGTGATGTCAGATAGTATTTCTATGATGCATATATTTTTGGAAGTTTTTAGCTTTATATAGTAGTGATATTAAACACATCACAAAAAAAAATATATAAACATTACAACTGTATATACAGTTAAAATAAAAGTGTGCACTCAAACTCGATTGTTTCCTATGGTTTTTACTAGTTACATTTGTAGTGGCCATGGTGTGTAATACTCATATTCTAGTAAGATTGATTTACCCTTATTATTAATTTTCATCTTTCTTTTTGAAATTGTCACTCATTGCACGAGGTGATTGATACTTGATTTTTGCTTGCATGGTTTTATATATGTGTTAGTATTTAAACCCCTTTCCAACTCATGACTAATTTATGTTGATTGGGAAACTTATATAGGGGATGTTCTGGAGTTAATGGATCCACTAGCGGATAGGGATTCAGAGAGAAAATTGTGAGATAATCCGCTCTTTGAATTTGCTATCTACTAGCGAATTCGCTTACTCCCAAACATCCCCATAAATGAGCTGCTTTCATGGCAAAATAATTGTGTCTGTGCGGTCATGTCAGCCTCTAGGTTCAACTCTTAATTAGCATCCTTGTGTGAGCATTGTTGGTGGTGTGTTGCATCTGTAAAGGGCGGAAGTTGCAGTTATTTTTAATTCTCCAATAGATTCAACTGTAGGAATGTAGTTTTTGGTGACTGATGAATGTGCTGTGCTGGAGCCCTGATGTGTTCTACAACTGACATCAATAGATGTAAAATTATAGTAATTCCCTCGATTCAAACACAACCTTAACTAATCCCTCGGGTCCAAAATACATGTGGTTTAGACACAAATCCCACAAACTAAGAAAATACAATCATTATTCAAAGTTTTTCACTTTTACCCCTACCACATAAAAAGTGGAATTAAAGTGAAAAGATAGTGCACAGTATTCTAGAAGTAATATTTAAAAAAGTATAAGGGTAATATTGGAAAAGTATAGTAAAATATGTAAAATGACAACTATTTTGGAATGTTTTTTGGTTTCTAAGAAGACAACTAAAATGGAATTATCGGTGGGGATGAGATGATCTTTATCAACCTCTTAGAATGTCTGAGTCTGAGAGATCAAGTCAAAATATCATCATACTATGTTTAAAAACATCAGGGGACGCTGAATAATACTAGTATTTATTGTCTGTGAATAAATCCATTAATAAACATGTTGTACATTCATTTCAAATCCATACCAACTCCAAATTATTCAATTTAAAAACAAGCTAAGGTTAAATTTGGAGGAAGAGACTTTGGAAAAAGGATTTAAAATACTCCGATCGTAAAAAATCGTTTCACTTGTTTGGATTAATAGATGAATTAATTAATTGAAATCCAATTAAAATATAAATCCTCTCTCAAATTCAAACACTTCAATCCAAAATGCTACTTGAGACACTTCCATCCAGATGCAATCTAAGCGAATTTATTATCCTGTCCATTTAGCGTGGCATATTAATCCAAACTTAAGTGCGATTTTTATGTTATAAATAAAGAATCGCGGTTCAGTTCTTTCGTTTTTTTGTCGGATTAAAAGTTTTAAAATGTCAAAACGAACTACTTCGACGGCGATTTATAACACAGTGAAATGTCCCATCAGGTCATCGTTTCTGAAAATTCTCCCAAAGGCCCAACCCCAACCTCACACTACAGCGACTGCGAACCGATCGCACCAAATTTAATCGGAATTCGATAACTATATCCCTGATTTGTACGATTCCGGCTGATAGATTGCAATGTCTTTCTCTTTTTTCAAGCAATCTAGGCCTAAAACACCGCACGAATTGGCCAAGGCGATCAAGGACAGTGTTATGGCTCTCGACTCTAAAACCGTCGCCGAGGTCAAAGCCCTGGAAAAGGTTTATTCTTGATTATTTTTCGAGCGTTCTTAGAAACTGTGGATTTATAATTTCAGTGGAAATATGATTAAATTCATGCTGTTTTGATGGTGTGTTAAGGCTTTGGGTACACTGTAGTTGTTGTGAATTGGGATAATTTGACTCCTTTGCTTTTCAAGTAATCGTGGAACATTGAAAGTACTTTCAGGCATTTGTTCAGCTTATCAATATTTGTGACTATACCTTATCTATTAGAATTAGCATTTGCTCTTCTTCGTTTATTTATTTATGTTTCTCCATCTTTACTCCCAGACTGGCTGTTCTGGAGGTAAATTTTGAGCATCACGGTGTAATTTTTATCACATAAGTGCTGAAAGACGAATTAGGTGGCCTAAAATGCATGTTTAATCTGTCAGTTGTGTTTGGATAATGTTAATGGAGTTAGGTTTCTTTCAATGTTTTGGGGTTTATTTGACTTATGATGTTCAATTATTTGAGGAAACTAAGTAATAATCTTAAATGTAGGAAGTTTCAGGCAATAAGCTCATCATGCTTGAGCTATTTATTGCATATGGTGGGTTAGGTAGTCTTTGTCTTAATATCTGTATTAATTTATTTTCTTTTTTTTATTGCAATTTTAAAGGCCTTAGAGGAAGTCGAGAAGAACATAGTAGCAATGAAGACTATGTTGTTAGGGGATGGTGAAACTGAGCCAAGTGCAGATCAAGTTGCACAGTTGACACTTGAAATATGTAATGAAGATGTCATTTCTCTTCTTTTTCACCAGATACCTATATTGGGATGGGAAGTAAGTGACTACAAATAATTATCATCGGATCATGCACATGTTATCAACATGCATATCTGTTAAGTATGAGGAGTCCTTGACCGAATATCATATATGACATCTCTACACAGACTAGGAAAGTTATTGTTCACTGTTGGTCTACATTGCTAAGGCAAGAGGTTAATTCAGTATTTTGCTGTGTACAATACATGGAGGATCATCTGGAGTTGCTTGATTTCCTTGTGGCAGGGTAAGAGACTATCCATGTACTTAAGCAACAACATTCATTTTACCTTGTATATTCATGTGGGCTGATAATGGAAAGAAGTTGAATCCTTAAAATGAGCTACTGAGTAATTATTGAATTTCTGGTATGAACCTGCAGAAATATTTCACCAGGATTGTATGCTAAATAAGTTGGAACATCACTTAAATATTCTCAAAGCATGTTTTTACTCTTCTATTCTATTCCTGTTTCTCACTCATTCAACCATCCTTCTTATTGTGATAATTTTGGTATGTATGTCATATTTCTACAACCAGCTATGATAACAAGGAGATAGCTCTGACATGTGGACATATGCTTAGAGAGTGCATCAAAGTGCCAACTCTTGCCAAGTAAGAGAGACATTCCTTCTCTTTGACCGTATTCTTCTTGAAATCGAAAGTTTATCTGTCACGTATTCATGTGAGGAAGGTTGGCCGAGTCTGTGTGAGGATAAAGACTGCAAAGGTTTTTTAACTTTCCATGTTGTGGTTTTCTGATGATAAATTTTGGTGCTGTAATTACAGATACATATTAGAGTCTCCCAGCTATGAGTTATTCTTCAAATATATTGAGCTGCCTAATTTTGATATTGCATCTGATGCATTTTCTACATTTAAGGTCTCTCTCTCTCCCCCCATTTTTCTTGTACTGGTTCTACTGTGATGGTTATTTTGAATTACTTTTATTTTGTTTTTTGCCTTGTTGAAATGAATATTCCAGGACCTGCTTACAAAACATGCAACTGCGGTTTCTGAATTCCTAACTGTTCACTATAATGAGGTGTGCTTACAATCTCTTTCACCATTAAACCTGTAATCTCTGAAGAAATCCATCGTTCTTTACAATTAAAGAGTGTTGAATTGTTTCTTATTATTCCAATAAGGAGCATAGTGTTGCACATGGAGTTCTATTCTTCTATTATTTTCCAGTCTTGTAATGTCTGCCATCTTAATGATCCTTTGTGTTTTGTTTGATTTTTTTTTTTTTCCTTTAAAAAAATTCCAGTTCTTTGAGCAGTATGAAAAACTTTTGACATCCGCAAATTATGTGACTCGAAGGCAATCTTTGAAGGTTGGTTCTTAAGGTGTAACCTAGACGTTTTCTGAAGTTTCTTATGTTGTATTAACATTTTATTTTGAATGAACTTTAGCTTCTCTCAGAATTTCTTTTGGAATCTCCAAATGCCCATATAATGAGGCGCTACATTGCAGAGGTCCGCCACTTAAAAGTTATGATGACTTTGCTGAAGGTACTCTTCAATTTTTCCCTGGCTCGTTTCTGAAAGATAACAAATAGTATGATCAGCTGAAAAGAATAATAATGCTCTGGGAAAGTAAACTGCTGCTTTGTTTTGCTATTGCAAAGTTCTGACCTTTGAGAACCTAAATCATATGGAGCCAACTAGGGTGAATTCAATGTCCACAACTCTACATACAAATTGCAATGGTTGATTTTGTGAAAATTATAGAATATAAATACTAAACTGATGTAGTCACTAAAGACCATTCTTAGGAGATTTTATATAATTGTTCATATTGACTAGTATTGCTCATCTTATGAATGAAGCATCGAGCTAAAGTAAGCACAACCTTCTTCCCCAAGGATTCTAGTTTTGAGTGCCTATGTTTGTGGACTATTAGCATATCTACACATATTCATGTTCTGTAAAGATGCCACATGTTAGTGAACCAAAAGCTCGAGCGGTTAAGGGGAAGAATTCACTCACATATATCAACCTCAACACCCCACAGTCACACACAAGGTCGGCTAATCTTGCACGTGAACCCGAGATAAACAATCCGGATGTAACCCCAAAGCAAATACACAGAAACAAAGCCCACAAATACAAAGGGGGCGGTGGGACTCGAACACGACCCTTGGCTCTGATACCATGATACACCGTGGATAGAAGGTTCCAACCCAATACTAATTGGTAGTAGGTGGAGTAGGTTCTGTCCATATAACCAGGGGGGAGTTCCAAAATATTTTCGAGATGGGATCTCAACATAGTTGAGGCATATATATGCAAGTGAGTTATTCACCCAACTTGGGCTTTTAGAAGAGTTGGTTCACTAACATGCTAACCTGGTATCAGATTCATGGGTACCCGGATTTAGTATATTTTCGATTTGGATGTGGGACGATTTCAAGATGAATATGTATGGGGTTTGTTGAGATCCCACATCGGAAAGATTGTGGAACTCCTTGTCTCCTCCTTATTTATATGGGTAGGAGTTACTCCATTCATTGCCAATTGGTTTTAGATTGGAACTTGAAACCCTCTTATCCATGGTTTAACACCAGGCATGTCAAGCTTTTGGAGGTTCTCCTCAGTCCACACTGTATATTAACTTATTCACTACATAGTTATGAAGTTGTAGCGGACAATAAAATTGATATATGCCAGAGGTTTGTATAATTTCAAGTTGAAATTTTCTGCTGAATCTATTGGAGCAATATCTGCTCTTATTATTCTTTTGCAGGATTCAAGCAAAAACATTCAGATGTCAGCCTTTCATATCTTCAAGGTAAAACACATCCAAACCACCTTTAAAACACATACACGTCATAAACATTCTCTGTCACCCTATCCTATAGTTGTACTGACCAGCTGTTGCATTGGATCATTCACTGTGTCACTGCATGTTTGGTTTTGTATGATGTACAGGTTTTTGTGGCCAATCCAAACAAACCTCATGAGATAAAGGTTATACTGGCAAAGAACCATGAAAAGCTCGTAGAATTGCTGCACAGTCTATCTGCAGGCAAAGGTAAATTATATTCCCTGCAAATGCTTTCTTCATTTTAGCATATATGAGCCTGGCAAAAAATCATCTGGTTATGCCAGGTGCTGAAGACGATCAATTCGAAGAAGAAAAGGAGCTGATAATCAAGGAAATCGAGAGAGTATCCCGTCTCCCAAGCCTTGGACCTTAGGTACACTCGTATTGGGTGCTAACTTCAGACTCTGCAGTATAAAGTTATGTTAACCACCATGCTCTATAGAAATTGCATACGACATACTATACACAATACAAACTCTGAAAACCCCTCTTAAGTATCGACGGGGAGCTATCATCATGATAGCGAAGCACCTGAGTGTTTATCTATCAGTTGCTGCATGAGTATAGCCAAAATGCCATCTTTTTATTTGTTACCCTTTCCTTCTTCCATTTATTCATTCATGGGTAGGGGTGACAACTGACCTGTAGGTAAGAAAGCATGTATGTTGTGTTATATTTATTATATGCTGTGTCCTGTCCTGTGTGAACTTGCTGGATACGATATCAAGAATTGGTGTACTAATTTGGATTTTTGCTGTATAATCTGTGGAAAACTAGTTGTGAAGTACTGGAGAAATTTGTGTGATCAGATTCCCTGTGTTTATCATGTTGCATTCGCCACATTTTATCCGTTCCATTAACTTCCACTGTTTAGATTTTGCTGAGTATTGAATTATATACTTTTGGGAATATTAAATTTTTAATATGAAATGTGCGGCATGATTAGAGTTAGACCATGGAAAGGGTAAAATTACGAAATTTAACCTTTTATTGACCTCCGAGAAATCGCCGTGCCCTCTGATTGAGTGATATTGTGTCGATGGTTCCAACTTCCAGCCCCTTCATTGACCGGGGAACATAGTATAATAGTTTATATTGATGATATATGCTGCTGTAATAACACACACAAGAAGGCAGAATCTGCTGTTAAATTCCTTGTAGTGTATTTTGATTGATTGTTGATTGTGATTGAAATTTACTTCAATTACATTTACACTCATCATCACTTATCTCCTGTTCACCGCAACCGGATCTTCATTCCTTGTTGTTTGTTGCGCCGACTCTCGAATGCATCATCACTTGAAGAAGGAAATTAATTGCATCTCATTTCTCTCTCCCATCCCATTGAGTAACTTTGATTCGACTTTTTAAAATAGTTACGATATAACATAGTCAAGTGAGATCTTGTTAGAGTCTAATCACATAATTTTAGAATATTAAATATTTATAATTTTTACTTTTATACAATTGGAAATATTAATCGTTAATCATTTGCAATGGATTGTGTGAAAACATGGAATGTTAATATCATTTGATGATGGAGGGCTACTCCTTCCGTCCCATTAAAAGTGGTCATTTTCTCTTCTGTAGATATTTCAAAATTGGTATAAGTAAAAATTATATAAAATATATATTTTAAAACTATATGATTAGACGATTCTAATAAGACCACACTTGATTATTTTTCTCTTCTTGTATCAATACAATAAAATTGAGTCAAAATTAAACAATGAACAGTGTCAAAAGTCAAATGTGGCCATGTTCCCGAGTATTTATAGGAGTTTTGTATTTGAACCGAGATTCTTTCGGGTAGAGTTTTTTGGGAGTTGGTAGTATTTTTAGCTTTAGCCTACCCTATATTACTCTTCATATCTACGAAGATGCCCATGGTCCTAGGGGTGGTTCGGTACGGTATACCGAAAAAATTTCGCCGTACCGTATACCGTACCGAAATTTACGGTATGAAAATTTTCATACCGTTGTCGTACCGCACCTTTCGGTATACCGATCTTCGGTATACCGAAATTTTCGATATGAAAAATTTCCATACCGTTGCCATACCGACATTTCGGTATGTTCGGTATATACCGGTATACCGAACCTTCGGTACATAACGGCATACCGGTATCACGGTATATACCGACATACCGAACATTTGCTACATACCGACATACCGGTACTACGGTATATACCGACATACCGAACATTCTCTATATACCAGCATATCGGTATTGCGGTATTACCGGTATATACCGACATACCGAAGAATCGGTACATACCGATGTACCGATACCGCGGTATATACCGAAGTTCGGTACGGTAACGGTATACCGCGGTATCAAAAAATTTATACCGTTACCGTACCGTAAGATTTCGGTACGGTATCGTACCGTACCGAAAATTACGGTATACCGAAAATTTCGGTATTCTCGGTATTTTTTCGGTACAATATGTGCGGTATGCGGTATATTCGGTATTTTTCCCAGCCCTACATGGTCCTTTCATTAAAGAAATGTAGCCAGGAGGAGGCCCCGCCGTTCCGTTCCTACGCCGTACATAGCTTGTAAACAATCATACATACAGCGGAATACTAGTACTCCCTCTGTCCCACTTAACATGTTTTGTTTGACTTTTGCACACAATCCAATGCACGTTTTCAACCGTTAATATCTTAAAATATGTATAATGAAAAATTATGTAAAATACATATTCTAAAACTACATGATGATATGATTCTAACAAGACCCAACTCGATTATTTTTTTCAAATATATACTTGCAATAATATTGAGTCAAAGTTAAACAATGAACAGTGTAAAAAAGTCAGGACAAGATTGGTGGGACGGGAGTATTAATTACGTACATGCGTTTCTTACAAAGAAGCTAAACCCCACTTTCCCATTTCCCAGTAGTTCCCCCCTCCCCTTCTCCCACACCTTTGATGGATTTCTTCAAATCCGTCTTCTCCGACCACCCCGATTCCCCCCCTTCTTCCCCTAATCCCCCGCTCGATCCTCCTACATCCTCCTCCGCTTCTTGGCACCTTGGATCCTCCTCAATTTTCAAAACCCTAGCCGATACCTACTACAAGGATCTCCAGGAATTCACTTCCGGTTTCCGAAACGAGACCTCCATCATTCGCCAAGTCGCCTCCCGGGCCGTCCAAGACCTCCCCGCCCGCCTCGAGTCCGGCGCCGCCATCGCCCAAGACTCCCTCGAAGCCGTCGGCCAGGCCATCGACGACGTCGGCACCACCGTCTCCGAAATCATCGGTAAGGATTTGAATTTTGCCAATCTTCGTTTCAATGACAGTAGGGATGATAATTCGTCGACTAGTGGTAATCCGGATAGGGATTTGAACCCGAGTGGGGATGCCAAGCCCTACAGTAGATTGGACGCCATGGTCCGCGGCTTGCAGTGTGATTTCAGGACTTATTGTGATGAAGTTGAGGAGATTGGGTATGATGATTGGAGACTTGGGTTTGTATTGGATGAGAAGAGGGAGGAGATGGAGCGGTTGATGGATGAGAATGGTGTCATTAGGGATATTTACGGCGAGGTTGTGCCGAGGAAGGTTGATGAGAAGACATTTTGGTGTAGGTACTTTTATAGGGTGGAAAAAGTGGTGAAAGCAGAGGAGGCAAGATTAAGGATTGTGAAACGGGCCATTTCTGCTGAGGATGAGGAGGAATTGAGTTGGGATGTCGATGATGATGACAAGGATGAAGAAAGTGGCGAGAAACCTGCAGGTAATTTGTTAAAAAATGATGTCTTGGATGGAGGAGAAGGTTTGAATGAGATGAACAAAGGGAAAGAAAATGCCAATGAGGATGAGGATGCTATTGCTACTGTGTTGGGATCAAAGAGTGGTGCTGTGGTAGATGAGAGGAATTCTGCAAGCAGTGAGAAAGAGGGGTCGGAGGAAAAGATTGAAAGCGATATATCTGTTATTTCAAGCCAGCGATCCTCACATGCTGAGGACGACATGGGATGGGATAAGATGGAAGATATTGGGAGTGGTGATGAAGTTAAAGGAGTTGAAGGCAGTTCTCGAAATTACAGCACTGCAAATGATCCGCGGAAGATATTGAGCACTGCAGAGGATGATGAAATTCTGACATGGGATATTGAGGAGAACTAGCTCTTTGTTAAGTGAATAATAATATTGCGTGCATTGTATTAATAATGCTTATGGTTTTTGCAATCAGTACTTCATTAACTTGCTTGCAAATGTTAATAGCATGATTTTTTTGTGGAATATTGTTACATTGTACACATATGATGGTTTTCTTATTTTATATGAGGGCCACAACTGTCGCCTGTCCTTTCATCTTATACTGTTTTCTATAAAATGTGTTGCTGAACCATTCATATATCAATACCGTTCATGCATATGGTACTTCTACTATTATTTCGATGGTATGAATTGTTTGATCACTTGTGTGTAGAAACATGAACAGGTGGTCACAATTTCTAGTTATCTATTCAAACTTAGTTATGGAGAATCAGCTATGATTTGAGTTGCAAAATAAGTTATAGCTGCATCTGCATTTTGTAACATTGAATTTGGTTATATCTCTTCGGTATGTAACATTGCAAAATAAGTTATATCTCTTCGGTATTTATCTCTAGGTAAAGAGTATGTATAGTATAAACAAAGGTCTTGTTTAACATTTTGTGTAGGTTTATGATTGCACACAAATGCTGGAATTGTCCATTATGGTTTTGGACAATGCAATGCAATCTGTCCCGTTCGTTATCGTTGGCGAAGGGCTCATTCAAAACAATAAACAAAGCTCAATTCCATTAACTGAGTTTAATAATCAATAAACTGGCTAAATTCGATTGACTCTACGAGTGACAATTGTTTGAAGATTTCAAACAATGAACTCTTTATGCGGTCTTGGCCCGATGTAAATGCAAAAATACTATACTATAGTTCAGGAATTTAACACAATTAAATGCCTATCTTTTAACTAATCTTGGCTATATGGACTGAGCATGTTTGCAAATACGTCGTAGTATAAAATATTTAACCGCACATGTACCGAATATGTTTGTATAACTTAAGGAATTGTTTAATAAACTGAAGTTGAATTTGAGACATGAAGTATAATTTGTCTACGTCAGTAGTGAAATCTGGTTTACAAAGTGCTCATGAAACTGAATTTCGGGAAGATATTCATACAATTATAATCACCCTCCTTATTACAGTAAAAACATAAACTTGCAGAAGTTCATAGCAGGACACACTGTTTCAGTATTCACAAAGACGCACAATATAATCATATCCCAGAGAGACATATACTTCAAGTAGTAAATAGATGATGGCATATCAGTTTTCCTGTTTCAGCATCCGCAGAATGGTGAGGAACAGATTGAGAACATCCAAGTAGAGTGTGACCGATGCCCAGATATAGTCATCATACGTGTAGCGCTTGATTAGATTGTCGGTATCATAAACAATGTAACCGGAGAAAATTATAGCACCCATCGCACTGTAGATGGCAGAAGATGTTGATCCGAGAGGGAAGAATGCCTGCATCATGAAACGAGCAATACGCACAGTCAGATACTATAGATATACATAAAATAATACAGTAATTAACATTTGGCTAAAGAAAGTAGGTGACCTGAATGAAACCAGTGAAAACCAAGACAAAAAGGCTAGTAAACAAGATAGGTCCCAGGAAACTGAAGTCCTTGCCCTTCCTTGCAGCCCAGAAAGTATATCCAGTCAGAGCTGAAACCACAGCTGAGGTCAATATCAAGGCTTCGAGCACAATCCTTCCTGTGGAGTAAGAACATTGGAGGAAAAAGCAGGGTGAGCAATCATACAAGCACCCATCTTGAAATTGATGGAAAACCCTTACTAACCTTCAGTATTGGCACAAGTCACCCCAACAGTTAGGCTCAGAGATGCAGTAAAAAGCCCAAGGAAAATGAAGTTGTGTGGATGTTTATGTTGGTAGACATGCAACGGCCATAGCACTAGCAAGCAAGAGTATACACAGATTGGATTAGCAACGATTTGACGAGTGAAACATTAACAAGAAGCAAATCAAAGGGCCACAGGTACCTAAAAATCTTTCCTGACTATAAGTTCGTGGATACAACATTATCCTAAACTACCAGCATAAATTATAAAAAACAATCAATCAAAATTACACAAGCATGTAAATTTCAGACCCTGAGACCTTCATTTCCATTGGGGGGAGGGGGTGGAGAGGGTGAACCTTTTTCCACAATCTTAATGAGAATCATAGTGGAATAAATGGATTTAACAGCGTAAAGAGGTTTGACCTAACAGCACATTTCACATTGAAAATTCATCATTCAACGATCACCATAAACTTTGCAAGCAAATCTATGAAAATGGATTTCAACTGAAGTAAAAATAAAAAGTAGATACAAGATAATGTCAGATGCAGATCTGCTACTCTATGAACACACAAAATATGCAATGAATAAATTAAAATGAAGCCGAAGATACCTACAAAAGATCGCTATAAAGAACAACAGATCTGAAAATTGCCTTAAAAATCATACACATTAACAACATCGGTAAACAAAACCTCAAAGAAAAAGAGCAAAAATCGGCTACTAAAAAGAGCAGATCGAAGTGATTAAAATGTCGAATAGGGAATAAACTCACATATGAAGGGGGCAAAGACAAGGAAAAGCAGAATTCCGGAATTTTCACGGAGGAGTTCGGTGATGGGAGAGTAGAGCACCGTGACGGCGGAAACGGCAGTGGTCAGGATGATCTGCGCGGCCAATATTCCATAGACCTTGCGTATGAATCCCCAGCGCAGTTGATTCTCGGTGCGGCCACCGATTTCTGGGTAAAGCCTCTCCCCGGATTCGATATCAAATGTTTCGCCTTTCATCTCGTGGGCGGCGGCGCCATCTCTACTACTGACGGTGGTGTACTCAAACATAGCTTCGAGATCGATGGATTCCTGCTTGCTTGGTTATAGATGCTCCCGCGAAGAAATCCTGGGCGTTACCCTAATCGATTTACTATCAATTTTGGCCTTTGGGGAAGACGTCAACTGCAATGTACTTATAATGTTCAGAACAAGCCAGTCGTTGACTGTTATTGGTGTTTGGTGCGGGCTCGGGTTCCGGGTCGGATTACCCATGTGTCATCCAAAAATCTTAAAAATATCATCATAATTCTACATAAATCCATTCCTTAATTGTCTGTATTACCCTTAATATATTTACATCCCAAATCCAATTCAATTGCTGCAAACACCCATTATCTATTAATCATCTAACCAAGGTTATCTAGATCTTATGTAGGATCGTTTTTCCATTTGCAAGATCGGGATCGTAGGATCGTATTCAGATCCTAAGATCATACGAAATTAGGACAAAAAAATATTAATATTGCATATTAGCAAATTACAATAACCAATATCAATAAATAATAATTTGTCTAGCAAAAAAAGATAATAATTGAGCATTTAAGACATGATGCTTGAGCTAGGTTGGATTTGTCATTAAAATTTTCCATATTTTCGTCACTCTCAACCACTATCTCATTGGATTAATCATCATCCATCTGGGTTGGAGGTTTAGGACTAAAATCTCCATCAGCAGGGGTGCTGGAAGGGATGCTACGACAAGGGCGGCGGTAGAAAGAGGAAGGGGATGCGAGGACGATGATAGGAAGATAAGGGGGATCGACGGTGACCACAACAACAAGAAGATGAATTATAAGATGAAGATGAAGGGGATGCGAGTAAGATGGAGATGCAAACAAAAATCCCTAGATCTGGATTTTGAAAAATAATGGAGGACTGAAAAATGAAAAAATGATATTAAAAATAAGAGGGAGTGGGATCGGATCGTTCAAAGATCTTAAGATCTTGTATAGATCCTATAGATCTTATCCAGATCCCACCCTAATTTAGATCTCATACAGATCTTGATCGTTTTGGCTTTGTGGGATCGTAGAATCGTAAGATCCTAACATTTAAATCTAGATTTTAATAACCTTGCATCTAACAAACGAAATATATATTTATATATATTTTTTGTGTGGGTATAAGTATAACAATAGTATTTGGATCATTGGATGTATGAGTAGGCTCATTGGATAGAATTTCATAGTAAATAATTTTATTTTTTGAATAAATTATTAATGCATTATAACATGAATAGTGCCATTATTTAGTAAGCGCTATCATATGCTCAATCTCTAAATTATCCATATGATTAAAGAGGAAAAAAACTTTATTCACGAATTTTACAAATATTTTTTTTTAGAAAAAATAACTTCTTAATTACTAGTATTATAAAAAACGTTCCCTAGCTCTTTATTCTGTAAGCGAAAAATAGATATTTTAGGCTAGGTTTAGGAACAATTAGACTTTGGCTCCATTTGAGAACAAACGCTAACGTTTAGTGTTTAGCTTTTAAAATATATACTAAAATTATCCTAAAAGTCTATATATAGTAAACACTAATTTCAGTAACTGCCAAATTTTAATCTATCATCTCTAAACGCTACTCTCTCCCAACCCAACTTCAATAGTATAAATTCGCAGACACATCAATGATCACACAAGATACATCACTGTGCATAGTTTTACACAAGAAACAATAATAATAATAATAATAATAATAATAATACAAAATATACTAATTAATTTGTTCTGTATATGTAAACAAATGAAGGAATTTAGTACTCTGGTTCATTCATTTAAAATTGTTACTGAAAATTTCAGAGTTTTTTTTTTTTTTTTTTTTTTTTTTTTTTTTTTTTTTTTTCTCTCTCTCAAAGTTTTTTGCTTGTATGATGTAGATATCATGCATTCTGATATTAATTCAAGCTCATGAAGCAAATATTGGTATTTAACTTCATACTTTCATTCAAATCAAACTATCAAAGTTGAGGGAAAAAAATTGCATTTGAATTCAAACTCGAGGAATTTTTTAAAGCATCTAATCTTGTGCTCATTCAGAGTTCTACAGACTTACAGACCTACTGACAAATGGAGTACTACTATTTTACATTTAATTCAAAAAAAGAAAAAGAAAAAAAAACTTCTTCTTGCCCACGAAATAAGAATACCAATCTTTCCCCCTGACACGTGGGGAATATACCATAGTATACAACAAAATCTCAAAAGTTTCCAAAAAAACATAAGAGTGTCTGTGTCACCATTCTCTACTGATGAACTATCTCTCTGTCTCGGCCAAGGCTTATTTTCCTAAGTTGGTGCAAATATAAAGATCCTATCAAAGTTGCAGGCGACCCTCCACAAAAAGAATGAGTTTAAAAATTTAGTTCATTCACCGAAGAATCGCAGATAATCTTTCCAAAGAACAAAAGTCCAGTTTCAGCATATACCCTCCTAATACAAGCAAAGCATCACCATCCTTTTTAGCAGCAGATAGACATTCAACAAATTCTTCGAGGGTTCTTTTCCTTGGTCTGATCCCATTACTGATCATAAAACCCACCCATTTAATCACATCGGAGAAGCATCCTTGCTTGCTCAGCGCACGAATGATTGTATTCAAGGAATCAACTGGTGGATCCGAGTCTGGATCCCTCATGTCTAGCCACAATGTTTCTGCTTCCTTCACAAGCCCCGCTTTGCAAAGTTCCTCAATCAGCATGGTAAATGTGGTGATCGTTGGTTGAAAACCTTGCTTCAAGAGTTCAAGAAGAATGTGTGTACCTTCAGTTAGGTTCCCTTGACGAAGGTAGCCTTTGAGCAGGGAGTTGTATGTTATGGAATCTGGGATAATGCCCTTGTCATTCATCTTGTAAAACATTTGTCGAGCCTCTTCCACTTTCCCATTGTGGCAAAAACCGTTTATCATTATGTTGCAAGTTATGATTTTCTCAACAAACCCTTTCGCAAGCATCTCTTGGTAAATCTGCTTAGCCTCATCAATGGAGCCACTCTTGAATAACCCATTGATGAAAACATTGTATGTGTATTCATCAGGAAAAGATCCCTTGTCGCTCATTTCAAGCCACAAGTTTCGCGCATCTCCAAGGTTATTGTTCTTGCATAGGCCGTGAATCATGATTGTATACATGACTCTATTCGGAAGGTAACCTCGACCTTTCAATTCATTGAAGATGTGAAAACCCTCATCCACCATTCTTGCATTGATTAAACCATGAATGATTCCCTGATAAGTGGAGTTATCAGGTGCACAATTCTTCGCAATCATATTGTGTAGAACAATAGATGCTCTACTGTAAAAACGGTTCCAAACAAGTGCAGATATCAATTTATTGAAAACAACCCTACCTGGAACATGCCCAGCCACCAAAACCTGTTGAAGAAGCTCAAACCCTTTTGCCACATTTTCATCCAAACAATACGCTAGAATCAACTGGCCTAAGGTATTCCCATCCATCACAATGCCACCTTCCGTCATGCATCCATATATTCTCCAAACTATATCAGATCTTTTCTTCCTCACCGAATGCAACAATGCCAAATTCCATGTCTTCAAGGACACATCATAACTGATTCTTCTCAACTGCTCAAGTACAACAGCAGCTTCATCAATGTAACCAGTTCTACAGAGACACCTCACGTACGACTCCAAATACTTTGGCTTTGGCTCAAACTTTGCTTCATCAAGAAACCTTCTTGCAACATCGGCACAATTGGCATGTACAAGCCTACGAAATACAATGTTACATAAATCCACGTCCAATGAGGGCCGGGTTAAGGACTTAAGCCATGTATAGAATCTAAAGGACGAAAGTGCATTACTCTGTTGTCTCAAAACCGCAACGTAAATAACTTGATCAGCAAAATTCACAGATGGAAACTCACTTAAAAGGTGTTCTTCCCAGCCGGGCTGAGTCTCAATATATCCGGACACCTTTCTTGCAATCTCACCTATCCTAATATCTACAATTTGGGAGTTTTCCAACGTACCATTGGTTTCACCAACACTACCAATACTTCGATTACAAGCCAAAAATTCATCTTGGCTACTAGACTGCAGCGTCAATTCTACAGAAGTTCCATTACATTGGTCTGAACTAAGGTTTCGCCGCCCTCGATTTCGGGCCGCGGCGGTGCATTGGGCAGATTTAGGGTTTTGGAGAAGGCGTAAATTCGACAAAAATCGAATCATTGTCATGCCAATTCCGCAATTACAGCAACGAATAAATAACGGATGCAACCAATATTAGTGAATGGAATTTACGAATACTCAGACAAACATGAAACCATCAAGGAATTTCCTCCCTCCATCAAGATACAGAAAAAATCCATTTCCCATTATCATGAACGAAAGCGCAATATCGAGAAATACTTACTTGGAACTGGAGGCGAAGCTTAGGAAACTGGAAGAGGGAAGAACATATTTTAGGTATCCTCAAAAAGCCTGCAAAAAATTTCGCACGAGGAAAATGAATGAAAGCAAAATTGCAAACTGAATAGGCGAAGACACGAGATCTCTTCAATTTTACTTTTGCCCCTTCACTATATATATTCTTCACTTTGCACCCCACAAATTGTGAAATGTGACACTTTAGTCCTTGTCCTTGACATGTACAGCATATATGTTACATTTATTACATAATCAAACAAGCATTTGCATTTTCATCATTGAACATCATGTGGATTTCATTATCCCCATAATAGTGAACGGGCCATGAATCTACTTGTTTATCCTCTTCGTTCTCTTCATCCCCGACGTCTTCTTTCTCCAGGAGTTGTACTTTCTTCCCCGTTTTCTTCTTCAGATTCTTCAGCACTTTTTGAGGATCGAATGTGCCAGTGACCACCACTTTGTCGTTTGTCATGTCAGTCGTGAACTTCTCGACACCTGCTGCCCATAAAATTATATTGTGCTTAGACAGCATTGATTGAATCAAGGCGACGGACAGGCAAAAGGGAAATGAAAGGAACCTTTGATTTTGGAAATGGTTCTGGCAACAGTTCTTTCACAGGCATTGCAGTGCATTGAGACATTGTATTCTGCAACCACGACGTTTTCTGTTGAGCTCATTACATCGTTTTTAAATTTCTCTGCCGTTTGAAGAAACCTAACATTTGATTGTTTTAAATGTCATGAATGTTCCTTACTAGTATATTGTGTGGATGCTCATTTCTTGCTTTCTTCTGTTCCTTGTTTTCCTATTACCGTACATTGAGAGCTTATGATAAATCAGGCATGGATTTAGGGGAGCCATCGAAACAGTTATTTCAGTTATTTGAATGGCCAATGAATTTCCATTTCTTCACAGGGGATTAATTCCAAAAAAAGATTAAAAAAACCAGGGGATTTTTGATAGAATATGGGAATTTATCCTACTTTTAGACTTCCCAAATTAGATGTGTGACAGTATGAGCAAAGTTATGGTGCTGACACAGCAATGTGTCAATTTCAACACTTGCTGAGTCTATCTTTTGAAGAACACATTTAATTTTCACATTATACTGATTGTTAAGATTCATACATATGTTTGATGATTCACTAAACATATGTATGTGCTGAGGGAGAAGCAGACCCAATGGTACCGGCAAAACCAGATACACAATTACATATCTAAGATGAGTTGTTGGAACTCGAATAAGAGATTTTGGTTTTGTATGAGTCTCAACAAGACCATTGAAAATACAAGTTTAAACACCTGTTCGAGCACATAGCGACTACATACATAAAAATAGCATACATGCATAATAATGATGGGGATATTAAATTAAAGGACTGCTGTGCCTGCGCCTATCTCCAAATGAATAGCAGCTGTGCAGAATAGCTGAGTTCCACTGACAAGTATCAACAGTGTCTCCAGAGATCTCTGACAATACAAACGAATACATGAGATTCATCAACATACATATACTTATGTACATGTAAGTATTATAGTCCTTTACCAGGTTTGATTGAGACCAGCCAATCTCAATTTCCTTGCAAGCAAACCTATACATCATACACATGGTTCTTACAACTTATAATGTACTCCATAATGCACACTGTAATAAGATTTTTAGTTACCCCATAGCTAGGATTGTGAGCCCCCAAGAAACAAGAGATGACATAGAAGCGGCGTGCAGGTTTGGACCGTTCCATTGGATCACATTACTGATTCCAGTGATCGATGTTGTGAATCCCACAACCCCTGCTAAGAGTGAAAATATCACTACAAAGCCGGTAGCTGTGTTGCCAAAGGGGTAGTATATGGGAAAGATTCGAGCTGGGAGAGACAGAGAAGATGCTGCAAGATGATGGCATATGTATGAACATATCAGGCTGTTACATGACCAGGTAATTATTTTATTCGACAGGAAGATAACAAGGGTACCTGATTTGTGTGATTTTTCTATCCCATGATTTGCAGCCCATGCTGAAATGACTACGATTATGGCGTATAGGAAAGCATTGAGCGATAATAGCATAACTGCAGCAGATTTGCCTGCACCGTTTGCCATGGTTGGCAAGGTTCTGTCGCAGGAGTACTGTGGTTTGATGAAAGATTCTTTGATATGGGTGGTATGGATAAATGGGAAACACAACAGTTCCTTTCTTTGATATGAGACTATTTGGTTTTTGGCTTTACATTAGAAGATATAGAGTGCCTTCAGTTCAAAGAAACCCGTGGAATTCTTTGATTTGTTCAGTTAAACAGGAAAGAATATCATTTAGCTTCTGAGATGGGGCAAGAGCACAAAACTTCAAATAATCCTTCTTATCCTATCAGCATACGAGGCTGTTAAGGATACCATGAAGTTGCATTGTGGGAATCCAATAAAATTATATTGACTATTGTCATGAAGAAAATAAATCTATGATTGGATAAGAATCAAGTATTTGGGCATCATCTGATGAACAATGTGCGATCTTTAACAAACATCACAAAAGAAGCTTGAAGGGCTGGGGAGAACTGATATAAGTATATATGTAGAAAAAAAGCAGCAGAAATTGGGAAAGGAATATTTGGCTTTTGCAAAGTCGAATGGAATATGCATAGGATAGATGACAGGTATCTCTCTTTCAAATAGACACCCATCATTTAGTATATTTCTTCGAAGAATCCTGTCTGAAAACAACTCATTGTCTCATTGCTCCAATTAAGTTCTGCCATATAGATTCATCAATCTCAGTTGCTGCAACAAGGCATTACTTGCAGATAGATGATCCACAGAGCTTTGCTGCAGCTGCTACTTTCAGTTTATCAAAACACGAAAACTTGTGTATTAGATTCACTTTTGAAATGTACATTACATAAATAAATTGTGTGAACATTTTATTATCAATCCATTGGTATGGTTCCAAGTATAAAAATTAAAGAATGACTCAAACGTTCTTGCTTGTGGAACAAATAAGCGTGCGGGTTTTCTGCTTTGACAGCATCTGTACTACGCCTCTGCAGAATTTTCTACTGTTCCAGCAACTGCATTGCTGTCTCAACAAGAGAACGCAACGGTACTTTGTGCCTCCACAGTCCCACAGTCCCGGAGAAAATATTGAAGCTCTCCAGCTCTGATGTCGTCTCAGAGACAGACTCGAGCTCCCTTTCAAGTCCTAAACTCTTAAAAGTTTGTGTGTTCTCGCTGTTGTCTCTCATCATCCAAATGGACAGCTCTATCACGTATCTTCTTATGCTCGGGACTTTCACCGAGGGGTGCTGGTATTGCTTCAGTGTCCAGACGAGGCGTTCAGCCAGGTCGGATTCACGGATTCCAGCTTTATGGAACACGATCCTGGACTCCTGAGAATTCATGAACCTGAAAATGCTTGCTGCTGCTCCAATCATCACTTCCTGCAGCTTGTTCTCATGTTTCATAATAGCTTCAGCTATCTGCACACGGACGAAGAACCACAAAGGTTAGATACAATAAGCCGTGTCGATTTAACTACATCAACAAATGCTCAGTCTCAGAATCTGCAGGTGAAAAGCTTACCACTGGCGCTGCTGCAGTTAGGGACCTGAAGTGATCGAAGCAATCGTCTCCACCATACTCGCATAAGTTCCTCAAAATCCTCGCTGCATTTACGTGCAACGTCGGAACTTCCAAGGCCTTGATCAGATTCTGATCCAGCCTCAACTTAAGAATCTGATGGCACGTCGTCTTACTTTCCAAGGCCAGCATTGCTAGCGCTTCTCCAGCAGCCTTCCTTACGTGCCCCTGATCTTTCCGTATCTCATCGTTGAGAAAAATGCCGAACAGAACTTTAAGGACCCCTCCCGTGCCTCCAATCTTCTCCGTCGCGTCCTCTTCTATAGCGAGGCTCGTCAAAATCTTGATCCCCAACAACTGCAGCTCGGGCTGCTTCTCCCCATGTTTTAGTATATCCCTTATATAGCTGATTGTGAAGACCATCTCCGAGATCTCTTTCCTGAGTTGCTTCCCGGATGCACCTGATGTGCTGGTGAGCATCTTGAGAACCTGCAAGGAGAGTTTCACCGTCTCAATCTGGGAATGCGTCGGGTTAGGGTTCCTCAACAGTCTCTCTTCCGCGTGCATGAAGTCGATGATCTTGGACAGGAGACCCTTGGTGTTCCCAATTTTGCCGCAGATATCGTGATCGAGAGCGAGCGTCTTCACAATCTGAAGCCCTAGATGATTGAACGACCATGAACTGTAGTTCCCATTGTCGAGAATAATGCTCTTCTCTGATATCTCATCGCACGCCTCACTTTGACTCCGGCTCACATGGAGCAACGAGGAAATGGACTCCATCGCGCCGGGAATTCCGGCAATACGCTGTGAGTTCTGCCTGGTACCCGCCAGTTTCGACAGGATCTCTGCAGCCGAGTACCTGATTTCCTCCTCCTCGGGATCCTTCCAGTTTAGCATCTCCACCAGCCGTTCCATCACCACCAAATTGATGCCAATCTTCTGGAGCGTGTCGTCTGAGAACCGTGGAGATGTGGCGAACTTCCTGATGATTCTCACACCGATCAGCTGCTCGTCGGGTGAATTGGAGTCCATCAGCTCCATGGCGAATGAAACCATGTCCATTTTAAGACCATCGAAGATGCTACCGTTCACACACCTCGAATAGGCGTCGTAGAAGAACCGCTTGATCGAGATCAGCCCCGACTCTCCCAATTCACACTCGGTGTTCACCGATTCCAGAAGCTTCTGGATGCTGACCTTCCATTCCCAATAGGCCTTCTCGAGCAGGAACAGCAATGCCTCGGCTAACGCCAGGGAATAGAATATGATTAGGGCTGCTTTCCGATTCCTCTTGTCGCTATCCCCCTTTTCAGCTTCTCCGTAGTTACGATGCACGAGCTTCATCGTGGACAGGACGACACAGGCCGTCGCGGAAGCAAGCTGGAGCCAATACAGAACCTTGCTGACATTCTTGGATGCGAACATCCATTTGGCGTAAGGAAGCAGGGGAAC
Organism: Hygrophila difformis; assembly: GCA_030278955.1. Classification (NCBI taxonomy): domain Eukaryota; kingdom Viridiplantae; phylum Streptophyta; class Magnoliopsida; order Lamiales; family Acanthaceae; genus Hygrophila; species Hygrophila difformis. Next base: position 16,654,388 of record JAOANR010000007.1, read on the forward strand.
CTCGGAGCTCGTCCACGTTCGAGTAGGCATTCTCTGCTTATCCCAATTCGTCCGCGTCCAGGAAACCTGCCGGCCGTCGCGACGGCCGCCGCCCCTGGAGGGCGCAATCGGACTGCAGGCCGACTTAACGGTCTTGATCAGAAAATTAGAGCTGGACATGATGGCGCGGAAGCTGTTCATCCCGACATCGGTGATGGACCAAGTGGCCTGATGCTGCCATTCCAGCTCGTGACTCCTGCTGAATATACGCGCCCCTTCGACCAGAAGGATAACGGTGATTATCCAGAAGTCGGTTTTATCAAGCGTGATGGCGAAGCCGCCGAGTAGGACGACAGTGGCCCATATGAAGCCGAGTGTGCCGATCCCTGAGGCCGCCTTCTCCAGCACGGCCAGACGAAGCGCGAAAAGTGTGAGCTTCTTCTCGGGAGCCCTGACGGACGGCCTGGCGGCCGACGGCGCGGCATTTGCGGAGGCGGCGGCGCTGGGTTTGGAGTCAGTGCTGAGGGGTAGCTGGGGCTCGAATCCGGTTGGACTGAGGCTCCCCGCATCGGGTATGTGCACGTGGACGCTGCCGTAACTCTCCATGGGTGATCTGATTACCAAATTAAAACCTGGATTCAGATGAGAATAAATCTAGAAAGTTTGAATGATGGTGAAGGGGACGCTGCATTTATAGAGAGAGAGAGAGGGGGGGGGGGACTTTGGGAACAAGTTTTGGGAATTGGAAATGAGTGGAAAAATGAGGAAAGAAATTTGTTAAGGCTAAAGTTGCTTCTGTTTCTGCTTTTTCCCCAAGTTTGTTTTCAAGTTGGAGTATTTTTTTTTTTCCTGTTTGTTTTATTCTCTTTTATTATCTCCTTTAATCTATTTTGTGGACCACTATTATTTTTAATTTTTGGTAGCCTACAAATTTTCATAATATAAAGAGCATAAAAAGGGGGAAAAACGACTTCTTCTTTTAAGTCTCCTTTCTTTGGTCTTTGCTTCATTGTTTGATTGGATTTTTTAAAAGAATGGATAAAATTTAATTTAAATTTTTGCATGTTGTTGAGCTAGTTGAAACATAAAGGAGTGTATCCAACCCAAAAACACCATTTATTATTCTTCATTTAATAGATGGCCAAACAGCATTAAATTAATTTGAAGTTCAACCGTTTGATTCGTTGAATGTTCAAACTGTGACAGATCATCAAATGAATCAAGTTCAAGTGGATCAAAGTCAGATCTAAATTTTTAATCCCAACTCAGAAACTAAACCCAATTTCATTATGATTATTAGTAGTATTTAGAATATCATGATTATGATGTCAATCCTCGTTTATCATAAGCCATCAATAAGAATAAGAATACTATTACAGTAAAACAAGCAGTTTCCGCACATTGCTTCTTCCCTTCCTTTGATAAAAGATAAAAATTGCACATTTTCAACTTGTGTCCTGTAAGTCTGCTGACATCTACATGTCTCCTTTCTACTCACGGTCCAAACAAAGCAATTTTTGGACAGAAAGACATTTTGATCAATACAGGAAACACACAAGGTAAAGAATAAATAAATGAAGTAATAAACACAGAGTGTACATTCACAAGCTGTAGTTGTCATTTGGACAGAGACATTTTGATCAAGTTGCAATTTTTGCAAGTCAGCTTTTCTTGCCTTAAAACAATGACATGTCCTTCCCCCTACAGGAAGCATGAATTCCGTACACAGTATCCATGTCTTGTTGCATATTTTTCACTCAATTTTAATGTTAAGCAAATCTCAACAAATATTTCAAACACGCCAGCTACTAATTTCGCGTGGACCACAAATGGCCGTATTATACAATATCGATCAAATAATCGAAACTTCTTTGAATGTGAGGGTAAAACTATGCAACAGGATTTTCTTACAAATGAAGGCATATGGAGTAGTAAATAGTAGCAAATACAGCAAAGAACATATATATTGTTGATTCATGAAAGGACTTAAATTGGTTCTCGCTCATTAGGTTATGATACACGTACGGTAAACATAATCGAATCATTCAGTCACAAAATGTAGGGTTAGAACAGATTACTTGTTTAATTGTTCAAACTGATTCTGCAAATCCTTGGACCAATCAAGATTCACAAATGGGGTCATACCCGTATAAGAACTAATCATCAACTTTGGCTTCCAGATGAGCATATTCTTATCCAACATATGGCATTGATGGTGGGAATAATCTGTGGCACGTATATGTTCTACAACTGACCAACGACGAATCTTGGGTGAGCCAACAGTCAGCTGTGTGGAATTCCAACTTCAGCCAGCTGTGAAGTTAATACCAGTGGCTTTGGCTTCCAGCAACAGCTTGAGCAGCGATTTTCCTGGCCATGTATAGATCAGGTTTCTGTTGCATCCCATTAGATCCTTCGGTGACATCTTCCCCACTTTCGTTTTTGCAGCCTGGATGCCTTCGTGTGTAAGAAGAGTTAGAACCAATGTACTTAGCAGGAATACCGGGATTTCTGACCACTTTTCGTTGTTCAGTTGCTTCTACAGATGCTGCAGCTGCTCCACAGTTGTTGTAACGCAGCACTGAACCGATAACCTTCCCAGGCCTTGCAGCTACTCCTGCTGAAGTAATCCTCATCATACACAATACCATCCTAAAGAGCGACATTGCAAATAAGAAAGGCAATAATGTCGAGGCAATTTCAGCAACTAAATACCAAATCTTCCTACAACACTCTCCTGGCACCAAAAATAGTAGACTAAATAGACGTCGTATTAGAAGATGAGAAGTATCCAAGAATATGTCTATTTCACACTTGTCTGTGCAAATATACCTTAAATAAAATTAAATTCTATTTCACCACTATTAGAGGGTACTTGGAGGAGGATATCAAAAGGATTAATTGAATAGTATTTTGCTATTCGACTCATGACTCATCCCTTGTTTGGATGGTTTTGGTCCGCTTGGATGGATTTTTGAAGCCTGCTCTTGAGTATTGGCTTCTATTTTTTTTTTTTTTGGATTAGCCAAAGGCCGGGAAAGATACAAGGAAAGTGGCTTCTAATTAAAAAAGAAAAGATAAAAAATAGCATTTTCTTTTAATTAAGTTTGCTAAAAAACACATCATAGATATAGTCAAATGTTAAAACTTGTTACATTATATGTTCAAATGTTACAACTTATTTGAACAGATATAAAACTATTGTTAAAAAATGTTTATATATGATTATGCAATTAAGAATAACCTTAAATATATATTAGTATTTTTTAATAGAATTAATTATCAAAGTTGGTCATTTTAAATTTACAGCATAATGATTTGTTCAATTAATAATTTATACTTTATCCCCCAGCTTTTCACTTCATTCAATTCTATCAAACTAGTTATTGTTATAAACCTCCGAAATAATTATGGAGCAACTAGATATGAATCTTAGTAATGCAACTAGATACAAAAAAACAAATATAAGTTATAAACTTCAGGGACACCTTCTTTACAGAGCAAAATACACGGGTGACTCATCAACTAATTACTTTACATGACACATACCTTGGATATTTTGAGGAACTTGGACAGGAAATCTTGTAATAGGAAGACCAGAAGACCTGTCTACCGGAGGCTTCTCAGCTTCATTGATAGAGCAGTTGGCAAGATCACTGGCAATCTCTGCTGTATTCGGCTTTGAATCAGAATACAAAACACAAGGCCTGTACCCATGCAAAACCTCAGTTGATTGTATTACACTAAACTGTAATTTTGTATTTATAAAATTTCTAGAAAAATTATCAGTGGAATATTCAAAAGCTTCCACATAAAAATTGCATATGGTTATTCATGACTTTTACCTAGGCAAAGATGATGAATGTTGTCTTTCAAGGGGGGCAGCAGCCTCTTTGCCATAGTGCTCCTCGAGGTAAGCAAATTGCTTTTTAAATTTGTCCACAGCACTGCAAAAACCACGAGAATCATGTCCATGGACAAATGAAAGATAGCTAATCTTCAACAATCATATCCTTCAATGAGGGACATAACTCTAAAACATTCATGAAATATGAGTAACAATACCTAGGATACATGAAGCCTGTTGGCTCAGCCCCCTCTAAGAATTCTTTCAACATCTTCGGGTGATACTCAAGGGTTTCACGATATATCAACTCTCTAACATCCTCCTTTGTAATCCTTCGCCTTTCAAATTCAAATTCCATTTTAGTGACTGGTTGTGCAGACGGTTCTCTCTCAACTCTAGCCAAGTTCCGGAAGTATGGATCTGCAAGAGCCTGAGAGAGCTCAAAATAACAATTTATTAGACTGATGTAACTAAGCAGATCACAAAAACAATGCACATACATATAGAAAACGCGCTGGTGTTGTACCTCTTCTGCAGAAGGTCTATCCTTGGGATCAAAAGCAAGCATTCTTTCTAACAATCGAAGAGCCAGGGGATCTGCATTAGGAAATTTATAGGACAATGGTATTGGTTTCTTTTTCCTCATGCTACTTAAGTATCTTCGAGCCTTCTCATTTCTTATCTGTCACAGGAAATGGTTGACTAAACATACAGGAAGAGTTCAAAATCCAAAATTGTGCTAAAACAGTTAATAACATGGAACAAACCCGTGCAATTGTTTCAGGAGGTGGAGTCCCCAATAGATCAGTCATGAGATCTAATTGGTGGACAACGTTCTTCCCTGGGAATAGAGGTTTTCCAGTCAAAAGCTCAGCAAATATGCAACCAATACTCCAAATGTCGATAGCAGGCGTATACTGTAGCACACATCGTAGCAAAATATTAGAATTATGCAACAACATAATTGCAAGACAACTAATAATAATAATAAATACTCAATGGGTCTACCTTAGAGAAGAAAGATCCACATAATTCGGGAGCTCTATACCACCTCGTTGCAACATAATCCTAAAGGAATCACAAATTTAAAACTGTCTCACGAATGGTTTTAACTACACAACTTCACAAGCAAGAGCTAGTTTTGGAAGGGAATGAAAATTGTTCAGGAAAATGACATACTGTCCAAAATATTGCAGTGGGAGTATCATTGAACGCCACCCGTGCAAGTCCAAAATCACATATCTTCAATTTACAGTCAGCATTTGCCAAGATATTTTTGGGCTTCAAATCTCGGTGGAACACGTTAGCTGCATAAAAGAACATAGCACTTATCCAATTATTCACACATAATCTAAGATGGTTGTAATTTCTACACATATTAATAAAAAAAAATACAAAATTAAATACGTGCAAAAGAATTAAAATAAAAGCAATGCATACTAGAGTTCAACATACACACACACAAAAAAAAAAGGAAAAAAGAAACCACCAAAGTAACTGCGTGACCTGTGTGGATGTACTTCAAGCCTCGAAGAAGTTGATACAGAAAGAATTGGTAATGCTCTGGAGTCAAATCATCATTGGCTTTAATGACCTGATGAAGGTCTGATTCCATCAGTTCAAACACTACATATATGTCCTTGAATTCCCTTCTTGAAGGAGGTAGCAAAATATGCTTGATTTCAACAATGTCTGGATGGCGAAGAAGCCTCAGAAGCTTAATCTCACGAAGAATTCGCGTGGCATCAGAGACATGTTCAAAGATGTCATTTATCTTTTTTATAGCAACTTTTTCTCCAAGATGTGTGTCGTATGCTGAGCAAACAACGCCGTAGCTTCCTTTGCCAATAACTTCCTCAATTCTATACCTGCTTCCTTCACCATATTCTGTGAAGAAATCTACATCTATAGAGGCCTGCAATTTAAAAAAAGGGATAGCTTATTCTTGAGGTCCAAACAAAACAACAACTATTATTAGAAAGGAGGGCGAAAATAATAATCAAGAAAAAGTTTGCCAACAGCATTACTCATCGGATACTATACAGAGTTACAGCCCCACGAAAATGACTTCAAAAAGATCAATTATCAAACAACACAATAAACACTATAATCCAACTTCCTCAGGTAAAGAGATTAACAGTTTGGCAAGAAGCTAGAAAGCTTTCATCAGCCGACCTAATCGAAAAATCATATATTTCCATCCACAGCAGCTCCCCAAATTCCAATTCAATCAGAGCCCTATCCAGGAGCTTTTCTGAATTAAATGCTCTATTCCAATTCCCAAATGCCATAGAATAGCTAACAAATACTGCCCGTCGTGCAGATTTATAAATTCCACAAATACATGAAGACAACCACACAATCCCAACTCCAAAAAACAAATCCTTTACATGAACAGACTACCAGTTCGACAGATACAGCGTGCAACCAGTTAAAAGCTCAAAAAGGGGGAAAAACAAGTATACCTTTTTTCTCTGATCAGCCTGCATACTTTATTCAGAAACCATCCAACAACAAATCTGGAGCTACTCGAAGCAGGGTTCGATCCAAATGTCAGCTACACAATTACAAACACAAGAATTTATTCCGGATCTCAAAAGATGAAGAGGGGTCTACTTCAATCTTCAAAGAACAAACAAAATACGAATAGGAAGAAACCCCGGGTTTTATTCCCAAAGTTAATAATCGATCCAAAAATAAATTGTCGATAACCAATGCCTGGAAGCTAAAAACGGGAATCGCAAATGTGCAACAGAAATGAATATAGGGGACTGGGGAAAGATGTGGTGAGGAAAGAAGTATGAAAAGCGAAGATTGACAAGAATCTGCGGGTTTATAGCGACTGGGGAAATCAGGTTTGGATCTGTGGGGAGAGGAAAATGGTGGAGGGGTACAGTCGCATACTCGCATACGCATAGAGAGCGAGAGATACGGCTGGGGAGATATTGGCTTGGGTTTTGCAGTTTTGGGACAAAGAGAAAATGAATTTTGAGTTACTGTAAAATAAAAAAATAAATCTCAACCACATACTGTAAGTATTTTACTCCCTCCGTCCCACAAAGTTTGAACCCTATTCCTTTTTGGGGTGTCCCACGAAGTTTGAACCCTTTCCGTTTTTAGAAAAATTAAATTAATATAAGTTTGATTAGAATCTTAATTATTGTCAAATCCCATTAAAAATACTTACTTTTACTATTCTGCACAAATTCCAATGCATTATTACTTTCCTACACAAAGTCCCTTATATTTCTTTAACTCTTAATATTACAAAATTGATACAAATAAAAATTGTATAAAATATATATTCTAAAACTACACGATTAGACGATTCTAACAAGACCACATTTGAATATTTTTCTCAAATTACATCACTACGATAATATTAAGTCAAAGTTAAACAATAAACAATATCAAAATTCATTATAATCTTAAACACAAATACCCACACCACTTTAACTACTAAACTCCACTACCTAAATTACCGTGCCCAAAAGAAAGGCTTCAATCTTCGCGGGACGGAGGGAGTATTCTGCATTCATTGGTACCAGTGACAATTAATTTAGATTTTAAATTTGAATTAATAAACTGATTTAATTTTGATTCGTAAAACTAGGAAGGGGTTACTATCCTGATTCAGGACCTCCCTGAATGTCTGAATTCTTAAATAATATGCTATGTTGTACAATTTTAATGGACTCTAATTAAACAGTTTTACATACTATTAATAATACGATTTTAACTATTCAATTATAGATTAACTTGCATTTTTTAGACACCTTGATTTTGGAGACAAATTTTATGAGCAATAAGTGGCCGGATTTATATAAATTTATTGAAGAAAATGGCTATTTCACTATAACGGAATTTCTTTTGAATTTTATACTTGTAGTGCTAATTAGATTTAAATGGGTAATTAATTTATTTTTACCCAAGGGAAAAAAAAAAAAAAAAGGCAAGGCCATTTTCCCTCTTCCTCCCCAAATCGCTCCCCTCTCCGTCTCCGGGGAAGATTTTATTCGTGCACTTCATCTCTAAGAAATAATTCTACATCTTGATGTTTTTCATATATACCATGCTATATTTGATTCGAAAAATAATTTATTCAGGTTTTTTTTAACAACCATGTTGTATTCCAGTTTACAGATGTTGTATTCCAAATTATGCGTGGTGCATGATGGTATAATATGCTAATCATGTTTACAGTACACTGATTATCACATATGTATTCAACTATGTTGGTTTTATTATATTTCATGCTGCAATCGGAACTAACATGATGTGTTAGATCCAGCATGAGAGGTCGCTAACACATCATCGTTTATGATGTCGTCAAATACCAATTTAGATCCATCTCATTTTGGATTGTTATGGAGTGCTGGATTTTTTAGTTCATTACATGCTACAATTAGGGACTAATATTTCATGCTAGATTTTTTTAGTTTAAGTATTTTTTAGGATTAAATGTGTAATTTATTTTCTACCTACAAAGTCAAAATACCATTGTTCATTTTCCCTCTTTCAGATTTGCTCCATTCCTCAGTTCGTCCTAAGTCAAATTAAATCATGCTGGTTACAATATCATACCTGCTGCATATAGGGTTTAATATGATGCATGTCGTAATTTAGATCCAACATATCATTGGGGGCTATAGGGACTTTGGTTCTCTTTCAGAGTTGGAATGGGTGGGTTGCCGACGAAGATTCCAGCAACAAGCACCTCAATCTAATTAATTGTCTAACATCTTTTTTTTTTTTTGGCAAGGGATAAGGAACCATGAATTATGGCAATGATGGAGGAATTAAAAATTTTAATTTCCATAGTTATTGTTGCAGCCAATATGGTATTATTGGACCCCTCCAACTAACTAGCATGTATGCTTTAAAATTCTACACATTCAGGACTATTCTGAATATATAAGTTCAGGATGCTAACCGCTTTGGTAAAACTATGGGTCTAACATAGGAAAAGCAAATTAGAATAATTTTGATTAATCACTGATGTCATTACAGGTGCATTTTGATCTTACTCATAAGACGACACGAAAGCTCATGTTAGTGTATGAGAATACTTCCTTCGTCTCACTATTTTTGTTACGGACCCACCCAGCATGTATGTCAATACACATTTTTAACGGTTAATAACTTAAATTGTGTACCACGAAGAGTTATAAAAAGTTAATTGTCTAAAACTACAAGATTAGACGAATTTAACAAGATCTCACTTGACTATGTTTTTTCTTACATAGCTATTATAAAAATTAGAATCAAAGTTAAACAGTGAATAGTGCAAAAAAATCAAACGTAACAAAAACGCCAAGACGGAGGTAGTAGTTTTTATGTCTTAGCCAGTACACCAGTAACACATGTTCTAGGGTGTCACACATTATTTAAAGGCCGTTGTGAATTTGTGATGAAACTGGTTGTAACTACTAACTATGATGGTTGGAATTAAAATTATCAAATTGTTATTAGAGTGTGAATGGCAGAATTATAAACGAACATGAATAATTAAAACTATTTTTAATCAAATATTCGGGGTGTATTCAATTGAGAGTTTATTAGATTTTTATGGACTTAAAAAGTCGGTGGATTTAAAAAGTTCATAGACTCCACATAAAGTTGGCTGATTTTATAAAGAATCCATGAAAGTTTGACTGATTTTCAGACAGATTTTGTTTAGTTATAGTAATATTTTTTAAGAGAATCCATTAAAACCTATAAAGAATTAAAGTCCGTGGATTGTTGAATACCTTTAAATTTTTAACAACTTTTATAAATCTGTATTGAATACCTTTAGATTTTTAAAGACTTTTTTAAAATCTGTATTGAATACCTCAAAATTTTTAAAGACTTTTTAAAATCTTGATTTAATACACCCCACTTCATCTAGTATGATGAGTCAATAATTTGCTTTAATTTGTTTTTTCCTAATATTTGAAAAATCAGTTACTTCAATTATACTTCACTTTATCCATCTAATTTTTTTGGATGAGCCTTTATCCATATATTTGAAGATTTATATAATTAATTAAGTGGTCAAATATTATATTTGCAAGCTATTTTATGAAATTGTACACAATTCTTCTGTGAAAATATAAAATATGCAAAAATAAGAAATTAAAATCTAGATAACAAGTGTATTTTTTTTTGGTAGATGAGACACAATATTTTTTGCTTACAATAACTATCCATGCAACACAAATCATATAAAAAATAATAAATAAATAAAGAGGGAATGATTAAGTGAGGACCATATATATGATTTCAACCCTTTATAAGTAGTAATAAGTATTGTGATTAAATAAATGAAATTAAAGCTTTTAATCCCCAATTAAGCTGCCTCAAACTTAATCTGATTCAAGGCAATTTTTATTAAAGAAATTATTGATAAATGTTAATTAGGCATGATATAAATATATATGGTCAAGCTAAGAATGAGCTCGAATGTATATATATGAGGTCACCCTAAATAACCTTTATAGGGCTTCGTTTGGTAAGGCTTCGTTTGGTTTCAGAGATTAGGGTTTGGCTTCAGAGTTTAGAGTTCCCAAAACCACGATTTGTGGAGAAAATCAGCGATTCCAAATCTTATAATTCTGGGAAAACAAACAGATATGAATCTCACAGAGTTGAGAATGGGCTTTTAGCGTTTGGACCGCTTGTTCCAAACGGGGCCTAAATAAATAGAGTTTAGAGTTTAGAGTTTGGTTTCATAGATTAGGGTTTGGCTTCAGATATTAAAGTTCCCAAGACCACGATTTGTGGAGAAAATCAGCGATTCCAAATCTTGTATTTTCGGAAAAACAAACAGATATGAATCTCTTAGAGTTGGGAATGGGCTTTTAGCGTTTGGACCGCTTATTCCAAACGGGGCCTAGAGCTTGTATTATAGGACCATATTATTAAACTATATATTTTCACTGGTTGATTTGCAGGGTTGTGGGTAAAATTTTATAGAACTTGAAGCTTTATGAATATGTGCATGCTTCTTCAATGTCTTTATCAAATTGGATTTCTAGCCCCTTTACAAAAATCCTGGATCCGCCGCCACTGCTTGCAAGTTACTTACAACCTTTATATACCTTTAGAATTGTTCTTGTTTATGAGGTCTGGTTGACTACTGAGTAGCCTCCTATTTATATATAACGGCAGAAGTGGGCATTAGCTACCAATAGCATTCTTGGCTTCTTCCTATAGTAGTATGGACATGATTTTGCATATATCCATTTATATATACTCCATTCATATTATTACCATGCACTGTCCAATTCCATTGATTGGGTGGATATTATATATTATATGCATGTATCTACTATACCCATATTTTCATAAAAATTTGCAAAAGAGTTATGATTCGGTGTTGATTTGATTTCCAAGATGTTAGACTGGGGTCCACATATGTTTTCATATTCAATGTATTCATAAATTTTTTGCGTAATAGTTACTGATGGTCAAAAAACATTTTAGGTCCGGTTTGGGAATTAGCTGTTAGCTGTTAACTGATTATGTGAGTAATAATTAGTTAAAATTAGCTGTTTGATAATTTCGAGACTAACTTTTTGCCTAGAATAAGCTAAAATCCAAAATGCTGCTATTTGCAGCGGTTTCAAAAAGAGCTGATTGGACACTGTTTTAAGTTATTTTGTCTTTTTAAATAAGCTAATTCAGTTCAAATTACCTAGAATAAGCTAATTCTGTTTAACTGTTTTGCCAAACATGGCCTTTTTTTCAAGACGTTTACAAAGTAGTTGTAGTAATTTGTTTTCGTCCAATGATGAATGAACACATTATTGCAAGATGAGTTTTTTTTTTTTAAAAAAAATTATTTTATATTATAAGTCAACAAACAAGGAACACAAACCAACCAACTAAATAACGGTCTCTCATAATCTCATTTAGATCCTATCCAATTCATGTGTAGTTTTACATATACAGTCTTTCTGATAAGCTGTACTATTTCAAGATTCATTATCAACAAACACTATTATATTATCGTCTGTAATAATAGAATTAATAAAATGGTAAGGATTGTGTATGAATAATAATAAAATATATCTTCATATAAGAAAATTAGACAAGAAAGATACTAGTACATTTTAGGAGAATTACTATATGAATAATAATGCCTTGAGCCCTTGACACACTTAGCTTGTGGGAATAGGAAAAATTAAAATCATACTATAAGGCTAAAGGCTACTCACAATCAAAAGCCTTGCACTCGTCAAAAAAGACTATTTATAATAATAATACGTGGAGTATATTACAAAATCAATTTTAAGGTAGGGTATCACTACAAGAAAAATCTCGTGCACCGATCGCAAATCCGGTTGCTGGACCCGGGGTATGGGTCGTCTCGGAGGCCACCGACTGGCCCACCGACCGACTGGTGCGGTCGGTAATTCTCTTCTATGAAAAAAAATATTATTGGGAGGGCACAAACCAAGCACCTCAACAGCACCTAACCAGCTTGACTAGCTCTCTAAATCAATCATTCTTCGCCACGTGTCCTATATAATATATCTTCTCAAATATATTTGAAAGGTTTTGTTAAAGAGAGGATTCGAACCCGGATGCTCCTCTAGTTCCCCTCGCGCGCGTACCATCTGTGCTACCAATGTTTCATGTTATTTTATGAAATGATTTATATATAACCTATTTAAATACATATATACATATATATGCGTATTTAAAATATAAAATAAAACTAAACTTATATTAATTAAATAAAAACAATTAAATTAATTAAATAAAATATAAAATAAAATTAATTAAATAAAAAACTAAAATAAATTAATTAAATAAAATAATAAGATCATGATAAATTTGAATTAAATTATAAAATAAATAAATAATTAAATTACAAAAAAATAAATAATTTAATAGGTCACCGACCGCACATGCAGTCGGTGGCACCGACCAACAGAATGTGGTCGGTGCCGCGGTCGGGTGCACCGACCCAAAAAAAAGGGGTCGGTGCGTTTGGTTGCCGCAAGCCCGGGGACCCCCAACGGCTATTTCGCACCGACCGCACGGTGCGGTCGGTGGACCGGTCGGTAAATCCGACCCGTGTCTCGTCGGTCGGTGCGTTCGGTCGGTGCGGATGAATTTTCTTGTAGTGTATGGCGGCCAATTGAATAAAAAAATGCAACATAAAATCAATTATCTTGTTTGGTTATTATAGATTAAATATTTTTTTGACCTGCTATTGCAAAAAGTTTCAACATATATATATTATTATTGTTTCCATTTATTATTCTTTAGGCGTAATTAATATGCTAAATCAATACATTAGAGTAGTTGCGTTGGGGCATTGGGCAGATTTTTTTTTTTAAAACACAAATATAGTACTCCTATTATGGTCCTATGATATTAAAGGCACCCAATTTATACGGATAAATAGTTGTATCGGGCATTTTAAAACAAGGTTAATTTATATGTAAGATTAAGTCTATACTATGAGATAATAATCCAATTATAATGTTTAGTAAGAAAGATGAAGTAAATTCATTTTCAATTAAGCTAAAACAAATTAAACCTTGGCCACAAATTACGTGCTAATAGTATATATTTATATAATACTATTGAACTTCTTTCCAATTACTTGGATTGAGATTCAAATTGGTTTAAAATTGGGATGATCCAAGTATGGGAAATATTTTCGTGCACGACAAAAATCCTATATTAAAGGGTTTCAAAATAACAATATACAAATACTAATTCTTATATGATGAATTCCATTTGTTTTCACAATGTGTGGGGACTTCAATCACTACTATATTGTTACTTTACGAGGGCATTTTCAATCATTTTCTCAAGTCAATTCTTGCCAGGAAAAAAAAAACAATTATTACATTCAGTATTTTTGACATTGTGATGATTTTATAATTGTCGTAATTTTATGTATAAACATTGATTTGTAAGAAAGTTTAGAATCAAGTATTTTGATTTAAAACGAACTTCACATTTGGAGCAAGAGTTTTGATCAAACCAAAATTTTAATTGCTTATTGCCTATTAGGTATATAGAATTTATAGTTTAAAACAATTTAAATTGAATTTTCATTCAGCAAAAGCATGATGATAATCTATATCTATAAAGAAAATGGTGGGTCACACAGGTCACAAATGAAAACTATACTTATACGGAGAAAAATAGTTGGCTAAGAAAAGCAGGTAAATAAGAACCACAAAGTGGAAAATACAAGTGGACATGATTTTCCACATGCATGTGTTTGATGGATGGATATTCTTTATTACAATAATGTCATGCCACATTCATTCTAATCATACACTTTCTACAACTCTCTATTTTCTACACAAATTAATTGAATTGTGACTACTGATCTGGCAACAACGTTGGAATTAATAATATATTAAAGTGTTTCCTCTGTTAATACTTTTTAGAGATAAATAATTTTTTTGGCCATCAATAGGCAGGTAATTCACTTTTGGGCCACTAAAGATTGAATTATGAAATTAGTCCACCAAGGCATTCGGGCCTAATTTATGGCCAATTTGACCAATACCACACTAAAACCGGCCGCGTGTAACCCACTCGCCACGCGATGGCTCAAATGTGGAAATTGTCTCCTTTTGGTGGCCTGTTTTACTTTTTTTGTAATTTAAATAAATACTACTCCATTCGTTCCATTATTTTTGCCTCACTTTCCATTTTTCTCTGTTCCAACGTTTTTGTCTCGTTTTCATTATAGTAATAATAAATATTAATCACCAAATCTACCGCATCAAATACTAATATATCCTACATTAAATACTGTCTATGACCACATAAAATACCATACTCAAAATACCCCAACACGAAATAAATATTCATTAAAATAAAAATAAGATAAATATATATTGAAAATGTAAAAAAAGACAAAATAATAAATAAAATTATTTGTATTAATAATAATAATAACTTCAAGAATTAAATTATAGTATAACATAAAATAAAATTAAATAAATTAAATCTAAAAAATAAATTAATTTGAATGAATTCATTTATATTAAAGGGGATGGAAACTTACCCTAGTGGTTAAGTCCCTCGACTCTCAACTTATAGGTTGGGGGTTCGATTCCCCACCCGGCTCTTATCCCTTTCTTTTTTCTGGCATGGGCTCCCACCACCCTTTATAGGTTGTTCGGCAAAAAAAAGGGTTCTCTACCCACCATTTATCATATTTATATTAAATAAAATATAATAAAATAAGTAGTAAAAATTTAATAAAAAATTAAATGGAAACAGATAAATAGGTGTTCTCTACCCACCCAGGAAAGTGAAATAAAATTGAAGATCAGAAGAAATTTGGGTCTCCGATGGAAATGGACATATATTGTGCCAAAATGAGCAGCTTTATTTTAGTAGTTGGTCTCGAGATCATGGTTGGATAATTGTCTGATAGAGTAATATTTATTTTAATTTTAAAAAAAGTAAAAAAAATAATAAAAAAAACTAAAATAGACCACTAACAGGAGACAATTTCCGCTTTTAGGCAATCGCGTGAAGAGTGGTAGCGCGTGACGCACACGCGGCCCATTGTGGCATTGACTTGGTCAATTTGGCCTATAAAACCGGCCCGAATACCTATTGGTGGCCTAGTTTCATAATTCAATATTTAGTGGCCCTAAAAGTGAATTACCTGCCTATTGATGGCCTAAAAAATTCTTATCTCTACTTTTTATTTTACTAGGGTGGTTTAATTTTCTAATAGAAAAGAATGATGACTTGGTCAAGTGGTCAAATTTTTTTTTTGGTAAAAAATCGGGTATCCCCAAACTATATTAGACTCAATATTAATTCTTCGAGAGATTTTGATGGGCAATGAAGAATGCATCTCCGAAACCTTGTTTAAGCGACTAGAGCCCCAATTCTCCCAAATCAACTGTTGTTGGTCAAGTGATCAATTATTTGATTTTTAATTTTTGGTTGTAGGTTCGATACCCACCCGGTCCCTATCCATTTCATTTGTTAAATTATAATTTGTATGAAATGAGCTACCACCACCCTAACTTTCTTAGACTATTCAACAATCTTTTATTTTTTATTTATTTATTATGAGAGAGATGGACATTTATATTAAACGCCTCAAATCACATGGGTATCGTAGATGCATTTTGGATTATTTCATTTTCTTTTATTTTTTCTTTCTGGAAAAGATGCATTGGATAAGATACATTAATTAATTACAACTTTTTCTCGAGAATCATTGTGTACTTTGAAATTGAAGGTCCTAACAAATAACATTTGCCTGATTTTCCTTTGGTAGTATTAATTGTTAGACGCATTTGCTTGATTGTTCAAATATGGACATTAAGAACTTTTTTTGTTAGAATAATTGAATACCAATTAAAGAAATCATTGCCATGATTCATTTTCCCACTCGTGTAAGACATTCATACCTACATTGCACGTCCGGCCCATGTCATGTGAGGTGTGTATTATATATTGGGCCCATGGCCCAAAAACTTATTTCGGCCCATTCATCATTCATGCTCTCCATCTGTGTCTCCAGAGTAAAATCTGGTTTTTTCTTTCTTTTATCACACACACACACACACCAGTATTGATATACTATGGGTCTGTCTGGGAGTTTAGCAGATAACAGAAGCAGATAGTAGATTTGACCAGCAGATTTGAGTAGTAGATTTGACCAGCAGATAGTAGTAGCAGATTTGAGTAAAAATGTTTGGTAGATTAGCAGATAGTAGTACAAAATGAATATGCTCCTCAATCTGCTTCATAAGGAAGCATATTACAATTCAGCATATTTGAGCATATCTGCTCATTCAATCTGCTTGTTACCAAACACCTAAAAAGAGCATATTTCTTGGTCAAATATGCTAAAAGTGAATCCGCTGTCTAATCTGCTCTTATCCAAATAACCCCTATATCAGTTTCTTTCCTCGACCATCGTCAATGATGAATCTGAGCTATAACCTGGATAGTAGATACACTTACATCACATTACCTTTCCTCAGTAAATTATCTGAAGTTGTCAATGTAAGGCTGTTGAATCCATCTCTGCTGCTGAAAGTGAAAACCTGTGGATTTTATAATAGTATATGAAAAATACTACTTAAGTTACATTACCTGAATTGCTGCGTCTGTTATTCTGATAATCTGATCCCTTTTCATTAGATGCTGCCTTGTTGTCGGAAGATAAATGCCAAATGGACCAAATCATCCAAAATTTATAGAGAAACTTTTAACTTCAATAGCTGTGTGGCATATCTGCAGACTGCAGTAACAATATAAAAGTAATACTGTAGTAGTTTATAGTATGAAGTATGAAGCAGGGAATGATCCTGTTTGTCCCAAGTCCAAAACTTCAAACATCATATGATAGAGAAGTTCATAACCAAAAACTCTTGTGCCACCCCCCAACATAATATTGTAAGTAATGGCAACACTATAATCTATCTAAATAATCGCGCACGTTCATTTTGTCTTGTCACTTTACGTATTTTGTTAGCCAATCCATCATATCCAAGTGAGCCTCTCGAGCACTCCTGATGGCAAACTCATCTTCCTCGTTGTACGTAAGTGTCCATCCATGACTCACACCGGGAAATATTTTCACATAGCTATCCGATACCTGCAAAAGAAAGC
The DNA here is from genome assembly GCA_030278955.1 of Hygrophila difformis. Taxonomy (NCBI): domain Eukaryota; kingdom Viridiplantae; phylum Streptophyta; class Magnoliopsida; order Lamiales; family Acanthaceae; genus Hygrophila; species Hygrophila difformis. The sequence goes on from JAOANR010000007.1 coordinate 16,671,825, forward strand.
ACCAAACACTTGACTACTCTCCAGATCAGACATTCAACATATTACAGCAGAACAAAAACTTCTGCTACAATGTTTTCTTATGAATCGCCAAAATTTTTAATAAAACAAAAAATGTTTTCTTACTTCAGATTTTGATGCAAGAATGTTTCCAAGTTGCCTCAACAGCTCTGCCGGTGAATAGTTGTCAGTTTCTGCCCCGAGTATGGATATCGGAGCCTTCACCTCTGCCATTATTACCATGTCCACATTCATAAAAGGTGAAATGTTTGTGGATATATATTTATAATTCTGAAATAAAAATTCACCAATGATATTTTCTTCTGTGACTCTACCAGGGTGCAATAAAACGGCAGCCTGAATCAAATCATCAAATTTTGCCAGCCTCACCGCCACCGTTCCTACCAATTCAATCATTGCACAAAACTAAACCATTACTAATGGTTCCTTTTTTCCCTTTTTTTTTTTAAAAAAAAAAATGATAAATGTTTTTACTGCAATGAATCAAAATATGAAGTGAATAAGATTCCTCTAGGATATGTGTATGTTGATTACCTCCCCAGCAATATCCGGCAACTCCAAATTTGGAGACACCTCTGCTTTTCAAGTCAGCAATTACAGCCTTTACATCCTCACACCCTTTGTCCTAACATGAAGTAGTATTGAAAGTTCACAAATAAATTACTGTGTCTAACGTGTGTAAATAATCTTTGTTTAACCAGGAAATTAAAAAGACTTGCGAACCGGGCAATGATCATCGGTCCATCCTTGTCGAGGGTTGACGAGGTCGTAAGGATCACCGTACAAGAGATCGGGGACCACTGTTAAGGAACCTGAAGCTGCCACTTTGTCTGCAACCTTCCTATATTCATAATTCCAAAGAGACAACATATACTATATATAAAGAGACAGAGAGTAGCATCAATATGGACGGATGTCGAGCTAATTTATGAGGTCCCTTTATTTGCTAGTAGAAGTTAAAAACAATGAATCCAAACAATAAGGAAAGGAAATCTTGGTAATTTTAAATTATCAAGAACTGAACTTTACGTAATACCTCAAGCTTGGTGCCTCAAACCCTAAAATTGAAAAAGGAAAAAAAAAAGGCATTATATCATCAAATCCCAATTAAGCAAAACTAGCAAGTTGTGAAGTTATAAATTGGGAAAATTAGGTAAGTAGTAGTAGTAGGAGTAGAATATTAATTAATTACCGAATGCAGGGGAGATGAGAAGGATGGCAGCAAGGTTGGATTGATGGTGGTGGCCTGTGATGTATGCTTTGAATCCTCCGATTTCTTGCACAGTGCCCGAATAAGTGGGCATTTTTTCTTGCAGCTTTGTCATTTTCAATTTTTGATGATGATGATGATGATGATGCAGCTGTCTAATGACTTTAAGAGCAGGGAGTTAGCTTACTCCTTTCCCATGTAGCAATCCCACATCAGCCAAATAAGAATAAAAGAAATGATCCAATTTTTAGTCCAATATAATAAAATTATACTACTCCTATAAATTATATAGTATTAAAAAACACGCTTTACTAGACTAATATAATAAAATTTACCTAACACACACACACACACTTTCTCTCTCTCTCTCTATATATATATATATTCAGCTAAGATAAGAATAAGCATTAGTAATTAAAATAATAAATGGAGTATACTATGACTATCTTAAGCATTAGTAATTAAAATAATAAATGGAGTATACTATGACTTTGGAGTTGCGATGCCCACACTTGACACTCCTCCCTTAAAAATTGCCGCAGGGAGGGGAGGGTTTGGGTGATATCGAGTCGAGTCGAGCTCGAGTAGTTAGCTACTTGAGCTTGACTTGACGGGGAAATATCACTGCTCGAGCTCGAGTCGAGTAGTGATTCTCGAGCTCGAGCTCGAGTAGCTTGAATTTTTTTTATTTATTTATTTTCTGGATTAGACCCATTATCTTATAATTCTTCTGTTTTTTTATAAGTGCTACGGACTTACCCAGCACACAGTCCAATGCATATTTTAAACCATTAATAACTCAAATTCGGTACAAGTAAAAATTCTAAAAGTTCGATATTAAAAAACTAAACGACGAGACGAATCTAACAAGATCTCACTTGGCTATATTTTAACTTGTATAACTATGATAAAACTTTAAGTCAAAGTGTTTGTGTGAATAGTGTCATATATATTTCAACATGTTGTATTTATTCAAGAAAGAAGGAAGTATTATGAGTTTTTGAGTTGTTTGACCTTTTCTATTTTGTGTTTGATTCATTAGTTTTATTCATTATCAATAGAAGTCAATCAAAAGATCAGATTCATTTAAATAAATTTACAATTGTTTATTGCTAATTTGAAACATACATTTTACACACAAGCACAATTTTTTTGTTTATTCCAAATATTTTTTTTTTACACAGTAGCCCAAAAAGACATCAATCCTTTGTGACGAGTATGACTTTAATTGGTTTAAAAAATTGGATTGTGACAAAAAGACATATTAAAAAGCCCATGGCAATAGAAACATACTGTACTAAATAAAAAATATACGTATCAATTTAAATTTGTGAATAAAATAATGAGTTCCATCAATTACTTAGAATATTTCAATTATAATTACTGATATGGAATCTCAAATGCCAATAAAAAATTCACTGGGATGATAGGGTGGTATATGAGGAAATTGATTTTTTTTAAAGCATATGAAAAAATTGATGAATCCATAAATGGATAGAGAAAACAAAATGTTTAAATATTGATATGGGCTTGTGAGAATAGATAATGGGCTTAGAATATTTTGATTATAATTATTGATATGGGATGGTGGGATTTTTAAATATAAAATAAAATGTAGTAAAATTAATTAATAAACGAGTACTTGACTCGACTCGACTCGACTACTCGACGAGTATCATATTCTTCTACTCGAGCTTGAGCTCGATACTCGATTAGAATACTCGATACTCGACTCGACTCGAAATTTTCGAGTATGAGTCGAGTTTTTTCCGAGTCAAGTGCCGAGTCGAGTTCGAGTAGCACTACTCGTTAATCACCCTATGGGAGTAGGGGTGAAAACGGGACGGATACGGGCGGATAGTACTCTTCCCGTATCCTATCCCATATTTTTTTATCGAATACGGAATCGGATACGAATAGCCCGGATGCAAATACGAATTTGAATATTTCGGGATACGAACACGGGACGGATACAGGACGAATATACAACGAATTCGGATTTAACGGATAAAATAGTCGGATAATTTATAGTTTTTAAAACTTAATTTTTGAACACTTATTCATTTTTTTTTAAAAAAAATAATTAAGGAAAATTTAGTATTGAATTAAAATATGCTTCAATTTTCTTTTCCCATTCAAAATTAAAATCTACTATTATTTTTGCTATACATTTCAAAGTTGATGCCACACATCAAATTTGACAGATTCTTTTATATGAACGGAAGTTGATTGTGTCCAACAAGAACGTCTTCAGTTTGTCATTTGAAAATTCAATCTTCCACCTGTCATCATCCTTCCAAATCCCTTCCTTCTCACTCCGAACCACCACTTTTCCTGCCTCGCCCTCCGTCCCCAAATTGCTAGCATCTGCTTTTACAGAAAACTACACCAATTCCCAAAACAGAAACTCAAAAAACCCATCACTTCCACATCTAAATAAAACAAAACAGAAACTCTAAAGCTCTTTTCTTTACCCCCTTTTTTCCTTACCTCTCTTTTCTACCGAAATGAATTGATCCAAAGAAGCTCTAAAGCCCGTCCAACACTGCTAGTATCAAATTGATGTCACAGCCAGCAAATAATCCAAACCACAGAGTGTAGCAGCACTTAATAACACAACAGAACCAAAAATCTGATAACATACATTTCGACAAACACCTTATGGGCATGAGTTATGCAATACCAAAAGTATTAAGTAGCCTACCAAAAGAGCTCCAACACAGCCTAACTCAAATGTGGATAACAATACGAAAAAGAAAAAAAAGGTTCAGTATTCCTCCCTCACAGCAACATTCGTGCAATATCTTTAAAATATTTCTAAAAATGTCAGAATTGCATGATCAAAAGAGCAATAATCAATAACCCAGGGTGAAGCAAAACTGATCCATACTAGAAAAATGTTATGTAATTGAGTGTCAAACCTCGACGGTTGAATAACTATGGTAAATGCGAATACAATTTCACAATTTCTTCAGCAACAACAGAGGCGACGGAGGTGAGCAGCGCCGCGAAAAGGGAAAGAAGGGCGGGGCGTGGCGGTGTAGTGGCGGCGCAAGGATGGTTGCATACGGAACTCGGGAGGGAGGAGTTGGTGGTAGACGACGGAATAGTGATGAGTGAAGAAGACCTAGATTTGGAGGCGCTGGTGTTGTTACCATTTAGGCTAGGAAATTATTTATTTATTTATTTATTGGTAAATTATTTATTTATTTTATATAATTATATTTAATATATAATATTAATATATATAAAATTTATAAAAATATATATAATCCGGATATCCGGATAATATTCGGACAATATCCGGGAAAATTCGGATACGGGCGGATATTTCTAATTCCATATTCGGTCCTGTATCCAATTTTTGATATCCGTATCCGTATTCGTATTCGATAAATATCCGACGAATAACAAAATCTGGATTCGAATTCAGATATAATCGAATACGGCGTCGGATCGGGCGGATATTATGCATCCCACTTTCACCCCTATATGGGAGGGGAGGGGAGGGGCCATCCATTTGTCACATTAATTATGGGACAATTCACAATTGGCTTTGGTCTGTCTTAGAATAGTATAGTATTCCAGGGTCCTGGTAAGTGGTAATTAGCTATGTCAACATCGAAACATTATAAATACTTAACATAGTAAAATCAAATATCAATGGATATGGACTTATTACATCCTTGACGATCTTGAGTATAGGATTTAATTTGTAATCTACTCCACTTTTTGTTGTTTGATACTCCCTCCGTATTCAAAAAAATTTAACATTTCTTGTTTTCACGCAATCCAATACACATTTTTAAAGAGTAATATCTCAAATTTTATAAAATAAAAAATTATAAAACTTTAATATTATAAGACTACATGACTAGACGAATCTAACAAGATCTCATTTGATTATGTTTTATCTTATGTAACTGTGTGAAAAAAATTGAATCAAAATTACTCAATGAATAGTATTTACTATGCAAACGTTAACATTATTCAAATACGGAGGAAGTACTATAATAATTCAGAAAATTAGAGTCCACCACCCCTTACATTTTCTTTACATTTTAAAAATACCCCTCCCAAAAAACTTAAAGTAAACCCCCCCCTCTACCAGTTTTGACCAAGAAAACACCCCCCTAAATTTCTCAATACTTAATACTTCTACAATTAACTTATCATTAAATATAAACAAGAATACACTTATTACCACACCAAGACTCAATATATTACCACTCAAACCACATTCCTTACCACACTAGGGCACCAAAAATTAGTATTACCAAAAAATACTATCCTCTTACCATACTACAACACTTTCCACTTAAAGACCGAGACTTACCCAACGAAAAAAAAGAGAAGAGACCGAAGGAAAAGAAGAAGAAGAAGGAGAAGAAGAGAATAAATGAAGATTGAACGAGACTTACCAAGCACGAAGAGAAGAAGAGAACAATGGAAACCCACTCGAATGATTCCAAATTGTTGGAGAATGAGAAGGTTCCACCGGAGAGGAAGAGACCGAAGAAGAGGACCAAAGTGGAGGAGGAACCCACCGAAGGTCGGTCTCTCTCAGTTCTTTTTTCTTTTTTGTTGTTTTGCAATATGTTGTTGTGCAATGTGTGGGTTTGTGAATTTGATAGGGAAATTGTGTGGGTTTAATTTGTGTTGATAGGTTTGATAATGTGAGGAATGATTTGTATGTTGAAATGGGTTAATTTATGGGAGTAATTGTTTGATTTTGTAGTGGTTGGTGAATTTGATAGTTAATTGTGTTGTTTTGATTTGTGTTGGCATGTTTGATAATGCGGTTCTTGTTGTGTATGTTGGAATGTGTGAATGTATAGGAATAATTGTTGATGAAATATTGGTTATTTGATTGTGCAACAAATGTGTTCGATTAAATGCCCGAATGAATATGTATTGTATTGTAAATGATTGGCATTGCCCGATGTGAATGTGGCTTCGTTGATTTGCCAATTGAATGTGTATGTTGCATTAAAGTTGATGTTGATATTTGTTTATGTTAACAAAGTTTATGATATTGATGTTGATTTTGTTGTTTAATGTATAGGGGTGGGTAAGGAAAAGAAATTTCAAGCTCCTAAGTGTTCTTCAAAGTACCTTAGAGATGTGGTGGATGAGATAGAGGTGAGGTGGACGGTGGAGCAAAAAGAAGCAATTCAAGCCACCGGCTTTGGACACTTTACAAAAATGAGCAATGAGAGTGCATTTCTCCCACGAATTGACGCACTTATAAAAGTATTCGATTCGGCAACAAAGACATTCAACATAGGCGAAGACATTAAAATTGAGTTTCAAGGGTACAAGTTCTCAAGTGTGCTAGAAAGTTTTTCGATGGAAGATATGACGATGTTAAAAGAAATGAATTGGCCAATGGATTGGTTTTTTATTTTTATTTTTTACCACAATTTTGAGTTACAAGACTTGTAGGTTGGTTTTGGCTGTGTAGATCCTTGGCATTGCCCGGGATTAATGTACTTTTGTTGATTACATTAAAAAGGTAGCTTTGATTGTGTTCGTGTTGATTTGAGTTTGGATTTTCTTAAAGTTTGAAGTGAGTGAAGGGCGATGGATTTGGCATATAAATTGGGGAGTTTTTGTTTTGGTTGATTTAAACTTAAATTCATGTTATTGGGAAGCTATTGGAATGTTGCACACTCTTTTAAAATGAATTGAGTGAAATTTTTGGATTTGTGGAGAAGGGGGTGGTAACCGACGGATGGTGTTGGATTTTTTGGAATTTTTTGTGTTATTGTTGGAATTTGATATTATGTGATTTCATAATAATGGATATTTTCAAATGAAATTTTCATGTTAGATGTGCATTTGTGCTTGTTAAACAACCATCCGAAACTCTTTGAAATGGACAAAACCATTGGGAAGGACCGTCCCACGACCGTCCGGAACTCTTTGAAATGGACAAAAACATTGGGACGGTCACCCAGGACCGTCCTACGACCGTCCCGTGACCGTCCGGAACTCTCTGAAATGGACAAAATATTTGGAAGGTTCCCCAGGACCGTCCCAAGAACGTCCCATGACCGTCCCATTGGTTACCACACTTTGAAGTTTTCAGTTACCACGATCCTCATTACTTGATTACCATAATATGAAATAATTGGTTACCATTTCTTTAAATTATTGGATACCAAACTTAAAGTAAGTTGGTTACCACAAATTTTATTACTCAATCCACATAAAATGTTAATTTATTTCAATTACCATAATTTAATATTATAATATTATTTCAATCCAAAAAATATTGGTTACCACACTTCTCAATGGAATTTTACCACAATCCGCCTCTTTGTTACCACGTTCATAAAAGTGATTTTACCGCACAATACTATTGAAGGTTACCATGTTTGTACTTGGTTGGTTACCATTTTTTTTTTAATTCCAATCCCCATAATTTAATATTTTAATATTGTTTCAATCCAAAAAATATTGGTTACCACACTTTTCAATAGAATTTACCATAATCCGCCTCTCTTAGTGACCACGTTCGTAAATATGATTTTAGCACACTATACTATTGAAGGTTACCACAATCTTACTCGCTAGGTTACCACGTTCCTAAATAAAATTTTACTATATTCCTCACTCGTCATGCTACCACGTTTTCTTCCCGCAAAATCCCTAAAATTCAATGTTCTTATTTAAAAAAAAAAATGGTTACCAAACTTCATAACCTACTTACCACACTTTCAAAAATATTTTACTACACTTGTAAAAGGAAACTTTACCATATTCCTCATTCTTCATGTTACCAAGTTTTTTCCCCCAAAAAATCCCCAAAATTCAATGCTCTCATTTAAAAAAATAATTGAGTTACCACACTTCATAACTTAATTACCACACTTTCAAAATATTTTACCACGTATATATATGAGCATTTACCATGTTGTTTGGACGGTCCCAAATCCTAGTTGACCGCCCAATAACCCTAGTTGACCGTCCCAACATCCGTGACCACAAAATCATATTATTATATTACCACGGTATTACGTATTTGTTTACCACACCTCTTGTAATTGCATTACCACAATCACATTGATTGGATTACCACGCATCATTTTATCGTGATTATGCGTACAACGGGCATCCTATTACCTTTTTCTAGTGGCGCCAAGGTTGGAGACTCAATCATTACAAGATTTCTCATCGGTGCATGTTAATAGAATTGAGAAACACGATATACTCAGTCATTACATCATATTGCATCATTTTCGTCAATTAAATGTCTTTGAGTGGTAATTCATTAGGTTGCATACGTTCGTTAATACGGAGACTCAATTGTTAATTGCATTGTATGACATTAAACGATCATACGCCACATGGTAGATATGATTCGATGCCACCCATGTATTTCTCTTATAATTTTCAATGATATAGTATATTACTATGTTTATGTTATGGTTACAGTTCGGTTATATGTAGACATGAGTATCCACTAAATACAATGTATGACATCGCCGATTCCACATATTCCTTGAAAAATATGAATATACACAATTACATGTATTGATTGTGCACCCAGAACTTACGAATATGATTATATCATTATGTTACCACGCTGCTTTTATTGGCATTACCATATACACCATAAATTTGTACCATAAACCCACCACATGTTACCACATTTGTATAGTAATTGTTACCACTGTCATATTACCATATTTACACATGAATTGGAAGATTATCACACTCATATATTCACAATTACCACAATCCACACGGAGTTTACCAATTGGTTAACCCAATTTTGGGAATTTTGGGGGGGGGGGGGAAACGTGGTAACATGACGAGTGATGAATATGGTAAAGTTTCTTTTACATGTGTGGTAAAATATTTTAAAAGTGTGGTAATTAGGTTATGAAGTGTGGTAACCTAAATTTTTTTTTTTAAACGAGAACATTAAATTGTTGGGGATTTTTGAGGGGAAAAAACTTGGTAACATGAAGAGTGGGGAATATGGTAAAGTTTCATTTTACAAGTGTGTTAAAATAGTTTGAAAGTATGGTAAGTAGGTTATGAAGTGTGATAACCCAAATTTTTTTAAAATGAAAACATTGAATTTTGGAGATTTTTTTTTTTTTTGGGGGGGGGGGGGGGACTTGATAATATGACGAATGAGGAATATGGTAAAGTTTCATTTACATGTGTGGTAAAATATTTTAAAAATGTGGTAATTAAGCTATGAAGTGTGGTAACCCAAATTTTTTCTAAATGAGAACATTAAATTGTTGGGAATTTTTGGGGGGAAAAAACTTGGTAACATGAAGAGTGAGGAATATGGTAAAGTTTCATTTTACAAGTGTGGTAAAATAGTTTGAAAGCGTGGTAAGTAGGTTATGAAGTGTGGTAACCCAAATTTTTTTTAAATGAGAACATTGAATTTTGGGGATTTTGGTGGGAAAAAATGTGGTAACATGACGAGTGAGGAATATGGTAAAGTTTTCTTTTACATGTGTGGTAAAATATTTTAAACGTGTGGTAATTAGGTTATGAAGTGTGGTAACCTAAATTTTTTAAAAATGAGAACATTAGATTGTTGGGGATTTTTGGGGGGAAAAAACTTGGTAACATGAAGAGTGAAGAATATGGTAAAGTTTCCTTTTACAAGTGTGGTAAAATATTTTGAAAGTGTGGTAAGTAGGTGTGGTAACACAAATTTTTTTAAAATGGGAACGATGAATTTTGGGGATTTTGGGGGGGAAAAAACATGGTAACATGTGAGAAATATGGTAAAGTTTTCTTTTATATATGTGGTAAAATATATATATTTTTTTCTTTTATTACACTTATGTGTATAGTTGGTATTTCACATCTAGTGCATTATTACACTAATTTATTTATATTGTTAAGTATAGTTAGGGTTTTAATCTTTTGGGGGGGTTAGGTCTGAGTTTTGTGAGTGGTGGAGGTTGACCAAAACTTTAAATTTGGTGGGGGGTGAACTACTGAACTCTAAGTTCCCCATAATAATTGCCAAGTAAGTTTGAGATGGGGCTGCTGAATTGCTGAAAGGCCCAAAAGACTGATTGGGCCTTTGGGTTGGTAGTTATCTATAGTATAATAAATCCTGGAAGAACTTTTTCCAAAACTACCTCTTATACCCTTCTCCATTCTTGCCTATTTTTTCCTAATGAAATACTACTATTTTGGGTATAAATGTAATTTACTCTTACAAAACCCTAAACGAGGGTCTAAAATGTAAAATCACTTCATTAAAAAAAACCACAACCATTCGATTACACCAATATTCATCTGTTGCCGTACATTTCCTTCCTTCCAATTTCAGGCATATTCTTCTTCCTCCACTCTCACCCTCCCTCTCGCGCTCTCCATCCCTATCCGGCAATTTCCCCCAAATTTCAATTCTTTCAACTACTGACCGGCGCCGCCTTCCCACCGCCTACCCGTCGTCTTCCTCTCTCAGCGACTGTCGCGCGTCGCCGTCCATCATCTGTGCTGCCTCAGAATTATTTGGGTTAATCCGGGCAAGAAGCTATAGTGTTCACGACTTCCTTTCCACCCAACTATGAATCGGGAATGTTGATGAAATCAACCAACAACATTGCTACGATTTTGGTAAGTGCAAAATGTTTATAACCTAACGTGTTTATGTTAGGGCGATAATTACTGCACAGAACCAAGCTACCACTTTTATATAGTCTGTAGCAGAAAATGTTTCTTTGGTTTTTGGCTCAGATTTTGGTAAGAACAATAGTCGCTTCCACGTTTATATAGCAGCAATTAAAGTTTCTCTATTTTTTGTCTACGATTTTCTGTTCATCAAATTTAATTCTCTGTTTTGGCTTGTGATTTTTTGAAACGCATTCTTCATCCTATGTTTTGTTCTTCATATTATCCTATAGAAATCAATTGCTTTTATGGAGGATTTAGCAGATATTCTCATTTAAAATAAAATGCATACAGATTTGGATTGGACAGTCCAAACCTTGGATTTGGATTATGTCATAGACTGATGTTTTTGCCGTGTGGTTTAGATGCATACATGCTTCTGTTTTGGGAATTCAAATTAAGTTAAATCTGTTTTGGGAATTCATTTTCTGCTGAATGGTAAGCTTGACCAAATCGGATCTTTTCTTTTATTTTGTGGATTCATTTTCTGATATTTACATAGTAATCTAAAAAAGATAGCTGTTGCAGACAAAATGGTGATAATTTCGACTGACTAGGGAGAAGCAAGAGCTGTTCTGAAGCACCAATTCATTTTCTTCTTTACCATTTCTCTTCAATAATTGAGATAATAGTACATAGTAATAGTAGTATATTTTAGATATGAGTATGGAAATTAAAAGGAACAGTGTGCAATGAATCTAGCTAGGCCCAAGACAGTTAAATGAAGTGCCGATTTCATGTTGTAGAAATCTAAAATAAATCCTGGAAGGAGATTCTCATGTCAAAAGCATATATGTCTATAAGTAAATTTGATTGTATAATTGGGTAACAATGCAGGATGTGTTCATCTTGAACCTTTATCTAATTTTATAACTAAGTTGTACCAAAATCTAAAGATCTTTTTATTTTGTAGGATCATATCTGCTATTGTCTTTTTTAAAATTGAAGACCGTATTCTCATGAAACATTTAAAGTAGTTAATGGGTATGAAAAATGCACATATATATATGTATGGCATTTGAAATTGTTACATGGTGATGAGTAACCATTCCATGGGATTTGGAAACAACTATGGTCTAGATATTTGGAATTCTAAAAAATGAGCATCATGGTAAGGAAAGTTGTGATCTGCCATTGCATTGCTAATATGTACTCTGTCATCCCAGTTCACATTGAAATCTGCCATGACTTGAATAGCTTATTCAATTTCACCTTTTCAGACTGTAATCCAATTGACTTTAAAAACATACCAACCACCTGCCTTTTTGTTTGTCTTTGGGTGTTAGTGTTACCTCTTAACACATTAAGGTTACTCAAAAAGCAATCCAAACACCTAAACTCTAGAAACACCTGTCTGGACTCATTGATGTCTTTGAGCTTTATGTTTGGAAATTTCCGCTGACACAGTGTTAGAAGTAAAGACAATTGAATTCTAATTGTTGTGGTTTTTCAAAATTGAGTTGCTGTGAGCAATTGAATTTTAGTCCGAAATTGATTAAAGGCCTGAGAATAAGATAATCCTAAATCTTTTATTATTACGTATTCCATAAGAAAATCAATGATAATCTATTACTATAATAAATCCTGAAAGCAATTTTCCTCATATTACCTGTTATACCCTTCTCAATTCTTCCCTATTCTCTTTATAAAATATATTATATCTTGGGTATAACTGTAATTTACTTTTAAAAAACCCTCATTCAGGGTCTAAAATGTACATTCAATTCATGTAAAAAATTCAGAGCCATCCGAAAGGAAGACACTTCCAGGAGGGCTATCCGTAAATTGGGAGGGGGCTGATATAGGTCTTCCACAACTAAAGGTCTGATAAACATCTCTCAATCTCTGGTGCTGTTTTGCTTATGCATCCTGGGTGTACGAACTTAAATCTTTATAAATGTCAGCAGATTCAAGTTGTTGATTTAGTCTGGGAAGAATTTTGCAGGGAGAAATTAAGTTCCACACCATTAAGGAAACTGGAAGCAGCCAAGGTGACCAATCTACAACCATAAGGTCAGGTTTAATCCTGCATTAATCGCAACACCATCCAAGATATTATGTACAGATCTTTGCTTTGGCCTTACACTTGGCCTTACACTTGCTATATAAATAAATAAATAAATTTGTGTATTTAATCTAAATGTTTGGTTTATTTTATTAATGGGCAATGGTCATCCTGTCCTGAGTCCATCTCAGTGAATTAGTTCGTTGCAGTGACGATGATTATGATGAGTTGCCTGGCCTGGAAAGTTAATCTATTGAGGATTAACTAAAAAAGTTAAAAAGTTAATATTGTAAAGTTAATTTGGTCTGATCATCTCTGGAACCATGGCATCCGTCCATCTCTAAGTTGTTCGGTGGAATGTCACATTAACTTAAAAAAGTTGACATATTGTAAAGTGTAGATGATGGATTGATTTATCATGAATTTAACTTTGTTGTATGTATCTAAGAGGAGTAAGATTACCTGGCTTCGTTTTTCCTTCAATTTATATTTGTTGTCTGTATCACTCCAATGTTGTGTAGGTCAAATTCCCTTCTTTTTATTTGGTTTGTGGTAAATTGTAGAAGCAAATGGCATATCATATATTATTTGTTTGTATTTTATTGATAACTTTTTCTAATCATATCCCCGAATATGACAACTCTTTTATGGTCTTCTTTGTTTAATTTACTCATTCTATCATTCACTTTATACTTATGGGATGTACTCATTATTGTTAACATTAATGCATCCTGAGAGTTGCTTTTCCTAACCAAAACCGGGGTTGTGTTTAAGCTGCATAAATGCTGTTACATATGTGCATTATATATACTACTGTTATTTTCTCTGAAATCCTACTTACTATGCTTTTAAGCTCTTATGGCTTAACTATATATTAATTAATTAGTAATATTGAATTACATTGTTTTATATTATTGCAGTTGGAACATGGATGAGTTTCGTCTCCCTCCCCACGTAATCGAACGCCTTCAAAAGGTAATTTAGTGTTTGAATTTGATATTGCTCATTATATATGCCTACAAGATATTTGACAGAATGCCCAGGAATTATTTGGATTTCCTATATATGGCTCACAGTTAGGATGAACTTCTTCTTCTTCGTTCTTGCCGTCAATTATATCTCTCTGTTCCTATTGTGAGAATTGATTGACTCTTTCATCCCTTTCATCAATTTGTTTCATCTTTTTTTTTCTACATTAAGTAATAATCACCAAACCAGATTATAGCACTCCTTCAGTTCTGTATTCAACCTTAAACCAAAAACTAATATAAAAGCTTTATGATACATTGATAATCTTAATATTGTATATAAAATGATTCTGTAATTGTACTACTATACTATAAATTCAATCACCCATTCGATCTTCATGTTTTTGTAATTTTACTATGATAATCTGACTCTATAAATCTGAATTTGGTTTTAATCTTCATAGAATAGGTGTCTTCTATTTCTTCATTTAAATTCTGTTGGTTCTAAATATGATTTTCACATCAGATGTTTTCACACCACTTTCATTTACATCTATGTAGACAATGGATCAATCTGCATTCCAAGATAAAGAAAACATACCATTGAATGTAGTGGTCCAACCCACTACATCGTCTGGAAATAAGTTACCACAGGGAAGAGGAACACCGCGAAAGGATAAAACTGTGCTTAAGGATCAATCTGATGTTGTGCTGGCAAGCACCAATAGCCTTAGAAAAAGAGGCCGACCACGACAAGAGAAAATTGTGTTAAGTCCAAGTAGTCGACCGAGGTTCAAGTCAATAAGGTTTTTTACTGATAACCACCAAATAGGTAAATAGACTTTATATCTTCAACTCTTTTGCGTGCCTCTTTTACAAAAAAAATATAATCCCTTAATCTTAAATAATACATATAACTCTCAGTATGTATGAATATAATTTTTATAACCCTATTGTTTCTGTAAGGGAGTAACGATAATTTTCATGTGTATTTTTTTATTAAAAAAAAAACTGTGACATTGTAATTAATATTATTTTGTTGTGTCTTACAATTCGAAACCAATGGCAACGGAGTTGTTGATGTAGGTGCTCCCAGTAATTCCACACCATTAGAAAAAAGAATAAATCTCACAGGTAATTCTTAGTTTATTATTACTTGATTCCACATTTTTTTAGAATACTTGCTCTGTCCTTTCTAATTCCTACACATTCCCCTTACAAAAAATATTCGAGTTTGGGTTTAAATGTAATTTCCCCATCTTTAATAATAAATATGACTATCCTGCTGCTTCAGTAAGGGTTTGATGATAATTCAGTAGCTTACAAAGTCCCCATAACATTTATGTATACATGTATTTTTTTTCTTAAACTCCCGGCATTGTAATAATTGTTATTGTAGTTATTTTAATCTTTATTATTTTTTTGTATATTACAATTCCGACCAAAGGCACTGGAGTTGTACAATTAAGTGCTTCCAGTAGTTCCACACAAACAAAAACAAGGACAGGTCTTACAGGTATGTATTGCATTATTGCCTAATTGATTCAATATTATTTGTGGCATTACACAACTACTTTTTTTTTTTTTTTAAGATACTACATATCACATAATATATTAAATATGATTGTGAACATCATTAAAATATTAATAGTAAAATTCTATTCAATTGTGCTCAGGTAAATCTAGCATTCAAAGTACAATCGTGAACCTGGATTCACGATTCGCAAATGTTGATTGTAATTACCAACAATATTATACAACAGAGGATTATGAAAATTTTGGTATGTCACTTACTATGTTCATTTATGTTATATGTTTCATATTGTACAATACTAAGTTTTGATATTTTTAAAATAAATGAAACTTTAGACAGGATACCTTTTTCAAAGGCTGATGATGAGTCTGATTTGGATGATGATGATGACTATGTTCATTCCGTTCTAAATGATTCTAATACTGAAGATGGATTTCGACCAGAGTTCACTATACATCCTCATGCATCTGTCTTTACAGGTATAAAAGGAATTACACTATAATGTGTTCATTCATTTATTGCTTTAATTTCTACTTGCACATGTATATGAGCTAACACTAAATTCCTATTGCAAATGAATTGCTATTGAACAAACCAATTTATGATACAGAATGTGATGATATATCCAGTGATGGTCAAGTGGATTATAAATTCTCTGATGTTTCTGAAGATGAGTCTGATGCTGAAAATCAACTTGAAAATACATGCCTATTGTCTACATCAACTCACATTCATGTAGATGGTAATGAATTTTTTGGCTCATTATCCACTGGTAAGCAACACTCATCCATATGTCCAGAGTATCGCACGCTTGGGGGTCCAACATCAACATGTCCACATTGTAAAGCCATCATGTGGGACAAGGAGCGTGTGAATAAAATGGAAAGAAAAAGAAATCCTCTATTTTCTATGTGTTGTGGAAAAGGAGAAATTAAACTTCCAAGGGTTAAACCAACCCCACAATATCTTCTAGAATTGCATCGCGACAAAGAAATGGGGCCCAAATTTATGCGTAGCATTAGGTCTTACAATGCATTGGTCAATTTTTCTTCAATAGGTGGGAAGATTGACAATTCCATCAACAATGGTTGTGGTCCAAAAAATTTTTCGGATGACTGGTGTTAATCATCATAAGATAGGTAGTTTGATACCGACTAATGGCGAAACACCTAAATTTTGCCAGTTGTACATCTATGACACAGAGAATGAAGTGGAGAATAGAATGAAGTCTATAAATGTACAAAACTCCTCCAATATTGAACCAGAAATTCTTGAAGGCCTTATCAAGATGCTAGAAGAAAATAATCATCTGGTCCAAACCTTTCGGATGGCAAGAGATCGTTTCAAGAATGATGATGTTGTAGATATGAAAATTGTAATGAAGGTTTCAAGATCTACAAGTGGCCGTGAGAACCATATGACTCTGTAAGATGAAATTGCAGTTCTAATGATTGGAGATGATGATCCAAATGTGAAGATCGTGACATTGTTGTTAGCAGCAAGACTGAGGGATTGCAATGAATATCTACAGTACACCCTTTAATGATGTCACTTCAATACCCCTCATTGTTCCCGTATGGTGAAGATGGTTATCACGGGAAATTACGATACCAAAAGAGTCATGGTAGCCGTCCAAAGAGAAGGAATAATATAACTATGAGAGAGTATTATTCATACACTCTCATGGTGAGATTAGAGCAAGGTATGTTATATTCAATGAATCTTATGCTTATTAATATTATTTCAACAATATTTAATTAGCTAATTCTTTGCTTTAGGACAAACTTTGCGACTTGGTGGTAGGCTATTCAACAGTTCATTGTTGATGCATTCTCAGCTGTGAAACAATCAAGGCTATGGTATATTTGAACTAATAAAAAAAATTTGCGGGGCTGAATTGTATCGAAATTTATGTGATGTACTTTATAGTAGTGATGTTGTGGATCCAACTGATGTTGGCAAGGGGTTTATATTGCCATCTTCATTTGTTGGCTCGGTGCGATACATGCAACAAAATTTTCAAGATTCACTAACCATTTGTCGTAAGATTGGTTATCCTGGTCTTTTCTTAACGATGACATGTAATCCTTATTGGGATGAGATTTTGCAGATGTTGTCACTTCTACCAGCATGCAGTCCAGTAGATTGTCCAGATATTATAGCTCGAGTTTTTAAGTTGAAATTGGACCAATTGTACGATGACATCAAGAATAGAAACCGATTTGGAAAATGTATCTCAGGTACGATAATATTTTATCCTAATTAATTATTTCTGTATGCAATTTATATTTTTAATTATTAAAGGCCAATATATATCTCAATAATATGATTTCGTATACTTTATGTTATATATATTTATATATTTAATTATAGATTTTATGGATAAAATAATGTAACTAACATGTTCATTATACAGTGATGTATGTCGTGGAGTACCAGAAGAGGGGATTACCACATGCTCATATGTTAATTTGGTTGGATCCTATTGCAAAATCAAGATTAAATAAAAATATTGATCAATATGTTTGTGCTGAAATTCCGGATGAAGCAAAGGATCCTTATGGTTATGCCGCCGTCAAGAAATACATGATTCATGGACCGTGCGGTGTTGAATACAATAAGTCACCATGTATGAGAGATAATAAATGTATTAGAAGATTTCCTAAAGAGTAAGAATTATTATTTCATTAAATTTTAAAGTACTTATATTCTCACTTTCATTATATGGAATATATTAATTTTGTTTTTCTTAAATTCTATATTTTAGTTACTGTGGAAGTACGATGTTCGATGGATTTGGTTTTCCCGTATACAGACGAAGGAAAACCAATCACACAGTGAATGTTCGTAAAGCCGTTTTGGATAATCGATGGGTTGTGCCATATAATAGAGATTTGTTAGTTCAATATGATTGTCATATCAATTTGGAAGTATGCAATCATGGTCGATCTATCAAATATTTATTCAAATATTGTTTGAAGGGCCCTGATCGTGCTACTTTAATGATTCAGTCCACTAACAATGACGAAGGCGAAAAGAAGAGAGGTGTGAACGAGATTAAACAGTATTTGAATGGCAGGTATATCTTGATCTTTTCTAACATTTTCCAGTAAATCTATTTTTTCTAAATAAATATCTTTCCAGGTATGTTTGTGGTGCTGAAGCTGCTCATCGAATTTTTGGATTTGATATACATCATCGAAGTATAACCGTTGAAAGATTATCGTTTCACTTGCCGAATGAGAAGTATGTTACGTTCAACAATAATGATAATTTGTTCAATGTGTGTAGAAGAGCCGAACAAAAAAATAGTAAGTTAGAGGCTTTTTTCCAATTATGTCGAAATTTTCCCGATGCAAAATTGTATACCTACCAAGAGATTCCTGAGCGTTTTGTATGGGATTCGAGAGAATGTGCTTGGAGTATTAGAAAGAGAGGAAATCGTATTGGGAGGTTGAATTCTTCTCACTATTCTACCGGGGAATTATGGTACCTTCGAATGTTATTGTGTAGAGTGAAGGGTCCAACATGTTATGACGACCTTCGAACTGTTCAAGGTGTAACATACAATACATTTCAAGAAGCATGTGGGGCACTAGGATTACTTAATGATGATAATGAATGGCACGACGCTATTCAAGAGAATATTGATAGTGCAATGCCTTACCAGTTACGGTCTCTTTTTGTGCATATAATTGTCAATTGCCAGGTCGGTGATGCGTACAAATTGTTTTTGTCTCATTGGAGGGCCATGTCAGAAGATATATTATTGAAACGAAGAAAGATAACTGGGCATCAAACCTTGGAACTCAGTGATGAAGAGTTGCAGAACTACACTCTTGGAGGTATTTTTAAGTACATAAATATGGTATATTATTTAAGTATATGAACTTATAATATAACAACGATTATGTGTTTAATTTATCATTGTATTTTGTGCATACTTTTTATTTACATGTTTATTTTTCCTTTTTTTTTTGTAGAAATAGAACATTTGTTGAATTCAATTGGGAGATCTTTGAAAAATTATCCTATCATTCCGATGCCACCACTGAAATACTTGGACAGGTGTAAGAACAAGTTGATATTGGAAGAGACAAGCTATTGTGAAAATGAAATGCTTGAAGAGTACAAACGATTGGTGCCTAATCTGAACTCTGAACAAAAAATAGTTCACGACATTGTCCTTGATTCTGTTGAAAAAAACAATGGGGGTTTCTTTTTTGTTTACGGAAGTGGCGGTTGTGGGAAAACATATCTTTGGAATACTATTATTAGTCGACTTCGATCAGAGAAAAAAATTGTTCTCCCCGTTGCATCTTCTGGTATTGCTGCTACTTTATTACCTGGAGGTCGGACTGCACATTCTCGATTTAAAATTCCTTTGAAATTAGATGAAGATTCATCATGTTCTATCCCCCAGAATTCAGACATTGCAGAGCTTATAAAAAAAACAAGGCTTATTATTTGGGATGAAGCACCAATGCAACACCGATTTGCTTTTGAATGCTTGGATCGGTCACTGCGTGATATCATGAGATCTGTCAGTCCAGATAGATTCAATAAACTTTTTGGTGGGATTACTGTACTATTAGGTGGTGATTTCCGTCAAATCTTGCCAGTAATAACTAAAGGATCTAGAAGTGATATTGTTAACTCATGTATATCCAGATCTCCGTTGTGGGCTGAATGTCAATTATACACTTTACACGAGAATATGCGACTCCGTGGAGGGAATTCCGAAATTGAAAGACGTCGCATTGCGGAATTTAGTAAGTGGATTCTCGATATTGGTGATGGTAAGATCCCATATATGGATAGTATTATTCTGGAAGACACTTTCAGA
Source organism: Hygrophila difformis (assembly GCA_030278955.1). Taxonomy (NCBI): domain Eukaryota; kingdom Viridiplantae; phylum Streptophyta; class Magnoliopsida; order Lamiales; family Acanthaceae; genus Hygrophila; species Hygrophila difformis. Next base: position 16,692,069 of record JAOANR010000007.1, read on the forward strand.
ACTATCAAGATTCCAAGGGAGTATTGTATTGAATCCGAGAATATTGATGTTGACCAACTTATTGATTCTGTATTCCCAGACTTGCCTCACCGTTATACTGATCTTGGATACTTACGTGAGCGTGCTGTGTTAACTCCAACAAATCAGGTTGTGGATCATCTGAATAACTTTATATTGCAAAAAATACCTGGAGAATCATTTACCTATCACAGTGCGGATTCAATTCAATGTCCAGTGGGTTGTCATGATAACCTTACATCTGCCTTCCCAGTTGAATACCTTAATTCAATTAAGTTGCCTGGAATGCCTCCTCATGACTTAGTTTTAAAGGAAGGCGTGGTTGTAATGTTGCTGAGAAACCTAAATCAAACAATAGGACTTTGTAATGGCACCCGGATGGTTGTTAGGAAATGCCACAAGCACACAGTAATCTGTGAAATACTTGGTGGAAGTCACATTGGAACAAGACATTTGATCCCTAGGATTGAGCTATGCCCGACAGATACAAATTTGCCGTTTAATTTTGTTCGACTGCAGTTTCCACTACAGGTTTGCTTTGTAATGACCATTAATAAAGCACAGGGGCAGTCGCTTGAGCGTGTTGGTTTGTACTTGCCTAAACCAGTCTTTTGCCACGGTCAATTATATGTTGCTGCAAGTCGTGTTACTACGCCTGACGGTCTTACGTTCTTTATAGAGAATTCAGAAGGAGGAACTTACAACATCACAAATAATATTGTCTATGAAGAGATTTTTTATGATTTGTTAGCTAAACAGTAACCATGTTGAAAGGTATTATTAGGATATCATCATTTCTTTGTTTGTTTTTTAAACACTACACAATACAATCCATTATAATTGTTCTGATCTGTTATCTGATGCTTGCCTTCACCTGTATTAAGTTCTATCTTCATAGTACTGGTTCAAACGTTTTTCTAACTTGCTCAGGTTTAAAATATGTTCCGCAGGTTCTTGGAGTTGGGTGCTTTTCGTGACCCTTGGAAATATAAAGCTGCTATTTTGATTGATGTTGTTTGTTTAGGTGTGAAGCTCATAAACTCAAAGATGTAAATTCAAATTTGCAGGAGAGCATTAAAGAGATGAGAGTTAATATTTTGATTTGATTTCCACAGGTGCGTCATAATCTACTTTATTACAATTCGTACAAGTTGCAAAAAGTGATTTGAGAGGATCAATGGAACTTTTATCTTATTTTTCTTCTTTTTCCCCCCTTCAAGCATGAATGGAGGATACACACCTGACTCCACCACAATTCCCTTTACAAAACACATTTTTTTGCTAACTTATTCAGTCTTCTTTGGTGAATTTATATATTGTATTTTGGAATTTATATTTATGTAATTTACTTATGTTTTGATTAATTGAGTTTTCACCCTCCAGTAGAAAGTTATTAACACCACAACTTGGAACTTGCAGTCGAAGAAAATTTTATACACATGGTGTGCTTTTATGATACCAAGGATATTTATTAAAAATTTTTCCAGAGGGTACTCCGTCCAAAAGAGGTATTCAAGATGCTACTATCTAATTCTCTGTATTCTTTAAGCTAATGTAACTATTCTATTTAGACTGAAATATTACTAATGATGATTTTAAATTTATATTTTCTATCTTTGTGTTCACCCACAAGCTTAGGAAAATGAGTATACAAGAGTCTTGCATTACTATTATAGTCTCTTTTACCACATATTTAATATTATACTATAATGCTCTACACAGGAAAGTTTTGCACTATTGCATGGAAGCAAATGATTGACAAGCATATTATCATGTTGTAGGTTGAGTACACTAAGAGGAATTCTGGAATAGGTCCAAGGAAATCATGGCACTACATGAAGTTTTTTATTTTGTTATCTCATCCTATTTGATGTCTGTCTACAACTTGATTGAAAGATCCATTGGAAAATTTGTTGATGAAAAGAGTGCACATCAATTCCAAGACAATAAATTCTCAGTAGAGGACACTGTATTGTTGTTACTCGACGCATAGACAAAGGAGTCACAACTCTTGGACAAGTTTGTTCATTCTATTATTATTTATTTATGTTTTCCTTCGATTTTCACACAATTAATTTGCAAATGTGGATTTTAATATAGTAAATTTATTTTGTTATTAACTTAACAAATTATTAATCTTATTTTTGAGAAAAGGAAAAAAAAAAGGCATCGCCCGTGCGCATCGCGCGGGCAAAAAATACTAGTTTTTATAATAGTGTATTGCAATTTGCAACATCCCAATTCATATGAACGTCAGTTTCTGTTTAATTAGCCATAATCAGGCCAAACTGACGAGAACAATCAATCTAGCTAAATCATTAATTAATTAATTAATTTAATGGTACCAAATACTACTACTAATAATGATCAGGGGAAAAAAATGACAAATCCAAGGTAATTAACTACGCCTCCTCATCAGGATCGGACCAAAGGCTCACTTAGGTTGTAGTATTATTCTATTCTAGCATTGCAAGCACGCATGTACAAATACAATGAGCTGCGTGCAGCTAGCTGATTATAGTTTTATACTACTATTTGTATTGAATCAGTTCTTTGAATAAGGTCCTCAAAATTAATTAAATTAAAGGTGGGTCGGGTCGGGCCGGGAAGCAACTCCAACTAGCAATTAGTAGAATGCATGCGTGTACTACATATGTGAACTTTATGTATTCTTGTCTCTCATTTCATTTGCAATTCCCATATGTAAAGTACAGTTCACTTAGGAGACACGACATGATTAATTAAATTACATTATTACAGTATGAAATGAAAATATTCCTGAATGCACTAAAACTAGTAGTATATAAGTAGTATTAGTACTGCAGGGGGAATCTTAGATCATGGATGCATGTGTCTCTAATGATACTTTTTTGCCCTCAGAGACGTTCAGAACACTGCTCGTGAAAGGGACACAATTTTATGTAGATATCATTATTATTATAAGGGAAAATACCTAAAAAATACCCCATTCCAAAAGAACTTACCTCTTTAATACCCCAAACAATTTTTCTTCCTCTAAACCCCCCAACCAAAAACAACAATTCCTTCAAGGTACATGGAGAGATAAAACTTTAAATTAATGACCATTTTACCCTTAAAACCTAAAATCAAAGAAATAATACCTAAAATCCATTCAAAAGAGTTTAACACTTCTCTAAAAAGTGCCCAAAAACACACCCCCTCTAAAAAATTGGTATCAGAGCATAAGTTGCGATTTTAGGGCTTATGGCTAATGACGGATTAAAAGATAATCAAAACGCAATTAAATTAAATGACAATATTAATTACGAAAAATTTTTAATAATTGATATTGAAAAGAAAAGGCTATTCAAAAACCAAACTAAAGATTGTAAGATCTGTAAACAAAATAAAATAAAAATCAAAAGAATAAAACTCAAGAAAAATAGAACTTTTAAAAATTATTGCAAACTAATCGTAAGATTAGAAGCTTTAAGACAACACTTAAAAACTCATGAATAAAATGTTAACAAATAAAAACATGGATATACAAAGAAGTCTTCAATCAATTGAAGCAAAACTAGATAAGTTAGAATTAATAGGAAAACAAAATAATACAAATCTTAAAGTAATATTAGAAAACCAAACATACTTATCAACCCAGTATGATAAATCATCCAGTGGAATGAAAAACTTATCTAAAACCATAACAACACTTCAATATGAAAGTTCTAAACTAGTTAATGATATCCCAAATCCGAGAAAAATCATTAACCATAGTGAGGAATTAAAACAACTACAAGATAAGGTTGAAAAACTTGATAAAGAGATAAAGGAAATTAAAAATATTGTTGAAAACAATATTGAAAATGTAAATGAAATGTGTAACAAAATTATAAAAATCATTAAAGGATAATGGAAACAGCTTTGAAAGAGGTTAAAGAAACAATAGAAAACTTTAAACAAGAAATTAATAATAAATTCAAAGAATTAAACAAAGAATTAGTAGAAATAAAGCTAAATGTTAATAATCTTCATAAGAAGATTGGCGAAATGACAGACCATAATAAAACAAATAATACAAATATTAGTCTAATTGACAAGAAAATAAAAGAGCTTGTAACAACTGAAATACTAAAGAAAAAAATTGATGATGTACATGTTCAAATGGAAAACATGAAAAAATATCAAGACCCTGCATTAAGAATAGCCATTGAAAGCATAGATGAAAAACTTGAAAGAATACAAGCTGTTAGAATACCTGAAGATAATACAATAAAACAACTAGCTGAACAAATTGCAAAATTACCTGCAGAAGCTAGAAGGAAAACTAAACCACAAGAAAAACTAAACTTCTGGGTTGTAAAACCAGACGAAAAATATTTACAAAAATGAGTAGGAGATCATTTTCTCTTACTAATGAATCCAAAAACAGTCTAGTAGAAAGAAGTAATTCTCAAAGGATTGAAAGCTCAAACTTTGAAAAAACCTTAATAGATAGAATGTTCAGAGAAAAAACCAAACTTGAAGAAGGGCCAACAATAATTGAAGAAATAATTGACCCAGATATTGAGTTTGAAAACTTCAAGAAAAGAACATTAATCCAATTGGAACCAAGATTATTGTATGACCAAAGATTCCTTAATTGGAACACAGGATATTACAAATATCATTATACGGAACCAATAAGCTGTCTAAAAGATGACAAAAAATTAATAAAATTAATAAGCAATAATGAAGCAATCAGGCTTCAAAGACAAGGACAAAAATACATGCATATGGGATTAATCTCCATAGGAGTAAAAGGTTTAACTAGAAAAAACTTAGGGACTAAAGTCCTAATGACTGTTCTAGATACAAGGTGGACTAATCCAACCCAAGCTATCATAGGATTAATGGAAATTGATATGAACCCTAATGTGGGAGTATGTTATTTGGCACCAGATTATATGATACAAATAACAGATTTTATGAAGCATATCCAAATAGGAATTCAAACTGTAGGATATGAAGAAATGGAAACTGGTCACAACCTAATGGTATGTGTAGGCTTCTTAGGAAGAATCACAAACAATGGCCAAACCAGGCATAAAACAAAAATTGAAACTGTGGTAAGTATCATAGGAAGTGAAGGAGTAAAAATGATAGGACCAACTGAAATATCATCAGAAGAAAATGCTGGGAAAAATTGGGATCTATCAAAATTCTTTGAAAAACCAAATGTTAAAAATTTAACTCCAAAAAATGTAAATTACTTCATTAACTCCAGAAGAGAAACGTCAGTAAGGTTTAACGATTATGAAACTGCAAAACGACCAATAGATTTTACAGAAGAAGAAGGTCAGGAAAATGAATAGACAAATGAAAAGGTTTATTGTAGAAAAACCAGTAACAGATAACTATGTAAAATATGAAGGAAAACATATATTCCACCCTAGTGAAGATGAAGTGGAAAGAATTGCTAAAGACATTCAACATATTTGTTTAAAAACAAGAAAATTTGAAAACTTTAAGAAAGGAAAAATTCTAAATAAAAGAGAGTACCATGACAGGTATGAAAGAGTTTTCTCACAACATGTGCATTCTGCACTAACTAAAAAATTCAAAAACAAAGGAATATTACCTCATAATTGTCAAGATTGTAAAATTGATCTTGATAGAAGATATTCTGATAAGTTAAAACATATGATCCATTTAATAGAATGTCCAAAGCATAGTGGATATTTTGAGAATTGGATAGAAAATTATGAAGAAATGATAAGAGAAATATCAAAACTAAATGAACAAAAACAAGAATTAAAGGATAAAATGAAAAGAAAAAATAAAGAATGGAAAAATAATTTAGAAGATATTATTGAGAAAGAAGTACAGAAAAGATTACAAAAAATACAAATAAAAGAAGAACAACAAGCAGATATAGAAGCTCACTTGTTCTTAAAGGAAAACTCACCAGAAGTAGGACAAAGTTCTGATAATATATTAATGGAACAATATATAGGAGACCATATCTCCTTACATTCTGAGAGAACAAATAAAACAGCTAAAGAATTCATGAACAAAGATGTTGTCATGAAAAATACAGGAGACAGTATAACAAGAGTCCCTGGAACTCCCTTTGCCCCATACCAAAGAGGGACTGAGTGGAGACCTGGAACTAATTATACTGGAAACAATTCTAGACACTCAATCACACATGTTCATCCAGAATATCCTTATGGAAAAATACAACCTGGGATGATAACAAAACCTAGAGGAATTAGACAACCTTTAGAAAGAGGATATTATCATAACCCAGCAATATTAGAAGTAACAAATGTAAGCCCTCAAGAATGGGGCTCAGTAATTGCAAAATGGAAAAACATAGTTGTAGCTGATTACATCAAAAACAAAAATGATTATAATGATACAGCTGAATCAATGTATGGATATCTTGAAACCTATTTAGGAGAATTCGCACAGTCAATGTGGGAAGTATTTAAAAGAGACTATCCAATGGATTATCAAGACTTAATAGAAAGAGGACCGAATCCTTATAACTTTGTAAATAAAATATCAAGTCTAATAACGGGTGAAGATGGTAATTCAGGACATATAACAACACAAATGGATGCCTTAATCCATCTAGACCAAATGCACCTAGATGACTTATATGGAACAGTAGACTTCTTGAATGAGTACGTCTACTATACAGGCCTAGCAGGAGGTGCTTTTAACCAAGAGTTAGGTGAAAAATTATTTATGAAAATACCAAGACCAATTGGTCAAGAAATTCAAGATACATGGAATAAAATGGTTGAAAAGAATCCCCAACAATACACTATTAGTATGAGGGCTGTTCATGTGGTAAAAATATTAAAAGATAAGTGTACAAATATAATTGCACAAAAACAACTTAAGAAAACTGATTATTCATTCTGTAAAAGGATATACACTCCTCAACGATATGGTAGGCCGGAACCATTAAGGAAAAAACCCAAATTCATAACAAGAAAGAAGTATTTTATAAAACAATCAAATAGCAGAAAACCTTTCTTGAAACAAAAACATCACGTCAGAAAATATAATCCTAGTAGAAATTATACAAAGAAACTTGCTTGTTTCACATGTGGTGATGAAAGCCATTTGGCAACAGCATGTCCTAAAAGAAAAAACCAACATTCTAGAGAGGCAATTCTTACAGAATGTATACAGCAAGATATATTAGATGTAGACTCAGATGTTTCTGAGACTGAAACAATATATAGTATAGTAACAGTGGAAGAAAATGTTATAGAAGAACAAGGGGATGATGATCCCTATGAATTGATTAATATGCTTGCAAATGAAAACTCATATAATGGTATCACATATAAAGAGTATATGATGCCATATGAAACTGAGTATATGATGAGAGAAATTAATGAATGCGAAAACCATAATTGGCTTTTCAGGGTAGGCACTGATTCTACACCTTGTATAAAATGCTCTTATTACCCATCAAGAAAACTTAGAGCTAAATGTACAATATGTCATGTAGAAATATGCCAAATATGCTTGTCAAAATATTATAAAATTAAATTCCCCGAAGAAATGCCAATAACAAAAATTGATGATAATTATACATTCATCACAAAAAGAATAGATATAATAGAAAGAAAACTTTTTGATTTACAAGATATAATGAATCCTAAGGAATTAAAAACCAGAATTGAAAACATAGAAGAAATCTTAGAAGAATATAATATGTTGAGTCCTAAAAATACGGAAAATAAAGGAAAAGAAGTTCCTAAAGAAGAATCTAATGATAAACAAAACCTTAGTACAGAGTATATGTTAGCACAAAACCCTGAGTACATACCCGTGTGCCACGATCCTTCATCATTAACTACATTAAGGGTACCAATAATCTTTAAATTAAGAGAATTGGTATTTCGTACTAATGCAATAATTGATACAGGATGTACTAGAATAATAATAAATGAAAAACTTATCCCAGAACATCTACAGAAAAACTTAACAAAACCCATTAAATCAGAATTAATGGATGGAAGAATATCATATACAACAAAACAACCTATTTCAGGTGGACAAATATTCTTTGAAACCAATTGTGGAATATCAGAACCCTATGGAGTTCCTGATAATTCATATATAAAAGACTTAGTAATAAATGCAGATGTAATCTTAGGATTACAATTCTTCTTACAGAATAATGGGGGATTATTTATTACAAAAGATTATATCCAAATTGTTGAAAAAGCAACTTTGGCAATGTTTGCACCTAGTATTAGTAATGCGGGAACCAAGCTTTTAACAACATCAGAGTTGCGGGAGAAGCGTGGTGGAGCCCCTACTAATACAAAAACAAAAAATAAAAAACTTTTAAAAGACAAAGATATTGAAAATTGTAAATGCAAAATAAAAGGAGCATGTAAACAAACTTGTAAAGAAAACATACATATTACAGAGTTTGAAGAAGAATACATTCCTGAAACTCCAAAACTGAAAGAATTAATAAGTATAACTAGATTTAAGCCTGAAGACACCATAACAAAATGGATTGAGAGGTTAGAAAAATCCCAAATTATTGGAGATAACATCCAAAAATATTGGGAAAAAGATGGAACAATATGTAAGCTTGAAATAATAAATCCAGAATTAAGAATCTCAACTGCAGAAATAAATCCTACAAATCTGGATATAGCAGATTTCAAAATGCATATTGATGAATTAAAAACTTTAAAAGTAATTAGAGAATCAAACTCCAGACATAGGTCTGCAGCTTTTATTGTGAGAAAACATTCTGAAATTGTAAGAGGAAAATCAAGAATGGTCATTAATTATAAAAGACTCAATGACAATACAAAAGATTTTGCTTACAACATACCAGATAAAACAGTCTTAATAAATAGGATTCAAGACTCAAAAGTATATAGCAAATTTGACTGTAAGTCGGGATTCTGGCAAGTAAAAATGCATCCCGAGTCAGTTGAATGGACTGCATTCACATGTCCAGAAGGTTTATTTGAATGGTTAGTAATGCCATTTGGACTAAAAAATGCACCAGCTATATTTCAACAAAAAATGGATAAAATTTTCAAACCATACCAAAAATTTGTTTTGGTATACATTGATGATATTCTAGTATTTTCAAAAAATAGTACTGAACATATGAGTCATCTTGATACAGTGTTTAGGCTATTTGAAAAACATGGAATAATCATCTCAAAGAAAAAGATGGAAATTAATAAAACTAAAATAGCATTCCTTGGGGCAGAAATTGGAAAAGGAAAAATAAAACTCCAAGATCATATTGCTAAAAAGGCTATTGAATTTCCTGATAAAATGGAAGATACAAAACTATTACAACAATTTTTGGGATTGGTTAATTATGCTAGACCATACATTAAAAACTTATCCTCATTAACAGGATCATTATATAACAAACTGGGAAAAAACGGTCAAAGATATTTTAATCAAGAAGATATAAAAAATGTACAAAAAATTAAAGAAGCATTAAAAACACTTCCAGAATTGGTTTTGCCAGAAGATAGGGATTATCTTATTGTGCAAACTGATGGATCACATGAAGGATGGGGAGCTATCCTTTTGCGAAAAAAGGATGTCTACTCACCTAAAAGTAAAGAAGAAATTTGCCAATATGCATCAGGAAAATACAGAGAAAAGGGTAACCTTTCCTCGATTGATGCAGAACTATTAGCAATAAAGTATGCACTTGATAAATTTGAACTGTTTTTAACAGGAAAACCAGGATTCACAGTAAGAACTGATTGTGAAGCCATAGTAAAATTTCATAGCCAACTCCAAGAAAAAAGATCAATGTCTAGGAGAAGGTGGTTGAATTTTACAGATGTTATTAGTCAGAAAGGCTACAAAATAAAATTTGAACATATTAAAGGAGAAGATAACAAAATTGCTGATATACTATCTAGAATTCTGATTAAAGAAAGGGAGAAACCATTATATGACACTGAATTTAAAAACGAATCAATTGATAATTATGATGAAAATGATGAGGAAAAATATAAACAAAAATGGGATCAATTTTACAGGGAGGATTGGAATATTGAGAATTGAATAATATTGTTACAGGAATGGCAGAAAACTCCCAGAAAAACTCTTTGAAAATCAGCAATGAAAATGGAGTAAAAACCACAGGGATGGTGAAAACCCCAGAGGGATATTACACAATCCCTTCTAAAACCAGCATCCCAGAAGGGAAGAAAAAAGATAAACTCCCAGAAAAAGGAGTGAAAATCTGCTTTGGCAAAAGAGCAGAAACAGGCAATAATGTAGAATTAATCTTATTTGATAACATGAAGTACAGGCCTATCACAGGGTTAAACTACACAGAGGAACAGATCTGCCTTTGTGATAACATCTGGAGAGCATCATTTGACAAAAACAACAGCAGGTATATTGTTACTTGTCTCTCTGCTTTAAGCATGTATTTCCAGAAATTCAATAACATAAAACCATTTTTATATTATGTAATCTATGAAGGTTATAAAAAAGGAATTTATGATAAAAATGATATTTTACCTCTTAATGAAGATAATGAAAAACCTCTTCATAAAGGATTTTATGACATAATGTCTGCAATTCAATTTGCAAAAACCACAATGGGCCCAGATTTCTTTGTAAGCCCAAGTTTGAAAAACATTGTTGATGGTTTGAGGCCAAAAACCCAAAATCCTACAGGCCCAGTCCAATATTCAATTGGACATTCTTCTAAAACCCACATTGTGTTTTGTGACCATTGTGAAAAAATGGCCAAGGAAGTCTGTAAATATGAAGCCCAAAAGGCCGAATGGTTACAGAATTTTGAAAACCAAAAAATGAAAACCCTTGAAGCAGAGGCCCAGATTGAAACCCTCACCAAGAAACTTGAAATCCTTCAGAACCAAAATGAGAAATTGACCTCAAAAATTGTGTCCCTTACACTGAAAACACCAAAGCCAGAAGAAAAACCAGTCTATGGTCCAGAACCCAAACCCACCAGTTCTATGACTGCAGTAGAATTGGCAAAAGCCTGGATGCAGCAAAACCAGGAAAATTCAACTCCTAAGGTCTTTAAGGATCAAAAGTTTGAATCTAGTCCGTCTCAAACGGCAGACGGTAAAGACGAATCAAGTCCGTTGATAGCTGATGCTTTGCTAAAAAGCATAAGTTCAGATAATTTTGAACCAAACCAGGGAAGTTCTAACCCTGAGGTCTTTGAGGACCAAAATGTTGAACTAAGCCCATCTAGTCCGGTAGATGGTAAAAGCACATTAATTCCGGTTATGGCTGGTAGTTTGCCAAAAACTATGAGTCCAGTACAGACTGGAAAATTTGAGAACCTCAGTGAAGAAGAAATTCTTCAAAAGCTTGAAATGGAATTAAAGCCTACTTTTGCTGAAGCAATGGCAACCAGAAAAAATGGAAGGTTTAGTGCACTGGTAGCACTAAAGAAAAATGAAGCAAAATTCCAGACCAATAAAATCATAAAAAATCAGAAAAAAGAAAGTGGCGGCCCCCACAATGATGAAGAGTACTAAAGGAGCCACGCAGAAATGAGCTGGAATTCACAATAAATACCAGCATGTGAAGGAAGGAATCCTGAAAAGAAAAAAGTCAAGAAGAAAACAAAATGCTAGTGGAGCCAAAAGCACCACCAACCATGTGAAAGAAGAAATCCAAGGCGGATAAAACCAAAAGGCAGACAAGAGCCATGTGACTCTTGGAAAACCACGTTAATAGGCACTAGGCCCCTCTTTACTACATTATTATATGGTTGCATTATTGTACTAGTTGTTTGATTTTTCATCCGAACTTTATCGGATAACTTTGCCACTTGGCACGTTTTTATTGGTTGTTGTGGATTACTTAGATGACATTCCCATCTATAAATAGAGGGATGGTCTTCACTTGTAAGACACACACTCACTTTGCTCTCTCTCTCTCTTAAGGTTTTTGAGACTGCACTCTTGCTACTCTCGAAAGCTCTTTCTCTCTCTAATTCTCTTGTATTCCCAACCCTTTCAGTAAAAAAATTTCAGTTTGTAAAGAAAGACCCGGTGTGGATTGCTTCCTCTTTTCTTTACTTTCTGAAATACAGGGGCCCGTCTGAACGGGAAAGCCTCTCCTCTCTCAAGGTATGGGTTAGTTTATGATTTATGATTATGGTATGATTGTTCTATGAATGGATAATAATGTTATAAACATGAATATGTGACCTTTTAAAACTTAATTGATGAGATATGCCATTAGGGGAGTAAGATAAAAATTTAAAAGGCTTTATGCCATAAAAGCTGTAAGAAAGACTCGTTAGGGGAACCACAATTCAGGGATGTTTGTTAAACATAATGGTGTTTTGTTACTGTTGTCCCTTTTGATTTGCCCCTTAGACCCCCTGCTTACATTTCAGATCTAGGTCTGGATAGTGCTAATTTGAATTTGAAACCCGAAACAGGCCCAGAAAAATATCTCATCAATGACAGTAATAAGAGGATTGCAGACTTAATGTTTATGATAATATTTCCATAACAAAGGACAATCGGACCCATAACACATAGTCAGAAATTTAACACGACCAAGAGAATAATAGGAGATGGCAAGTACCTAGTAAGACATCACGACATATAAGTTTTTCGCGCATAAAAACCAGTGTTTTTAAAACTTTTATCTAAAATAACTAATATCTTTTATCAAAACTAATGGAGAATATGACTAAAACTGCTGAAAACTCTAAAACAGATTTGTTTAAAGCAGACACTTTTGAAAACACAGAAACAAGGTTTGTTATTGTACCTTACCCGAAAACACACTTTCTATGCCAAGAATGTGAAATTTGGCTTATTAGACTAATGAATAAGCGAAATCAAATAGACATGATTTGCAGAAAACAAAGATTGTTTGAAAATATTATAAAATGGAAAGTGACTAAGGAGGCTGAATTTCTAAAAAATGAAATAGAAATTCTAGAAAACAGTTATCAAAAGCATACTAAAATCTATAATGTTTTTGAAAAATTACAGGATAACCATATAAAAAGATGTGAAAACTATTTTATAGCATGTGAATATGAAGAAAAAATGTGGAAAAAATTACAAGAAGAACGTTTAGCAAGAAATAACTGATTTAAAAATGGAAGTACAAATACCTTTTGATATTTGTCCTGAATGTGGAAAACTTGGAGAAACCATGTGGAAAATAGAAAAAGAAATAAAAGACCTTAAAGAAACAATTATAAGGTTAACAGAATATAAAGAAAACGAAGAAGAAGAAGCACATGAACTCATATATGTGTTAAACCGTGACGAAGAAATAAAAACTATTTTAAATTCGGTTCATATATATGAAGAAGTTATAAGTTACCAATCAACAGACCTCAAAACAAAAATAGAAGAGTTAAACACTTCTAAAACAGAATTCATTAATCATATCAGAAATCAGCATTAAAGATGACTTATAAAACAATAAGAGACTACAGTAAATGGGAGAAAACTGCGATTGAAAGATATCGCATTAAAAAAGAAATTGTAAAAATCCAAATCGAAGCAAAAATAAAATGTTTGCAACTCTTAAACAGAAAAAATCTCATAATAGAAGAATTAGATTTAAGTTTTTGGATAAATGATGAAATCAACAACCTACAGGCATATGAAAAGGGATTAGATCGGGAAAGAAAACAGTGGCAGGTTAATTATATCGGTTAATTAAAAAAAAAAAAAAAAAAAAAAAAAAAAAAAAAGGGAAAAGTATTGAAACCCAATATAAAAAGTACTGAAATCATATGCAAAATGTACAAAACTGATAAGGAAAACATACTAGACTTAAGTAAGGGCAAAACTGTCAAAATATTAATCTCTCTCCTACGAAAAAAGTGTTGGGTACTGAAAAGGGATAAAAAACCCCTATGGGTACTGAACAGGTAATAAGGATGGGAAGGGAGGTATTTATTTCGAATTTTCCCTTATTATAAACATACATAATGCCCTAATGTTTAATTTATTAAACCGCTATTTTAATGTCTTTTTCAAGAAAATATATCATAATTTGTTTTGGCGCAATATTTATGAATTCAACCCTCAATCGTATACTAGCTTTTATATGAAGTATATATTTAAGATAAAACCCCTTATGTATATTAAGTTCATTGGGTCTACTGAAAATTCTTACTCCATGCACTATTTATTACCACAACCCCATAATGCATGGAGGATCCATCTCCTTTTTCTTTCCATTCGTCTAATTCTTGTTTTTATAAAAAAAATAAAAATAAAAAAATATTGACACTTATGTGTCAGACAAAGGTGTGTGGGAGCCCAAACCATACAAATTACAAAGGGATAAAGGGGAGGGATTCTTGATTTTTTAACATCTTGTAATATACAGTCTCTCTATCTCTCTCTCACACACACATATGTATATTTCTTTCATAAAAACTTGGAATTTGTTTTGGGGTTTGATTACTACAGTGTTGAATGACGACAATTCTACATGCTCAAGTCCTGTAATCCTATAAAAACTGAAGAAATTAGAGAAAACAAATAATAACTTTCCTCACGAAAATAGGATTTAATAAATATATACTGGTTGCTTGACTTTGCAGTATGCATGCATTGTTTAATTTGCAGGCCATCCAAAAAATCACTTTTCAAATCGACATGCACAAGCTAAGCTTATACTATCGCTTTATGTAATAAAATCCATTATTATTTATTTGAATAATTATAAATAAATTTAAGGTTTAATAATTGATAAAATAGTTTGACTTATTGACGACGTTAACTTCACCAAAAAAAGATAAGATGTGATATCTAATTTGCAAATTTGCAGTGTAAGAAGAGCAAGTAAACCCTAACCATTATATCCAATTCGAATAAGTCTCACCTACTTAAGGACCAATTCTTAGGAATTAATTAGTAGTTGTGTGTGCAGTGTGTGTATATACATATATATGTTTCTCCAATTGGATCACCAAAACACGAACATATCACCTAATTACAAACTATATATATATATATATATATATATAACTATTTATGTTCTTTGCCCCTAATACACACACACATTTTGATAACTTTTAATTTTGTGCTACATTTGTTATCAAGTTTTTGGTGCATTGGATAAAAAGCAACCCGTGATAGAAATGTATCATCCTACATATTTATCTGTAATCTGTAATAGTTTAGGAAAAAAAAAATTAACTAAAACGCCAGGTCGTATAAACTGTGATAGTTCAGACAAAAAAATATTGAAATTTTGTGTGGTTTCAATTTGATGGAATTGCAAAGAGTGTAGTATCTATTTAATTTTCTGCTATTCGGAGAACACATAACATGGCGTGCATTGTCATTCACCTCATTCATGCTTTTGTGAGACGACAAGGTAAGAACTCAAAAAAAATTCAGAAAAATGAAAATTAGATCTCTAATATTTTTTATATTAGTGTCGTCCTATTATTCATGTCACATTTTATTTGTTTGACACTGTTAATTAAACTCTCACTCAATTTTATTGAAAGTATGTAATAAAAATTATTATTAAGTTTGATCTTGTGAGACTCCTTAATTACGTGGTTTTAATATATAAATATTTTATATAAGCTCTACTTGTGCATATTTTAAAATATTAATGGTTGAATACATATATTGGATATTCAATTAAAAAATTTGGTACAGATCAAAGTGAATATAAAATAATGTGTTCTTTCTAATTAAATTATGCCATATTGATTAGTATTAGTTTTAATTTTGAAATTTAGGGTTTCAAAAGTAACATTTAATTTGTTATATATGGGTTAGAAGGAAAAAAATGGAGCCCGCTCAGCAAGACATGATTCATTATTATTAACCATCGGTTTTGGGCATACATATATGTCACTATGCTTCACCTACCAACTCAATTTGTAGCCCTTGAATTTAATTATTTGCTATATTCCACCAATGAGGTAATGACTAGTACACACTCCTAGACCAATTTGGTTCCTGCTGGGAGTAATTTTCCCAGTTTATACTGGATTTTCATCTAGCATTGGATCTTGTTTTAATCAATGGTTGTGATTTATAATAAGGGTAAATGTGTAATTATACTTTTTTAATATTAAATAATACTATACTTCATAATAATTACTTTTTGTACGGTTCAAATCTTTAATCATTTCTCTTTACATAAATCTCTTTTTAGATTTGCTATTAAATCATGTGAAATTGTTTATAATTTTTTTCTCCATAAATCTTTTGTAAATTTGAATATGTAAAAGAAATAATACTTAATAATCGATTCCCAATATTATCTGAAGAAAGTTTAATCAACCATCCTGTATCGTGTAATCAACCATTCTGTCTCGTGCAATCAACTATTCTGTCTCGTGCAATCAACCATTCTGTCTCATGTAATCAAAGATTATGTCTAAGTGTAATCAACTATTCTGTCTCGTGTAATTAACCATTCTGTCTCGTCTAATCAACCATTCTGTCTTGTGTAATCAACCATTTTGTCTCGTCTAATCAACCATTCTGTTTTGTGTAATCAACCATTCTGTCTTATGTATTCAACAATTCTGTCTTGCTATTCCAGATATTATGTACGGTGACATTTTGTCTGATGTAATATTAATGTACCATTCTGTCTTGAAACTATACCCATTCTGTTTTATTAAAATTGACATTCTATAATTATACGTAGTCTGCAATTGGCGTTTTGTCTTGAATAGATCAACATCTTCGTCTTTTCTTCTCTAGCCATCATGATTACTTCAGACTAAAAAAGCTGTAAAATGCAGAGATGTCATTTCAAATCATATTTATTTAAATTTAAAATAAAATAGATTAAATTACATAATTATCCTTCTACCATCTATACCATTAATTTAACAAAAATTCCAATCCAATGGCTAAGAAGAGTTCCAGCATATACTGGAAAAGTAACTCCCAGCATAAGAACCATATCGCCTAAGACTGCTTGTATTATGAATGACTTCTTCAACTCATTAATAATTAAGGGCCCGTTTGGATTGGCTTTTGAAAAAAGCAGAAGCCAAAAGTAGAAGCAGAAGCAGAAGTCAAAAGCAAAAGCATGTAATTTTTGTGTTTGGATCGAATGTTTGAAAAGCGGCTTTTTCTAAAAAATATGTTTGGATGAATAAAAATGAAAAGTGCTTTTAGAGTATGGTAATTACCAAAAAGGACATACTACTTAATATGATAATAAGACACTACAAGAAAATTGGGAATTACCGACCGCATTTACCGACCGTCGATGTGCGGGTCGGATTTACCGACCGTCTTACCGACCGCACTAGACGGTCGGTAAAATGTAACCGTTGGGTGGGGACATGAGTCAGAAACGACCGGGTTACCGACCGCAGCACTCGCGGTCGGTAACACCGACCGGTTTACCGACCGCAATGACGGTCGGTAACCTAGGTCGTATATTTTCACCCCCAAATCAGTGAAATCTCATTCCCCGCTTCTCCATCCCCAATCACACCCCATTTTCACTCCAAGTTTTCACCGTTCGAGCGCCGACCACCCCACGCCGACCGCCGCCGCCGCCGACCATCCGCCATTCGAGCGCCGACCTGGAGCTCGCGAGTGTCGAGTCTTCTACGGAGTAGAAGGAATCGCCCAGCCGCTGCAACTCCCCGCCCGCTGCAACCGCCGCCTTCCGCGCACGCCGCCGCCGCCTGAGCGCAGACGCGCGCAGCCCCGCCGGACGCCACTGCCCGCCCAGCCGCTGCCGCCCCCCCCCCCCCCCCCCCCCCCCCACAGCCCCTGCCCTCCCCATCTCTGCCCTCCGGCAGTCCCACCACCACCGGCCGCCCCTTCCCATTCGAGTGCACAATCGAGGTATTCGATTCACTTCTTTTTTGCTAAAATATTCCATTCGAATCTTGATTATTTTTTTCCGTTTGTGGCATTGTGTTTGTATTTTTTAAGTAGTTAATATGGTATTTGAACTTTGAATTGTGGATTGTGTTTTATCGAGTCCATTCGATTTTTGATAGTCTTAGGAAATGCATTTGATTACATTGATCTATTAAGCTCGTAATCGTGTTCGGTAGTTAGCAAAATCATGTAAAGGAAAAAAAATTAGATTGTTAAATTTGGGGCAGCCTGCTGTTTTCGCGTTTTGGGTAGAAGTTGTTTGGATTGTTGCAATTACGGACTGAGATATAGAATCCTCTCGTCGAGTAGATGATTATCCATATATGATATGTTGAATTTGGAGTTGATTTGAAAAAGTTATGGCATTTCCAAATGAACGTGTTGGTTGGCCGTTGAATGTTTTGAAAATGTTACTTGTGCGTGCCATTGTCTATTTCTTTTCGAATTGGGAATTGATTTTGTCGATTAGACTGTTGGTTTGAGTTTGTGAATGTCTGTTATTATAGTTCTTCAATTTTCGATTGCTACATGGCCAAGTCCATGGGGAATTGAATAAAATGCCTCTAGTGTTATGCTGATTTCCATGACATTTCTTCTTTATCGTTTTAATATTGAATATTGTAGTATTAGACACACTTGGGCACTACTTTAATTTGGAAATCGATATAATATCATTCTTAAATTGAAAATTCTTAATTCTTAAAATTGTTTTTCAATACTTTCACCAATATCGTTCTTAATTCTTAAAAGATTATAATAGTTAATTGTAAAAGCTCATCCCATAAAATGACTTAATTACAATCAACAAAAATCCCAACAACAGATGTTTCATAATGTGTTTCAACATGAAATTGCCCATCAATCGTCTATACACAACCTCAATATGCTAATTTACCCGGTAGGATTTGGTGATAGCATGCGATTGATCAATAATATTCAAGTGGAATTCAAAATGTCATAGGTATGGACCGAAGTTGGATGTACCGCTCCCGACGTAGTATTGGAGTACTCACAGATGAATTTAAAAATGGGGTCAAATTATTTATACAGATGTCCCATCAAAACCCAAACGTGGATAGAGCGCAGGGAAGACTTAGGTGTCCGTGTAGTAGATGTAAGAATAAATGTTATCTATCTGATAATGACATCACATATCATCTATATCGTGATGGCTTTGTCCCTAACTACGAAATATGGACGTGTCATGGAGAGCCACACCAATTTAGTCGCTATTACGATACCGATAATACGGCGTCCACATCAGTGTCGGCACGTGATGATGACTACATACAAATGGTGTGCGATGGGATGGGAATTGGTGGGCCCGACACAATACCAAATGAAGATAGTGATGAACCTATGCCACCCGAGGAGCCTAATCCACAAGAGAAGTTGTTCTTTCGAATGTTGGAGGCGGCAGACAAAGATTTGTGGCCAGGATGCAAGAAAATGACTCTTTTGTCCACTATTGCTAGGTTGTTGAATATTAAGGCCGAACACAACTTATCGGAGAGGTGCTTCGATACTTTGTGTCAACTAATTCTTGATACACTCCCCGAGGATAATGCTATGATTAAGAATTTTTACGAGGCGAAAAAACTACTTGAGGGGTTAGGGTTGCCTGTTCAAAAAATTGATTGCTGTGAAAAAGGGTGTATGTTATTCTGGCGCGCTGATTCGGCCTTAGATAAATGTAAGTTCTGTGACGAGCCTCGCTATAGAGAAACAAATTCGAATTCAAGGATTGGACGGAAATACATGTTCTATTTCCCACTTAAAAACAGATTGAAGCGACTGTATGCGTCGGAAGCGACGGCGAAGCATATGACGTGGCATGTAGGACATCATCATGGGACTTATGGGGAGATGTGCCACCCGTGTGACTCAAAGGCATGGAAGCACTTTGATACCACACATCCAGAATTTAGTAGGGATGGTCGGAATGTGAGATTAGGCTTATGCACGGATGGTTTTCAACCTTTTGGTCAATCGGGATCTCAATACTCATGTTGGCCAGTCATACTAACTCCGTACAACCTCCCTCCTTCTATGTGTATGAAGGATGAATACATGTTCCTAACATGCATAATACCAGGGAAATCTAGCCCAAAGCAGAGGATTGATGTTTATTTACAGCCCTTAATCGACGAGCTCATAGAGTTGTGGGATGTTGGGATCACTACATACGACACCTCTTCTAAACAAAATTTTCAGATGAAGGCAGCCTTGATGTGGACAATTGGGGATTTTCCGGCGTATGCTATGTTGTCGGGGTGGAGCACCTATGGGAAAACTGCATGCCCAGTATGTATGGAAGAAACAGAATCTATACGGCTTAAAGAGGGTGGGAAACAGTCGTGGTTTGATAACCACAGGAGGTTCCTCCCTTCGAATCATCCTTACAGAGTTGATAAGTCTAAATTCGTGAAGGATCGGGAGGAGCATAGATCGCCACCTAGGGGTAAGAGTGGTGAAGAAGTCCTAGCGGATATAGAAAGGCATGGCCTTCGACGTGTATACGAAGTGGGAGGCGAGGAAGTGAATAGAATTGTAAGCAAGACATGTGGATGGAAAAAGAAGAGTATATTCTGGGATCTACCGTATTGGAAGACGAATTTGGTTCGACATAACTTGGACGTCATGCACATTGAGAAGAATGTGTTTGAGAATGTGTTCAATACAGTTATGGATGTTCAGGGGAAGAGTAAGGACAATGCGAAAGCACGTGAGGACATTGTGACCTTGTGCAACAGGCCCGAACTGCATAGGGACCCTCGCACAGGGAAATACCCAAGGGCAGTGTATACAATGGACAAGGACAAGCGGGATGTGTTTCTGAAATGTGTCGCCGGATTAAAATTTCCTGATGGATGTGTATCCAATCTTGGCAGATGCGTTGACATGAATAAACACCGATTGTTTGGCATGAAAAGTCATGATTGTCATATTTTCATGCAAAGACTACTACCAATTGGATGGCGGGAGCTTCTTCCTAAGAGTGTGTGGGAGCCAATAACAGAGTTGAGCAATATTTTTCGGGCACTCACTGCGAAGACGCTGAAAGAGGCAGATATAGAAAGACTGGCCATAGATATTCCAGTAGTACTGTGTAAGCTGGAGACGATCTTCCCCCCCTCATTCTTCGATTGTATGGAACATCTACCTGTCCACCTCCCTTATGAAGCTAGCCTTGCCGGTCCGGTTCAATTCAGATGGATGTACCCTTATGAAAGGTATAATATGAATATGCTTGTACTTTAAAAATTTCAAAACTTTTGTTCAATACAGTCGTTTAATACAAAAAATGCATTCAATGTTTTTGTAGATATCTCAATCGACTCAAATGCACTGTGCGCAACAAGGCACATGTTGAAGGAAGTATCTGCAACGCATACATGGTTCGTGAAGCCTCAATTTTCTGCTCTCATTACTTTGAGAAGCATGTATTCACCCGGGAAATGAATGTCCCAAGGAATGATGATGGAGGCACAACACAATACGACGATCGCCTTCCAAGTGTATTCAAATACCCGGGGCGTGCCCAAGGTCATCCCAAGAAGAGGCGATTGTCTGAACAAGAGTTGAAAGCGATTCACAATTACCTCATTTTAAATTGCAAAGAGATAGAACCTTATCTAACGTAAGTACTGAATTTGTTTTGTAAATTCAATTACCTCATATTAAATTGCAAAAAATGATAACAATGCTCGTATTGGTAATAATAGGACATTTGAAGAGCAGCTGCACAAGGAACGCCCGATGATAAGTGAGGCGGATATTCAAAGTGCGATGTCGGACGACTTTGCGCGGTGGTTGGAGACATATATGACACAAAATCCACCCGAAAATCCATGTCTGAGTCACATAGCACAAGGGCCACTTCCTATTGGTATTTCATATTCAATGTACTTCATAAATGGGATGAAATTTCACACAGAATCGCACGGCAAGCATAGATCGACCTACAACAGTGGTGTTTGCATTTCGAGCACGTCCGGAGACTACTATGGCATAATCGAAGAGATTATTGTCGTAGAGTACCCGGCGCTGCCTATGAAGCAAACTACATTCTTCAAATGTAGATGGTTTGACCCCCGTGAAGGAATTGGAACACGGACCCATGAGAAGTACAAGCTGGTCGAGATTAACCACTCAAAGTCGTTGCCTATATATGATCCTTTTATATTTGCATACCAGGCAGAACAAGTTTGTTATGCTTCGTTCCCAACGATGAGGCCAGCTGCGGGTAGGAATGAATGGTTGGCCGTATGTAAAGTGAAACCGCGGGGTGTAATAACTGTGCGACCTGGGGAAGAACCGGAAGCATTTCAGGAAGACGCTCCAGAACATCATGGAATCGAAACCACGACTTTCACTACTGCAAGGGAGCGCCTGACAGATAGCGTGGTCCAATATGTAGAGCTTCAGCGGGATGACGAGGCAGTTCACTCTGATTCCTCTAGTGATACTGATGATTTAGATGACACAGATCCGGATGATCCGTCACAGGAGACTTCGGATGAGGACTTCGAAATTTGACATGTGATAAACTTCTTAAATACCGTACCAACTATTACACACTGTATGTTTTAAAGATGTTATAAAGCTTATATTGGAATACAATTGTCCCATATACAGATGTCTGAACGTGGTAGTGGCTCTTCTTCGAACACGCCACAGCGGACACTTACTCCTGCCGAGGAAGCGGCAAGGATACGGCGGGCGAGGGAGGCATATCAGCGACGTATGGCAGGTAAGATGTAAATTACGTTTACTATGTTGTATATACTTGACATGCTTGAAAATATTTAACTTTTTTTGAAAAATATTGAATTACAGTTGCAGCTGCCAGCCAGGAAGAGCAGCCTATTGAGCCTATTGCTGATGATACGGCTATTCCAGAGACACCACCCCACGCACTCCAGGTACTAACAACTTTTTAGAATAGATTTGCTGCAGTTCCCTTTTTGATAAAACTGATCTGAATTTGTTGATAGGATCGGCGGGGTCTTCACAGGCGGTTCCACCTGTGCCTCCTCCGGTAGCTGAGCCAGGTCTCGACAGGGTGCTCCTTGCCCCGAATGCCACAGATGGGATGTAAGTATTCCACGTTATGTTACATTATTGACAATGATAATTAATTGTTACTTTATACAACACGCGTCTTAAACTTAGTTACGTTGTTTAACGAACGATCCTTGTCTTGAAGTATCGACTTCCCGAACGCGATCGTGAGAAAGATTACGGACATATATCCCAGACGAGCGGATATGAATGGAATCAGCTGGGGTAAGGTGTCAAAAGAAACGAAGGAGTTCTATTGGGGAGAATTCCAGGTATGAAGTTTACCTTGCACATACAATTATGTTGTTCAAACTAGTAATTCAAATGCTCTGTTGTAATTATATGCAGAAAGTTGCTCGTTGGGCTCCTGAGCATGCCCTTGCTGTGAGGAAGGAATGGGAGAAGAGAAACATTGCACGGTGACTTTTAAATTACAACAGTACTGTTTTATTGTAATATTTGAAAATTTACTGACCTTAATTTGAAAAAACAGATACAAGGATTACACTTTGGACATACGCGCCAAGAAAAAGCTGATGCCGGGGGATGCGCTAGTGGCAGAGAATTGGGGGCGCATATGGGATTCCCAAGCATTCAAGGAGAAGAGCAAGAGGGGAAAGCTGAACAGAAGGCGCGGTCAGGAGGATGCACCTGCTCTCCCCACACACACTGCAGGATCAAAGACATTTCGAGCCACTCGTGATCATATGGTATGATGTTAAAATCTAGTTGACAAAATTATATGGTATTTAATGACGCACATTAGGATCACTACCTTTTTGTTAAATATTGATAGTCGGCTGAGAAGGAAGGACCAGTCCACTTGCATGAGCTTCATGCGCACACACATACAAGAAAACATCAAAAGGACAATTGGGTACGCGAGAAGTCACAGAACCTTCAGGTACAAAAAAAAAATGCCTTATTAAATTCCATATTTACTCCAATGCTAAGTTGTTTGACAATTTTTTTTAAAACTTATAAAACAGGCCGAGTTTGATGCCGTGGTTGAGACCTTAAGCCAGGATCCTGAGATTGGCCCCACCTTGAATCCTGATCGCGTGTTCCTCGACGTAGCGGGTGGCCCGGACAGGCGCAAGGCGATTTATGGCATAGGCTCCGTTGCCAGGTCGATCAGGCCTGGGGATGCTGTTGGTTCCACCCCTCCACCGCCTACTTCTCAGTTCGTGACGCAGGCCCAGTTCGATGCATACACGGCGACTATAGAGCGTCTCGCCCAGTCACAGATGACCATGGCGGAGCAGATGGAGAGATTGTTGGGACGTCAGGGCCCTCGATCCCCACCCCGCGGGGACGGGGATGATGATTTTGGAGGCTGCTCGGGAGGAGGTGACCTCGGTGTTCATTGACTGTTCTTGTTTTAGTTTGGGCCTTTGAGAGACGTGGACTTGTTTGTTTTACATTTTCTTGTGATATGTTGGACTAGAATTCTAGTACTTATTACTTTAGCGAATGTTTCTTGTTGTGTGAAGTTGTCATGTTATGAATTTGAATGATCTGTGTTATAAAATATGTGAAGCTTGCATTGGAAGTTTGGTATTGATGTATAGATAAATTTGATAATGTATTGGATGTGTATTGTTGTGGATGTGTATTAAAATTGGTATTGGTATTGGCAGGTTTGGTTTCTGCCAAAACGAATTCTGCTGGTGCAGATGCAGCATTTACCGACCGCATATGCGGTCGGTAACTCGGTCGGCAAAACCGCCGACCGTCTCACCGACCAAACAGCGGTCGGTAATCCCGTGGTCCCGAAGTCCATGGTGGCGCCTTTGGCGACCAAAACATGGTCGGTGAATTTGGTCGGTAAATTTACCGACCAGCTTTCGGTCGGTAGACGGTCGGCAAATCGCCGACCGCTCCCCTTTTTGGTCGGCCTATTTTTTCGGACCAGCATATTCCCGACCGACGTTTGCGGTCGGGAAGCCGGTCGGTAATCGCCGTCACGACCCGTGTCCAGTGGTTCCCGACCGCATTTTCGGTCGGTATTTGCGTTTTTTCTTGTAGTGAGATATATTTATAGTGTAATTTATATTAAGTAGTGGGGGTATTTAAGACCTTGCACATTTTACGAGGTGCTTTTGCTTTTTCTTAAAAGCCAAAACAAACACCTAATTTCTACTAGAAGTGCTTTTGGCAGAAGCAAAAGCCAAAAGCACCTCCCTAGAAGCCAATCCAAACGGGCTCTAAGTCCTTCGGGGTGTGATTCCAAATTCAACGAATTTCAAGAATTGCCCGATTATATTCTTGTTTATAAATTTTGCATGAAATAGTTTTAGATATTGTCTAAGGAGAATTATTTAAATCTTGTTCAATGCAAATAATAGCTTTACATTCATGATCTCCATCCAATAAAACTAAATGGGATACTTCTCACCTTCGATTATTTTGTGTCATATAAATATAAATAGGAAAAAAGGATTATTAAATCCTAATTACGTGATTAGCTTAAGGTTGCTAATGTGGCCGAAGTAAATCCCATTTTACATCCACCGTGGCCAATCTGGAGTCTCCACACATAACGCACCAAATTAATAAATGTTTGAAATAAATATTTGAAGACAGCCATAACATATCACTAGTCTAATAAATACCTCTAGGCTTTAATGGGTCAATTGAACCCTTCTTTACTGGGATGAAGGACATAGTGTCTACATGGTTCTCATTGAGCCCTCATTGGGATTACCCAACCATAAAGAAACAACAACCATTCACAACAATAACATAGGAGTTCTGGTCAACAGCTACCGCAGTGTATTTTCTTTTCGGTCTTGGTGGTTTTTGGTGTTTCTCAAAAAAAATGAAGACCAATTGTGATATATAATGCGTGCAAATGAATTGTTTGTGTTTTTTATGGGTTGGGTAACCTCAATAAGGAATGGCTCAATGCGAACCAAGTAGAAACTATGTCCATCATCTCAGTGAAAATTGTTCAATTGACCCGCTAGAGTCATTTTTAGAGTAGTGGTGTGTTATGACAGTCTTCAAACATTTATTAAAATAGTTTGTTATGTGTGAGGACTCCAGATTTGCCACGGTGTATGTAAAATATGATATGCTTCGGCCATATCAACAACCTCATGCTAATTACATAATTACGACCGAATTGAAAAAAAGAATTAGCAAACGTAGAGGACTATATGAGACAAAAAATTAGTAACGGACTGATTTGGATATTTTGAAAAGAAAAAGAACAAAAAAAAAAACATTTTTTCCAATATAAATACTTATAAAAGTAGAAGAAAGCTGCCACAACCATACAATAGCAATTGTTTTCATTGCCAAAAGAAGATAAACCCATTTCCTTAAAGATAAAAAAATGACACCTTTTGTACCACCAAAGCAATATCATCACAAGGGCCAACTCTTGATAGGGATGCCACCAAGTCTGCATCTCCACCTACCCTTAACCACTATAACTTGTATAATTATTACACTCAATACACATATATAATCATAATAACAAAAAGTATAAATAAAAAAGAGCATACAAATATGATATGTATCCATCTATCAATAGAAATTAAATCTGATCCATATTGAAGTGCTTCCCAACTTGCATTGATTTCGCAAAAATTATAAACTAAAATAATACTCCCTCCTTTCCATTACAAATGTCTTGTTACTGTTGGGCATGAGAATTAAGGTAGAGTTGATTTGTAAGTACTTCTATATGATGGGGTCATATAGTTGTTGGAGGAGAAAATTATTTCTATTTATAGAAAAAAGGACATTTGTAATGAAACACCCAAAAATAATAAGTAGAATATTTGCATTGAGACGGAGGGAGTAATATATTATCCAATGAAAAAGAGGGCTGATAGAGTTGGTGGGGTGGGCAATATTGGTGCTTCAAAGTGCACCAGAAAAACATTAAGAAAAAAAAAAGTATTTTATTACTTCACTTTCTTGACTTTGGATGAATGGAGAATGATTCAACTCTCTTTCTCTCTTGTTTTTACCTAAAAATTTACTCAATTGTGATTTGTCTTTTGCAATCATATTGTTTTCTTTGCGGAGGTGATTAAATAACTAACTATAATTACCATTTGCCTTTGTGTGATTTCTTCTGAATTTCTTACTATTATTGGATTACAAAATCAAGAAGAAAGAAAACCCACAAGCGGATTATTATTATTATTATTATTATTATTATTATTTTATTTTTGGAGAAAGTTGCACCACATTCACCTTTCATAAACTTATCGAACTGAATTTGTGTTCGTCAACTGTTGTTGAGCTTTGCAAAAAGGGATTGAAATAGTTGTATATTATGTTTCTTGAGCAGATGATTAAACTTATTTCATAATCTTATTCCAAGATGAGATTTTTTTTCTTTTTCTTTTTCTTTTTCTCCAATGGTGGATCATCCAATGAAAAGAAGTTGATTCATTATGGGAAAAACAATTGCAAAGCATCTGCCAAAAATAATGTACTACCTCCGTCTCGGTAAATTTGTTACGGATGGTTTTTTGCACTATTCACTGTTTAACTTTGATTCGAATTTTTATCATAATTATGTAAGAAAAAACATAGTCAATTGAGATCTTGTTAGATTCGTATAATCTTGTAGTTTTAGACAATTAACTTTTTATAACTTTTTATTGTACATAATTTAAGTTATTAACAGTTAAAAATATGTATCGGCATACGTACTGGGTGGGTCCGTAATAAAAATAGTGAGAGGGAGGAAGTAGTAGTTTTGGGTTGTCACTTTCATTTTGTTT
This sequence comes from Hygrophila difformis, assembly GCA_030278955.1. Lineage (NCBI taxonomy): Eukaryota > Viridiplantae > Streptophyta > Magnoliopsida > Lamiales > Acanthaceae > Hygrophila > Hygrophila difformis. The sequence goes on from JAOANR010000007.1 coordinate 16,719,733, forward strand.
AATATTTTGACAGGGAAACTCTAACCCTACTCATTTATCTTAAATAAGAAAGGGGAAAAGAAAACCTTCAACCTACTTTTTTGTGTATTTGACATATCATTGTTTATAAACCAACCCCATTGCCCCCCTTTTATAAATCCCATATCAGCCTTCACAGAGGCAGGCAGGCAGGTACACACAAACACCAAAAAAAAAAAAAAAAAAAAAAAAATCCTGGTAATCTCTGGGCTAGATTACCCCGAGACCACATTTTTCCATGAGTCTTCCATTAGAGTGAGGTTTATGACGAGTTTTTGAGGAAGTGACATGGAGGTGAATAGTAGGATATGGGGCAGTGTATTGGGACAAACAAAGGTGGCTCAAGAGCAGGGCAGTGACCCATTCTTGTGGGCAATCCAAGTGTCCTCAAATTTGAACTCTGTTGGGATTGGTTTGCCCTGTCTTGATTTGGCTCATCATTTGGTTTCCCACATTTGCTGGGAGAACAATGTCCCCAATGCTTGGAAGTTCTTGGAAAAAGCAATGGCTCTCAAGATTGTGCCTCCTTTTCTTGTTCTTGGACTCCTGTCAACAAGGTTCTTCTTTAGTTTTAAATTTTTTCTTTGTTCTTTCTTGATTTGCCAAGTCTGATTATATCATATGCGGTTGGGATACAAGTATTCATTTTGTTATGTTTGTTCTTGAAAAGTTATGTTAATTGTTCTTCTCATCTCCTGTCTGTGTGTGTACCTAAATAGTCACGTATCGGTTGCTGACGACAGAGGCATTCAATAGTGGTGAATGCATATGATCGCTGGTTGTATGATTGTTGAAAACTGTGGCTTATTTATTCAACAATTCATTATAGTGTTCCATTTGTCATTATAGTGTTTTTGTTGGACTAGGCTGCGTTCATCTTTCTTTATGTTTTAAATTTGAGGTTGTACCATTGAGGCAGAATTCACAAGTATAGTGTAGTTTCTTCAAACTCAGCAAGCTGCATTGTGATGCATTTTAACCATTGTACATTGTATCTTATTTTGTGCACTTCATCAAATCTGATCAATACAGGCAACAATATTCCTGTTAAAAGCATTTCATTAAGCTAACTTTAACTTTGGACAGGATAATTCCATATCGACATTCATTTCCAGCAGCGTATAGACTTTACATGGAACTCCTAAAACGACACATGTTTTCACTGAAAGAATACACAGAAATGCCAAACTATCACAAGTGAGTAATGTTGATTGGCTGTCAAGTTTTCCGCTGACGTTGACGTTTCTAACTTCTGACATCAGTGTCTTCTTCCTGCAGGACAATGGAGGCCTTAGATCAAGTTCTCCACTTATCTCAGGCATTCAGTTTGCAAACAAATGAAGCAGGGTCACAGCTGGTTCTGTATGTCTTTGCAATAATTTGGCAGCTGGTCGATGCAACACTGGATGATGAAGGATTGCTCCAGCTCACGGAGAATGAACCCAAATGGCCCGTCAAGCCCCAAGATATGGAAGTAGATGTTCATAATATGTATGGAGAGAAGACGAAACAATATGCAGAGAGATTGCAAGCTATTAATACCACAGTCGCCATTCCGTTAATGGGCCAATTCTTGCAAAACAAAGTAACTTCTGGGCTTCTTTACCTGGCACGCCAAAACATGTCAGAACTACTGCCTTTACAATTTTTTTTTTTTTTTTTTGATGCTTTAATTTGCATTGGAAAGAAACTAGACATTGTTATAACTTTGAAGTTTAGCATTGATGGAGTATAATTTTTTAACAGTATATTGAAGTTTTATGTATCACTAGAGTAAGTTTTAAAAACTGATAGAATGAAACTACTCACTTTGTGTAGGAAAAGATCTGAGAAGCTGGCTTCTTAACTTGTCACTTGATTCTTCCGTCTAGGATTTTGTATTTGTTCGAAATGATATAACTTACGATAAGCCTTGACAGGTGCACACAATGGGAAAGCTTCATCCAGCGCCTGGTGCTGCTTGCTGAAAATTCATCAGCTTTGAGAAGCTTGAAAACTACAGCACCTGAGGCTATTCTGCAGTTAGTCTCAGACAATCAGAAAATTAAGTCTCTGCATTTCCAAGCCTGTTTACAGCAGTTCCACCCTGTTGTACAATCCAGGCCTCTTGTTAGCTCTGCCGGTCTGTGTCTTGGCACTAGTCGGTCTGCCCTTTGGCTTCCTCTGGATATGCTGCTGGAAGACGCCATGGATGGATCGCAAGTTAGTGCAACAAGTGCTATAGAAATCATTACTGGTAAATGTTTTTACACCCTTTTAGGTCCCAAGATTGGTTGCTTAGCGGGGAACCAAAAAATGTGTGGATTATGATGTAGAGACTGGGATTCTTACTTTAAGTTTTGCAGGTTTAGTGAAGTCCCTTCAAGCAATTAATACAACATCTTGGCATGAAGTCTTTCTGGGGCTTTGGATGGCTTCTCTTCGCCTCGTTCAGAGGGTGAGAAAATCTATCCTCTGATTGTCAATCCATTTCCAGGACCATGTTCACCTTTTTAATCAGAAACAATTATGTTGATTGCTGAATTAGGAAAGGGATCCTATTGAGGGTCCTGTCCCTCACCTGGACACTCGTCTGAGTATGTTACTGTCCATCACAACTCTAGTGGTTGCTGATCTTATTGAGGAAGAGGAATCCAATGCCATAAATGAATTCCAGTATAGTTCAGAGAAATGTCAGGCGCCTGGCAAGCGGCGCAAGGATTTGATATCTAGCCTTCAGAATCTGCGTGATTATCAGAGCTTGCTTACTCCACCTCGGTCAATCATTCCTGCTGCTAATCAGGCTGCCGCTAAAGCCATGATGTTCGTATCTGGTTTATGTGTTGGCACTGCACACTTTGAGTGCATTAGTGCAATGGATATGCCTGTTAACTGCTGTAAGTAACACCCCTTTTTGAACTCATATGGCTCTAGTTTCATCTTCGCTGCATGACTGGTGTTTGTTCTCCACTGCAGCTGGAAACCTGCACCATTTAATCATTGAGGCATGCATAGCCAGGAATCTGGTGGATACATCTGCTTATCTTTGGCCAGGTTATGTGAACGGACGAATCAACCAACTGCCTCATCATGTGCCAAATCAAAATCAAGTGCCCGGTTGGTCATCATTTATGAATGGGGCAGCACTAACTCCCGCAATGATCAATGCTTTAGTCTCAACTCCCGCGTCATGGTATGCATGTCTTTCAACTCAGTGATTCTTTCAAGTGATAACCATTCGATCTGACATCTTCAAACTTTTGGAGTACACATTGCCTGAAAGCACTTCAAATGATCGCCCTTCACATTCATAGTTAATAAGTACACAGAACCCATTAATACCTGTTTATTGCAGCTACAAGCTTCATAGTTCATTTATTTCATTAGATTGCTGTTCATCAGCTTAAGAGTGCATTCTGCATTAATAGACTGCAATCTATCCCCTCTGGTTAAATGTTTTCCTTTGCTTAAGTCATTCTTCCAATTTCTTTTCCAAGAATAAGGCAAACTGAATCGAGATCATGAATTCAATGGAAGCTTTGCAGAGGTTGAGAAAGTATTCGAGATTGCAGTCAAAGGATCAAATGATGAAAGGATAGCTGCTGCTACCATTCTTTGTGGTGCCTCCTTGATTTGTGGCTGGAATATTCAGGTAATATGACAGCACGTCGTTACTTGGTCGCTCTGTCCTGAACTGTATCAGCAAGTAACTTCCGTAAATTATATTTGCTTCTTGCCTGCCTTCTCCAAATAAAGATGGCTCATAGCTACCACCGTTGTTTTTGCTTTGTCGGACCAACAAATTTCTAACAGTGTATAACTATTGCCTGTGCAGGAACACACTCTATATTTTATAACCAGATTACTGTCTCCACCAATTCCCATTGATGATTATGGGAATGAAAGCCATTTGATAAGCTATGGTCCCATGTTCAATGTACTCCTTGTGGGAATGTCACCCGTAGACTGTGTCCAGATCTTCTCCCTCCATGGTTTGGTATGTTCTACTGTTCTATTTGTTCTGAAATATCGGCAACACCTACACGCTTATGTCCTTACTAGCACAATATATTTTATTGGTGGCATTCTAACCACTCCAGCATTTATATTTCTCACCTCCCCATATTTCCCTATAGCTGTGCAACAACCATTTGTTTGTCTGCATTAATCTTATGCAGACATTACTATTCCACAGGTTCCAGAGCTTGCCAGTTCATTAATGACATTATGCGAGGTCTTCGGCTCCTGTGTGCCCAATATGTCGTGGACATTGACTACAGGAGAAGAAATTTCTGCCCATGCTGTGTTTTCAAATGCTTTTGCTCTTCTTTTAAAGCTGTGGAGGTTTAATCATCCTCCCATTGAATATGGGGTAGGAGATGTACCTCCAGTAGGTTCCCAACTTACTCCTGAGTACCTCTTACTGGTGCGAAATTCCCACCTAGTCTCTTCGGAAAGCTTACTCAAAGATCCTAATAGAAGGAGGTTGGCACAAGTAGCAAGTTCTATGTCTTCAAAACCTATTTTTGTGGACTCCTTTCCAAAGCTCAAAGTGTGGTATAGGCAGCATTTGGCATGTATTGCTTCCCCTCTCACAGGTCTAGTCAATGGGACACCTGTCCATCATACCGTGGATACATTGCTTAACATGATGTTCAGAAGAATCAACAGAGGAAACCAGTCAGTGACTACTGTTACATCTGGAAGTAGTAGTTCTTCTGGAGCTGTAAGTGAGGATAGTTACCTGAGGCCCAAATTACCTGCTTGGGATGTCCTTGAAGCTGTTCCTTTTGTGGCAGATGCTGCTTTAACTGCATGTGCTCACGGTAGATTGTCGCCTAGAGAACTTTGTACAGGTCAGCCTGAGGAACATTCTTCTGAGCATATACTTCTAATAGTTTTAAAAATGGTTTAAGGCGAGCACTCGCCTACTCACACTACCTTTATGCTTGATAATTGATGCAACAGGGTTGAAAGATTTGGCTGATTATCTCCCTGCGACTCTGGCAACTATTGTAAGCTATTTCTCAGCTGAAGTGACTCGTGGCGTATGGAAATCAGTTTTCATGAATGGAACAGACTGGCCAAGTCCATCTGCTAATCTCTCCAATGTTGAAGAGCAGATCAAGAAAATATTAGCTACTACCGGAGTGGATGTGCCTAGTCTTGCTGCAGGTATGCTTCTAATCTGACACTTCTTGTCCATAAGATAGTGATGTTTTTTATCCTTATGGTTCTTTTATCAATATGTATCATCTAATAATATATTCTGTGCAGGAGGAAGTTCCCCTGCTACCCTCCCATTGCCCTTGGCAGCATTTGTTAGCCTCACCATTACGTATAAGCTTGACAAGGCCTCCCAGCGGTTCCTGGATCTTGCCGGCCCAGCTCTAGAGTCCCTTGCTGCTGGTTGCCCATGGCCTTGTATGCCAATAGTGGCTTCTTTGTGGACCCAAAAGGCTAAACGATGGAGTGACTTCCTTGTTTTTTCTGCTTCCCGAACCGTCTTCCTTCACAGCAATGATGCTGTTGTTCAGCTTCTTAGAACCTGCTTTAGTGCCACCCTAGCTATGAACACCGGCTGCATCTCAAGCAACGGTGGCGTTGGAGCACTTCTTGGTCATGGGTTTGGATCACATTTCAATGGTGGAATCTCTCCAGTTGCACCAGGAATACTGTATTTACGAGTCTACCGGTCGATCAGAGACATCATGTTCTTGAAAGAGGAGATAATCACACTGCTCATACAAACTGTAGAAGACATAGCTTATGGAGGGCTCCCAAAACTGAGGCCCAAACAGCTGATGAGGTCCAAAAATGGGATGAAACACGGGCACGCCTCACTTGCTGCAGCTCTAACGAAGGTGAAACTAGCAGCATCTTTAGGAGCTTCCATAATTTTCTTAACTGGAGGACTCGGGCTGGTGCAGTCACTGATCAAGGAATCTCTTCCCTCGTGGTTCATGTCCATCCACCAGTTAAAACACGAAAGCCACAGAGGCGAGATGCTGCCGATGCTCAGAGGGCATGCACTGGCATACTTGGCGGCGTTTTGTGGAGCTTACATCTGGGGAGTGGATTCATCGTCATCAACAGCTTCAAAACGCCGGCCAAAAATTCTTAGCTGCCACATGGAATTCTTGGCCAGCGCTCTGGATGGGAAGATCTCACTGGGATGCGACGCCACTATTTGGCATGCTTATGTCTCTGGTTTCCTGAGCCTTATGGTGAGATCCACCCCAACTTGGATACTCGAGTTGAATGTTGAGCTGTTGAAACGACTGAGCAGAGGATTGAGAAGGTGGAACGAGGACGAGCTTGCTCTATCTCTGCTTGCAGCTGGTGGAGTTCCTGCAATGGGCTCTGCAGCAGAACTGGTCTTAGAAACTGACCTCTAATTCTATCTTCCACAGGACGTGACTTTTTGTAGATCAGCTATATATATATATAGTATGAATGCATTTATGTACAGCATTAGCTATTTTAATGATTTAGATGTCTCTAAAGCAAGGTTATTAAAAAAATTAGGACAAAAAAAATTATTCATATTACATATTAGCAAATTACAATAACCAATATCAATAGACAATAATTTGCTCCCTAGCCTGTATTCGATGTTCCGCAAAAATATAGACAATAATTTTTTTAGCAAAAAAAGGGCAATAATTGAGCATTTAAACCATGATGCTTGAGCTGAGTTGGAGTTGTCATTAGAATTTTCCCTATTTTCGTCAGTCTCAATCAATGTCTCATTGGATTCATCATCATCCATATGAGCATGGGGTTTAGGACTAAGATCTCCATCAGCTGCAGGGGTGCTGGAAGGGGTAATATTGGCAAAGAGAAGGGGATACGACGACGACAGCAACAACAAGAAGATAAATGAGATACAGCGGCGACTGTTGGAAAATGAAGATGAAAGGGGTGCAAGGAAGATGGAGATACAAACAAAAATCCCTAGATCTGGACTTTGGAAAAGAATGAAGAACTGAAAATTGAAAAAATGAGATGAAAAATAAGAGAGCGTGGGATCGGATCTTTCAAAGATTTTAAGATCTTGTATAGATCCTATAGATCTTATCCAGATCTCACCCTAATTTAGATCTCATACCGATCTTGATCGTTTTGGCTTTATGAATCCTAAGATGTACTGTAGATTTTAATAACCTTGCTCTAAACGCTTTGATGCAAAACAAAAGGTATCAACTGCTTCAATCTCTCAGATGTATTCAAACTCAAAAATTGGGAATATGAATAAAAAATGACAGTTTTGTGATTCAAAATCTACCCCCTAAGTCCCTAACAAGGTCAGCAGTTTCATTTACTAGCTCTAAAGTTGGGACAGAATGGACATGACTTCGTCCATCTCCATGTCATCCTCTCATTCCTCCTTCCTTCCAATCAAGATATATTGCAATTGCAGAATCTGCAACACAGATGCCAGACACCAGCAACCAAAACATCTCCTCCATCAGCTTTCCGTTTCACCTTCCTTGTCTCTACCAGGCTTGGAGAGATACCAAAGCCCAGCACCACCCTCTGCAGGGGGGGACTAGGTTTCAGAAAATCAAGTTGCCAACCGATGTTAGAACTTGGGCATGAGCTAGACTCACCAAATATATATATATATATTTTTAAAAAAAAAAAAAAAAAAAAAAAAAATTTCAGTTAATTCCGCCCATTCAACCAAAATTTCACTCACTGCTTACCACCAGGAGGGGTCTGACCATTCATAGGTCATAGCTCAAGCAGAATACCACATACCAGCTCTTTAAGAATACGGGGATCCATTACAATGAATTCTTTCCCAGTTATGAGCAGAAGCCAACATAGTGAAAACTCAAATTTTTTGTATCTTCAGGGATGAAGATGAACCTGTATATGCATTCAAAATATCATGCTTATCATTTTTATGTATACATGTATGTGCATGTGTGCAGCTTCCCCAAACATTCATGATACACGAAATTTACTCCTGTATTTATTCCCACTGAATTTGGTATAGAAATGGAGATGGTGGTCTCCAGTAATGTTCAAGTTAGTGTTTCTATGACAATGTTCAATGAAAATTATCTGCCAGCGAGATTCTTTTATAAAGATGTAAATGCCATCGTTTGATACAGTAGTGTAGAACACGTAACCAGTGGCAAAAGCCAGATGATTAATGAAATCCAAGTGACAAAATTTTGCCACCGTCAGGGATGATCACCTCCACTGGTAAGAGCCAGAGTCCTGAAAATAACATCAGACAAGGGAAAATGGTCAGTTTGAACTGAAAACATGAGGCATACACAAACCAGGCATGTGGTTAATGATACAAATAGGCAGATTAACAAATCAGGTCCTATTCCATGAATAGAACTACAGCTCGCTGAATTACAGTTAAATTACAATTGCTAACACAATAATCATGCAACGGAAGTGTAATATATCAAATTGGCTGACTTTTTGCCACATTCACCCCCATGCACCACAGACATGGACAACATGAGAAAAATCTCAGCATTGTAAGAATCAGCAATATTCTATTGCATGTTCCCCAAAGAATACCAAAAGAGACTCCATGACACCCAAAAGCAAAACAAAACTGAGACACAACAGTGTTGTGACAATATGGCTCTTTCGCCTATGAACGAAAATCTATGTTATTGTTGAATGTGAATCAAGAATAATGTCCTGCATTGTCTAGTCCCTACACTATATAGTGAGAAATTTTCAAGAAAAAATGTATGTGATGAGTGTGTCGACTTAGGCTTGAGGGTCTGTACCAAACACTTGACTACCAGAGGTATGACCTCAGGAATATGATCCATCACCCCTGCTTGAGATACAAACAAGCTATTGGATAACATAAACCCCCTAATTGACTATCAATTATCCTGGGCTGATGGCAGAATCATTCTTACTATAAATTTGGAGAAAAATTCTTTAGGAAAAACGTAAATGGTCATGGCTACGCTAAATGTTGGTGGAAATATATGAAACAAACCACCGTTACCATCTATATTTTCTACATATACTTGTTCAAGAATCAACAATACAAAACAATTTATGAAGGAACTAAAGACTCTATCAGCAGTCTGCACCCCAGACAAAGACAACAAACACCAATAAGAATATGGTGCCCTAATGGCTAAATTGTTAGAGAATTGCATAAATTGGAGCATCTCTTCATCTAATATCCCTAAGCTTTTCAAACTCCATGAGATGACAAACCCTATCCAACAATGATCTATCATGTACATTTAATGGCACTCATCTGCAATAATCCTACACTAGAACTCAACAGCAACAGAATTGTATTTCACACTATCAATTGAAGAAATACATGGACAACATAGGAAACGAAAAAAAAAAAAAAATCTAAAACCAACAAATGAACCGACATCACCAAAGCCAAATAAAATAAAATAAAATTGAAATGACCGCAGATCAAACAAAGTTTTGATGTTAATATTCAGTCAATCTCAATCGTATAGTATAACCAGCAAGCAAATTCCAGATACAAATGAACTACAATTCTTTGCTATGAAGAATCACTTCATCAATATTCAACTAAAACTTCACACTCACTTCTTGTGTCGCCGGCCGCGTTTCGGCCCCCAACCTTCGAGTTGGGAAACGGGGCAGCCGCACCTGTCGCGAAAGAGCAGCACAGCACGCCCATTTGGGGGAGCCATCTTTCTCAACTCAGCACGCAGGCACTCATAATCCGGATTATCCTCGGAGCCTCCTTTCCAGGGCAACTCATTCACATCCCTCACTGCCTTGTTGCCCTTCCCAATTCGCAACAGGTCCTCCCCCTGGAGCTGCAAATCGAACTCCATCGCCTTCTTCAACGCTTTGCACTCTCTCTTCCCGCACCTCCTGGATCTATGGCCGCAGCAGATCTCGAAGGAGACAACAAAAGTCACAAACAAGATAACGAAGGAGGAGAAGAAGATCAATTGCGATTCCGGGTTGGAAATCAAATGGTAATGGGACAAGGGAGATGATAGTGGAGAAAGGGGGGCAAAATTAGGGATAGGGATTGGAAGAGGTAGGAGAAATAGGAGACAATGAGAAAAGTGCCGGAGCAGAGAACGAGAATGAAAATTAAAATATCGAGAGTCGCGGAGGGGGAGTGGCGGCAGGCGGCGGAAGTAGGGGGACAGTTGAAGGAATTGTGGTGGTGGTGGAGGGGGCAGAGGAAGGGGGTTGCGGAGCGGAGGAGGATGGGGGCCATGGCGACGGTGGAGCTGAGGAGGAGATGGGCGCATGTTAGTGAGGGAAGGGGCGGTTATTAGGGATTTTTGGGGGAGGAAAGGTATTTCAGGCGGAGGTGCGTATTTTAGCGCGGGTGCGGCGGCGGGGGGGCGTACGGTAGCAAAGCGGCACACTTTATAATGTGTGAAATGGGCATTTGGATTTTGGAATGGGCACGCTATTAAGTTAGTAAGCAGACTAGCAGTAGAATGTAAAAATAAAATTATAAATTTATCCATTAACACAAAAATGTAAATAAAATCTTGACTAATTTATTTTACCAAAAAAATATTGACTAATTATGAGTAACACGAGCCCACCCAGGATATTTTCTTCGTCATTTCTTTTTTTATCTTTTCACTCATCTAAATCATAAAGTAAAGTTGTTAAATCTTAATAACAAATCAAAACAAAGCTAAAATTTTTATCAATCAAAAAAAAAAAAATCAGGAATTTATTAGATTTCAATTAAACATGCCTCTAATCAACTACTCACTCTTCACCCAATTTCCGCTGGAGATCATTCAAACAAAATTTTACAACTCAAAATATACAATGTAAAATCAAGGACCTTTATAATTTATATGCTCTATATGAAATGGGAATACTCCCAATGGAAAAAAATCACATCACAAGCGAACAACCCATTGACCTGAATTGATTAACTCAAGCCGTAAGGAATATGCTACTATTGAATTGATTTAACAAAAAACCAATCAATGATGAAACCATTAAATTTTCGAAGTACACAACAAAGATTTAGAAGAAAAAGATACCAATATATATAGAAATCCAAATTATGGTAAATAAAATACAGACACAAGTATGCATCCAGAAGTTCACATTGCACTGAACTATAAACATAGCAACTAAGCAGTGGCTGCTCATACACACATTATTAACATAGCATCTCCCAACTCTGATCTTTTCCAAAGCAAAAGTTTCAATAGAATTCTCGATCAGTCAAGAGTAGAGGTGCGATCAGAGACCAAATGTACAAACCGGCAGTGGCCCACTCGGTGCAAATCCGAACCCAAACAGATGTCCAGCCAACATCAATAAGGTGGGGTTGTCTCGGAAGTGCTGGTCCATCCTGATAGGAGCATGGCCGAGTACATGCTAGCTAGCGCAAATATCAGGTGGAAGAATGAGTATGAGTAGCTCACCGGCCGTGCTTCCTTGCCTTTGCTAGATTCTACATCATCTGACTCCAAAAGCGGTTTTTTGTCACCTGTGGTACAATGTAGTAGTAGTAGTATTTTTTTTATTTTTTTTTATTTTTTTTTTTTTGCGAATAAGGAACATTTTCAACTTAAATAAAGTCGAGGAAGGGATGGTTTATCCAATCCTGTATCCCAAAGCGGCTTTTCCTAGGTTTCCCCCACGATGAATTTATGCCCTAACCATCCTATTGGGATCTAAGGGTGCATGTGGTTGGTGTCTTGTTCCAGATTGTATTTATGGGACAAAATGAAAACTTGTAGTTTGTGGCATAAAATGAGGATGTTTATATTTTGTGTGATGGAATCTCAATAAACATACCAAGAATCAAATGCGGATTAAATACACTGTGTGAGAACAGAATATTCAAATAATATTCACCGGTTTAAGCGTTAATACCTGCTCGGGGAGAAGAGGGAGGAGATAAGAATGTTGTTGATGATCCAGCACGGAGGGCAGAATATAAGACAGATAGAACTGTTGTTAGCATGCCAAGAATTAGGGTGCTAGTAGTGACGGCTTTAGACTTGAGTAGACCGTTGCAGACATAATCCCGAGGTTCGCTAACAAGTCCAGTGTAACAAACATAAGCACAATAGACAGAAATCACAGATGCAGGCAGCAGACTGCCATTAACCTGTTGGAATCACAAGCCAAGAATAAAAAGGGGTCCCGTAAAAACAAATTTCAAGAAAGATAGGAGCTTGTGTGGACAGAAGCCACCGACCATGGCACCGTGTTTAATCACTGCGTAGAAACTTACCTTGGGATGTAATGCGATAATGGCAAAAGCAAAAGCTGAGAACCCATTGTTGTCACAATGAAAAAGATGTTAAGGCCACAGTCGTGCCCCAGATGGGTTTAAACCAAATGAAAAGAACTATGGAGAATCCATATGTTTCGAGATAGCACACCACTGACACTGCAAGTAACGCAGCATACCTGAAAGTACCACAGAAAATCTGATTATGGCATTTAACGACCACGAAGAAGGAAAGAGGGCATGATTAATTGGAGGAACCTACCATTACTGTTCCATCTTTAGCAACCCATGAATAGTTCCACGAGTGTGTGGCGTCTAACAATATTATAACTTTGGACAATAAGAATAACCCAGCCCCAAACTTCGAAATGAATCCTACACATATGAAAAGTTGAGATAGAGATAGTTAACATTACATACACATACCTATTAAAAGGACATTGCAATGTTTAATACCACAATTTATTCAAATTTCCATGTTACTGCTAACATAACCTGAGGATCTGTCATAGTGTCATCTTGAAATCTCTTGCAAATCAAAATAACATGAAAGTACTTACTTTTGGTACTTATGATAATATACAGACACGGACAAATCCCAGGCAGTGAAAAAATTGACTGATTAAAAGTTTCTCGAATAAAGGCTATGGTAAAGGACTGACCATATACTGAGAGGGACAACACTTGGGAAGGAAAAACATGAGGACAATGAGCAAAATCCTAATAACCTTCTTAATCATCCAACCTCCATGGTGCCAGGATTCCCGCCTGTCGTTTGATCTTTTGATTCCAATCATTATCAGAGCAAGTATAGCAAAGAACAAGAAATTCCCCATGCTGACACGAAGAACTGCTTGTATTTGAAACCACTCATCTGGGAGATTGTCTGAAGTATTTATCCCTGCAAGACAAAACATGGGAGAGGTGTCAAACTGCACTACTACTAAAAGGGAGGCAGTCAGTACTAGGTGCAATAACGCCCCATAAAGATCTTGAAAAATAAAACTCAAGACACTTGGGAGGAAACTAACTAAGATATTCACAACTTGACTGGATCAAGGAATGGATAATATGGGAAAAATTGAAATAAAGAACAGAATGAAAATGGGAAATAATGAGATTAGGAATTGATTCTCATGGCTAGTATGGATAAGAAAAATAAGAAATGAAAAGTGTTCATTATATTCAATGTAAATACTTGTTATAACTTATAACCAAGATAATGAATTATGCACATTTGTACCCTTTTTTTTTCCGGGAAGGAGGGCCGGCATTTGTAATTATTAAAACTTTTAAATTTAAATACTGTAATATTTTCAAAATACTACTACTATATTATTGATTTATTTCTAAACAAACAATATTAGTTGAACACATGGTGTAGGAGAGAATCACTAAACATATTTACACGAAAATGTAGATTACCT